>CM066034.1:71562683-72867383 GCA_033557465.1 Ichthyophis bannanicus
AGGTGTCAGTAGTTTTTAAATCTTAGAGTATCAGGCTAAATAACTAAACAGCTACAATTTTTGCGAAGGTAAGATGGCTGTGTGTATGTGTGTGCATGCGTTTTAGTTATTCCTAATTTCCGCCAGATCCATTCCTTTTCTGCTCGATCCTTTTCTTAGAGGGTTGCTATTCCCACTTTGTGGAACTCTCTCCTTCTTCATCTTCATCTTCAATGTCAACTCTCCCTCACATTTTTCAAATCTCTTCTTAAAAGCTACTTTTTCACTCAAGCTTTTCCAGCTGCAAATTCCTCATAATTGATACCACTTGCTTTGTAATATGGTATTGCCCATGGCCATGACTCAGCAATTTTGCTTGTTCACATTTGTCCTGTGATACACACTTCCTTGCCTACCCTCCTTTTGTAGCTTGTGTTTAAATATGTTGCTAGTTTTGTAACCTAGGCCTCCTTCCCCCTCTTTTCTTTTTTGGTGCATTTTTTTACACTCTTTTAACCATGTTTTATTTTAAATTGTTAACCACCTGGATACTATTTATAACAGGTGGTATACCAAATAAAGCTAACTGTATCTGTATATAGCCTGGGAATATGTTGCTTTTCCCTTTTTTGGCAAAGCCACTGAATGAGAGCCTCTTCTTGGGGGTGCCAGCTCACCTCTTGCTTGTTTGTTATACTGGCTTCCTATCCATCTAGTATGGTTTTTTAGGATAACCATATTGAATATGCAAATATGTTGCCCCAGCCATTGGACCCCCAAATGAAGCAGTCAAACTCCACCCATGTCTTTTTGTGCCTGAAATTTATATATGGCCTTTTAAAATCTATATTACTGGATGGATCACTACATTCTACAAACACTTCTAAGCAATCAAAACAGATCTGCATCATGGCTAGAAACCAAGACTGTAAACTCCTAAAGGACATTTGAGTTCAGAGTCCTGTTCATTAGAGAAAGCAGGGCTTAGATATATAGGGGGAAAATCTGTAAAGCCCAAGGATCTGCAGTATGTATGAGTAATTAATGGCAGTATACACTGCAGCTAATTGTCAAATGAAAGCTACCTTTTTAAAATTAGCAGCCAGGAGGGAAGTTAAGATGGCAGAGACACAAGCAGATGCACATTGAGGAGCTCCAGCAGTGGTGTTTCCTTTTCAATTTACCTTTTTCTTTCTGATGCCACATACCAGAAGGAAGCAGAAAGCCAAGCACCTGCTGGGGTAACCGGTGTTAACTGTGCCAATGGATGCTTTGTGTCTGGTGGAGATGTGGTGACTTCAGGAGGCCCGCTGGCAAGTACAAGGGTGGAAGATGGACTCCTGCTCAGCCCAGGGCCTAATGTTTCTCTCAGCCCGGAGTGCCGGTTCCCTCCTGTGCAGACTGCAAGTGCAGTGACCAAGGCTGCGGCGAGTGACATCTTGATGGGTGAAGCCACAAGATTTCCCTCGCTTGGTGTGCAGCCCCTCAACCCTGGAAGTGTTTGCCGAAGTTTCTGCCGGCTTTGCAGGAGAGGCGAGAGCTGTAATGTCTGGACTGGCATCAAAGCATGGAGAAGAGCGATTCACTGTTCTGCCTTTCATGTCGCCTGGCTTGTAGCAACCTATTTCAGGCCCTGTAACTCAGTCGGTTTTGGCGAGACCTTCAGTTTTTTCTTTTGAAACGTTTTGGGAAGCAGTTTTTAGGCTTGAGCAAACTTTTAGATGCATGGTGGAGGCCCATTAATCTTCTCTGGGTTCCCTGCCTGTAAGGATTTCCTCTTTGGACAAGAGGGTTGACTTAGTCCAGTACTCTGTTTCTGCTATTATGAGGGATGCAGAGAGTTTACAAAGGAAGAGCGAGGCCTTTGAGAATGTTTCCAGGAGCAGGAACCTGAGAATTCTCAATTTACTTCAGGTTCCATCTTTTTCACCTATGGAACTTTTCAAGAAGCTTTTGGTTAATGTATTAAAAATACCAGTGGAATCGATTCCTCCAACATCTAGAGCCTACTATTTGCCTTCTGCTAAGGTAGATGGTCAGGGTCAAGGTTTAGATATGTCACCTGCTTTGTCCTATGATTGCCTGAATCTTACTGGTTTTCTGGAGTGGTCAGGGTCTGATCCTGGGGTGACTGCAACTTTATTGGTCACCCTAGCATTGGACGTTGACTGGGACTGACTGGATCCTAAAAATGTATGTTCGATCATCTACTAAAGAGATTATATGGGTTCTATTAGAATATTTCCTGATGTTGCCAGGACTACACAGAAAAGGTGGAAACAATTTCTTATTCTTAAACCTGGAGTTCTGCAACTGGGTGGATTGTTTTTTCTTCATTTTCCATGTAAGTGCCTAGTCAAATTGGCTGGGTCTAATTATATATTTCTTGATCCCCAACATTTGTCAGCTTTACTCTCCTCCAAGCTTGCAGGGTAGCAACCCCCCTCTATAGAGCTCACTTAAATCAAGCCTTATGTTGGTAGGGTAAGATAACCGATAAAGATATCTCCTCTCTTCTGTCTGTATCAAATGTTTTTTTTGGGATACGTTTCCTTTGTATTGTGTAATACTTCCCCTTATGTGGGGGACAGGTGGGGGGCAAGCGTCACTTGATTTTCCTTGTATGGATGACATTGTTATCAATTGTTGTTTTCTTGTTTCTGCTTGTTCCCTTTTTCTTACAAGATTTGTTCTTGTTGTGGCTGCTATTTTTTATTTATTTATTTATGCAATTTACACTTTACAAGTATAGCCGCCTGTTAGTCTTCTTATTTACTGTTACTTGTTCTAGTTTAATGTAAACTGTTCTATGTAAACCGTTATACTGTTTTCGTTATATGTAAACCACACTGATTCCAAAGAGCACGGTATATAAAAGCAAATAAGTAAATAAATAAAAATATGGGTGATAAAAGTGGCTGTATATTTTATGCCTCCTATTTGTGTGGGTAAAAAAACAAAAATTGAAATATATGCATGCTGCTTCACTCCCCTCAACCTAAAAGGCCGGCTCCAACGGAGCAGGGCAGCCAGCGGTCCAGCAGCTCCCCAGATCGGGGGTAGAGCACCCGAACAGGAGGGAAGCCTTTGTCTCCTGCTTGGAGGCTCCTGCTCAATCGGGGCAGTGGGAGGCGGAGCCGAGCTGACTTGAAAAGGCCGGCGCCAGCCAGCGGGCCCGCGCCTGAGACAGCCTCACCAAAAAGCACACAAAAGAAGCAAAAAGACCCAGCAAGCAGCCAGGAGAGAAGAGCAGCAACCGTAAGTGCAAACCACAGAACTGAACAAAAACATGCACACAAATCTGATCTTCCCCCTCGGCCTCATACTCACACTAGTTATTCCACCTCACACACACTACCACCACCCACACACATAAACACCATGGCCTCCAACAATTATATGGACATACATAGACCAACAGCATACCCACAGGGACTCACAATGTTCTCCTACAACAAAGAGACAAGCAAAACACAAGCCCAACATACACACCAAAACAAAGGAACCACACAAGACACACAACACCCCAAGACCAATAACAATTGAGCTCATAAACGCCAGGTCAATATGCAACAAGATCTATACCCTAGTTGACCACATGGATGACCATACTCTGCATCACAGAAACGTGGCTCAGTCCCACTGACAACGTCCTACTCAATCAATTAGTGCCCGACGCATACACAGCATACAACTGCCCACGCACTCATAGGCGAGGAGGAGGGGCACTCATAATAGCAAAGAGCAGCCTAAAATTCAAATCAAAATGACCTGGAAAGTGGAATAACGAGTGAGGTTATCAAATTTGCTGATGACACAAAACTATTTAAAGTTGTTAAAACCCAGGAGGATTGTGGAAAATTGCAAGAGGATCTTGATAAATTGGAAGACTGGGCATCAAAATGGCAGATGAAATTTAATGTGGAGAAGTGCAAGGTTATGCACCTAGGGAAGAACAACCCAAACTATGGTTACACGATGCAAGGTTCCACATTAGGAACCACCACCCAAGAAAAAGATTTAGGCGTCCTTGTGGATACCATGTTAAAACCCTCGGCCCAGTGTGCAGCGGCGGCCAAGAGAGCAAATAGAATGCTAGGTATGATAAGGAAAGGAATGGAAAATAAAACAAAAGATATTATAATGCCTCTATATCGTTCCATGGTGAGACCGCACCTTGAATATTGTGTGCAATTCTGGTCGCCATATCTTAAAAAGGATATAGCAATTTTAGAAAAGGTTCAGAGAAGAGCCACCAAAATGGTAAAGGGGATGGAAGGCTACTCCTATGAAGAAAGGCTAAAAAGGTTGGGGCTCTTTAACCTGGAAAAGAGACGGCTGAGGGGAGATATGATAGAAGTCTATAAATTAATGAACGGAGTGGAACGGGTAAACGTAGATCGATTGTTTACCTTATCAGAATATAGAAAGACTAGGGGACATGCAATGAAGCTACAGGGTAAACTATTTAAGACTAATAAAAGAAAATATTTTTTCACTCAACGTGTAATCAAACTCTGGAATTTGTTACCGGAGGATGTAGTAAAGGCTGTTAGTGTAGCTGGGTTTAAAAAAGGTTTGGACAAGTTCCTGGAGGAAAGGTCCATAAACCATTATTAAGAAGGGACCCAGGATATCAATGCTTGAACCAATACAAGCATTGTGGAACCTGTGTCCCTTGGGGAAACTGCTAGGTACGTATGACCTAGATTGGCCACTGTTGGAAACAGAATACTGGGCTTGATGGACCTTGGTCTGACCCAGTATGGCATATCTTATGTTCTTATGTTATGTTATGTTAACATGGACACCCAACACTCTAACACCATCTCGATAGAGAACAAACATATGGCCATATGTCTCACCTACAGAGCACCCCATGCGCCACCTGAAGAACTAGCATCAACTCTAGAGACAGTCTGCGCAGTGAACTCCAGACACAAACCCACAATACTCCTACGAGACTTCAACCTTAAGTCCACCAACAAAAAAG
The DNA here is from genome assembly GCA_033557465.1 of Ichthyophis bannanicus. Taxonomy (NCBI): domain Eukaryota; kingdom Metazoa; phylum Chordata; class Amphibia; order Gymnophiona; family Ichthyophiidae; genus Ichthyophis; species Ichthyophis bannanicus. Next base: position 71,567,656 of record CM066034.1, read on the forward strand.
ATGCAGAAGCTTTTCTCCAAGCAATGCGTTCACTCCAATTCACGCAAATAATCACCACCCCCGACCTTATTTTTGCACCCAACTACCTAACCTCAAGAGGCCTAATATCAACACCCATCACCACACCAGTACCATGGTCTGACCATCACTTAATTGAAGTAAAAATTACACCTAATGAGGAGATACTAAACACATATCCGGACAACACCCCCACACAAAGAAGATTTAAATGCTTCGACAGAGACCAGTTCCTACAGGACACAATACAAAACCTAAACCATGAAAGAGATGACCTAGATGCACTAATCACCAACTGGAACACCACCATATACAACGCTGCCAAAGCAACAGAATATAGACACAGGACACCTCGCTGCAACAAACTACAACACAAACCATGGTACTCAAACTATAAGAAACGAAAAGAAGAGCCTCAGAAAAAGAGAACGGAGATGGAGACAGAACAAGTCTCCCGAGAACCAGGAACTATACCTAACAAAGGAAAAACAATACAACGAATGCATCAACCAAACAAAAAGGGAATACCATACAAACCTCATACGCAACTCCAACAACAAACCCAGAGAACTATTTGAAATCGTAAAAGCCCTCACCAAAGACCAGGATACCGAAGACAAAGTGCAACTGGACCCACAAACATTTGCGGACCATATCCAAGAAAAGTTCCACTCAGCAGAACAAACAAGACCCAGCCCAACCCCAAAGACTATCACACCCTTGAACACCTGAGGAACATTCAACACCCCATCCACGGAGCAACTCTCCCACATCATCTCAGCAATCAAGACAGCACCGCCCCCACGGATCCCTGCCCAGTGCCCTGGATCAAGGCCACCAAATCAAACTTCATCCAAACCATCCACAAGATAGTACACTCCTCCCTATCCCAGGGTGCATGCCAAATCAATTGAAGCTCGCAACAATAAGACCTATCCCGAAGAAATCCACACTTGACAAGAACAATCCAGCAGCATACAGACCCATCTCCAGCATACCACTTTTAGCAAAAATAATCGAAAATACTGTACAGCACCAACTACAAGAACACATAGACAACCACACTCCCATGGACAACAATCAACACGGGTTCCGCCCCAACCACGGGGTAGAAACTCTTCTGATATACCTCTTCGACAGCGTCCTCCGCATCATAGACAACACCAAGAAAGGCATACTCATATTCATTGACATCTCATCTGCATTTGACACAGTTAACCACAAGACTCTATTGGATAGACTACAGAACATCGGTCTACACGGTGCCACCCTGAATTGGTTCCATTCATACCTAACCGACAGACAAATACAGGTCAAAGTAGGACACAACGCATCTCGACCCATAAAGGTCAAACAAGAAGTGCCACAGGGATCGGCCCTTTCAGCTCTCCTATTCAACCTATACATCCAGCCAATATGTGCCATCATGAAAGAGCACCACATACATTATACAATCTACGCAGATGACATCATGATCTACACACCCATCTCAGTCGACAACCCGGACTACACCAACATAACAAACTGCCTCACCCAAATGGCAAACTGGCTTCAGGAAAACAACCTATCAATCAACTACAGCAAGACGGAGGCACTGATCATCACGCAAAACCCGGCCTTTATCCCCCCACCCGACATCAAGATAAGAGATGCACTCATACCCATAAAATCAGAAGTTAAGTACCTCGGAGTCATCCTGGACAAAGACCTTAACCTCCAAGCACACACAGGCAGAGCAACCAGAAGTGCATACCTAAGAATGCGACTCATCAGAAGACTCAAGCCCCTCCTCGACCCAGAGCACTTTCGCACCATTTGCCAGGCGCTGATAACCCCTCTACTAGACTTCTGCAATCCAATATTCACCAGGCTACCAAAGCAGACCCTCAGACCACTACAACTGGCCCAAAACACAGCTGCCCGCATAATAGCCGGTACTACAAGACACGATCACATCACACCCATAATGAAAGAACTGCACTGGCTCCAAATCATCTCACGCATCAAATACAAGACTATCAAACATATTCAAGATCAAACAACACTCCTCCGCCATAAGCCTACACACACTCATACAACCCGACACAAGCACACGGCCAAGAAGAAGAGGCACCTCCAATCGGGTTAACACCCCAAAAGACTTCACCAAGACCCGCAAAGACACCGCACAACGAGCAATCTCCCTGGCTGCTCCATCGATATGGAACTCCCTCCCAGATGATCTGAAACTAACCACAGAAATCAAGGACTTCCAAAAACAGCTGAAGACAACCCTGTTCATCGATTACTATGGACATACCCCCTGAACCAGCATACAAGTCAGATCATCAACCCCCCCTCCACCCCAAGACTGTATATAAGACTGTATAATAGCGCACTATGTAGATAAACCAAATCTAATCACATCCCCAACACATACACACCACTCTGTACACTGCATGAAAACATTTGCCCCCTTGATTGTTTGCCGTGGAAACCGCTTTGATTGAATGATAAGGCGGTATATAAATACCATTAAATAAATAAATAAATAAAAATTTAAATATATGCATGCTGCTTCACTCCCCTCAACCTAAACAATCTCTGGGCATGCCTCTTGTAAGCTACCACACAAGTACATGTGTTATGAAAGCTACCACATACTTTTCGTTGGGCAGATGGCAAATCTTCAGCCAAACCATTTTACCCTGGTAAACAGCTTTGAAAATTAGTCTAATGGTGGACATACTATGCACAAACCCTAGAAGAGGGGGCACAAATGTTCCATGTTCTAGGGATGACAGTTGTGAAAGAGTACTCAGAGTCAAATTTCAGGGTTTGCCCCCATGGGAGGATGAAAAGGAATCATAAAAATATAGAAAATATCATGAATCAACCCACTACAATAAAAATGGCACAATCTGACATACTCACTACCAGCAGAGCAACTGTATATAATGCTATAATAAATTTATAAATACACTTTATACTGATTATTTTAGTTCAATACAAAGAAATCAGTTGACTCTATTTGTTTAACCATGAAAAGTTGGCAGAAACCAGGAGATAAAAGAGCAACTACTACAAGTCCTCTTCACTTACTCTAATGCAAGTCAGTTAAATTACTGGCATAATGGCACAGAATGATAATGCCAGTTTATACAGGAAGTCAAGAATGTCTAAAGGATTTCAGAATTTATGGAAACTTTGCTTTGAGTTCTTTAAAATTCTGTTTAAATCAGAAAGATTTTCTGAGAAAAGCATGATCTATATAAAAGGAATATATTCTCATGAATGTATCCTATTTTGCTATGCGGTGCTGTAGATAATTTACTGTAGAACCCAGATTGTTAATGCATCTGTAGCACAGTCAACATAGAAACATAGAAATATGACAACAGAAAAAGACCACATGGCCTGTCTAGTCTGTCCTTCCATATAAACAACTACAACAGTCCCCTTTTTACCTTTAGAGATCCTCTGTGTTTGACCCATGCTTTTTTGAATTTAGTTACTGTCCTCATCTCCACCACCTCCACTGGGAGGCTATTCCACGGATCCACTACTCTTATAGAAACATAGAAATATGACGACAGAAAAAGACCACATGGCCTATCTAGTCTGTCAAGCTGCAATATAAGCAGAGTAATTTGCACATTTCTGTTTTATCTCCTCATTATCTTGCCCCATTTTTTTCTTCATGCCTTTTATTGTACTCTGCATTCTGTCTTCTTTTCTTTTAAATTATTTTTTTTCTCAACAGTCAGACACTGTCATTCTCCCCCATGCACTACCTCCCTCTCTCTTTTCTTCTGTCAGAGCCCATTTATTATGCCTTTCCTGTGCTGGGCTGCCATTTTAAGTTTTGTGCAATGCCTTTTGGGCTGGACAGGGCCCCTTCTCAAAAGTCATATTTGTGATGGCGGTGCATTCCTACTCAAAAAAGGAATCCAGGTGCACCCATAATTAGACGACTGGTTGATTCGGTCCAACACCATAGAGAGGTCCGGGGCAGATACTACCAAAATAATTCACTGACTGGGAAAAAAAAAACGAGTGGTGATCAGCAGCCTTGTTCCCTCCCAGTACTTGAAGTATCTCAGGTTTTACCTTCAACACTTGCTTGTGATTACTGTTGCTTACCCCAGAAATGTTGGACAAGCTGCAGCATCAGCTCAAGGAGTTTTGCTCCCAGACAACAACCAGGGCCTGGGACTACTTGCAACTCCTGGGGTCCATGGTATCGATCCTTGGTCCAGGGTGCACCTGTTCTCCTGCAGGATCACCTTCTGGCTCATTGGTCTCCTTGCTTCTGGTTATTTGATCAGTGCTGCCTTCTCCCCCAGGGATCAAGAAGCAATTGGTCTGGTGGCTACAGATTCACCCTCTGATGGACAGGATTTCTCTGGAGGCACTGGAGTGGTTGCTAGTTACCACAGATGTCAGCGTGTGGGGCTCAAGAGTGCATTGTCTGAGCCAGCTGGTTCAGGGATGTTGGTCTCCCAGAAAACCTCTTGGTCGACCAACAGGCTGGAAGAACGAGTGATCTGCTTGGACTTATATTTTGATCCTTCCTGGAGTGCATAGCTGTCAGAGTGTTCTCAGACAATGCCATGGTAGTAGCTTATGTTAAAAAAAACAAGGCAGCAGTAGCTGCTGAGGTGGCTAAGTTCTGTTGATGGGCAGAGGATTACCTGATTGCGCTGTTTGTGAACCACACACTATGCAAGCTGAATTCTTGAGTCAGAACAGAGTAGATCCCAGTGAGTGGTAACTAACCCCTCATATATTCAACCTCATAATGAGGAAGTGGGGCCTGCCAGCATTCGAGCTGATGGTTGCTCAGAGAAATGCCAAAGTGAAGAACTTTTCACCTGTACGAAGGAGCCACGGGTGGTTGGCTTAAATGCCCTGCTTCATAAATGATCCCAGGAGGGGATCCTGTTATGTCTTTTCCCCATGGCCCTTGGTAAGCTGCCTACTGCACAGAATTTGATCTCACCTGGGCTTGATCATTCTAGTGGCACCAACTAGTCACACCGGCTCTGGCACACAGATTTCTTGAGCCTGTTGGCGGGGTTCACTCTATTGCTGGCTCAGGAGAAGGGTCTTCTATGGCAGAACCCTCTGTTCATGAAGGATCCTGGTTCCCTTCTTGCTTACGGCCTGACCCTTGATAGCCATAGGCTGTCAAAACTACTGCTCCAGAGCAGCTGTTCTAACACCCTTCCGAAAGCTCACTGGTCAACAAATCTTTACAAAAGTCATGTTACTGAAATAAAAATAGTCATTTCTTACCAAATTGTATATGCTGAACACGAATATGACAGTGAAATTGCAAAGTTGGCTCTAGTTTTTTTGTAATCTACAAGAATTAATGTTTACATCACGAAATGCATGTCTATAGTAAATATAATAGGCCTTCGGTTAATACCTGTAAAAAACCAAGTCATAGACGACTACTTAAATTTTTTTGCCTGTCTCTTGTACAGCTGTTCGGGAGCTTCTCTGGGGAGTGTCCAGCAGTAGTCAGCCAGCATTGTAGTGGACCATTTTCCCTGGTATCTGTGCTCTATCGCTGCGATATCCTGATGAAAACGTTCACACTGTTCATCACTAACCATACCACAGTTGTCAGGAAAGAAATTGAGATGGGAATCAAGGAAATGGATCTTTAGAGACATATTGCAGCCAAGTTTCTGATACTGCATCAGCATGTCTACTAATAGTTCCTTGTAGTTTTCTGCCCTAATATTCCCGAGAAAGTTTGTTGACACTAGGCGAAAAGCTTTCCATGCTTGTTTTGCATCACCCTACAGCAAGTTGTTGAACCGGTCATCTTTGAAGAGCTCTCGAATCTGAGGACCCACAAAAACTCCCTCTTTAATCTTTGCTTCGCTGAGTCGAGGGAATTTTTCATGCAGGTATCGGAAAGCTGGCGAAGTGCGGTCCATGGCTTTCACAAAGTTTTTCATCAAACCTAGTTTGATGTGAAGGGGTGGTAGCAGGATTTTGTGAGCCTCAACCAGAGCTGGGTGCTGGATGTTCTTCTTTCCAACTGTTACATTTTGTCTGCAATTCCATTCCTTCCGCAAGTAGTGCCAATCCCTTGCTCGGCTATCCCACTCACATAAGAAACACATATATTTTATATATCCCTGCTGCAGTCCCATTAAAAGGGCAACTACCTTCAAGTCACTACAGAGGTGCCAACTGTACTTGTTATAGTTAATGGAAGTCAGTAGATGCTTTAAGTTATCGTATGTCTCTTTCATGTGGACGGCATGCGCTACTGGAATAGATGGAAGACGGTTTCCATTGTTCAAAAGCACAGCCTTCAGACTCAGTTTCGAAAGAGTCTATAAATAGTCTCCAGTCTTGTGAGTCATGAGTGATTTTTAAGGCATTCATGAGGCTTTCAATATCGGAACAGAATACCAGATTACTTTCCTTTCTGAAGAAAGGCTCCAACTGCTGGTGGCGCTTTCGATATGAAGTAATGTTGACATCTTCTTCTAAAAGATTCCATTGTTGGAGTCTTGATCCTAGCAATTCTGCCTTGTTCTTGGATAAGTCCAAATCACGAACCAGGTCATTTAGTTCTTCCTATGTTATTCTGTGTGGAGTTGATAATGCATTCCAGTGAAAATCTGGGTCACTGCTTGTTGACGGACGAGGAGAAGAACAGGTCGGCTCACCCTTGTCCTCAGCAGATGAATCAAGATAATATTCTGATGGAGGTTCTGGAATAGGAAGTCCTTCACCATGTGGAACTGGTCTCAATGCAGACGGAATGTTTGGGTAGACTATGCTCGACTTCTTTTGCTTTGTTATTCCGCTGGAAGAAGAGGAACCAAGCAGAAGTAACAGTCATTTGTGTGGTTGCTTGGCTCTCTCCACACCATGGGGACTGCAAACGGCATTAATGGCCTTTTGCAATTCAACCATTGTGAAATCTGTGTTGTACATGTAGCGCAGCATATATGCGGGGCCCATGGCTTGTCTTGGTCACCAATCTTGCATCCGAAATAAAGATGATATGCCTTCTTCAGTTGAGAAGTGATACTTTTCTTCTGGTTGGCAAATGTCACTTCCCCACAAATGTAGCAGAAATTGTCAACGGTATTAACGCACTTTTGCGGCATTACTGTTCTGTATTGTACCTAAATGGCTAAAATTATATGATTAATAAAAGTTACATGTAACAATAGCGTAAACTGTCTTGCACACAGTCTGAAATATTTTAAATGCTCAACCTTTCCGACTGCGTATAGTACACTGCTGACGTCAGATGGCTTCAGCAGCCATCTGGCAGTAGTATTGCATTGCACCAAAAAATGATGCAATCAACTCTGGATGATGTGTGCATGCTGGTATTATGCAATGTGATGCAATATTACATCATTCAAGGCTTATTTGGGATGTTGTGGATGTCCTACTGGATAAATTTACACAGTGAAATGTCAAAAATGAACTACATGCAATATCCTCAAAACGAGAGCCAATAAAATTTTTTAAATGTTATATTTGTGTTCAGCTCACCACGATACTACAGATTAGGGCCTTTTAAAGTCAGTAATGATTTCAATGTTGACCAGTGAAGCCCAAAGGACCTCTACTTCCTTGGCCTATATGAAGTTTGGAGGGTTTTTGAGAGGTGATATTCCTTTCAGGCCCTTGATGCCAGGAAGGCAGATACAGTACAGTTGCTGTTTTGTCCTTTTCACAGTCTGATATGTACACCAAGGGTAAAGCTCTGAACTCTTTAGTTTACGTGGCAGCCATTATGTGCTACCATAGGTGTATTCAAGGAATGTTTTTGAGGGTGCATCCTGACATTTCACACTTTAAGGGAAGTAGGGTGTTTCACTCCACATTATTATTGTAAACCACCCTGCTACCTGTGTAAAGGTGCATTATATAAAAAATAACAATAAAGACAAAGAGAGTGAAGCAGATCTGTTCCCCTGTGCAGCCACAGTGAAGTCTTTCTCTGGTGTTGAAGGCGCTGAAAGATGCCGCCCGCCCCCCCCCCCCTCCCCAGCACCTTTGGAAGGCCTCTCTCAAGGATTTGACCCTGATGGAGGTATTCTTGGGTGACTATTGTGATTTCCAGGTGGCTGTCAGAGCTACAGGCTTTGTCCTGTAGAGAACCTTTTCTGGTCATCGAAATGCTCTGTCTCTGAGGACTGTACCATCCTTTCTCCCAAAGCTACTATCTTCCTTTCACCTTAATCCAGTGGCGTACCAAGGGTGGGACAGTGGGTGTGGCCCACCCCAGGTGCCAGCTGGGAGGGGGTGCATCCCCACCAACTTCACGGAGGTGTTTCTTGCAGTTCATAAAACTTTGGCCAGGAGAGCAGAGTACATGGCCCCTGGAGCACAAGGCACAACAGCAAATCTGTGTAATCGTAAGTTTGCCATGCTGCCTCCATGGAGCTGGTCGGGGTTGGCATAGGGGGAGGTTGAAGAATGCCATTGCCTTAATCAGATTGTGATCATGCCTTCTTTCTTAAAGGTGTAGCTTCAGTCAAACTCCTCACTGCAACTGTTGGATGTGAGGAGGGCATTAGTGAAGTATCTGAAGATTAGTAATTCCTTCCATTGGTTAGACCATCTCTTTGTTCTTTGCTTTGGTATGAGGAAAAGACAGGCTGCAGCCAAGTCCTTGGCTGCTTTCTGAATTAAGGAGGCTATTGAATTAGCCTACCTTCGATGTGGGAAGTGCATATCGGAGGGAATCAGAGCTCATTCCACAAGGACCCGAAAGCCTCTTCCTGGATGGAATGTGTCTTAGTGTCCCCAGAGTTCATCTTCATTTTGGATCACCTTTTGTGAAGCTGTACAGGTTGCATCTGGGAATTGGAGCAGATGGCACTTTCGGCAGGACAGTTCTATTCAGAGTGTAGTCTTTCTCCCTCCCTGGGCCCAGACTGCTTGGATATGTTCCACTCATCTTGACTGGTCTATCAGAATAAGGCAGGCAAAATTTACATACCTGATAATGTTCTTTACTTGAGCCCTGCTAGACCAGTCCAGGACCTATCTGAGACAATATGCTCCATATTCAAGAAACACAACAAACTACCACATTTATGCGGACGACATCATGTTGTTTACCCCACTGAACATATCAGACTCCAATTATGACAAACTAGCAACATGCCTCTCTGAAGCAGAGCTATGGCTACGTTCAAAGAATATGTACATCAATTTCAAAAAGACGGAAGTACTATTCACCTCAAGAAACCCCAATTTCACCCCACCATCAGTTATCAAGCTTCAGAATTTCACCCTCCCAGTGAAGCAGGAGATAAAATACTTAGGAGTCACACTAGACAAGACTCTTAGCCTATCTTCGCACATAAAACAAACTTCCAGAACAATCTTCTACAAACTCAGGTCATTACAACATCTAAGATCACTATTAGACAAGGACGACTTCAGAACCGTTGCCCAAGCACTAATAATGCCTCATCTGGACTATTGTAATGGGCTTTATCAAGGCATAACAAAAAAAAACCCTTAACACACTCCAAATGGCTCAGAATGTTGCAGCCCGAATAATAGCCAAAGCCAAGCTATCTGATCATATTTCCCCCATCCTCTACAACCTCCGTTGGCTCCCTGTTGCCAGCAGGATCCAATATAAAACCATAGTTACCACCTTCAAACTAAACAACAAAATTGCACCATCACATCTTGCTACCCGGATAAAAAGTCCCCCGGAAAACAGAGTGAGAAGAAGGAGGAACCTCAACTCTATCCTAGTACCTGATGACATCAGAAAATCAAAGCAGATAACAAGTAAAAGTGCCTTTTCCTATGTTGCACCGATATAATGGAACAATCTGCCAGCTCAGCTAAGGGAGACTAAAGACCTCCAAGTTTTTCGAAAGTATCTGAAAACATACTTATTTACAAAGCACTATTATAATCTTGACCATTCCACCGAAAGAGCCACAAAGACTCAGACTGACCATTCTAATGACCACCATCCTTTAGAATCTTAGCCGTAATCTACTTCAGCACAGACAATTGCACTCTCACACTCCACACAAATGTATATAACTCTGTACATACATTCCAGAGCCCCCATTGTGGGGACCAGAGTTGTAAATAGTTACTATGTTCAGCCGCAGTAGTGTAAATACATACCGGAGCCTCCTTTGTGGGGACCCAAGTTGTAAAAAGTTGCTATGTTCAGCCGCAGTAGTGTAAATAGTTAATATCTCAACCATGTTCAACTGTTCTTGTAATATTTTAATGTTCAGAAGTTTAATGTATGGTTACTGTTGTTCACTGTAAACCGCCCCTGATCTCTGGAAGGGGCGGAATATAAAAGTTTTCAAATAAATAAATAAACTAATCTTACATGTTTGGGAGCTCTGCTGCCTCTTAGTTGCATTGTCAGTATCAGTGTCTGATGCAGAGTCAATTATGGTGAGAGCCAACATTTTGTTCAAAGTTATTTCTTAATATTTTTCTGGAGTTTTCAGTCTTGCTTTCTACTTGGTAAGTGCCACACTGGCTTCACTCAGTGCTGTATAAATGCATATACTAGCAAAAACATCACTGAAAGTTGCTCTAGTCTGTTTGCACCTGCTGGTTGGGGAACATAACCAGTTCACTCATCTGGACTGGTCAAGCAGGAGTCAAGGACAAAACAAAACAACTAACAGATATGGAAATTTTGTCATTTAAATAGGGAAAATAGATAAGCGAAAACATCATACTACTCTGCCCTTATCCATAGGGATATATCCTCCTTTCACTTGTTCTGGCTTCTGTATCATCTTACAGATCCCTCTAGCTCCCCCACCTCCGCATAATCTCTCTCCCCAGGTGTTTGAATTGTCAGTATTTTCTGGTGAAAAGCAGATGCAGTCTTCCTTATTTCACTCCTTGGCCTCGCACACTCCTGCTTTCCACTCCTTCTGCCTCAGCTGCAGCCCTTTCTGACCTCACGCCACCCACTTACAGTGAACTCTCTTGCCTTATCTCCTCTTTCCACGTCACTACCAACCCCTCTAACCCGATGCCCTCCCAGCTGTTCAAACTAGTCAGTGTTTCCTTTCTCTTTCCTCTGTTATTCATTATTTCTTCTTCTTTCTCCTCTGGTGTTTTCTCCTCCTGCTGGAAGGAGGCCACTGTTCTCCTTATTCTTAAGCCCGCAGCCACTGATCCTCTTGATTGAATTACTGTCCAATTTCTCTCCTGCCCTTTCTCTCCAAAGTTGTCGAGAGTTTGGTCGCCCAACAGCTGCAAGACTTTCTTTCACCCTCTGGTACTCTTCACTTTACTCAAACTGGCTACCATCCTCACCTGTCAACTAAACGCCCTCTCCTGGCCATCACTGACTATCTTTGCACTTCCTTGGATTCCATCACCAAGTCTTACTTTTTTCTCTTGACCTCACAGCAGCCTTCAACTTGGTTGATCACTCCCTCCTTCTTTCACCACTTTCTTCCAATGGTGTCACAGGTTCTACGCTGGCACAGTTCCACTCATACTTACACAATCGTACTTTCTGGGTCTCTTGGTCCTCTATATTTTCACCTCCTCAATTTCCTCATTGTGGTGTTCCCCCAAGGTTCTGTCCTTGGTCCTATTCTTTTTAATGTCTATTTGGCTCCCCTGGCTTTCTTGATCTTTTCTTTGGGCATTACATTTTTTGTTTATACAGATGATATTCAATTTTCCCACTCATTCTTAGTTTGTCATTTCCCGGTACTTCCTTGAAACTTGATGTCATCGCCAACTGGCTTTCCCGCTATGGGCAGAAGCGCAACACTTTCAAGACCACCTCTCTTCTTTTCACCAATCCTGTTCCTTATGCTCCCCTGCTTCCCCCCCCCCCCCTCCATTCACAGCACCCTCCTTCCGGGATACAGCTCAGTTCGTAACCTTCTTGATCAATCCTTCATGCGCTTACTTGTGCTTTCCCCGATCATTCATCTGGACTATGCAAACTCCCTTCTCTCCAGTCTTCCCCAATACCAGCTTCACCACCTTCAACTGATCCAGAAAACAGCCTTCCAACTCATTCACAGTGCCTGCAAGTTTATCCATGTTACTCCTCTCTTCCTCTCTGATCACTTGCTGCCAGTCCCTTTTCATATTAATTATAAACTTCCGTTTGCTTTTCAAGCTCTCCGTTCTGGTCACTCTGTCTTTCTCTCACATCTCCTATCACCATACACCCCTCAGCACACTTTATGTTCTGCTTCCCAGTACCTCCTTGACATTCCCGGTCTTCATTCCATTCACTCTGTGACAGCTCGCGCCTCCTCTTTTCAAAATTGTTGCCCCTTGCCTTTGGAACTGTCTTCCTCTTGCTCTTCGTTCCCAGATTTCCTTCTCCTGCTTCAAGGCCCAGATAAAAACCCATCTCTTCTCCCTAGCCTTCCCATCTGCCCAGCCTCCTTGCCTTCTGTTTCAGTCACTTTCCTACATAACACTAGCCATTTGCTTGCTTTTGCTTGTTCACTGTCCTTCCTCCCTTTGCGTTTTCCTATTTTTACAATCACTGCAAATATAATCTAGGCCCTCCTCCTGTTTCTCTCCCTTTCGTGTTTCGGTTTGTCTTGGTCTGTCCTTTGTCTTCATATTTCCCTTTATACTATTAATTTGCTTATTTAACCGCCTAGTTTATTTATTTATTTAAAAGGATTTAATATACCGCTTTATCGTTAAATCAAAGTGGTTAGCACATCAAACAATCAAGAGTGGGAGGGTGAATACATGCAGTGGATACATCGACTTGTGTGGTGTGGGTGAGCAGTGTGATTGATTAACTGGTGAGCTATATACATCATGAACTGTGAGCAGGGGCCTATATACATTGTGAACTATGAACAGGGGCTATATACAGATAGCAGGGAGCTATATTCATTGTGAACTACGAACAGGGGCTGTATGCAAGTAGTTGTGGGGGATGCAGGGGTTATTTATAGGTTGGAGAAGGCTGGTATAGCCTCAGCTATAGACAGTATATAAAACGGAAATAAACTAACTGTAAATTATTGAACTTGACCTTTCTGGACACTTTAAAAATAAGTTGCTCCACTTTGAGAGTTTAGGAGGCCAAACTGTAAACTCTCCCCTAATATTCAGAGGTATTAAAGGTATTAAGGGAATCTAGCTCACTGCAGAGACCATGGAAACTCTCTGGTCTTCTGGAAGATAAAAGAGGATGGAAATTAAGTTAAAAAAAAATACAAGCATAGGACCCGCTATTCAGCTGGGGTGGCCAGTGTTATAAAGTTCCTTATCGTTCCTCCAGTTCAGTTCTCTACCTCTGGGTTGTCAACCTCCTCCTGCAGCTTGGAGATTGGCATGACAGAATCATGACATCACTGGATATAGCCTGCTGGATACTCCCATCAGCCCCAGTGTGACCAGTCTCCATGCAGCAGGAGGACGTCGTGAGCCTAGCTTGAGGCTCACTAGAGGGACAGATAAGGAGCCTTAGGAGAGAATAGTTTAGTTTCTTTGATTTGGTTTAATTTGTTGAGTGCTGTTCACTAAAAAAAAAAGAAGGTTAAAGGATGGTGCTTCTCTCGTGGCTGCTCCCTGCCTGTGTGTGTCCTAGCTATCATTGCATTCATCTGCTTCGGTCACCGGGGGATCTCTCCTCCCAGACTTTACAGGGGAGAGCTCACTGGCTGGTAATTCTGCCTGCCGGTCCCATGGAGCAAGCAGGTGTCGCGGCTGTGGTGAGCCAGCTGAAGGGCACAGGAGCGGTGAGTAATTCAGCCGGCGGCACACTCTTCGGCTCTATCGGAAGGTGCCATCCGGTGCGAAAATACAGCTGCGGGTGATTTAGACCTGGCCGATAGGCACTGAACCAGTTACAGGCTTTTTTCTGCTGTGCGGGCTAAGCCAGAAAGCGGGCCAGCGTTCCGCGATCGCGTTGGCACCCTCTCTCTTCTCTGGTGCTGCGGTGGCCATTTTGGACTGCACGAGAGAGCCGCGTGGCTGGCAGACTGGAGGGGAACGCGTGTGGAGTTAAATAAAAGAAAAAGGGATATTTTCTACTGTTGTTTAGGTCTGCCTTTTGGGTTTTGGGCAGGTATCTTTCTTTAGTTTATTACTTTAGTTTATTTCTGTAGTTTTTGGGCGGGAAATAAATCCCCTGGGGGGGGGGGGGGGGAGGGTTTTCCACGCCTGGAATTAGCAGAGTGATTCAAGGTTCCTGGAGGGACGCTTTAGAGTTTAAGGGGAAGGTTTTCCCTTGCAAAAAAAATTAAAAAAAGGAAGGAGAGGTTATTTTTCTTCAAATTTAAATATACAGATACTATCAGGCTTATGGCGACACAGCCACAGTGTGTGGTTTGCGGCACCCGGAGAGGCTCGGTTGCCGATTCAGGGGTCTGCTGTGGCTGTGCGACCCTATATTCCACTGAAGAGCAGCAGATGGACGTCAAGGAGTCCCCAGAGGCGCAGGTGGCGTCGGTAGGGGCACTACCTGAGTCAGTGCAGCTCCCCGTGCAGGGCCCTGTTGGTCCCGGGGTTGGCCACGAATCTCGGAGATTTTTGCCCTGATTTCATATTAATGATGCACCAGGCCTTTTGCTTGTGGTGTCAGGGTAGGGTGCCGGGAGCATTGCCGCTTTCTGTCCTGCCTCAGCAGTTGGAGATAGCTGAGGAGGGGGGGGGGACCGTCGGCTCCTAAGAGGGCGAGGACCCGAGATCTATTGTCCGCGGAGGGCAATTGGCCGGACGTCGAGGATGCCGACTGGGAACATGAAGAGAGGTTGGAGGATCTTGAAGAGGGAGAGATTCCAGAACCCGAGGATCAGGCTAAGATCATAAGGGTCTTCTGTAGAGAGGAGCTGGCAGCGCTGATCACGGAGTCGCTGCAGATGTTGTATCTCGCGACTCAGCCCACTAGTGAAGAAGAGGTCAAGGATCCGGTTATTCAGGCAGTGAGGCAAACGCAGGTGCTGTTTCCGGTTCACCGGGTAGTCGACAGAATGATCCAAGATGAATGGGATCAGCCGGAAGCAAGGCTTAGGGGAATACGGACAATGAATAGACTTTATCCCCTGGCCGATAAGGAGAGGTTCTGCTCGCTGCGGGTGGATGCGGCAGTGGCGGCGGTTACAAAGCAGACCATTATCCCGGTGGAAGGCAGTGCGGCCTTAAAGGATGCACAAAACTGTAAGGTTGACAGCCTGCTAAAGCAAACGTTTGAAGCGGACGCGATGTCATTGCAGGCCTCCATTTGTGGAGCTTGCGTAGCACAGGCGTGTCTGTGCTGGGTTCAGCGACCGCCTGGCATCGCGTCTGGACCAAGAGGACCTTAAGGAGCTGGGCCGTCTGGAGTCAGGGACGGCTTATTTAGCGGACGTCCATTATGATTTGATCAGGGCTCTCGCAAAGAGCACAGCTTCCGTGATGGCCGCCCGCAGATCTGTGTGGTTGCGGAATTGGGTGGCGGATGGTTCATCCAAGTCCCATCTCAGTAAGTCGCCATTTGAAGAGCGGCTCCTCTTTGGGGAAGATCAGGATAAATTGGTAAAGGACCTCGGGGAGTCCAAGAGTGGTAGACGTTCCAGAGGATAAGCCGAAACAAGTGAAGTCCGGGCAGGGCCTTCGGGTCCAGTTTCGGGATTTCCGGAGATTTCATACGTCGCATTTCGGAGGCTCCCAGAGGGGGCACTTTGCTATGCAGGCCCAGGGATTTCAAGGGTTTCGGGGAGGAAATAGAGGTTTCTCTACAAGCTCCGTTTCAGCGGCCTGGAAGCCACAATGAAATGATGCGGGTCCCGGCGGGAGGATCTCCGATAGGCTTCAAGAGTTTCTTCCTGCTTGGACCCACATCACGTCCAATCAGTGGGTGTTGGAGATAATTCGTCAGGGATATGCGTTGGAATTGGCGCGTCCCGTGCAGGATTCCTTTGTCATGTCATCCTGCAGGGGACAACAGAAAACCTTGGTGATTCACAGTACATTGCAGCAGTTCCTGCAATTAGGGGCGGTCGTGCAGGTGCCGGAGGCAGAGTACGCAGTGGGTCGGTACTAGATTTATTTCATGGTGCCAAAGAAGGGCAGCGCATTGAGGCCCATTTTGGATTTGAAAGGCGTAAATCGTTGCCTTCAGGTACCGCATTTCCGGATGGAAACCTTGCGTTCGGTCATTGTGGCAGTGCGTCAAGGAGAGTACTTGACATCTCTTAACTTTACGGAAGCGTACTTACACATTCCCATCCAGGCAGCTCATCAAAGGTTTCTTAGGTTTGCTTTCCCTTAGCGGCACTATCAGTTCCAGGTGTTGCCCTTCGGTCTGGCAAGGGCGCCGCAAACTTTCACTAAAATCATGGTGGTGTAGCGGCGGCGTTACGCAAAGGAGGAATCCTGGTACATCCATACCTCGACGATTGGTTAATTCGGGCCAAGTCCGAGGCAGAGAGCGTTCAAGTAACAAGCAGAGTGGTAAAGTTTTTAAAGAGTCTTGGTTGGGTGGTCAATCCCGTCAAGAGCCAATTGAAGCCCTCACAAAACCTTGAGTATCTGGGTGTGTAGTTCGACACGAGGAGTGGGCAGGTGTTTTTGCTGGAGAGGCGAGCCCAAGGTCTCAGAAGTCTGGTTCGCAAGTTCAGGGCCACCCCGGCTCCGTCGGCATGGACTTATCTTCGTGTGCTGGGAACAATGGCGGCTACGCTGGAGGCAGTGCCTTGGGCCAAGGTGCACATGCGGCCTCTTCAGAGGTCACTGCTTCGCCGATGGTCGCATCAGTCGGATTCTTTGAGCAAACAGCTTCCCTGTGCAGCCAAGGTCAGACAGTCCCTTCAATGGTGGTTGCTTCCGAAGTCGTTGGCAGTCAGAATGCCGCTGGAACAGCCGGAGTGGCTGCCATTGTTAATGGACGCCAGTCTCGGAGGCTGGGGAGCCCACTGCGGAAGCAGGTTTGCGCAGGGGGTTTGGTCTCCTCTGGAGAGCTCATGGTCGATCAATCGGCTGGAGCTCTGAGCAGTCTGCCAGGCGCTACAAGCCTTCGAGGCATTGATAGTAGGTCGGGCGGTCCGAGTCCTCTCCGACAACTCTGCGGCAGTCGCCTACATCAATCTCCAGGGCGGCACAGGGAGTGCTGCCATGGAGGAAGAGGTGGACTTGTTATTCGCCTGGGTAGAGAGTTGGTTGACAGCGATTTCTGCGGCACACATCGCAGGAA
This sequence comes from Ichthyophis bannanicus, assembly GCA_033557465.1. Taxonomy (NCBI): domain Eukaryota; kingdom Metazoa; phylum Chordata; class Amphibia; order Gymnophiona; family Ichthyophiidae; genus Ichthyophis; species Ichthyophis bannanicus. The sequence continues at coordinate 71,584,832 of CM066034.1, forward strand.
AGGACAATGTGATGGCCGACTTTCTCAGCAGGCCAGACAGCCCCCTATGCTTTCTGCTTATGAAGGCCATGCCTATGTCCCTTGGCCTGGTGACCCTGTTGGGGAGCCAGGGAAGCCTGAAAAGGTTGGTAGTTTCTGAAAGCAGCCCCATTCCTCGGGCAGAAGGACTTTTTACCCAAACCCTTCCGTCGGGGAAGGGCAGTGGTCTTTTTAGAGAGCCTGGTCCTCATTATGAACTCTGTCTCCAGCTTGGCAGCCTTGTCGGTCATGGGTTTGCTAAAGAGGTTCTCTCCTTGGCATGGGACATCGACCAATTTGTCCTGAACCCACTGCTTGAGGTTGGACGACTGTAGTTAAGCTTGGCTTCGTGCACTGATACCCGCCGCTGCTACTCGAGCAACCGACTCGAACCCATCATAGGCTGCCTGAGATAAATGTGGAGCACTTACAGATGGCCTTGGCCAGGTTCTTGAACTGCTGCAGGGGTTCCTCGGAGACCAGCTGAGAACCTGATGAGTTCCTTTGCCAGGTCTCTCAGGTACATACTCATGTACAGCTGGTAGGCCTGGATGTGGCTGATGAGCAACAAGCCCTGGTAACACTTTCTGGGGGGCACCGAGGAGTGCGTCTTCTGACGTTTTAGCCGATGCATGGCCGACTCCACCACCATGGAGTTATGTGGCAGCTGTGATTTCTGGAAGCCTGGGCGCCGGCAGACTCGACAGATCAAGTCCAGCCACTTGCTCACCACTGGCACCAATGCCAGTGTCTCCCACATACAGAGCATCAGCCGTTCCAGGCACCATGAGAGATTCACTTGGAGGAGCCTCGTACAGGATGACTTCTAACTCATCCGCCCGAGGGTCCTCCTCCGACTCCATAGGGAAAGCGAGGGCCTTAGACATATACTTGACAAAATCAAGGAAGTCCATATCCTCTGGTGGAACCGCCATTGAGGCTCCAAGCCGGGAGAGTCTGACGGGATGTTGCAGTGGCGATGGGTATCGGGGTACTCCTCATCCTCCATCTCCCACTCGGAGTAGTCCATTGAGGGCTTGTAGGAGGGATGCTCTGCGGGCCTCGGGACTCCCGATGCTCCGCGGCTGGTGCCCGGCACACTTGCTGGGTATGATCGCGGTCCTGTCAAGCGGGAATCGGATAGAGACCTTGGCTGAGGATCAACTCAAGGCCGAAGGACCTCGAGGATCAGCTCTGCCTCTGGAATGTCTTCGATGTCGAAGGCCCGGTGGTCGGGGCAGATGAACCGGTCGTACCGGATAACAGCGTCCGCTGCTGGTCCATGAAGGCAGACAAACTTCACAACAGGGCTGCCATTCTGGACTCCAGGCCAGAAGGCTCCGCAGCCTTCAGCGTGGGCAGAGGGACTCGGGGCCCAGTGCCGGCTCCCCTGAATAAGATTCCTAGACGAGGATGGTGTCTGGGAAGAGAGGCCGGTCCCAGGTCAACTCCTTCCGCAGGACCTTTGCAGGCTACTCCTTCTCTGATGCATCAGACGAGCATCTCGGACTACGGGACCTGGACCAGGTGGCACCTGGCCGGTAGGATCCATTCTCGGATGCCGCCTTCCAGGGTTTCTTCTTCTTCCTGGGTTCCCTTGAGGAAGACCCCCTTTATGAAGGCTCACAGCGGGGCTCGGGCTCGAAAAGGTCCGCCCGAGGTGTCGCGGCTTCAGATGAGGCCTTGGCCACTTCAGAGGCACCAGGGACTTGGGGAAAAACTTATTGTGCTGCTGCTGGCAGCTCTTGAGCGTCTTGCTGGACATCCTCTTGCAAAGACCGCATACTGCCGGGTCGTGGTCCAGCCCAAGACAGCAGAGACAGCAGTCAGGTGTGTTGGTTAAAGACAATTTTTGAGCACCGATCACACTTCTTAAAGCCACTGGTAGCCATGGGGGAAAAAAGTACCCCTACAAGGTCGAAGACTCACCGGGCTGCCAGTTGGGAAAAAAGGCATAAAGATGCCAGAAAATTAAAGAATGAAAAACTACAAAAATAGACCCGAACCGAGGCAGCGAGGTCTGATGGTGGGAAGAGTACCGGTGCAATACCGGAGAGCAGGAAACTCTGAGAGAAAAATCAACTTTTTCCGGGAACAAGCCAGATGAACGTCTGAAGGCCTCTACGGAAAAAAGGAGACTGAGCCAAATGGCACCCTGGGACGAGAAAGGGACCACACATGCGTGGTGGCATCTCCCAGAGGCTCTCTTTGAAAGTTGGTGGGATGCTTCCGCGAGGGCTCCATCAGTGCCAACATCACTCATATGTGAGGACTGACTTCCTGCTTCTTCCCTGAGAATCAGTCCTCACATATGGGTGATGTCAGCGCCGATGGAGCCCGCACAGAAGTATCTCCCCAGCTTTCAAAGAAAGCCTTTGGGAGATGCCACCATGGCCTAAGGGTGCCATCTTGCTCAGTCAGATGACATAGCTAGGACAGTAGTAAAAATAAAGCAAGATAGGGAAGCAACTCCTAGGGGAGGAGAGAAGGTTGTGAGGACTGATTCCTGCTGTCCCCGGAGAACACCTGTTACAGGTGAGTAACTACACTTTCTCCAGGAACAAGCAGAAAGTCAATCCTCACATATGAGACTCCCTAACTCCAGGCTGCCGAGGACTGAACCATGACAGCACCAACGGCGACCGAGTTGGGTAGCTGTGAGTTGTAGAAAGTGAGTCCCCAGCTGAGAGACTCTGCAAGACCCTAGCATCCAGCGACACCTTCACTCCAGTAGCCTGAACACAAAAGGGTCGGAGGGCAGGAGTTGCCTACACCCTGAACAGATTACGGAGTACTGTTCCAATGGGAGTCCTTTTCCGGGCAATAGTGAGCTGCGAATGTATGAACTGAAGACTATGTGGCGTCTTTGCAGATCTCCATCACCAGTACCGAGCACAGGTTTGCCACTGATATGGCCATCGCTCTCACGCGATGCACTGTGATCCAATGGTCCAGAGAGAGCTCAGATCGCTCAAAGGCGAGGTCAATATAATCTGTCACCCAAAGTGGACAGAGTTTGCTTTGTCACAGGAAACAAAAAGCTGAGGAGCTTTGCGATGATTCTGGGTCCGCTGTAGATAGAAGGACAGGGCCAATTTGCAGTCCAATTTATGGAGTATAGTTTCCTCCTTACCAGCTTGAGGCCGCAGGTAAAAGGTGGGAAGGACTACCTCTTGATTGAGGTGGAAAGGAGATACCACCTTTGGGACGAATTTAGGATGAGTGCGGAGCACCACCCTGTTCTTGTAGAATCTTGTGTATGGTGGCTCTGCCACCAGGGCCTGAAGCTCACTTATTCTGTGAGCGGATGTGAGAGCCACCAGGAAGACCACCTTCCATGTAAGATACAGCAGATGACAAGTAGCTAGTGGCTCGAATGGTGGCCTGGTGAGCTGTGAGAGCACCACATTGAGGTCCCATTCCATTGCTGGGGGGCAGACAGGGGGCTTAGACAGCAGGAGGCCCCAGAGGAGCCGAGAGACCAGGAGCTGACCCGAGAGAGGTTTCCCTTCGATAGGGTGGTGGTGTGCAGAAATAGCACTTGGGTGCACCCTCATAGAGTTGGATTTCAGTCCAATGTGTGACAGGTGCAGTAGGTATTGGAGCACCAGTTGCACTGGGCAGGAGAATGGGTTCTCCCGCCTCTTCGCACACTATACTGAGAATCTATGCCACTTAAAGGCATATGCTCTCGTGGGAGGTTAAAAGGGGCCAAGGCTACCCTTTCAGCAGCCATGCTGTTAACATTAGAGACTTCAGATTGGGGTGCAGGAGGGAGCTCTCCTCCTGGGTCAGGAGGTCCGGGGCATGGCCCAACGGGACCAGGAGCACCAGCAACAGGGAGAGCAGCAGCGGGAACCATGGTTGTCTGGGCCACCTGGGGGCAATTAGTATCAGTACTGCCCCCTCGTGCTGGACCTTGAAGAGAGTCCTGGCAACCAGAGGGGGGTCGGTGTAAAGTCATAAAGGAGGCCTTCTGTCCATAGGATCAGGAAGGCATCTGCCACTACCTTCGCCAGGTGCGACTGCTGGCAAGCAGAAGTGGGACAGCTGCGCACTGTCCAGGGTGGCAAAGAGGTCCATCATGGGCATCCCCCAGAGGCAGAAGAACCGTGAGGTCACCTTGGGGTTCAGGCACCATTCGTGCAGCTGGAGCACCCTGCTGAGTCTATCTGCCAGGAGGTTATCCTATCCTGGGAGGTGGACCGCCCGCAGAAGCATGTTGTTGCGAGCTGCAAAGGACAGGAGGGCCACTGCCTCCAGGTAGAGGGAGTACGACCCCGTGCCCTACTGCTTGTTGACGTAGAACATGGTGACCTGGTTGTCCATCTGTACCAGTACTGACTGGTGTCGCAGGCAGTGGCGGAATGCCTGTAAGGCCAGGAAGATCACCTTGAGTTCCAGAAGATTGATCTGTAGCAGGGATTCTGACTGGGATCAGCTGCCTTGCGTGCAAAGGTCCTCGCAGTGTGCCCCCAAGAAGGGAGGCGTCTGTGATCAGGACCCTCTGGGGCGGGGCACCTAGAATGGCATCCTGGCCCAGAGGTGGTAGGGAAGTTGCTACCAGTCAAGGGACTCTGCCAGCTGGCGGGTTATCCTGATCAGTCCCGTAATCTGCCCATGGCTTGCATCCACTGAGCGCGATGGCACCACTGGGCTGTTCGCATATGTAGGCTGGCTAGCAGGGTCACGTGGACTGTGGAGGTCATGTGGCTCAGAAGGCAGAGGAGGAGACAGGCTGGCACCGAGCGACAGTGCTGCACCTTTGCCGCCAACTCCCTGAGGCGGTATGCCCTTTCCCTGGGCAGAAAGGCCTTGGCCTGCAGGGTGTCCAACTGAGCACCTATGAACTCCAGACTCTGGGCTGGAATGAGATGAGATTTGGAGTAGTTGATGATAAACCCCAGGTGCTGTAGCAGGAGGGTTGTGCGCTCTGTGGCTTGATGGGCCCTCTGTGGCTGTGCTGCCCCTTATAAGCCAGTCATCCGGGTAGGGAAAGACGAAGGCCCATTCCAGACATAGGTGTGCAGTGACTACTGCTAGGCATTTTGTGAAAACCCTCAGTGAGGAGGCCAGGCCAAAGGGTAGCACTCTGTATTGGTAGTGCCCTCCTCCTACCACGAACCTTAGATACTTCCTGTGGGATGGGTGGATCAGGATTTGTGTGTAAGCATCCTTTAGATCCAAGGAGCAAAGCCAATCTCCCTGGTGGAGGTAAGGCAGCAGTGTTCCAAGGGAGAGCATCCTGAACTTCTCCCTCACCAGAAACTTGTTTAAGTTTTGCCGGTTTAGGATGGGCCTGAGACCCCCAGTCCTCTTTGGGACAAGGAAATACCTGGAGTAGAAGCCTTTACCCCACAGGTGTCTGGGTACGGGTTCTACTGTATTGTCCCTGAGAAGACCTGCAAGCTCTTTGAGCAGCAAGGTCTGGTGAAGAAGGGGTCGTACTGGCTCTCCTGGAAAGAACCTGGGAGGAATCTTCTGTAGGTGGAGGAGGTATCCCTCCCTGACCACCTATAGTACCCACAGGTCCAAGGTGATTGAGGCCCTTCTGTGGGCAAAGAGTGCCAGGTGCACCCCTGTGGACAGGTGAAGGTCTCCTGGGGGAAGGGAGGCCCTGCCCTGGAATCAAAAGCTCCCCCCAGGCTGGGTGGTAGTTGGAGTCTGGGGCTTAGGTGCTTTTGCCCCTGCCTCTTGGAGTTAGAACCCTGCTAATGGCCAGAGTAGGGCTGGTACTAATGACTCTGTGTAAAGGCACCCTTTGTCCCGATGTTTTTTTGCGGAGATGGGATGAGGTCTTCTTGGAGAGTCTCTACTGTGTTGACCTCGATCTCAGCAGCTTTGTCGGCCATGATTTTGCCAAAGAGGTTCTCACCGATACAGGGGACATTAAGCAGTTTGTCCTGGACCCACTGCTCGAGGTCGGAGGATTCTAGCCAGGTCTGATGTCGGGCCCAGATGCCAGTCGCCACAACTCAAGCTGCCGACTTGAAGCTGTTATAGGCAGCCGGGGAGAGGAACTTGGAACATTCTCAAAGTCAGGGTCTGGAACTGTTGGAGGGGTTCCCCTATGAGGCCTGCTGTAAACACCAACAGCTCTTTGGCCAGTGCCTTTAGGTACATGCCTATGTGGAGTTCATAGGCTTGGATATGGCAACCCAGCATCAAGCTTTGATAACATTTGTGCCAGAGGTCATCGAGGGCTTGGGCCTCCCTACCGTGAGGGACGGAGTGGGTCTTCTGGTTCATGAGCTTTTGCATGGTCGACTCGACAACAATGGAACTGTGTGGGAGTTGGGGTTTGTCGAACCCCAGTCCTTTCCAGATGCGGTACATAGCATCAAGCCGATGGCTAACTATTGGCACCGATGCCGGGGTCTCCCACATTTGGAGTAACAGCCTCTCAAGGATCAGCTGTATGGATCCTGTGAAGGTTTCCTTGGGTGGAGTCTCGTATTGGAGACTCTCCAACTACTTGGTGTGCGGGTCCTCCTACAACTTGATCTACACTAAGAGGGCCTTGGCCATATTCCTGATGAAGTCATGGAAGGCCATGTCCTTGGGAGGAGAGTGGCATCGAAGCGCCAGGAGAGATGGGTCTGAGGTGATATCTTGGTGCCGTCTGGTGTCCGGGGATTCCTTGTCCTCAGTCTCCCATTCAGTCGAGTGGTGACAAGTCTGAGGCCCTGCGACTCCTTGCGTTGAGGCCGGGGCAAAAGGCCTGCGGAGGACCTGGGGTCTGAGTTGCGGACACTAGCTGATGAGGACCGGAGACCCGACAAATGGGACTGGGACCTTGAAGAGCGCCAAGGGCTGTCTCGAGGCCAGGGGCGCTCGATGCTCGGCTCGACGACTGGGGACTTCCTCGCAGTAGAGGGCCCGGTTGTTGGGGCAGATGAGGTGAACGAACCGGCCATCATCGCCTGCTGCAGGGCCAGGATAGCAGTGATGTTCTGCTCCAGGGCTGCCATTCTGGGTTCCACGCCAGAACACTCCGCAGCCTTCAGCGCAGGCACAGAGGATTTGGGCAAGGCACCAGTACCTTTGACAGTGCATCCTCATGAGGACGGCCTCGAGGAACCACACACGCCTCCGCCAGCTGAGGAATCCTTCTCGAGGACCTTGGTGGAGTGCTTCTTGGAGTTGCTAGAGTCCCTCCATGGGTTTTACCGGGTTTCTCCGGTGCAATCTCGGCAGACTGACTTCTTCTCTGGCTCCAGGGTCTTCTCGGAGGCCCTGTGACTGTGGGACTCTGATGACGCCCGGGCATCTCGGTATGTGCTGGTCTTGGAGCTCGGTGCCAGGGAGGTGGGTGGTTTTAGCTGACTTAGTCTGGCAGAAGTTGCAGGAGGTGCTGTCATGGTCCGGGCCCAGGCAACAGTCATAAGCGTCAGTAATGGACATAGTTTGACAGCAGCAATCACACTTTTTGAACCCATCGGGAGACATGGTGGGAGACATCCAGACAGGGTCGATGACCCCTGGGCGAAAAAAGGCACGAACGCCAGTCGAGGGAGACCACCATAAAAAAGAGGCGAGAACAGCGCAGGGAAGTGCAGACTCAAGGCGGGAAGGGGAACCGGTACGCCTACCGGGAAACTAAGTTTTAGAAACAGTTTTGTTAAGTTTTTTTCTGGGGGAACAGGACAAACATCCGTCGGGCTCTTCGGAATAAAGGAGACGGAGCAAGATGGCACCCTTGGGCAGGAAGGGGACCACCCATGTGTGGTGGAATCTCCCAAAAGGATTTCTTTGAAAGCTGGGGAGATGCTTCCGCACGGGCTCCGTCGGCGCCAACATCACCCATACGTGAGGACTGGGCTTCCTGCTTGTTCCTAGAGAAAGGATGTTAAAATTTTGATTTTCACATTTTGAATCTTGAGGGGCATAGTGCCTTAGTATTTAGGACAACTGGTACAGTAAAATATTTCAGCATGGGTCTTGCAGTCCAGTCAACTCAGTTGAAACTCCCCTCAGTTCAGGAAAATTGGCTGGTTTCTACCTGGAACCAAACTGTAGTTTTAAGGACTCTGTAATTATGGAATAGTTTACTTTCTAATTATTTTCACTTTTGGAAACTGCTAAAGACTTGTTTTTTTCCTAAAATCCATTAATTTGAGTCTGGGGTTTCTGGATGTGGTATTGTTTTTTTTCCAGTTGATTTGTATCTTGAATTACAGCAAGATGTCTTTCCTTTCCTTTCCTACAACTTTATTTTATATTATTCTTTTCAAGCTGTATATATGTAGAGGTGAGGTTGTTTACTTTGATTTATAGAGTGGAAGAAATGATTTATCATATTGTGATTGTACTGCATGGGAATGAAAAGGTTTGATAGTATTACTTTGGAGAATTGATTTATTATATTTCAGATTTTACATATCAATTTACATATAAGATCACAAAGTGGTTTACAAAAGATTAAATAATGTGGTTATTTTATTTTAATCGAAGGTGGGGATAAAAAGGTGGGATATTATCATGTTTTTATTAAATGACCTGGAAAGTGGAATAACGAGTGAGGTTATCAAATTTGCAGATGACACAAAACTATTTAAAGTTGTTAAAACCCAAGAGGATTGTGGAAAATTGCAAGAGGATCTTGATAAATTGGAAGACTGGGCATCAAAATGGCAGATGGAATTTAATGTGGACAAGTGCAAGGTTATGCACCTAGGGAAGAACAACCCAAACTATGGTTACACGATGCAAGGTTCTACATTAGGAACTACCACCCAGGAAAAAGATTTAGGCGTCATTATGGATACCATGTTAAAACCCTCGGCCCAGTGTGCAGCAGCGGCCAAGAGAGCAAATAGAATGCTAGGTATGATAAGGAAAGGAATGGAAAATAAAACAAAAGATATTATAATGCCTCTATATCGTTCCATGGTGAGACCGCACCTTGAATATTGTGTGCAATTCTGGTCGCCGTATCTTAAAAAGGATATAGCTATTTTAGAAAAGGTTCAGAGAAGAGCCACCAAAATGGTAAAGGGGATGGAAGGATACTCCTATGAAGAAAGGCTAAAAAGGTTAGGGCTCTTTAACCTGGAAAAGAGACAGCTGAGGGGAGATATGATAGAAGTCTATAAATTAATGAACGGAGTGGAACGGGTAAACGTATATCGATTGTTTACCTTATCAGAATATAGAAAGACTAGGGGACATGCAATGAAGCTACAGGGTAAACTATTTAAGACTAATAAAAGAAAATATTTTTTCACTCAATGTGTAATCAAACTCTGGAATTTGTTACCGGAGAATATAGTAAAGGCTGTTAGTGTAGCTGGGTTTAAAAAAGGTTTGGACAAGTTCCTGGAGGAAAGGTCCATAAACCATTATTAAGAAGGGACCCAGGATATCAATGCTTGAACCAATACAAGCATTGTGGAACCTGTGTCCCTTGGGGAAACTGCTAGGTACATATGACCTAGATTGGCCACTGTTGAAAACAGAATACTGGGCTTGATGGACCTTGGTCTGACCCAGTATGGCATATCTTATGTTCTTATGTTCTTATTAACTAACTGTAATTTTATCTAATTATTTTGTATTGTAATCCTCTAAGTCCTTTCTGTTGTATGAAGAGAATATACACACCTTCTTTGAAAGAAATTAAAAAGTGCTCCGGAAGTAGCATGTAGCATTTTGAAGAAAAGTTCCCCAGTGCTTTGTGTAAAAGGTTTTGCTTACACAGCTATTTCTCTGGCACAAAACTTTGCAAACACACCAGCCTGCTGCTTTTTTTTTTTTTTGTTTGCCCTGTCTTAAACATAAATAGTTTTAAGCCACCATGATGAAAAAAATAAGCACTTTATTTCCAAAGCTCAAACAGTTATTAAAAAACCTTCTAGCAAAATGGTTCAAGTCTAATAGCATGCATTGCAAAATACAGCTGTTTCATTTTAACATTTATTATGAAAAATCCTGCATTTCTAATGTTTGTAAGGGTTTTAAATCCTCCACAAATAAACGCTTATTCAGCCCAGAATTACATGCAATTCAGTATCTTTTGTGCCTTAAATCATAAATCACGTCCCATATCTTAAGAGAAAGGGAGAAACTATTTTAACGCTTGGGCTGAGGAAATGGCATATGCAACTGACTGAAATGACAAAGCTGCTGAGCACAGGTAGCATTTCAGGAGCTCTCAGCAAGACACAATTAGTCTTTTGTTTCTATCTTATGCTGAAAATTGATGTGATCAGTGCTGTGCTGATGGCCCCAGCAGGATATGATGAAGCCTTGGCAGCATACAGAACCCAGGGGAATCATGTAAAATGTAGGAATGTTCTCTCACAACAGCAGCCTCTCTGTTTGCCTGTAGGATGAGATGACCTCCACAGCCCACTAAGATTTCCCCAGTGCCTCAGACAAATCAAGCCTTCATTGGGATGGGGTGTCCAAACACAGCTTGCTGCCCTGTTCTCACCATAACAAGTAGATATATTCAGTCTTATTTAGAAAGCATTAGCACTTAGATGAGAAAACATACTCGCCATATTTTACAAACAGTTCCATGGCCAACAATCAAATTAGTATCTCTGTGAGTTCATTAATGTATGTGGAGCAACACTTTTAAACAGTCTAAAAACCTGTTTTGCTCCTACTCTCAATCTGCTCAGGCAGCAACTCAGAGTTTCAGAACTGCACTGTGGATACCTACATGGCCTCCACAAAATGAGTTATAATGGCAAATTTTGGTAGTCTTTTCTAGGTCTCTTAGATGCTTCAAAGAAGAAAGCTCAAAGACTGCCTTCCATCAAGGAGATGGGCAAATCATGTGTGATGCTTCAGTTTATGGATGTTAAGCATCAATTTTTCATCTTGTACATAGAAACATAGAAACATGATGACAGAAAAAGACCACAAGGCCCATCTAGTCTGTCCTTCCATAACAACAACTACAACAGTCCACTTTCTACCTTTAGAGATCCTCTGTGTTGGTCCCATGCTTTTTTGAATTCAGTTACTGTCTTCATCTCTACCATGTCCTCATCTCTACATGTCTTATGTGGAATTCAGGCACAATTACCGCACCACTCCATGGTTGTGGAATCGGCCATGCATCGACTGAAAAGTCAGAAGATGCACTCCTCGGTGCCTCCCGGCCGGGAGGCCCGGAACCTGGATGCCCTCGGTAAGAAGTGCTTCCAGGGCTCTATGCTTGCTTGCTGTGTCCAGACATACCAGCTCTACATGGGCATGTACCTTCGAGACCTGGCAAAGGAGATTGCCGGGTTCTCTGCTGGTCTCTCCGAGGAACCTTTGCAGAGGTTCCAGGCCTTGTCCACTGGTATTCGAGAGTGCTAGAAGTTTCTCTCTCGAGCAGCCTACGATGGCTTCGAGGCTTCGGCCCGAGTAGCCGGGGCCGGCATCGGTGCCTGCCGACAGGCTTGGCTACAGTCATCCGACCTCGAGCCATGGGTCCAGGACAAGTTGGTCGATGTCCCCTGCCGAAGTGAAAAACTTTTTTGGTAAACCCATGGCTGAAAAGGCTGCTGAACTCGAGACCGAGACTCTGACCAGGACTAGCTGTCCAGAAAAACCTCTACCCCTTCTCAGAAGAAGGGCTTGGGAAAAAAGACCTTTTACCCGAGGAAGACGTCTGCCTATAAACAATACCCTCATTATCAGGCCTCTGCAGCTCCCCCACAGGGTCAGCAGGCCAAGGGGCAGGGTCATGGGCCCCGTAGGCAGAAGGCCCCCAAGCCACCAACACCGGCTCCTGCACAGCAGGGCGGGGGTTTTTGACTCAGAAGGCATAGCCATTCCTCCTCAGCTGGCTCACATCAGCACAGGAGGCCGGCTGGCCCTCTTTGCCCACAGGTGGTCAGCCGTCAAATCAGATACCTGGGTGCTCCATATAGTCCAAAAGGGCTATCTTCTTCATTTTCACCAGGTACCTCCCTCCTTTTTTCCAGGGGAGCCTCCAAGACCCCCTCTGCACAGGGACCTACTCCTACAGGAGTTAGCAAGTCTGCTAAAGGAACAGGCTGTGGAACCGGTGCCACACCACCTGAGAGTTCACGGCTTTTATTCCAGCTACTTTTTGGTACCAGAAAGGGCAGGAGGCCTCAGACCCATCCTAGACTTGCAAAACCTCAACAAGTTCCTGGAGAGGGAAAAGTTCAAGATGCTTACCTTTGGGATCCTGCTGCACTACCTCCAGCAGGGAGATTAGATCTAAGGAGCATAGCCAAAGGATGCTTATACTCACATCCTTATTCATCCAGACCACAGACAATATCTCAGATTTGTTGTGGGAGGGAACCACTATCAGTACAGAGTACTACCCTTTGGCCTAACCTCCGCCCCCAGGGTGTTCACCAAGTGCCTGGCGGTGGTGGCGGCCTACCTAAGGCTTCAAGGTCTGTTTGTGTTCCCATACCTGGACGACTGGCTCATAAGGGGCCAGTCTTCACAGGAGGCCAGTCAAGCCACCCTTCGCACTGTGGCTCTGCTTCAGCACTTGGGGTTTGTCATAAACTTCGCAAAGTCCACTTTGCTCCCATCCCAGAACATGGAGTTCATAGGAGCAAGGCTGGACACCCTTCAGGCGAAGGCTTTTCTGCCCGTGGACAGAGCCCACAGATTAATGGATCTAGCCAGGCAGTTTCGCAGCAATTCCCTGGTCTCCGCCAGGCAATTCCTGAGACTTCTCGGCCATATGGCTTCCACGGTTCATGTAACTCCCAATGCCCGCCTGCATTTGCGGCCCGCTCAGTGGAGTCTTCGAACTCAGTGGCATCAGGCCACAGGAAGCCTTGCAGACTCAGTAAGAATATCCACACTGCATGCCTCCTCTCTGCAGTGGTGGCTTCATCTTCCGAATCTGATGCTCGGAATGTTTTTTCAAACCCCTCCGCACTCTCAAGTGCTGACAACCGATGCTTCTCTTCAAGGTTGGGGAGCGCATTGCCAAGGGGCATGTACTCAGGGTCTCTGGACCCCTTGGGAGGCTGCACAGCAGATAAAATTCCTGGAGCTGCGGGCGATACGCTTAGCTCTGAGGGCCTTCTCCCATCTCACGTCTCACCAGTCTGTACTGGTCCAGATGGACAATCAAGTTGCCATGTTTTACGTGAACAAGCAAGGAGGCACAGGCTCCTTCCTTCTATGTCAGGAAGCACAACGGCTGTGCTCCTGGGCCGTCAATCACGGAATCCTTCTCAAGGCAGTCTACCTCCCAGGTCAAGAGAATTACCTGGCGGACAGACTGAGCAGGATCCTGCAACCATACGAATGGAGATTGAATACATTGGTGGTTCAGCAGATCTTTCTAAGGTGGGGCCTCCCCACCATGGATCTTTTCGCCAGTTCTCTGAACCGGCAACTCCCGAGATTCTGTTCCAGACAACCGCATCCTCTCAGAGTAGCAGCGGATGCGTTTCTGCTCCCGTGGTCCAAAGGCCTACTGTATGCGTTTCCTCCCACGCCACTAGTGTCCAGAACACTGTTCAAAGTACTCCAGGACGGGGCCTCCATGATTCTGATAGCCCCAAGGTGGCCGAGGCAACCGTGGTTCCCACTTCTGCTGCAACTGGCGGTGGACACTCCTATTCCTCTGGGGATTCAACACGATCTCCTGTCTCAAGAACAGGGATCTCTCTTCCACCCCAACCTCCAGTCCCTTCATCTGATGGCCTGGCTGCTGAAAGAGTAGTTCTGGCTCCCCTACTACTGTCTAGAGAGGTGGAAGACGTAGTCTTAGCCTCTAGAAGGCAATCCACCCGGAAATCCTACGCTCTTAAGTGGCGTAGATTCTCCGCATGGTGTGCTCAGCACAGCGAGAATCCCTTCTCGTGCTTGGTAGCGGTAGTATTGCAATACTTGCTTTACCTCTCCAATCTAGGCCTTAAGTCCAATTCTGTCAGAGTTCACCTCAGTGCTCTCTCAGCGCACCACTCGCTGGTGGATGGGAGGCCTCTTTCCAACCACCCTTTGGTGGCTCGTTTCCTCAGAGGCCTCCTCCTGCTTAAGCCTCCTCTACGTCCACCGGCCCCTGAGTGGGATTTAAATGTGGTCTTACAGCGGATTACTTGTCCGCCATTTGAACCTATGGCTACCTGTCCTCTCCGTTTTCTCTCATGGAAAACTTTGTTTCTGGTAGCTCTTACCTCTGCTAGGCGAGTAAGTGAACTTCAGGCGCTAGTGTCTGATTCCCCTTACACTAGGTTCTACAGGAATAGGGTAGTCTTACGGACTCACCCTAAGTTTCTCCCTAAGGTTGTCTCCTCTTTCCACCTCAATCAGGAGGTGGTTCTTCCGACTTTCTTTCCCAGGCCGCATGCCAGCCGGGCTGAGATGGTCCTGCATACCCTGGACTGTAGGAGGGCCTTGTCCTTCTACCTTGACCGTACGCGGGAGCACCGGAGGGCTGTTCAGCTCTTCGTTTCTTTTGACCCCAATAAGTTGGGGTTACCTGTCTCCAAGCGTACTTTGTCCATATGGGTCACTGACTGTATCGCCTGGGCTTATGGGGCAGCCGGCCTCTCGTTGGAGGGTTGAGTCATGGCTCATCGTGTCAGGGCGAAGGCTGCGTCAGTGGCTCATCTCCGCTCTGTTCCGTTGGCAGACATCTGCCGGGCCGCTACTTGGTCTTCAAGCCAGACGTTTGCGGCCCATTACTGCCTTGATAGGGAGTCCCGCAGGGACAGTGCTTTCGGACAGGCAGTACTCCATAATCTCTTTGCGGTTTAAGCAACTCCTTCCCTCCGGCCCTGATGTTGGGCTACTGGTCGGGGGCGTTCTCAGAGAAGATTCCTTCCTTACGTTCTGACGCTCTACAGGGAGCTCATTTTTTCGGCTTGGGGTCTCCGGTAGCCTTAAGCTGGGGAGTCCCATATGTGAGGACCGACTTCCTGCTTGGTCCTGGAGAAAGAGTGGTTACTCACCTGTAACAGGTGTTCTCCAGGAGCAGCGGGAATCAGTCCTCACAACCCTCCCTCCTCCCCTTGGAGTTGCAGTCATATGATTTATTTTTTGCTATTTTTGCTGTCTTTTAGCTATGTCATCAGACTGAGCAAGATGGCACCCTTGGGTGGGAAGGGGACCGCGCATGCGTGCTGCAATTCCCAAAGGCTTTCTTTGAAAGCTGGGGAAATGCTCCGCACGGGGGCTCCGTCAGCGCCGACGTCACCCATATGTGAGGACTGATTCCTGCTGCTCCTGGAGAACACCTGTTACAGGTGAGTAACTACTCTATCTCAGTAAAGATGAGATGAACTGTAAATGCTACTTTTCATAAGAAGTAGGTTACTGGTTCTAAACCTCAAACAGGAAAAAGATTCAATTAATAAAATATCAGAAACCCTGCGACTGCTGGGTTTGCTGAGCCTGTTGAGGTTTCGATTTTCTTAGCCTGGTTTGATGTTGCCCTTCTTTGGAAACATCTGCATGATGGGTAGAAGATGGATAAAACTTTTTCCCCCTAGGGGGATAAAGTTTGTTAGATTTTTTAGTAGCTGGATTAGAGGAAAGTTTTGACAATCCTCTGAAAGCAAGAATATCAGTGTTTTACTGATTAGCTTGGAATAAAGCATCCTTGTTAAAGAGATTCTCACCAGTACAAGGAGTATTTGCCAGCCTTTCTTGCACCCATTTGTTCAAGTCTGAAGCTTGGAGCCAGGCCATGCCCCTATGGCTATAGCAGAAGTTCTGCTAATAGACTCAAAACAGTCCAGGGAAGCACGATTAAGGAACTTAGAGACATTTTGGGCATGACTGACTAATATGAAAAAGTCTGCTCTTTTATATTCTTGAAGAAAAGGGTACAAAAGCTTTAAGTTCTTTGTGACCTCTTCAAGAGATAATCCCATATAGAAAATATATGAGATAATTCTTGCTGAAAGCATGGATGCCTGGAAGCATCGACGTCCAAAGGCAACTAAAATCCTAGACACGACCTGGTGGATAAGAGGAGTGCTTCTTTGCACTCTTAATACGCCTCATTGCTGATTCTACAACAATAGAATGATGAGGAAGTTGAGTCTTTTGAAAACCTGGAGAAGGTGGCACTTTGTACATAGTGTCAAGTGTCTTAGAATGTGGGGATACCGTTAAAGGAGTTTCCCACATTCTTAAAAGTAGATCCTGTAAGATCTGATGCAAAGGAAGCATGATTCCCTCCTTTGGAATCCAGGGGGACTGCAGAGTCTCTGAATCTCTTGGTATGGATTCTTCACCAGGTATAGAAATGGCAAGTAACTTTGCCATATCAAGCAGAAAAGCTTGAAAAGAAATCTCTCCTGGAGGAGAACCCCCTTAAATGAGGGGCAAAGGCTAGAATTGTTGAAAATTCAGCCTTGGTACCGATGGATTCATCCCAGTCATTGGGATCAGAAGACTTGAAAGGATGAAGCATCGGATTTTCTTTAAAACGATGTCTTCAGTACCGTCCGAGGTCGGTACCGAGATGAATCGGTACCGAGTCCTCCATGCTAGAGAGCGATTCCAAGCTCAGCATCGAAGGAAGCGAGTCTGTCAAAGCAAGCATGGATGGTACCGACACTGATGTCGATACTGGTACCGGTACCGAAGCTGATACTGATAATTGAGGAACGGTCTGCAGCAACTCAAGAGGTACTGAAGTAGCTGAGAGTGCTAGACTACGTTCATCGGTGAGGAGTGTTTCATCTATCACCATAGCCGATGTCGGGGTGTCGGTACCGCTCGAAGCGGCCACAACCACCGAGCATGGCCCAGGTATATTCATCAAGGTAAGAACCCCAGGAACAACCTGAAACCCCATTAATGCTTTGGAGCCCGAAGACTCCCGCCGGGGCTTTATTGCCAAAATGTTCGAGGGCAAGGCCAGAGGCATCTTGATACTTAGGAGATCTACCACTCGAGGACTGGCTAGTCTTAACAGACTTTTGTTTGGTTACCTGATCCTGTGAAAAAGAAGATATTCTGGCTGGTGACATCGAGTCTGATGTGAACCGGGTATCGAGTTGTGCTCGATCCTGAAGACTTCTTCTGTTTGAGCTCCAGCAGGAAAGACACTCCAGTGGGCAATGGTCAGGACCTAAACATTGTAGACACCAAGAATGAGTGTCTAAAAATATATTTGTACCGCCACACTTTGGGCATATCTTAAGGATAGTGGCTGGCTTTTCCATAATGGAAAGGTAGAGGCCTAATGGCCTAGAAACCGTCAGACACTAAACAGGAAAAATTCCTAGAGAAAAGAAGACATTTTTTTTAGTAAAAGAAAGAAAAGCACCAGCGGTACAGGTGGCATCGAGGGAAGGCAGACGTGACCACAAAAAACTTAAGAATAAAAAGAAGAATTTTCTGCTGTGACAGGAATACGTCCTGCCGGCTCCGCGGAAAACTGATGAGAGGGAAGTGAATGGGCGGGAAGGCAGCGCGCATGCGTGTGGGATGCTCCCAAAAGCTTTCTTTTTGGACGCTGGAGAGCGTTCCCACGCAGGCTCCGTCAGTACCGACGTACCCATATGTGAAGACTCATTCCTGCTTGTTCCTGGAGATAGACCATATGGCCTATCCAATCTGCCCTTTCATACCAACTACTATAGTCTTTTTTTCCTTTAGAAATCTTCTGTGTTGGTCCCATTCTTTCTTGAATTCACATACTGTCCTGGCCTCTACTACGTCTACTGGGAGACTGTTCCATGCATCTACCACTCTCTTCATAAAGAAATATTTCTGCATATTACTCCTGAGTCTATCCCCTTTCACCCTCATCCTATGCCCCATTGTTACAGATCTTTATTTCAATTGAAAGAGGTTCTCCTCCTGTGCATTTATGCACAGAGGATATTTAAACATCTCTGTCATGTAGTATCTCCTCTCTTCTGCCTTTCTTCCAAAATGTACATATTGAGATCTTTAAGTCTATCCCTGTATGCCTTATGATTACGTGCACTGACCATTTTGATAGTCACTCTCTGCACAGTCTCCATCCTGTTTATGTCCTTTTGAAAGTGTGGTCTCCAGAATTGCACCCAATACTCTAAATGAGGTCTCTCCAAAGACTTATAGACTGGCACTATCACCTCCTCCTTTCTGCTGGCCATTCCTCTCCCTATGCACCCAAGCATCCTTCTGGTTTTTGCCATTGTGTTTTCTACCCGTTTAGCCACCTTAAGATAATAAAAAACAATCACCCCCAGATTCCGCTCTTTTGTGAACAGAAGTACTTCACTCCCTATACTAATTTAATTTATTTCTTTAGCAACTTTTCTATACCGCTGTATCTACAAGTTACAGTGGTGTACAGGTAACATAGGATTAACAGTTTACATATAACTTGATAAGAACTTGAACAAAGGTATAACTTATAACATGTAAACAGTAGCTAATAATGGTATAACTATAATCATATGAGAACATAGGCTAAGATAGTATTGTAGTTTATGGAAGGAAAGGAGCAGGTTTAAGAGACGAAAGTGGGGAGTGAAGCAGAGGGGTGAGTTAACAAACAGTATATAACTGGATTGAAGAAATGGAGGTGATGAGAGAATACAAAGAGCATATAGTTTATCTGTGTTACGATCTAGGAGTGCAGCTAAGTTTCAGAGTGAAAATGTTCAGTGAAAAGGTGAGTTTTCAGCCTGCGACAATATTCACTTTCTAAAGGAAGGGAGTTCCATAGGGTAGGCACGTACAGTGAAAAGGCTCTGTTTGAGGTGATGTGGGTGCATCGAGCTGCCAGGGGTGGGAGAGTTAACATGTTTTGGTTGGATTTTCTCCTGGTTCTGTTATTAGGGGGTATCAGGATGAGTGGTTGAACGCTGTCCGGGGAGAGGCTGTGAACGATTTTGAAATATATTTAGAGAGGATTTGTATCTGATTCTCTTGTAGAAGGGCAGCCAGTAGAGCTGCTTTAAGATAGGAGTGTTTTGAGATTGTTGAGGAGCACCTGATATAATTCTAGCTGCAGTATTTGTGCAAATTGTAATGGAGTAATGTGGTCTTTGAAAGGCCTTGGTAAATGATGTTTCCATAATCAAGGATAGGTGGTGATCAGTGCCTGGCATACATATCTAAAATTTTATTTATGTTTTATTTATTTATTTATTTTCATTTCTTATATACCGCACTATTTGCGATCAGCGCGGTTTACATAAAACAAACAGTGTCCGACAATAAACAAAAGTCAGGTCATTACATTGAACAGGAACAAGTAACTTGGATAACCGGGAGAACTATATACATATGCGTAGTATTGAATAGGTAACTATGTACATGTCAGATGGAGTTATTGGGTACTGATCATAATTGGTGGCTGTGGTTCAGGGCAGTCAGTGAGGTGTTTGATAAAGAGAAAGTGTTTTAAGGCCTTTCTGAACTGGCTCAAATTGGAGGTTGCTCTGATGTGTGGTGGTAGGGAGTTCCAGAGACTTGGGGCGCATAGTCTAAAGGCTCTGTTCGATGTTGCCCTAGAGCATTTTGTCATGATTCTCGGTATCGCTAGCATGTTGGCTACTGCGGTTCTTCTTAACCTGTTGGGTGTGGGTGGTTGGATGAGGTCACATAGTGAAGAGGAGGAGAGCCCCTTGATGGCCTTGAATGTCATCACTAAGGTCTTGAAGATGATCCTGGCTTGAATGGGGAGCCAGTGTAGCTGCTTCAGGAGGGGTGTGCTATGCTCTCTTCTTGACGCTCCGAGGAGAATTCGCGCTGCACTGTTCATGGCAAGTTGTAGGGGATGTAAGGTGGTCTGAGGGAGTCCTTGTAAGATGGCGTTTGAGTAATCAAAATGAGGAATGATGAGGGCTTGATAGATGGTGCGGAAGTCGCTTGGTTCGAGTAGGGGGCGTAAGTGTCTGAGGGATCTAATCTTGAAGTAGACCGCTCTTACAGTTTGGGCTATGTGTTGCTTCAAGTTGAGGTTCTGATCCAATGTGACTCCGAGATACCGTATAGCTGATTTTACTTGCAACTTGGCAGGGGTGGCCCAAGGGGGGTGCGGGGCCATGTGCGGAGACTCAATGCGTGGCCTCATTTGCATATGGGGCCTCATTTGCATAAACATTTGCATAATGTTACCATACACTAACTTTTAGTAAACATGCCTCTTAATGAGTGTATGGATAAAGAAAGACTAAAAGATTTCTACATTACTATAATCCAATGCCAACCGCCAGGCACATTGGGAACTACTACAAACACTGCCCATTTAGAACCCATAGCAAACCCGCCGTATCCTAATAGCACTACCAGGACTCACAAAGCACCATACCCTACCTATCAAAAGGCAACACTGCAAATATTAAACCAATACATTTCAGAGAATAACAATACATGACCTACTGGGGAAAGAGAACAAGTGGCAATGTCAAATAGGAATTACATAAACAGAATACCTCAGCTCAGTTACACATGCAGAACATAGACCATCACAAAACAAGGAATCACAATTTAGAAACAGGAAGACGATAATTAAACTGGGAACCCCAAAAGCCAAACTTGGAATGTACAACACTGTAGAAATAAAACTGTAAATTAATTTCCTCTGTACTAAACAAAGCGCAGACGTTAATGATTCACATTTCCTAGAGCTGACATATTCCAGTTAATAAATTCAAAATAAAGAGATATTTTTCTACCTTTTCAGCATTTTTTTTTCAGTTGCAATTGCTCCAGCTACTTTCTTCTGGTTTCTTCGTGTCTTCTGCTAACTCTTCATTGTCTGCTGTCCATTTGTCCTTTTTTCTCTCTTCTAGTTTTTTTCCATCCTCTCTCTACATCTGCTTTAACATACTAATCTTTCTCCTTTTGCTCTTTCCTCATTCCTATTTCGTCCACTCAAATTTTACCCCTCCATCCTCAATCCCCGCTTACTCTCCCAATATCCGGCCAATTGTAGATTTGTCTTCCCTCCCACACAAAATATTTTTTCCCTCTCCATTTCACTCTCCCAGCTCCATCCCATTCTAATCCTCCCCCAACATCAGCTTCCTTCTAGTTCCAGCCCCACCCAGCATCCACTCCCTTCTAGTCCCTGCATCAGCCCATTTCCAGTCCTAGCCCCCCAACAGCCCATTTCCAATCCTATCCTAGCCCCACCATCAGCCCATTTCCAGTCCTAGCTCCCCCATCCATTTCCAGTCCTATCCGAGTCCCTCCATCAGCTTTCCAATCCCAGCCCCCCATCAGCCCATTTCTAGTCCTTTCCTAGCCCCACCATCAGCCCATGTCAAATCCTAGCTCCCCTCCACTCAGACCATTTCCAATCCAAGCCCCCCATGAGCCTACTTCCAGTTCTAGCCCCTCCATGAGTCCATTTCAAATTCAAGTCCCCACTACAGCCCATTTCCAATCTTAGCACCCCCCAACAGCCCATTTCCAAACCTATCCTAGCCCCTCCATCAGCCCATTTCCTGTCCTAGCCCCACCACTCAGCCCATTTCCAGTCCTAGCTCCCTCCCCTCACAGCCCATTTCCATTCCAAGCCCCCTCCCCATCAGCTATTTGCAGTTTAAGCCCCCCTTCCACTCAGCCCATTTCCATTCCAAGCCCGTCCCCATCAGCTATTTGCAGTTCAAGCCCCTCTTCCACTCAGCCCATTTCCAGTCCTAGCCCCCCAATAGCCCATTACCAGTCCTAAGCCCCTCATCAGCCCATTTCCAGTCCTAACCCCCCCCATCAGCCCATTTCCAGTCCTAGCCCCCCACATAGCCCATTACCAGTCCTAACGCCCCCCCCATCAGTCCATTTCCAGTCCTAGCCCCCCCATAGCCCATTACCAGTCCAAATCCCCCCATCACCCCATTCTCCAGGACCAAGCAGGAAGTCAGTCCTCACATATGGGTGACGTCGGCGTCGACGGAGCCCCCATGTGAAGCATTTCCCCAGCTTTCAAAGAAAGCCTTTGGGAATGAAGGCACGCATGCGCGGTACCCTTCGCCCCCAAAGGTGCCATCTTGCTCAGTCTGCTTTTTTCCGCGGAGCCCTATGGACGCCTGTCCTTGTCACCCATGAAAAAAGTTGATTTTTCCTGCGTTGAGTCGAGTTTTTCTTCGGTTCGACATCGGTTCCTTTCCCGCCTGGACTCGGTACACCGGTGCCGAGCCCGGATCTCTCTTTTTCGTTTGTTGTCCTTAAGAGACTGCGTTCGCGCCTTTTTTCTTTTCCCTGGCAGCCCACTTTTTTGATCTTGCAGGGGCCCTTTTTCCCCCGATGGCTGCCAGTGGCTTTAAGAAGTGTGATCAGTGCAAGAAACCGATGTCTCTCACCGACACACACGACTGCTGCCTCCGGTGCCTGGGTCCAGACCATGATTCTACGGTCTGAAGTCCCTGTGGCAAAATGTCTTCCAAGGCATTGCGGAGCCGTCAGCACCAGCGTGAGAGGATCTTCTCCGAGTCTGCCTCTGGACGGGTCCGGACTTCGTCAGAGGCCTCGTCGTCTCGGGAGTCTGACCCCGAGCATTGTCGGGGCTCCTCTGAAAGGGAGTCCCCCTCGAGAGAGCACCGAAGGAAGAAGAAACTCGCCAGGGCGGCATCGGTGGCGGCTCTTGGCTCCTCGAGGGCCAGGTCGCATAGCCCTGATCGCCGTCCCGGGTCTTCGGAGTTGGAGGCCTGCCAAGCATCCTCATGTAGAGTCGGAGGCCCCGAGTCACGTGAGTACTGTAGTCCTCGTGGACTCTCCTCCGGGGGAGCCGCCGTCGGGGCCCGAGTCGGAGGCTGCTGGGTCTCCTGAGCTCGGACTCAGGTTGACGGCCTTGGAGAGCAGATTGTCTGCCTTCATGGAGCAGCAGCGGGTGCTGATCGCCGGTCTCACCAGCGCATCTGCCCCGACCACCTGATCCTCGAGACCATGCGAACTCGAGTCGATCCTCGGCCGCGGTCACCCTCGGCCTCCCGTTCAGGACCGAGGTCATCGATGCCGATTCCCTCGGCGTCGGGGCGGATGGTGTCGGTGCCCGCCCACTCGGAGCCGCTCAATTCCTCCTCGGAGGAATCGGCGTGGGAGATGGAGGAGGAGGAGTCCCCTAGCACCTACTGGACTCGGTGCATCCCTTCGGACTCACCGGGCTCCAAGCCTCGGACAAGGTCCTCCCCGTAGGATACTAGGTTCTCGGATTTCGTACGGGACATGGCCAAGGCACTGGCATTCCCTGCGGACCCCGAGGAAGAGCCTCGAGCCGAGGAGCTCGAGGCTCTGCAGTACGACTCTCCTCCAAAGAAGGCCTTTACTGTCCCGGTTCCTCCGATGCTGGAGCGGTTGCTCTTCCGCATGTGGGAGGCGCCGGCCTCAATGCCGGTTCTAAGCAAGCGGGTCGATTCCATCTATCGAGTCCGCAAGAGCCCCGGGTTTCAGAAGGCACAGCTACCGCACCATTCCATGGTGGTAGAATCGGCCATGCATCGTCTAAAGAGTCAGAAGATGTACTCCTCGGTGCCTCCCGGCAGGGAAGCCCAGAACCTGGTTGCTCTTTGTAGAAAGTGCTTTCAGGACTCTATGCTTGCTTGCCGCGTCCAGACCTACCAGCTGTACATGGGCATGTACCTTCGAGACTTGGCAAAGGACTTGGCAAAGGTTCTCTGCTGGTTTGTCCGAGGAACCTTTGCAGAAGTTCAAGGCCTTGTCTTCTGGTATTCGAGAGTGCTCGAAGTTTATCTCTTGAGCAGCCTACGATGAATTTGAGGCTTCGGCCCGAGTAGCAGGGGCCTGCATCGGTGCACGCCGTCAGGCCTGGCTACAATCCTCGGACCTCGAGCCGTGGGTACAGGACAAGTTGGTCGATGTCCCTTGCCAAAGTGAAAACCTCTTTGTCAAACCCATGGCCGAAAAGGCTGCAGAACTCAAGACCGAGACTCTTACCTGGACAAGGCTGTCCAGGAAGACCTCTGCCCCTTCTCAAAAAAAGAAGGGCTCGGGGAAAAAGACCTTTTACCCGAGGAAGACCACTGCCTATAAAACCTACCCCCCTCACTACCAGGCCTCTGCAGCTCCTCAACAGGGCCAGCAGGCCAAGGGGCAGGGGCAGGGTCATGGGCCCCGTAGGCAGAAGGCCCCCATGCCTCCTACTCCGGCTCCTGCTCAGACCTGAAGGATGCTTATACTCACATCCTCATCCATCCAAGCCACAGACAATTCCTCAGATTTGTGGTGGGAGGACAGCACTTCCAGTACAGAGTGCTTCCTTTTGGCCTCACCTCCGCCCCCAGGGTTTTTACAAAATGCCTGGCGGTGGTTGCGGCCTACCTCAGGAACCAGGGGATCTTTGTGTTCCCTTACCTGGATGACTGGCTAATCAGAGGCCAGTCTCCACAGGAGGCCAGGCAGGCCACCTGCAGAACCATATCCCTGCTTCAGCATCTGGGGTTCGTTATAAACTTCCCAAAGTCCACTTTGGTCCCCTCCCAAGACGTGGAATTCATAGGGGCCAGGTTGGATACCCTCCAAGCAAAGGCCTTTTTGCCTGTGGACAGAGCTCACAGGCTGATAAAGTTGGCCGGTCAGTTTCGGGCGAACTCTCTGGTCTCGGCCAGAAACTTCCTCCGGCTCTTAGGTCACATGGCTTCCACAGTGCATGTCACCCCACATACCCGGCTACACATGAGGCCGGCTCAGTGGCACCTCAGGATGAAGTGGCTGCAGGAAACAGGAAAGTTGTCAGACAGAATAAAGGTGTCCAAACCCTTGGTGGACTCCTTACGCTGGTGGCGGCATCTCCCAAATCTGGTCAGGGGTGTTCCTTTTCAGGCCTCCCCACACACTCAAGTACTGACAACCGATGCTTCCCTGCAGGGCTGGGGGGCTCACTGCCAGGGAGCCTGCATCCAAGGCCTGTGGTCTCCATGGGAGGCCTCCCAGCAGATCAACCTGTTGGAATTGAGGGCCATTCAGCAGATCCTGTCTCACCAGTCTGTCCAAGTTCAGACGGACAACCAGGTGGCTATGTTCTACGTCAACAAGCAGGGGGGCACGGGATCCAGACCTATGCCTGGAAGCACAAGCTCTCTGCTCCTGGGCTTTCGCCCAGGGCATGACCCTCAAGGCAGTCTACCTCCCAGGCCAGGAAAACTACCTGGCGGACAGACTCAGCAGACTCCTGCAGCCTCACGAGTGGCAGTTGGATCCCCTGGTAGTGCAAAAGATCTTTCTGAAGTGGGGGTCTTCCGACCATGGATCTTTTTGCCAGTCCGCTCAACAGGCAACTACCACGGTTCTGTTCCAGGCAACCGCATCCCTTGAGAACAGCGCCAGATGCATTCCTGATCCCTTGGTCAGGGGGCCTGCTGTATGCCTTTCCTACCACACCTCTGGTGGCCCGGACACTATTCAAAATCCAGCAGGACCAAGCCACGGTGATCCTGATAGCCCCCAGGTGGCCCAGGCAGCCGTGGTTCCCTCTTCTTCTGCAGTTGGCGGTGGATACTCCCCTTCCTCTGGGGTTGCAACCTGACGACCTAACTCAGGACCAGGGGTCCCTCATGCATCCCAACCTCAAATTCCTCAATTTGATGGCCTGGCTGCTGAAAGGCTAGTCCTTGCTCCCTTGCTCCTATCCAGGGAGGTTGAAGAGGTGGTGTTGGCCTCCAGGAAGCATTCTACCAGGAAGGCCTATGCTCTAAAGTGGCATAGGTTCTCTACTTGGTGTTCTCAGCAGCAAGAGGACCCTTTCTCCTGCTCTGTCCAGGTGGTGCTTCAATACCTGCTCCACCTTTCCAACCTAGGACTTCAGTCCAACTCGGTCCAGGTTCACCTCAGTGCCCTCTCAGCTCACCACTTGCAGGTGGATGGACAATCTCTCTCAGGCCACCCTCTGGTGTCCCATTTTCTCAGAGGCCTGCTTCTGCTTAAGCCTCCTATTCGTCCGCCTGCCCCCGAGTGGGATCTCAATGTGGTCTTGCAGCAACTGACTCGCCCACCTTTTGAGCCGATGGCAACCTGCCCTTTACGTTTCCTCTCCTGGAAGGTCTTGTTCTTTGTGGCACTCACCTCAGCTAGGCGGGTGAGTGAGCTTCAGGCCCTGGTCTCGGATAGGCCATATACCAGGTTCTATAGGAACAGGGTAGTCTTGCGGACTCATCCGAAGTTCCTTCCAAAGGTGGTGTCCTCCTTCCACCTCAACCAGGAGGTAGTGCTTCCAACGTTCTTTCCTAGGCCGCACGCCAGTAGGGCAGAGACTGTCTTGCATACCCTGGATTGTAGAAGGGCGCTGTCCTTTTACCTTGAACGTACGCAAGGGCATAGAAGGGCTTCTCAGCTCTTCATTTCCTTTGACCCTAATAAATTGGGGTTGCCTGTCACTAAGCGTACGTTGTCCATTTGGGTGGCAGACTGTACCACCTGGGCATACAGGTCAGCCGGCCTCTCCCTGGAGGGTTGAGTCACGGCCCACCAAGTTAGGGCGAAGGCCGCATCAGTAGCTCACTTCCGCTCTGCTCCGTTGGCAGACATCTGCCGGGCCGCTACTTGGTCTTCAAGCCAGACTTTTGCGGACCACTACTGCCTCAAGAGGGAGTCCCGTAGGGACAGTGCTTTCGGGCAAGCGGTACGCTGTAATCTCTTTGAGGTTTAGGCAACTACTACCCTCCAGCCCTGGTGTTGGGCTACTGTTCAGGTGTGGTCTCAGAGAAGATTCTCTCACTGTTGCTGGGGCTCTAGAGGGAGCTCTATTTTTCAGCCTGGGTTCCTGGTAGCCCAGAGCTAGGGAGTCACCCATATGTGAGGACCGACTTCTTGCTTGGTCCTGGAGAAAGAGTAGTTACTCACCTGTAACAGGTGTTCTCCAGGAGCAGCAGGAATCAGTCCTCACGACCCTCCCTCCTCCCCTTGGAGTTGCAGTTGTATATAGTTCTTTTTCTTTTTTTGTGCTGTCTTTTAGCTATGTCATTTGACTGAGCAAGATGGCACCTTTGGGCGGGAAGGGGACCGCACATGCGTGCCTGCATTCCCAAAGGCTTTCTTTGAAAGCTGGGGCTGCTCCTGGAGAACACTTGTTACAGGTAAGTAACTACTCTTTTTCAGCCTTAGCCCCCCCCCCATAGCCCATTACCAGTCCTAACCCCATCACCCCATTTTCAGTCTTAGCCCCCCACCCCCATAGCCCATTACCAGTCCTAACCCCCCATCAGCCCACGTCCAGTCCTAGCCCCCCCATAACCCCATTTCCAGTCCTAGCCCCCCCACAGCCCATTACCACCTGTCCTAACCCCCCCATAGCCCATTACCAGTCCTAACCCCCCCATCAGCCCACTTCCAGTCTTAGCCCCCCCATAGCCTATTACCAGTCCTAACCCCCCCCATCAGCCCACGTCCAGTCCTAGCCCCCCCCCTCCCCCCATGTCCAGTCCTAGCCCCCCCACAGCCCATTACCACCAGTCCTAACCCCCCATAGCCCATTACCAGTCCTAACCCCCCCATCAGCCCACTTCCTGTCTTAGCCCCCCCATAGCCTATTACCAGTCCTAACCCCCCCATCAGCCCACTTCCAGTCTTAGCCCCACCCACCATAGCCCATTACCAGTCTTAACCCCCCTCCCCCATCAGCCCAGCTAGATAAAAAAAAAACACAGACCGGCTGCTGCTGCCGCCGTGGCAGCGGCAGAATCGAGCATCCCGCGGGGCCTCCCGCCCTGCAGAGTCCTCCCCTTTCAGCATCAGCTCCCAAAGCGCGGGCTTTTCAGAGCCGCAAAGGGAGAGCTTCTCCTCTCGCGGCTCTGTTAATCTTGCTGCGGGGCTGATGGGAAATACCATCAGCCCCGCGGCGGGATTAACAGAGCCACGAGAGGAGAAGCTCTCCCTTCGCAGCTCTGGCAGCCGACGCTGAGGGAGCTGATGCTGAAAGGGGAGAACTCTGCAGGGCAGGGGGGACCCCGCGGGGTGCTTGATTCTGCCGCTGCCACGGCGGCAGCATCAGCCGGTCTGTGTTTTTTTATTATCTAGCTGGGCTGATCGCTGATGCAAGATGTTTTTTGCGCAGGGCCCCCTGAAACGCGGGGCCCTGTGCAAAAAACATTCTTGCTCAATGGACGGGCCGGCCCTGCTAAAATCACTGTTCAAGCAGGGGCGAAGATTTTGAACTGCCTTCATTTTGAAATAGGCTGATTTTGTCACTTGCTTAATCTGGGAGTGATGATCAATGATTATGCCCAGGTATCTGATTTGTTCTTTGACTTGAAGAGCTAGGTAGCGAGGCTGATGTTGGGAGGAGGAGAGAATGCTAGGTTCCTAGTTATATAAAATGCTTCTGTTTTGTTGGGATTTATAGCCGGTTGTGGTGGTGCAGCCACTGGGAGATGGATTCGAAGAATCTTCCTATCATGGAATAGTCTGGGTTTTCGATGGAGAATTGCGTATATATTAGGATGTCATTGACATAGAGATGATAATGTATGTTCCTTATCGTCCCTCCAGTCCAGTCTCGCACCTCTGGGTAGTGTACCTCTTCCAGCAGCTTGGAGACTGAGCATGTCATCTTTTGATGACACCAGTACTAATGCAGTGGGGTTCACCCACTATCTCTAGTATTCTCAGTCTCCAAGCAGCTGGAGGAGGTAGTGAGCCAGTGTGCTGGACTCAATGAGGGACAACTAAGGAGCAGTTGTTAGGCTAGGTGTTTGGGGGGACTTTTGTTTTTATTTTCTGAATCTCTTCATTGAAGAGCACTTTTCTTTTCTTAAATATAGAAAAAAAGAAAATAAAGAAAATTTCAATGGAGTGAAAATTCCACCCCCCCCCCCCCCGCCTTGGAGGTGCTGGGGATTGAGGAAGATAGGGAAGAGAGCTGGGGAACCGAAGGCCCCCGAATCTGTCTGCGGGTGAGGGGCCGGCTCTATAGTCCGACGCTGAGCAGATTGTCCCCGGAGATCTTCTCAGTGCCGAAGCTGCGTGTTTCCAGCTGAGTGTGAGGAGATAGAGGCATGCCAGAAGTGCTGAACCGAGACTAAGTGAGGTAAGCGTTTCAGCTTCAGATGAGTTGCTGGCGGTGCCCGGGGCTCATCTTCTTTGCTAGTTTACTTGCGGGAAAGACACCAGAGCCCCGTTTCCCGCCAGAGCCTGCAACCGCATGACAGCTGCTGTGGGACCATGCAGAGAGAAGAAAGCTGCGGTTTGAATTTTGTTTCTCCCTTCCCGCGCCTGAATGTGTTGGCTAAACCTGACCTAGGCAGCATAGCTAGTAGGGCCCTCAGAGTTATATTTTTGTTGATTTTGCTTTGAATTTTCTTTCATTGGCCAGGTTTTTTTTCAAAAAACCAAAACAAAACAAACCAGACAAGAGTGCTGCTAGGTCCAGTCTTCCTCTCGTTTACAGGCAAGAAAGTTGTGGTTCTCTTTTTTACTGTGGCATAAGAAAGAGCAGAGGCAAACAAAGCCTGGCCCTTGGTCTAGCCTGCCATGCCGGCCAGACCTCAGTGCTTGGTCTGTGGAATTCGGTGGGGTGTGGTCTCGGAGATGGGCATCTATCGTGGGTGCACGCAAGAGGCCACTACGATGGAACAGTCCCTGCAAGATCCAACTGGACAGGACAGTACTCCCTCATTGTCATGGAGGAGCAGGAGGCGAGAGTTTCCGCACCTGTTCTGCTGCAGACTCTGTCTGGTGCCCCAGCTCACCCTGGACCCTCCACATCACAGAATTTGGGTGAGGTGGGGGTTCCTGGAGGTTTCTCTTCAGGATTCGTGCTACTTCTCCACAAGGCGTTCTGCTTGTGCCAGCAGGGGGTGGGGGTGGCCCCTTGGCACTGGGATGCAGTGCCAAAAGGTCCATGAAGGCTTGCGAAGGCGAGCCAGGAGCAGGACCGGTGAAGAGACCCAGGCCCTCTGAGGAGGAGCTGGGGCACTCTCCCTTGTCAGAGGGTCTTGTGAGGGAGGACTGGATACGGAGTTGGACAGACGAGGAGTTGGAAGGTGGTGAAATCCCGGAGTGTGAAGACCAGGCGTGAATCGTCCAGGTTTTTCGCTGGGAGGAGTTGCTCGAGCTTATCATGGAAGGCGCTGAATATGCCAGCTTCAGTCCCGGTAGAGGAAGAGTCTCTAGATGACCCACTACTTCAGGCCGTACACAAGATACAGACAGTCTTTCCAGTGCATAGAGTGGTCAGGAAGATGATTCAGGATGAATGGGATCTGCCGGAGGTGGGCCTTAAGGTGTCCAGGACCAAGGCGAACCTCTATCCACTGTTGGAACAAGATCGCGATCTCTTTTGGTCTCCAAGAGTGGACGCGGCGGTTTCGACGATTACCAAGACGACGACCATCCCGGTAGAAGCCAGTACAGCGCTTAAGAGCACTCAAGATAGGAAGTTGGATGCCTTGCTAAAGCAGGCTTTTGATATTAATGCTCTTTCTCTCCAGGCCTCCGTTTGCAGGGCCTGGGTGGCAAGGGCCTGCCTCTGCTGGTCCCAGAGTGTTCAGCAGCAGGAAGAGCCAGACCAGACGAGGGAAGCTGCCAGGATGGAGTCCAGAGCGGCCCATTTGGCGGATATCCACTATGACCTCATCAGGGGACTCTCTGAGTGTATGGCCTCGGTGGTGGCAGCTCACCGCTGTTTGTGGCTACACAGCTGGGCAGCTGACAGTTCCTTTAAGGGCCGGCTCAGCAAGCTGCCCTTTAGGGATAGACTGTTGTTCGAAAGGACATCGAAAAGCTGGTCAAGGACCTGGGAGACTCCAAGGCAGGACAGCTCCCTGAAGATAAGCAGAAAGAAAGCAGTCTACGCCTGCGTCCCTGGGTCAGATGCGGAACTTCAGGTGCTTTTTCTCCTCGTGCTTTACTTACTTTCAGAGGGGATGTTTCCCCTCTAGAGCACAGGTGTTTCTGGGGTTGAAGGGCGGGTTGCAGTTTTCCTTCCGCCTCTGCCTCAGGGCCCAAGAAATCCCAATGAAGCGAGGGGGGCCCAAGTGGGGGTGCAGCCCGTTGGAGGTCAGCTGTGGGAGCTTTATCCTGCATGGGCCCAGATCACTTCCGACCAATGGGTGTTGAAGGTCATTTGCGAAGGGTATGCCCTCGAGTTGGCGCGGCCAATGGGCGATTCCTTCATGCAATCTCCCTGCAAAGTGTGGACAAAAGCGAATGCTATAAAAGAAATGTTGGCTCTCTTGTTACAGCTCCAGGCCATAGTGCCTGTTCCCCCGGACCAGTGCAGCTATGGTCGGTACTAATTTATTTCGTGGTACCAAAGGAGGAGGGGACCTTCTGGCCAATTCACGACCTAAAGCGCGTACACAGCTGTTTGCAGGTGCCACATTTTCATATGGAAATGTTGCAGTCCCTTCATAGTGGCAGTCAGAAGAGGAGAGTTCCTGATGTCTCTCGATCTGATGGAAACGTAGCTGCATATCCCATACGGTCAGAGCATCAGCGATTCCTCTGGTTTGCAGTTCCTTCAGGGCATTTCCAGTTTCAAGCGCTGCCTTTCAGTCTTGTGACTGCGCCACGCACATTCACAAAGGTGATGGTGGTGGAAAGTGGCAGTACTACGCAAAGAGGGCATGCTGGTGCATCCGTACCTCGACAACTGGCTGATTCGAGCAAAGTCCAGGGACGAAAGCGATCAGGTAACAGCCCAGGTGGTGCAGCTCCTTCAAGGCCTCGGTTGGGTGGTCAACATGGCCAAAAGCCACTTAACTCCATCTCAGGAACTCCAGTATTTGGGGGTGCGCTTAGACACCTGGGTGGGAAGAGTCTTCCTACCGGATCAGCATGCCCTAGGGCTTCGGCGATTAGCAAGGCAGTTCCTGAGGATGTCAAACCCGACAGCTTGGCATTACCTGCAGGTTCTTGGAACCATGGCAGCCATGCTCGAGCTTGTCCCATGGGCAAGGGCACACATGCACCCCCTTCAGCAAGCTTTGCTCTGGCACTGGTCGCACTAGACCCACCATTTGTCCCACAGACTTCCTTGTCCTCTGAGGACCAGGAGAGTGCTCCGGTGATGGCTTTGCCCGGAAAATCTGGGAAAAGGAATGCATCTCGAGTTGCTGTTGTGGATACCCCTGATGATGGATGCCAGTCTGGCCGTTTGGGGAGCCCATTGCAAAGGACAGTTTGCGCAGGGGCATTGGAGCTTGTTGGAATCTCATTGGTCCATCAACAGGCTGGAGATATGGGCGGTGGCCCTAGCACTCAGAAGCTTTGAGTCTGGGTTGCAGGGAAAGGCAGTTCGGGTTCCGTTGGATAGCGCTACTACGGCAGCATACATCAACTGGCAGGGGGGCATAGGCAGCACAATCTTAGAGGCAGAAGCAGAATCACTGTTGAGCTTGGCGGAGGACCACCTACAGACGTTGTCGGTGGTGCATGTGGCGGGTATCGAGAACGTGATGGCGGACTATCTGAGCCAGGTACAAGAGGACCCCAGAGAGTGGGTACTCAACCAGGAGGTCTTCGCCGAGGTGGGGCGTGCTGGTCATGGATTTGATGGCAACATTCAAATCTGACAAAGGAAACTGAACGTCGAAGGGCCTAGACGCCCTGGTGCAGCAATGGCCCCTACAGAAGGGCTCCTCTATGTGTTCCTGCCGTGGGCTCTGATAGGCCGACTAATACAGCGTATCGAAGCCCATCGGGGCTTGGTGCTACTGATTGCCCCAGACTGATCGAGGTG
Organism: Ichthyophis bannanicus; assembly: GCA_033557465.1. Lineage (NCBI taxonomy): Eukaryota > Metazoa > Chordata > Amphibia > Gymnophiona > Ichthyophiidae > Ichthyophis > Ichthyophis bannanicus. The sequence continues at coordinate 71,617,389 of CM066034.1, forward strand.
CCTGTGGTATGCAGACCTCGTGAGAATCCTGGTGGATCGGTCATCTGTATCTCCTGATGCACGGGCCGGTGCTCATGTCACAGGTAGATCAATTTTTGCTTATGGCCTTACTCTTGAGAGGGCACGATTGATGAAGAATGGCTACTCAGGCCCAGTGATTTCCACCTTGCCGAGAGCAAGGCGGAGGTCGATTTCCTTAGCCTATATTAGAGTCTGGCGCATCTTTGAGGCCTGGTGCGCAGAAAGACAAATTTAGCCTTCCGCGGCCTCCTTGCCTGACATCCTGAGATTCTTGCAGGCAAATTTCAACAAGGAGCTGGCGGCAAGTTCTCTGCGGGTGCAGCTAGTGGCAATTTCTTGTTACCGCGGGAATGTCCAGGGTGTGGACGCACTCGGACATTGTTCATTTTCTCAAAGAGGTAGTCCTCCTGCACCCTCCGTGGCAATCAGTGGTGCCGCCATGGGATCTCAATTTGGTGTTAGCAGCGCTCTGTGGTGAGTCTTTTGAGTCGCTCAGTCAGGCTTCGTTGAAAGGCATGACACTCAAGACAGTTTCTGGTGGTCATCTGCTCGGCGCGTAGGATTTCTGAGCTGCAAAGCCCTGTCTTGCCAGGAACCGTATTTTTCCTTTACAAGGGAAAAGGTGGTCATACGACCAGTGCCCTCCTTCTTGCCCAAGGTGGTCTCGGCTTTTCATTTGAACCAGTCGGTGTCTTTGCCGGTACTGGGATATTCAGAGGACGCCTCTTAACCCAGAGGTGCAGTGTTTAAGACATTCGGCGTGTCCCGAGATACTATTTGAAGAGGACGGCGTCATTTCGCAAGTCAGATCGCCTGTTTGTACTGTTTGGAGGTCCACATAAAGGGGAGGCTGCGGTAAAGGCCTCTATTTCTAGATGGATCAGAGAAGCGATTAGTTCCTCATACATTCTACAAGGTAGGCAGGTGCCAACGGAGTTGCAGGCTCACTCTACAAGGGCCCGGGTGGCCTCATGAGTGGAGTATAGCTTGGTGCCGCTGGTGGAAATTTGCAAGGTGGCAACCTGGTTTTCGCTTCATACCTCTGCTACGCATTATCGCCTGGATGTCCAGGCCGGGTGGGATGCCTGTTTTGGATTGCCAGTGCTTCAGGCCGGTCTGGCGGGTCCCTCCCGTTAGATGTTACTGCTCTGATACATCCCAGAGGTGTGGGACTGGACCAGAGGGATGATAAGGAAGACAAAATTAGACTTACTGTACCTGCTAATTGTTGTTCCTTGAAGAATTCCAGTCCAGTCCCGGATCCCACTATGAACATAAGTGGCATGTGACAGGGGCCTGAAGCGGATTTCCAGGGCCGGAGCAAGGGCCTGGGATGCCCGCAGTTTCGGGGGAGGGAGGTGTTGAGGGCAGACCGAAGGGATGGTCTGTCAAACACTCAGTGCTGGACTGTCGCTCGGTTGGGCCTTAGATAAGCCTCCTCGGTCAGGGGAGAGAGGAAGCCCCTCTCCAGGCCGGGCGGGGGAGATTGGTTTCTCTAGAAATATAGATTTTAACTTAAAGTTAACTTGTACATAGTTACCCTGTTTTCTCCAGGACCAAGCAGGAAGTCAGTCCTCACATATGGGTGACATCGACGCCGATGGAACCCCTGCGGAGCATTTCCCCAGCTTTCTATGAAAGCCTTTGGGAATACTGCATGCATGCGCGGTCTCCTTCCCGCCTAAAGGTGCCATCTTGCTCAGTCTCTCTTTTTCCATGGAGCCCGTCGGACGTTTGACCTAGTTCACCCGGAAAACAGTTAGATTTTTTCTTCGAATGCCTGCGATTTCTTTGCGGTTTTTTCTCCGGTTCGACGCTGGTTCCCCTTCTCGCCGGGTTCGGTACACCGGTATTGAGCCCAATCTTATTTTTTCGGTTTTTGCCCTTTGTGGCTGGTGTTTGCGCCCTTTTTTTCTTTTTCCCTGGAAGGCCGGTCCTTTGACCTCGCGGGGGCTCTTTTTTCCCCGATGGCTTCCAGTGGTTTTAAGAAGTGTGATCGGTGCAAGAAACTAATGTCTCTCACAGACACACACGACTGCTGCCTTCGGTGCCTCGGTCCTGATCATGATCCTAAGATCTGTGTTCCGTGCGGGTAAATGTCCACTAAGGCACTGCGAAGTCGTCAGCATCAAAAGGAAAGGCTTTTCTCTGATTCGGCCTCCGGCCGGGCCAGGACCTCGTCTGAGGCCTCGACGTCTCGGGAGTCTGACCCCGAGTATCGTCGGGGTTCCTCGGACAGGGGGTCCCCCAAGCGGGAGCAAAAGAGGAAGAAGCGGCTTGCGAGAGCGGCGTCGGAGGTCGTCCCCGGCTCCTCGAGGGCTAGGTCTCGGATCCACGACCGCCGTCCCGGGCCCATGGAAAAGGAGAAGCCGTCAAAAGAACCTTGTGTGGAGCCAGAGTCTGCTGGACACGCAAGTCCTGTTGTCCTAGAGGACTCTCCTCCCAGGAAGCCGTCATCGGGACCGGCGCCGCCGGGGCCCGAGTCGGTGGCTGCTGAGTCTCCTGAGCTGGGTCTCAGGCTGACAGCCTTGGAGTGCAGACTGTCTGCCTTCATGGATCAGCAGTGGGTGCTGATGGCCAGCCTCGCTGGCGCATCTGCCCCGACCACCGGGACATCGACGTCGAAGTCGACCCTGGAGACCGAGCCGATACTCGAGACCATGAAGGCTCGAGGTCGTCCTTGGTCACGGTCACCCTAGACCTCCCGGTCGGGACCGAGGGCGTCGACGCCGTGCCTCCTGTGTCGGGGCGGGTGCTGCCGGGCCCCGCGTGGTCGGAGCCCGACTCCTCTTCGGACGAGTCCGCCTGGGAGATGGAAAACGAGGAGTCCCCCGATACCTTCAAGACTCTGTGTGTCCCGTCGGACTCACCGCAGTCTGAGCCCAGAGTAGATCCCCTCCGGAGGATACCCGGTTCTTGGAGTTTGTTGGGGATATGGCCACTGCTTTGGCGATCCCGGCGGACCCCAAGAGCCTCGAGCTGAAGAGCTCGAGGCCCTCCAGTATGACTCTCCTCCGAAGGAGGCCTTTACTGTGCCGGTTCCTCCAATGCTGGAACTGCTCCTCTTCCAGATGTGGGAGGCACCAGCCTCGGCGCCGGTTCTAAGCAAGCGGGTTGATTCCATTTATCGACTCCGTAAGAGCCCTGGTTTTCAGAAGGCGCAGCTACCGCACCATTCCATGGTGGTGGAACCGGCCATGCATCGTCTGAAAAGCCAGAAGATGCACTCCGTGGTGCCCCCAGCCGGGAGGCCCGGAACCTGGATGCGTTTGGTAGAAAGTGCTTCCAGGGCTCGATGCTTGCTTGCCGTGTCCAGTCTTACCAGCTGTACATGGGCATGTACTTGTGGGACCTGGCAAAGGAGCTTGCCGGGTTCTCTGCTGGTCTCTCCGGGGAACCTTTGCAGAGGTTCAAGTCCTTGTCTTCGGGGATCCGGGAATGCTCTAAGTTCATGTCCCGAGCGGCCTATGATGGCTTTGAGGCCTCGGCCCGTGTTGCGGCAGCAGGCATCGCGGCTTGATGCCAGGCATGGCTGCAGTCATCGGACCTCGAGCCATGGTACAAGACAAGTTGGTCGATATCCCTTGCCGAGGTGAGAACCTTTTTGAGAAGCCCATGGCCAACAAGGCTGCTGAGCTCGAAACCGAGCACCTCACGAGGACAAGGCTGTCTAGAAAGACTTCTGCCCCTTCACATAAGAAGAAGGGCTCAGGTAAGAAGTCCTTTTACCCGAGGAAGGCGACTGCCTACAAACAGTTCCCACCTTACCAGGCCTCCCCCACTCCCTCACAGGGTCAGCAGGCCAAGGGGCAGGGACATGGGCCCTGTAGGCAGAAGGCCCCCAAGCCTCCGGCTCCTGCTCCTACTCAGCAGGGTGGGGGGATTTTGACTCCCAAGGCATAGCCTCTCCGTCTCTGCTGTCCCATCCTTGTACAGGAGGTCGACTAGCCCTGTTTGCCCACCGGTGGCCACCCATTACTTGAGACAATTGGGTCTTAAGCATAGTCCACAAGGGCTACATGCTTCATTTTCATCAGTTGCCTCCTCCCTACTTTCCAGGAGAGCCTCCAAGGCCTCCTCTCCATACAGCCCTCCTCCTGCAGGAGCTTCAGGGTCTGTGCCGAGACAAGGCGGTGGAGCCTGTGCCTCCCCACCTACAAGGTCACGGTTTCTACTCCAGGTACTTCCTAGTACCAAAAAGAACAGGGGGCCTCAGGCGTATTCTTGACCTCAGAAATCTCAACAAGCTCCTAGAGAAGAAGAGAAGTTCAAGATGCTTACTCTTGGAACACTTTAGATCTAAAGGATGTGTACACTCACATCCTCCTTCATCCAGACCACAGAATGTACCTCAGGTTCATTGTGGGAGGAAACCATTATCAGTACAGAGTGCTGCCATTTGGCCTCACCTCCGCTCCCAGGGTCTTTACCAAATGCCTGGCAGTGGTGGCGGCCTACTTAAGGAATCAGGGTATCTTTGTCTTCCCCTATCTGGACGACTGGCTCATCAGGGGTCAGACGTGCCAGGAGGCCAGGCAAGCCACCCTCCGAACGATTTCTTTACTCCAACACCTGGGGTTTGTCATAAACTTCGCAAAGTCCTTTGCTCCCCTCCCAAAACTTGGAGTTCATAGGGGCAAGGCTAGACTCTTGGCAGGCGAAAGCTTTCTTGCCGGAGGACAGAGCCCAAAGACTGATAACCTTGGCAAACCAGTTTCTCAGCAGGTCACTGGCCTCCGCCAGGCTCTGCCTAAGGCTTCTTGGCCACATGGCTTCGACAGTACATGTGACGCCCAATGCCAGGCTTCATATGAGGCCTGCGCAATGGTGCCTCAGAACTCAGTGGTCGCAGGCCACAGGGAGCCTCAGCGACAGAGTAAGGGTGTCCAGACCATTCCTGCACTCCCTACGTTGGTGGCTGCATCCCCCCAACTTACTGAAAGGGATGCATTTTCAGCCACCTGGGTTCACAGTGGTGTTGACCACCGATGCCTCTCTGCAGGGCTGGGGAGCACACTGTCTGGGCAAATGCACCCAGGGCTTGTGGTCTCCCTGGGAGGCCACGCAGCAAATCAATCTACTGGAACTGCGGGCTATTTGCTTAGCCCTCAAGACTTTCTCTCAAACCCTGGCCCACCAGTCTGTCTTAGTACAGACAGACAATCAAGTAGCCATGTTTTATGTGAACAGGGCATCACTGGGTCCAGGCTCCTATGTCAGGAGGCGCAGGAACTTTGCTTATTTGCGCTCAGGCGCGACATGTTTCTCAAGGCGGTTTATCTTCCTGGCCAGGAAAATTACCTGGCAGACAGGTTGAGCAGGATTCTGCAGCCCCACGAATGGCAACTCCATCCCTTGGTGGTTCAGAAGATTTTCCTGAGATGGGGACTTCCATCCATAGATCTATTTGCCAGTCCCCTGAACAGACAGCTGCCCAGGTTCTGCTCCAGGCAACCGCATCCTCTGCGGCTAGCAGCAGATGCTTGTCTGATTTCCTGGTCCCAGGGCCTCCTGTATGCGTTTCCTCCCACGCCTCTGGTGGCCCGAACCCTGTTCAAGATTCTACAGGACAAGGCCTCGGTCCTTCTGGTAGCCCCCAGGTGGCCGAGGCAGCCTTGGATTTCCACTTCTGCTTCAACCGGCAGTGGACACTCCACTACCTCTGGGGTTGCAGCCCGACCTTCTTTCTCAGGACCAGGGGTCTCTTCTGCACCCCAATCTCAATTTGATGGCCTGGAAGCTGCAAGGGTAGTTTTGGCTCCCTGGGGCCTCCCTCAGGAAGTTGAGGAGGTCGTCCTGGCCTCTAGAAAGCAGTCCACTAGAAAAACCTATGCCCTGAAATGGAAGACGTTTTCTGTGTGGTGTCAGCTGCGTACAGAAGATCCTTTCTCCTGTGCTGTACCAGTGGTGCTTCAGTACCTGCTGCACTTATCCAATCAGGGCCTTAAGTCCAATTCTGTTCGGGTCCACCTCTCAGCTCTAGCAGCTCACCACTCACTGGTGGAAGGACACTGTCGGTTCACCCCTTGGTGTCCCAGTTTCTCAGAGGTTTGCTCTTGCTCAAACCTCCTGTCCGTCCTCCAGCCCCTGAGTGGGAGTTGAATGTGGTCTTGCAGCAACTGACTCACCCAACTTTTGAGCCGATGGCGACTTGTCCTCTCTGCTTCCTATCCTGGAAGATACTCTTCCTGGTAGCCCTAACCTTGGCCAGGCGAGTAAGTGAGCTTCAGGCCCTGGTCTGTGACAAGCCTTACACTCGCTTCTATAGGAACAGGGTAGTCCTTAGGACTCATCCAAAGTTCCTTCCAAAGGTTGTCTCCTCTTTCCACCTCAACCAGGAGATGGTTCTTCCAACATTCTTCCCTAGGCCTCATGCAAGACAGGTTGAAGCAGTTCTGCATACCCTGGACTGTAGGAGGGCCTTATCCTTCTACCTTGATCGTACGGAGGTGCATAGAAGGGCTACTCAGCTCTTCATATCTTTTGACCCTAATAATTTGGGGCTAGCTGTGTCCAAGCGTACCTTGTCCATTTGGGTGGCTGACTGTATCACCTGGGCTTACAAGGCGGCTGACCTTCCCTTGCAGGGTCTGGTCATGGCCCATCGTGTCAGGGCAATGGCTGCCTCAGTAGCTCATCTCCGCTCTGTACCGTTGGCAGACATCTGCAGGGCTGCAACTTGGTCCTCAAGCAGACTTTTGCAGCCCATTACTGCCTGGAGAGGGAGTCCCGTAGGGACAGTGCTTTTGGCCAGGCAGTACTCTGGAATCTCTTTGAGGTTTAGGCAACTCCTGCCCTCCAGCCCTCCGTTGGGCTACCGGTGGAGGTTCTTTCAGTAAAAAGCCTTTCTTTGATGCTGGGACTAGAGGGAGTTCTCAAGTTCAGCCTGGGTTCCCTGGTAGTCCAGAGCTAGGGAGTCACCCATATGTGAGCACTGACTTCCTGCTTGGTCCTGGAGAAAGAATAGTTACTCACCTGTAAAGCACAGTTACTTACCTGTAACAGGTGATCTCTGGGAACAGCAGGAATTAGTCCTTACATATGGGTACGTCGGTACCGACGGAGCCTGAGCGGGTAAGCTCCCCAGCTTCCCAGAAGGAAAGCTTTTGGGGCCTCCCACTGCGCATGCGCGCTGCCTTCCCGCCTTCCTGACCAACTCTCCTCAGTTCGAGTTTATAGCTGAGACAATAGAGAGAGGAAAGGAAGAGAGAGAGAGATACAACTCCTAGGGGAGGTGGGCGGGTTGTGAGGACTAATTCCTGCTGTTCCCAGAGATCACCTGTTACAGGTAAGTAACTGTGCTATCTCCAGGAACAAGCAGGAATAAGTCCTCACATATGGGGACTCCCTAGCTAAGATGCCCGGGAGATCCCCTGAAGGGTATGAGACCCTGAAAGGTTCTTCATCTTCCTATGGATCTCAGGCATCCATTCAGGGAAGGTGGGCTGGAGTTGTTCAAGAATGGAACAGGTGTCTGAGGACAGCCTGACCAAACAAGGCATCCCGGCGGGAGTCCTTGTCCAAACAATAATGGGCTGTAAAGGTATGAACAGAGGCCCAGGTGGCTGCTCAACAGATCTGGTCAATGGACACAGAGTTTAAATGAGCCATAGAGGTGGCCATGGCCCTCACGTTGTGAGCGGTGACATGGCCCTCCAGAGAAAGGTTCTTACTCTGGTAAGCAAAAGAGATACACTGAGCAATCCAATTGGAGAGTGTTCTTTTGGAGACTGGAAGTCCTAAATGAGAAGGATCAAAAGCAACAAAAAGCTGAGAAGACTTTCGATGTTGCTGTGTCCTGTGGAGGTAAAAGGCAAGAGCTCTTTTACAATCTAGAGTATGAAGGTTCCTCTCTGCACTGGATGCATGAGGAGCTGGAAAAAAGACAGGTAAATATACCTCTTGATTAAGATGAAAAGGTGAGACCACTTTAGGCATAAAGTGAGGATTTGTCCTAAGGACTACCTTATCATGATGGAACCTTGTATAAGGTGGATTAGCCACTAAGGCCTGCAGTTCACTGATGCGGCGAGCTGAAGTGACTGCAATGAGGAAAATAACCTTCCAGGAAAGAAACTTCAAGGAGGTAGTGGCTAAGGGTTCAAAAGGTGGCTTCATAAGCTGACCAAGAACCAAGTTTAAGTCCCATGCCACCGGAGGAGGTCGAATGGGAGGTTTAGTTAAAGTTAGGCCTCTCATGAATCTTGCAATAAGAGGATGAGAGGAAACAGGTTGTCCATTGATGGGCTTAAGTGATGCCGCAATAGCACTCAAATGGACTCTTACTGAATTCGTTTTGAGTCCTGCATTGGAGAGATGCAGGAGATATTCCAAAAGAGAATTCAATGGGAGTGCCAGAGGGTTAAGACCCTTTTGAGCACACCAAATGGAAAATCTTTTCCACTTAAAAGCGTAAGAACGCCTAGTGGAATGTTTCCTAGAGGCATGTAGGATATCCTTCACTTGCTGCGAAAGATTGAAGTGTTGAAGGTCTAGGCCTTCAGTAACCAAGCTCTGAGGTGAAGGGACTTGGGGTTTGGGTGCCACAAAGTCCCCTCCTCCTGAGACAGAAGGTCTGGAGCCGCTCCCAAGTCCAGGGAGGGGGCTTGGGAGAGATGCAGAAGTAGAGGGTACCACACTTGGCGTGGCCAGCGTGGAGCTATGAGGATCATGGACCCTTGATCCCTTTGAAGTTTGAACAGAGTCTTGGGAATCAAAGGAATGGGTGGAAAGGCATACAGGAAACCCTGACCCCAATGCAGGAGGAAGGCATCCTTGGTCTGAACTCCCTGACACGGAATTCTGGAACAGATCCGGGGAAGTTTGGCATTCCACGGACTTGCAAAGAGGTCTATGTCTGGGGTTCCCCATTTCTGGAAGATTCTGAGTACCTGATCCATGTGCAGGGACCATTCGTGTGGAAGCAGAACTCGACTGAGTCTGTCTGCCCAAGAGTTTTGGATTCCTGGAAGATATACTGCCAGTAGATGGATTTGATGCTCTCTGGCGAAGGCCCATAATCTTAGAGCTTCGTTGCAAAGCGACAGAGAGCCAGTCCCTCCTTGTTTGTTTATGTAAAACATGGCTACTTGATTGTCCGTGTGAATAAGGACTGTCATGTTGCTGAGGAGGGTATGAAAAACTTTGAGAGCTAGAAAGATTGCTCGAAGTTCCAAGTGGTTGATATGAAGGGTGGTCTCCTGTGGAGACCAAGTGCCCTGAGTGGAGAGATCTTGGAGATGAGCCCCCCAACCTGTTTGGGAGGCATCTGTTGTGAGGGTTGCTTGGGGCAACAATGGTTGAAAGGGGGCCCCCAACAACAGATTTTGAGTGGATATCCACCATTGGAGAGACCAAAAGAGACGATTGGAGTTTGCTATTTGGTCTGAGAGAGCTCCTGATGCTTAAGTCCACTGGGTGGATAAAGTCCATTGAGCTGCTCTCATATGTAGGCGAGCATAAGGCACCACATGCACTGTGGAGGCCATGTGGCCAAATAGTTGTAGCATCTCTCTGGCAGTGAAGTGGCTTCTGGACTGAGTCTGAGAGGCTAAGTGCACTAGACGTTGGCAACGGGCCTGAGGTAGATAGGCCCTTGCGGTGGTGGTATCCAACCAGGCCCCTATGAATTCTAGGGATTGAGTAGGGGTGAGTTTGGACTTTGGCAGATTGATCACAAGTCCCAGATACTGTAGAATTCGCCTGGTGCGATCTAGGGAAGTCTGAGCCTCGGACTGAGACGGAGCTCGGATGAGCCAGTCATCCAGGTATGGGAAGACAAAAATTCCCAGGGCGCGTAGAAATGCAGCTACTATTGCCATGCATTTGGTAAATACCCTTGGAGCAGAGGCTAGACCGAAGGGAAGTACTCTGTACTGGAAATGTTTTCCCTGGAACAGAAACCGTAGGAATTTTCTGTGGAATGGATTGATGAGTATATGTGTGTACGCATCCTTGAGATCTAGAGAACAAAGCCAATCCTGACTCTGTAGGTATGGAAGGAGAGTACCTAGAGAAAGCATCTTGAATTTCTCCTTGTATAGAAATTTGTTCAATTCTGAGATCCAGAATGGGTCTGTACCCCCCTGTTTTCTTGGGAATGAGAAAATAAGGGGAGTAAAAACCTGCCCCCTGTTGAGGAAGAGGAACCTCTTCTATTGCCTTTTGGACGAGAAGAGTGGTCACCTCCTGACCCAACAGGTATAGGAGAGATGGGGGAGAATTGAAACTTCTCACCATGGTATGGGGAGGAAGGTTGGAGAAATGTAGTTTGTAGCCCTCTCTGATGATAGAGAGGGTCCATTGCTCTGATGTGATTTGCTCCCATCTGGGAGCAAAATGAGTTAACCTTCCTGGAATGGTGAGAGGTTCTGGATGTTTTAGAGCCAGAAAGGTTAAGTTCTCTAGTTTTAAGTCAAAAACCCTGAGGGGGTTGGGACTGTTGGGCTATAGCAGCCCCTGCAGGTTTTGCCATGGCCTGTTTAGGCTGCTGACGCTTAGGAGCAAAGCAAGCTGCAGAAGATTGTTGGCCAGTATTTGTGGCAAATCTGGCCTTCTTGTAGAAAGGCTTTTTGAAAGATTTCTTCTTGACAGGGGTAGAGGTAGACTTAGAAAATCTATCTAAAGCAGCATTTTCTGCATCCATTTGAGTGGCTTTGATTTGCCACTCCTTACCAAACAGATTCTCACCTGTACAGGGCAAATTTCCCAACCCATCCTGGACCCAGGGTTCTAGGTTAGAGGCCTGGAGCCAAGCAATTCTGCGAGCCGCTATGGCAATACCTGAGGCTCTGCTAGCACCCTCAAAGGAGTCAAAGGCTGCTCTGTTGGAGAACTTTGAAATATCTTGGGTATGCTTCAGCAAAAGAAGGAACTCCTCCTTTCTATCCTCTGGGATAAAGGGGAGAAAATGGCGTATTTTTAATGCAATTTCCTTCAGAAACATGCCCATATAGAGGCTGTATGAGTTGATTCTGCCAATAAGCATACTTGCTTGGAAGATTTTTCTTCCAAAAGCATCCAGAGTCCTACATTCTCTTCCTGGGGGAGTAGAAGAGTGTCTTTTAGTACTCTTGATTCTTTTCATAGCTGACTGCACCACGATGGAGTGGTGCGGGAGCTGAGTCTTTTGAAACCCAGGAGAAGGGGGGACACGATACATGGTGTCCAGACGACGAGAATGTGGAGATAGGGTGAGAGGAGTCTCCCATAAGTCCATCATGTGTTCTTGAAGAATTTCATGGATGGGCAAGGTGACTGCCTCTTTGGGAACCTTAGAGTATCCTAAAATGTCTAACTTTTTTGCTCTAGGTTCTTTTTCAGAGGATACAGAAATAGAAAGACCTTTAGCTACTTCAATGATGAAGTCTTGAAAGGATAAATCCTCTGGAGGAGACATTCTCCTCTTTGGAGAAGAGGGCTCCTCAGGTAGAGTAAGGGATACTTCAGCAGAGTCATCTGATGAATCAGAATCATCAGAAGACTCAAAGTATCGTCTGTTTGCTTCCAGGGATCGATAAGCGTATCGACCGGTATCGACATCGGGGGTACCCGGAACTGTATCGGTATCGGGAAAAACCCCGGAACCTGGAACCGGAATCGGTATCCTGGTCGATGTGGATGGCATGGGTACCGGTATCGATTGTGGTACCGGAACCGGAGTCCGTACCGCAGGGTGCGGTACCGAGGGCGTCACAGCCTTAATAAAAGCCAAAATGGCCTGCTGCATGGATTGAACTGTATGATCCATGGACGCCACGACTGTCTGGATGTCGGTACCGGATGATTGAGCCGGTACCCCAGAACAGTCTAACAGGTGATCGGTCGAGGCCGTGCCATCTATGTCAACCTGTAACCCCATAGGAGGAGCTTTGGAAGTCGGAGCTACCTGCCGGGGTTGTTTGGCTGGGGCAGGGTCCTCAGGGTCAAGCCCAGGGGTATCTCGATACTTAGAGGGAGATTTGCCCTTTGAGGACCTGCCAGAGGAATGTTTGGTTACCTGAGATCCATCAGGAGAGGAAGACCTGGAAGATGTCGATGCTGGAGTATCTGTAGAAAACAGCATGTGAAACTTGGCTGCCCGGTTCTGTAAGCCACGTTTAGACATCAAAGAACAGGAAGGGCAATCCAGAATGGAATGGTCAGGCCCCAAACATTTAAGACACCATTCATGGGTGTCTGTGACTGAAATAGTACCGCTGCACTTGGTGCATTTTTTAAACCCAGAGGCTTGTTTCTCCATGAGGGAGAATTAGTGAAGGCCTAAAGGCCTCACAGAACTAACACACCAAGTGAGGAAAAAAAGATGATTTTTTTTTTTTTTTTAAGAAATAAAGGAAAAATGACCGGCGGTACCGGTCTGGAATCGGGGAAGGCAGACACGCGGCCAAAGAAATAAATTAAAATAACTTCTTCAGCGGTGACAGGAACACGACCTGCTGGCTCCGCGGAAAAAGAAGAACTGAGGAGAGTTGGTCAGGAAGGCGGGAAGGCAGCGCGCATGCGCAGTGGGAGGCCCCAAAAGCTTTCCTTCTGGGAAGCTGGGGAGCTTTCCCGCTCAGGCTCCGTCGGTACCGACGTACCCATATGTGAGGACTTATTCCTGCTTGTTCCTGGAGATCAGGTGTTCTCCAGGAGCAGCAGGAATCAGTCCTCACAACCCTCCCTCCTCCCCTGGGAGTTGCAGTTGTACATAGTTTATTTTACATTTTTGTGTGCTGTTTTTTAGCTATGTCATTTGACTGAGCAAGATGGCACCTTTAGGCGGGAAGGGGACCGCGCATGCGTGCAGTATTCCCAAAGGCGTCGATGTCACCCATATGTGAGGACTGATTCCTGCTGCTTCTGGAGAACACCTGTTACAGGTGAGTAACTACTCTAACCCTGTATATAATCCCCTATTTATTGTTAAATCCAAAGGCCTTCCTGCACTGCACAAATCTGTTACCTGTAAACTGCACTGATTTTTAAAGAGTGCGGCATAGAAGAGACATTAAATAAATAAATAAAATAAATAAACTTCTTATTTGTTGCTTCTGTGAGTCTGCTTTGTCAATAGATACTGGAGATAGTGGGCGGACCTCGCTGTATTAGTACTGGTGTCATCAAAAGAGGACATGCTCAGTCTCCCAGCTGCTGGAAGAGGTACACTATCCAGAGGTGCGGGACTGGACTGGAGTTCCTCAAGGAACAACAGTTAGCAGGTAAAGCATAGTTACTCACCTGTAACAGGTGATCTCCGGGAACAGCAGGAATTTAGTCTTCACATATGGGTACGTCGGTACTGATGGAGCCTGCACGGGAACGCTCCCCAGCGTCCAATTAGAAAGCTTTTGGGAGCATCCCATAGCGCCTGCGTGCTGCCTTCCCGCCTTTTCCAACTGCCTCTCTGCAGTTGAGTTTTAAAGCTGAGACAAAGAGAGAGAGAGGGAAAGGGAAAGAGATAGAGAGATACAACTCAACTCCTAGGGGAGGTGGGTGGGTTGTGAAGACTAAATTCCTGCTGTTCCTGGAGATCACCTGTTACAGGTGAGTAACTATGCTATCTCCAGGAACAAGCAGGAATGTAGTCGTCACATATGGGGACTCCCTAGCTTTAGATGCCAGGGAGAGACCCCAGAAGTTGTGTGTCCCTGAACCAGGGCTCCACTTCCCCCCATGGATCACTGGCATCCAACAGGGATGGCGGGTAGCAGTTGATTAGGTATGGAACAGGTGTTGAACAGCCTGACCAAACAAGGCATCCCGGCGGGAGTCCTTGTCGAAGCAGTAATGGGCTGTGAAGGTATGAACTGAGGCCCAGGTGGCTGCTCGGCAGATGTCGATAGACACAGAGTGCAGATGAGCCATTGAAGCTGCCATGGCTCTCACATTGTGAGCTGTGACATGGCCCTCCAGAGGAAGATTCTTACTCTGATAGGCAAACGAAATACACTGAGCAATCCAGTTAGATAGTGTTCTTTTGGAGACTGGAAGTCTCAAATGCAACAAAGAGTTGAGAGGACTTCTATGTTGCTGTGTTCTTTGTAAGTAAAAAGCTAAAGCTCTTATACAGTCCAAAGTATGAAGGTTCCTTTCTGCATTTGATGCATGAGACCTTGGAAAGAACACAGGTAGGTAGACCGCTTGGTTTAGATGAAAAGGCGAGACCACCTTTGGCATAGAGTGTGGATGAGTCCTAAGGACTACCTTGTCATGATGGAACCTTGTATAAGGTGGATCAGCTACTAGTGCTTGCAACTCACTGATGCGACATGCTGATGTGATTGCAATGAGAAAGATAACTTTCCAAGAAAGGAATTTCAAGGAGGTAGTAGCTAAAGGTTCAAAAGGTGGCTTCATGAGCTGCCCAAGAACCAGGTTTAAGTCCTACGCCACCGGTGGTGGCCTAATGGGAGGCTTAGTTAGAAGGACTCTCATAAATCTTGCTATCAGGGGATGAGAGGAAATAGGCTGTCCATTTAGAGGCTTAAAGGAAGCTGCAATAGCACTCAAATGGACTCTTACTGAGTTAGTCTTAAGTCCTGCATTGGATAAATGAAGGAGATACTCCAGCAATGATTCCAGAGGTATTGCAAGGGGGGGGGGGGGGTTAAGATCCTTCTGCGAACACCATATGGTAAACCTTTTCCACTTGAAAGCATAAGAGCGTCTTGTAGAAGGTTTCCTGGAAGCAAAAAGAATATCTTTTACTTGCTGAGGGAGATTAAGATCATGGAGATCTAGGCCTTCAGCAATCAAGCCCTGAGATGCAGAGACTGGGGATTGTGATGCCATAACATTCCGTCCTCCTGAGATAGGAGATCTGGAGCAGACCCTAACTCCAGGGAGGGAGCTTGAGAGAGATGTAGAAGCAGAGGGTACCATACCTGCCGTGGCCAATGTGGAGCTATGAGAATCATATGGCCTTTGTCTCTCTGAAGCTTGAACAGGGTTTTGGGAATTAGGGGAATGGGTGGAAAGGCATACAGGAAGTCTTAACCCCAGTAAAGGAGGAAAGCATCCGTGGTCTGAGCCCCCGGAGCTGGAATTCTGGAACAGAACTGGGGAAGTTTGGCATTCCACGGACTTGCAAAGAGGTCTATGTCCGGGGTTCCCCAAATTTGAAAAATCTTGTCCACCTGGTCTGCATGCAGAGACCACTCGTGTGGAAGCAGAACTCGACTGAGTCTGTCTGCCCAGGAGTTTTGTATGCCTGGAAGATACACTGCCAGGAGATGAATCTGATGCTTTCTGTCGAGGGCCCATAGTCGCAAAGCTTCGTTGCAAAGTGACAGAAAGCCTGTTCCCCCCTGTTTGTTCACATAGAACAAGGCTACTTGATTGTCCGTATGAATGAGGACTGTCTTGTAGCTGAGCAGGGTGTGGAACACTCGAAGAGCAAGGAAGATTGCTCTGAGCTCCAAGAGGTTGATATGTAGATGAGTCTCCTGTGGAGACCAGGTGCCTTGGGTGGAGAGGTCTTGGAGATGAGCTCTCCAACCCATAGGAAAAGCATCTGTTGTGAGAGTTGCTTGGGGTAAGGGTTGTTGAAACGGGGACCCCAGCAACAGGTTTTGAGTGGACTTCCACCACTGGAGAGACAAAATAAGGCGACTTGTGTTTTCTATTTTGTCTGACAGGCATCCTGATGCCTGGGTCCATTGAGTGGATAAAGTCTACTGGGCTGTCCTCATATGGAGGCGGGCATAGGGAACCACATGCACAGTAGATGCCATGTGGCCTAGTAGTTGTAGCATTTCTTGGGCAGTGAGATGAGGCTTTAGCACTGCTTGAGAAGCTAACTGCACCATGCGAAGGCAGCGGGCCTGGGGGAGATAGGCCCTTGCCTTTCTGGTATCCAGCAAAGCTCCTATGAACTCTAAAGACTGAGTGGGAGTTAGACTGGATTTTAGGATGTTTATTACCAGACCCAAATACTGAAGGATACGCATTGTGCAGGATAGAGAAGTCCTGGCCTCTGACTCTGTGGGGGCTCGAATGAACCAGTCGTCTAAGTAGGGGAAGACAAATATCCCTAGAGTGCAGAGAAATGCTGCTACCACAGCCATGCATTTCGTGAACACTCTTGGTGCTGAGGCCAGGCCAAAAGGAAGCACCCTGTATTGGTAGTGCTTTCCTTGGAAAAGGAACCGAAGGAACCTTCTGTGAGTTGGATGGATGAGAACATGGGTGTACGCATCCTTGAGATCTAGAAAACAAAGCCAAACCTGACTCTGAAGGTATGGCAGCAGAGTTCCGAGAGAAATCATCTTGAATTTCTCTTTGACCAGGAATTTGTTCAATTCTCTGAAGTCCAAGATAGGTCTGTATCCCCCTGTTTTCTTTAGGATAAGGAAATATGGGGAGTAAAACCCTGTACCCCGGTGATGGATGGGTACTTCTTCTAGTGCCCCTTGGGCAAGAAGCATAGTGACCTCCTGACCTAACAGGTTGATAAGAGAGGTCGGAGAATTGAACTGCCTTATCATTGTGGGAGGGGGCATGCTTGAAAAATGAAGCTTGTACCCCTCTTTTATGATGGAGAGTGTCCAATGCTCTGCTGTATTTGCCCCCATCTGGGGGCAAAGTGTCACAACCTTCCTGGAATGGTGGAAGGCTCTGGTCCAATGAGAGCCAGGAAGGCTAAGTTCTCTAGCTGAAAGTCAAAGGCCTTGTGGAGGCTGAGAATGCTGGGATGGCTGAGGCTTAGCAGCCTTTGCTTTTCTTTGTTTGGGTGGTTGCTGACCTTTCCTGACAAGCTGACCTGCAGAACATCCCTGCTGAGAATAAGCACGATAATACTTTTTCTTTTTAGAAAAGAATGGTTTCTTAAAAGATTTCTTTCTTGCAGGATCAGCTGTGGACTTGGACAATCTATCCAAGGTGGAGTTGTCAGCATCCAACTCATTGGCCTTTTCCTGCCAATCTTTACCAAACAGGTTCTCACCAGTACAAGGAATATTTCCTAGTTTGTCTTGTACCCAGGGCTCCAGATCAGATGCCTGGAGCCAAGCAATTCTACGTGCACCTATAGCAATGGCAGAGGTTCTGCTTATGCACTCAAAACAGTCAAAAGCTGCACGGTTGACAAATTTAGAAACATCTTGGGCATGTTTGACCAATGTAAGAAAATCCTGTCTTCTATCCTCAGGAAGAAGAGGACTCAAAGCCTCTAAATCACCTGTGACTTCCTTCAGGAACATTCACATATATAGACTATAGGAACTGATCCTGGCAGAAAGCATGGAAGCTTGGAAGACATGACGTCCAAAAGCATCCAAAGTTCTGCACTCACGTCCTGGAGGATTAGAGGCATGCCTCTTTGCACTCTTGATCCTTCTCATAGCTGATTCCACTACAATAGAGTGGTGAGGAAACTGAGTTTTTTGGAACCCAGGACAAGGAGGGACTCGATACAGAGTATCCAGTCTACGAGAATGAGGAGAGGTGGTAAGAGGTGTCTCCCACATTCTTAACATGAGATCATGCAAGATCTCATGGATGGGCAAGGTAGCTAGGATATTGTAAAATTTCCAACTCCTTTGCTCTGGGCTCTGTTTCAGGTGCCACAGTAATAGACAGACCTCGAGCCACCTCCCTGATGAAATCCTGAAAGGAAATGTCCTCTGGAGGAGACATCCTGCGTTTAGGGGAGGAAGGATCCTCTGGAAGAAGTATTCCTGCATCGACAGAACTGTCAGAATCCTCAGATTCCTCTGAGGACTCGAAGTACCTTCTGTCAGGATGCTCTTGAAGAGCCCGATATCCGTACCGACCGAAGTCGGTACCGAGGGGAATCGGTACAGGTGTAATGGTACTGGAAGGCATCGTATGACTGGGTACCGGCAAAGCGATTCCGAGGGTGTCGATGCCGCAAGGAGAGCCGCCAGACTGCGTTCAATAGCCAGGACCTTCTGGTCTATCGATGCTGCCGATGCCTGGATGTCGGTACCGGAGAAGACCGCCGGTACCCCAGAGCATGGCACCAGTAGTTCTGCCAAGGTCGAGGCCTCGAGAACATCCTGGAGCCCCGATAATGCTTTGGAAGCCGAAGCCTCCCGCCAGGGCAATTTTGCCGGTGCAGAATCCTCAAGGGCAACGCCAGAGGCATCTCGATGCTTAGAAGGAGATCTACCCTTTGAGGACCGGCTAGACTTAGGTTTAGTTACCTGAGATCCACGGGAGGAAGACGAAGCCCTGGAAGACGTCGATGCCACCGAAGCTGCATCAGAGGGAAACAGGGTACTGAGATTGGCGGCTCGGTTCTGTCGACCTCTCATGGACATCATGGCACTGGCCATACAGTCCGAGATAGAATGGTCAGGACCTAAACATTTCAGACACCACTCATGGGTGTCGGTGACGGAGATGGTACCGCCATACTTGGTGCACTTTTTAAAACCCGAGGAGGGTTTTTCGATTATGGAAAAAATCTTGGGCCTAAGGCCCAAAATGGCGCGTGCACCTGGAAAAAATGGAAAAAGTACTAAGAATTTTTTTTTTTTTAAAAAGAAAGAAAAAACGGCGGTACCGGTAAAGCGTCGAGGAAGGCAGACGCGACCACAAAAAAAGAAGGAAAATTTTCTGCGGTGACAGGAACACGACCTGCTGGCTCTGCGGAAAATGAAGAACTGGAGAAAGGCAGTTGGGAAAGGCGGGAAGGCAGCACGCAGGCACTGTGGGATGCTCCCAAAAGCTTTCTAATTGGACACTGGGGAGCGTTCCCGCGCAGGCTCCGTTGGTACCGACGTACCCATATGTGAAGACTACATTCCTGCTTGTTCCTGGAGATGTCTAATTTTGTTTTATGGTTCTGTAACATAAAGGCTGGATGAAGATGTTAAATAGTGAGGACACATGGAGCCTTGTGGCAAACCTCAGTGCTGTTTATAAGGGAGCGAGTTGGTTGGTCCCACAATTACTTGTTAATAACAGTCCTCGAGATAGGATTGGAACCATTGTAGTGTATTTCAGTTTAGATCAATTGAGTAGAGATGTGATAAGACCTAATCATGATCTATTGAATCATTGCCGCGGTGATGTCAAGGAAGATAAGAAAGAATCCTTATGTAATCTTTTCTGTACTTTTAAGGTGTCAAGGAGAGAGGTCAGTAATGTTTCAAAGGAGCAATTTCTCCAAATGGGCGAGTTTTACACATCATATAACACCACTGTACTGAGGTGACTCCACAACTACAACATCGGCAACCTCCAAGTATCCAATTATGTATCTCTTACTCCAACTACCTTAGGTAATCACTCTATGAGCTCTCTATGAGCAACCCAAGACATCTCTAACACGAATATGAGAAGGCAAAAAGACCTCAGTCACTTAGGCGGTCTGGAGTTGCTTTTAGAGAGCTCGTTGAGTGAGTTTTGTGTCATACCATGACAGTTATGAACCTCACTTCTAAGCCAGGGTATGTGGAGTATGATCTCAGTTTCTCAAATTTACTGCTAATGCTTGGCATAGTACTTGCATCATGCCAAAGAGAGCCTCCTTCTGGAGTTCGTAAGATGTTACGTGTACGGGTAATTTATCAAGGTGTGCTTGGAAATTCCTCTTAAGCCTGCAGCACCCAACACGATGGGAAATAACTTGGTATCTTTCTACCACATTTTCTTGGTCTCCGACTGTATTTCTTGGTACTTGAATATTTTCTCCTTCTCAAAACTGTGGAGAGGGAGGAAGTGACGTCATCTGCCTGGATGGAAGCTTGAGTTGAGAGCTGGCAATCCTTCACCCAGAGCTATATAAAGTACATGCAGGGAGTGGAGAGAGGTTATAGAAAAGTACGGGAGACGAATGACTACACGGAAGAAAGCGGCGGACCTTAGGGAGTTCACATTTGCAGCAGTCATGCAGACGGAGCACAGCACAAAATGGCAGCCGCGAACACAGGGGGCGGTGAAAATATAGAGCGCGAACGAAGAGGAGGAAAGAATGTGGAGTCAGAGGCCGGTGAAATGGTGGTGCAAAAGGTGACCAGAGAGGAACTAAAAGCCTGGTTTAATGAACTGAAGGTGGAGCTGGCGGCGGTGAAGGCGGAGGTGGGAGAGGTATGTGGAGAACTCAGAGAGGAAGTGTGAGAGTTGGCACAGAAAATGGAGGAGCACGACCAGCAAATAGAGCAGATAACACAGAAGCAGAGTGAAGTGGATAAAGGACTAAAAGACCTCGTTAAGTGGAAAGAACAGTTGCTATATAAAATTGAAGACTTGGAGAATCGCATGAGGCGGCACAATCTTCGAATAAGGGGGATTCTGGAGAACCGGAGTTCCAGGACAGTAGGAGAGTGGCGGAAGCGGTGTGTAAAGTGATACTTCAGAAAGAAGGTACTTCAGAGGAGCAGGTAAATGTGGCATTGGATAGGGCACATAGAGCACTGGGTCCCAGCAGAACCAACAGACCCAGAGATATTGTGATTTGTGTGAAAGACTATGTGGTTAAGGAGCAGACTGCAGAAAAGATGCGCAAGATATGGGACTTCATGTGGCAAGGATATAAAATAGAAATATTTGCGGACCTGGCAGCAGGGACATTGCAAAGAAGGATAGAGCTGCAATTTGCAACAAGGGTGTTGCAAAACAAGGGTGTGAAGTACCGGTGGCTGTACCCATTTGGTCTGCTGTTTAATATAGGAGACAAGAGCTGGAGGGTAAAAAACAGCAAAGAGGCACAAAAGGCGCTGGAAGAGGCGGGATTCCAAGAGGACTCAGAGGGACAACAAAGGCCGGAGAGGCAGGAACGACCAGAATGGCGGGAAAGTGGACGTACACCCAGAAAAGAACAGTTGGGGAGACCCAGAGAGGGACATTTGGGGACCCCGAAGAAAGTGCGAGAACAGCAGGATATAGAGGCGCCAACCTAAAGAGGTATAGGGGAACGGGAGTTCAGATTACCAGAAGGCGAGAAGATGGATGTGAACTGGACATAGAAATACCACAAATAAAGAGGACAAAAAATATAAAGTTTGGTACTGGTTGCCAGGTTGCAAGGTTAAAGAGATTATTGGTTGTAAAAGTAAAAAAAAGTGTGTTATAAGATATTTATGCAGTTAATAAGGAATGCATGCTGCGGTACCTTAAAGGGTTAGTGAGGATGTATGTGGGGGAGGAAATAATGCAACCAAAGGAGGAAGAGTGGTTAGAGTAAAAATGGGGAGGGGAGAGGGGGTGAAGAGGTAGATGGGGAGGGTTGGGTGATGGTTCAGGGTAGGAGGAGCAGATGGGGGGGGGCTCCATGTAGAGAGATGGACACTACTCTAAAGGTGACCTCAGGAGGGAGGGATACTGGGAGGGAGAAACAGGGGGAGGGAGGGAGGGAGGGGTAAGAGGGATGTGGGAGGGCAGGGGGAAAAACAGGTTGGGGAACAGAAGCTGACTATTGCCACAATAAATGTGAAGGGCCTGAGAACATGATATAAAATAAGGTTATTGGAAAAGGAGGGAAGCAGACTAAGGGCTGATTTTATATGTATTCAAGAGACTCACTTAAAATTGGGACAGGAGCGGATATTGCAGTCAAAAAAATATCCAAAAGCTATTTTGGCAGGGCAGAGCAGAGTCAAGGAAAGGAGGGGTGGGAGTAATGTAAGTGCAAATATGCAAGATAGAGTGACAGGGGAATATCGGGATAAAGGGGGGAGATGTGTAGGAGTCAAGATTAAGATGGCAAAGGAGGAGGTGTGGGTTTTGAGTTTGTATGGGCCAAATGAAAAACAAAGAGTTCTATGAGCGAATGGTGGGGAACTGGAATCATTGGGGGGACACACCAATAATTCTAGGAGGGGATTTCAATTTGACAGTGAACTCACGTTTAGACAATAGTGGGGGAAGTGGTATGGGGAAGAGAAAGGATAGGGTAGGTTTGATGAAATTGAAAGAGAGATTGGGGCTCATAGATGCCTGGCGGTGTAAAAATCCAGGGAAGTGAAAATACACCTTCCACTCAAATCCCCATGATACATACACAGCAGAATAGACATGATATGGGTTGGAGGAGAGTGGATGACATGAGTGGCAGAAGTGTTACAAGATCAGATAACATGGATGGATGACATTCCAATGAGTGTAACCTTTAATTTAGGGTGTATAGATACAAGAATAAAATGTTGGAGACAATGAATCCATCCTGGAGAAACAGGAGGTAGTGGAAAATATAACACAAGTGATTCATGAATATTTGAAGTTCAATCGAAATGGGGAAGTGGCCCTTGGGATAGTTTGGGATGGGCTGAAGGCAGTGGTAAGAGGGCATATGATAAAGGAGGCGGCAAAAATTAACAGGGGGAAAGGGGAGACGGAGCGGCAAATTTTGGGAAAAATAAAGAAACTAGAGGCCAGTCATCAATGTGACAGGAAATCAGAAGTGCTGAGGGAATTGCAACAGTTAAGAGGGCAGTTAGGTCAAGTAAGGGGCGAGCAAAATAGCACATGAGCTAAATATACTTAAAACAGACCATGTTTGAGGGGTGTAATAGGGCAGGGCATGTCCTGGTAAACAGAATAAAAGCAAGAGTACAACAAAGCAGTATTAGAAGCACTACTCATAACAAGAAACCCCACATTCATCTCACCACCCAACATTGAACTCAACAACATCACAATTCCCATAAAACCAGAGGTGAAATATCTCAGAGTCACCCTTGACAGAGAGCTGAACTTCCAAGTCCACATCAGCAAAACCACCAGGAACGCCTATCTAAAGATGAGAATCATCAGATGCCTCAAGCCTATCCTCTCCCAAGACCACTTCCGGACTGTATGTCAAGCCATCATCACACCAGTATTGGATTACTGCAATCACATCTACCTAGGACTCCCAAAACAAACACTCCGACCCTTGCAGTTAGCACAGAACACCGCTGCCCGAATAATAACTCATTCCTCAAAGCAGGATCACATCACCCCCATCATGAACAGCCTGCACTGGCTTCCAATTGACTCCCGCATCCGATACAAAACCATACTGAACATTTATAAAATCAAACAGGGCCTCTCAGCGAACAGTCTACTATCCATCATCAAATTTGACACAAGCAACAGGCTGAGGAGGAAAGGCACCTCCGACACTATCGTAACCCCCAAGGACTTCACCAAAACAAAGCAAACCATGTCAAAGAGAGCAACATCCCTCGTGGCACTAGCCATGTGGAACTCCCTCCCCGCCAGCCTGCGATCAACTGTCGACCTGAAGGAATTCAGAAAATTACTCAAGACCACACTTTACATAGAACACTACGGCGACATCACGCAAACTGTCCATAGACCCTGCTCCATTCACCACAATCCCTCTCCCTTCAAAGTCCCCCTTTTTTCTCTCCAACCCCCTCCCCACAACTGTGTATAGTACATTGTAAATAGCAGACGCTTTATATATTGCATGTATTGATTAAACTCTACAGGTCCTCCCCCTCACAAACACTTCTACTCAACCACTGCATGCCGATACCCCCACCCTACCACAAATCTAAATCATTTGATGTGAAAGCCGCCTTGATTTTAGGATAAAGAGGGATACAAATCCATTTAAATAAATAAATCACGAACAATAAAGGGGAGTTGATAAATGGCAATAATGAAATCCACTATATATATAACCATTAAATTGCAAATATAAATAATCAAACAAAAACCCAATGCAATTAATCACAATTTAAAAATAGACTAATACATAGACAAAATTCATAATTTCACAAAAAATACAAATAAAAATGTTTAATGAAATTTTATTTACATCATTTGTAATATATCATACTGGGAGAAATACAACATATACCTAACTCCCTCTCATGACGTTTCTTAAACATTCATTGAAAATATCATTGCACACAAAGGAATGAGAGGATCTTTTCCACAATATTTCTAAATATTCTCCAAGATGGCAATGTGAATATGTCCACAAATCCCAACCGATGGTGTTTTTCAATCTATACCTCTAAAGCGGCACAAAGCTCACTCATATGAAAGGGAAACCCATCATTTGAAAGACAAAGGATATCACACCGCATCTCCTAAAAAAGAGGTAACGTATTAGGGGAGAACCCAAATAACACTCCCAAAATACTAAAAATATCATTTACATTACCAATTTCACACGATCTCCAAAAATCCTATTGTGTCTTCTATCTTGAAGAGAATATATCAGTGCAAACTCAACGGCAACACCCGAACTGCCGTCCAAACTCAGGTATACACAGTTAACACCATCTTCCATATCATCCTCAATCCACATCATGAGTCACAGTTTTGCCATGCAATGGCTTCATCAGGGTAAGCTATAAAAATAATATACAGAGGAATCTCCCTGAATACAACACACTATAACAATGACACTATCGGAAAAACATATACAATTGTATCATTACTAACCTCCAAGCCAAGATCAAATACTGCTGTTCACTAATGGCGTTCAAAGGAAACCCAGCCCTTCAGAAAGACGCCTACACATGCGTACTTATAGTCAAGGGAAAAACCCATTCAATCAAAAGAACTACTGCCATTCAATCTGAGAATTTAACCCATTCGGTACCAGACTGTTCCAACGAAAAATATACTCCTGTTCTCTATGGCATAAACGCCGTTGAAAATTGCCATCCTCTCCACCCCTAACAAGTTCTACAACAAAACAACGTAATTCACTCAAAGTATGGTTCTTAAGTCACCAATGTGCCACCAAGTGTGCCGATTCTACCCCTCGGCGAATAGCAGATAAATGTTCAATAATCCTCGTTTTAAACAAGCGGGAAGTCTGACCAAGATATAACAATGAACAGGGACACAGCACCGCATATATTACGCCTTCTAATTTACAATTGGTGCAATCACGAAGAGTATGTGTAAAACCCAAATTAGGATGTACAAAAACCCGCAATTCTAAAGTAACCGGACATATTACACACTTGTTACATTATTATGCCCACCATTGACCACAGATGAACTGCCAATATGACGTGAGTGAACCAAAATATTTTTTAGGTTTCGTCCTCTACAAAATGAAAAAATAGGTGGTGTTACAAACACAGGATGAACCCTTAAGATGTCCCAATGAGATAAAATCAAATTTCGTATATATTTAGCTTGGGTTGAAAAAGGCAATACACAAGTTAATGAAGTTTCCGATCATTTCTGTGTGCGTAAAAGAAGCCATTCACGATGGCATTAGATGCACGTTTATAAGCCTTATGTATAACCTGTGCTGGATAACCCCTATTGTCAAACTTCATACGCATTTTCCATGCTTGAAAAACAATCCTGTTTCAAAGAACAAAGCTTACGTAACCTAAGAAACTGGCCCACGGGAATATTATCACGTATATGTCGTGGATGAAAACTAGAATAGTCTAATAAGCTATTCATATCTGTGGGCTTCGAAAAAAATCGATGTATGAAATTCAAGATTATGTAATGTGATCTGAATGTCCAAAAAATGAACTGTCGTTTTGGAAAACTCCGGAGAAAATTTTAAACGTGGGTCCTGTTGGTTTAACCATTCTACAAATTCTTGTAAATGTGAATCCTGTCCCTGCCATATAAAGAAAACATCATCAATGTATCTCACCCATTTAATAATAGAGGGCCAAAAAATGGACTGTGATACATGTTCCTCGAAATATTGCACATAAAGACAAGCCACCGATGGTGCCACTGTGGCACCCATTGACACACCTTCAGTTTGATGGTAAGAACAACCATGAAATTCAAAATAATTTCTATATAGAATTAATTTCAATAAATCACGAAAAAATGTAAGACGATTAGGTGACAAGTCTGTTGCCACTAAATAATGCATTGCTGTCCAAAGGCCCCGTGCTTGAGGAATATTTGTATATAACGCCAAAAATATCCATGGTCACTAAAATATGTGACCCTGCATCTAAGTGCTATGTATCTAAAACTGTCAACAAATCACCCGAATCTTTAATGTATGAAAAAGCTTGACTCACCAACGGATTCAAAAAGGAATCCATATATTGGGACAATGGTTCCAAAATAGATCCTATACCCGACACTATTGGATGTCCAGGAGGATTTATCAAAGTTTTATGAATTTTTGGAACAATGTAGAATACAGGTATCCTAGGGTCCATAACATATAAGAATCTTAACAAACGTTTCGTAATAAGACCCTGTTGTAAAGCACCTTCCAAAACCTCTAAAACTTCCGCCTGAATCGCTGAAGTCGGATCTTCCCTTAATGGTCGATAGAAACGAGTATTGTTCAGCTGTAAAGGCACTTCTGCAATATATGCTGCACTATCCAAAATAACAATACCCCCACCCTTATCGGCAGGTTTTATAACAATCGAAGAATCGTTTTGTAATGATTTCAAAGCAATCCATTCACTCCTCGTAAGATTATGTTTAACCTTGGGTGAGGGCAAGCTTTTTAAACCATCACGTATAACCCGCTCAAAAGCAATAATACTGGGGTCCACCACCCCCGGGGGGGACCCAAGTAGATTTAGGTTGAAAAGGAGCAATCATCTGGGTGGTAACCTCCGAATCTCTCGACTGTGTAGAGAAAAATAACGCAATCTTCAATTTGCGTAAGAAAACTTACAAACTGACCTGTATTGCAAAAGGATCCACAGATGTGGTTGGGACAAACGACAAACCACGATTCAATACTTGATATTCATCAGGAGATAACTGCCTATAAGACAAATGAAAAACCAAACCCCTCACAGTATCACTGTCACCATCCACTAAATGTTCCATATGATCACTCTGTCTGATGTTAATTTCACAATTATTCAATTGCAGTTCCTGGGGGCCGTTGTTGATACCGGCCACCCACTCGATAACGATTGTCCCCCCGAGCCGGTCGATGGCCCTGATCTAAAAAAGACTCTTTATTCGAAACGTTCGAGGACTCATCGGAGGATCCCTCAAATGTTACATGTTTATCCTTAGGGGGAGGTCGCTGATACATCCAGGGGTAAACTTCCTCCTGGTGATAATCAGCGGCATCCCTCTGATACTTTTTAAATTTACGTTGCAATACTTCCTGTCGGTATTGTACCATCTGTTCATCAATTTCTTTTGACTTAACCACATAATCATCCTGACTGCGTAAAGTCAAAAGAATCTGCTCCAACTCGGCATTCAAAGCGGAGAGTTCAGTTAAAGACGTCTCCACAATATGTAACATTAAGTCAAAGGAACATTTTGATAAGATTGCATTCCATTTTTCCACAAACACACTATTCATTGCGAAAAGATGGGGTGCTCGGTACATGCTCAAACCTTGAGGAATGCGTCTATCTCTACAATATTCCTTCATAGTTTCGGAATGTAATTCTGTACATATAAGTTTCCAACGAACAGCCATAAATGAGGACCAATCTTTAACCTCATTTCCTGATGTTTTATCACCAAACAAACAGGAACCCATTAACAAATGCCTTGCTTCGAGATCAGTAAAACAGAAAACATCTGTTAATGCAGGAACATCTTTCGTTATAGATGTTTATGCCGTAGAGAACAGGAGTATATTTTTCGTTGGAACATTCTGATACCGAACAGGTTAAATTCTCAGAAAGAATGGCAGTGGTTCTTTTGATTGAATGGGTTTTTCCCTTAACTATAAATACGCCTGTGTGGGCGTCTTTTTGAAGGGCTGCGTTTCCTTTGAACGCCATTAGTGAATAGCAGTATTTGATCTTGGCTTGGAGGTTAGTAATGATACAATGGTATATGTTTTTCCGATAGTGTCATTGTTGATCTCCAGGAACAAGCAGGAATGTAGTCTTCACATATGGGGTATCGTCGGTACCGATGGAGCCTGCGCGGGAACGCTCCCCAGCGTCCAAGAGGAACGCTTTTGGGAGCATCCCTCAGCAAATGTGCGCTGCCTTCCGGCCTTTCCAACTGTCCCTCTTCAGTTCTTCATTTTCTGCGGAGCCGAAAGGACCCATACCCTGTCACCGCAGAAAATTCTGTCTTTAAAATTGTTTTCTTGTGGTTGCGTTTGCCTCCGCATGACGCCTACCGGTACCGTCGGTTCTTTTCTTTTGTCAAAATCTTTATACTTTGAACTGTTTCTCTTCAGAAACTTTTCATTTTTGGTGCCAAGCGCCATTTTGGGCATTAGGCCTCATAGTCCTGAAACAAGGAAAAACCAACTAGTGGTTTTAAAAAATGTACTAAGTGTGGCGGTACCATTTCCGTCACTGACGCCCATGATTGTTGTCTTAAATGTTTAGGGCATGAACATTCTCCATCTGAATGTCTCTCCTGTATGGAGATGACTAAGAGAGGAAGACAGAACCGGGCTGCAAAGCTCGGTACGCTTTTTTTCGGATGCCAGATCCATTGCATCGACATCTTCAAGAGCCTCCTCTTCCTCCCATGGACCTCAGGTAACTAAACAAAAAAGCCGGTCCTCAAAGGGTAGCTCTCCTGCTAAGCATCGAGAGGCCATTGGCATTGCCCTTGTGGGAACCACACCAGCAAAACAGCCCCGGCGGGAGACTTCGGCTTCCAAAGCATCAAGAGGGCTCCAGGATGTTCGAGGCCTCGACCTCACAAGAACTACTGGCGCCATGCTCAGGGGTCCTGGCCGTTTTCACCGGTACCGACACCAATGTTCCCTCTAATTTTCTGTAGGCTGAGTGCGCATAAAATATCAGCTGTGCAGCTTTTGAAGGAAGGTTAAATTTTTGTGCGCCACATAACGACACTCGGAGTTATATACTTTAAAATTTGACTACACGGCAGAATACAGTATGTACACCACATTGATTGCACTAGAAAATATTGTAGAACTTGTGCAAACTGTAAATGCACAACAACTTTTACATTTTAAGACGTCTGTGCTGTTTTCTATCAGAATCAGAACCGTAATTTTTGTGCGCTCTGTTGTAAAGTATGTGCGCTCGCTCAGCGAGGTGTGTGCGCGCGCACACGTGCACAGCTTAGAGGGAACAGTGACCGACACCCAGGAATCGGCAGCATCGATAGACCAGAGGTTCCTCGCTATCGAAAGCAGCATTGCAGCTCATCTCACAGCTGCGGTACTGTTGACACCTATGGTTCAACGGGCACCGGTACCGACATCAATACAGATGACGGTACCGACACCGACGATATCGGTACTGACAGTACCGGCCCCGGTGGGAATTCTTCCCGCACCATCTTTGGCTGGAATTGACAGATCAGTACCGGATCAACTCGATACTGACTTCAATCAATACCGGGACCGTGCTTTGCATGAGCATCGTGGTCAGGAATACTTCGAATCCTCAGATTCCGAAGACTCTGACAATTCTGCTGGTACCACAGGGTTTCTCCCGGAAGATCCCTCTTCTCCCCAACGCAGAATGTCACCTCCAGAGGACATGTCTTTTCAGGATTTTATTCGTGATGTGGCCAAGGGCCTTTCAATCATGGTAGCTCCTGAACAGGAACCTAGAGCAAAGAAATTGGAAATTCTCCAATATCTTAAAGCTCCAAAGGAGGCAGCCACTCTGCCCATCCATGAAATTCTGCATAACCTAATGCTCAGAATGTGGGAGACATCTCTGACTACATCTCCTCATTCTAGGAGGCTTGATACTATGTATCGAGACCCGCCATGTCCTGGATTTCAAAAGACTCAGCTGCCACACCATTCAATGGTGGTGGAGTCAGCCATGTGTAGGATGAAAAGTGCAACGAGGCATGCATCCAATCCCCCAGGTCGTGAATGCAGGACTCTGGATGCTTTTGGGCGCCAAACTTTTCAGGCTTCCATGCTTTCAGCTAGGATCAGTTCATATATACTATATATGGGAATGTTCCTCAAAGAAGTTACAGAAGACTTGGAGCTTATGAGCCCACTTCTCCCAGATGACAAGAGACAAGACTTTCTTGCTCTAGTTAAGCATGCTCAAGATGTCTCCAAGTTTGTGAATCGTGCAGCCTTTGACTGCTTTGAATGCATCAGCAGAACCTCTGCTATTGCCATTGGGGCATGACAGATTGTCTGGCTTCAGGCATCAGACTTGGAGACTTGGGTACAGGACAAGTTAGGCAACATTACTTGCACGGGAGAGAATCTCTTTGACAAGATCTGGCAGGAAAAGGCTAACGAGTTAGATGCTGACAATACCACTCTAGATAGATTGTCAAAATCTACAGCCACTCCAGCCAAAAAGAAGCCTTATAAAAACCCCTCTTTCAGCAAAAAGAGGAAATTTTATCCTTCCTATACCCAGCAGAGTCAAACTCAGGGTCAGGTTGCCCAAAAGGGACAAACTAGACAGCAAAATAAGCCAAAAGGCCCGATTGCCCAACCAGCTCTGCAGGTTCAGCCCCCTCAAGGGCTTTGACTCCTTCCTAGAGAGCTTAGCCTTCCTGCCTCTGAGGGGTCCCCAACCCCCCAATATCCCAGACAGGTTATGCCACTTTGCCAACAGATAGCGTAAGGTCAATTCTTAGAGTAATACAGACTGTCCAATTGATACAAATTACTCTACTGTAACAATCACATTAACGTGGTAGCTAGCTTACTGTGAGAATTGCAATATTTTCAAGTCCTGCCAAAATGCTCGGAAAGTCTCAGACTCATCGGCACTCAAACAATGATATAAAGTATCTTTTAGTGGTGCCTAATAGCATCAATGACTATTTCCGGCATAAATTTATTATTCTCACAGATAACATTTTTCAAAAAGTGCTTAGATTACATTCAACTTTGAGTGCTGTCCACTTAGCTTTTTGTGCTCCCCAACGCCATCCATCGGCGCCGTCCCTTCCGTTTCACTCAATTGTGAGTTTCATCAGGGGGAGTTATCACCATAAAAACTTTCATGCTGATGCTGCAGATGCTGTCAACAATCAAATAGCCATGTTCTATGTGAACAAGCAGGGCGGGACAGGCTCTCTGTCGTTATGCAACAAAGCTTTACGATTCTGGGCCCTCGCCAGAGAGTATCAAATTCACCTTCTAGTGGTACATCTTCCAGGTATTCAAAACCTTTGGTCAGACAAACTCAGTCGAGTACTGCTGCCTCATGAGTGGTCTCTCCACCTAGACCAAGTGGCAAGGATATTTCAACTCTGGGGCACTCCAGACATAGACCTCTTTGCAAGTCCACTGAATGCCAAACTTCCCAGGTTCTGTTCCAGAATTCCGGCTCACAATTGTCAGACAAGGGATACCTTCCTCCTTCACTGGGATCAGGACTTCCTTTATGCCTTCCCACCCATTCCCCTCATCCCCAAAACACTCTTCAAGCTTCAGAGAGACAGGGGTCGCATGATTCTCATAGCGCCACGATGGCCATGCCAAGCGTGGTATCCCCTACTTCTACATCTCTCTCAAGTTGCACCTCTGGAGTTAGGGCATGCTCCAGATCTCCTTTCCCAAGAGGACGGGACACTATGGCACCCGAGTCCCCAGTCCCTGCATCTCACGGCCTGGTTGCTGAAGGCTTAGACCTCCAGGATTTCAACCTGTCCCAACAGGTAAAGGATATCCTTCAGGCTTCTAGAAAACTTTCCACAAGAAGATCTTATGCCTTCAAGTGGAAACGTTTTACTATATGGTGCTCCAAAAAGGGATTAAACCCCCTTGTCATACCTTTAGAATCGATAAAGACCAATTCGGTAAGAGTCCATCTTAGTACAATTGCAGCTTCTTATAAGCCTCTGAATGGACAACCAATTTCCTCTCATCCACTCATATCCAGATTTATGAGAGGTCTTCTGTTGACCAAACCTCCCATTAAGCCACCACCGGTGGCATGGGATCTAAATCTAGTTCTCAGGCAGCTCATGAAGCCGCCTTTTGAGCCTTTAGCCACTACAACCCTTACGTTTTTGACCTGGAAGATCATCTTCCTAATTGCAATCACCTCAGCACGTCGCATTAGTGAACTGCAAGCTTTAGTGGCTGATCCTCCTTATACTAAGTTTCATCATGATAAGGTTGTTCTTAGAACTCATCCACACTTGATGCCAAAGGTGGTTTCGCCTTTTCATTTGAATCAATCAATTTATCTTCCTGTATTTTTTCCGAGGCCTCACGCCTCTAATGCAGAAAGAAACCTTCATACTTTGGATTGTAAAAGACCCTTAGCCTTTTACCTACAGAGAACACAGCAACATAGAAAGTCCTCGCAACTTTTTATAGCTTTTGACTCTAGTCATTTGGGACTTCCAGTCTCCAAAAGAACTTTATCTAAATGGATTGCCCAATGCATATCCTTTGCTTATGAGAGTAAGGGTCTTCCTCTTCAAGGCCATGTCACAGCTCATAACGTGAGAGCCATGGCAGCTTCCATAGCTAATCTCCACTCCGTGTCTATCAATGACATTTGTCGAGCAGCCACCTGGGCTTCGGTGCACACCTTCACAGCCCATTACTGCCTGGATAAAGCCTCTCGTCGGGATGCCTTCTTTGGCCAAGTTGTTCTTCAAAATCTCTTTCAGACCTAATTCAACTCCTACCCACCAACCCTGGTGGAATGCCAGAGATCCATGGGAGAAAGGATGCCTACACCTTTCTAGGGTGGCACCTTCCTGGGGCTATCTCCCTGGCATCTTCAGCTAGGGAGTCCCCATATGTGAAGACTACATTCCTGCTTGTTCCTGGAGATAGCGTAGTTACTCACCTGTAACAGGTGATCTCCGGGAACAGCAGGAACTATGCTTTATAGTGTGTTGTATTCAGGGAGATTCCTCTGTATATTATTTTTACAGCTTACCCTGATGAAGCCATTGCATGGCAAAACTGTGACTCATGATGTGGATTGAGGATGATATGGAAGATGGTGTTAACTGTGTATACCTGAGTTGGACGGCAGTTCGGGTGTCGCAGTTGAGTTTGCATGGATATATTCTCTTCAGGATAGAAGACACAATAGGATTTTTGGAGATCGTGTGATGTAAATGATATTTTTAGTATTTTGGGAGTGTTATTTGGGTTCTCCCTTAATACGTTACCTCTTTTTTAGGAGATATGGTGTGATGTCCTTTTCTTTCAAATGATGGGTTTCCCTTTCATATGAGTGAGCTTTGTGCCGCTTTAGAGGTATAGATTGAAAAACACCATCGGTTGGGATTTGTGGACATATTCACATTGCCATCTTGGAGAATATTTAGAAATATTGTGGAAAAGATCCTCTCATTCCTTTGTGTGCAATGACATCTTCAATGAATGTTTAAGAAACGTCATGAGAGGGAGTTAGGTATATGTTGTATTTCTCCCAGTATGATATATTATTTTTATTTGTATTTTTTGTGAAATTATGAATTTTGTCTATGTATTAGTGTCTATTTTTAAATTGTGATTAATTGCATTGGGTTTTTGTTTAATAATGAAATCCGACAAGTGTTTAAGGAGTACTATACTAAATTATATGGTAGTGAGATAAAGCACGGACGAGAAGTGAGTGCTAGGCATCTATAAGAGTGCCACTTAAGTAAGCTAGAGCATGAAGAGTCGAAGTGGATTGATAGGCCAATAAGTGAAGGGGAGGTGGTAGAAGCGATTAAGACTCTTAAAGCAGGCAAAGCACTGGGGTTGAACGGCTTAACGGGTAAATTTTATAAGGTGTTTCAAGAAACAGTTCGTCCAACGTTGATGGAGGTGTTTAATTGTGTGTTGAGTTTCATCAGCTCCCAAAATACATGGCGGAAGCGGGCATAATTGTCCAGGTAGGGATCCTATGGTTTGTGGCTCTTATAGGCCAATCTCATTACTAAATGTGGATGCCAAGCTTTTGGCAAAAATATTGGGAAATAGATTACAGAGAGTAGTACAAAGGTTAGTTCATAAAGACCAAACAGGGTTTGTAGGGGGAAGGCACGTGGGGGGGGGGGGGTGGGGATAACATTAGGAAAATATTTAATTTTACATGGGAAGTGCAGAGGAAAGGGCATAAAGCAGTGTGTATCACTGTGGATGCAGAGAAAGTATTCGATAGAGTGGCCGTTTATGACGCAAGTATTGGAGAAAATGGGGTTGGGGAATAAATTCATAAGTTGGATAAAGGCATTATATGCTGAACCTACTTCCCGGATAAGGGTGAATGGCAGCTATTCGGCATCATTTAAGTTAGAAAGGGGTACTAGTCAGGGGTGTCCGCTATCGCCTCTGTTATTTGCTTTGGTGATAGAGCCCCTGGCAGAAAGGATATGGCAGCAAGGAGATATTAAGGGAATGCAAATGGGATCAGGGGAGTCGAAAATAGCATTGTTTGTAGATGATGTGATCTTTACGGAGCGTGAACCTATCCTTTCGCTACAGATTCTAATGGAGAAAATTAAACAATATAGTGCAGTGGCAGGATATAAAATAAATCTGGGGAAAACAGTAATTTTGGGCTTCAATCTCTCGGAAGGGATAATTCAGTGTTTATAAGAGAGTGTTCCGTTTAAATGGGTAAAGAAAACATATCGTTACCTGGGGATTCACCTGGGAAGGGATATTCAACATTTAAGAGAGTGGAACTATGCCCCATTGGTGAGGGAGATAAGGAAGGACTTACAGAAATGGAAAGGGCTGTACCTGTCGTGGTTAGGGAGGATAGCAGTGATAAAAATGAATATTCTCCCCAGGATATTATTCTTATTTAGTTCACTCCCATGTATGATACCTAGAGGGTATTTGAAACAAATCCAAAATATGATAATGGATTTCATATGGGCGGGGAAAGCGCCTCAAGTAAATTGGTATACAATGTTTCTCAGTAGAGGAAAGGCTGGTTTGGGAGTACCGTGTGTGGAAAAATACTACCTGGCAACACAACTTAAGGCAGTGTACACGTGGAGGGGGGAGGGTGAAACGCCAAGTGAGGCACATATGGAACTGGAAGAGCATATGGGACATAGCTTGGAGGAATGGGTTTGGGACTCACAGGCGGGGAAACGAGGATAGGGAGGGGAATCCTTATAGGACACTTACTAAAAATTTATGGCTGAGGGTTAAAATTAAGCTTATGGTAGGGAAAAGGTACTCTAGAGAGACCTATATAATGGGGATGGGAGATTTTCAGCCGGGAAGGGAAGGGGAGAGATACAGGGAATGGGGGTGTAAAGGATTGTGGAAGTTGGGGCAAATTAGTTAATAGGAAATGGGAAATACGGGAGTTTGGAAGCCTTCAGGATGATTACGGGTTGGGTAAGGCAGACTATTATGCATATTCCTTATCGTCCCTCCAGTCCAGTCCTGCACCTCTGGGTAGTGTACCTCCTCCAGCAGCTCAGAGACTGAGCATGCCATCTTTTTGATGACACTAGTATACATATGCAGCTGGCACCCCCCACCAGTCCCCGTAAACTCAGTCTCTAAGCAGCTGGAGGAGGTTGTGAGTCAGGGTGCTGGCTCACTGAAGAGACAACTTAAGGAGATAGGTTTAGTTAGAGTTTGCTTTTATTTCCCCTGTTAAGGTGCAGGCTTCTTTGTTTTAAAAGGCAGAAGTGTAAAAAAAAAAAAAAAAATCAGAAGGAACAGAGAACACCCGGGGGACAACAGGGCTGAAGGGAGGATATTCCTTCTTCCCCCTCTCCTCCCAGGATTTCGGGGGGGGGGGGGGGAGTTCTGTGGGGGCCTTCCTCAGTCCGAAACTTCTGGCTGCTCCCAAACCTGTTATCAGGTGAGGAGCCACTGCAGGGGCTGCAACTGCTTGACAGGAGTGAAAGCTGGCAGCCCCAAGTCACCCCCTTCAGCGCTGAAGCTGGGAAGGATGGCTGAGCGCGAGGGGTAGAAAAGCCATGCGGCAAAGAGGCTCCAAGGTAAGAGTGGTGGGGGGGAGGGGGAGGGAAGGACAGCAGGAACCCTAGCAACCGCCAGAACACAAGGAGACAGAAAGCGGCCTGCAGCCGCATGTTTGGGAACCTGCAGAGGTGTGGTAAACTCCCCCTGCTGCATTTAGGCGTGATTTCTTCTTATTCAGGCCTGTATGTGTTTAACCCCCTGCTATGTTTTGGGTGCCTGGGAGAGGCAGCCACCGGAGAATAAAGCAGGATAGAGCAGCCTCTTCCTAGGGGGCCATTTGCAGTTTCTTTTTAATTTCAGTTAACTAGATTTTGGTTTGGTTTTATTTTATTTTAGTTCAAGTACTCTAGTGCTCTGTGCCTGTGGAGGTGCACTGTGCTGGGGATCCTTTTACCTACCCGGGTACAGATTGAGGGCATTCCTGGGGAGTGCCCTTAGCCCTTACCATCATTCCGGCCAGACCGCAGTGCCTGGTATAGGATGGTATCAAGGGGCATGAACCCCACTTAATCCTTAAGCATACAGCTCAAAACTGATTCAGTGCCTTGATGCAGACATGTGGGAAAGGCCTAATCAGATAAGCCATTGTTTGTTGCTGGGCGGATTTTCAGAGGGCTGTTGTGCTAGGTCAGGTGATGTAACTGGCACTTGGTTGAAACATTGTTGCGTTCTCCTGAGAAGGATAAGATAAATCAGAGATAGAAATAAAGATAAGTGTAATAAAAAAAAAAGGTGCGGCATATAGGTTTGTAGCAGCTACAGCTCTGGGAAAAACAGGAAGTACCTGCATACAAGAAATGTATGTAATTTGAAAGATAGTCAGTCAGTGGATTGGACGCAAATGAAATCCTTCCATCTGTCTATGGTCAATGAGTAACCTGACATGATCATCTCTTGTCGCTTAGCCCAGATTATGTACCTATTAAATCTGTAATATTGCTTGTAAGGGAAGCTGTACTCCCTTATAGCCATTTGTAGTATTAGAAGAAAAATGTAAACTTTTCTCGGAGAACGTGTCAGTTTGATTGGATCAGGGCAAGGTCCATTTCATATCTTTAAGATACAACACTGCAGCGCAATCTAAAAATCCTCAAGATATGCAGTCCCTGATATGGTGTTGTGTGGTCTCGGAGGCAGGCGTCTGCCTAAACTGCATGCAAGAGGCTGTCATGGGAGCAGGGGGCGCCATGTTACCTTCAACGGATCCGGCCCCCGGTTCCTGCATGATGCCCGAACCATCCACCCCTTGAGTCCAGGGAGCAGTAGGGCTCCTGGGGGAGTTCTTACCGGAGTTTCTTACTTTTGCAGAAGGCGTTTTGCCTACCAAGTGGCTCCTCAGCCCCAGAACACAGGGCTAAGAGGATGTCAGATGCAAAAGAGCACGAGTCAGGAGCAGTGGCGTCTAAGCGGGCTAGAGGCTTAGAGGAGTGGCAGCAATCTCCATTGTTGGAGGGGCTGGATGGGGAAGACCTTGACACTGAGCTAGATCTGCAGGAGGAGTTGGAAGAAGGAGAGAGCCTAGAACAGGAGGATCAGGCCTGGACTGTTCGGGATTTCCGCTGGGAGGAGCTACCAGTGCTCATTTTTATGCTTATGTTTATGCAATTTCTCGATATACTGCCCAGGCCGAAGGCCATTAGGGCATTTTACAATCACTACAAGCGGGTACTGATACAATTCCTTGTCCCCAAAAGGGCTCACATTCTATGTGTACTTTGGAGACCCTCAAGGCCCTGAATATGCCTGCTAACCTCCCGGCAGAGGAAGAGGCGCTGTAGGATCCGCTGTTCCCGGCGGTACGGAAATCGCAGAAAGTCTTACCAGTACATGGAGTAGTAGGACAGATGATCCAGGATGAGTGGGATCTGCCGGAGGTTGGCCTTAAAGAGGTGCAATCCATGACGTGCCTATACCCGCTGCCGGAGCAAGAATGAGCTCCTTTGATCACCCAAAGTGGGCGCAGCGGTGTTGGCAGCAGTCAAAGAGATCTCGACGTCTCCTGCAGCTGAGAGCCGTGGAACTGGTTCCGCGAGACCAGTACATCTGCGGTCGAGGCTTCATGTATTTCGTGGTGCCCAAATGGAAGGTTCCTTTCAACCAATTCTCGACTTCGAGGGCATGAACTACGGTCTCCGGTTACCGCATTTTCACAGTAATAATGGCAGTAGGAAGGGGAGATTTTGGGCGACTCTCGATCTCGCAGAGGCGTATTTGCACATTCCCATCCATCCAGAACATCGGCAGTTTCTCCGCTTTGCAATGCCAAGGGGCCATTTCAAGTTTCGAGTGTTGCCCTTCGGTCTGGTGACCACCCCCATACCTTCACCAAGGTCATGATGGTGGTGGCGGCAGCAGCTCTCTACAAGGAAGGGGTTCTCGTCCACCCATACCTAGACGATTGGCTGGTCCAGGCGAAGTCCAGAGACGATAGCGAAAAGAGCAACAGTGCGGGTGGGAGAGTTCCTTCAAAGTCTCGGTTGGGGTCAAACTGGCCAAGAGTCAGTTACGGCCAACCCAGGAGCTAGAGTTTGAGAGCGTGCTTTGATACCTGTGTGAGCAGGATTTTCCTGATGGTTCGCCGGGTGCAGGAGCTACGACAGGTTCTGAAGATGGCAAGACCATCAGAGTGGTGGCATCTGCAGGTTCTGGGGACCATGGTGGCCACTCTCGAGCTGGTCCCATGGGCAAGGGCTCCTTCTCTCTTCGTCCAAACCTACTACCTGCTCTTCTGACCCCTTCCCCACCCACCTTCTTAGCTCCATCTTTTCATCTCTCGTCCCTTCTATTTCTCATATTCTTAACCTCTCTCTTTCCACTGCAACCTTCCCTTCTGTTTTCAAGCATGCTGTGGTTACACCCCTCCTCAAAAAACCTTCACTTGATCCCACTTGTCCTTCTAACTATCATCCCATCTCTCTCCTTCCTTTCGTCTCTAAACTACTTGAGCGTGCAGTCTATCACCGTTGTCTTGATTTCCTCTCCTCTCATACCCTCTTGGATACTTTACAATCTGGCTTCTGTCCCCTACACTCCACTGAAACTGCTCTTACTAAGGTCTCGAATGATATGTTCTTGGCAAAGTCCAAAGGCTTTTACTCTGTCCTCATTCTTCTTGATCTCTCTGCTGCCTTCGACACTGTTGACCATAATCTTCTTCTTATCACCCTATCCTCACCTGGATTCAAAGACTCTGTACTATCTGGGTTCTCTTCCTATCTATCCCATCGCTCTTTCAATGTGTGCTTCGATGGCTCCTCCTCCTCTTCAACCCCACTACCTGTAGGAGTTCCTCAGGGTTCCATCATAGGTCCACTCCTCTCTCTATACCCAATCCCTTGGCACCTTTATCTTTTCCCATGGCTTTCACTATCATCTCTATGCTGACGACTCTCAAATCTATCTTTCTGCACCTGTTATCTCTCCTGATATCCAGTCTAAGATCTCACTCTGCCTCTCTGACATTGCTGCCTGGATGTCCCACCGCCGCTTAAAACTGAACATGGCCAAAATTGAGCTTCTTATCTTTCCCCCAAATGCTTCCCCTCCTCTTTCCCCTTTCTCTCTCTCTGTTGATAACTCTGTACTCCTCCCTGTTTCTTCAGCATGTAACCTTGGTGTTATCTTCGATTCCTCTCTTTCTCTTCACATATACAGCTCATTGCTAAAACTTGTCGTTTCTTTCTATACAATATTTCCAAAATTCGTCCCTTCCTCTCTGTTGACACCACTAAATTGATTGTCCACTCCTTAATCACCTCCCGCCTTGATTATTGTAACGTTCTCCTTGCCAGCCTCCCTGCAAGCCACCTCTTTCCTCTTCAGTCAATTCAACACTCTGCTGCTCGACTCATTTTCCGCCAGTCTCGTTTTTCCCACATCACTCCTCTCCTCATGTTGCTTCATTGGCTTCCCATCTGTCTCCGTATCCAATTTAAACTTCTCCTCCTGACCGATAAATGTATTCACTGTTCTACCCCCCAGTACCTTTCATCTCTCATCTCTCCTTACACCCCCTCTAACAGTCTTTGTTTATCTGTGCCCTTTACTCGTACTGCCAATTCCAGACTTCGCTCCTTCCAAATGGCAGCACCCTTTGTTTGGAATAGTCTTCCTATCTCTGTGCGCCAGGCCATTTTCAAGTCCAGACTAAAATCCTACCGCTTCACTATTGCTTTCCGTTCCTGTCTTACCCTATATTGATCTCTCTATCAACATTTGCTTACTTTGTCCTGTAATTTTTTGTTATTTGTATTATGTAACTTATTTTGTTTTCTGTCTTATTAGATTGTGAACTCTGATGAGCAGGGACTGTCTCTCTTCTATGTTTGTACAGCGCTTCGTATGTTGGGGTGCTTTATATCTTTAATAATAATAACAACAATGCAACTGCTGCAGAGGGCTCTGCTCAGTCGATGATTCCATCAGAGTCAACCTCTGTCCCAAGTACTCCCCTGCCCGTGGAGCACCAGGAGAGCCCTCAGTTGATGGCTGCATTTGGGGAGCCTGGAAGGAGTTCCTCTGATGACCGATGCCAGCCTGTCAGGTTGGAGAGCCCATTGTGAAAGACGCTTTGTTTAGGGACAAGAGTCCACAGGAGGCTCTGTGGTCAATAAACAGGCTCAAGATGCGAGCGATGACCTTGGTGCTAGAAAGTTTCGAGCCATGATTGCAGAGGAAGGCTCTTCAAGTCCTCTCGGACAATGTGACCACGGTGGCTTACATCAACCGGCAAGGAGGCACAGGCAGTCCCAGCCCTGGAGGAAGAGACCGAAAAGCTGTTCGGATGGGCAGTGATTCGTCTCCAGGCGTTATCGGTGGCACACGTAGCAGGAGTTGACAGTGTGACGGCAGCCTACCTCAGCCAAGTGCGCATGGACCCCAGAGAGTGGCAGCTCAATCAGGAGGTGTTCGCGCAGGTGGTCCGCTGATGGGGCACACCGGTGATGGACCTAATGGCAATGTTCGAGTCGGCCAAGGCCTGCTGTTTTTTTCAGCAGAAGAAGATAGGAAGTCCAAGGGCCTGAATGCTCTAATTCAGCAGTGGCTCGAAGAGGGTCTATTCTGTTTTTCCCTTTGGGTGCTCATAGGCTGGTTAGTGCAATGGTTAGAGGTACACTGGGGATTTGTAATTCTGATGGCACCAGACTGGCCGAGGTGCCAGTGGCATGCTGACCTGATTCGGATACTGGTGGATTGACTGTGGTGGCTTCCGGATGGAAGAACCTCTTGACACAGGAGCTGCTTCGTATGCCCCAGGTGGATCAATTATCGCTTACGGCATGGCTCTTGAAAGGGCGAAGTTGAGAAGAAAGGATAATCAGGCTTGGGGATAGCGATCTTGCTACAGGTCCAGAAGTGGTCTATGAACCTGGCGTGCATCTGCATAGGGCGCATCTTTGAATCATAGTGCAGAGAGAGGCAGGCGTGCCCTTCTACTGCCTCTGTCCCGGACATCTTGGCGTTCTTGCAATCCGGTTTTGATAAGGGTCTAGCTGGCAGTTCCTTGAGGGTACAACTGGCGGCAATTTCCAGTTATCGCGGGAAAGTCCACAGGGTGCCGTTGGGTACACACCCAGATGGGCTGAGCTTTCTAGGGGCAGTGACCCACCTCTGTCTGCCAAAGAGGGCAGTGGTACTGCCTTGGAATCACAATCTGGTGCTGACGGTGCTGTCTGGGGAACCCTTTGAGTCATTGAGTCAAGCTTTCCTGAAGGATTTGACTCTGAAAATAGTATTTCTGGTGGCGATTTGCTTGGCACGCAGGATTTTGGAGCTTTGTACCCTGTCATGCCAGGAGCCATTCCTTTCTTTCTCCAAGGAGAAAGTGGTCCTGCGCCCAGTACCTTCATTTTTGCCCAAGGTGGTGTGAGCATTTCATGTAAATCAGGCCGTGGCTCGGGTGTGGGTGAGAGCAGATATGGGCTCTGCCACTCCACAGCTGTGCCACTTGGATGTGAAGGTATGTATGTGAAAAGGGCTTCGTTCTTTTGGAGATCGGACCATCTGTTGGTTCTGCTTGGCGGGTCGTGCAAAAGTGGAGGGGATGTTAGTTTATTTAGACGTAGAAGTGTTTGTTGCATGTTTAACTACTTATTTGTTGCTCCTCCGAGTCTGCTTTGTCAATAGGTACTGGGGCTGGTGGGCAGTGCCAGCTGCATATGTACATTAGTGTCATCAAAAAGATGACATGCTCAGTCTCCAAGTTGCTGGAGGAGGTGCACTACCCAGAGGTGCAGGACTGGACCGAGTTCCTCAAGGAAGAACAATTAGCAGGTAAGTCTAAATTTCTCTTCTGCAGCTATCACATTATATCCATAGTACGGTAATAAGGGCAAACCTGGTGATGGAATTGACAGGGTTTGAAAAACTAATGGAAAAGCAGAATGGTAGGAAGGGCTTGATATCAAAGATATATGCGGAAATTATGTTAGCGGAGAGGGGAGAGATCAAAGGTCAACAAAAGTGGGAACAGCAACTGGGGGGATATAGGGACAGAGCACGGTGGCAAAAGATATACACATGGATTGGAAGGATAGCATCAGGTACTGCATATTTAGAAAACTGCCTGAAAGTAAGATATCATATGTATTGGACACTGGAAAGATTGGCAGTGATTAAATAAGGAGGGTAGTGGGGAGTGTTGGAGGGGAATCTGCAAATGTTTATGGGATATTGGAATGGGGCGGCAAGAGGGGCCATTATGGCACAGTGGAGGCAGGAGGCTGCGCCGTAATAGAAAGGGCAGAAAGGCTGCGGTATGTGTGTAAAATAGCAGCAATTAAACAACACAGAACTAAAAAATATAGAGAGATATGGAAATGGTATACAGGGTGGCAAAAGGAGCAGAGGAGTAGTCTATAGAAGGGGGATAAATGGAGGGTAGAGGGAAAAAGGGGAGAAGGGAGGAGGACAAGGGGTGGTAAAAGGGGGGAAGGGGAGGGAGGTAGGTAATAGTGGTAGCAAAGGCAAAAGGGAAGGGGGGAAATTGGGGGAAAGATACAGGCGGGGATTCAGAGACTACGAGGGAGAAGGGGTAATTGGGAGGGGATTGGTGATGTGAAATGAATGTAAATAAATGATGGTATGATATTGTATTGTAAAAAGGAAAAGTATGGAGTATAATTAGAATTTGAGAATGTTTGTAAATTGCAAGCGTTGTTGGATAAATAAAAAATAAAATTAAAAATTTAAAAAAAAAAACTGTGGAGAGGTCTGAAACCATGCTGCTGTTGCTCAAGAGGAGCATGAGCATCGATGAAGTTCTACATCTGTAGTTGTACTGTTTTCTTAATGATTTTTGACACAAATGGAATGCTAGAAATGGGTCTGTAGGACGATGGCGAGTTTGGGTCAGCAGGGGGGGTGGGGGGGGTTAATAATGGTCTGATGGTATTTTGTGCTTGATTCTTAGGCATGTAGCCTAGAGATAAGGAAGACCGGGCTATTTTTTTTTTTTTTTTTTTTTTACAGAACTGGAGAAAGATCAAGTTCCTTAACGTTCCTCCAGTTTAGTCCTCCACCCCTGGGTAGTGCACCTCCTCCTGCAGCATGGAGACTGGACCAATCAAAATCTTGCTCTCAGTGGATGTAGCGTACTGGAACTCCCATCAGCCCCCCAGTGTGTCCAGTCTCCATGCAGCAGGAGGACTTGTGAGCCTAGGTGCTGGGCTCACTAGGAAATCTGTGTTCCGCAGGCTAGTCAGGTTTAGGCTTTTGTTTCATTTTTTAATATCTGTCTTTGTTTCTTTTGGGTTTAGATTGGCAATGTAGAATTTCCCTTTAAATTTGCTGTCCCGTTAGTAAAAACAAAACAAACAAAAAAAAAAAGAATAAACGAATAAAAGGAAGAAGGTTAATTACATTAAGGGTTTAATTTCTAAAGGGGCACTTTACCTTTAAAGTTTTTAAGTGCAGGTCGGTGGTATCCGGGTCCTGTCCCTGCCTTGCCACGCATCTTTCCTGCGATTTGTTGGCTAAGATCTTTCTTCCCCTTGACGGACGGGGTTAAGATCTATCACTGGCATGCAGTCAGCCGGATCGCCTCGCGTCGGCGGCGGAAGCAGCCCCGATAGAACACAGCTGTCTTCGCAGCAGGCTTGTAGGCCGCTTCTGTTAGTTGCGGAGTGCCAGTTTCGGGAGCGGATGGTCCGGGAGAGGTTTCTGTTGCTCTCCTCGGGGCCTCAGGTCTTTCCGGCCATTCCCGCCTAAACGCGCTGTGAGACCGCGGCCATTTTAGCCACGCGGTTTCTCCAGCGGCGCTTGCTCTCTTGCCGACTGTGCTGTTTGCTGACGCTGAAGACTGTTTGGATGCAGGTTAGCACTTTATTTCTCATTCCCTTTTAAATTTGCCTTTAAATTTGCTTTTAAATTTACTTTTAAACTTGCCTTTTCATTTTGGGGGGGAAGTTATTTTTTTTCTTTTGCTCTAAGCAGCACTATAAATTCATTAGAAGCAGAGCGCTTTCTGTTCCAGGGTTTAAAAAAAAAAAAAAAAAAAGAAAACAGGGGAGAAAAGAAATACATACAAGAAGAGAGCACAGAACGTGAAAATTTCTGTGTGGGCTGCCCTTAAGGTCTCTCTGGTCTCCGGTTGGGTTCTTGGGTCCTCCCATGTCAGACAGGTCCCTGTGCATCATTTGTGGCTCCCGGGGGGGCGCTGGAGTTGACGCAGAGGTCTGTCTGAGCTGCGCCTCAGGGTCTCTCTCTGGGGGCAGCGAATGGAGACCTCCACGCCTCCTGGGCCCCAGGAAACCGCTACGGGGGCAGAGGGTGAAGCTTCATTAGATGATCCTTCGGTTCCAGGTCCAGAAGTAGTTTCTGGCACTGCTGAAGCTGCTACAGCTTTGGCTTCGGTTCCTTTAGTGGAGAATTTTTCACCAGATTTTATATTGCTCATGCATCAAGCTTTTTGTCGTTCACGGCAGGGCC
The DNA here is from genome assembly GCA_033557465.1 of Ichthyophis bannanicus. Lineage (NCBI taxonomy): Eukaryota > Metazoa > Chordata > Amphibia > Gymnophiona > Ichthyophiidae > Ichthyophis > Ichthyophis bannanicus. The sequence continues at coordinate 71,662,027 of CM066034.1, forward strand.
AGCTGTCGGCTTACCCTTCGGTTACCGCCCCGGCTCAGAGGTTTGGGCTAGGGGAGGGTGGCCTCGTTCTGCTGCGAGCGGCTAAGAGACCGCGGCCTCCAGAGCCTTCTACCTCGGAGGGATGGCTGGAGGTGGACAAGGCAGATTATGAGATGGACATGGATGAAAAGGACTTGGAAGAGGGAGAGATTCCAGAGCCGGAGGACCAGGCTTGGATTATTCGTGTGTTTTGGAGGGAGGAGTTGCCCGTGCTTATTTCAGAGGCCTTGCAAACCCTTCGGTTATCTCCTGAGCAGCCGGTCGAGGAAGAGGATACTGCAGATCCCATTATTCAGGCAGTGCGTCAGGCACAAGTCGTTGTCCCTGTCCATAAGGTCATAGATCAGATGATTCAGGCCGAGTGGGATCATCCGGAAGAAGGACTGAAAGGCATTAGGATTATGAGCAAGCTCTACCCCTTGGCTGATAAGGACAAGGAAAGGTTCCGTTCCCCAAAGATTGATGCTGCAGTGTCGGCAGTCACTAAGAAGACAACAATTCCGGTAGAGGGCAGCGCTGCCCTTAAAGATGGGCAGGATAGGAAGGTGGATAATCTTTTAAAGCAGTCATTCGAAGCGGATGCGATTTCTTTGCAGGCCTCTATCTGTGGGGCTTGGGTAGCGAGGGCCTGTCTCCGTTGGGTCCAGCACCTAAAGCAGTCGACCTCTCTGGGACCTGACGAGGTCGGAGAAGTGCAGCACTTAGAATCAGGTTCGGCGTATTTAGCAGACGTACACTACGACCTCATTAGGGCTTTGTCGAATAGTATGGCTTCTTTAGTGGCCACGCGAAGATCCCTTTGGCTTAGAAATTGGGCAGCCGATGGCTCTTCTAAATCCCGGCTCGGTAAGCTCCCGTTCAGAGGTAAGCTTTTCTTTGGTGAGGATTTGGATAAGTTGGTTAAGGACTTGGGGGAGTCTAAGGAAGGTAGGCTCCCGGAAGATAAACAAAAGCAGAGGAAGGTGTTTTCTTCCTTCAGGGGACAGTATAGAGACTTTCAGAAGTTTCGATCGCCCCGTTTCGCGAGGTCCCACAGAGGAAGGTTTTTCGCCCAATCCTTGGGGTTTCGTGGGGCCAGTAGAGGTTTCACAGTGGATTCTTCAGGGACCGCGCGAAGGCCACAATGATGGGCGGCGGGTCCCGGCAGAGAGTCAATCGATCGGAGGTTGCCTTTGGAGTTTCCTTTCTGCCTGGGCCCGTGTGACTACCGATCAGTGGGTCTTAGAGATTATCCGCGACGGGTATGCTCTGGATCCCACAAGACCGGTACTGGATTAGTTTGTGATGTCGCCCTGCAGAGGATCGCAAAAGGCTATCCAAGTGCGTCAGACCTTAGAACATCTGTTGCAACTGGGGGCCGTTGTACCAGTGCCGCCGGCGGAGTGCGGTCTGGGCCGTTACTCTATTTATTTTGTGGTGCCTAAGAAGGATGGGTCGCTTCGTTCTATTCTAGATCTCAAAGGGGTGAATCGCTGCCTTCGGGTACAGCACTTTCACATGGAAACGCTGAGATCGGTTATTGTGGCAGTTCGTCGTGAAGAGTTCCTGACGTCCCTCGATCTCAAGGAGGCCTATCTCCACGTCCCGATCAGAGAGGCGCACCAAAGGTATCTGCGGTTCGCGCTTCCTTGGGGACACTTCCAATTTCAAGCACTGCCCTTTGGCCTCGCTACAGCTCCGCGAGTGTTCACCAAAATAATGGTGGTCTTAGCGGCGGCACTAAGAAAGGAAGGGGTACTAGTCCATCCGTACCTCGACGATTGGCTCATCTGAGCGAAGTCCAAAGCCAAGAGCGAGCAGGCCACCAGGAGAGTGGTGACTTTCCTCCAGGATCTAGGCTGGGTAGTCAATCCGCTCAAGAGTCATCTGGAACCTACGCAAGTCCTCGAGTATTTGAGAGTGCGGTTCGATACTCGACAGGGCTCGGTATACCTTATGGAGAAGAGGGTCGGCGCTCTCCAGGCTCTGGTGCAGAGCTTCAGGAGACTGGCGGCACCAACGGCATGGAAATACCTGCAGGTGCTGGGGACCATGGCGGCGACGCTAGAGGTGGTTCCTTGGGCCAGGTTTCATACGAGACCGTTGCAGCGGGCCTTGCTTCACCGTTGGTGCCACCAGTCCGATCCTTTGATCCCAATCCCGTGTCCTGTACTGGTCCGAAAGGCACTGAAGTGGTGGCTGATCCCAGCGTCGTTGGCAACAGGGATGTCCTTGGAACAGCCATTGTGGATTCCGCTCCTCACAGATGCCAGCTTCTCCGGCTGGGGGGGCGCATTGCGGAGTGGACTTTGCGCAGGGACGTTGGTCGGAGGAAGAGAGAGTCTGGTCGATCAACCGTCTGGAGCTGAGAGCGGTATTTCTAGCCCTGAACAGTTTCAAAGCCCTAGTCACTCGACAGGCAGTGCTAGTACTTTCAGATAATGCTACAACTGTGGCATACATAAATCGCCATGGCGGCACCGGGAGCGCAGCCATGGAAGAGGAGGCGGAGCGACTGTTCTCCTGGGTAGAGTCGCATCTCCTAGCAATATCGGCAGCACACTTCGCCGGAAAGGACAACGTGACAGCAGACTTTCTCAGCAGAGTTCGGGTGGATGCGGGAGAATGGGAACTGCATCCCAATGTGTTCGTGCAGTTGGTTCTACGGTGGGAAACGCCGGTCATGGACCTGATGGCCACCTTCCATTCCGCGAAGGCAAGCCGATTCTTCAGCAGGAGGCGGAAGCCCATGTCGGAGGGCATAGATGCCTTGATACGGCCATGGCCGTCAGCAGGTCTGCTCTAAGTATTCCCGCCGTGGGTGCTCATCGGCCGACTGATCCAGCGCGTCGAATCGCATCGCGGGCGAGTCCAGTTGGTGGCGCCGGATTGGCCCCGGCGGCCGTGGTATGCCGACCTCATCCGGCTACTGGATGGGATGCCGTGGCGGCTTCCGATATCTCCGGACCTTCTCTTCCAGGGTCCGCTGTTAATGCCTCAAGTGGATCGATTCTCGCTTACGGCTTGGCCATTGAAAGGGCTCGGTTAAGAAAGAGAGGATATTCCAGAGCGGTCGTCACGACGCTTCTCCAAGTACGGAAGCGCTCTACTTCGCTTTCCTATATACGCGTCTGGCGAATTTTTGAGGATTGGTGTTCCAGGCATCAAATCCGTGCGGACACAGCTTCAGTGCCGGTGGTTTTGAGTTTTTTGCAGGATGACTTCAAGAAGGGTCTCGCCGCCAGCTCCTTGAGGGTGCAGCTGGCAGCCCTGGCCTGTTATAGAGGCAAAGCTCAGGGCGTAGCTCTTGGTACGCACGACGATGTTATATGTTTTTTGAAAGCGGTTTCCAGGCTGCGTCCTCCGCGTCGGATTTCCGTTCCGCCCTGGGATCTCAATTTGGTGTTGCGGGCGCTCGTGAAAGCTCCGTTTGAACTTTACGTCACATCTCGCTCAAGGACAACGCTCAAGGCAGTGTTTTTGGTTGCTGTCTGCTCGGCGAGGCGTTCCGAGTTGCAAGCTCTTTCTTGTAGGGAGCCTTTTCTCTGCTTTTCTAAGGACAAAGTGGTTCTTCGACCTGTGCCTTCCTTTTTGCCAAAAGTGTCATCTCCGTTTCATGTGCGAGTCAGTCCGTTTCCCTTCCGGTTCTTCGGTCGGAGGCTGAGCACGCTTCTGATCGTGGTTTGAGTCGTTTAGATATTAAGAGAGTATTGCGTCGGTATTTGTCCGTGTCTGAGTCTTTTTGTAAGTCGGATCATCTGTTTGTGTTGTTTGGGGGACCTCGAAAGGGGGAAGCGGCGTCGAAAGCTTCCATAGCTAGGTGGATCAAGGAAACCATTGCCTCTGCTTATTTGTTGCAGGGGCGCCAGGCGCCTGTGGGTCTGAAAGCACACTCTACTAAGGCGCAGACAGCTTTGTGGGCGGAGCACGGGTTAGTTCCGCCGGTGCAGATTTGTAAGGTGGCGACCTGGTCTTCACTTCATACGTTCAGCAAACACTACCGTTTGGATGTGCTGGCGGCGGAGGATGCCTGTTTTGGGTCCACGGTCTTGCGTGCCGGCTGGCAGGGTCCCTCCCGTTAGTACTGCTCTGTTACATCCCAGGGGTGAAGGACTAAACTGGAGGAACGATAAGGAAAGCGTAGTTACTCACCTGTAACAGGTGTTCTCCAGGAGCAGCAGGAATCAGTCCTCACATATGGGTGACGTCGGCGCCGACGGAGCCCTCGCGGAGCAATTTTCCCCAGCTTTCAAAGAAAGCCTTTGGGAATTGCAGCGCGCATGCGCGGTCCCCTTCCCGCCCAAGGGTGCCATCTTAGCCAGTCAGATGACATAGCTAAAAGACAGCATAAAAATTTGCAAAAAAACTAAAGCAGATGATTGCAACTCCAAGGGGAGGAGGGAGGGTTGTGAGGACTGATTCCTGCTGCTCCTGGAGAACACCTGTTACAGGTGAGTAACTACGCTTTCTCCAGGACCAAGCAGGAAGTCAGTCCTCACATATGGGACTCCCAAGCTTAAGGCTACCGGAGAACCTAAGCACAAAAATGAGCTCCCTCTAGCTCAGCAGCACAGAAGGAAGGAATCTTCTCTGACTAATCTCCAACCGGTAGCCCAACATCCGGGATGGAGGGTAGGAGTTGCTTAAACCTCGAAGAGATTACGGAGGACTGCCTGTCCGAAAGCACTGTCCCTGCGGGACTCCCTCTCGAGGCAGTAATGGGTTGCAAAAGTCTGGCTCGAAGACCAAGTAGCAGCCCGGCAGATGTCTGCCAATGGAACAGAGCGGAGGTAAGCCACTGACGCAGCCTTCACCCTAACCCGATGAGCGGTGACTCGACTTTCCAACGAGAGGCCTGCCGCCCCATAAGTCCAAGCGATACAGTCAGCTACCCAGATGGACAGAGTACGCTTGGAGACAGGGAGCCCCAATTTATTAGGGTCGTAAGACAGGAAGAGCTGAACCGTCTTACGGTGCTCCCGCGTACGATCAAGGTAGAAGTTCAGCGCCCTTCTACAGTCCAGGGTATGCAAGACCCTCTCAGCTCGGCTGGAGTGTGGCCTGGGAAAGAAGGTCGGAAGCACCACCTCCTGATTGATGTGAAAAGGGGAGACCACTTTTGGAAGAAACTTAGGGTGAGTCCGCAGGACTACCCTGTTCTTGTAGAACCTAGTGTAAGGGGGATCAGACACTAGGGCCTGCAGTTCACTAACGCGTCTAGCGGAAGTGAGGGCTACCAGGAATAAGGTTTTCCAAGAAAGAAAACGGAGAGGACAGGTAGCCATGGGTTCAAAAGGCGGACAGGTGATCCGCTGTAAAACCACGTTAAGGTCCCAGTCGGGGGCTGGGGGGCGCAAAGGTGGTTTAAGGAGAAGGAGACCTCGGGAGAGAACCGTGCCACGAGAGGGTGGCCAGAAAGAGGCCTGCCTTCCACCGGCACATGATGTGCAGAAATAGCACTGAGGTGAACCTTGACCGAGTTGGACTTTAGTCCAAGATTGGAGAGGGTAAGCAAGTACTGCAAGACCACCGACACCGAGCAGGAGAAGGGATCCTGAGACTGTTGAGTACACCAGGTGGAGAAGTGACGCCATTTAAGGGCGTAGGATTTCCGGGTAGAGGGTCGCCTGGAAGCTAGCACGACTTCTTCCACCTCTGGAGGCAGCAGGAGGGGAGCAAGGACTACCCTTTCAGTAGCCAGGCCATCAGATGAAGAGATCTGAGGTTGGGGTGTAGGAGAGACCCCTGATCCTGGGTCAGGAGATCGGGTTGAAACCCCAGAGGCAACGGAGTATCTACCGCCAGTTGCATCAGAAGCGGGAACCACGGTTGCCTGGGACACCGGGGAGCAATGAGGATCATCGAAGCCTTGTCCCGGAGAACCTTGAAAAGTGTTCGAGACACCAGCGGCATGGGAGGAAAGGCATACAGAAGGCCCGTGGACCATGAGAGCAGAAAAGCATCCGCCGCTACTCGGAGGAGATGCGGTTCCCGAGAGCAGAACCGAGGAAGTTGCCTGTTCAGAGGACTAGCAAAGAGATCCAGCGTGGGGAGGCCCCACTGGAGAAAGATCCTTTGAACCACCAACGGGTCCAATCTCCACTCGTGTGGTTGGAGGATTCTGCTCAGTTTGTCTGCCAGGTAGTTTTCTTGACCTGGGAGATAGACAGCTTTGAGGAGGATTCCTCGGCTGACGGCCCAAGCGCAGAGCTTTTGTGCTTCCCGACAGAGAAGGAAGGAGCCCGTGCCCCCTGTTTGTTCACATAGAACATGGCCACTTGATTGTCCGTCTGGACGAGGACGGACTGGCGAGTGGTAAGGTGGGAGAAGGCCCGGAGAGCCAGGCGGATCGCTCTGAGCTCCAGGAAGTTGATCTGCTGGGCAGATTCCCACGGGGTCCAGAGACCCTGAGTACATGTCCCTTGGCAATGTGCTCCCCAACCCAGGAGAGAAGCGTCGGTCGTCAGTACCTGAACAGGCGGAGGAGACTGAAAAGGCATTCCGAGCACTAGGTTGGGCAGATGAAGCCACCACCGTAGAGAAGAGACCAGCGGGCTGGAGATTCGTACTGAGTCCGCTAGCCTCCCCAAGGCCTGACGCCATTGTGAGCGAAGGCACCATTGAGCAGGCCGCATATTCAGGCAGGCATTGGGGGTCACATGGACCGTAGAAGCCATATGGCCGAGCAGTTTCAGAAAGTGCCTGGCCGAGACCCGGGAATGGCTGCGGAAGCGGCTGGCTAGAGCCATGAGCCGTTGTGCCCTGTCGAGCGGCAGAAAGGCTCGTGCTTGAAGCGTGTTTAACCTGGCGCCGATGAACTCGAGATCCTGAGAGGGGAGCAAAGTGGACTTTTCGAAGTTTATGACAAAGCCCAGGTACTGGAGCAGAGTCACAGTATGTTGCGTGGCGTGAGTGGCCTCCGTGGAGGACGGTGCTCTGATGAGCCAGTCGTCTAGGTAAGGGAAGACAAAGAGGCCTTGAAGCCGGAGATAAGCCGCCACCACTGCGAGACATTTTGTGAAGACTCGTGGTGCGGAGGATAGGCCAAAGGGCAGTACTCTGTACTGGTAATGATTGCCTGCCACCACAAACCTTAGGTATTGTCGGTGGCTTGGGTGGATGAGGATGTGAGTGTAGGCATCCTTTAGATCCAAGGAGCATAGCCAATCTCCCTGCCGGAGGTAGGGCAGCAGGATTCCAAGGGTAAGCATCTTGAACTTTTCCCTTTCCAGGAACTTGTTGAGGTTCCGCAAGTCCAGGATGGGTCTGAGGCCTCCAGTACGCTTTGGTATCAGGAAGTACCTGGAATAAAAGCCTTGACCTCTCAGGTGGTGGGGCACCGGCTCCACCGCCTGTTCCTGAAGAAGACTTGCCAACTCTTGAAGGAGTAAGTCCCGGTGAAGAGGGGGTCGCAGAGGCTCCCCTGGAAAGTAGGGGGGAGGTACCTGGTGGAAGTGTAGAAGATAGCCCTCTGGGACTATGTGGAGCACCCAGGTATCGGACGTGATGTTGGACCACCTGTGGGCAAAGTGGACCAGCCGGCCTCCCGTGCTGAGAGACACCAGCGGAGGGGGAGAGGCTATGCTGAAAGAGTCAAAAACCCCCACCCTGCGGAGCAGGGGCCGGTGGCGCAGGCTTGGGGGCTGGCTGCCTACGGGACCCGTTACCCCGTCCCTTGGCCTGCTGACCCTGTTGGGGAGCTGCGGAGGCCTGATAATGAGGGTAGTGTTTATAGGCAGCCGCCTTCCTCGGGTAAAAGGGCTTTTTCCCCGAGCCCTTCTTCTTCTGGGAAGGGGCAGAGGTTTTCCTGGAGAGCCGAGTCCTGGTGAGAGTCTCTGTCTCGAGTTGTGCAGCCTTCTCGTCCATAGGTTTGCCAAAGAGGTTTTCACCTCTGCAGGGGACATCGACCAACTTGTCCTGCACCCAGGGCTCGAGGTCGGATGACTGAAGCCAAGCCTGTCGGTGGGCCCCGATGCCGGCTGCGGCTACCCGAGCCGATGCCTCAAAGCCACCATAGGCTGCTCAAGAGATAAACTTTGAGCACTCCCGAATACCGGTGGACAAGGCCAGGAACCTCCGCAAAGGTTCCTCGGAGAGACCAGCAGAGAATCCGGCTATTTCTTTAGCCAGGTCCCTGAGATACATGCCCATGTAGAGCTGGTAAGTCTGGACCCAACAAGCAAGCATAGAGCCCTGGAAACACTTCTTACCGATGCCATCCAGGCTTCGGGCTTCCCTGCCGGGAGGCACCGAGGAGTGCATCTTCTGGCTCTTGAGCCTATGCATGGCCGATTCCACCACCATGGAATGGTGCGGCAGCTGTGCTTTTTGGAAGCCAGGGCTCTTGCGGACTCGATATATGGCATCGACCCGCTTGCTTAATACCGGCGACGACGCCGGGCTCTCCCACATGCGGAAGAGAAGTCGTCGCAGCATCGGAGGAACCGGTACAGTAAAATGCTCCTTTGCAGGAGAGTCATACTGGAGGGCATCGAGCTCTTCGGCTCGAGGCTCCTCCTCGGGATCCGCAGGGAAGGCCAAGGCCTTGGCCATATCCCTCATGAAGTCCGAGAACCGTGCATCCTCCGGGGGGGACTGTCTCCGAGGTTCGGACTCGGGGGAGTCCGAAGGGATACACCGAGTCCGAAAAGAATCAGGTGACTCTTCCACCTCGGATTCCCAGGCGGACTCCTCGGAGGAGTCGTCGAGCGGCTCAGGCCGGGCGGGCACAGACGCCGTCCGCCCCGACGCCGAGGGAGTCGGCGTCGACGACCGCAGCCCCGAACGGGAGGCCGAAGGGGACCTCGACCGAGGATCGACTCGAGCCCACATGGACTCGAGGATCGGCTCGGTCTCCGGGGTCGACTTAGACGTCGACGTCCCAGCGGTCAGGGCAGAAGCGCCAGCGAGGCCAGCGATCAATGCCCGCTGCTGGTCCATGAAGGCAGCCAGGCTGCTCTCCAAGGCCGTCAACCTGAGTCCGAACTCAGGAGACCCAGCAGCCCCCGACTCGGGCCCCGACGGCTTCAGGCCCGACGTCGGACCCCTCGGAGGCGAGTCCACGAGGACAACAGTACTTACGTGAGCAGACGAGGCTGTTTGGACGGCCGCTCCAGCTCCAAAGACCCGGGACGGCTATCGGGGCTATGCGACCTGGCCCTCGCGGAGCCAGGAGCGTCCACCGACGCCGCCCTCGCGGGTTTCTTCCTCCAATGATGCTCCCGGGAAGGAGACCCCCTCTCGGAGGAGCTCCGACGGTGTTCAGAGCTAGATTCCCTGGACACCGACGCCTCCGACGAGGTCCGGGTACGGCTGGGGTCAGAGAAGATTCTCTCCCTCTGATGCTGCCGACTCCGCAAGGATTTGGCGGACATTTTGCCACAGGCTCCACAGATCATTTCTTCATGATCCGGGCCCAGGCAACGGAGGCAGCAATCATGTGTGTCAGTAAGAGACATAAGTTTCTTACACTTAACACACTTTTTAAAACCACTGGCGGCCATCGGGGGAAAAAGGGCCCCTGCGAGGTCGAACGTTCGTGCTGCCAGGGAAAAGTGAAAAAAGCGCGAATTTGTCACTAAGGACAGAAAAAAACGAAAAGAAGGGGAGGCCTCGCAACCGGTGTCGCGAGGCCGGACGGAAAAGGGACCGGCGTCGAACCGAAGAAAATAATAAAATTAAGAAAATCAACTTTTCAGCGGTGACTAGTAGACAACGTCTGTAGGGCTCCGCGGAAAAAAGAAGACTGGCCAAGATGGCACCTTTGGGCGGGAAGGGGACCGCGCATGCGCGCTGCAATTCCCAAAGGCTTTCTTTGAAAGCTGGGGAAAATTGCTCCGCGAGGGCTCCGTCGGCGCCGACGTCACCCATATGTGAGGACTGACTTCCTGCTTGGTCCTGGAGAAATTGTAATTACACTTACCTGGTAATTGTAGCTCCTTGAGTGACGACAGTTTAGTCCTCCTTCCCGCCCAGAGGTGTTCGTTGTCTGGTTGAGCGCGGCACGCATCTAGGACCGCGAAGCACAATTGCAGGTGAGTTTTTTCTCTTATTTCTCGGATCTCTAGTTCTCTCTTCTTTTTCCTTTAACTGTTGCCTGGCTTGGCAGGGAGCAGGCAGCTCTGATATCTGAGATCTCACCCCTTCCTTATAGAAGAGAAGTTCATGTTTCATTGCTATGCGTTATGTTAAAAAAAAAAAATTGGTATAATTGTTGTGCAGGCTTGTTTGTTGCTCTGTTTAGTCCGCTTTGTCAATAGTTCACTGGGGGGCTGATGGGAGTTCCAGTACGCTACATCCACTGAGAGCAAGATTTTGATTGGTCCAGTCTCCATGCTGCAGGAGGAGGTGCACTACCTAGGGGTGGAGGACTAAACTGTCGTCACTCAAGGAACTACAATTACCAGGTAAGTGTAATTACAATTTTAGCGTGTTTAATCCAGGAAAATGGGAAAGGGTCGAGGGAGGAGGTCATAGTGTTAAGACTTATGATAATATTTTCCAACTGTTCAATTGAACTGGTAGAGAAAGTTGACCATGTTTGCTCCGGACAGAACAGGGAAGGGGGTCTGGATGTTAGTTGTGTTAGTAGTAGCTAGCCTGGATTGGAAGCATTGTGCCAAGTCAGATGGGAATAAGGTGGCATCAGGCTTCTTGGAGGTGGGACTTTTTAGTAGGTTTTGTGCTATATCAAATAGCTCTCTGGGGCAATTTAGGGAGGAACAGATCAATTTAGTGTTGTATTTCTTTTTTTTGTGCATAGGTAGGTATGCAGTATTTTCTTTGAACAGTGGTGTATGCAGAGTGGTGGGTTGGGTCTTTGGTATGCCACCATTTGCATTCCAACTGTCAGAATTTACCTTGGAGTTTCTTTAGTTCGGGTGTATACCATGAACATGGTTATGTCTCTTGATGAGGTTTGAATTGTTAGGTGTAGTCGCATAAGGTGATATATGATTGTTCTAACTGGAGATTAGAGAGTCAAGGTCAGTTGGGTCGGAGTGGGTCAGCAGGAAGATTTCCTTGAGGAATGAGTCTCTGTTAAATAGGCAAAATCTGCGTGGATGATATGGGGATGAAATAGAATTGACTGTGCCAGAAGGTTGAGGTAAGAAAAATGTGATCATGTTGTGATCAGACTATGGTATTGGAGAGTTTTGCATTCTGGCGCAGAGATGTTGGTAAGGCCAGTTGATAGGGGTGAAGATGAGTCTAGAATACCTCCTCTGATGTGCACTGCATTTGAGACTATCTGTTCGAGTTGGAGAGTTTCCATGGCACCAATAAAAGATGTACAATTTTTAAGAGGCATGGTGAGTAGGTTGAGGTCACCTAGGAGAATGAACCATTTACTGCAGTGGTTATTGATGCATGTTTCCTGGATCAGCGGTGAAAGGTCGCAGGAGGGTGCAGGAGGAGATCTATAAGATAGGCAGAGTGTAAGATGCAAGTTCAATATGGTTAGGTAGTCGAGGTTGTCTGTGGAACTAGATTTGATTGTTTTGAACTGGAGGTCATCCCTCGAGATTATTAGCACCTCTCCATTGGTATGATAGAATGGTGAGCTGGTTGATGAGAACCATGTCAGTTTCATAGAGCCATGATTCAGTTATACACATGTAAAATAGTTATCTCCAAGTTATAATGCCCTGTTCAATGTAATTTCAGTTTGTTCAATGTAAACCTCTTTGATATCATGAAAAGCGGTATATAAGAAATGTTAAATAAATAAAATAAATGATATCAATGTGGTTGTCCATGATGTCATTGAGTACTAGTGGAATTTTGTTACAGATTAAGTGTGCATTGGTCAAGTCACATTTGAGCATTTGGATGCCTGGCGATTTGGAGGTAACAAAGGGGAGGTGCTGTATCTTGATGAGGTTATGTGCATCTCTATTCCTTGGTCTGTAGGTAAGGGGTTGAAGTCTGTGAGAGTGAGGACATTACATGATAGGGATTAATGTTAAAGTGGCGAGTACAGTGGTCTGGGAAGTGATTAGTGCAGCCAGGAGAAGGATGTCAAGAAAAAAAGGCAGGTCTAGGCATAGTTGACTCTGAGGGGTCGTGCCGAGTGAGTGTGAGTTATTGAGGTAGGTTATGTTGCATGTGCAGGTTGATAGAATGCTTGAGTTCCATCTAGAATGCATAAATGGGGGTTGTAGTAAATGTGGTGTTCAATGAAATTGCTATCCTTCAAAACTGCTGCAGGGCTGGACGGAGTACTTACATTTGAGAGATTCAACTCAGTTTCTTTGTTAAGGTTCATCTGCGGACTGCGATATCAAGTTGTAGAGATGAGCAGGCATGGGGGTAAGACCTCAAAATACTGAGGTTGCTCGGAGCCAGTGTCGACGTATAGACATTTCTTGGCTGTAGTTAGGCTCCTTCAAAGGGCCATGTCTAAGGGCCCTTTGGAGTGGCACTTAGGCATGGGCACACCTGAGGTGCATGGATTTTACTGTGCAGAGGTCAGCGCACAAGATAGACATCGGTGCAGAGGGTGGAGCTTACCACCTCGCTGTTCCTTTGAGAGCCAAGGATCATGACAGCAATATGCTGGGTAGGAAGCGGGAGCCCTTATCAATTACAATTACAATGCAGCTGGGTAAATGAAAGGGAGTCTGCAGCTGGGTGTACGGGATTTTATTGTGCAGAGGCTGGTGCACAAGATGCACATTGATGCAGAGGGCAGAGCTTACCATCTCACTGTTCCTCACTGTCCTACTGCTCCCTTTGATATTTGCAGCCCAAATGCATGACCCTGCCTTTTTTAGCATTAAATCTCAGCTGCCAAATTCTTGACTATTCTTCAAGCGTAATGAGATCCCTCCTCATGTTATCTACTCTTTCCTGTGTGTCTGCTCTATTGCAGTTTTTGGTATCGTCCGCAAAAAAGGGCAAATCTTACCCGACAGCCCTTCAGCAACATCACTAACAAAAATGTTAAAAAGAATCCAAGGACAGATCCCTGCAGCACGCCACTAGTTACATCCTTCTCCTCAAAGTAAGCCTCATTTACAGTACCTATATTTATTTAAAGGTTTTCTATACCGCCTTTTCAAAAATCAAAGTGGTTTATACTAATAACAATTTACATGAGGTGAAAATAAACTTTATCATATAGAACATATTAGTATGAGTTAATAAAGGGTAAAGAACTAGCCTGAATTATACTGGCTGATAACTTATATACAATCTATGTACAACATAATTTGAACACTTATATAACAATCTGTAGATAGCTGACTATAAATAGATTGCTTAGTAGTGATGACTACTAGCTTAGAAACATAGAAACATGACGACAGAAAAAGACCACATGGCCTATCTAGTCTGTCGTTCCATATTAACAACTACAACAGTCCCATAGAAACAGAGAAAAATGACGACAGAAAAAGACCACATGAAAAAGGAGATCATGGCAAAAATTGACAACATCCACAGCGACCTCTAAAACCTGTGTGGAGGAGGGAGAGGGGTTGGATAGAAGATGAGGAAACCAAGCATGTTGAACGCAATAAAAGGTGGAGATGTATATTTCTTAATTTAAAAAGCCAAGGGTCATATTCACGCTAGATAACATCTACTCACCTAGTGAACAATAGGCTTCCTTCTTTGCTGAGGTGAAAATTTCCTTGGCAGTCTCGGCAGAGGGCCTGGTCATTTTAGAGGGAGATTTTAACACGTCTGCAGCTACAATTACACTCTACTGGGAGAGGGGTTAGAATGGGCAGGAACTCCAATAAAGCACTGTGGGGTATGATCTTGGACCTGGGACTTTGGGACACTTGGAGGACCCACCAGCTGGGAAAGAGGGGGTACACTTATTATTCCTCAGCCCACAAGATATATATGCGGATGCACTAGAGCGCTCCAAGCAGTATTGTATGGCCTAATTGCTTTCCAAAAATGGGCCCATCACTGGGTCCTCCTCGTCCAGACAGACAAACAGGTCACCATGTTCTACATCAAGAAGAAGGGAAGTTACCTGACTCTGGCTATTTGCTCGGTCGCTGGGGACTATCCTGAGAACTACTTACTTGCCAGTGGTGCAAAATCAGTTGGCAGACTCCCTAAGTCAACACCTGGATCCCCACGAGTGGTCCCTTGATCACCATGTCGTCCAACACATTTTTGACTGGTGGGGCAATCCGCACATGGATTTCTTTGCCTATGCAGAAAATGCAAAGTGTCCATCTTTCTGCTCCATCCGCCCCTGCTCCTATCACTGTGTACACAATGCCTTTGCCTTCCCCTGGAACTGGGGACTCTTGTATGCATTTCCCCCATTCCCACTTCTAACTCGAATTTTTAAGCAATATAAGGGAAGACAGAGCCAAAATAACGACAGAAAAAGGCTGAGAAGCCTTCCGATGCGGTTACATACGCTGGATATAGAAGGCCAACGCCCTCTTACAGTCCAGGGTATGCAGGACTGACTCTGCCAGACTGGCATGCGGCCTGGGAAAAAAGAAAGGCAGAACCACCTCCTGGTTGAGGTGGAACGAGGAGACCACTTTTGGAAGGAATTTGGGGTGCATGCGAAGCACCACCCGGTTCCTATACAACAGAGGTACTCAAATCCAGTCCTGGAGGGCCGCAAACCAGTCAGGTTTTCGGGATATCCCTAATGAATATGCATGAGATATATTTGCATGCACTGCCTCCTGACTGGTTTGCTGCCCTCCAGGACTGGATTTGAGTACCTCTGCTATAGAACCTGGTGTAGGGTCTTTCCAACACTAGGGCCTGGAGCTCACTCACCCGCCGGACGGATGTGAGTGCCACCAGGAAAACCACCTTCCAAGAAAGATGGCGTAGATGGCAGATAGCCATTGATTCAAAGGGCAGCCTAGTAAGCTGCCCTAACACCACATTCAGCTCCCACTCGGTCGCCGGGGGGCGTACCGGGGGTTTCAAGAGAAGTAAGCCTCTCAGGAACAGAGAGACCAAGGGGTGGGCGGAGAGAGGCTTCTCATCCACCGAAAAGTGGTTCGCCGCAAGGGCACTGAGATGCACCCTGACAGAGTTGGACTTGAGGCCCAAATCAGAGAGGTGGAGAAGGTATTGCAGAACCACCCCTACCGAGCAAGAGAAAGGATCTATCTCCCGCTCCTTGCACCATGACGTGAACCTGCACCACTTCAAGGTGTATGTCCGTCTAGTCGACGGCCTCTGCAAGGCCAGCAAGACCTCTTCAATATTCTTTGGAAGGAGGAGCGGAGCGAGAATTACCCTTTCAGCAGCCACGCCATCAAGTTGAGGGAGCTGAGACTGGGGTGCAGAAGAGAGCCCCTCTCCTGAGACAGGAGACGTGGAGAGGACTCCAAGGGGATTGGGGCCTCCACCGCTAGCTGCAGAAGAAGCGGGAACCAGGGTTGCCTGGGCCACCTTGGGGCAATAACGATTGACGGAGGCTCTGTCCTGGAGAATCTTGAACAGCATCTTGGCTACCAGAGGTGTCAGGGGAAACGCATACAGAAGGTCCCCGGACCATGATATCAGAAACGCATCGGCGGCCACCCTGTGCGGGTGGGGTCGCCTGGAGCAGAAAAGGGGCGACTGGTGATTGTCTGGACTTGCAAACAGGTCCATCACCGGCTGCCCCCAGGTCTGGAAGAGCCAATTGGCTACCCTGAGGTCCAGCTGCCATTCGTGGGGTTGGAGAATCCTGCTGAGCCTGTCGGCTAGCCAGTTGTCCTGGCCTGGCAGGTAGACTGCTTGGAGATGAATACCATGCCGGGCTGCAAAGGAACATAGGTCCAGGGTTTCCTGACATAGGGGACGGGACCCCGTACCATCCTGTTTGTTCACAGAGAACATGGCCACCTGGTTGTCTGTCTGCACCAAGACAGATTTGTGGGCCAGGAGCTGTCTGAAAACCTCTAGTGCTAGGCGGATGGCACGTAGTTCCAAGAAATTGATTTGTTGGGTCCTCTCGCTCGGGGACCATACTCCCTGAGTACAGAAACCCTGACAATGGGCCCCCCAGCCCAGCAGGGATGCATCTGTGGTCAGGACCCTCGTGTGCCTGACCACAGATGCATCCAAGTGATGCGGTTGGAGCCACCAGGCCAGGGACCATACCAGACGTCTGGATACTTTGACCCTGTCCTGAAGGTGCCTTGAAGCCTGAGACCACTGGTCTCTGAGACACCATTGAGCGGTCTGCATGTGGAGGCGGGCATCCAGGGTCACATGGACTGTGGAGGCCATGTGCCCAAGGAGGCGCGGGAAATGTCTTGCTGACAATGCAGACTTGCGACTTACTTGTCCCACCAGAGCCATAAGTCTGCCTGCCCTGTCTGCAGGCAGATAGGCCTTCGCTTGAAGGGTGTTAAGCTGGCCCCAATGAACTCTAGCTGCTGAGACGGAGTGAGGCTGGACTTGGGGTAGTTGATCATGAACTCTAGGTGTTGCAGCACCTGGATGGTGCGAGTTGTGGCCTGGTGTGCCTCGATGGCTGAGGTGCCTCTGATGAGCCAGTCTACTAGGTAGGGGGATACAAAAACCCCTTGGAGCCTGAGAAAGGTGGCAACCACAGCTAGGCACTTTGTGAACACCATGGGGGCCAAGGCAAAGCCGAAGGGGAGTACCCTGTACTGGTAGTGATTGCCCCCCACCACAAAGCGCAGATATTGCCTATGACTTGGGTGTATTAGGATGTGTGTATACACATCTTTTAGGTCTAAGGAGCATAGCCAGTCTTCCTGGCGGAAGTAAGGCAGCAATTTTCCAAGGGAGAGCATCTTGAACTTCTCCCTCACCAGGAATTTGTTAAGGTTGCATAGGTCGAGGATGGGTCTGAGGCCTCCTGTCCTTTTTGGTACCAGAAAGTACCTGGAGTAGAAGCCCTTTCCCTGCAAGTGGTGGGGCACCAGTTCTATCGCCTGATCCTCGAGAAGATCTGCTAACTCCTTCAGAAGACGTTCCCGGTGAAGTGGAGACCTGATGGGCTCTCCTGGAAAATAGTGAGGAAGCACCTAGGCTAGGTGAAGAAGATAGCTCTCCCGGACTACCTGCAAGACCCAGGCATCGGTGGTAATGGCTGTCCACCTGTGGGCATACAGAACAAGCCAGCCTCCTGTGATCTGCCTGTCTCCTGTGGGAAGAGTGGCCATGCTGTAGGAATCAAATGCCATTGCCAGGCCGGGGCCGGTGCCTGGGGTTTGGAGGCTTTCTGCTTACACGGGCCATGCCCCTGTCCCTTGGCCTGCTGTCCCTGTTAGGGAGCCAGGGAGGCCTGAAAATGGGGGTAGCTTCAGTAAGCAGCACCCTTCCTCGGGTAAAAGGGCTTTTTACCCGAGCCCTTCTTTTTTTTTTTTTTTCAAAACTTTATTTTATTCATCGCATAAAAACTTACAAAGTTAGACAACACACCATCTCCGGGGGAGTGAACTCTTATCCCCACCCGGAGAGCAACGTCATGCAACGAATACAGTATTTTATAATATTGCCCCTCCTACCTCCCCCCCCCACCCACCCACCCTCCTCCCCCCCCCCCCGCACACCCTCCCACCTCAGCTACACAATCTATCTGTCAGATTGCCCACACGCCCCCTACCCCCCCCCCCCGAGCCCTTCTTACGAGAAGGGGCAGAAGTCTTCTTGGAGAGCCGTGTCCTCGTCATGTACTTGGTCTCCAACTCTGCGGCCTTGCCGGTCATGGGTTTGCCAAAGAGATTCTCTCCTTGGCATGGGACATCGACCAACTTGTCCTGAACCCATTGTTCGAGGTCCGACGACTGCAGCCATGCCTGGCGGCGTGCACCAATGCCAGTCACGGCTACCCGGGCTGCCGACTCGAACCCGTCATAGGCCGCCCGAGACACTCACAGACAGCTTTAGACAGGCCCCTGAAGCGCTGCAAAGGTTCTTCGGAGAGGCCAGCCGAGAACCCGGTGAGTTCCTTCGCCAGGTCTCTCAGGTGCATGCCCATGTACAGCTGGTACGCCTGGATCAGACAAGTCAGCAATGAACCCTGGAAGCACTTCCTGCCGAGGGCATCCAAGTTGTGGGCCTCCCTGCCAGGAGGCACCGAAGAGTGCGTCTTCTGGCTCTTCAACCGGTGCATGGCGGATTCCACAACCATGGAGTTGTGCGGCAGCTGCGACTTTTGAAATCCAGGGCTCTGGCGGACTCGATACATCTAGTCGAGCCGTTTGCTGATCACTGGCACAGACGCCGGTGTCTCCCACATGCGAAGCATCAGTCGTTCCAGGATCAGAGGCAGTTGTACAACAAGGGCCTCCCAAGGGGCAGCCTCATACTGGAGGATCTCGAGCTCATCGGCTCAAGGATCCTCCTGGGACTCCGTGGGGAACGACAAAGCCTTGGACATATTCCTCACAAAGTCCAAGAACCTCATATCCTCCGGAGGGGACATTCTCCGAAGCTCAGATACCGGGGAATCAGAAGGGACATCCCTATTACGGCGGGTATCTGGGGACTCCTCGTCTTCGGTTTCCCACGCTAACACCTCCGAGGAGGAATAGGAGGGCTCGTCAGGCATCAAGGGCACCGGCACCGACCTTCCTGACGCCAGCAGGCTCGGCGACAACCTCGGTTTGAACGGGAGGCCGAGAGAGACCTTGGCTGAGGATCGACTCGAGCCTGAAAGGCTTCGAGAATCGGCTCGGCCTTTGGGGTCGACTTTGACGTCGAGGGTCCGGTGGTTGGGGCAGAGGAATCAGACAGGCTGGCTATCAGTGCCCGCTGCTGCTCCATGAAGGCAGTGAAACTGCACTCCAAGGCCGCCATTCTGAACTCGAGTCCGGAAGTCTCTGAAGCTGCTGGATCGGGCCCCGACACAGTTGGGCCCAACATCAGTTCCCCCAGAGGGGAGTCCTCGACAAAGACAGTTACATAGAAACATAGAAACATAGAAATATGACGACAGAAAAAGACCACATGGCCTATCTAGTCTGTCCTTCCATAACAACTACAACAGTCCACTTTTTGCCTTTAGAGATCCTCTGTGTTGGTCCCATGCTTTCTTGAATTCAGTTACTGTCCTCATCTCTACCACCTCCACTGGGAGACTATTCCACGGATCCACTACTCTTTCCGTAAAGAAATATTTCCGCATATCACTCCTGAATCTATCTCCCTTCACCCTCATCCCATGTCCCCTCGTAGCAGAACTTGCTTTCAATTGAAAGAGGCTCTCTCCCTGAACATTTATGCCACGGAGGTATTTAAACATCTCAATCATATCACCTCTATCCCGCCTTTCCTCTAAGGTGTACATATTAAGATCCTTAAGTCTGTCCTCATATGCTTTATAATGAAGCCCATTAATCATTTTGGTAGCAACCCTCTGCACCGACTCCATCCTGTTCACATCCTTTTGAAGGTGCGGTCTCCAGAATTGCACACCATACTCCAAATGAGGTCGCACCAAAGACTTATACAGAGGCATTATCACCTCCTTTTTTCTGCTAGCCATTCCTCTCCGTATGCACCCAAGCATCCTTCTAGCTTTTGCCGTCGCCTTTTCCACCTGTTTAGCTACTTTAAGATCATCAGACACAACCACGCCTAGGTCCCGCTCTTCTTTAGTGGACAAAAGTACTTCACCTCCTATACTGTATTGCTCCCTTGGATTGCTGCAGCCCAAATGCATGACCTTACATTTTTTAACATTAAATCCAAGCTGCCAAATTCTAGACCATTCTTCAAGCTTAGCTAGATCCCTCCTCATGTTATCTACCCCTTCCTGGGTGTCTACTCTATTGCAGATTTTGGTATCATCCGCAAAGAGGCAAACCTTACCCGACAGCCCTTCCGCTATATCACTAACAAAGATGTTAAAAAGAATTGGACCAAGGACAGATCCCTGGGGCACACCACTGGTAACATCCTTCTCCTCAGAGTGAGCTCCATTTACTTGTACTCTTTGTCGCCTCCCACCCAACCAATTTCTAACCCAAGCAGTAACTTTAGGGTCCATCCCTAGGGTGCTCAGTTTGTTTATAAGTCGCCTGTGAGGAACAGTGTCAAAGGCTTTACGGAAATCTAAATACACCACATCTAGAGCTCTCCCTCGGTCCAACTCCCTGGTCACCCAGTCAAAAAAATCAATCAGATTTGTCTGACAAGACCTGCCTCTGGTGAATCCATGCTGCCTCGGATCCTGTAATCCGCTGGACTCCAGAAACCTCACTATTTTCTCTTTCAGCAGCGTTTCCAATAATTTACTCACCACCGAAGTTAAAACTAACCGGCCTGTAGTTTTCAACCACATCCTTACTTCCGCTTTTGTGTAAAGGCACCACATGAGCCTCTCTCCAGTCCTTTGGCACCACTCCTGACTCCAACGAGGCATTGAAAAGGTCAGTCAGTGGAGCTGCTAGAACGTCCCCAAGTTCCCTCAGTATTCTAGGGTGTATCCCATCCGGTCCCATCGCTTTGTCTACTTTAAGTTGAGCTAGTTTCTCACGAACACAGTCTTCTGAAAATAGTTCAAGATGTCCCTCGCTTCTGTTCTTATTTGTGGGTGTTTTCTGAGGTCCTGCTCCTGGTTCTTCATCTGTGAACACAGAACAAAAATATTTGTTAAGCAATTCCGCTTTATCCTTATCAGCTTCTACATATTCCCCCCCTGCACCCTTGAGTCTGACAATACCACTTTTGCTCTTCCTCTTCTCACTAATATATCTGAAAAATGTCTTATCCCCCCATTTTATTGCATTGGCTATTTCCTCCTCCTTTTGAATCTTTGCCTTCTTGACTACTTTGCTAGCTTCTCTAAGTTTTTCCAAATACAGATGCTTGTCTTCTGCTCTCTGTGATCTCTTGTATTTCATGAAGGCCTCCCTCTTTTTCTTCACTTTTTCAGCTACTTCCTTCGAAAACCATAGCGGTCTCCTGTTCCTTTTGCCTTTATTTACCATTTTAACAAAAAGGTTGGTTGCCCTTAAAATACCCCCTTTCAGTTTTGCCCACTGTTTTTCTACATCCCCCAGCTGTTCCCATCCCACTAACGACTCCCTGAGGTATTGGCCCATCTTCGCAAAGTTAGTCTTCCTAAAGTCTAAGATCCTCACCTTGGAATGGATTCTAACAGCCCTAGTCCTAATACTGAACCACACCATCTGGTGATCACTGGAAGCAAAATGATCTCCCACTACAACATCAGAAACACTTTCACCATTGGTAAGCACCAAGTCCAGTATGGCCCCTTCACGTGTGGGGTCTGTTACCAATTGCCTGAATAGTTCTCCCTGTAGAGAATCCAGGATCTCCTTACTTCTAGATGATACTGCAGCAGGAATGTGCCAATCAACATCTGGCATATTGAAATCTCCTATCAGTAGCACTTCCCCTTTCTTAGCAATGCTGCGTATGTCTTCAATTAACTCTCTGTCCACCTCTTGTGAGGGAGGTCTGTATATCACTCCAATGCAAATAGATTTCTCTTTCCCTCTTTCTAGTTTAACCCACAATGCCTCCTCTCTCCCTTTTAAGCTCTGTAATTCCAAAGCTTTAATAGTAGTTTTTACATATAGTGCCACTCCTCCTCCTCTTCTTCCTACCCTCTCCTTCCTGAATAAAGTATAGCCAGGTATAGTTACATCCCAGTCATGGTTTTCTGTGAACCATGTTTCTGTAACTGCCACTAAATACAAGTCAGCCACTCCCACCAAAGCTTCAACCTCAGGGATCTTATTTCCCATGCTACGGGCATTAATACACACTGCTTTCCATATGTTACCCCTGTTACCCATTTCCATAAAGGTATTTAATGTATCACCTACCTGGGGGCTTTCACTTACCTGGGGGCTTTCTTCACCCATCCCCAAGGAATCTAGTTTAAAGCCCTCTTCAGTAGATTAGCCAGTCTACTACCAAAGATGCGTTGACCTCTTTTGGACAGATGGATGCCATCTCTGCTTTGCAACCCTTGGAAAAGCATCCCATGGTCTAGGAAACCAAAACGCTCTCGATGACACCATCCACGCAGCCATGCATTTGTCTCCAGGATGCGAGCCTCTCTGCCTTGGCCTTTACCCTCAACAGGGAGGATTGAAGAGAACACCACCTGTGCACCTAACTGCTTCACCCTCTGTCCCAGAGCCATGAAGTCACTTTTGATACGTTCCGAGGTATACCTGGCAGTATCATTTGTTCCAACATGGATTAGCAACATTGGGTAATAGTCTGTGGGCTTGATGAGTCTCGGCAAACTCTCCGTAACATCTTGGATTTTGGCACCAGGCAGACAGCATACCTCTCTGGACATCAAGTCTGGTCGGCAGATGGACGCCTCAGTACCCCTCAGAAGAGAGTCTCCAACCACCACCACCCTTCGTTTCCTTCTGGTGACTGATTCCGCAACTTTGGGGTACTTGAACTCTGGTTCTTCCCTTTCCAGGGATGCTTTCACCTCCTCCACTTCCAGGGCTGCATAATGGTTCTTCAATTCAAGGGATGGAGAAGTTGGATTGGTGATTTTGCAGGCCCTGGTGACTTGTGTCCAACCATCGACATTCTGTTGGCACCCATCTTCTCCGGAGCTGGAGAGTTTGGTTACTGCAAGTAGCATCTCATCAATATACTTCTCACTGTCTTGAATGCTCCTCAGCCTCGCCACCTCCTCTCTGAGTTCCTCCACCTCTTTCCTCAGAGCTTCAGCATGCAGGCACCCTGCACATGGAACCTGTCCTTCAACCGGCATTAGGACCTCTGTCTGGACCGAGGCAGAAGCTGTAACGGGAGCAACAGCTTTAGCAATACGATTTTTCCCAGCCATTGTTCTTTTCGTGGAGTTTAGGTATCTGTTAGAGCAAAAGAGAGAGATCTACCAAGTACCAGCCGGTTTCGCAGCTGTCTTTATAGAGAAAAAGCAGTTAGAACACTTTAATTACATACAAATGTGCTGGTCCAATTCACTGTGATTTGTGAAAGGGGAGGCGCCCTATAAAGCAAGGCTGCTCACTAGGGGTGGGTGGGAGTCGGGGTGGGTAGGGCGGGAACTAACACCTGATTAGGTGTTAGCAGCTTCTAAAGCTGAGGAGGTCACTGAAGTCAGCAACCTACTGTGCTCAATTAAGGTTCCCCTAAAACAGCAAAAATGAAGTAACCTTGCTTTTAAAAATATACACAAAACCCTTTTAAGAGCTCCCAGTCAGAGAGCTAGCAATGTAATAAAAACAAACCAAACAAAGAAACCCTCAAAACCTTACTTACTGTTTGATGTGTGGAGCCCTGGTTAGAAAAGCCTCAAAGGGGCAGGGCACAGGAGCCTATTTATGCAGGCTTCAACTGCACTCAGGAAACAGGCCCACTAACACCTGATTAGGTGTTAGCAGCTTCTAAAGCTGAGGAGGTCACTGGAGTCAGCAACCTACTGTGCTCAATTAAGGTTCCCCTAAAACAGCAAAAATGAAGTAACCTTGCTTTTAAAAATATACACAAAACCCTTTTAAGAGCTCCCAGTCAGAGAGCTAGCAATGTAATAAAAACAAACCAAACAAAGAAACCCTCAAAACCTTACTTACTGTTTGATGTGTGGAGCCCTGGTTAGAAAAGCCTCAAAGGGGCAGGGCACAGGAGCCTATTTATGCAGGCTTCAACTGCACTCAGGAAACAGGCCCACTAACACCTGATTAGGTGTTAGCAGCTTCTAAAGCTGAGGAGGTCACTGGAGTCAGCAACCTACTGTGCTCAATTAAGGTTCCCCTAAAACAGCAAAAATGAAGTAACCTTGCTTTTAAAAATATACACAAAACCCTTTTAAGAGCTCCCAGTCAGAGAGCTAGCAATGTAATAAAAACAAACCAAACAAAGAAACCCTCAAAACCTTACTTACTGTTTGATGTGTGGAGCCCTGGTTAGAAAAGCCTCAAAGGGGCAGGGCACAGGAGCCTATTTATGCAGGCTTCAACTGCACTCAGGAAACAGGCCCACTAACACCTGATTAGGTGTTAGCAGCTTCTAAAGCTGAGGAGGTCACTGGAGTCAGCAACCTACTGTGCTCAATTAAGGTTCCCCTAAAACAGCAAAAATGAAGTAACCTTGCTTTTAAAAATATCAGACAGGCTTGCTTCGTCTGATCCATTTCCTGATGAGGCATCTTTGCCGGGTGCTCCTTCTCCGAAGATCCCGGCCGGTGCTTGCTGCTCCACGACAGGCCCTGGGAGGAGCCGGGTCGCTCAGAGCCATCCAGAGATGCCGCCTTCGAGGATTTCTTCTTCCTCTTGTGCTCCCTCGAGGGGGACCCCCTTTTTGCGGAACCTCAATGCTGCTCGGGCTCGGAATGCTCCCCCCCGAGACATGGAGGCCTCGGATGAGGGCCAGGCTCTCGGAGGCAAGGACACGGAAAAAATCCTATCATGCTGCTGCTGGCGGCTCTTCAGGGCCTTAGAGGACATTTTCCTACAGGGCCACAGACAGACGGGTCATGGTCGGGCCTGCGGCACCGGAGACAGCAGTCGTGCGTATCAGTGAGAGACATAAGTTTCACACACCGATCGCACTTTTTAAACCCGCTGGCAGCCATTGGGGAAAAAGGGCCCCTGCAAGGTCGAAGACACGAGCTGCCAGTGAAAAAGGAAAAAAAGCACGAACGCCAGTCACGAAGGACAAAAACCGAAAATAGAGACGGACTCGATACTGGCGTACTGAGCCAAAGGCAGGAAGAGGTACTGGTGTCAACCGGTCGAGAAAAGAAGAGAAAAATCAACTTTTTTTTACGGGGACACAAGGACTACGTCCGAAGGGCTCCGTGGAAAAAAGGAGACTGAGCAAGATGGCACCCTTTGGCGGGAAGGGCACCACGAATGCGTGATGGCAACTCCCAAAAGCTTTCTCTGAAAACTGGGGATTTGCTCTGCACGAGGGCTCCATCGGCGCCAACGTCACCCATATGTGAGGACTGACTTGTTCCCGGAGAAAAAGTATTTCCTGACATTGCCTTTCAGTTTACCCCCTTGCAGCTTCGTGTATGCCCTCTAGTATTACAGCTTTCCTGTCTTTGAAAAATGTTTATTTATTCATTAATACTCCCTAAGTATTTAAAGGTCTGTATCATATCTCCCTTGTCTCCTCCTCTAGAGTATACATGTTTAGGTCTTGGAGTCTTTTTTCATACGTCTTCTGGTGCAGGCTCCAAATCATTTTGGTCACCTTCCTCTGAACTGTTTCCAGTCTTTTTATATCCTTTGAGAGATATGGTCTCCAAAACTGAACACAACATTCCAAGTGAGGCCTTACCAACGACTTATACAGTGGCATTAGTACCTCCTCCTTTCTGCTGGTAATTCCTCTCTGTATGCAACCCAGCATCCTTCTGGCTTTGGCCACTGCCTTGTCACACTGTTTCGCCACTTTGAGATCATCAGAAACAATCACTCCAAGGTCCTTTTCCTGGTCTATGCAGACTAACCTATTGCCCCCTATCTCATAAAATTCCTTTGGATTTCTGCATCCCAAGTGCATGGCACTGCACTTCTTCACATTAAATCTTAACTGCCAAGCAGTAGATCATTCTTCCAGCTTTTGTAGATCTTTCCTCATGTTATCCATTCCCTCAGGGGAGTCCACTCTGTTGCAAATTTTCATGTCATCTGCAAAGACAGACTTTTCCATTCAGTCCTTCAGCAATATCACTCACAAATACATTGAACAGTAGCGGCCCCATTTCCGATCCCTGGGACATGCCACCAATCACCTTCCTTTCATCAGAGTGTGTTCCGTTTACCATCACCTTCTATCATCTGTCAGTCAACCAATTTCTGATCAAGTTCACCACCTTGGGACTCATCCCCCAAGCTTGTCAGTTTATTGATAAGCCTCCTATGAAGAACAGTTTCAAAGGCTTTGCTGAAATCTAGGTAGATCACATCCATCGCTTGCCCTTGATCTAGTTCTCTGGTCACTCAGTCAAAGAACTCAATTAGATTTGTTTGGTATGAATGTTCTTTGGTAAAACCATGTTGCCTCGGATCATGCAACCTATTGGTTTTGCGAAAGTCCACCATTCTCTCTTTCAGGAGTGCCTCCATTACTTTTCCCACAACAGAGGTAAGGCTTACTGGCCTGTAGTTTGCCAATTCTTCCCTATTACCACTTTTGTGAAGAGGTATCTTTATCTTTATTGTGATTCTTGACAGACCACTTAGGCTGAGGCATTAAAGCGGTATACAAAATATTCAAAGTCTGCATAAAAGAAGGAAAAAAAGAAAAAACGCCATTATCGTATAGGACAGAGAGAGAGAGAGTGTGAAAAAAGAATAGGTCAGGAAAAAAAAAAAGGACAGAAGGGGAGGAAGACTAGAGGGAGATGCCACTACAGGATGTCAGAGCTATAAAGTGACAAGACAAAAATAGGGATATCAAGAAGGGGGGGGGGGCACAAGAGTGAAAGGCTAAATGAAAGAGATGGGTTTTCAGGGTGGCCTTAAACCAGGGGTCTCAAACTCAAATTGCTTTGAGGGCCAAATGAGGACTTGTAGAGTAACCCGGGGGCTGCACAAGACGCAGGCCTCATTTGCATAAGGGCATCATTTGCATAAGGGCATCATTTGCATAAATATTTGCATAATGTTACCATACATTAACTTTTAGTAAACATGCCTCTTAATGAGTGTATGGATAAAGAAAGACTAAAAGATTTCTACATTACTATAAACCAGTGCCAACCGCCAGGCACATTAGGAACTACTAGAAACACTGCTCATTTAGAACCCATAGCAAACCTGCCGTGTCCTAACAGCACTACCAGGACTCACAAAGCACCATACCCTAACTATCAAAAGGCAACATTGCAAATATTAAATCAACACATTTCAGAGAACAACAATACATGACCTACTCGGGAAAGAGAACAAGTGGCAATGTCAAATAGGAATTACATAAACAGAATACCTCAGCTCAGTTACACATGCATGCTGGGCTTTGAGGCAGGGATTTGGAATGGGAAGTCGAGGTTGGTGATGGATTGGAATGTTATTACTTTGAGAGGCAAGCATATGTGTTGACGTTAGAAGGAATAGTAACAGTAGTAACATGACAAAGTAAGGTAGGAGATTTTGTAGCAACATATTGAGCTGTGAAGATGGCGGTTTACCTGAGAGGGCGTGTTGTTTTGCTGGATCGGTGTCTGCAGTCCTCAGGTATACCAGAGGGAGGCTTTGGCAGCCACATTGCGTGAGATAGCAATTATGATGGTTTTGTGCTGGGGAGTGTGGTTTGGGGTGAAGTCATCTTATTGGTTGTGTCCTCTCGATGTCTCCCTCGGTCCACACCTAAGGGTCACGCGGGAGAGGCCCTCAGGTGTGGGCATGTCTGGAGGCACGGGCATGCCTGAGGTCACTTCCTTTTGAATATTGCTGTGTCCGGGGATTATGGTGGCCCTGACTGGCCTTGTGGAAGTGATCGGGGAGGGGCTTTCCTTCCTGCTCACCTCCCCGACGCCGATCAGGCTTGTGGTGGCTGTAGCGGCATTAAGCAGCACCTGGAGGTGCTTCCTTTGGAATGTTGCTGTGTCCGGGGGTTCCGGTGGGCCTGATTGACCTTGTGGAAGTGATCGGGGAGGGGCTTTCCTTCCTGCTCACCTCCCCGACGCCGATCAGGCTTGTGGTGGCTGTAGCGGCATTAAGCAGCACCTGGAGGTGCTTCCTTTGGAATGTTGCTGTGTCCGGGGGTTCCGGTGGGCCTGATAGACCTTGTGGAAGTGATCGGGGAGGAGCTTTCCTTCCTGCTCAACTCCCCGACGCTGATCAGGCTTGTGGTGGCTGTAGAGGCTGCAGAAGCCGGGGGTTTTTTTTTTTCCTGTGCATCGCGGGCCGCACAAAGGTCTCTCGCGGGCCGCATGCGGCCCGCAGGCCGCGTGTTTGAGACCCCTGCCTTAAACCTAGTGAAGAGGGTTCAGAACGGACAGTAAGGGGGAGAGAATTCCACAGGGCAAGCCCTAGAAAGAAAAAGGCCTGTGTACGTTCCAAATGTGCCTGAGATACAGAAGGGAGAGCCAAACGATGAGTATGTATGGAACACAACAGCTGGTGTGGAGTGTGAAAGTGGAGCAGATTGGCAAGATAAGAGTATGAATGGTCTTGTGCACAAATATAAAGATTTTATACTGAATACGGAAAGGGACAGGTAACCAATGGAAATGGGCTAGCAGAGGGGAGATGTGGTCAAACCGAGAGGAATGATTAAGTATACGAGCGGCAGTATTCTGGAGGAGCTGGAGTCAATGAAGGAGATCACTTCAGGAGGCCCGGCTGAGGTGACGTTATAATAGCCCATTCTGGAGATCACAAGAGAAAGGAGAAGTGTAGTCAGGGAAGCCGAGGAAAGGAAAGGATGAAAGGTGCGAATCTGGCAGAAGTCATAGAATGAACGCCGGACAGCAGACAAAATATGATCTGCAAAAGAGGGAGAAATCAGCAGTAATCACAAGGTAACAGAAAGAAGAAACCAGTGGGATAGGAGTAGAGGAAATGGTGGGGGCCAGAGAGGGAGAGAGAGTTCCAAAGGTGAACCAAGTGGCAGTGGACTTAGAAGGATTCAAGTGCAGGAAATTGGATACCATCTAAGAATGGATGAGGGCCAAGCAAGAGTTAAGTAGTGTGAGATCCAGGGAAGAGGCGGCAGTGCGGTGGAGAAAAAAATATAATCTGCATAAGTATAAACAGAAATACTGGGCTGTTGAATAAGCAGAGAGGGGGGGGACAAGAAATACATTGAAGAGAAGAGGGGACAGAATGGAGCCCTAGGGGACACCACAAGCCAGGGGCACAGGAGGGGAGGAGGAAGAACGAGAATGAATAGAAAAGGAGTGGGCCGTGAGGAAAGATCGGAACCAGTGTAGGGGGGTGCCCCGGATACCCAAATCAGAAAGATGGGCAAGGAGGGTACGACAGTCCACAAGGTTGAAGGCAGAGGAAAGGTCCAGGGAAACAGCCAAAGTGAGATCACTGTGTTCATGGGAGACTTGAAGTTCATTTAGCAGGGAGAGAATGACTGGCTAAGTGCTGTGTCCCACTCTAAAACCAGACTGGCGGGGGTGAAGCATGTTGGTGATAGTAAGATTGGCAGACAGCTGATCAAAGACACCACGCTCAACGATTTTAGAGAGGAAAGGAAGATTAGAGACAGGGCACCAATTTGGGAGAACAGGGGGATCGAGAGAAGGCTTCTTCAGAAGGGGGTGATCCAGGGCCTTCTTCCAGAGGGCTGGGAAGTAACCAATGGAGATACTAGAGTTAAGCATAGAAAGAAGAGAAGGAAGGAGAGCAAGAGAAGGCTCAAGAAGCCACTTTGACGGACTCGGGTCTAAGGGACAAGTTGTTTTCCAAGAGGACCTAAGAATCTGATGCAGTTCAGCAGAAGAGATGAGGTGAAAGGAGGACCACGTGTGAGAGAGGGAAGGCTCAGGGGAAGAGGTGGGGGTGGGATAGGGGAAGTGGCAAAAGGGGAGGCGGGCAGGAGGCAGTGTACTACTGTGGATCAATAACTGGTTAAAAGATAGAAAGCAGAGGGTTGGGCTAAATAGCCAATTTTCCCAATGGAGAAAGGTGAATAGTGGTGTACCCCAGGGATCTGTGCTGGGTTCGCTGCTTTTTGACATATTCATAAATGACCTGGAAAGTGGAATAACGAGTGAGGTTATCAAATTTGCAGATGACACAAAACTATTTAAAGTTGTTAAAACCCAAGAGGATTGTGGAAAATTGTAAGAGGATCTTGATAAATTAGAAGACTGGGCATCAAAATGGCAGATGAAATTTAATGTGGACAAGTGCAAAGTTATGCACCTAGGGAAGAACAACCCAAACTATGGTTCCACAATGCAAGGTTGCACATTAGGAACCACCACCCAGGAAAAAGATTTAGGCGTCATTGTTGATAACATGTTAAAACCCTCGGCCCAGTGTGCAGCGGCAGCCAAGAGAGCAAATAGAATGCTAAGTATCATAAGGAAAGGAATGGAAAATAAAGCAAAAGATATTATAATGCCTCTGTATCGTTCCATGGTGAGACCGCACCTTGAATATTGTGTGCAATTCTGGTCGCCGTATCTTAAAAAGGATATAGAGTTATTAGAAAAGGTTCAGAGAAGAGCCACCAAAATGGTAAAGGGGATGGAAGGATACTCCTATGAAGAAAGGCTAAAAAGGTTAGGGCTCTTTAACCTGGAAAAGAGACGGCTGAGGGGAGATATGATAGAAGTCTATAAATTAATGAACGGAGTGAAACGGGTAAACGTAGATCAATTGTTTTTATCAGAATATAGAAAGACTAGGGGACATGCAATGAAGCTACAGGGTAAACTATTTAAGACTAATAAAAGAAAATATTTTTTCACTCAACGTGTAATCAAACTCTGGAATTTGTTACCGGAGGATGTAGTAAAGGCTGTTAGTGTAGCTGGGTTTAAAAAAGGTTTGGACAAATTCCTGGAGGAAAGATCCATAAACCATTATTAAGAAGGGACCCAGGATATCAATGCTTGACCCAGTACAAGCATTGCGGAACCTGTGTCTTTTTGGGAAACTGCTAGGTACTGTCACGAGGTCAGCCCTCCGCCTAGGGCTAAGAGGACTGGTCTGCTATGATGTCCTTTAATCAGAAAGTGAGACCACACCTTTCTGCTTTCGCAATGCCTCTTGGGAATTGTAGTCCCTTTTAGACCTCTGATAAAGGAATAGTTATGAGTCGAGTGTTTAAGGCAAAATGACAAGAAATTGATTCCCCTCCCATTAGGTCTTAGTGTAGAACAAAATAGGAGTGTCCAGGTGTTTGCTTGAGGATTATTTACAACAAAATAAGGTAGCTGCTCTTCACACTCTGGCTCCAAAACGTGCTGTGCCTTTTCTAAGTAACAAAGATGGGAAAACCAAACAGCTTCTTCTGGCAAAGTAAAATAACTTCTTTTCCTTTGCTGTTTCACAGCTCTTTAGCTCAAAGACTTAACACAGTGACTCGATATCATCGGCTAAGCAAAGCGTGCAATCCATGAGAACTTCAGCTATGTCATTAACATTACAGTCCGTTTGCATATCCTGAGCTTGGCTGCCAGCTGTTACTACTATGTTTAAGGTAACCTCCCTCTGCAAACTTGGGTGTTTCCCCTGTATACAATTCTAGACAGCAAGGGTTTGAAATACCTGTGGCTTTGGAGCTTTTTCTCTGGCTCTCATCTAGTTCCTTCCAGTTATAAGGAAATGCTTTGCGACTCTCCGTTTGTAATTCCTGACTTGAGCCACCCCCTGGCTCTCTGTTCCAGGTAGAGCTTCTTAACCTCCCTGCTTTGGTGCTGGGTCTCCACTTGTACAAACTCTGAAGCATTTCCTCAGGCTCAGGCAGTAAGGACTGAAGGGCTCCCTGTTCTCTCTGCCCAGGCTGGTTCCTGGCAACAGGCTGTGCCTTCCCACCTTCTAGTCTGCCGGCTTCTCTCCCAGAACTGCAGGTAGGTTCTTTGCCCAGTCTCCCATTCTCTAGGGTTCCTGAGCCTCTCCAACCATGTCTCTCAGGAGCTCCTTCCTCTTGCTTCCTTCCTTGCTTCTCTTGTTGTCCTCGCTGCTCCTCCTTTGCTCCCAACCAGCGTTTATATTTCTGTTCCCTGAGGCTTGGCCCTGCCTTTCTAAAGAGGTGTGAGTGATCAAGCTCCAGGCTTGCTGCTACGTCAGAGCTTGGGCGTGTCAGCTCAGCTCCTATCTCCCACCATTTGTCTTTCTCTTGTAAACAGTGAGCCATGTGAGCTGGCTGACTGTCAGTTTTAAAGGTAACCTTTTCCTTTCTTTCTATCTCCATGGGCTCTATAGGGGCTTCTACATCACAGTACATATGACCTAGATTGGCCACTGTTGGAAACAGGATACTGGGCTTGATGGACCTTGGTCTGACCCAGTATGGCATATCTTATGATCTTATGTTCTTATGAGAAGGCAGAGCATAAAGATAGCACCTTACTGGAAAAAAACTCCGCTAAACGGGCAGGATCGGGCAGAGGTGGCATGACAGAAGAGAGGCTGGCAGTAGATAGAGAACAGAAACGGAATATAACTGACAAGAAGAAATGGAGGATGTAAGAACCAGGTTGGAATAGTAGTCACATTTGGCTGAGTGGATCAAGTGCTAGTTTTCTCTGTGACGCTGACGGAAAACCTCAAGGGAACCAGGATTGGATTGGCATGCCAAATATGCTCAGCAGGGTGAAGGTGCTCATGGTACAGGCGAAGACCCGGATGGTACCATGGAGGATGCAGGGTTGGGGCGGGGACAAGAGGGCTAACATGTTGAGGGCGGCGGAAAGGACGCTGTGTCAAGAGCGAGCCTGGGAGTCAGGAGATAAGGAGGAAAAGTCGGAGGGAAGGAGCTGGTCAGCGGCCAGAAAAAGCTGGAGAGTGCGGGGCAAAATTTGACGCTTAAGTCTAGGCTGAGGGGGAGAGGAAAGAGCAGGAGGGGATGAGGGGGGCAACTGTAAGGAGAACCTCCCCCCCCCCCGAGTAGTGGTCTGACCAAGGAAGTGAGAGTGTCGAAATCTTCAGCGGGAGGGGGGAAGTAGAGGGAGTAATAAGGAGGGATCCAGGGTCTGGCCAGCCACACGAGTATGCTGAGAGAGAGATCGATCCTCTAAAAAAGAGGCAAAAGGTCCTACCCGAGGTCTGGCTGGGGGGTTGAGGTTGAAATCACTCAGGTAAAACACTGGCCCTTTTCCAGTCCTGTGGAACATCTCCTATCTCCAAGGATCTATTAAAAACATCCTTTAAAGGCCCTGCAAGAACCTCTCCGAGCTTTTACAGTATCTTGGGCTGTATCCCATCCGGTCCAAAGGCTTTGTCCACGTTCAAGTTTTGGAAGCTGTTCAACACATCATCTTCTGTGAACGGTGTAGTATCTACTCCATTTCCATTTATTAATCACAGGTGGTCCTTTTCAGGATTTTCTTTAGCAAAAACAGAAGTATTTGTTTAGCATTTTTGCTTTTTCAATGTCACTTTCCTCGAATTCGTTCTCAGCACTTTTGAGTCTTGCAATTTCACCTCTGATGTTCCTCTTCTCCCGAATATACTTAAAAAAGGTTTTATCTCCACGCTTTAGATCTTTAGCCATCTTTTCTTCTGTCTTTGGTCTTGATATCCTTATTTTTTCTTTTGGTCTCTTTTAGCTTTATCCTGCATTCTTTTCTGTGTTCCTCTGAATTTTGTGAAAGCTGTGTTTTGCCTTTATTTGTGCAGCCACTCCTTTAGAAAAACAAATAGGTTTCCTTTCCTTCCTTTTTTTATTTTTTTTCCTTACATATGTATCTGTTCTCCTTTTATTGCCTCCTTTAGTTTAGTCCACTGCATTTCCACTTCCCTTACCTCCTCCTACCTCCTTCAGTCACTTGGCCATCTTCCTGAAGTCAACATCTTTGAAGTCTAGGACTTTGAGCCTGCTGTGAGGGGATTCTGTCTTGGCTTTTATCTCAAATCAGACAGTGTGATGAACGCTGCTGCTCACCTGGGCACCCACTTGGACGTTCAACACACTTTCTTCATTGGTGAGTACTAAATCCAGCTTCAAACTTTCCTTATTTGGTTCCATCACCATTTGTCTAAGCAATGCATCTTGGAAAGCATCCACAATTTTTTTTTAAACTTCTTTCCAGATTTCCAGAAGAAATACTCCAATTCACACTGAATAGATTAAAGTCATCCAATATGATCACTTCCCCCTTTATGGCTACCTTTGCAATATCGATAATCAAGTCTCTATCCATTTCTTCGGTTTGAGTTGGAGGCCTGTAGACTACACCAGCATGGATGATAGTGCCATTTCCTCTTTCCAACACAATCACACAGCGCCTTCTTTTCACCACATCCCCTGCATTTCAGCAGCTTTAATATTATTTTTGACATATAGGACGACTACTCCTCCTTTTCTGCCTTCTCTCTCTCTCCTAAAAAAATTAAAGCCAGCGATGGTTATATTCCATTCATGTGACCTCTTCGCTCCATTATTCATCCTCTACCTGACCTCATCTCTGTGCCACCACATTGCACTTAATATGAAGGGCGGCCCTCAGCTCTGCATACACCATCGAATGTGCCTGTATCCCTCTGCTTGTCTCTGGAGAAAGCATGGATAATAATATGCTGAAATCCTCTGCCCAGTGTGCAGTGCCAGCCAAGAAAGCAAACAGAATGCTAGAAATCATAAGGAAAGAAATGGAGAATAAAACAAAGGATATTATAATGCCTCTGTATCGTTCCATGGTGCGACGCACCATGAATATTGTGTGCAATTCTGGTTGCCATATCTTAAAAAGGATATAGCAGAACTAGAAAAGGTACAGAGAAGATCCATGAACAGACAAGAAGGAAGCCATTTTGGACCTAGTCCTTAATAGAACACAAGATCTGGTGCAAAAGATAAGGGTGTTAGGGCCACTTGGCAAAAGTGATCATAGCATGATCGTGTTTGATTTAATAAATGGGGGAATGACAGCAAGGAAATCCACAGTACTATCTTTTGACTTTCAAAAGACTATGATAAAATGAGGAAAATAGTTAAGAAAAAACTAATAGGAGTAATTGCAAAGGTTAAAGACTTACATCAAGCATGGGTGTTTAAAAATACTATTTTGGAAGCCCAGACCAGCTGTATTCCATGCTTTAAGAAAAGTGGAAGGAAGTCCAAAAAACTGCCATCATGGTTTAAAGGTGAGGTCAGAGAAGCTGTTGTTGCCAAAAAATCATCTTTCAGAAAATGGAAAAAGGAGCCAAATGATGAACACTGGCAAGTTAGATGCAAGGCATTGATAAGGCAGGCAAAGAGAGAACTTGAGAAGAAGCTTGCTGTGGAAGCAAAAATGCATACATTCATAGCAAAAAACCTATGAGAGAGTCAGTTGATAGAGGGGTAAAAAGGGCACTAAGAAGGGACAAAGCCACAGCGGAGAGATTGAATGCATTCTTTGCTTCGGTCTTTACTGAGGAAGATGTAGGGATGTTACGCATGACTGAAATGGTATTTAAAGGTGATGCCGCAGAAGAATTGAAAAAATATTGATACAGTGGGAAGATGTATTACAACTATTTGATAAACTGAAGAGTAGCAAATCACCTGGACCTGATGGTATACATCCAAGGGTGTTGAAAGAACTGAAATATGAGATTGCAGACCTACTATTAGTAATCTGTTAACTATCATTAAAATTATCTGTAATACCTGAAGATTGGAGGATGGCCAATGTAATGCCAATTTTTTAAAAGGGTTCCAGGGGTGATCTGGGAAACTACAGACCGGTGAGCCCGACGTCAGTACCGGGAAAAATGGTAGAAACCATCAAAAAGAACAAAATTACTCATCATGTAGATAGTCATGGCTTAATGAGAGACAATCAACATGGCATTAGCCAAGGAAGTTCTTGTCTTACTAATCTGTTATGTTTTTTTGAAGGTGTGAATAAACAGGTAGACAAAGGTGAGTCAGTTGATACAGTGTATCTGCATTTTCAGAAAGCCTTTGAAAAGGTCCCTCATGAGAGACTTTTGGCAAAATTAAAAAGTCATGGGATAGGAGGCAGTGCACTATTGTGGATCAGAAACTGGTTAAAAGTTAGAAAGGTGAATATTGGAGTATCCCCGGGATCTGTGCTGGGTCCATTACTTTTTAACATATTCATAAATGACCTGGAAATGAGAACAACAAGTGAGGTAATCAAATATGCAGATGACACAAAATTATTCACAGTTCTTAAAACCCAAGATTATGAAAAATTGCAAGAGGACCTTGATAAATTGGAAGACTGGATGTTCAAATGGCAGATGAAATTTAATGTAGACAAGTGCAAAGATATACACCTAGGAACGAACAGCCCCAACTATGGTTACATGATGCAAAGTTCCATATTAGGAACCACCACCCAAGAAAAAGATTTAGGCGTCATCGTGGATAACATGTTGAAACCCTCCGCCCAGTGTGTAGCGACAGCCAAAAGAGCAAATAGAATGCTAGGAATCATAAGGAAAGAAATGGAGAATAAAACAAAGGATATTATATTATAATGCTTCTGTATCATTCCATGGTGCGACTGCACCTTGAATAATGTGTGCAATTCTGGTCACTGTATCTTAAAAAGGATATAGCGTTATTAGAAAAGGTACAGAGAAGAACTACCAAAATGGTAAAGGGGATGGAAGGATATCCCTATGAGGAGAGGCTTAAAAGGTTTAGGGCTCTTCAACCTGGAAAAGAGACAGCTGAGGGTAGATATGATAAAGGTCTATAAATTAGTGTAACGGGTAAACATAGATCAATTGTTTACGCCATCAAAATATAGAGAGACTAAGGAACATGCAATGAAGCTACAGTATAATCCATTTAAGACTAATAAGAGAAAATATTTTTTCACTCACTGCATAATCAAACTCTGGAATTTATTACTGGAGGATGTAGTAAAAGCTGTTAGTGTAGCAGGGTTTAAAAAAGTTTGGACAAGTTCCTGGAGGAAAGGTTCATAAACCATTAAAGGGGACCCAGGAAATCCATTGCTTGCCACAATACAAGCATTGTGGATGGAAGGATACCCCTATAAGGAAAGGCTTAAAAGGTTAGGGGTCTTCAACTTGACAAAAAGACAGCCAAGGAGAGATAATGAATGGAGTGGAATGGGTAAATGCAGATCAGTTGTTTATTGCTCCAAAAAGTAGAAAAAGACTAGGGAACATGCAATGAAATTACAGTATTACCCATTTTATACTAATAGGAGAAAATATCTCCAGGAACAAGCAGGAATGTAGTCTTCACATATGGGTAATGTTGGTACCGACGGAGCACGAGCTGGAACGCTGCAGAGCATCCAATAGGAAAGGTTTTGGGAGCATCCCACTGCACCTGTGTAGCTGCCTTCCCGCCTTTTCCAGCTCTCCCTCCTCAGTTGTTTTCTGCGGAGCTGACAAGAAGCAATTCCTGTCACCGTAGAAAATTTGTTCTTGCTTATCTTTTGTGATCGCGTCTGCCTTCCCATCGACGCTGGTACCGACCCCCGTCGGTGCTTTCTTTCTATTTAAAAAAAAAAAAATCTTCGGTGAGGGAAAGAATTATTTCTTCCTTCAGGTGCATCAACGCCATCTTAGGCTTAGGCCTCCCCCTTTGTCACAGATAAAATGGAAAAACCATCCAGTGGTTTTAAAAAGTGTTCCAAATGTGGCAGTACCATTTCGGCCACAGACACCCATGAATGGTGTCTAAAATGCTTAGGACCGGATCATCAACCATCAGAATGTCCTCTTTGTAGGACGATGACAAAGAGGCCTACAGAACTGAGCTG
The DNA here is from genome assembly GCA_033557465.1 of Ichthyophis bannanicus. NCBI lineage: Eukaryota > Metazoa > Chordata > Amphibia > Gymnophiona > Ichthyophiidae > Ichthyophis > Ichthyophis bannanicus. Next base: position 71,699,315 of record CM066034.1, read on the forward strand.
CAAAGCTGGGCACCCTCTTTGCCTCCAATGCAGTATCTTTAGCATCAAGGTCATCGAGAACTTCATCTTCCTCCTCCGAAGGATCTCAGGTATCGAAACCTAGGTCTTCATCGAAATGCCTCGGGTGTTGCCCTGGAAGGGGACACACCGGCCAAACAACCCCGGCAGGAGGATCTTGCCTCCAAAGCCTTAGTGGGATCCCAGGATGCTCCCGAGGCCTCCACATCTGGAGAGCTCCTGGTGCCATGCTCAGGGATTGTGACCCGCAATTCCGGTATCGATACCCAAGCATGGGCAAGCTCCATAGATCAAAGTGTCCTGGCCATCAAGCGGAGCTTAGCAGCCTTACTGGTGAACTCCGTACCAGTAAAGCCTTTACAGTTGATCTCTCAAGCATCAGTACTGGCTCCGGTACCGACATAACCAGCATCGACTTTTTTGCCGCTTACCACACTACCGCCCATGCCATCCCTCGAATCTGTTTCCGGTACCGAGTTTCCGGCACCGCAACTTTCAGCTATCGGGTTTGATTGGTATCGAGTACATGCAGAGCGGGAATACCCTGCCCGTCGATACTTTGAGTCTTCAGACTCCAATTCGTCGTTGATGAATCAGCCGATAGCCGGGACTTGAGAACTCTCCCGGAAGACCCATCTCCATCTCCACAACGTTGCATATCCCCTCTGGAGGACATGTCTTTCCAAGACTTTATTCACGATGTTGCTCGAGGTATGTGCATAACAGTTACAGCGGAGAAAGAGCCTAGGGCTGAAGAACTTGAAATTCTTCAATAGCCTACAGCCCCGACGGAAGCTGCTACTCTCCCTATTCATCGCATACTTCACGACCTTATGCTTCATATGTGGGAGACACCCCTTACCATCTCTCCACATACCAGATGATTCTATACCATGTACCAGGTATCGGAGTGTCCCAGTTTCCAAAAGACGCAATTACCGCACCATTCCATGGTGGTGGAATCGGCAATGCATCGAATAAAGAGTGCTAAGACACATTCCTCGAACACTTCAGGTAGGGAATCGAGAACCCTCGATGCCTTTGGTCGACGACGTTTTCAGGACTCCATGTTATTGGCTAGGATCAGTTCCTACATCCTCTCTATATGGGTATGTTCTTTAGAGAGGTGGCTAGGGCTTTGGAGTTAATGGCTCCTCTTCTCCCTGACGACAAGAGAGCAGATTATCTCACCCTTATAAAAACATGCTCAAAATGTTTCAAAGTTTGTTAACAGGACTTCCGGTGACGTCAGGGAGCATGGTGGCTGCTCTCTGAGGGAGCTCCGGGGCGCTGGTGAAATTTCGCTATAATAAGAGCAACCCTTACCCTTCTTGAAGAGCACGCGGGCAGACCCAATACCCCCGATACCGGAGAGGATGTCGGTGAAAAAGCGGTTGTCTGAATACCGCTCCTCATACGCTGCGGCGGAGGGGAGGGAGGAGAAAGGCCCCACCGACATCATGGCGGATGCTGAGGTGGAGATGTCCGACTCGGACGGAGATTCGGATGGCGGACCTGACTCGATGGGGAGCCTGAAAGAGTGGCTCACGGCCTTTAAAGAGGAGTTGAAGGCTGAGATGGGCTCCTTTAAGAAAGATCTGAGGGAGACGCTGGCCACACTAACACAGGACTTGAAGGAGCTCGGGGCCCGAGTGGAGGTGGCGGAGGAGCGATTGGAACATCAGGAGGAGATGGTGAATGATCTGTGGAGTGGTTGGGCGGAGCTGCGGCAAGCCCAGGAGGTGCTCAAAGCAAAAACGGAGGATCTCGAAGACCGATCGCGAAGGAGCAATGTGTGGGTGCGGGGCCCCCCGGAGGAGCAGCGCTTCCAGGATTGCGAGGGGACGCTGACGCGGCTGTTCTCCGCCATTTTACAGGAGGTAGAACCTGAAGGGGAATGGGCGGGAAAACAGCTGCTCATGGATAGGGCCCATCGGAGTCTAGGTCCCCCGAGAGAGAACAAGCCCAGGGATGTAATAGCCTGCCTGAGTTCCTATAAATTGAAGGAGAAGCTCCTCACTGCGGCGCGGGAAGCTCGGCCCGTATCAGTGGGAGGGGGCTAAAATTGAGCTGTACCAAGACCTCTCTGCGGGCACGCTGCAACGGCGGTGGGAGCTGAGAGATGTCACATTGGTGCTGCGTAGAGAAGGCTGGCGCTATAGATGGCTTTACCCATTTGGCCTACTGGTGACGGTAAAGGGCAGCACCCGCCGTATCCAGAGCGTGGAGGGAGCCTGGCAGACCCTGCGGGACTTGGGAGTGGAAAATATCCCGGAGGCACAGCTGCGAAGCCCGCCTAAAGACCAACGTCCCCCTGCGCGGAATGCCGAGACGAAGTGGCAGAGAGTTGAAAGCAAGAGCCGGAGGTTAACTAGGCTCTCTGGCGGCAAGGAGCGGGTACCGGCGGTGGAGGAAACTGGGGACTGAGCAAAAATTCTCCTCGGGGGGGGGGGGGGGGTTTCAGGACTCTAGCTGACTTTCCATGGGGCCTTCCTGGTGGAGGCCACTACCAGGGGACATTGGTGTGTTTATCCAGGGGCTTCAACGTCCTAAGACCTGGAGACAATTATAAGGAAGCTGGCTGACAAGGGGCGCAACGAAGTACCCGACGTTGAAGTTAGACGTTTCAAGTTTGTGATTTGTTATTATTACAACCCCTCCGAACTGGAAGGAGTGATGCTGGGGGGGAACCTTCGGGTTGTTTTGTACTCATGCTGGCGAAGTCTCAGAGGGCTACGGTCCGAGTGTAACATTCTCCAAACCTCTGCTCAATTACAAAGTGCTTTGCACTCTTGCAGCGGACTGAACTTACAAATGATGGACCTAGCTTGGCCGGGAGGACTCTGGGGAGCTACGTTGGCCCGGTAGGGTGGTATTTTACAGTTTAACTGAGAGTTACTTACTGTTTATTTGTATAATGGTTGCATATGGAGGGTGTGGGGGGGGGTCAGGGCGGGATGAGGGGGGCTCGGTTTGATGGGTGAACGTAGGGGAGTGGGGGGGAAGGGGGTGGACGGGGACGGAGAGATGGGGTTACGGGAAAGGGGAGGAGGGCAGGCTGGGAGGCGCAGAGGGGGTATGCGGGGGTACTGGGGCTGGTAGAAGGGTTGGTTAGGGGGTAAGGGGGGGTAAGGGGGGAACGGAAGCGCCCGGGAGTGCCACTGGGGGGTTCGGGATACTCCGATGGGAGTGGTAATGCAGGGAGGGAGGTGGGGAGGGAAAGGGGGGGTGGTGGAAGGGGGGGGGGTTGCAAGCAGCGGGGGTGGGAAAGACATGGAAGGGGAGGGCGGGGGGTGAAGGATAGATTTTTATGGGGAGGATAGGATCTCTTAATGCCAAAGGGCTCAACCATCCCCAAAAGCGGCAGCAGCTGTACAGAGAGGCTGCACGGCTTGACTGGGAAGTAGTGCTGATACAGGAGACCCACTTGCGGAGGAAAAATGAGGGGTTGTTGAAGAATGCCCGTTACCCGCAACAGTATTTTGGCGGTATGAGGGGTATGGCTGCGAGCAAGAAGGGGGGGGGGGTGGCGGTATTGATCCGTCGGGATAGTACTTTTAGGGTGGGCAGGGTGGAGAGGGACGAAGAGGGCCGGGTGCTCCTTTTGAGTGGGGAATGGCAGGGCGAACAGGTTACCCTGGTCAATATTTATGCCCCGAATGCGCAGCAGGTGGGATTTTGGAGAGGGGTGCAATCTTTCTTAGCTAGATATGTCCAAGGGAGGTTAAGTTTGGGGGGAGATTTTAATCTGGCTCTCCACCCTAGATGGGACCGACAAGCGGTGGGGGGAGATGGGAAGAGTAATGTTCGCAAGATCCTGAAGAGTATTATGGACACATACCAACTACGTGATGTCTGGAGGCAATTGCATGAGGGGAGCAGGGAATACACTTTCTACTCCGCCCCAAACGATAGCTATAGTCGGATAGACTATATCCTGCTGCCTGCTGGGTGGGGGCCTAGGACCCAGGAAGCGACAATCGGGAACATCACGTGGTCTGACCATGCCCCTACTTGGGTGAGTGTGGGGGGGGCCCTAGGGACGGGGGGGGGGGGGGAGTTCGGTTCTGGAGGCTCAATGAGAGTTTATTGAGGAAAGCGGAGGTAGTGCAGGATGTCAAGGGTTGCCTGCGGGAGTATTGGGAGTTAAATGACACGGGGGATGTGGGGGAGGTGGGACTGTGGGAAGGGATGAAGGCGGTTGTGAGAGGGCGGCTAGTGATGTGGTCCTCTCGCTATAAGAAGCAGAGGCTGGCGAGGGAGGAGGCACTGCAAACAGAGATTAAGCAGGTGGCCGAGAGATACCAAGGCCGGGGGAACAAGCGGGACCTTCAGCGCCTCAATCAGCTGAGGATGGAGCTGAATAAATTACAGGTGGATGAGATTGGGTTTCAGATGATGAGGCTAAAGCAGTGTTATTACGAATGGGGGGATAGAGCAGGGAAATTGTTAGCTAATAAATTGCGGAAGCGGGAGGCCCAGACTACTATAGTGGGGTTGGTGGGGGATGATGGGGAGCAGCTGAGGACGGAGAAGCAAATTGGGGAGCGCTTTTGCCAATTCTATAGGGACTTATATAAGAAACCGGAGGGAGAGAAAGTGGGGGCACAGGAGGCTTATTTAGATAATATCGAGCTGCAGTGTCTGGGGGAAGGGGAGGCTCAGGCCTTGGAGGAGGATATCACCAGGGAGGAGGTGGCACTGGCCCTGAGAGCGCTGCCGGCTGGAAAAGCCCCGGGTTTGGATGGCCTGACGGGGGCCTTTTATAAAGTTTTCCGTGAGGAACTCTTAGATAGGTTGGTCCGGGTGGCGAATGGGGTGCAGCAGGAGGGTGGGCATCTGTCGGCAGGCATGCTTACAGCGGGGATAACTGTGCTGCCCAAGGGGGGTAGGGATCCGCTTCAGTGCGGGTCTTATAGGCCCATATCCCTACTAAATGTAGATGTCAAGATTATTGCCAAAGTGTTGGCCAATAGGTTGGCCCCAAGGATGCCAGGGTTGATAGGGTTAGACCAAACCGGCTTTATCATGGGGCGGCAAGCCTCGGATAATATGAAGAGGGTGCTGGAAGCAGTTTGGGGGGCGCACAAACAAGGGACAGAGGCCATGTTGTTGTCCATCGATGCCGAGAAAGCATTCGATAGGGTGGACTGGGGCTTTCTATTTCAAACGATGCAGCGGATGGGTATCGGTCCCAAGTTTATGCGGTGGGTCCAAGCGTTGTATAGGGGCCCTAAGGCAAGGGTTAAAATCAACGGGCGGTATACCGAGGCCCTGGAATTGGAAAGGGGGACCCGTCAGGGCTGCCCGCTGTCGCCCCTTCTCTTTGCTATTGCAATTGAACCATTGGCATGCGCTATTAGGGGAAATGGGAGGGTGCAGGGGCTGCAGAAGGGGGAATGGCCATCATAAAATATCCCTATTTGCGGACGATGTCCTCCTTGTGGTGACGCAGCCTGAAGAGTCCTTACCTGAGATCCTCAGGCAACTGGGCAGGTATGGGGCGGTATCGGGGTTCAAGATGAACCCGGACAAGACAGAGGCCCTGAATCTTAATATGTCCTCGGCCCGGCTGGCAGAGTTGCAGAGGGGCTACCCATTTCGGTGGAAAGAGGGGGCTATCCGCTATTTGGGGGTTAATATCACTCCTCGGCCCAGTGGGATGTATGAGGCTAATTATGGTAAGCTATGGAAAGAGATAGAGCGGGATTTGCAGCGGTGGGTGGGCTATGAGGTCTCCTGGTTGGGTAGGATAGCATCGGTAAAAATGAATATCCTCCCACGAGTCCTATACTACTTCCAGGCTTTGCCGGTGGCCATCCCAGGAGCACATATGCGGCACCTACAGCGGCAGGTGAATCAGTATATTTGGCGGAGGCGCCCGCCCAGGATAGCGCGGGAGGTGATGCATCGGAAGCGGGAGGAGGGGGGGCTGGGGGTGCCCAATATGCAGGCTTATTACTGGGCCGCTCAGGCTCACCATGTGATGGATTGGCCTGGAGGGGGGGAGGGAAAGACCTATGTGGAACTGGAGAAGGATAGCGGGGGGGGGGGGGGGCGGTCCCTAGCAGGGCTCCCATGGATGGGGAGGGGGGAAAGGGGGATGGGAGCGCCGTTAGCCCATACGTGAGCCATGTGCTTGGGGAATGGGACAAGATCCGAGGGGGAGCAGGGGAGGGTGGGGGAAAGTGCTTTTCGCTGATGAGGGAACTTTGCCATACGGCAGAATTTCGTCCAGGGAGGGAAGGGGGGGGCTATCGACGATGGGCGAAAGGGGGGTTGAAGTGCTTCTACCAATTTTTGGATGGGGGTGAGTGGGTCCCATTTGCGACTCTGCAAGAGCAGTATGAGCTGCGGGATGGGGATCGTTTCTATTATGGGCAAGTGGTCTCCTTTCTCCGGAAGAAATTAGGGAAAGAGGGGTTGGCCCGGGATTACACTCCGTTGGAGGTGGTCTGGTATGGGAAGCGGGTATCCCCGGGGCTTATTTCAGTGCTGTATAGGGCTATCCAGGGGCCCATGGGGGGGAAGCATAGATACATGCGGGAGTGGGAGGGGGACTTGGACATGGTACTTGAGGAGGGGCAATGGAAGAATGTGTTTGATCAGTTGAGGCTATTGCCACTGTCGATAGCTATCAGGGAAAATTGGTGCAAGGTGGTTATGCGGTGGTATTATACCCCCGATCGCCTGCATCGGATGTTTCCCAGGGTGTCTAATATGTGCTGGAGGGGGTGCAGGGAAGTGGGCACGTTCTTCCATATTTGGTGGCAGTGCCCGCGAATACAGCAATTTTGGGGGGCGATCCGGGATTGGATAAAGGAGGTGGTGGGGCGAGAAGTGCCGTTGGACCCTAGTGGGTTTTTAATGGGGTGGTGGAGTGCAGGGGGGCCTACCCAAGACAAGAGGCAAGTTCTGGCGTGCTTGAGTGCGGCCCGCTGCGAGCTGGCCTACTGCTGGTGGCAGGGGGAAGCACCGCAGGTGGGGCAGTGTGTGGAGCGCCTGCGCCAAGTACACTTGATGGAAACATTGACAGCAGCGCGACGGCAAAGAGTGGATAGATTTGAGCAGCTGTGGGATAAGGTACTGAACTATCTACGGAAAGACACCCAGTAATAGAATGGGGAGGGGGGGGGGAAGGGAGGGGGGTAAGGGGGGGAGGGGCCGGGGGGGGGGAAGGAAAGGGGGGGTAAGGGGGGAGGGGGGTAAGGGGGGGAGGGGCCGGTGGGGGAAGGAAAGGGGGGGTAAGGGGGGAGGGGCCGGGGGGGGGAAGGAAAGGGGGGGTTAGGGGAGGTTAGGGGAATGGTAGGGGAGGGGCTCGGAGGGTGATTGAGGGGGGGGAGGGGGGAATAGGGGAGGCCCTTATTTTTAAAACACAATTCCGCCTGGGGAAAGAAGGGCTGAAGTATTGGATTGGCATCTGATGCTGGTCTTGTACCCTGCTTACTATGTTCTGAGGGACCATTGCTATCATGAATATATGTATGTGTGTTTGTAATGGAATTGTTGTCAATAAAAAGTTAAATTTAAAAAAAAGTTTGTTAACAGGGCAACTTTTGACTGTTTTGAGTGCATCAGTAGAACTTCATCTATCTGCATCGGTGCACACAGAATTACTTAGCTCCAAGCATCGGATCTTGAACAATGGGCTCAAGATAAGCTGGGTAATATCTCTTGCACCAGTGAAAACCTTTTTTGCAAGGATAGGCAGGACAAGGCCTCCGAGTTAGAATCCGAGAACACCACTCTTAATAGACTATCTAGATCTACCGCCAACCTAGTTAGAAAAAAAAGCAGCGAAGAAAGCTTTTTTCAATAAAGCGTAGTTACTCACCTATAACAGGTGTTCTCCAGGGACAGCAGAAATCAGTCCTCACTTATGGGTGATGTCAGCACCGACGGTGCCTGCGCGGAGCAATTCCCCAGCTTTCCAAGAAAGCCTTTGGGATTGCTACCATGCATGCATGGTCCTCTTCCCACCCAAGGGTGCCATCTTGCTCAGTCAGGTCCCTTAGCTCAGGCCCTACCAAGCAGATGGCAAGGGAAGGACAAAAATACAGCAACTCAACAGGGGAGGCGGGAGGGTAGTGAGGACTGATTCCTGCTGTCCCTGGAGAACACCTGTTACAGGTGAGTAACTACGCTTTCTCCAGGAACAAGCAGGAAGTCAGTCCTCACTTATGGGACTCCCTAGCTACAGGCTACCAGACCTGTAACCAAAAAACGCCTCCGCAAGGCCATAAGCAGAAGCTGAAGCCTGACGTAGCCTGAGTCCTTGGGTCCTCAGGGTGAAGCCCTCGGTAGCCGTGAAAAAGGGTCAGAGGGCAGGAGTTGCTTATACCCAAACAGGTTACGGAGTACAGCCTGGCCGAAGGCGCTGTCCCGGCGGGATTCCCTCTCCAGGCAGTAATAGACGGTGAAGGTATTCGTAAAAAAAACAGGTTGCCGCCTGGCAGATGTCCATCATGGGCACGGAGCGCAGGGAGGCCACCAAGGCCACTTTGGCTCGGACCCCATGTGCCAGTGACTCGACGATCCAGGGGGACTTCGCATGGGCAAATGCGATGCAGCCAGCCACCCAAACAGAGAGGGTGCGCTTGGTGACTGCTTGTCCCTGCCTATTGGGATCGTAGGTCATGAAGAGTCAGTCAGACTTGCGATGAGTCTGGGTATGCTGCAAGTAGAAGGCGAGGGCCCACTTGCAGTCGAGGGTGTGGAGAGTCACCGACGCCTGATCGGCGTGAGGCCTCGGGATGAAGGTCGGGAGCACCATCTCCTACTTACTTAGTTATACCTGTGATCCACAGCTCACCCTTAGGTCATCTCTCTGGCATCGCCGAGCTAGGGAGTCCCATATGTGAAGACTACATTCCTGCTTGTTCCTGGAGATAGCATAGTTACTCACCTGTAACAGGTGATCTCCGGGAACAGCAAGAATTTAGTCTTTACACCTACCCTCTTCCCCTTTGCCAACCACACAAAAAAAAAAAGCAGCAGCAGAGTACGGACAAGTAATGCATCTCTCAGGACTCCACAGTGACATGAATTGTTCCAGTAGATACAGTATGTCTGTTCTAGGACTTATAACCGCTCTACGAGGTCAGCTGTGTTAAGAACTGAAAGATGCAGAATGGGAACACTGAGGTGGAAGAAGGCACGCATGATCATTAGTCCAAAAGACTTACCTCGGCAGTTTCTGCAAATGGATTAGTTTTGCACATACCATGACAGGCGTGAACTTCACTTCTAAGCCACGGCATGGGGAGTATGATCTCAGTCTCTCAGGTTTACTGTTAAGGCTCGACGTAATACTTGCATCGTGCCAAAGAGAGCCTCCTGCTGGAGTTTGTAAGATGTAACACGTATGGGCAGTTTGTCAAGATGTGCTTGGAAATTCTTCTTTATCAAGCCAATGGCACCCAACACGATGGGAAATATTTCTGTATCTTTCGCCACATTTTCTTGGTCTCTGACTATATTTCCTGGTATATCAGGATCTTCTGCCTCTCCACGCGATTCACAGAATAGTCGCTTGGAACTGACACCTCTTATCAATGCCATTCTGGTGGTTTTCACCTGAACCACTATATCTGGCTTCCTCGCATCCAGCTTATCGGTCGCTATGGGAGTGTCCTGCCCTCATGGCTCTGTCCAGGACATCAACATCAGTGTGTGGCTACATACCCCTGCTGCTTACAAAGAACCCTTGTTACAGATGAGCAACTATGCTTTCTGTGCCTACTCTGCAGTTTCTGGGTTCCAAATTAATTATGCAAAGTCAGAAATTTTGAACATCAACATAGATGAAGAGCTCTGGTTACCCTTACAAGCCTACTTTGCCTTTAAATGAGTAGGTTCCACCATGCATTATCTAGGGGTAAATCTAATTGTCAAGCCCGCAGCTTTATATGCGGCTAATTATCCATTCCTGCCTAGGCAAATCTCAAGAGACCTGAAGGCGTGGTCAAGGCTGTTTATCTTGGTTTGGTAGAATAGCCTCGGTTAAGATGGTAGTCCTTCCGAAGCTTTTACATTTGCTTTAGGTTCCACCACTAGAGTTCTCCCATAAAGTGCTGGCAGGCCTGCAGAGACAGATAATGAAATTTATTGGGAGTTATGGGCATAGCACGGCATATCTTATATGCTCATAGGAAAAGAAGGGGGAGGGCGTACCAAATATATGTTAATATTATGCTGCCGTGTAGGGTAAGCTGCAGTGTAGTGGATGACTAATAGTACTATAAAACCTTGAATACTGATGTAGAAGGACCTGATGGGAATTCACGACTTGGGGGGGGGGGGGACGGGGGGACGGGGACAACTGTGACTGCAGGAGAAATGTAGGGATACAGATATGGAGGGAATCCTTATGCTGATTATACATTCAAATGTTGGGATATTTTCATCTTTGGCCTCTATAGCATATTATAATGCCTTCAAGCAGGAAATTTACCTGTTTAACATGTTGGCTCCAGGAGTAAAGTCTCCACAAGTGGAATTGATAAAACATTGTATGAATGTCACCAAGTTGAACTTTTCTTCAGCTTGAAAGCAGCTGACCCCTCCAGCTTTGACCATGTGGCTTGTACGAATGTGGGAGAAATATTGTATGGAAAGAGTAATTACACAGCAAAAGTTTCAAACAGAACGCTTTGAGCAGATATGGAAACCCTTTGTGGATTTGTATGGATTCAGTAACATAGTATATGACGGCAGATAAAGACGAGTATAATTAATCTAGTCTTCCCAACAAGGTGGCAAGAGTTGGTGCACCTGCCACTCCGTGCAGGTCACCCCTCCCCATGCCTGTGTTTAGAGGTGTACCCACCGCTCCTGTGCAGGTCACCCCTATTTGTTGAAATAAAGGAGATAGTTATGTTTAGTTTGGTTTTATCCTGTTGCTATAAAGAGATCCACTATGTCTGTCCCATGCCATTTTGAATTCTGTCACTGTATTTGCCCCTACCACTTCCATCAGGAGGGCATTCCAAGCATCCATCACCCTTTCAGTGAAAAAGTATTTCCTGACATTGCCTTTCAGTTTACCTCCTTGCAGGTTCGTGTTATGCCCTCTAGTTTTCAGTTTCCCATCTTTGGAAGAGGTATGTTTATTCATTAATACTCTAAGTATTTAAAGATCTGAATCATATCTCCCCCGTTCTTCCTCTCCTCTAGAGTGTATATATTTAGGTTTTCAAGTTTCTTCTCATACATCTTCTGGCTAAAGCTCCGAATCATTTTGGTCGCCTTCCTCTGAACCGTTTCCAGTCTTTTTATATTCTTTGTGTGATATGGTTTCCAAAACTGAACACAATATTCCAAGTAAGGCCTCACCAGTGACTTATACAGTGGCATTAGTACCTCTTTCTTTCTGCTGGTAATTCCTCTCTGTATGCAACCCAGCATCCTTCTGGCTTTTGCCACACCGCCTTGCCATACTATTTCTCTACCTTGAGATCCTCAGAAACAATCACTCCGAGGTCCTTCTCCTGGTTCGTGAACACCAATCTCTTTCCCACTATCACATACAATTCCCTTGGATTTCTGCTTCTCAAGTGCTTGACACTGCACTTCTTCACATTAAATCTTAACTACCAAGCAGTAGACCATTCTTCCAGCTTTTGTAGATCTTTCCTCATGTTATCCACTCCCTCATGGGAGTCCACTCTGTTGCAAATTTTTGTCATCTGCAAAAGAAAGACTTTTCCATTCAGTCCTTCAGCAATATCCGAGTGAGTCAATTTACCATCACCTTCTGTCATCTGCCAGTCAACCAATTTCTGATCCAGTTGGGGCAAGGTACCACAGGCCGGAAGGTCGGGGGTTCAAATCCCACTAGAGGACAGCAACCTTGGGCCGGAAGGACTGGGATTTCTAGTCCCACAGGTGCTCCTTGTGGTCTTGGGCAAGCCACTTAACTATTTTACAGGGAACATGGGCTATGGAGGGTTATCTCCAAGTTATAATGCCCTGTTCAATGTAATTTCAGTTTGTTCAATGTAAACCGCCTTGATATCATGAAAGGCGGTATATAAGAAATGTTAAATAAAAATAAAATAAAAAAAGTTCACCACCTTGGGACCCATCCCCAAACTGTTGATTTTATTGATAAGCCTTCTATGAGGAATCAAAGGCTTTGCTGAAATCTAGGTAGATCACATTACTTGCATGCCCTTGATCTAGTTCTCTGGTCACCCAATCAAAGAACTCGATCAGATTTGTTTGGTAAGATCATCCTTTGGTAAAACCATGTTGCCTTGGATCATGCAACCTGTGGGTTTCGAGAAAGTCCACTATTCACTCTTTCAGGAGCACCTCCATGAAATTTTCCCACCAGCGAGATAAGGCTTACTGGCCTGTAGTTTGTCACTTCTTCCTTACTACCACTTCTGTGAAGAGATATCACAAACTCTTCTCCAGTCCTGTGGAACTTCTCCCGTCTCCAAGGATCCATTAAAAACATCCTTTAATGGCCCTGCAAGAACCTTGAGCTCTTTCAGTATCCTGGGGTGTCATCCCATTCGGTCCCATGGCCTTGTCCACTTTCAGTTTTGCAAGCTGTTCAAACAATAATCTTCTGTGAATGGCATGGTATCTACTCCATTCCCATTTGTATATTTTTCAATCACAGGTAATCCTTCTCCAGGATTTTCTTTAGTAAAAACAGAACAGAAGTATTTGTTTGGCATTTTCGCTTTTTCAATGTCACTTTCCACAAATCCGTTCCTGGCACTTTTGAGTCCTGCAATTCCACCTCTAATCTTCCTCCTCTCCCGAATATACCTGAAGAAAGGTTTGTCCCCACACTTCACATCTTTAGTCATTTTTTCTTCTGCCTTTGACTTTGCTATCCTTATTTCTCTTTTTGTCTCTTTTAATTTTATCCTGAATTCTTTTCTGTGTTCCTCTGTTTGCGAGCTTCTGAATTTTGTGAAAGCTGGGTTTTTTTGCCTTTATTTATGCTAAAACTTCTTTGGAGAACCAAATAGGTTTCCTTTTCCTCTTGTTTTTATGTACTGTCCTTACGTATGTATCTGTTGCCCCTTTTATTGCTTCCTTTAGTTTAGCCCACTGTAATTACACTTCCCGTATCTCCTCCCACCCTACCAACTCCTCCTTCAGGCACTTGGCCATTTTACTGAAGTCAGCGTTTTTGAAGTCTAGAACTTTGAGCTTGTTGTGATTGGACTCCACCTTGGCTTTTCTCTCAAACCACACCATGTGATGATCGCTGCTGCTCACATGGGCACCCACCCGTATATTCGACATGCTATCTCCGTTGGTGAGTACTAAATCCAGTATCGAGCTTTCCCTGGCTGGTTCCATCACCATTTTTCTAAGCAATGCATCTTGCATTTTTTTTTTTTTACTTCTTTCCAGATTTGCAGAAGGAATACTCTAATCCACATTGGGTAGATTAAAGTCACCCAGTATGGTCACTTCATCCTTCATTGCTATCTTTGCAATATCAATAATCAATTCACTATTCATTTCTTCGGTTTGTATTGGAGACCTGTAGACTACACACCAGTATGGATGACGGTGCCATCTCCTCTTTCCAACACAATCCACAGCGCTTCTTCTTTTCCCCACAGCCCCTGCATTTCAGCAGCTTTAATATTGCTTTTGACATATAGGGCTACTCCTCCTCCTTTTTTACCCTTTCTCTTCTAAATAGGATTATAGCCAGCTATGGCTATATCCCATTCATGAGACTTTTTAAACCATGTTTCTGTAATGGCCACAATGTGCAAGTCCACTTCCACTATTAGGGCTTCCAGGTCAGGAACTTTGTTGGCTAGGCTTCGAGCATTTGTGCTCATTGCTTTCCAGCATTTGACTGGCTTACCTGTATTTTGCATGGATTTTGTTTTACACTCCTCTTCCCACTTGGCGTTGATGTGTGGGTTAATAGTGTGGCTGTTTTCAATGTTATTATGTTTTTGTTGGGAGTGATGTCCTGAACTTGTTCTTTTCCATATGTCACTCTCTTTCCCTAGTTTAAATGCCTGTCCACATAATGCCTGAATTTGTCACATAGAATACTTTTTCCTGCAGTAGAGAGATGTAGTCCAACACAGTATCGCTTCTTGTTTTTCCATCTATTTCCCCAGTTGCCTATATATCTAAATCCTTCTTGTTTGCACCAGGTTTGGAACCATGCATTAAAGTTGATTATGCGATGCAGCCTTTCTGCCCCCTTACCAAGAACAGGTATAACTTCTGAGAATGCTATGGGTTTGAGTTTCTCTCCCAGAATCTGGAAGTCCCTCTGAACTGCAGAGGCACTGTTTCTAGCCAAGTAATTTGGATAACTACATCAATTTTGGAGTGCTCACTTTCTGAACCATGCCAACAATTTGCTTTGTATTCCTGCTGGCTGAAGAGCCTGGGAGGCATTTGACTAACTTCTCTCCTTTGAGCTGTGTTCCCAAGTTGGTGCTTCTGATGATGGAATCTCCAAGTAGCAGTAGTTTCCTTTGTGATAGTTTCTCCATATTTAGTGCATTATCAGTAGATTGGGCATTGACCTTCTTGTTTAAGGGCACTTCGGTTTCCACGAGAGGGCATTATGCAGGGTTATTTCTTGATGGAGAGGATGTCTCCGTGTTACAGGTCGCAACTTACCAGAGCTCAATGTGATCCATTTGTTCCTGGGTACTTGATTCTTTGTGGGAGTGGTGGTGGATTTTTTTTCAATTTGTACTCTAGAGGAGGTGTGTTTAATCAATTCTTTATGCATGGCAGATAACTTGAGACATATAGGGCAAGCTCTTAAGCTCCAAATGATTATTCTTAGAATGAAGGCACCACAACTACTGTATTGAATGCATGACATGCTGATTAAGATGGTTATAAAGTAGTTCTAGGACAAGGAGAAATGGTGGGTGTTACACCTAATAGGAGGACAGATGTCAATGTATATGGCCACAATGCAACCCTGGGGCAAGTGGGTGAGGGGAATTTAAGTGTCCCTGGCCAGCAGAACATCTATGAACTGAGGGCATACTCAGATCTATAAGAATAAAAACAGGTAATAAATAGGCAAGGAAAATTTATATCAAAACGAGCCAAAATAGTAAATTTAGAAGCTTAACTCTGTAGTCTCTCTTGGAGTTGTGATGGCATTTGCTGGATCAGAACTCCTGCTCACTAACATAACGTGGGAAGTGCAGAACTCCAGTGTCTAATGTTCACTGGGAGTTGCACTGGGAGTGGAGAGATGGAAAAAAGGGGAAGGACAGGAGGGGTAGCAGATGGAGCCTCCTTGTTTTTCTTCCTTTTTTTTTTTTTGTTACTACTGTTATTGTGATATATCTGGGGGAGCTTTGTCTTCTGAGTGTTTTTGAGGTCCCACTCCGGGGCGGACGGGGGGGGTCTAGAAAATAAGATGCCCCAGAGGAATCGAGAAATCAGGGGCTGAACCAAGTGGGGTGGTGGTGCGTTGCAATTGCGCTTACGTGTACTCTGACAGAGTTGGACTTCAGTCTGGCCTGCGACAAATGGAGCAGATAGTGGAGCACTACTTGCACGGGGCAGGAGAAGGGGTTCTCCTACCTCTCTGTGCACCACACTGAGAACCGACTCGTCTTGTGGAGGGCTTGTGGGAGGCCAACAAGACCTCCTCTACCTCTCATGAGAGGTTAGAGGGAGCCAGAGCTACTCTTTCAGCAATCACGTCGTTAATGACAGGGTCCCAAGTTGGGATGTAGGAGGGAGCCCTCCTCCTGAGACAGAAGGTCCGGTGCACAGCCCAGTGGGACCAGGAGTGCCGCAAACAATTCAAGTAGTAGTGGGAACCAGGGCTGCCTGGGCCATCTGGGGGCGACTAGTATCAGTGATGCCCCCTTGCGTTGGACCTTGAAGAGGGTCCTGGCAACCAGTGGGGTTGGCAGGAAGAAGTAGAGGAGGCCTCCTATCCATAGGAATAGGAATGCATCCGCTGCTACTCTTGACGGGTGTGGTTGCCATGAGCAAAAGCGAGAAAACTGTGTATTGCCCGGGCTGGCAAAGAAGTCCATCAGCGGCAGCCCCCAGAGACGTAAGAGCCAAAAGGCTACTCTGGGGTTCAGATGACATTTGTGTGGCTGAAGGACTCTGCTCAGCCTGCCTTGCAGGGCATTGTCCTGGCCCAGGAGGTAGACTGCCCAGAGGAGCATTCTGTTGTGAGTCGCATAGGAGCAGAGGCTACTGCCTCCTGACAGAAGGAATATGACCCCGTGCCTCCTTGCTTGTTGATATAGAACATTACGACCTGGTTGTACTGTCTGGTGCTACAACCAATGGCAGAAAGTCCAAAGGGCCAGGAAGATCGCCCTGAGTTCCAGGAGACTGATCTGTAGCTGGGATTCCACCTGGGACCAGCAATCCTGTGTGCGAAGATCCTCGCAATGGGCTCCCCAACTGAGGAGTGAGGCATACGAAGTCAGGACTCTCGGGGGGGGGGTGTGTGTCTGGAAGAGCACCAATCGAGGGACTCTGCTAGCGGGCGGATTACTCTAACCCTGTCTCGTAGTATGCAAGTGGCTTGGGTCCACTGAGCATAGGCACCACTGAGCTGCCTGGATATGTAAGTGGGCTAGTGGGGTCACGTGGACTGTGGAGGCCATGTGGCCCAGCAGGTTCACCAGAAATTTGTTCAAGTTTCGCAGGTCTAGGTTGGGCCTGTGGCCTCCAGTCCCTTTTGGGACAAGAAAGTACCTGGAATAGAAGCCCTTGCCCCAAATATACTTGGGTACTGGCTATACTTCCTTGTTCTTGAGGAGACTTGCAAGCTCTGTGAGGAGCAAGGTCTGTTGAAGGAGAGGCCTCCATGGCTCTCCTGGATAAAAGTCTGAAGGTGCCTGCTGTAAGTGGACCCTGCAGTACCCAGAGGTCTGTGGTGACTGAGGCCCACCTGTGGGCAAAGAGTGCCAGGCGTCCCCCTATGGGCTGAGGAAGGCCTCCTGGGGGAGAGGGACCATGCCCTGGAAGTCAAAAGCTTCCCCCCTGACTGGGCCGGAGCTGGAGTTTGGGGCTTAGGCGTTTTGGCCTTCTGGGTCCCATGCCCTTGTCTTTTGGGCTGGATGCCCTGTAAAGGCTCCAAGTAGTCTTGGTATTGGTGGGTATGAGGGAAGGCTCCCTTCTTTCTGGGGAAAAAATGCTTTTTTCCCTGGTGGTTTTCTAAAGGGGGAGCCCTGAGGTCTTCTTGGAGAGCCTCTGTTGAGTCACAAACTCTTTCTCGATCTTGGCCGCCTTGTCAGACATAGGTTGGTTGAAAAGATTCTCCCCAGCACAGGGGACATTGAGTAGTTTGTCCTGGACCCACTTCGAGGTCTGACGATTGTAACCAGGTTTGGCATTGGGCCCCGATGCTGGCAGCCACGACTCGAGAGAGGAACTTTGAGCAGTCTTGTACTTCTGCGGTGAGGGTCTTGAATCACTGGAGGGGTTCCCCATCGAAGCCCACTGAGAACCCAGCAAACTCCTTGGCTAGTGCCTTAAGATATATGCCAATGTAGAGCTCATAAGCCTGGACTCTGCACCCTAGCATCGAGCCCTGGAAACATTTGTGCCCAAGAGTGTCAAGGGCCCGAGCCTCCCTACCCGGGGGGATGGAAGAGTGGGACTTCTGGCTCTTTAGTTTGTGCATGCTCGACTCAACGACTATGGAGTTATGCAGTAACCGGGTTTTCTGGAACCTTGGGCTCTTGCAGACACGGTACATCGCAATGAGCCGGTGGCTGACAATGAACACCAACGCCAGTGTTTCACACATCTGTAGCAGCTGCCGCTCGAGAATTGGTTGCAATGGCACTGTGAGGGTCTCCTGGGGAGGGGCCTCATACTGGGATCTCCAGTTCCTCAGTGCGTGGGTCCTCCTTGGCCTCGGTCTGGACCGAGAGCGCCTTAGTCATATCCCATATGAAGTCATGGAAGGCCACACCCTCAGACGGAGACCGGCGTTGAGGCACCATAGAGATGGGTCTGACAGGACATCTCGGTGTCTCCGGGTGTCTGGGGATGCCTCGTCCTCTGTCCTCCACTCAGAATCGAGAGGTGATGAGGATTTAGAGGCCCTGTGACTTTGATGGTCAAAGCCCATGCCTGGGAGCCGGAGCCCTGTTAGGTATCTGAAGTCCGAGATGCAGACCCTAGCCTAGGAATGGGACCGGGACCTCGATCGGTGCAGAGGGCTTACTCGAGGCCGGTGGCACTCTATGCTCAGCTCGACAACTGTGACCCTCTCGCAGTCGAGGGGCTGGTTGTAGAGGGCGGATGAGCCGGGCAAACTGGCCATCATTGCCTGATGCAGGGCCAGGATAGCAGTGATGTTCTGCTCCAAGGCTACCATTCTGGTCTCCATGCCAGAAGACTCCGCAGCTTTCGGCGCAGGCACCGACTGCTTCGGGCCCAATGCCAACACTCTGGAGAGTGTGTTCTCGATAACCACCATGGCCTCGAGCGCCCTTGGCTGGTCTCCGCCTGCCGAAGGGTCCCTTTTGGAGAGCTTAGCTGGGCGGTCCTTCTGACTCTTCTGAGTTTCTCCAGAGAGATTTACCAGGTTTCTCCAGACCGACCTCCGGGATCTTCGAGGACCTCTTTCTTCTTGTCCTGCTCTAGGGTCCTCTCGGAGGATCTGCAGCCAAGGGATTCAGAGGATGCCCGAGCATCACGGGATGTGCTTGCCTTGGAGCTAGGCGCCCAGGACGTGGGTGCGGAGTAAGACCTCGGGAACATCTTTTCCTGCAATTCCAACCTCTTTTTGTTGGTTTTTGCTGACATGGCCTGGCAAAGGTCACAATTGGAACTGTCGTGGTCTGGTCCTAGCAATGCAAGCAGCAGTCGTGGGTGTCGGTGATGGACCTGGTTTGAATGTAGCAGACTCCCAGGCGAAAAAGGATGCGAAGCACCGGTCGAGGGAACCTTGAGGAAAAAATGGTGATAAAGGACAGGCCTGAAGATGGAGTTTAAGACACCAGCTCAAGGTGGGAAGAGGAACTGGTACACTTAACGGAAAGTTAACCTGAATTACTAAGTTTTGAGAAATGTCTGTTTGGCTCTGCGGAAACTAGGAGACTGACCACGATGGTACCCTTGGGCGGAAAGGGGACCACTCATACAAGATGGCATCTCCTAAAGGCTTTCTTTGAAAACTGGGGAGATGCTTCTGCGTGGGCTCAGTCGGCGCCAACATCACCCATATGTGAGGACTGACTTCCTGCTTGTTCCTGGAGAAAGCTGTTGTTTCTGTCTCCTAGATGGAAAGATTTCTGCCTTATCTTGTGACATGTGCAGACCTCAATAAATCCTTTGAAAATAAAAAAATTTAAAAATAAAGAAATAATCTTTGTGATGTCAGTCTCCCAGGTTCTCACCTGAATGGCAATTCTTCTTCTGGGAGATCCATATAGTAACGAATGAAGAATCTCTCAGAATCCTCCCTCTCACCATCAGTGATAACACTTCCATTCAATTTAGAAACAGATGGCAACCTACAAATACACGCAACAGGAAAAAATTAACCAGTCTAGCACTACCATACAATAACATATACTAATCTTTTTCCTAAACAATATTTTGTAATAATTTAGCAGTCTATTTACCAAAATACATTGATAACTTAACACACATTATCATAATTGTGTTTTGATTAATAAGTCCCTTAAGATTAAGGGAGTTAGGTGATCATTCTATACCTATACTGACAATGTTTCTTTTATGTATTCTGATTACGGTATATCAGTAGTCATACATCCACATTCTTAATCTTCTTGGAGCAATTCCATTGGTGGCAGGACAGATATCTCAAGCCAATCTCATCAGCAATCCAGAAACACATCATCAAAGAGGAAGGATGGAGACACCAGCACCTTCCTATATACCAGCAGTATTGGCACCTCCCCTCCATCCCATACTGATGAGGCAATTCTCTCACACCAGAAATAATGTTCTATCCCATGTCGACAGTTCCCTCCCATGCCAGCAGCAGTGCCCTCTGTATCGGCCTTCACTGCTCTGTTTTGACCCTTCACTATTCATGCATTAAAAAGCAGAACTGAAAGATCAGACCTGGCTATTACAAGCTTCCTGCGCTCCTCAGTGCTGTAAGGCTGCAGGAGAGGGATGCCTAATAATCTCACTTCTTCAAGCTTGGGGAAAGAATTAAGTTTGTCAATGTCTTCCCAGCAATTCAGACCTGCTTTAAAAAATGCATTGTTTAGAAAAAAAAGAAAGAATGGATACAGAACTGGCAACAAGAAAGAATCACTGGTCAGGCACTTCTGAATACCCTGGCCTCTGACTGCAGTATTTTACTGCATGTATGATGAACTTAACACACACAAGGAGGTAGTACTAAGCTGCAGTAAAATCATGGATTTTACAGCAGCTTAGTTTACCACAGGAGTTACTAACCTGTAACAACTCAGTACCGCAGGTTAGTGACTCCCACAGTAATGAAATAATGTAGCTTATGATTGTCATTGCAAGCCACGTTATTTGAAGGCACTGGGTAGTGCCATGAGACTACTGCTAGGGAATCGCAGCAGCTATTTTGAACCCAGCACGGGCCCAAATAGGAGCAAGTGGGGCACGGAGTTGGCGCTACTTTCTGGGCCTACTAGGTGTTTTAAGGCAAGCCTGGCATGCACCTTTGGTGGTGCAGGTTGGGAGCATGTGTCTGGGGGAGTTACTTGGGGGCGGTGCCTTGTCTCCATGGTGGTGTTGGGGGATGCCCATACCACTGGCTTGCTTACAATGAAGCCCTTTTAAGATGTCAATCAGGAACATCGGGCCACTTGTTACTGGCCGGATACTCCCAGTGGAAAATAATCCCAACTTTGAGCCGACATTATTCATTTGAATACTAATAAGGATTCTGCATGCTTTACATCTCATTAGTAGTTAATACATGCTACAGTGGCAAATTATGTGTTACAATGAAATAACATGTTATTGCCATAATGCACTGTAGTAACTACCCCTCAGAATGTCATTGCATTTCACTGTATGTTCTGGTACAGGGTTTTCTAGATGCTGTTGCTTCTTTAGTGGAAATCTACTGTAATGTTCCACTTGGGTCAAAGAAAGCAGCAGAGAGCCTATTCTGATCGAGAATGCAATCCAAAAATATACCCTGCCCTGTTTCTCAGACAGCTGCAAACCAAAGCATTTAAAGTATCTAGAATATCCGCTATGTATTTTACAGCATAGTCGAAGGACTCCTTAGGGTACTTAATTTTTCTTGCAATTAATAACCTGCTGTGCTCTGAAATAGTGGAGTGTAAATCATGAATACAAAAATGGTTAAACTATAGCTTGTTTTCCTTTTGTGCTGCCAAATTATTTAAAGAAAGCTGCAAAGATGCAATCTTACTAGACTGAGGCAAACACAGCAATTACTAAAATCAACCATTGATCATTTTGTGGGCAAAAGGGATAAAATCTGGTAAAGGTAAAATGTGCAATGAAAAGGGACAAGGTGGGAGAAAACTGACAATAAGGCCCTAAACCAGGCTAGTACTATCCATACAAATGACTGCTGCATATCGTTTCCAGTTGGTTACATTGCAAAACACAATAAGAAGAGTGAGTAGCAGCTGTGTCTCTTCTTGCACTTCACCTGAATTATGCAAACTAATTGATCGCAGGTTTGGAAAAAGTCTTGTTAAAGAGTCATCAGAGTCTTCAATTGCCATTATGTTATTGTTGGCCAGAATCAAGGTGTCCAAATGGGGAAACATTATTCCTAGCTTACGAATCTCGGTCCAGTCATGAAGATTGTTGTCAGTTATATGCAGCAGTTTGAGAGACTGAGAGCAGACAGGAGAACATGAGACGGTCTCGTAGTCATTAAGGCACAAGAAGAGCTCTTCCAACCTACAGTGGTTCAGGAAAAGGAACCATCAATTCTGCACAGTTCCATCATCTCTTTACCAAACATTGGCATCATTCTAAAGGCAACCCACAAGAGCACATTTTTAGCAATACCCTGCCAAACCTCAAGCTATTACAGCCCTCCCCCCATAAACAAGTACTCTCTTTCTCCAGTCCTTCTCAACATGAATCTGTCTGCTACAGGCTCACACATCTGCATTAAAATCATACCCTCCTATTTATGAACATTCCTCTCTCTCTCTGGGAGCTCTATTCTATACAATCACACGCCCCCAAGAGTTGTTCTGCCACACAGTCCCCTCCCTACGTTAATCCCTCCCTCCTCAGGAGCCCTTCACTACACAACTCGCCCTTCCATTGATCAGCCCTTCTCTGAACAGAATAGTTTACTTACACTGGTAATTCCTGCAGCAAAATATGGACAGTTTCCCAAGATGTTTTGCTGTTGTTGAGGACCAGTTTGCGCACGCGAGAAAAGGAGACTGCACATATTTGTTCTAAAACAGACCTGTGCAAAGGATTGGAGCTCAGGTTTAAAAACTCCAGCTGTGGAACATTGGAAACAATTTTACTGACCTAAGAGCAGTAGACAAAAGAAGAGAGACAATATGCAGAGATTCCATGGATAAGCAACACGTGAAGATGAGAAGAGATAAAAACAGAAATTCCATAGTCAAAGGGGCAGTCACAGGATTTCCTGTTTTTTATGTCTGTATTCTAGCTGTACAGTAGGTACATGACAGAGAAAGGAGCTAAAAAAAGCATTTCAACTTATACATTAGGAATGCAAGTTTGTCAATATGCATTTGATTTTCTAGCATACAAGATCAACTAAACACATGATAAAGGAAAGCTTTAAAGCAACTTAAAAACAGTTTAATAAGTCTGAAACAAACCAAAAAATGTTTGAAAATAAAAAGTAAAAAATGTCCCAAAAACAACTAAAAATATTTATAGTGGACATCCATTTCACACAGTTACTACTTCCTTAACAATCTTAATTCTGTTTACAATTCAAACTCTTGATTTACATTATAAAAGGACACTTTTCAAAAGATTCTACGCATGTAACTAAGCAGTTACTCATCAGGTAAATATGGGGATCAAAAGTGTGCAGCCAGAGCAGGGCAAAGCTAGAAAGGAATACATGGGGATCTCATTTTTAAATTAACATGCTTAATTTATGGGACAAAGGCCATAGGTACTATGGTTAAAAAAAAAAAAAAAAAGGAGTGCCGTTGCCCCTCACCCCATTTTTTTAATGAGAAACTCTGCAGGCCTTCAAACACTATAAAAAAGTTGGCTCCTGTTTATAGAAGATGATTAGAAGGAAGTACCCTCTCTTGCCTCTTCTCAGAGTCCCTACACCCTGCTTTTTTACTCACAATTTAAGGCGTATAAAGAAGAGAGCTGTCTCACTGTCTCTCTTCAATTAAAATTAAGCGAGAATTTTTTTTTTAAATATACGACTGGCTAGGATGACCATTCAGAAATCTCTCCACACACTTCAGGCTAGAGCCTCAGATAATTAAGATAATTCTCCCAGCATGTAAAGCACAGTTACTTACCTGTAACAGGTGATCTCTGGGAACAGCAGGAATTAGTCCTCACATATGGGTACGTCGGAACAGACGGAGCCTGCGCGGGAAAGCTCCCCAGCTTCCCAGAAAGGAAGCTTTTGAGGCCTCCCACAGCGCATGCGCGCTGCCTTCCCGCCTTCCTGACCAACTCTCCTCAGTTCGAGTTTAAAGCTGAGACAATAGAGAGAGGAAAGGAAAGAGAGAGAGAGAGATACAACTCCTAGGGGAGGTGGGTGGGTTGTGAGGACTAATTCCTGCTGTACCCAGAGATCACCTGTTACAGGTAAGTAACTGTGCTATCTCCAGGAACAAGCAGGAATGAGTCCTCACATATGGGGACTCCCTAGCTAAGATGCCGGGGAGATCTCCTTCCAAGGGTTCCTCATCTTCCTATGGATCTCAGGCATCCATTCAGGGAAGGTGGGCAGGAGTTGTTTAAGAATAGAACAGGTGTCTGAGGACAACCTGACCAAACAAGGCATCCCGGCGGGAGTCCTTGTCCAAGCAGTAATGGGCTGTGAAGGTATGAACCGAGGCCCAGGTGGCTGCTCGACAGATCTGATCGATGGATACAGAATGAAGATGAGCCATAGATGTGGCCATGGCTCTCACATTGTGAGCTGTGACATGGCCTTCCGGAGAAAGGTTCTTACTCTGGTAAGCAAAAGAAATACACTGAGCAATCCAATTGGACATTGTTCTTTTTGAGACTGGAAGTCCTAAATGAGAAGGATCAAAAGCAACAAAAAGTTGAGAAGACTTTCGATGTTGCTGTGTCCTGTGGATGTAAAAGGCAAGAGCTCTTTTACAATCTAACGTATGTAGGTTCCTCTCTGCACTGGATGCATGAGGAGCTGGAAAAAAGAAAGGTAGATATATCTCTTGATTAAGATGAAAAGGTGAGACCACTTTAGGCATAAAGTGAGGATTTGTCCTAAGGACTACCTTATCATGATGGAACCTTATATAAGGTGGATTAGCCACTAAAGCCTGTAGTTCACTGATGCGGCGAGCAGAAGTGATTGCAATAAGGAAAATGACCTTCCAGGAAAGAAATTTCAAGGAGGTAGTGGCTAAGGGTTCAAAGGGTGGCTTCATAAGCTGACCAAGAACCACGTTTAAGTCCCATGCCACCGGAGGAGGCCGAATGGGAGGTTTAGTTAAAGTTAGACCTCTCATAAATCTTGCAATAAGAGGATGAGAGGAAACAGGTTGTCCATTGATAGGCTGAAGAGATGCTGCAATAGCACTCAAATGGACCCTTACAGAATTTGTTTTAAGTCCTGCATTGGAAAGATGCAGGAGATATTCGAGTAAAGAATTCAAAGGTAGTGCTAGAGGGTTAAGACCCTTTCCAGCACACCAAATGGAAAATCTTTTCCATTTAAAAGCATAAGAACGCCTGGTTGAAGGTTTCCTAGAGGAATGGAGGATATCCTTCACCTGTTGAGAAAGATTGAAGTCTTGAAGGTCTAGGCCTTCAGTAACCAAGCTCTGAGGTGAAGGGACTTGGGGTTTGGGTGCCACAAAGTCCCCTCCTCTTGAGACAGAAGGTCTGGAGCAGCTCCCAGATCCAGGGAGGGTGCCTGGGAGAGATGCAGAAGTAGAGGGTACCACACTTGGCGTGGCCAGCGTGGAGCTATGAGGATCATAGATCCTTGATCCCTCTGAAGTTTGAATAGAGTCTTGGAAATCAAAGGAATGGGTGGAAAGGCATACAGGAAGGCCTGACCCCAATGAAGGAGGAAGGCATCCTTGGCCTGAGCTGCCTGACACGGAATTCTGGAACAGAACCGGGGAAGTTTGGCATTGCACGGACTTGCAAACAAGTCTATGTCCGGGGTTCCCCATTTCTGAAAGATTCTGAGTACCTGATCCATGTGCAGGGACCATTCGTGTGGAAGCAGAACTCGACTGAGTCTGTCTGCCCAAGAGTTTTGGATTCCTGGGAGGTATACTGCCAGGAGATGGATTTGATGCTCTCTGGCGAAGGCCCACAATTTTAGAGCTTCGTTGCAAAGCGACAGAGAGCCAGTCCCTCCTTGTTTGTTTATGTAGAACATGGCTACTTGATTGTCGGTATGAACAAGGACTGTCATGTTGATGAGGAGGGTATGAAAGACCTTGAGAGCAAGGAAAATTGCTCGCAGCTCCAAAAGGTTGATATGAAGGGTGGTCTCCTGTGGAGACCAAGTGCCCTGAGTGGAGAGGTCTTGGAGATGAGCTCCCCAACCTGTTTGGGAGGCATCTGTAGTGAGAGTTGCTTGGGGTAACAAAGGTTGGAAGGGGGCCCCCAACAACAGATTTTGAGTGGATATCCACCATTGGAGAGACCAAAAAAGACGTTTTGAGGTTGCTATTTGGTCTGAGAGAGCTCCTGATGCTTGGGTCCACTGGGTGGACAAAGTCCATTGAGCTGCTCTCATATGTAGGCGAGCATAAGGCACCACATGAACTGTGGATGCCATGTGGCCTAGCAGTTGTAGCATCTCCCTGGCAGTCAAGTGGCTTCTGGACTGAACTTGAGAGGCCAAGTGCACTAGACGGTGACAACGGGCCTGAGGGAGATAGGCCCTTGCAGTGGTGGTATCTAGCCATGCCCCTATGAATTCTAGGGACTGAGTAGGGGTGAGTTGAGACTTTGGCAGATTGATGACGAGTCCCAGATACTGCAGTATGCATCTGGTGTGGTCCAGGGAAGTCTGAGCCTCGGACTGAGATGGAGCTCGGATGAGCCAGTCGTCCAGGTATGGGAAGACAAAGATTCCCAGAGTGCGTAGAAATGCAGCTACTATTGCCATGCATTTGGTAAATACCCTTGGAGCAGAGGCTAGACCGAAGGGAAGTACTCTGTATTGGAAATGTTTTCCCTGGAACAGAAACCGTAGGAATTTTCTGTGGGATGGATGGATGAGTATATGCGTGTACGCATCCTTGAGATCTAGAGAACAAAGCCAGTCCTGACTCTGTAGGTATGGAAGGAGAGTGCCTAGTGAAAGCATCTTGAATTTCTCCTTGTATAGAAATTTGTTCAATTCTCTGAGATCCAGAATGGGTCTGTACCCCCCTGTTTTCTTGGGGATGAGAAAATAAGGGGAGTAAAAACCTGACCCTTGTTGAGGAAGAGGAACCTCTTCTATTGCCTTTTGGGCGAGAAGAGTGGTCACCTCCTGACCCAACAGGTACAGGAGAGATGGGGGAGAATTGAATTGTCTCACCATGGTATGGGGAGGAAGGCTGGAGAAATGTAGTTTGTAGCCCTCTCTGATGATAGAGAGGTTCCACTGTTCTGATGTGATTTGTTCCCATCTGGGAGCAAAATGAGTTAACCTTCCTGGAATGGTGAGAGGCTCTGGTTGTTGCAGAGCCAGAAAGGTTAAGTTCTCTAGAATCAAGTCAAAAACTCTGAGGGGGTTGGGACTGCTGGACTGTAGCAGCCCCTGTAGACTTTGTTCTGGCCTGTTTAGATTGCTGACGCTTAGGAGCAAAGCGAACTTGGGAAGATTGCTGGCCAGTATTTGTGGAAAATCTGGTCTTTTTATAGAAAGGCTTCTTAAAAGGTTTTTTCTTGGCAGGGGTAGAGGTAGACTTAGAAAGTCTATCTAAAGCAGCATTCTCTGCATCCATTTGAGTGGCTTTGATTTGCCACTCCTTGCCAAACAGATGTTCACCTGTACAGGGCAGATTGCCCAAGCCTTCTTGTACCCAGGGTTCCAAATCAGAGGCCTGGAGCCAAGCAAGTCTGCGAGCAGCTATGGCAATGCCAGAGGCTCTGCTAGCTCCCTCAAAAGAGTCAAAGGCTGCTCTGTTAGAGAACTTTGAAACATCTTGAGTTTGCTTTAGCAAAAGGAGGAACTCCTCCTTTTTATCCTCTGGGATAAAGGGGAGAAAATGACATATCTTCAGTGCAATCTCTTTCAAAAACATGCCCATATAAAGGCTGTATGAATTGATTCTAGCAATAAGCATGCTAGCTTGGAAGATTTTTCTACCAAAAACATCCAGAGTCCTACATTCTCTTCCTGGAGGGGTAGAAGAGTGCCTTTTGGTACTCTTTATCTTTTTCATAGCAGACTTCACCACAATAGAGTGGTGAGGGAGCTGAGCTTTTTGAAAACCAGGAGAAGGAGGAACCCGATACATGGTGTCCAAACGTCGAGAATGTGGAGATAAGGTGAGAGGAGCCTCCCACAAGTCCATCATGTGTTCTTGAAGAATTTCATGTATGGGTAAGGTGGCTGCCTCTTTGGGAACCTTAGAGTATCCTAAAATATCCATTTTTTTTGCTCTAGGTTCTTTTTCAGAGGTTACAGATATGGAGAGTCCTTTAGCTACTTCAATAATGAAGTCTTGAAAGGACAAATCCTCTGGAGGAGACATTCTCCTTTTTTGGAGAAGAGGGCTCCTCAGGAAGAGTAAAAGAGACATTAGCAGAATCATCTGAGGTATCAGAATCTTCAGAAGATTCAAAGTACCGCCTATTAGCCTCCAGAGATCGATACGCGTACCGACCGGTATCGACATTGGGCGTACCGGGAACCGGATCGGTATCGAGAAAATCTCCGGAACCGGAGACCGGAACCGGCATACTACTGGAAGTAGATGCTCTGGGTACCGGTATCGGTTGTGGTACCGGAACCGGAGTCGGAACCGATTGTCGCGGTACCGAGGGCGTTGCAGCGTTAATGAAAGCCAGTATGGCTTGCTGCATGGATTGTATCGTAGTACCCATAGACGCCACAACTGCCTGGATGTCGGTACCGGTGTTAGCCGGTACCCCAAAGCAGTCTAACAGGTGATCGGTCGAGGCCGTACCATCGATGTCTACCTGTAACCCCATAGGAGGAGCTTTGGAAGCCGGAGCTTCCCGCCGGGGTTGTTTGGCTGGGGCAGGGTCCTCAGGGTCAAACCCAAGGGCCTCTCGCTGCTTAGAGGGAGATTTGCCCTTTGAGGACCTGCCTGAAGAATGTTTGGTTACCTGAGATCCATCAGGAGAGGAAGACCTGGAGGATGTTGATGCTGGAGTATCCGCAGAAAACAGCATATGAAATTTGGCTGCTCTGTTCTGTAAACCCCCTTTGGACATCAGAGAGCAGGATGGACAATCCGGAATGGAATGGTCAGGCCCCAAACATTTAAGACACCATTCATGGGTATCTGTGACTGAAATAGTACTGGTACACTTGGTGCATTTTTTAAAACCAGAGGCTGGTTTCTCCATGAGGGAGAATCTGAGAAGGCCTAGAGGCCTCACAGAAAAAACACACCAAGTGAAGAAAAAGTAATTATTATTTTTTTTTTTAAGAAATAAAGAAAAAAAGACCGGCGGTACCGGTTCGGAATCGGGGAAGGCAGACACGCGGTCAAAGAAACAAATTAAAATAACAATTTCTTCAGCGGTGACAGGAACACGACCTGCTGGCTCCGCGGAAAAAGAAGAACTGAGGAGAGTTGGTCAGGAAGGCGGGAAGGCAGCGCGCATGCGCTGTGGGAGGCCCCAAAAGCTTCCTTTCTGGGAAGCTGGGGAGCTTTCCCGCGCAGGCTCCGTCGGTTCCGACGTACCCATATGTGAGGACTCATTCCTGCTTGTTCCTGGAGATACCATTTTCCAACTGGAGTTTTAACAGCAAGAACCATCAAGATTATAAATTTCATGTAGAGGAAACGGATTAATTCAAATTCACAAATGAATGAAGCAAATGCATATAGGCTCTTAGCAAAATGTACACGCTCCAAACGGCTGTGTCATTAAGTGACGTTTTAAAGCAACAGCACCATTTAGATGCTTGATATTATTCACTTGATTGCATGTTCTTCAGGCCTTATGCTAACGTCTCTCCTTTTATGCACAAATGTATTTCTCTTTTTATACTTTTGGAAATAAAAAGTGTGCATCTTTTAATATTTTATTTTTAAAGTCCACTGCTCCCCTCATGCTGACTGTACATCAGTGTGTTGCCTGCAGGTGTTCCTGTGGGGACTGACAACACCCACTCTGCATTTTTATTCACAAGGGTGAATGCGAGGAAGTAGGAAATGCTTTAAAAACATCTAAACATTAAATATAATTCAGAGAAAAAGATGGATGTTAATAATATTTGTTTTACGTTCTTATAAATGACAAGTGCACTCTCAGAGTTCATAAAGATTCTGGAGTGGAGGAGTGGCCTAGTGGTTGGGGCAAGGTACTTCAGGCCGGAAGGTCAGGGGTTCAAATCCCACTAGAGGACAGCAACCTTGGGCCGGAAGGACTGGGGTTTCTAGTCCCACAGGTGCTCCTTGTGGTCTTGAGTAAGCCACTTAACCCTCCATAGCCCATGTTCCCTGTAAAATAGTTATCTCCAAGTTATAATGCCCTGTTCAATGTAATTTCAGTTTGTTCAATGTAAACCGCACTGATGCAGAATAGCGCGGTATATAAGAGAATATAAAATATAAATAAATAAATAAAAGCCTAGAAGGATTTTTTGAGCATGTTTGTGAATTCCTACACGAGTTCACCTCAATTCTAATTCATATTTGCTTGCGCTCAGACATTTTTGGGCTTTCTTGGATATTTTTGTGGTACTACTGAATCTTTGTCCTTATTATCCTGGCTTTCCCTTTTTGGTTTCTTTTTATTTCTGTATTTCTTTCTAATCTCTTGTGAGTTGAAAAAAATCTGTTTAGTAGTTTTCTATAGATTTAAACTTTGAGTTTAATTTAGCAGAGTATATTCTTCCAATGCTGGATTTCAAAATATGCTGCTGCAGCTGGAAGATGACCGTCAAAGACACTCATGTGGAATGCTGCTGCTGTCTGGGTCCAGAGCATGTTCCTTATCCACAGGGTTGCTCACCCTGATAAAATGTGTCTTTCCCAGGCCAGACAACAAAAAAGTCTTAAAATGAAGGAACTGGTTGGTTTATATGCAGCTTCTCCCACGACAGTGTTGGAGCTGAAAAAGAGAGGCTTGTGAGAAGGCAGGGGAGCGCATTGCTTGTGGAGAAGAAAAAAAAAAGGCCGTCATCCTAATAAGTCTTCTTCCAGGAGCTCAAAAAAGACCTATAGGAGATGCTTTTCAGAAGAGCACAATTTCTCCAAAAGTACGAATCCAGATTCTGCATCAAAACATTTCAGAGTGCGGAGATCCTCAAAGCAGAAGGGAGCAGACATTCAGTTTCTGTCACTTGCACAGAAAGACCACAAATAAAACATGAGCACGTGAAACTCTCAGATGATGTATCCTGGAGAAGAGGAAACTTTCCTTAGTGCAGTATCATATAGCACAGGTCTATCTGCACACACTTCATTTCTCCTGGGGACAGAGTTTGTTAACACGCATCTGCACTGAGAAGATAGCGTAGTTACTCACCTGTAACAGGTGTTCTCCGGGGACAGCAGGAATCAGTGCTGACATATGGGTGACGTCAGCGCCAACAGAGCCCTTGTGCGGAGCAAATCCCTAGCTTTCAAAGAAAGCCTTTGGGAATTGCATCACACATGCGCGGTCCTCTTCCCGCCCAAGGGTGCCATCTTGCTCAGTCAAATGACAAAGCTAAAAAGATGGCAAAAAGAACAAAATATATAATAATAGGACTGCAACTCCAAGGGGAGGATGGAGGGTCGTGAGGACTGATTCCTGCTGTCCCCAGAGAAAACCTGTTACAGGTGAGTAACTACGCTTTCTCCGGGAACAAGCAGGAAGTTAGTCCTCACATATGGGATTTCCCAGTTATAGGCTACTGAGGACCCACAGCTGAAAAATAGGCTCCCTCTACGACAGCCGCAAGCAGCCACAATAGGAATCTAACAGAGAGTAGCACTCCGGTAGCCTGACACAGAAGGGTCGGAGAGCAGAAGTTGCCTAGACCTCGAAAAGGTTGCGGACAGTCTGGCCGAAAGCACTGTCCCGACGGGACTCTCTATCCAAGCAGTAATGGGTTGCGAAGGCCTGACCCGAAGACCAGGTGGCGGCCCGGCAGATGTCTGCCAGCGTAACAGAGCGGAAATGAGCCACTGATGCCGCCATGGCCCTGACCCGATGGGCCGTGACACGACCCTCCAATGGAAGCTTGGCTGCCCTGTATGCCCAGACAATGCAGTCTGCTACCCAGGTGGACAGCGTATGCTTGGAAACAGCCATCCCCAGCTTACTGGGATCATAGTATACAAACTGCTGAGAAGCCCTTCTATGGTCCTGCGTTCGCTGAATATAGAAGGCCAATGCCCTCTTACAGTCCAGGGTATGCAGCACTGTCTCTGCCCAACTGGCATGCGGCCTGGGAAAAAAGGTAGGCACCACCTCCTCTTGGTTGAGGTGGAACGAGGAGACCACTTTCGGGAGGAACTTGGGGTGCATGCGAAGCACCACCCGGTTCCTATAGAAACTAATATAAGGCCTGTCGGACACAAGGGCCTGCAGCTCACTCACCCGCCGAGCTGACTGCCACCAAGAAAACCATCTTCCAAGAAAGGTAGTGTAGATGGTAGGTCGCCATCGGCTCAAAGGGTGGCGAGTAAGCTGCCCTAAAATCACATTCAAGTCCCACTCGGTCGCCGGAGAGTGAACCAGAGGCTTCAACAGAAGCAGGCCTCTCAAGAACTGAGAGACCAAGGGATGGGCAGAGAGAGGTTTTCCCTCCACCGAGGGCACTGAGGTGAACTCTTACGGAGTTGGACTTGAGGCCCAAATCTGAGAGGTGGAGAAGGTACTGCAAAACCACCCCAACATGGCAGGAAAAAGGATCCACAATCTGCTCCTCACACCAAGTCACAAACCTATGCCATTTCAAGGCATAGGTCAGTCTAGTCGACAGCCTCCTTGAGGCCAGCAAGACCTCTTCAACATTCTTTGGAAGGAGGAATGGTGCGAGTATTACCCTTACAGCAGCCATGCCATTAGGATGAGCGAGCTGAGGTTGGGGTGCAAAAGAGTGCCCCCCTCCTGGGACAGGAGGTTCGGAGAGAACCCCAGGGGAATGGGGGCCTCCACCGCTAGCTGAAGTAGAAACGGAGACCAAGGTTGCCTCGACCACCTCGGGGTTATCAGGATTACTGAGGCCTTGCCCTGGAGGATCTTGAATAGAGTCTTGGCCACCAGGGGCGTCGGAAGAAATGCATACAGGAGGCCTACAGACCATGATATCAGAAATGTATCGGCAGCCACCCTGTGCGGGTGGGCTGCCTGGAGCAGAACTCGGGCAACTGGTGATTGACTAGACTCGCAAACAAGTCCAGAACTGGCCGCCCCCAGGTCTGAAAAAGCCAATGGACTACTCTCCTGTCCAGCTGCCATTTGTGGGGCTGGAGAATCCTGCTTATCCTGTCGGCTAAGCAGTTGTCTTGGCTCGACGGGTAGACGGCCTGCAGATGAATGCCATGCCCTGCTGAAAACAAGCACTGATCCAGGGTTTCCTGACAGTGGACGGGACCCTGTACCACCCTGCTTGTTCACATAGAACAAGGCTGCCTGGTTGTCTGTCTGTATCAAGACAGGTTCGTGAGCCAGGATGTGCCAGAATACTCTGAAGGCTAGGCGAATGGCATGGAGCTCCAAGAAATTGATTTGTTCTGCTCTCTCGTTGGGGGACCACACTCCTTGAATACAAAGCCCTTGGCAGTGGGCTCCCCAGCCCAGCAGGGATGCATCCGTGGTCAGGATCTTCGTGTGCAGAGGAGCCTAGAAAGGCATTCCCACCTCCAAGTGGAGTGGCTGAAGCCACCAGTCCAGGGACTGCACTAGTCACCTGAATATTGTTTGCACTATTGAGCAGTTCGCATATGGAGGCGGGCATCCGGGGTCACATGGACCATAGACGCCATGTGCCCGAGAAGGCGCAGAAACTGTCTTGCTGACACTATGGATCTGCGACTCATCTGACATGCCAGGGCCAGAAACCTGTTCACCCTGTCAGCAGGTAGGCCCTTGCCTGAAGGGTATCGAATCTGGCCACAATGAACTCTAGTTGTTGAGTGGGGACAAGGCTGGACTTGGGGTAAATGATCACAAACCCCAGCTGCTAGAGAACCTGGATGGTGCTAGATGTGGCCTGATGGACCTCAGTGGCTGAAGTGCCTCTGATGAGCCAGTCATCTAGAGAGGGGAAGGGGAAGACCCTTGAAGTGAATACCCTGGGGGACAAGGCCAGGCCAAAGGGAAGCACCCTGTACTGGTAGTGATTTCCTCCCCCACAAAGTGTAGATATTGCCTGTGGTCTGGGTGTATCAGGACGTGAGTATATGCATTCTTTAGGTCTAAGGAGCATAGCCAGTCTCCCTGGTGGAGGTAAGGCAACAATATTCCAAGGGAGAGCATCTTGAACTTCTCCCTCACCAGGAATTTGTTTAAGTTGCACAGGTCAAGGATGGGCCTGAGGCCTCCTGTTCTCTTTGGTACCAGAAAGTATCTGTAATAGAGGCCTTTGCCCTGTAGGTGGTGGGGCACCAGTTCTACCACCTGATCCTTGAGAAGACACGCCAATTCCTTCAGCAGAAGGTCCCGGTGAAGGGGAGACCTGAGGGGCTCTCCCGGGAAGTAAGGAAGGTGCACCTGGGCCAGATGAAGAAGATAGCCCTGACGGACTATCTGCAGGACCCAGGCATCGGTGGTAATGGCTGTCCATCTGTGGGCATACAGGGTCAACCTTCCTCCTGTGCACTGCTTGTCCCCTATGGGGAGTGAGGCCATGCTATAAGAGCCAAAAAACACTGCCAATCTGGGCCGGAGCCGGTGCCTGGGGGCTTTCTGCTTATGCGGCCTTGCCCCTGTCCCTTGGCCTGCTGGGGAGTCGGGGAGGCCTGAAAATGGGGGTAGCTTCGATAAGTAGCACCCTTCCTCGGGTAAAAGGGCTTTTTACCCGAGCCCTTCTTGCGAGAAGGGGCAGAGGTCTTCTTGGAGAGACGTGTCCACGTCATGTACTCGGACTCCAATTCCGCGGCCTTGTCAGTCATGGGTTTGCCAAAGAGGTTCTCTCCTTGGCATGGGACATCGACCAACTTGTCCTGAACCCATTGCTCAAGGTCTGACGACTGTACCATGCTTGGCGGCGTGCACCAATGCCTGCCGCAGGTACCCGGGCCACCGACTCGAACCAGTCATAGGCTGCTCGAGTCATAAACTTTAAGCACTCACGGATGGCGGTGGACAGGCCCCTGAAGCGCTGCAAAGGCCCCTTGGAGAGACCAGCTGAGAACCCGGCGAGTTCCTTCGCCAGGTCCCTCAGGTACATGCCTTGATATAATTGCTGTACCACTCAGTAGTAGTAGAATCAATCCAGAAAATTAAATGTTCAAAGAACCAGTTCAATACTCTTGACAGGCAAGAATCTAAAATATTTGATATGGTCATAAAGAAAGTTTGTCAGTTATTTATACTAAGCTCCAGAATTGAAGCATATCAGTTGTACATAATTTAAATGTATGCACTAATGCATTTCAAAATGTTAGGGTTTTGCTATTCATTTTTTTCAAGATCAGAGAGGCTCTCAGACTACTTGGCAAATGCAAAAGAATATGATAAGAACTTTATTACATCTGCTCTGCTTTTAAAACATTCAAATCACATCCTCTTACACTTCAACTATCACTAAGGGCACACAGTATGAATCAGAACTTCTGGTTTAACGGAAAATGCATGTGAAAGGTTAGCAAATGTGCCTTCTCTGTGGACAACGACAAAGACTGTAGGTATCAAAAGGATCACAGTACCAACTTACAAACTTTCAGTCACAATTGATCAGTTGATGACAGCAAGAAAACCTTCCTACCTGTACAGAAAATTTTCTACAAGACTAATTACAAGCAATACCCTGGATATCAAAATAAGTGCAATCAGAAGAATAGTAGACAAACCTCAACCCAAGTCTCAGGCTAAAACATCACCAGCATTTTGAGACAACCAATAATGGGGGAAGGGGGAGGGGAAAGAGGACGGAGCGGGGTGGGTTGATCTTACTACTTCAGTCATCTCTACGTGATACAAATGGATGCTTCAGACAAGTCAGGAATGGATATCATTTGTGATTCTCTTGAACATTTCCAAATTAGTCCTTTCAAAAATAGCAACGCAGCAAACTTCTCTTCCAAGAGATTCAATTACCTGTACACGACTGCTACAGAAAATGTCTCAGAAATAAAAGGTCAAAGGGTTCTAGTCCAGGTATTTCATAATCTAAGAGAGTTCAATAAATTCTTGGTTTGAGAGTAGTTCAAAAATAATACCATATCAATCTTACTTCTAGTACTGGATTGTGATTGGTTATACTCACTAGATCTCAAGAACAGACATACAAGCACAATTATTTATCTGCTTCATAGACACTAATATTCAGAATCACGAGTAAATGTAATCCATACTGGGTCCTGGCCTTTAGCCTTGTATGTAGCTCTAGGATGTTTGCAAAGTATCTAGCAATAGTGGCAGCTTATCTTCATAAGATGGGTATTTTTGTTTTCCCCTATCCAGAAAACTGGCTGATCAAGGGCTCCTCTCTACTGGAAGCATGATTATCTTGCTAGAATCCCTGAAATTTATCATAAGCTTCCAAACATCAGTTTTAGCCTACATAAGACCTTCAATTCACTGGAGCCCATCTGAACCATTCAACTATATAAAGTCTTCTTTCCACACCAAAGAGAGAATGCATTAAATAAGGCTAACAAACTCACTCTCCAAAACAGTAAGCTTGTCTGTTCAATCTGATATGCAACTACTGGGTTACATAGCTATAACAGATCATGTAACCCCATCTGTTGCGTTTAGTTGATGCTCAGGTTCCAGTGGGACCAATCCACTCCATCACTCTCATGTCAATTCACAATCTCCAATTCGTGATTTGAGTACTTCAGTCATGGAGAAAAGAATAAATCTCGACAGGTCAACCAGTCTCAACTCCAAATATTATTAGCTATAGATGCTTCCAAATGGGTTTGAGGAGCTCATATACAGTTTGTGAACCCAGGAAGCTTGGTCACACG
Source organism: Ichthyophis bannanicus (assembly GCA_033557465.1). Classification (NCBI taxonomy): domain Eukaryota; kingdom Metazoa; phylum Chordata; class Amphibia; order Gymnophiona; family Ichthyophiidae; genus Ichthyophis; species Ichthyophis bannanicus. The sequence continues at coordinate 71,735,749 of CM066034.1, forward strand.
CAGAGAAATTAGTTCAAATTTTAGAACTCAGAATCATCTTCAATGCTCTCAAAACATTCTACAAGTGTTGAAAAAGAGGGATCCGATTTGAATATACATTCTGTTCAAGGAAGCAGTCAAGATTTAGATCAGGGCTGTCTCCATACAAATGAATCGCTGTTTTCTAGCTGCCAGGAGAAGAGAAGATAGATGAGCTTAGTCATCTAGACCTTCAGGTGTGGTCACTGGAAAAGGAGGTCCTTCAAGAACACTTTCAACTTTAGGAATGAATTCGCAATGCTAATCTCTTTGCATTGAAGGAAAACAAGAAATTACTCAACTTCTATTCCATAAGACGGAACAGTAGAGGATACTTTCAGTATTAATATTTCCACCCCATTGATTTCCAGAACTCTGCAGACAACTGTAGAGAAGCAGCCTTTTGTAATTCTCATAGCTCCTTGCTTGTCCACAACAGGTTTGGTTTCCTCGGCTATATCAACTGTCAGTGAAAGAACCTGTCTAGTGGAGATTCCATCCCTTATAGTACAAATGTAATGGACACCATTACATCCAGACATCCATTAACAGCGTGGAAGTTGAGTTCCAAATAGCAGAATCCTTGTACTTTCCCAAAGGCGTAGACAATATCTTGCTCACCTCAAGGAAGGAATCCACAAAAAAATCTTAAGTGGAGGAGTAGCCTAGTGGTTGGGGCAAGGTACTTCAGGCCGGAAGGTCGGGGGTTCAAATCCCACTAGAGGACAGCAACCTTCGGCCGGAAGGACTGGGGTTTCTAGTCCCACAGGTGGTCTTGGGCAAGCCACTTAACCCTCCATAGCCCATGTTCCCTGTAAAATAGTTATCTCCAAGTTATAATGCCCTGTTCAATGTAATTTCAGTTTGTTCAATGTAAACCGCACTGATGCAGAATAGCACGGTATATAAGAGAATGTAAATAAATAAAATAAATAAATAAAGTGTTAAATGGAAGAGATTATATTATGGCAAAAGCAACACAATTAAAGTCCATTCACTTGCTCGCCAACCAATTTTCTGCAATACTCGTTCACCTGCTTGACTTCTAGTTTAAACATATCTTCGGTAAAAGTGCACCTTTTCTTTAAGGTATTTATTGAGTTTAGCCATTTTACAACCACCAATGTTGTTGTTGTCGTTGTTAAGTGCCATCGAGTTTATGTCAATTCACGGTGACCCTCTGGATAGTTGTCCGAACTCTGATCAGTCTTCAGTCAGGTGGCTAATTGTTGATAGAGTGGCATCCATAGCTGCCTGTTATTGTACTGATCCATGACATTCTTGGCCTTCCTCTTTTGCGCTAACCTTCAACCTTGCCAAGCATGATGTCTGTCTCTAATGATCCCTCTCTCTTCGCATGCTGTGTCCAACATATGAAACGGATCAATAAAAACAAAACAAGGAGTAATCATTTTTGTTTACAATAATGGTATAGTTCCAAAACTCAGATCACAAACCTGAAGACCCTCAGCTGCCTCACATAAAACTTATTGACTTACTTTTTAAGCCGATGAGAAGATATATTTCCAAATTTTGTTAATATGTAAAACATGCAGGTCACGTGATGCTATGAGAGCAGCTGAATTGCTGCTCTCTGGGTTGCCCTCGTTTGTTCTCCCTCTTACCGTAGCTCAGTGCCCTGATCGGCAGTGAAATCACTCCCAATGGCTGCTGGACAGTGCAGTGTTTTTGAAGGGCTGCGATAGCGGATCTATGGCGGCTCGTGCGCTTAAGGACGACTGGAAAAAAAGCACGCTTAGGAGAAAAGATGGCAGAGGTCAGCATGACTGGGCTTGGTTCTCCTGGCCGTGATGCGCTGGGGGAGGTGGTGACAGAATCTGTGGTTACAGCATTGTCAGGCAAGTTTGATCAGATCTTTGCAAAACTGGAGGGTGTTTCACAAGCCATGGAGAGTTTTGGTAAGCAGCTAGGGAAAGCAGAGACCCGACTGGGAGCTGTACAGGACAAGGCCAGGAACACAATACGAACCTTCAGGGAGCTGCAGCGGTTGGTGGCACAACAGGAGTTAAAGCTGGAGGACTTAGAAAACAGAAGCAGAAAAAACAACCTTCGTTTTGTGGGGATCCCTGAAACAGTAAAGGAGAGGGGGAGCTCAGAGGGTTCTTGGAGACTTGGTTGCCAGCCACACTACAGTTTGGTGCGGTCTGTGGCCCTGTGACTACTGAGCAAGCTCACTGCTTGGGGGGATGCCAGTGCTTGCCCCAGGGTGGTAATTGCTCGCTTTCTGAACAATGTGCAAAAGGATAAAGTTCTCCAAGCAGCTAAAACTCAGAGCTCCCCTATGATGTTCCAAGGGACTAGAGTTCTGATTTTTCAGGACTATTTGCTGCAGCTGGAACAGCGACGGAAAGCTTTCAGCCCGGTGTGCAACAAACTTTGTGGCAAAAATCTGTTTCTCCCTTCAATACCCCCACTTGGCTCTGAAAGGTACATAATGGGACTGTACGAGTTTTTACAGAAGTGGATGCCGCACAGCTTTTTGTGGACTCTCTCCTGACTCAGGGCTCCCTGAAGTCAGAGGTCTCGTAATTGTTTGTACCGACGGCTTGGGGCGGGACAGGGGTTTGGCATCCCCATGTACTAATGAAGGTGGCAGGGGGCCCCCCCCAATATCTCTTTTGGATCTTATAGTCTGTCACGTGGACTTTTAGATACCCAAATGAAAGATACTAGTGTGGTCCTGGTGGAGCATGGCCATCAGGTCCTGCTCTTTATTGTTTGCTTTAATCTGGGGGGGGGGGGGGGGGTGTTTTATGACAGAGTATACTGTTAGGCGCGAGAGGTAAGGTGTGTTTGGAGGTCAGAGTGAAAGTGGACAGAATCTGTGCTGTATGCCGAGTGAGAGGACTAGGTTTTAGGTTGTGGGGCTTTCATGGGCCAAGATTGGGGTTTGCTATGTGTCAGCGTGTATGGGAGTGTCCACATATCTGAGTGAAAGTGGTCGTGAGAAGTGGTACTGGGGCTAGCGGGGGGCCTATGCAGGATCCATAACCACTGCATGAGAGGAGGGTTGGAGTTATGGGGTGCGCAGAGAGAAAGGGGGTGGAGCTGGGGAAGTGGGTAGAGGGAAATGTGGGGGAGAGAACTACCTGAGGGGGGTGGGCCTTGGGGGCTGGTATTCTGGGTTGGAAGAGATGGTGGAGGGGGGCTCTAGGCTGGGGGGGGGGGCCCTGCCTAAAGTGCAACTGTGGGTTACATGGTCTGTAATGTATTCGTTTCAGTTCGACCCAGGCCGAGAGTCGTTTCCTGGAACATTTGCGGGCTTGGTAGCCCTATCAAATGGTGGAGATCTTGTGGGTTCTATAGTGGTACAGGGAAGATATTATGATGTTGCACGAAATACACCAATCCAAAGTGAAACTGGATACATTTCAGGGAGGACCGGTTGGACAGGTGTTTGGAGTTCCTGCGAATGAGAAAAAAGGGAGGGGTAGCCTTATTGGTGCATTGGGGGTTACTTTCCAACTTCATCAGGAGGCTGTTGACCTGGCCAGTCGGTATGTGTTGATTAGTGGAGAACTGCAGGGAAGGAAGGTAGTACTAGGGAGTGTGTATGCGCCCTATGTCGCTGACCCTGTTTTTTTGCAGGGCTGGCAGCTGATATTGAGAGGGTTCCGGATCATCCAATGATTTTTGGGGGGCAACTGGAATAGGGTAATGGATTCTAGCTTAGACACTTCCGGGTGTCTTGGGCAGGGGGCACAGATGCCTACATCTCGACATTTACAGCGCTTCATGCGGCATTGCCAGATGGTAGATGTGTGGCGACTGTTCCGTTCTCAGGAGCGGTATTACACTCATATGTCTCGGGCTCATTGCACTAAAACATGACTGGATTTTTTGCTGGCGTCTGAATGTATATTTGGAGAAGTGTATATGTGGATTCTCTACAGGAAGACCTATTCAGGCAAACGGTAACAGAACCCACACGTGAAAGGGCCATACTGGACTTGGTGCTTAGCAATGGTGAAAGTGTTTCTGATGTTATAGTGGGAGATCATTTTACATCCAGTGATCATCAGATGGTGTGGTTCAGTATTAGGACTAGGGCTGTTAGAATCCATTCAAAAGCAAGGGTTTTAGACTTTAGGAAAACTAACTTTGCCAAGATGGGCCAATACCTCAGGGAATCATTAGCAAGATGGGAACAGCTGGGGGATGTAGAAAAACTGTGAGCAAAACTGAAAGAGGATATTTTAAGGGCAACCAACCTTTTTGTTAAAATGGTAAATAAAGGTAAAAGGAAAAGGAGACCGCTATGGTTTTCGAAAGAAGTAGCTGAAAAGGTGAAGAAAAAGAGGGAGGTCTTCATGAAATACAAGAAATCACAGAGAGAGGAAGACAGGCATCTATATTTTGAAAAACTTAAGAGAAGCTAGCAAAGTAGTCAGGACAGCAAAGATTCAGAAAGAGGAGGAAATAGCCAATGCAATAAAATGGGGTAATAAGACATTTTTCAGATATGTTAGTGAGGAGAGGAAAGGCAAATGTGGTATTGTCAGACTCAAGGGTGAAGGGGAGGAATATGTAGAAGCTGATGAGGATAAAGCGGAATTGCTTAACAAATATTTCTCTTCTGTGTTTACAGATGAAAAACCAGGAGCAGGACCTCAGAAAACATCCACAAACAGGAACAAAAGCGAGGGGCATCTTGAACAATTCTCAGAAGACTGTGTTCGTGAGAAACTAGCTAAACTTAAAGTAAACAAAGCGATGAGACCGGATGGGATACACTCTAGAATACTGAGGGAACTTGGGGACGTTCTAGCAGTAACACTGACTGACCTTTTCAATGCCTCGTTGGAGTTGGGAGTGATGCCAAAGAACTGGAGAGATGCTCATGTGGTCCCTTTACACAAAAGCGGAAGTAAGTATGTGGTTGAAAACTACAGGCTAACCTTCGTTTAACTTTGGTGGTGAGTAAATTATTGGAAATTCTGCTGAAAGAGAAAATAGTGAGGTTTCTGGAGTCCAGCGGATTACAGGATCTGACTGAGGCAGCATGGATTCACCAGAAGCAGGTCTTGTCAGACAAATCTGATTGATTTCTTTGACTGGGTTACCAGGGAGTTGGACGGAAGGAGAGCCCTAGATGTGGTGTATTTAGATTTCAGTAAAGCCTTTGACACCGTTCCTCACAGGCGATTTATAAACAAACTGAGCACCCTAGGAATGGACCCAAAAGTTACTGCTTGGTTTGGAACTTGGTTGAGTGGGAGGTGAAAAAGGGTACAGGTAAATGGAGCTCACTCTGAGATTACCAGTGGTGTGCCCCAGGGATCTGTCCTTGGTCCTATTCTTTTTAACATATTTGTTAGTGATACAGCGGAAGGGCTGTCGGGTAAGGTTTGTCTCTTTGTAGATGATATCAAAATCTGCCATAGGAGTAGACACCCAGGAAGGTGTAGATAACATGAGGTGGGATTCTAGCTAAGCTTGAAGAATGGTCTAGAATTTTGGAGCTGAGATTTAATGTTAAAAAATGCAAGGTCATGCATTTGGGCTGCAGCAATCCAAGGGAGCGATATAGTATAGGGGGGTGAAGTACTTTTGTCCACTAAAGAAGAGTGGGACTTAGGCGTGATTGTGTCTGATGATCTTAAAGTAGCTAAGCAGGTAGAAAAGGCGACAGCAAAAACTAGAAGGATGCTTGGGTGCATAGGAAGAGGAATGGCTAGCAGAAGAAAGGAGGTGATAGTGCCTCTGTATAAGTCTTTGGTGCGACCTCATTTGGAGTATTGTGTGCAATTCTGGAGACCGCACCTTCAAAAGGATATAAAACAGGCTGGAGTCAGTACAGAGGGTGGCTACTAAAATAGTTAGTGATCTTCATTATAAAGCATGTGAGGACAGACTTAAGGCAGGATAGACGTGATATTTAGAAACCTTCTTGCTATTGATCCCTTAGCTCTCTCCTCCACTATTTCCTCACCCCTTTCATCCACTCTTTCTTCTACTTCTATTGATGAGGCTGTGACCTCCTATAATGCTGTACTCTCTTCTGCTTTGGATTCTCTTGCTCCCCTCATCTCACGTCCTGTTAGGCATTCCCCTCCACAGCCTTGGCTCTCTCCTTTTGCCCGCTATTTGCGCTCCTGTGCCCGCTCTGCTGTGCGTGCCTGGCTCAAATCTCACTCTCATGCTGACTTTCTCCACTTTAAATTCATGCTCTTCTCCTTTCAGTCAGCCATTGCACTTGCCACACAAATCTACTTCACCAATCTGACTCTCCTGTCTCTAATCCTCGTGTCTCTTTTATACACTCAATTCTCCAGGACCAAGCAGGAAGTCAGTCCTCACATATGGGTGACGGTGACGTCGATGTCGACGGAGCCCTTGTGCGGAGCATTTCCCTAGCTTTCAAAGAAAGCCTTTGGGAATGCAGCGCGCATGCGCGGTCCCCTTCCCGCCCAAGGGTGCCATCTTGCTCAGTCTTCTTTTTTCCGCGGAGCCCGACGGATGTGTGTCGTCGTCATCCAGTAAAAAGTTGATTTTTCCTGTGTGGATTCATGGTTTTTTGCCCAGTTCGACACCGGTTCCCCTTCCCGCCTGAGCCCGGTACACCGGTACCGAGCCCGGAGCTAAGTTTTTTCGGTATTTATCCTTCGTGACTAGCGTTCACGCTTTTTTTCTCTTTTTCACTGGCAGTCCGGTCTTTTGACCTTGCAGGGGCCCCTTTTTCCCCCGATGGCTGCCAGTGGGTTCAAGAAGTGTGATCGGTGTAAGAAGCTGATGTCTCTCACCGACACACATGACGGCTGCCTCCGGTGCTTCGGGCCCGACCATGACCCGGTGGTCTGTGTCCCGTGTGGCAAAATGTCCTCTAAGGCACCAAGGAGTGAGTCTTCTGGCTTTTCAGCCGACGCATGGCCAACTCCACCACCATGGAGTTATGCGTCAGCTGTGACTTTTGGAAGCCCGGGCCTCCAGCGGACTCAGTACATCGAGTCGAGCCGTTTGCTCACCACCTGTACTGAAGCCGGTGTCTCCCACCTTTGGAGCATCAGCCGTTCCAGGATCGGAGGAACGGATACCATGAGCGATTCCCTTGGAGGAGCCTCATACTGGAGGATTTCCAACTCATCTACCCAAGGGTCCTCCTCTGACTCGGTAGGGAACGCCAGGGCCTTTGACATATCCTTGACTAAATCAAGGAAGCCCATATCCTCTGACGGGGACCGCTGTCAAGGCTCCTAGATGGGAGAGTCAGATGGCAAGTCGTGGTGGCGATGGGTATCGAGGGACTCCTCGTCCTCTGTCTCCCACTCAGAGTAGTCCATCAAGGACTCTTAGGAGGGCTGCTTTGCAGGCCTTGGGGCCGCCGGTGCCCGGCATACTTGCCAGGGATGACCGTGGTCCCATCGAGTGGGACTCAGATCGCAACCTTGGCCGAGGATTGGCTCGGCCTCTGGGGACATCTTGGTCGCCGAGGGCCTGGTGGACGGGGCGGATGAACCGGTTGTGCCGAACAACAGCGTCCTCTGCTTGTCCATGAAGGGAGACAAACTGCGCTCCAGGGCCGCCATTCTGGACTCCAGACCAGAAGGCTCCACAACCTTTGGTGTGGGCACAGAGGGACTCGGGCCCGATGGTGGTTCACCCAAAGGGGAATCCTTGATGAGGATGGTGTCTGGGGACAGAGGCTGTTCCATGGTTGGATCCTTTTGGGGGACGTTTGCAGGGTGCTCCCTCTCCGAAGCCTCGGACAAACGTCTCGGACTACGGGACCGGGACCAGGGAGCACACAGCTGGTCGGAACCGTCCAAGGATGCAGCCTTTGAGGGTTTTTTCTTCTTCCTGGGTTCCCTTGAGGGAGACCCCCTTTCTGAGGACCCACGACGGGGCTCGGGTTTGGGAGATTCCACCCGAAACGTCGGGGCCTCAGACAAGCCCCTGGCCTTCGGAGGTACCAGGGACTCAGGGATAAACTTATCATGCTGCTGCTGGTGGTTCTTGAGGGTCTTACTGGACATCCTTTTATAGAGACTGCAGGCTGCCGGGTTGTGGTCTGGCCCAAGGCAGCGGAGACAGCAGTCGTGTGTGTCGGTCAAAGACATAATTTTAGAGCACCGATCATACTTCTTAAAGCCACTGGTAGCCATGGGGGAAAAAAGTACTCCTGCGAGGTTGAAGACTCTCCGGGCTGCCAGTTGGAAGAAATAAGGCGCGAAGATGCCAGGAAAAGATAAAACAAAAACTATAAAAACAGACCCAAACTCGACACCGAGGCAACAAAGTCAGTGGTGGGAAGAGTACTGGTGCGATACCGTAGATGAGTATGAAACTCAGAGAGAAAAATCAACTTTTTCCGGAGACAAGCCAGACAAATGTAAAAAAGGAGGCTGAGCAAGATGGCACCCTTGGGCGGGGAGGGGACAATGCATGCATGGTGGCATCTCCCAAAGGCTTTCTTTGAAAGCTGGGGGGATGCTTCCGCGAGGGCTCAGTCGGTGCTAACGTCACCCATATGTGAGGAATGACTTCCTGCTTGTTCCAAGGGAACTGTCCCCATCTGGAGGCTACCCCTGCATAAGCCGAGGGGGTTGTTTGTTGTTTGCTTTCTCTCAGATGCTGGTTATAAGTTTGAGGCCCATAAACTTAGGGGGAGGTCTAGAGAATGACTGGTATCTTCACCTTGGGTAAAATTGTTGAAAAATACTGGCAGTAGGGTATGATTGTTGCTGATTTTTAGGTAGAGTTAAGGGGTTTCTGGTGTTTTAAAAAGCTCTTTCACCACTGAGCTGGCATCCTTTATCTAGAAGATAGCCAACGCCCAATGTCTTGGAGACTATTTCATCATGGATATCCTCTCGTAGCCCTGAAGTCTTAAGCAGTTCGCCGAGAGGTGATGGCCAAAGCTACTGCTCTAGATAGTATGTCATATGTGGAGCGAATGAGACAAGTGAATTCTCCAGGACCAAGCAGGAAGTCAGTCCTCACATATGGGTGACATCGACGTTGATGGAGCCCTTGCGGAGCATTTGCCCAGCTTTCCATGAAAGCCTTTGGGAATGCAGACACGCATGCGCGGTTCCCTTCCCGCCTAAAGGTGCCATCTTGCTCAGTCTCTCTTTTTCCGTGAAGCCCACCGGACGTGTGTCCTAGTCCTCCCGGAAAATAGTTAGATTTTTTTTGGCGATCCTTCGCTATTTTTTCTCCGGTTCGACGCCGGTTCCCCTCCCGCCGGGTTCGGTACACCGGTATCGAGCCTGGTCTTCTTTTTTCGGTTTTTGCCCTTTGTGGCTGGCGTTCGCGCCCTTTTTTTCTTTTTCCATGGAAGGCCGGTCTTTTGACCTCGCGGGGACTCTTTTTTCCCCGATGGCTTCCAGTGGGTTCAAAAAGTGTGATCGGTGCAAGAAGCTAATGTCTCTCACCGACACACACGACTGCTGCCTTCGGTGCCTCGGTTCTGACCACAATCCTAAGACGTGTGGACCATGTGGGAAAATGTCTTCCAAGGCACTTCGAAGTCGCCAACACCAAAAGGAAAGGCTTTTTTCTGACTCGGCCTCCGGCCGGGCCCGGACCTCGTCTGAGGACTCGACATCTCGGGAATCGGATCCCGAGCACCGTCGGGGCTCCTCGGACAGGGGGTCTCCCGACCGGGAATGAAAGAGGAAAAGCGGCTCCCGAGGGTGTCGTCGGAAGAGGTCCCTGGCTCCTCGAGAGCTAGGTCTCAGACCTCCGACCGTCGCCCCAGGTCCATGGAACAGGAGAAGCCTCCCAAAGTACCTCGTGTGGAGCCGGAGTCTGCTGGACACGCAAGTCCTGTAGTCCTCGTGGACTCTCCTCCCAGAGAGCTGACGTCGGGCCCGGCGCTGCTGGGGCCCGAGTCGGGGGCTGCTGAGTCTCCTGAGCTGGGTCTCAGGCTGACAGCCTTGGAGAGCAGACTGTCTGCCTTCATGGAACAGCAGTGGGCACTAATGGCCAGCCTGTCTGGCGCATCTGCCCTGACCACCGGGACATTGACATCGAAGTTGACCCCGGAGACTGAGCCGATACTCGAGACTATAAAGGCTCGATGTCGACCTCGGTCGCGGTCTCCCTCGACCTCCCGTTTGGGACCGAGGGCGTTGACGCTGGTGCCTTCGGCGTCGGGGCAGGTGCTCACAGGCCCTGCGCAGTCGGACGAGTCCGCCTGGGAGACGGAGGACGAGGAGTCCCCCGACACCTTCCGGACTCGGTGCGTCCCGTCGGACTCACCGCAGTCTGAGCCCCGGAGTAGATCCCCCCCGGAGGATACCCGGTTCTCGGAGTTCGTCCGGGATATGGCCACCGCGTTGGCTATCCCTGTGGATCCCGAGGAGGAGCCTCGAGCCGAGGAGCTCGAGTCCCTACAGTATGATTCTCCTCCAAAGGAGGCCTTTACTGTTCCGGTTCCTCCAATGGTGGAACGGCTCCTCTTCCGGATGTGGGAGGCACCGGCCTCGGCGCCGGTTCTAAGCAAGCGGGTCGATTTTATCTATTGACTCAGGAAGAGTCCTGGCTTTCAAAAGGCACAGCTACCACACCATTCCATGGTGGTGGAATCGACCATGCATCTCCTGAAAAGTCAGAAGATGCACGCCGCGGTGCCCCCTGGCAGGGAGGCCCGGAACCTCGATGGTTTTGGTAGAAAGTGCTTCCAGGGCTCGATGCTTGCTTGCCGTGTCCAGTCTTACCAGCTGTACATGGGCATGTACTTGCGAGACCTGGCCAAGGAGCTGGCCGGGTTCTCTGCTGGTCTCTCCGGGGAACCTTTGCAGAGGTTCAAGTCCTTGTTCTCGGGGATCCGGGAATGCTCCAAGTTTATGTCCTGCGCTGCCTACGATGGCTTTGAGGTTTCGGCCCGTGTTGCGGCAGCCGGCATCGCGGCTCGACACCAGGCATGGCTGCAACCATCGGACCTCGAGCCATGGGTTCAGGACAAGTTGGTCAATGTCCCTTGCCGAGGTGAGAAACGTTTTGGCAAGCCCATGACCGAGAAGGCCGCACAGCTCGAAACAGAGCACCTCACCAGGACAAGGCTGTCTAGGAAGACTTCTGCCCCTTCTCACAAAAAGAAGGGCTTGGGTAAAAAGCCCTTTTACCCGAAGAAGGGCACTGCCTACAAACAGTACCAACAGTAACAGGCTGCCCAAGCTGCCCCTCTCAGCAGGGTGGGGGATTTTGACTCCTTAGGCATAGCCTCTCCATCCCTGCTCTCCCAAACCTGCACAGGAGGTTGCCTCGCCCTGTTTGCCCACCAGTGGCCACTCATCACTGGAGACAGTTGGGTGTTAAGCATAGTCCACAAGGGCTATCTACTACACTTCCAACAACTGCCTCCTCCATACTTTCCAGGGGAGCCTCCAAGGCCTCCCCTGCACACAGACCTTCTCCTTCAGGAGCTCCAAGGTCTGTTGGTGGACAGGGCGGTGGAGCCTGTGCCTCTCCACTTACAAGGTCAAGGGTTCTACTCCAGGTATTTCCTGGTACCCAAAAGAACCGGTGGCCTTCGACCTATTCTAGACCTCAGAAACCTCAACAAGTTCCTAGAGAAGGAAAAGTTCAAGATGCTTACTCTTGGAACACTTCTGCCCTACCTCCAGCAGGGAGACTGGCTATGCTCATTAGATCTAAAGGATGCGTACACTCACATCCTCATTCATCCGGACCACAGAAAGTACCTCAGGTTCATTGTGGGAGGAAACCATTATCAGTACAGAGTACTGCCTTTTGGCCTCACCTCCGCTCCCAGGGTCTTTACCAAATGCCTGGCAGTGGTGGCGGCCTACCTAAGAAATCAGGGAGTCTTGTCTTCCCCTATCTGGATGACTGGCTCATAAGAGGTCAGACGAGCCAGGAGGCCCGACAGGCCACCCTCAGAACGATTATTCTTCTTCAAAGATTGGGGTTTGTCATAAACTTCGCAAAGTCCACTTTGCTCCCCTCCCAGAACTTGGAGTTCATAGGGGCAAGGCTGGACTCTCTGCTAGCAAAGGCATTCTTGCCAGAGGACAGAGCCCGAAGACTGATACACTTAGAAAACCAGTTTCTCAGCAGGTCACTGGTCTCCGCCAGACTGCCTGAGGCTTCTAGGCCACATGGCTTCGACAGTACATGTGACCCCCAATGCCAGGCTCCATATGAGGCCTGCACAGTGGTGCCTTCGGACTCAGTGGTCACAGGCCACAGGCAGCCTCAGAGACAGGATAACGGTGTCCAGACACTTTCTGAACTCCCTCAGCTAGTGGTTGCACCCACCCAATCTGCTGCAAAGGCTGCCTTTTCAGATGCCTGGATTCACAGTGGTGTTGACCACGGATGCCTCCTTGCAGGGCTGGGGAGCTCATTGTCTAGGTAAGTGCACCCAGGGCCTGTGGTCTCCCTGGGAAGCCGCACAGCAAATCAATCTACTGGAACTCAGGGCTATTCGGTTAGCCCTCAAGACTTTCTCTCCAGCCCTGGCTCATCAGTCTGTCCTAGTTCAAACAGACAACCAGGTAGCCATGTTTTATGTGAACAAGCAGGGCGGAACTGGGTCCAGGCTCCTTTGTCAGGAAGCACAGGACCTTTGCTTTTTTGCTCTCAAGCACAACATGCTCCTCAAGGCTGTGTACCTCCCTGGCCAGGAAAACTACCTGGCCGATAGGTTGAGCAGGATTCTGCAGCCCCATGAGTGGCAGCTCCATCCTTTGGTGGTTCAGAAGATTTTCCTGAAATGGGGACCTCCATCCATAGATCTGTTTGCCAGTCCACTGAACAAACAGCTGCCAAAGTTCTGTTCCAGACAAACACATCCTCTGCGGATGGCGGCAGATGCTTTTCTGATCCCATGGTCTCAGGGTCTCCTGTATGCGTTTCCTCCCAAGCCCTTGGTGGCCCGAACCCTGTTCAGGATTCTTCAGGACAAGGCCTCGGTCCTGCTGGTAGCTCCCAGGAGGCCGAGACAGCCTTGGTTTCCACTTCTGCTTCAGCTGGCAATGGATCCCCCACTGCCTCTGGGGTTGCAACCCGACCTTCTTTCTCAGGATCAGGGTTCCCTTCTGCACCCCAATCTCAAAGCTCTCAATTTGATGGCCTGGAGGCTGAAAGGGTAGTTTTAGCTCCCTGGGGCCTTCCTCAGGAAGTTGAGGAGGTTGTCCTAGCCTCTAGGAAACAGTCCACTAGGAAAACCTATGCTCTCAAATGGAAACGTTTTTCTGTGTGGTGTCAGCTACGTACAGAGAATCCCTTCTCCTGTACTGTACCAGTAGCGCTTCAGTACTTACTGCACTTATCAAATCAGGGACTTAAGTCCAATTCTGTTCGGGTCCACCTCTCAGCTCTGGCAGCTCACCACTCACTGGTGGAAGGACATTCTCTGTCGGTTCACGCCTTGGTGTCCCGGTTTCTCAGAGGCTTGCTCTTGCTCAAGCCTCCAATCCGTCCTCCTGCTCCTGAGTGGGAGTTGAATGTGGTCTTGCAGCAACTGACTCGCCCACCTTTTGAGCCGATAGCTACTTGTCCCCTACGCTTCCTGTCCTGGAAGACGCTCTTCTTGGTAGCCCTAACCTCAACCAGGCGAGTGAGCTTCAGGCCCTGGTCTGTGACAGGCCTTACACCCGCTTCTATAGGAACAGGGTAGTCCTTAGGACTCATCCAAAGTTCCTCCCTAAAGTTGTCTCATCCTTCCACCTTAACCAGGAGGTGGTTCTTCCAACATTCTTCCCTAGGCCTCATGCAAGACAGGCTGAAGCAGTTCTGCATACCCTGGACTGTAGGAGGGCCTTATCCTTCTACCTTGACTGTACGCAAGGACATAGAAGGGCATCTCAGCTCTTCATCTCTTTTGACCCTAATAATTTGGGGTTAACTGTGTCCAAGCGTACCTTGTCCACCTGGGTGGCTGACTGTATCACCTGGGCTTACAGGGCGGCTGACCTTCCTTTGCAGGGTCGGGTCACGGCCCATCGTGTCAGGGCAATGGCTGCCTCAGTGGCTCACCTCCGCTCTGTACCGTTGGTGGACATCTGCAGGGCTGCAACTTGGTCCTCAAGCCAGACCTTTGCGGCCCATTACTGTCTGGAGAGGGAGTCCCGTAGGGACAGTGCTTTTGGCCAGGCAGTACTCCGGAATCTCTTTGAAGTTTAGGCAACTCCTGCCCTCCAGCCCTCCGTTGGGCTACCGGTGGAGGTTCTGTCAGTGAAAAGCCTTTCTTTGATGCTGGGACTAGAGGGAGTTCTCTTGTTCAGCCTGGGTTCCTTGGTAGCCCAGAGCTAGGGAGTCACCCATATATGAGGACTGACTTCCTGCTTGGTCCTGGAGAAAGAGTAGTTACTCACCTGTAACAGGTGTTCTCCAGGAGCAGCAGGAATCAGTCCTCACAACCCTCCCTCCTCCCCTGGGAGTTGCAGTTGTACATAGTTTATTTTTACATTTTTGTGTGCTGTTTTTAGCTATGTCATTTGACTGAGCAAGATGGCACCTTTAGGCGCGAAGGGAACCGCGCATGCGTGCCTGCATTCCCAAAGGCTTTCATGGAAAGCTGGGGAAATGCTCCACAAGGGCTCCATCGACGTCGATGTCACCCATATGTGAGGACTGATTCCTGCTGCTCCTGGAGAACACCTGTTACAGGTGAGTAACTACTTTCTTGTAGATTTACCTGCAGAGATTCCTGCTGATTATCAAGCTAGCTTACCAACTCATGATGGTAATGCAAGAGCTGAAGATGATAAGCCACAATTTTCATCACTAGCATGGTGCTTTGGTAAAGTGTAGTTACTCACCTTTAACAGGTGATCTCCGGGAACAGCAGGAATTTAGTCTTCACATATGGGTATCGTCGGTACTGACGGAGCCTGGGCGGGAACGCTCTCCAGCGTCCAATAGGAACACTTTTGGAAGCATCCCTCAACACATGCGCGCTGCCTTCCCGCCTTTCCAACTGTCCCCTCTTCAGTTAAGTTTGTAGCTGAGTTAAAGGATAGAGGGAGAGAGGAAAGAGACAAAGAGATAGAGAGACAACTCCTAGGGGAGGTGGGTGGGTTGTGAAGACTAAATTCCTGCTGTTCCTGGAGATCACCTGTTACATGTGAGTAACTATGCTATCTCCAGGAACAAGCAGGAATGTAGTCTTCACATATGGAGACTCCCTAGCTGAAGATGCCAGGGAGACAGCCCCAGGAAGGTGCCACCCTAGAAAGGTAGGCATCCTTCCTTCCATGGATCTCTGGCATTCCACCAGGGTTGGTGGGCAGTAGTTGAATTAGGTCTGAAAGAGATTTTGAAGAACAGCTTGGCCAAAGAAGGCATCCCGCCGGGAGGCTTTATCCAGGCAGTAGTGGGCTGGGAAGGTGTGTACCGAAGCCCAGGTGGCTGCTCGATTAATGTCATCGATTGACACAGAGTGGATATTAGCCATGGAAGCTGCCATGGCTCTCACATTATGAGCTGTGACATGGCCCTGAAGAGGAAAACCCTTACTCTCATAAGCAAAGGATATGCATTGGGCAATCCATTTAGATAAAGTTCTTTTGGAGACTGGAAGTCCCAAATGACTAGAGTCAAAAGCTATAAAAAGTTGAGAGGACTTTCTATGTTGATGTGTTCTCTGTAGGTAAAAGGCTAAGGCTCTTTTACAATCCAAAGTATGAAGGTTTCTTTCTGTATTAGAGGCGTGAGGCCTCGAAAAAAATACAGGAAGTTAAATTGATTGATTCAAATGAAAAGGCGAAACCACCTTTGGCATAAAGTGTGGATGAGTTCTAAGAACAACCTTATCATGATGAAACCTAATATAAGGAGGATCAGCCACTAAAGCTTACAGTTCACTAATGCAACGTGCAGAGGTGATTGCAATTAGGAAGATGACCTTCCAGGTCAAAAACGTATGGGTTGTAGTGGCTAAAGGCTCAAAAGGTGGCTTCATGAGCTGCCCGAGAACCAGATTTAGATCCCATGCCACCGGAGGTGGCTTAATGGGAGGTTTGGTTAACAGAAGACCTCTCATAAATCTGGATATGAGTGGATGAGAGGAAATTGATTGTCCATTTAGAGGCTTATAAGAAGCTGCAATTGCACTAAGATGAACTCTTACCGAATTGGTCTTTAGACCAGAATTCGATAAGCGAAGGAGATACTCTAGTATCGATTCTAAAGGTATGACAAGGGGGTTTAATCCCTTCTTGGAGCACCATATAGTAAAACGTTTGCACTTGAAGGCATAAGATATCCTTGTGGAAAGTTTTCTAGAAGCCTGAAGGATATCCTTTACCTGTTGGGACAGGTTGAAATCCTGGAGGTCTAAGCCTTCGGCAACCAGGCTGTGAGATGCAGGGACTGGGGACTCGGGTGCCATAGCGTCCCGAACTCTTGGGAAAGGAGATCTGGAGCATGCCCTAACTCCAGAGGTGCAGCTTGAGAGAGATGTAGAAGCAGTACCACGCTTGGCGTGGCCATCATGGCGCTATGAGAATCATACAACCCTTGTCTCTCTGAAGCTTGAAGAGTGTTTTGGGGATGAGGGGAATGGGTGGAAAGGCATAAAGGAAGTCCTGACCCCAGTGAAGGAGGAAGGCATCCCTTGCCTGACAATTGTTAGCTGGAATACTGGAACAGAACCGGGGAAGTTTGGCTTTCAATGGACTTGCAAAGAGGTCTATGTCTGGAGTGCCCCAGAGATGAAATATCTTTGCCACCTGGTCTAGGTGGAGAGACCACTCGTGAGGCAGCAGTACTCGACTGAGTTTGTCTGCCCAAAGGTTTTGAATACCTGGAAGATATACCACTAGAAGGTGAATTTGATACTCTCTGGCGAGGGCCCACAGTTGTAAAGCTTTGTTGCATAACGACAGAGAGCCTGTCCCGCCCTGCTTGTTCACATAGAACATGGCTACTTGGTTGTCCGTCTGAACTAGGACTGTCTTGTAGCTGAGCTGGGCGTGGAATACTCGAAGAGCTAAATAGATTGCTCTCAATTCCAGGAGGTTTATGTGTAGACCAGCCTCCTGTGGAGTCCAGGTGCCCTGGGTAGAAAGATGATTCAGGTGTGCTCCCCAACCCATCTCTGATGCATCTGTTAGGGTGGCCTGAAAAAGGGGTTGATGGAAAGGAGACCCCACTGTCAGATTTTCTAGTGATTGCCACCATTGGAGGGACAAAATTAGTCGTTGAGAGTTTACTATTTTGTCTGATAAATGTCCTGTGGCTTGTGTCCACCTGTGTGGATAGGGTCCACTGAGCTGCTCGCATGTGGAGGCGAGCATATGGGACTACATGAACTGTGGATGCCATATGTCCCAGCAACTGTAGTAGCTCTCGAGCAGTTAGGGAGGATTATCCTGCTGCTTGAGAAGCTAGTTGCATTATGCGAAGACACCGGGCTTGTGGAAGGAAAGCCTTTGCTTGTCTGGTATCTAGACAGGCCCCTATGAATTCCAGGCATTGGGAAGGAACAAGTTGGGGTTGGTAATAAACTTCCCAAAATCCCAAGTACTGGAGAATTCGCATTGTGCGAGACAGTGCAGTGCTGGCCTCTGCAACTGTAGGGGCTCGAATGAGCCAGTCGTCTTAGTAAGGGAAGACGAATATCCCCAGGGTTCGTAGAAATGCAGCTACTACTGCCATGCATTTCGTGAATACCCTTGGAGCTGAAGCCAGACCAAAGGGAAGAACCCTGTACTGGAAATGTTTTCCCTTGAAAAGGAATCGTAAGAATTTCCTGTGATTTGGATGGATCAGAATGTGAGTGTATGCATCCTTTAATCCTGGCTTTGAAGATATGGCAGAAGCATTCCAAGAGAAATCATTTTGAACTTCTCTCGGAAACGGTATTTGTTCAATTCTCTGAGGTCTAGAATGGGTCTGTGTCCTCCTGTTTTCTTTGGAATAAGGAAATAGGGGGAGTAGAACCCTGCACCTCGTTGAAGAATGGGTACCTCTTCTATTGCCCCTTGGGCAAGAAGTGTTGAGACCTCGTGAACTAGCAGATTGTCTGCGGAAGTTTGAGAATTGAACTGCCTTAGAATTGTAGGAGGGGGCATGCTGTGAAAATGGAGCTTGTACCCCTCTCCTACAATGGACAGAGTCCAATCTTCTGCTGTTATCTGATGCCATCTGTTGGCAAAGTGGCATAACCTGTCTGGGATATTGGGGGGGTTGGGGACCCCTCAGAGGCAGGAAGGCTAAGCTCTCTAGGAAGGAGTCAAAGCCCTTGAGGGGGCTGAACCTGCGGAGCTGGTTGGACTCTCGGGCCTTTTGGCTTCTTTTGCTGTCTAGTTTGTCCCTTTTGGGCAAACTGACCCTGAGTTTGACTCTGCTGGGTATAGGAAGGATACAATTTCCTCTTTTTGCTGAAAAAGGGTTTTTTTATAAGGCTTCTTTTTGGCTGGAGTGGCTGTAGATTTTGACAATCTATCTAGAGTGTTATTGTCAGCATCTAACTCGTTAGCCTTTTCTTGCCAGTTCTTGCCAAAGAGATTCTCTCCTGTGCAAGTAATGTTGCCTAACTTGTCTTGTACCCAAGTCTCCAAGTCTGATGCCTGAAGCCAGGCAATCCGTCATGCCCCAATGGCAATAGCGGAGGTTCTGCTGATGCATTCAAAGCAGACAAAGGCTGCACGATTCACAAACTTGGAGACATCTTGAGCATGCTTAACTAGAGCAAGAAAGTCTTGTCTCTTGTCATCTGGGAGAAGTGGGCTCATAAGCTCCAAGTCTCCGGTAACTTCTTTGAGGACCATGCCCATATATAGTATATATGAACTGATCCTAGCTGAAAACATGGAAGCCTGAAAGGTTCGGCGCCCAAAAGCGTCCAGAGTCCTGCATTCACGACCTAGGGGACTGGATGCATGCCTCTTTGCACTTTTCATCCTACGCATGGCTGACTCCACCACCATTGAATGGTGTGGCAGCCGAGTCTTTTGAAATCCAGGACATGGCGGAACTCGATACATAGTATCAAGTCTCTTAGAATGAGGAGATGTAGTCAGAGGTGTCTCCCACATTCTGAGCATCAAGTTATGCAGAATTTCATGGATGGGCAGAGTGGCTGCCCCCTTTGGAGCTTTAGGATATTAGGGAATTTCCAATTCCTTTGCTCAGGGTTCCTGTTCAGGAGCTACCGTGATTGAAAGACCTTTGGCCACACCACAAATAAAATCCTGAAAAGACATGTCCTCTGGAGGTGACATTCTGCGTTGGGGAGAAGAGGGATCTTTTGGGAGAAACCCTGTGGTACCAGCAGAATTGTCAGAGTCTTCGGAATCGGAGGATTCAAAGTATTCCTGACCATGATGCTCATGCAAAGCACGGTCCTGGTATCAAAGTCGGTACCAGGCTGATCCGGTACCGATCTGCCGATTCCAGCCAAAGATGGCGTGGGAAGAATTCCCACCGTATCATCGGTACTGGTACTGGTGTCTGTACCAGTGTAGGTACCGACATCGGTATCGATGTCGGTACCGGTGCCCGTTGAACCATAGGAGTCAACTGTACTGCAGCTGTGAGAAGAGCTGTAATGCTGCGTTCGATAGCGAGGAACCTCATCTATCGACGCTGCTGATGCCTGGGTGTCGGTACCGATGAAAAAGGCCGGGACCCCTGAGCATGGCACCAGTAGTTCTTGCGAGGTCGAGGCCTCGAGAACATCCTGGAGTACTATTGATGCTTTGGAAGCTAAAGCATCCTGCCGGGGCTGTTTTGCCGGTGTGGTTCCCTCAAGGGCAATGCCAATGGCCTCTCGATGCTTAGCAGGAGAGCTACCCTTTGAGGACCATCTTTTTTGTTTAGTTACCCGAGATCCATGGGAGGAAGGAGGCTCTTGAAGATGTCGATGCAATGGATCTGGCATCCGAAGAAAAGAGTACCAAGGTTTGCAGCCCGGTTCTGTCTTCCTCTCTTAGTCATCCCCATACAGGAGAGACATTCAGATGGAGAATGTTCAGGCCCTAAACATTTAAGACACCAATCATGGATGTCAGTGACGGAAATGATACCGCCACACTTAGTACGTTTTTAAAACCACTAGTTGGTTTTTCCATGTTTCAGGAATATGAGGCTTAATGCCCAAAATGGCACCTAGCACCGAAAAAGAAAAGTTTCTGAAGAGAAACAGTTCAAAGTATAAACTTTTTTGAAAAAAGAAAAGAAAAGAACCAGCGGTACCGGTAGGCATCGTGCGGAGGCAAGCGCGACCACAAGAAAACAATTTTAAAGACGGAATTTTCTGCGGTGACAGGGTATGGGTCCTGTCGGCTCTGCGGAAAACGAAGAACTGAAGAGGGACAGTTGGAAAGGCGGGAAGGCAGCGCGCATGTGCTGAGGGATGCTCCCAAAAGCATTCCTATTGGACGCTGGGGAGCGTTCCCATGCAGGCTCTGTCGGTACCGATGATACCCATATGTGAAGACTACCTTCCTGCTTGTTCCTGGAGATACCTTTTTGCCAAGGTTATCTTGTGATTCTTGCCTGGAGGAACTTGAGCTAGATACTTGGCAAACTTATTATGTTTGATGGCCGATTTGAAAACCATGAACTGATGAGGGAGGAGTGTATGGTCATGTCCTGTTACACAGAGAGGCCCTTGTATTTCAGTTCAAGCCTCTGTAATATGGCTTAAACAGAAGACGGGGGTTTCCAGATGGTAATTGTAGATCTTGAAGTATCTTGTGTATTGGTAATGCTACCACCTCTTTGGGTGCACCACAGGATTTCAGGATTAATTGAAAATCCTTTCATTAGCCAGGATTAGGCTGGAGGACAGGGCTAGTGCTCTGGAAATGTTTGTAAGAATTTTGGATAGGGTATTCTTCATTAGGTTGTTCTAGGGAAATTCACCAGGCGTCCTGTTTCAGGAGGTGGCTCAAATTTTGAGAGACTATGCATGCTTCTGGGTCAGCAATATCCCTCTTGAAAATTTGGTTATCTGGGAACCAATCCCCTTCAAAATGAAGAGAGGGGTTTGGAGAGGACTCAGTTTGCTGAAAAAGCAGAAGCCTTGATGTTTGAAGAGGGGTTTGGTCTGCCAGAATGTCTGAAGTGGTATTTTGGAGGACAGCAGTAATGCCCTGCACAAACTTTGATAACAAGTGAGTTAATGGCAAGATTTTCAAGTTTTACAACTTGTGGCTGTGGTGCCAGGATTGGCATGCCATGGGGGAGAAGAGGAGCTGACAGACTATTTGAAATAGGCTTTGTGGCTGAAGCAATATTAAGATCCTTATGAGGGAGTTTCACTTCTTAGCTTTGAAAAGAAGGTTCAAAGTGCTTTCTTTTCTTTATGTGTTTTGTGAAGGTGGCATTGCTATCTGTCTGTAGCGGGTTATGCATAGGAGGAGCTGATCTGAGTTTAAACTTTAATTTACCTGATGAATCACTTTTTGAAGTTGTCTTTGATGAGGGAGTCCTCTTTCAGCACTGGATAATGCAAAAACTGTCAGTCATGACCATCGAGGCAGTTGATTTTGACCCCTGATCCCAGTTATGAAGACCTTGCTATTATGTCAGGAAAGAAACTGCTCCTGACAGTGTGCCAAACATTTTAGAAGCATTGGGATCCCCTGCTGGAGCCTGTACTGCAATCAACAGGGTCCTTGCAGCTGAGGTAGTCAGCTTTTTCAATAAAAGCTGCCATGATCATGGTGCCATGGGAACTGGCTACACCGCAGGGTCTTTGCAGCTGAGGCAGTCAGCTTTTAAAGTGATAGCTGCCATGATCACAGTGCCATGGGAATCAGCAGCACCGCAGTGAAGAGGAAGACAGGATGCTCTGAAATTGCGCAATCAGTGCTGCAATAGTGAGATTCTAATTTGTACTGAAAATATGATAAAAGAGAAAAAAAACCTGAGCTGTCACTTTTTTTTTGCGAGATGGATCTGAGGAGGGGGACCCAACTTCACCACAACACGGACTGATTGGCCATCATGGGGAGGGCAGGAGTTAGCTCATGCAGGCATAAAAGAAGTTTGAGATTTCTTTTAGTTGGATGAGGACTTCACACTCACTGGTTCTGTTGAGGACATTACCAGAGAGAGTATAGATGGCATTAGCCCTACCTGTCTACAGAGAACCCTTATTAGAGGTAAGCAACTTTACTAATTGCGCATTTCACTGCTTTAAAAAGTGAAGACACTTTACAGAGGTACAACTTTCAGATACTGCAGCATTAACCTACTTCATGCCAGTCTTCAAGTTTATTATCAGAGAGATCGAGTTCTGAAACGTGGGCACAAAAGGCAGCAATTTCATTTTCATCCCCAGCGCATCTTATCCCACAGCTGTTCAACACCAAAATGCTGGGCAGATTCAGGCGGTCTAAGAGGAAAGAAATGCACTTCATGAATCAAAAAAACATTGAAGACATGAAAAGAACTAAACCCTTCTATACACTATTAGAAAATATGTAAGTCAATCCATATTAAAAAAATAGAGCATAAGAATTGTAGCATATAATACAATAACCAATACATGGTGGTACAACACCACAGCCTAAGTGCAGAAATCACTCAGTCTATGCCACAGAAAATGCAACACCATCAGAAGACTTGTGGGGAGGGTTTACCTGCATGAAGTGAGATAGTTACAATCCTAACTGCTTACTGGGCAGGTTGTTTTCAATCATTTGTGTTTACCCTGATTTTCTTGTGTATGACTTGTCAAGCTTAACCTTCTCCAGGATGAATCACAAATGTGAGTAAATGAAACCTCTAGCCTAAACATGGACATTGAGGACTGAAACGTGATATATTTCACACTTACTAGTTTTGGTGCTAAGCTCTAAAAATTTTCTATTTGCTGCATATCACCTCTTTGATCACACTTAAAACTCCCAACCATGTTATTTTCAGGCATAGAGAACCTTGCTCTCCAATCTTCTATATTCCTTGAGTATCATCAAGGCCCAAATTTCTTCCGCCTCCCTCTCTTGTTTTCATCATGTGCAAAGCTCTGTGGCAGTTAGGTCTGTCATTCAGCAGATTAACTGCAACTAGAGATGCTACAGAGATATAATTTCCAGATCCCAGAGGCATGCGTCGTGATCATGGTTTATGACTGACACCTAGTAACAAGATTCTGGGCCTATGATTTCAGGGTTCTTGAATGAGCATTTGTATATGGTCACTGACCCAGAACCATCGCTGCAACAGACAAACTGTGTAGTTTATTTGGGGGGGGGGGGGAGGAGACTAAAACAAGGGAAAAATTCCCCAGATACTTTAAGCAAATGTTTACGGTAACAGATCCCAGCCCTGGTTTTGATTGAGATGAAAGTACAAAAAGAGGAGGGAGAAATTAGCAGGCCATACCCCCCTCCACCAGAGTGGAGTAGCAGCCTAGTGGTTAGAACACTGGCTTGGTAACCAAGCAACCAGGGTTCAAGTCCCACTAGCACTCCTTGTGGCCTTGGGCAAGTCACTTAACCCTCCACTGCCTCGGAAGAAAGGCCTGGCAATCTACTTCCGGTGACAGTGCCAAGAAAACCCAGGAGCTTCTGGGTCACCAGGAGTCAGGACTGACTCAAAGGCACACATTTATACCCCCCTCCACCAGGCCCGGGGGTCAACATCAACTGCCTCGATGGTCATGACTGACAGTTCTTGCATAATCCTCCTCTACCCCTCATAAAAGTGTATCAATTAAACATTATATTGAACTGCTAATTACAGCAACTCCTGACATGTACAAGTTATAAAATCTAAACGCTGGAATTAAAGTTGCAAGAACATGTCTGAAAAACTAACCTTTCATGGGTGAACCCTGAGGTCCTGCCGGAACATGCACACCAGCTCCAGGACCCCGACGATATGGGAAGTTCTCAGGACTGTATTTCTCACACAGAACTTGCATAAAGCTTCTTCCACTGGATGGCTCCATCTTCCTTTCCTTGAGGATAGGATACATTATATAGAAAAAATAAGAATATGCTTCAAAATGACGTCTGAACATTTTTACAATGCCTTGTTTCCTTCTTTAGTTCATAAATTTACATAAGGTTATAGCTACTAACCAATGGTTGAGCAGCTTCCAAAAGACTCAATGAGATCTTAGTTCAAAGTTATTAAGCAGAAGTGAGGAGGATGGAGACAAGACACATGGTTAAAAGCAGCAGTCAAGTTGATTTTATAGCCAAAGTATGACAGAATTACAGAATTGTTTGTCTTGTAGCTAATTATGTTAAGGTATTCAGATACAGTATTAATGCTTTCTGCTAAAATGTTGTGCTCCCATTCAAGGGAGGATTCCTCCAAGCTGAATTTGGTCTTGAGGAATCACACTGCTGAGTGTCATGTAGAGACACTGTTGTTAAGTTGCTGCTCCCCATCTGTGCTCAAAACTAAGAACTTGGTAATAAAGGCTGGTGCCATCCCTACTCCAAAGCAGAAGTATTAAAGTAAGAGCTCAGTCTTTATCAGTTTTGAAAACATACCCATCTCCAGTGGTCATCACTATAACCACTGGATCCTCTTTTTTAATCACCTCTAATGCCATCTCATTTCTTACCATTTCCCCTGCTTTGGTGTCAACAGCATTTGAATATAAGTGAACAGGAGGATCAGTGAGACCATCTTGGCACCTGAACTAAGTCAAGAAATTAGCACAGTGTGCATTGGTTTGGCTGTAGTTGGTCCTCAGGCACCATAACATTAGGTAAGCTGGCATTTGCCTACAGTCTCACCACTCTGAAGAGATTGTCTGTGGCCAATATAATTCCAAATGACAAGAAAGCCTCTTTTGCTCCTTAATGCTCTGCTCAAATATCTCAGTAGTCTCAGGAATAGTCCCATGGTATGATAATGCCAGAGCAATTTTGCCTAACAGACTACTTAGTTCAGAGTACGTGTTTGAGGAGTCCTGAAATCTGTTTAAGAAGGCTGAGGATATTGACTTTCAAACAAGAAGATTCTTCCGTTCTCCAGGACTAAGCAGGAAGTCAGTCCTCACTTATGGGTGACATCGGCACCGACGGAGCCCTCGCAGAGCAATTTCCCCAGCTTTCAAAGAAAGCCTTTGGGAATTGCAGCGCGCATGCGCGGTCCCCTTCCCGCCCAAGGTGCCATCTTGCTCAGTCTTTTTTCTGCGGAGCCCTACAGACGTAGTTTGTGATCACCGCTGAAAAAGTTGATTTTTTCGTTCTGTTTTTCTCGGTTCGACGCCGTGTCCTTTTCCCGCCCGGCCTCGATACTCCGGTGTCGAGTCCGTTCACTATTTTTTGGTTTTTGTCCTTCGTGACTGGCGTTCCCGCCACTTTTTTCTTTTTCTCTGGCAGCCCAGTCTTTTGACCTCGCAGAGGCCCTTTTTCCCCCGATGGCTGCCAGCGGGTTTAAAAAGTGTGATTGGCGTACAAGACTTATGTCTCTTACCGACACACACAACTGCTGCCTCCGCTGCCTCGGACCCAATCATGACCCGATGATTTGTGGTCCGTGTATCAAAATGTCCTCGAAGGCATTGAGGAGTCGGCAGTCTCAAAAGGAGCGAATCTTCTCTGACTCCGTGTCAGGCCGGGCCCGGACCTCGCCAGAGGCTTCGACGTCTCGTGACTCTGGCCCCGAGCATCGTCGGAGCTCCTCTGAGCGGGGGTCTCCCGCCTGGGAACATCGTCGGAAGAAGAAACCCGCGAGGGCGGCGTCGGAGGACGCTCCTGGTTCCTCGAGGGCCAGGTCGCATAGCCCCGATAGCCGCCCCGGGTCCTCGGAGTCGGAGAGGCCTTCGAAGCATCCTCGTCTCGAAGTGGAGTCTCCTGGACACGTGAGTACTGTAGTCCTCGTGGACTCGCCTCCGAAGGAGCCAATGTCAGGCCCGACGCCGTCGGGGCCCGAGTCGGGGGCTGCTGGGTCTCCTGAGCTTGGACTCAGGCTGACGGCCTTGGAGAGCAGTTTCGCTGCCTTCATGGACCAGCAGCGGGCATTGATCGCTGGCCTCGCCGGTGCATCTGCCCCGACCACCGGGACGTCGACGTCCAAGTCGACCCCGGAGGCCGAGCCGATCCTCGAGTCCATCCGGGCTCGAGTCGATCCTCGGCCACGGTCTCCCTTGGCCTCCTGTTCGGGACCGAGGTCATCGACGCCGGCCTCGGCGTCGGGGTGGAGGTCCTCGGCGGCCGCCCGCACGGAGCCGCTCAATTCCTCCTCGGAGGAGTCAGGCTGGGACACGGAGGAGGACGAGTCACCCGGTTCTTTTCAGACTCGGTGCGTCCCCTCCGACTCGCCCGAGTCTGAGCCTCGGAGACGGTCCCCCCCCCGGAGGATAACCGGTTCTCGGACTTCGTGAGGGATATGGCCAAGGTTTTGGCCTTCCCCGCGGATGAGCCTCGAGCCGAAGAGCTCGAGGCCCTCCAGTATGACTCTCCCCCGAAGGAGGCCTTTACTGTACCGGTTCCTCTGATGCTGGAAAGACTTCTCTTCCGCATGTGGGAGAGCCTGGCATCGACGCCGGTGTTAAGCAAGCGGGTCGATTCCATGTATCGAGTCTGCAAGAGCCCTGGGTTCCAGAAGGCACAACTACCACACCATTCCATGGTGGTGGAATCGGCCATGCATTGACTCAAGAGTCAAAAGATGCACTCCTCGGTGCCTCCCGGCAAGGAGGCCCGGAACCTGGATGCCCTCGGTAGGAAGTGCTTCCAGGGCTCTATGCTTGCTTGTCGAGTCCAGACCTACCAGCTCTACATGGGCATGTATCTCCGAGACCTGGCAAAGGAAATTGCCGGGTTCTCTGCTGGTCTCTCCGAGGAACCTTTGAAGAGGTTCCAGGCCTTGTCCACTGGTATTCGAGAGTGCTCGAAATTTATTTCTCGAGCAGCCTACGATGGCTTCGAAGCATCGGCTCGAGTAGCCGGGGCAGGCATCGGTGCCCGCCGGCAAGCTTGGCTTCAGTCATCCGACCTCGAGCCATGGGTGCAGGACAAGTTGGTCGATGTCCCCTGCAGAGGTGAAAACCTCTTTGGCAAGCCCATGGCTGAAAAGGCTGCGCAACTCGAGACCGAGACTCTAACCAGGACTCGCCTGTCCAGAAAGACCTCTGCCCCTTCACAGAAGAGGAAGGGCTCGGGGAAAAAGCCCTTCTACCCGAGGAAGGTGTCTGCCTATAAACACCACCACCCACAATATCAAGCCTCAGCAGCTTCCCATCAGGGTCAGCAGGCTAAGGGACAGGGTAATGGGTCCCGTAGGCAGAAGGCCCCCAAGCCCACTACACCGGCCCCTGCTCAGCAGGGTGGGGGTTTTTGACTCCGTAAGCATAGCCTCTTCCCCCCCGCTGGCTTCTCTCAGCACGGGAGGCCGGCTGGCCCACTTTGCCCACAGGTGGTCAGCCGTAACATCAGATACCTGGGTGCTTCAGGTAGTTCAAGAGGGCTACCTTTTGCATTTTCACCAGGTACCTCCCTCCTACTTTCCAGGGGAGCCTCCAAGACCCTCTCTGCACAGGGACTTACTCCTTCAGGAGTTAGCAAGTCTTCTTCAGGAACAGGCTGTGGAACTGGTGCCCCACCACCTGAGAGGTCACGGCTTTTATTCCAGGTACTTTCTGATACCAAAAAGAACAGGAGGCCTCAGACCCATCCTAGACTTGCGCAACCTCAACAAGTTCCTGCAAAGGGAAAAGTTCAAGATGCTTACCCTTGGAATCCTGCTGCCCTACCTCCAGCAGGGAGATTGGCTATGCTCCTTGGATCTAAAGGATGCTTATACTCACATCCTTATCCATCCGGACCACAGACAATATCTACGATTTGTTGTGGAAGGAAATCATTATCAGTACAGGGTACTGCCCTTTGGCCTGTCCTCCGTTCCCAGGGTATTCACCAAATTCCTGGCAGTGGTGGAAGCCTTCCTGAGGCTTCAAGGCCTGTTTGTCTTTCCCTACCTAGACGACTGGCTCATCCGGGCACAGTCTTCCCTGGAGGTCACTCAGGCCACTCGTCGCACTGTAGCTCTGCTTCAGCACTTGGGGTTTGTCAAACTTCGCAAAGTCCACTTTGCTCCCCTCTCAGGATCTAGAATTCATAGGAGCACGGTTGGACACCCTGCAGGCTCGTGCCTTCTTGCCTCTGGAAAGGGCCAACCGGCTCACAGCTCTGGCCAGCAGGTTTCACAGCTCTTCCCTGGTCTCGGCCAGGCAATTCCTGTGGCTGCTCGGCCATATGGCTTCCACGGTTTATGTCACTCCGAATGCCCGTCTACATATGAGGCCTGCTCAGTGGAGCCTTCGCACTCAATGGCATCAAGCCACAGGGAGCCTTGCGGACTTAGCACAGTTACTTACCTGTAACAGGTGATCTCTGGAACAGCAGGAATTAGTCTTCACACGTGGGAGACGTCGCCGACGGAGCCCGCACGGGAATGCTCCCCAGCATCCAAACACAAAGCCTTTGGGAGCACCCCTCGCGCCTGCGCAGTGGCTTCCCGCCCTTCCCACTGCCTCTCCCCAGTTGAGTTCATAGCTGAGAGAGAAGGAGAGAAAGAGGAAGGAATAGAGAGATACAACTCCTAGGGGAGGTGGGCGGGTTGTGAAGACTAATTCCTGCTGTTCCGGAGATCACCTGTTACAGGTAAGTAACTGTGCTATCTCCAGGAACAAGCAGGAATGAGTCTTCACACGTGGGGACTCCCTAGCTGAGGGTGCCAGGGGAGATCCCATAAAATGCAAAGCCCTGGCAGGCAGGCATTTTCCCAACCTGGATCCCCGGCATCCCCTGAGGGATGGAGGGTAGGAGTTGAGAAGAAAAAAAGGTTCCAGAGGAACAGCAAAACCAAAGACTACATGGGGAGAGTAGTCTTTAGAATGCAAGTCAGTATCATTAAGTATTTAATGAACTAGTACCACATAGAGCTCACCTACCGGATCGTAGGAAGGAGAACTGTGATGGAAGGTACCGTAGACTCAGTAGCGAAGTCTTCGAGGGAACTTCACAGCAGTGAGGGGGAAGTTCCAAATCCGGAAGGGCAGGAAACCCAGGTGTCAACTGGTGCAGGAGAAGAACAGCAGGTCTTCAAGGAAGCTTTATGGGAAAAGCTGAGCACTCCTTCAGGGGCAGAGTCCCTAACCCTGAGGGCTAGAAGTAGAAGACTGGCCGATCTGAAGAGCCCAGTCCGGAGGAGAACAGGGGCGTACCCCTGAACCGAAGAGTACACTATCAGCCCTAGCTGAGAAAAGGAAGACATAGGGCCTGAACCTCAGGAAGAGGTGCATAACAAAAAAAAAAATAGAAGCTGTTGACTTCACAGCAGCAAGTTGAGTATAACCGGTCCCAGATATCGAGCTGTAAGAAAATAGGCAAGCGGACTGGTCGGACCCTGTAAGGAGTAAACGCAAGTACCTGCAATAGGGAGATAGACAGTAATACACAGGGTGCTGTGGACATCTCCCAGTGGGCGCCTACCGATACAGATAAATATGTAATATATATCTAGGTAAGTAGGGCAGGGAGAGCGCCCACCCAGATACTAAAAACATGTATGCAGAGGAACATACATACGGGAGTATAATACTGATAAGTCGGACCTGCCACTGATCCACAGAAGAACGCCCACCTGGGAAGGTGGCGGGAAAGATCCATCCAAGAACAAGGGGGGGGTGTCTATGTCTGTGGAGCAGTGGCAGATCTGCGAGATTAACAGTACGGTTGCGTGAAGGGCACATCAGGGGAAAGGTCTACGATGTGTCCCCATGGCAGGCACGCAGAAAAGAACTTGTCCCCCGCACCAAACGGGAGACAAGAGGGTATAGTCATCGATAGCCATGGAGTGACTAAGAAGTCCATTCCCTCATATGGCAAAACCCTCAGATACAAGGGTCCCTGCCTTATGGGAAGCTGCTCTGAAGATTGCAGAGGGCAGCGTGCAGGAGGCGGGGGAAACTGACAGGAGTCAGAGACGTCGCCACATCCCGGAAGCTAGAACGAAACCTGCGGGGAGTGGCAATACGCCAGGTAGCAGAGCATCTGGCAGAAGCAGTAAGCACTCTTGGTGACTCCTGCACGCACAGTAACTGACAAAGAACAAGGGGAAAGGTCTACACTGGAAGAAGAAATTTCGGTATGGCATCTGCTCAAGCAGGGGAACCCTGGAAGAGAAGGGTTCGAGGGACGTACCTAAGGGTAAGTCAGTTGAAGGATAGAAGTCCCTGGGGCCAGAACTATCATGGAAGAGCGGTGACCTCCCTCATCCAACAAGGAAGAGGGAATACCGTAACCCCCGGACAAGCATCCGAACTACTTGCCACACTGAAAACGAACCCCAGTGTAGAGCTAGAAGAATAAACTTCCGGTAGAGAAGTTAATCGTAGGCCGCCGCATACAACAGCCTAAAGCTGCTTGGTATGAGCATCCTGGCATGGGCCCGGGAACCGCCAACCGGAGTGAGACGTCCCTTGCTTGGGCGCACCTGGCAGGTGGGCGGACGGCTGAAACTTTCTCTTCCTCGGGAAAGGAGGTCTGGCAGGACATTTCCCACCCCCAGGGGGAAGAGAGGACTTAGGATGGCTTCCAGTGCTAGGAAGGTCAGCGGAGCACTGAGCAACCTGACGTAACGCTTCGCTATTGAAGAGGTTTTCTCCAGCACACGGAGAATTACCCAGATTATGTTGTGCCCATCTACACAAGTCGGACGCCTGCAGCCAGGCTGTACGACGCGCTCCAATGGCAATAGCAGAGGACCTGCTAACAGACTGAAAGGAGTCTAGAGAAGCACGAGAAAGGAACCCAGAGATATTCCTGCAATGATAAAGAAGCAAGGAATATTCAGAGGCCTTAGTTGCAGACAAAAAGGGAGACAAGAGAGATAATCTCTCGGTGACCTCCCGGAGTGTCAGGCTCATATAAAACATATATGAAATAATTCTGGAAGCCAACATGGACGTTTGGAAGGTCTGACGCCCAAAGGTATCCAGCGCTTTAGAGGCACGACCGGGAAGGCGAGAAGAATGTTTCTTCTTACTTCCGACCTTCCGCAGCACCAATTCCACCACAATGGAATGATGTGGAAGCTGGTGCTCCTGAAAACCCGGGGAGGGGGGCACCCGATACTGAGCATGCATGGCTGTAGACGGTGCAGGAACCCTCAAAGGGGGAGCAGAAGATCCTGCAGGGAAGGGTGTAGAGGAAGCATTACGGCTGCCTGTTCCGCAGGACCTGGACTTAGGGAAGGACCCGGGATAGGAATGGCAAGCAAGTCCGCCATGTCAAGGAGAAAATCTTGAAAAGACGGCTCTCCCAGAGGGGCTATTCCGGGGGAGGCTAAGGCGGAAGGTGCCGCCTGGACACCAGAAGGCCTAGCGGACTGGTGCCCACTGGACAGAGGAGGACACCAACAGTCCCGATTCGAGGCAGTTAGTACTGCGTCTTCGGTTCCGGGAATTGATTCCCAGCTAGGCACCGACGGGGTCGATGGCACCGATGGAACCGCAGGAATCGGCCTCGGCCCAGACCCCGGCCTCAGGGACGGCACTGCCCCCGGCGGTTGAAGTGGTTCCGAGGCAACCGGAGAGCAGTGGTCAGTAATCTCTGCACTGTGTCGCCCGAAACGTGTCGTAACCAAGTCTTCTAGGCCGGGTATCAACTCGAGACAGGGCATCGAACCGAGCGAGGAGACCAACCCCCTCCAGGAGGGCCCCGGCGGCGGCGATGCCGAACCCGGAAAGCGAATCGGAATCGCATCGATCTGTGCCGCAGGCATCGAGGACCCCCGAGGACGAAGCTTGGTGAAGGGGGAGACACCCGACACCGGCGACGACTGCGGGAGATAGGCACCGCTAGACGCCGGGACTCCTCTCAAGCCTGTCTTACCGAGAGGAAAACCCCTCCGGGGCTTACTAACCGGCCCCGAGGGTACCCAGGTAACCCGACGACGAGCCCCAGCGGGGAGTGAAACGCAGAACCCCGGCGCCGGGGCACCGGCGCTTCTTGACGCCGGAACCAACCCCGCTGTTGGCCGGGACAACGGAAAACCCGGCTGGGTCAAATCGATCGAAGTCCCCGAGGCCCCCCTTCTAGCGACGAGCGGAGCACTCGACGTCCGCATCGATGCCGGGGGATCGCCCGTCCGGGACAGATCGATAGTTCCCGAAGGTACCGGGGGAGCCAGGCGGCGATCCCTGGTGAGGAGTGGAGCACTAGACACCGATGCCGGTGCCGGGGAGGCGGTGCCGCTCAAAGCCGGTACCACCCCCGCGCAGAACTGGGATGCAGGAAAGCCAGTCCGGGCCGAATCGATCGGCCCCGAAGGTACCGAGGGCACCAGATGACGATCCCCGGCAAAGAGTGAAACACTCGACACCGACGCCGATCCCGAGGAGTCGGTACCGCCCGAAGCGGGTACCACCTCCGCGCATGGCTGGGATGTAGAAACGCCAGACTGGGTCGAGACGATTGGCCCCGAAGGTGCCGAGGACACCAGCTGACGATCCCCGGTGAAGAGTGAAACACTCGACACCGACGCCGAGGGATCGGTACCGCCAGAGGCGAGCACCACCCCCGCGCATGGCTGAGATGCAGGAAAGACAGACTGGGTCGAGTCGATCGGCCCCGGAGGTGCCGAGGACACCAGCTGACGATCCCTGGCGAAGAGTGGAACACTCGACGCCGATGCTGGGGAATCGGCACCGCTCGAAGCGGATACCACCCTCGAGCATGGCTCGGGAATGTTCTGTGAGGAGCGAACCCCAGGAACAACCCGAAACCCCGCGGATGCTTTGGAGCCCAAAGACTCCCGCCGGGGTTTATTTGCCAAGGAGGACTCGAGGGGGAGGCCGGAGCAGTCGTCATGCCGCGCATGAGACTCACCCCTCAAGACTTGGCTAGTCTTAACAGACTGTTGTGTGATTACCTGATCCTGGAGAGAAGAGAAAACCGATGACCGCACCTTAGGAGGAAAGACGTCATCGAGGGACACCCGAAAAAGGGAAGGTCTTCTCCCGATACTGAAGCCCGGAGGACCGGGGGAAAAAGGATCAGGGCCCAAACAGGAGAGGCACCAGGCATTGGAGTCTAAGTAAAAAACGAAGTCTCCACAGTGAGGGCACTTCTTAGGGGAAGAAGGCTCCATGCTGGAAAGCCCGGTAAGCCTCAAAAGGACCAGAGGGAAAGAAGTTCCCTCAAGGGATTAAAAGAAGAAAAAAACACCGGTGGTGCCGGTGTCGGCGGGAAAAAAGGCCGCGACCACAAGAAACAAGAAAAGGAAAATGAAAAAGAAAAAAAGTTTCTGCGGTAGCAGGAGGTACGTCCTGCTTGCTCCGCGGAAAACGAAAAACTGGGGAGAGGCAGTGGGAAGGGCGGGAAGCCACCGCGCAGGCGTGAGGGGTGCTCCCAAAGGCTTTGTGTTTGGATGCTGGGGAGCATTCCCGTGCGGGCTCCGTCGGCGACGTCTCCCACGTGTGAAGACTCATTCCTGCTTGTTCCTGGAGATAGTACAGATCTCCGACCGCCTGGTCTCCTCTCTGCAATGGTGGCCTCATCTGCCAAATCTGCTTCTAGGCATGACTTTTCAGTCTCCTCCACCTTCCCGACGACAGATGCCTCTCTCCTGGGATGGGGGGCACATTGCCAAGGGACATGTACTCAAGGCCTTTGGACCCCTTGGGAAGCTGCTCAGCAGATAAACTTCCTGGAGCTCAGGGCGATCCGCCTAGCTCTGCGGACCTTCTCTCACCTCGCCTCTCATCAGTCTGTACTAGTCCAGACGGACAATCAAGTTGCCATGTTCTATGTGAACAAACAGGGGGGCACCGGCTCCCTCCTTCTATGTCAAGAGGCTCGGAGAATGTGCTCTTGGGCAGTCGACCATGGCATCCTCCTCAAAGCTGTTTACCTGCCAGGTCAGGAAAATTACCTGGCCGACAAATTGAGCAGGATTCTGCAGCCCCACGAGTGGAGGTTAGACCCGTTGGTGGTTCAGCGGATCTTCCTCCGGTGGGGCCTCCCAACCATGGATGTTTTTGCCAGTCCTCTGAACCAGCAACTTCCCAGGTTCTGCTCCAGGCACCCGCACCCGCTCAGAGTAGCGGCGGATGCTTTCCTCATTCCGTGGTCCACGGGCCTACTGTATGCCTTTCCTCCCACGCCACTCGTATCCAGGACGCTTTTCAAGGTTCTCCGGGACAGGGCCTCAGTAATCCTGGTAGCGCCCAGGTGGCCGAGACAGCCCTGGTTCCCACTCCTGCTACAACTAGCAGTGGACACTCCCCTTCCTCTGGGGTTTCAGCCCGATCTCCTGACTCAGGATCAAGGCACTCTCCTGCACCCCAACCTCCGGGCCCTTCACCTGATGGCCTGGCTGCTGAAAGGGTAGTCCTAGCTCCGCTGCTCCTCCCTCCGGAGGTGGAAGATGTTGTCCTGGCCTCTAGGCGTCCGTCCACCCGGACGTCTTACGCCCTTAAATGGCGTCGCTTCTCTGTGTGGTGTTCTCAGCAATCTGAGAACCCCTTCTCCTGCTTGGTATCGGTGATTCTGCAATACTTGCTTCACCTTTCCAATCTCGGCCTCAAGTCCAACTCTGTCAGAGTCCACCTCAGTGCTCTCTCTGCACATCATTTGCCGGTGGATGGCAGGCCTCTTTCCACACACCCCTTGGTGGCGCGTTTTCTCAGAGGCCTCCTTCTGCTTAAGCCTCCCTTGTGCCCCCCAGCCCCTGACTGGGATCTCAATGGGGTCTTGCAGCGGATTACCTGTCCGCCTTTTGAACCTATGGCTACCTGCCCTCTTCGTTTCCTTTCCTGGAAAACTCTCTTTTTGGTAGCCCTTACCTCCGCTAGGAGCGTTAGTGAACTTCAAGCCCTAGTGTCTGAGCCTCCTTACACTAGGTTCTACCCGAATAGGGTGGTCTTAAGGACTCACCCTAAGTTTCTTCCAAAAGTGGTTTCCCCTTTTCATCTCAACCAAGAGGTGGTTCTTCCAACCTTCTTTTTCCAGGCCGCATACCAGCCGAGCTGAGACGGTTCTGCATACCCTGGACTGTAGGAGGGCCTTATCCTTCTACCTTGACCGTACGTGGGAGCATAGAAAGGCTGTTCAGTCTTTCGTTTCTTTTGACCTCAATAGGTTTGGGGTCCCTGTCTCCAAGCGTACTTTGTCCATCTGGGTAGCTGACTGTATCGCCTGGGCTTATGGGGCAGCCGGCCTCTCCTTAGAGAGTCGAGTCACGGCTCACCGTGTCAAGGCGAAGGCTGCGTCAGTGGCTCATCTCCGGCTCTGTTCCGTTGGCAGACATCTGCCGGGCCGCTACTTGGTCTTCAAGACAGACTTTTGCGGCTCATTACTGCCTGGAGAGGGAGTCCCGCAGGGACAGTGCTTTCGGACAGGCAGTCCTCCACAATCTCTTTGAGGTTTAGGCAACTTCTACCCTCCGGCCCTGGTGTTGGGCTACCGGCCGGGAGCGTATTCAGAGAAGATTCCTCCTTCTGTACTGCTGAGCTAGAGGGGGCTCATTTTTTCGGCTTGAGGTCTCCGGTAGCCTTAAGCTTGGGAGTCCCATAAGTGAGGACTGACTTCCTGCTTGGTCCTGGAGAAAGAGTAGTTACTCACCTGTAACAGGTGTTCTCCAGGAGCAGCAGGAATCAGTCCTCACAACCCTCCCTCCTCCCCTCGGAGTTGCAGTCATTCTTATCCATTGTTTTTCTTAACTTTTTTGCTGTCTTTTCGCTATGTCATCAGACTGAGCAAGATGGCACCCTTGGGCGGGAAGGGGACCGCGCATGCACGCTGCAATTCCCAAAGGCTTTCTTCGAAAGCTGGGGAAATTGCTCCGCGAGGGCTCCGTCGGCGCCGACGTCACCCATAAGTGAGGACTGATTCCTGCTGCTCCTGGAGAACACCTGTTACAGGTGAGTAACTACTCTATCTCTCTTCAGATGTCTCTCCTTCACAGGTCAGGAGTAGGTCTCTTGTGGAGGATCTCTTCTACTACACTTTTGCCTAGGAGTCTCATTTAAGCTGCATGAAGGAAAACTCATGGTACCCATGTTTAGTCTTCTAAAATGCATGGATGTCCTGTAGGAATTAGTCGCAGTGCCTACCCACAATTTCTTAAGGAAATATAGATGCGTAAGTGGGAAAGTTCGTTAATAGTGCTTTCTAAGAAAGAAGATGTAAAGTATTACATCCAGGAAACTCTCAGATTCAGCTAAATACAGCTCACACAGCAATCTTTGGTTGCTGAATTTGTGCTAGAAAGAACAATTCTTTGACATGACTAGGCCATGATACCAACTGGTATTACTAACTTGCCACTGCACTCAGATGTGCAGTGGCAAGTTAAGTTAGTAATCTGCTTGGAATCTGTATTAACATGCAGGTTTCTTTGCCCAGGAAATACTAACTGTGATGATAACAGCGCATTGCACTATTGCCCCTTGTATCGTTGCTGCCATGAAATGAGCACTTGGTTTGCTCCTTAGTCATGGTTAGGAGCAGCTATAGGCATGGACACCTCACCAATCAGGGCTAGACATGCATGGTGCCATTCTGAAATCACACTGTGACGTGCATCTCTCTTGCTCCGCCCAGACCACGCCTCCACACCACCACTCTACTTGGATGTCTATATACTTGGTTTCTAAAAAGGCTCCAGGTACACCCCCATGAATTAGACATCTGCATACATTTTCAGATGTCCAAAAGACGAATAGTGTTTCTAAAATAACATCCTTACTGTGTGGTAAACCTTGCATTGTTCGCTCAGTTTAGTAAACATACCCCTTCATGTATTTTATATTAAATATAGAATTAAAATATATTTTTTATGTATGTGAGGTTGAACCTTGCCTACACGTGAAATGCTAAGCAAGACAGGAATATATTAACAATAATAATAGGATACAAGATTGCATCTCTTTCTGTTATGCCCAAATAAATGTAATGCTAGATGGGCATATCACAGCTCATAATAGCAGAGGCATAACTGTGCCAGTTTCCTATCTGAAAATGGTTCTGTTGAGAAGATTTCCAAGACTGTAACAAACACCTCTGTCTGCACATTCAAACGCTTGTTTAGATACGGGCCAGTGCAGCCTAATAGTTATAGCAATAGGCTAACTAGTGAAGCCTGGTTCAAATTCCGCTGCCACTCCTTGCGATCTTGGGCAGTCATTTACACCCTCTCCATTGCAGCAGGTACAAACTTGGATTGTAAGCCTGCTAAGTGATAAGAAAATACCTGCTATATCTGATTGCAGTTCACCTTAACCTACAACTAGAAAAGGCATGAGCTAAATCCAAAATGCCTTCTCTTTTCTTCAAGGATTAGAATCCAGCTCCACTCCCTGGTGGGTCCATTTTCATTATTTCAGATTGTCCTTTATTTTAAAGAAAAAATTTTAAAAAAAGATATTGCCTCTCTTAATGGCTATTTTCCTCTTTTTTTTGTTAGAAGTCCATCCTTGGCTAGGGTACCACCTGTATGGCTAATCATCCTGCTTGTCAGAGAAAACTAATAATCTCCAGGAACAAGCAGGAACGAGTCTTCAGATATGGGTACGTCGGTACCCACGGAGCCTGCGCGGGAACGCTCCCCAGCGTCCAATCAGAAAGCTTTTGGGAGCATTCCACAGCGTCTGCGTGCTGCCTTCCCGCCTTTCCAACTGTCTCGCCTCAGTTGTTCT
This sequence comes from Ichthyophis bannanicus, assembly GCA_033557465.1. Taxonomy (NCBI): domain Eukaryota; kingdom Metazoa; phylum Chordata; class Amphibia; order Gymnophiona; family Ichthyophiidae; genus Ichthyophis; species Ichthyophis bannanicus. The sequence goes on from CM066034.1 coordinate 71,773,328, forward strand.
TTTTCCGCGGAGCCAGCAGGTCGTGTTCCTGTCACCGCGGAAGAATTTCCTTATTTTTTCCTTCCTTGATGCTATACCGGTACCGCTGGTTCTTATTTATTTATTTATTTATTTTTAAAGAAAAGGACCTTTTTTCAATTTATTTTTCTTCAGGTGTACTTCAGCTTTGGGCCTTAAGCCCAAAACCTTTTTCCTTAAATATGGAAAAGCCTGCTTCAGGATTTAAGAAGTGCACAAAATGTGGCGGTACTATCTCCGTCACCGACACCCATGACTGGTGTCTAAAGTGTTTAGGCCCTGACCAGTCCATCACAGATTGTGTGTTCTGTTCCATGTCTAAGAGAGGTCGACAGAACCGAGCTACCAAGCTCAGTACCCTGTTTCCCTCTGATGCAGCTTCGGTGGCATCGACATCTTCCAGGACTACTTCTTGCTCACATGGATCTCAGGTAACTAAACATAAATCCAGCCGGTCCTCGAAGGGCAAATCTCCTAAGCATCGAGATGCCCTTGGCCTTGGCCTCGAGGATTCTGCACTGGCAAAATTACCCCGGCGGGAGGCTTCGGCCTCTAAAGCATCGTCATCGGGGTTCCAGGATGATCTAGATGGCGTGGCCTCAACAGATCTCCTGGTGCCATGCTCTGGGGTACCGGTGGCTTCCACCGGTACCGACCTCCAGGCATTAGCGTCGTCGATAGATCAGAGGATTCTGTCCATCGAACGCAGTCTGGCGGCTTTCCTTGTGGCATCGACGCCCGTGGTACCGCAACAGACTACTCTGCCGGTACCAGCTCCGGTACCGGTGGCATCAACATCGGCATCGGTGTCCGCCATGCCGGTACTCTGCCCTCTGCAGCCCTCCGGTACTGATACCCCGGTACCGGTGATTCCCAATACTGATCCCAGTCGGTACGGGTATCGGGCTTTGCAAGAGCATCCCGACAGACGATACTTCGATTCCTCTGAGGACTCAGAGGATTCGGAAGAGTCTGTCGATGCAGCGATGCTTCTTCCACGGGAGGAGTCCTCTCCTAAACGAAGGATGTCTCCTCCAGAGGACTTATCTTTTCAAGACTTTATCAGAGAGGTGGCTCGGGGCCTCTCTATTACAGTAGCCCCAGAGTCAGAGCCTAGAGCTAAGAAGTAAGATATTCTACAATATCCTAAAACTCCTAAGGAGGCAGCTACCTTACCTATTCATGAGATTCTGTATGATCTCATGTTAAGGGTGTGGGAAGCACCTCTAACCACCTCTCCTCATTCTCGCAGGTTGGACACCATGTATCGTGTCCCTCCTTGTCCTGGTTTCCATAAAACTCAGCTTCCTCACCACTCTATTGTGGTTGAGTCTGCAATGAGAAAGATTAGAAGTGTCAAGAGACATGCCTCTAATCCTCCAGGACATGAATGTCGAACCCTGGATGCTTTTGGTAGAAGAGTCTTCTCCAGGACCAAGCAGGAAGTCAGTCCTCACATATGGGTGACGTCGGCGCCGACGGAGTCCCCGTGCGGAGCATTTCCCCAGCTTTCAAAGAAAGCCTTAGCGCGCATGCGTGGTCCCCTTCCCGCCCAAGGGTGCCATCTTGCTCAGTCTTCTTTTTTCCGCGGAGCCCGACGGACGTAGTTCATTTTTCGCCGAGGAAACAGTTGATTTCCCTGTTTTTTGTTCTTCTCCTTCGGTTCGACGCCGGATCCTTTTCCCGCCTGGGCCCGATACGCCGGTATCGAGCCCACACTCTCTTTTTCGGTTTTTGTCCTTCGTGACTAGCATTCGCGCCATTTTTCTTTTTTCACTGGCAGCCCTGTCTTTTGACCTCGCAGGGGCCCTTTTTCCCCCGATGGCTGCCAGCGGGTTTAAAAAGTGTGATCGGTGTAAGAAACTTATGTCTCTTACCGACAAACATGACTGCTGCCTCCGCTGCCTCGGACCCGATCATGACCCGATGATCTGTGGTCCGTGTGGCGAAATGTCCTCGAAGGCGTTGAGGAGTCGGCAGCACCAGAAGGATAGGATCTTCTCTGACTCCGCGTCCGGACGGGCCCGGACCTCGTCAGAGGCCTCGACATCTCAGGACTCTGGCCCCGAGCATAGTCGGGGTTCCTCCGAGCGGGGGTCTCCTTCGCAGGATCAAGAGCAGGAAGAAGAAACCCACGAGGGTGGTGTCGGTGGATGCTCCTGGTTCCTCGAGGGCCAGGTCGCATAGCCCCGATAGCCGTCCCGGGTCTTCGGAGTCGGAGAGGCCTGCCAAGCAACCTTGTACCGAGATGGCGTCTCCTGGACACGCAAGTGCTGTAGTCCTCGTGGACTCTCCTCCAGGGGAGCCTCCGTCGGGGCCCAAGTCGGGGGCTGCTGGGTCTCCTGAGCTCGGACTCAGGTTGACGGCCTTGGAGAGCAGCCTCGCTGCCTTCATGGAACAGCAGCGGGCATTGATCGCCGGTCTCACTGGTGCATCTGCCCCGACCACCGGGACATCAAGGTCCAAGTCGACCCCGGAGGCCGAGCCGATACTCGAGTCCATGCGGGCTCGAGTCGATCCTCGGCCACGGTCTCCCTCGGCCTCCCGTTCAGGACTGAGGTCGTCGACGCCAGTACCCTGGGTGTCGGGGCGGAGGGCATCAGTGCCCGCCCGACCGGAGCCGCTCGATACCTCTTCCGAGTCGTCGGGCTGGGAGATGGAGGACGAAGAGTCACCCGACACCTATTGGACTCGGTGTGTCCCATCGGACTCGCCGGAGTCCGAACCTCGGAGACTATCCCCGCCGGAGGATACCCGGTTCTCAGACTTCGTGCGGGATATGGCCAAGGCCTTGGCATTCCCCGCGGATCCAGAGGAGCCTCGAGCCGAGGAGCTCGAGGCCCTCCAGTATGACTCTCCCCCGAAGGAGGCCTTTACTGTACCGGTTCCTCCGATGCTGGAGCGGCTGCTCTTCCGCTTGTGGGAGACCCCGGCCTCAACGCCGGTGTTAAGCAAGCGGGTCGATTCCATCTATCGAGTCCGCAAGAGCCCCGGGTTCCAAAAGGCACAATTACCGCACCACTCCATGGTTGTGGAATCGGCCATGCATCGACTGAAAAGTCAGAAGTTGCACTCCTCGGTGCCTCCCGGCTGGGAGGCCCGGAACCTGGATGCCCTCGGTAAGAAGTGCTTCCAGGGCTCTATGCTTGCTTACCGTGTCCAGACATACCAGCTCTACATGGGCATGTATCTCCGAGACCTGGCAAAGGAGATTGCCGGTTTCTTTGCAGGTCTCTCCGAGGAACCTTTGCAGAGGTTCCAGGCCTTGTCCACTGGTATTCGAGAGTGCTCGAAGTTTATCTCTCGAGCAGCCTACGATGGCTTCGAGGCTTTGGCCCGAGTAGCCGGGGCCGGCATCGGTGCCCGCCGACAGGCTTGGCTACAGTCATCCGACCTCGAGCCATGGGTAAAGGACCAGTTGGTCGATGTCCCCTGCCGAGGTGAAAACCTCTTTGGCAAGCCCATGACTGAAAAAGGCTGCAGAACTCGAGACCCAGACTCCGACCCGGACTAGGCTGTCCAGAAAAACCTCTGCCCCTTCTCAGAAAAAGAAGGGCTCGGGAAAAAAAGACCTTTTACCCGAGGAAGTCATCTGCCTATAAACAATACCCTCATTATCAGGCCTCTGCAGCTCCCCAACAGGGTCAGCAGGCCATGGGGCAGGGTCATGGGCCCCGTAGGCAGAAGGCCCCCAAGCCACCAACACCGGCCCCTGCTCAGCAGGGAGGGGGTTTCTGACTCAGAAGGCATAGCCTCTTCTCCTCCGCTGGCTCACATCAGCACAGGAGGCCGGCTGGCCCACTTTGCCCACAGGTGGTCACCCGTCACATCAGATACCTGGGTGCTCCATATAGTTCAAAAGGGCTATCTTCTCCATTTTCACCAGGTACCTCCCTCCTATTTTCCAGGGGAGCCTCCAAGACTCCCTCTGCACAGGGAGCTACTCCTTCAGGAGTTAGCAAGTCTGCTAAAGGAACAGGCTGTGGAACCGATGCCCCACCACCTGAGAGGTCACGGCTTTTATTCCAGGTACTTTCTGGTACCAAAAAGAACAGGAGGCCTCAGACCCATCCTAGACTTGCGCAACCTCAACAAGTTCCTGGAGAGGGAAAAGTTCAAGATGCTTACCCTTGGAATCCTGCTGCCCTACCTACAGCAGGGAGATTGGCTATGCTCCTTAGATCTAAAGGATGATTATACTCACATCCTTATTCATCCAGACCACAGACAATATCTCAGATTTGTTATGGGGGGAAACCACTACCAGTACAGAGTACTACCCTTTGGCCTGTCCTCCGCTCCCAGGGTGTTCACCAAGTGCCTGGCAGTGGTGGCGGCCTACCTGAGGCTTCAAGGTCTTTTTGTGTTTCCATACCTGGACGACTGGCTCATAAGGGGCCAGTCTTCCCAAAAGGCCAGTCAAGCCACCCTTCGCACTGTGGCTCTGCTTCAGCACTTGGGGTCTGTCATAAACTTCGCAAAGTCCACTTTGCTCCCGTCCCAGAATTTAGAATTCATAGGAGCAAGGCTGGACACTCTTCAGGCGAAGGCTTTTCTGCCAGTGGACAGAGCCCACAGGTTGATGGATCTAGCCAGGCAGTTTCACAGCAATTCCCTGGTCTCCGCCAGGCAATTCCTGAGACTTCTCGGCCATATGGCTTCCACGGTTCATGTAACCCCCAATGCCCGCCTGCACATGCGGCCTGCTCAGTGGAGCCTTCGAACTCAGTGGCATCAAGCAACAGGGAGCCTTGCAGACTCAGTAAGAATATCCACCCTGCTCGTCCTCTCTGCAATGGTGGCTTCATCTTCCGAATCTGGTACTCGGAGTGGTTTTTCAATCCCCTCCGCATTCTCAAGTGCTGACGACAGATACTTCTCTTCTAGGTTGGGGAGCACATTGCCAAGGGGCCTGTACTCAGGGTCTCTGGACCCCTTGGGAGGCTGCTCAGCAGATAAACTTCCTGGAGCTACGGGCGATACACCTAGCTCTGAGCACCTTCTCCCACCTCACCTCTCACCAGTCTGTACTGGTCCAGACGGACAATCAAGTTGCCATGTTCTACATGAACAAACAAGGAGGCACAGGCTCCTTCCTTCTCTGTCAGGAGGCACAACGGCTGTGCTCTTGGGCCGTCAATCACGGAATCCTCCTCAAGGCTGTCTACCTCCCAGGTCAAGAAAATTACCTGGCGGACAGACTGAGCAGGATCCTGCAACCACACGAATGGAGATTGAATCCGTTGGTGGTTCAGCAGATCTTTCTCAGGTGGGGCCTCCCCACCATGGATCTTTTCGCCAGTCCTCTGAACCGGCAACTCCCGAGATTCTGTTCCAGACAACCGCATCCTCTCAGAGTTGCAGCGGATTCGTTTCTGATTCCGTGGTCCCAAGGCCTACTGTATGCGTTTCCTCCCACGCCACTAGTGTCCCGAACACTGTTCAAAGTCCTCAAGGACGGGGCCTCAATGATTCTGATAGCCCCCAGGTGGCCGAGGTAACCGTGGTTCCCACTTCTGCTGCAACTGGCGGTGGACACTCCTCTTCCTCTGGGGTTTCAACACGATCTCCTGTCTCAGGAACAGGGATCTCTCTTGCACCCAAACCTCCAGTCCCTTCATCTGATGGCCTGGCTGCTGAAAGGGTAGTCCTGGCTCCCCTACTACTGCCTAGAGAGGTGGAAGACGTAGTCTTAGCCTCTAGACGGCAATCCACCAGGAAATCCTACGCTCTTAAGTGGCGTAGATTCTCTGCTTGGTGTGCTCAGCACAGCGAGAATCCCTTCTCGTGCTTGGTAGCGGTAGTATTGCAATATTTGCTTTACCTCTCCAATCTAGGCCTTAAGTCCAACTCTCAGGGTTCACCTCAGTGCTCTCTCAGCGCACCACTCGCCGGTGGACGGAAGGCCTCTTTCCAACCACCCTTTGGTGGCTCGTTTTCTCAGAGGCCTCCTCCTGCTTAAGCCTCCTTTACATCCACCAGCCCCTGGAGTGGGATCTAAATGTGGTCTTACAGCGGATTACTTGTCCACCATTTGAACCTATGGCTACCTGCCTTCTCCATTTTCTCTCCTGGAAAACCTTGTTTCTGGTAGCTCTTACCTCTGCTAGGCGAGTAAGTGAACTTAAGGCACTAATGTCTGATCCCCCTTACACTAGGTTCTACAGGAATAGGGTAGTCTTACGGACTCACCCGAAGTTTCTCCCTAAGGTTGTCTCCCCTTTTCACCTCAATCAGGAGGTGGTTCTTCCGACCTTCTTTCCCAGGCCGCATGCCAACCGGGCTGAGATGGTCCTGCATACCCTGGACTGTAGGAGGGCGTTATCCTTCTACCTTGACCGTACGCGGGACCATCGGAGGGCTGTTCAGCTCTTCGTTTCTTTTGACCCCAATAAGTTGGGGTTACCTGTCTCCAAGCATACTTTGTCCATATGGGTCGCTGACTGTATCGCCTGGGCTTATGGGGCAGCCGGCCTCTCGTTGAAGGGTCGAGTCACGGCTCATCGTGTCAGGGCGAAGGCTGCGTCAGTGGCTCATCTCCGCTCTGTTCCGTTGGCAGACATCTGCCGGGCCGCTACTTGGTCTTCAAGCCAGACTTCTGCGGCCCATTACTGCCTTGAGAGGGAGTCCCGCAGGGACAGTGCTTTCGGACAGGCAGTACTCCATAATCTCTTTGGGGTTTAGGCAACTCCTACCCTCCGGCCCTGGTGTTGGGCTACCGGTCGGGGGCGTTCTCAGAGAAGATTCCTTCCTTACGTGCTGACAAGCTAGAGGAAGCTCATTTTTTCGGCTTCAGGTCTCCGGTAGCCTTAAGCTGGGGAGTCCCATATGTGAGGACTGACTTCCTGCTTGGTCCTGGAGAAAGAGTAGTTACTCACCTGTAACAGGTGTTCTCCAGGAGCAGCAGGAATCAGTCCTCCCCTTGGAGTTGCAGTCATATCCTTTATTTTGCTATTTTTGCTGTCTTTTAGCTATGTCATCAGACTGAGCAAGATGGCACCCTTGGGCGGGAAGGGGACCGTGCATGCGCGCTGCAATTCCCGAAGGCTTTCTTTGAAAGCTGGGGAAATGCTCCGCACGGGGGCTCCGTCAGCACCGATGTCACCCATATGTGAGGACTGATTCCTGCTGCTCCTGGAGAACACCTGTTACAGGTGAGTAACTACCCTTTCCAAGCTTCCATGCTTGCTGCGAGAATTAATTCTTATAGTCTCTACATGGGAATGTTCTTAAAAGAAGTCACTGACCATTTGCAGAATTTAAGTCCTTTTATGTCTGACAGTAAAAGGCAAGAATTTCTCACTGGGCTCAAACATGCCCAGGATATCTCCAAATTCTCCAACTGTGCAGCTTTTGACTCCTTTGAATGCGTAAGTAGAGCCTCAGCTATAGCTATAGGTGCACTAGGATTGCTTGGCTTCAAGCATCTGATTTGGAGAACTGGGTCCAAGATGAATTGGAAAATATCCCTTGTACAGGTGAGAAAGCACAGTTACTTACCTGTAACAGGTGATCTCTGGGAACAGCAGGAATAAGTCTTCACATATGGGTACGTCGGTACCGACGGAGTCTGTGCGGGAACGCTTCCCAGCGTCCAATCAAGAGCTTTTGGAAGCATCCCAGCACGCCTGCGTGCTGCCTTCCCGCCTTTCCCAACTGCCTCTCCTCAGTTAAGTTTTAAAGCTGAGACAAAGAGAGAGAAAGGATAGGAAAGATAGATAGAGATACAACTCCTGGGGAGGTGGGTGGGTTGTGAAGACTTATTCCTGCTGTTCCCAGAGATCACCTGTTACAGGTAAGTAACTGTGCTATCTCCAGGAACAAGCAGGAATGAGTCTTCACATATGGGGACTCCCAAGCTGAGATGCCTGGAGTCCCAGCATGTCATAGGTTGGAACATGCTATCTCCCAGAACACCAGGCATCCTGAGGATGGAGGGTAGGAGTTGAAGAAAGAAAAAATGCTGTGGAACAGCTAACCTAGCATAGGACTGCAGGGAAGGAGTCCATGTGTGGATGATGATGGTCATCAATGATGTTGCAGAAGATTGCAATAGAGACCTCCCCTAACAGGATTTCACATTAGTATGGAGGTTCATGGATCTACTGGGAACCCAGTAGAGGAACCTTGAAGAGGACCTCACTGTAAAGTGGAGGTAATAAACCTGTAGGAAAAATAGTGGAGGTCAGAATCCTGAAAGGAATAGGTAACCCCAGTAGGAAAAACTGGGGTAGTACAAAAAACGGTGGGCCTTCAGAGGAAGGGTTTATGACAAAAACCTAACTCTTTTGGCGGGAGCGTGGCTCACTCTTAGGAGCAAAAAGAGAAAGGCTAACCGATTTGGACAAACAGGCACAGTCCTTGTGGGGAGAAAGGGTATGGGGACCCCTTGTATCCCAAGAAGAGAGGACAAATGCCGGAGGCGTTAAAGCCTGTGATTAACTGAAGATCCACAATGTCTCTCCTAACTGGGATAAGCTAGGAGAGATATTGAGTATGGAGAGCTTCAGAGGTACATAAACCTTTAGGTTATGGTATAAAAATTGTTGACTACCATAGGAGTGGGAGTGTGTGTAAAACCCCAAACCTGCTAGATAGCATAGGTAGGGGTAAAAGCCCTCTGTCAGAATCATATAGGTATATGAGAATAGACAGGGAGATAGATATGTATCCACATACTTATCTATCTATAAGAAAATCTCAACAGATACACAGATAGATAGATAGATAGATAGATAGATAGATAGATAGACAGATAGACAGACATATATCTATAGTGAGATATGGCAGGGCATAAAATACACACAAAAAATAAATATGGATATGTAGGCTTACATATAGGGGTCTGCAGGTAAACAGACAGACAGAGATCACATAGGCTATGTGGAATAGGCTATGTGGAGAGGAAAGATTTATCTATTTATTTATTTATTTACATTCTCTTATATACCGCGCTATTCTGCATCAGTGCGGTTTACATTGAACAAACTGAAATTACATTGAACAGGGCATTATAACTTGGAGATAACTATTTTACAGGGAACATGGGCTATGGAGGGTTAAGTGGCTTGCCCAAGACCACAAGGAGCACCTGTGGGACTTGAAACCCCAAGTCCTTCCAGCCCAAGGTTGCTGTCCTCTAGTGGGATTTGAACCCCCGACCTTCCGGCCTGAAGTACCTTGCCCCAACCACTAGGTCACTCCTCCACTCCAATAATCTAATAACAAGGAGGTGGAACCTACTTGAGAAGACATATAGAGAATCTATTCCTCCTGGTTATAATCTGCAAGAATGCTAGTAATTGCAAAAGAACCAGGATTGTTACATGAAAGACCAAGGACAATGTCAATGTGCAGCCAGGAAGTCCCGAGTCTTCCAGGACTCTGGCATGGTAAGTAGACAGAAGACGCCTAGAGATGAGATACCATGTTGACCTGCTTAAGGGCAAAGGTATCATACGTTCTTACCATGAGGACGAGTATATCCCCGATTGGGAATTCTATGGACCAAAGCAGGGAACTGGCAACCCCTTGAGTCTTCACGTAAGAGAAGGCCTATGTCCTTTATATCAAAAAAGGAGATAGAAAAGAAGGGGGACCCTTCTAGTCATGGGAGACATGACTGAAAAGCCTTTTCTAACCAGCTAGGATAGCTGTTGGAGCCCCCCCCCCCCCCCCCCATGCTCTCTAGCAAGGGCCCATAGTGGAAAGCTTCTCTGTAGATTGCAGAGAGCATGGAACTGGCTGGTAGAGAGCCAGTATCTCAGTCAACTATGCTGCCAACTCAGGAAATGAAGATGGCAGAATAGAAAACAATCTAGAAAGCTTGTAGTGAGATGATCTCCAAGAGAGATGGAGTACTGACTTGGAGCCACTACAAAGACTAGACAGAATGTTGGTGGAGGACAATCTGGTAGTTCGTGGATAAGAACCAGTGGTCCAAACATTAAAGCACCTGGATGGGCAGCTGTTGGCAAGACAGCAGAAGAATCTTACTGTTCCAAAACAGAAAGAACAGACAGAACAGGAGTAGGAACTCTGGACATGTCTGATAAGCTGCGCCAAGCAAGATTAAAACAGAGGAGGTGACTCAGAGAGGAAAACTCCGCACTGGAAAATGAGAAAACTAGAGAGGCTGAAGAGAAAGCCTCCCAGTAAGTAATTCCGCTCTTACAGAGGAAAAACTTGGTAAGAGGGTGAATAGAATGGAGCTGAAGAAGACTTACGAAGTAGTAAGTCTATAGAAAGGAAAAATACATGCTGGCACAGGAACTATCATCTGATAGTGGTTAGACCTCTTTCCCTAGCAGGGAAAAGAGGAGAAACCTGTGACTTATAGGCATGAACAACCTGACAGCTCATAGAAATATAGAAAAAATGGATATCTTTTGGAAAGAGATCCCTGTGTAAGAATAAAGTGGTGGATTGCCTCTACTGAGAAGAAGCAACTGTAGATTCTAACCCCAAGGGTCACAAGCATCTGATGATGAATGATCAGAAACCCTGCAGGTGCTGGGTTTGCTGAGCCTGGTGAGAGGTTGGATTCTTTAGACCAGGACGATGCTTTCCCTGTTGGGGAACATCTGTATGATGGGCAAGTGATGAATAAAACCTTCCTCTCCTGTGGGAAGAAAGTTTGGTAGGACATTTCCTACGTACTGGGACAGAGGAAGGGGTAGAACAACCCCTAGGAACAGGTAAATCAGTGGACAACTGAGTAACCTGACGTAAAGACTCCTTATTGAAAAGATTTTCTCCAGTGCAAGGAGTATGTCCCAGCCTTTGTTGTGCCCATTTGTCCAAGTCTGAAGCTTGGAGCCAGGATCTACGTCGTGCCCCTATAGCTATAGCAGACGTCCTGCTAACAGACTCAAAAGAGTCTAGGGAAGCACGAGAAAGAAACCAAGAGATATTCTGGATATGCTTAAGCAGTGAGGAATAGTCTGTACTCCTGGAATCTGAAAGAAAAGGCGACAAAAGATGTAATTGCTTTGTGACCTCCTCAAGAGAAAGACTCATATAAAAAATATATGAGAGAATTCTTGCAGAAAGCATAGATGTCTGGAAGGTTTGACGTCCAAAGTCATCTAGTGTTTTAGACTCACGACCTGGCGGATAGGAAGAGTGCTTTTTCTTACCTCTTTACCCGCCTCATTGCTGATTCCACTACTAGGGAATGATGAGGAAATTGAGTCTTTTGAAACCCTGGAGAGGGGGGCACCTGATATAACAGATCAGTTGCCCTGGGAGGTGGGGGTACCCGGAAAGGTGTTTCCCACATTCCTAGAAGGAGATCCTGCAAGGAATGATGCAAAGGAAGCATTATGTTCCCCTTTGCTTTGGTAGAAAGAGAGCCTTGTGCAGGATCATGTCCTGGGATAGGAATGGCAAGAGATCTTGCTATATCCCAGAGGAAACTGAAAAAAGGGATCCCTAACAGGAATCTCTCTTGGACAGGTTAGATTTACAGAACTAGCCTAAGCATCCACAGAGGTATCCAAATATATAGGAATAGAAGATCCTGCACAGTGCAGTGTGGAATGCTTAAGAGATGGTTGCTGGTACTGGGTATCATGAGCAGCAACCGTCCTTACCACATTGTCCATGCCAGGTATCGACTCCAAGCTTGGTATAGAATGGAGCGATCCTGTTGAAAAAAGCATGGTAGGAGTTGGCCACGATGCTACTGTGGATACCGGTATCGATGTCAATACCGGTACCGATGTCGGAGTCGAGCCCGACAATGACATCGGAGTAGTCATCTGTGACAGTTCAATTGGTACCGAGGTGACCGAACCCATCCGGCCAGTATCCACGGTACCGAAGCACCGGTATCGATCGATGTCGGTACCAAAAGCTATTGGTACAGAGTCTTCTAGACTAGAGATCGATTCCAAACTCGGCATCGAGGGCAGAGAGCCTGATAAGCGAAGCATGGAAGGCACCGACCGCAAAGGTAATGAGGTCGTCGGTACCGATTTCGGTACCGTGTCTCACACCGGTGAAGGAAGGTCAACCAGTGGCAACTCAATCGGCCTCAAAGGAACCGAGAGTTGTGGATCGGAATCATCAGAACCGAGCCTTCGGTACCACCGAGAGCCGGTACCAAGACGAGTCGGTACCCAGTCCTCCAGACTGGAGATCGATTCCAGACTCGGCATCGAAGGAAGCGAGTCTATCGATGCACGTCTGGAGGGTACCGATGGCAGTGGTAGTATCGGTGCTGGTACTGATAATGGAAAGTCAGTCTGGGGTGTATCTACCGGTCCCAAAGGTACCGAGGACACCAGATGACAATCCCTGGTGAGAAGTGTTTCATCCAACACCAGTGCCGATGCCGGGGTACCGGTACCGCTCGAAGCGGATGCCACCACCGGACACGGCTGAGGTATGTTCTGTGAGGGGTGAACCCCAGGAACAACCTGAAACCCCTTATTTGCTTTGGAGACCGAAGACTCCCGCCGGGGTTTTGAAGCCAGTGGGCCCTCGAGGGCAAGGCCGGAGCCGTCTTCATGCTGCGCATGAGACCTACCACTCGAGGACTGGCTAGTCTTAACAGACTGTTTGTGGGTTACCTGATCTTGTGTGGAAGAAGAAGGGGATGGTGCCCCGAAGTTGGAGGGCAACCGTGTATCGAGGGAATCTCGATGTTGAAAACCTCTTCTCACCAAACTGTTGTCAGGACCCAAGCAGGTTAGACACCGACTTTGAGGGTCTAAAAATAAAGTTGTACCGCCACAGAATGAACATTTCTTAGAGAAAGTGCCTGGCGGTTCCATGAAGGAAAAAGAAGAGGCCTAAAAGGCCTAAGACTGTGGGACACTATGAGGAAAAAATATATCCCGTGGAAAAGGAAAAATATTTCAAGAAAAGAAAAGAAAACACCAGCGGTACCGGTGGCGTCAGGAAGACAGCCACGACCACAAGAAAACTAAAAAATAAAAACAAGAATTTTCTGCAGTGACAGGAGGACGTCCTGCCGGCTCCGCGGAAAAACAAAAACTGAGGAGAGGCAGTTGGGAAAGGCGGGAAGGCAGCACGCAGGCGTGCTGGGATGCTTCCAAAAGCTCTTGATTGGACGCTGGGAAGCGTTCCCCCGCGCAGACTCTGTCGGTACCGACATACCCATATGTGAAGACTCATTCCTGCTTGTTCCTGGAGATTCTGTTTGGTAAAGACTGGCAAGCAAAAGCCAATCAAATGGATGCTGAAAATTCTGCTTTGGATAGACTATCCAAATCTACTGCTGCTCCTGCTAAGAAAAGGTTGTTCAAGAAAACACCTTTTTTTAAAAAGGGAAGATCCTATTCTGCTTATAGTCAGACAGCATCTTCTGCAGCTCAGTTCCCTTCCAAACGTCAGCAATCCTCCAAACAGTCCAAGGCAAAGGCTGTGAGGCCTGCTCCAGCCCAGCAATCTCAGCCCCCTCAGGGCCTTTGACTCTCTGCTAGAGAACTTAGCCTTCCTGGCTCTAGAAGGACCAGAGCCCTCCACCATTCCAGGAAGGTTATGTCACTTCGCTCCCAGATGGGAGCAAATCACAGCAGAGCATTGGACACTCTCCATCATAAGAGAGGGGTACAAACTTCATTTTTCCAGCTTGCCCCCTCACAAGAGTGCACCAGTTCAATTCTCCAACTTCCCTCCTCAGCTTGTTAGAGCAGGAGGTTGCCACTCTTCTAGCCCAGGGGGCAAGAGAGGAAGTGCCTTCTCAACAGGGCACAGGGTTCTACTCCCCCTATTTTCTTATCCCAAAGAAAACAGGGGGCTTCAGACCCATTTTAGATCTCAGAGAGTTGAACAGATTCCTAGTCAAAGAAAAATTCAAGATGGTTTCTCTAGGAACTCTGCTGCCATACCTTCAGACTCAGGATTGGCTTTGTTCTCTAGATCTCAAGGATGCGTACACTCATGTTCTCATCCATCCAGCTCACAGAAGGTTCCTTTGGTTCCTTTTCCAGGAGAAGCACTATCAATACAGAGTGCTCCCCTTTGGCCTGGCCTCTGCACCAAGGGTGTTCACGAAATGCATGGCAGTGGTTGCTGCTTTTCTGTGCACCTTGGGAATATTTGTCTTCCCTTATCTGGACGACTGGCTCATTCGAGCTCCGACTCAATCAGAGGCCAAGACTGCTCTAACCTGCACAATGCGTATCCTTCAATATTTAGGGCTGGTAATAAACATCCCAAAATCCAATTTGATCCCTACTCAGTCCCTGGAGTTTATAGGGGCGTTGCTGGATACCACAAGGGCAAGGGCCTATCTTCCCCAGGCCCATTGCCTTCGCTTGATGCAGTTAGCTTCTCAAGCAGTCTCAAAACCCCTACTAACTGCTCGAGAAATGTTACAGTTGCTAGGCCACATGGCATCCACCGTTCATGTACCACCATATGCTCACCTTCACATGAGAGCAGCTCAGTGGACTTTGGCCACCCAATGGACTCAGGCATCAGGTTGCCTGTCAGACAAAATAGAAAACACAAGTCGCCTCATTTTGTCCCTCCAGTGGTGGAAGTCCCCTCAAAACCTGTTGCTGGGGTCTCCCTTTCAACAGCCTCTATCCCCGGCAACTCTTACAACAGATGCTTCTCCAATGGGCTGGGGAGCTCATCTTCAGGACCTCTCCACCCAGGGCATCTGGTCCCCACAGGAGACTTGTCTGCATATCAATCTCTTAGAACTCAGAGCAATCTTCCTTGCTCTGCGAGTTTTCCACACCCTGCTCAGCCACAAGACAGTCCTTGTCCACACGGACAATCAGGTAGCCATGTTCTATATAAACAAGCAGGGAGAACTGGCTCTCTGTCGCTTTGCAACAAAGTTCTGCGACTGTGGGCCCTCGCCAGAGAGCATCACATTCATCTTCTGGCGGTCTATCTTCCAGGGGTTCAAAACTCTTGGGCTGACAGACTCAGTCGAGTTCTACTTCCACACGAGTGGTCCCTACATATGGACCAGGTATCCACGATTTTTCAAATTTGGGGAACCCCGGGCATAGACCTCTTTGCAAATCCGTGGAATGCCAAACTTCCCCGGTTCTGTTCCAGAACTCCTGCTCGGGGGGCTCAGGCAAGGGATGCTTTCCTCCTTCACTGGGGTTAAGACTTCCTGTATGCCTTTCCACCCATTCCCCTAATTCCCAAAACCCTGTTCAAGCTTCAGAGAGACAGAGGCCACATGATTCTCATAGCTCCACATTGGCCACAGCAAGTGTGGTACCCTCTGCTTCTACATCTCTCTCAAGCTCCCTCCCTAGAGTTAGGGTCTGCTCCAGACCTCCTCTCTCAGGACGACAGAAAGTTGTGGCATCCCAATCCCCAGTCTCTGCATTTCAGGGCTTGGTTGCTGAAGGCCTATATCTCCAGGATCTTCATCTTTCTCAACAAGTGAAAGATGTTCTTTATGCTTCCACAAAACCTTCCACTAGATGTTCTTACGCCTTCAAGTGGAAAAGGTTTACCATCTGGTGCTCTGAAAAGGGTCTTAACCCCCATGCCATACCTCTGGAATCGTTGCTGAAGTATCTCCTGCATCTGTCTAATGTAGGCCTTAAGACAAATTCAGTAAGAGTCCATCTGAGTGCTATTGCAGCTTCCCTCAAGCCTCTAAATGGACAACCTGTTTCCTCTCATCCCCTTGTAGCGAGGTTCATGAGAGGCCTCCTTTTAACAAAGCCTCCCATTAGACCACCTCCGGTGGCATGGGACTTAAATTTCGTTCTTGGTCAGCTTATGAAGCCGCCTTTTGAATCTTTAGCTACTACCTCCTTGAAATACCTTTCTTGGAAGGTTATCTTTCTCATTGCAATCACATCAGCACGCCACATCAGTGAATTGCAAGCACTAGTAGCTAATCCACCTTATACAAGGTTCCATCATGATAAGGTGGTCCTTAGGAGTAATCCACACTTTATGCCTAAGGTGGTCTCGCCTTTTCACCTCAACCAAGAGGTCTACCTACCTGTCTTTTTTCCAGGACCTCATGCATCAAGTGCAGAGAGGAATCTTCATACCCTAGACTGTAAAAGAGCTCTAGCTTTTTACTTACAGAGGACACAACAACATAGAAAGTCTTCTCAACTCTTTGTTGCTTTTGATCCTTCTCATTTGGGACAACCAGTCTCCAAGAGAACACTTTCCAACTGGATTGCCCAATGTATTTCTTTTGCCTATCAGAGCAAGAATATTTCTCTGGAGGGCCATGTCACAGCTCACAATGTGAGAGCCATAGCAGCCTCAATGGCTCATCTGAACTCTGTGTCTATCGACGACATCTGTCGAGCAGCCACTTGGGCCTCGGCTCATACCTTCACATCCCATTACTGCTTAGACAAGGACTCCCGCCGGGATGCCTTGTTTGGTCAGGCTGTTCTCAAACACCTGTTCCATACTTAATCAACGCCAACCCACCATCCCTCATGGGATGCCAGAGATCCAGGTGGGGAAGTGCAGCCCTGTCCCAGGGACACACAACTCATGGGCTCTCTCCCTGGCATCAAAAGCTAGGGAGTCCCCATATGTGAAGACTCATTCCTGCTTGTTCCTGGAGATAGCACAGTTACTTACCTGTAACATGTGATCTCTGGGAACAGCAGGAATAAGTCTTCACAACCCAGCCACCTCCCCTAGGAGTTGTCTCTCTCTCCATCTCTCTTCCTTTCCCTCTCTCTCCCTCTGTCTCGGCTATAAAACTCAACTGAGGAGAGACAGTTGGAAAGGCGGGAAGGCAGCACGCAGGCGCTGTGGGATGCTCCCAAAAGCTTTCTGATTGGACGCTGGGGAGCGTTCCCGCACAGGCTCCGTCGGTACCAACGTACTCATATGTGAAGACTTATTCCTGCTGCTCCCAGAGATCACCTGTTACAGGTAAGTAACTGTGCTTTCTCCATAGACAGTAGAATTATCAGTCACAAATAGCCCACCTCATCCTCTTTTCGAGTTGCTTTAGCTTATGAGGTGTGATCAAAAAGCAGAGACTTGTAGTATAGCTATATAACAATG
Organism: Ichthyophis bannanicus; assembly: GCA_033557465.1. Classification (NCBI taxonomy): domain Eukaryota; kingdom Metazoa; phylum Chordata; class Amphibia; order Gymnophiona; family Ichthyophiidae; genus Ichthyophis; species Ichthyophis bannanicus. The sequence goes on from CM066034.1 coordinate 71,790,347, forward strand.
TCGCACCACAATGCTATTAAACATGCAGTGACATAGTTATGTGCTCTGCATGTGCAGAGTGTAGCATGGCTGCAGCACACCTATACATTTTTTAATCACATGTTTGGTATCGTGTAAAAGCAGTTCATCAGATTTACAATGAGTGGAAAATCCCCCCCCCCCCAGCAAATTTGCATTAAATTCTGTCAGAAACTTGGAGATTTGTGCAGAGAGACTTATGACACATTACAGCAAGTGTATGGCAATTAATGCACGAGTCGTGCTTGAGTTTATGACTGGTACAAATGTTTCCAAGAGAGCCACCAAAGCATTGACAGTGACGAACATTCTGGAAGGCCATCCGCAAGCAGAAATGAAGACAAAGGTGAAGCAGCATTTGCTACAATAAACTCAAATCATCAATTGATTATCAAGGAAATTGCTGAGTACTTGGACATCAGTTTTAAGTCGGTACAGTCCATCCTTAATGTCGATATGGGGACAAGATGTGTGTCTGCAAAATTCGTGCCAAAACATAAGACCAAGGAGGCTCATGTGGTAGCTGCGTAGGAATGTTTGTCCATGCTGAAAGCTTTTCTGGACTTTTGAGAGAGCATATATCTTATGTGAGTGCCAACAAATGAAATCATCCACTTAAGGCCATCCACTTAATCCTCCATTGCCCATGTTCCCTGTAAGTATTAGTCTATGTGTTTCATATCCCCTCGTGTTAAATGTATCCCCCAACCGCTTTGACCCGGTGAAAAGCGGGATATAAATTCAGCTAAATAAATAAATCCCCCCACCCACAAAAAAAGAACAGCAACAGTGACAAGCGCCAATGACAGGTGTATCTCTTCTTCAGTCTTAACCCTGATCCAATCCCTCCTCCCCCCTCATCCCACCAATCACAAACAGGATATCTTTTATCTCCAGGAACAAGCAGGAATATAGTCTTCACATATGGGTGACATTGGGCACTGATGGAACCAGCACGGGAAGCCCGCCAGCTACCAATAGGAAAGCCTTTGGGAGCAATCCACCACGCCTGTACTGGTGACTTCCCGCTCTTCAAAACGTACTCTTTTTAGTTCTTTTTCCGCAGAGCCGACAGGACCTCTCCCTGTTACCGCTTTAGAATCATCGCATACCTTCCTTTTTCCACTTAATTTCAGTATTTATCGATACTACCTTTCCCTTTATTCTTTTTTTTTTAAATAAAGTAGGATATTTCCTTTAGGGCCTCGTATCCTGTGGGCCTTGTTCACCCCTTTCCAATCATGGAAAAGCCTGCCAGCGGCTTTAAAAAAATGCACAAAATGTTCAGGCACCACATCAATCACTGATAAGCACAATTGGTGCCTTAAATGCCAAATGCCTTGGTCTCAAACATAGCCCTCAAGAGTGCTCCCTATGCAAACAAATGACCAAAAGGGGCCTGGGGAACCAGGCCAAAATGTTCAGAGAGTTTATTTTCCTTTGGACACAGTATCATTGGCCTCGACTTCAAGGGCATCATCGGGCTTTTACATGTCTAAATATTCTGAGTCCAGACATGGGGAGAAAAAAAAAAAAAATCAAAAGAAACCTTCTCCATCTCGCCCTCAAAAAGATAAGTCCAGACCCCGAGAACCCTCAGAGACTTCGAAGGAACTGAGCTATAAGTTCAAGGACTCCTCTGGTAAGCTTTGGGAATCGAGAGAACATTCCTGTTTGCACCAATAATTGTCCAGGACTTTGTCAGACTCAAGCCATAGGTCCAAGCATCCACGGCACAGTGGAGTGCTCCCAAAAGCTTTCCTATTGTAGCTGGGGAGCTTCCCACGCGGACTCTGGCGGTACCAGATGTTACCCATATGCAAAGACTAAATTCCTGCTGTTCCCGGAAATCACCTGTTATAGGTGAGTAACTGGTCGCAGCGTTTGCAGCAGCCAGTTCAGCAAACACAGGAGCAGCTAGCTGATGTGACAAGACTAGAGTCAGGTTCCACATATTTGGCCGATGTCCACTATGATCTTATTAGAGGTTTGGCGAATAGCATGGCTTCCTTGGTAGCCGCACGCCGCTATCTTTGGCTCAGGAACTGGTTGGCGGACAGTTCTTCCAAGTCGCATCTGAGCAAGCTTCCTTTTAAGGGGAAGCTGTTGCTTGGAGAAGTTCTTGATAAACTGGTCAAGGATTTGGGGGATTCTAAAGGAGGATGCTTGCCGGAGGATAAACCGAAGTAGGGCTGAGCCGCATTAACGTCCCGTGGGCAACCTCGGGATTTCAGGCATTTTTGTACCTCCCGTTTGGGAGGTTTTCAAAGAGGACGGTTTTCCTCTCGAGGGCAAAGTTTTAGAGGATTCCGGAGAGCAGGCAGAGGATTTGTTAGTCCCTCGGTTTTTCAGAAAGCACAATGAAGCGAGGTGGACCCAGGCAGGAATTCAGCCGGTAGGGGGTAGACTTCGGGAGTTTCTTCTTGCTTGGGTCCAGATAACATCCAATCAGTGGGTGTTGGAAGTCATTCGTGAAGGTTATTCTTTCAAGTTTGCTCATCCGGTGGTCGACTCTTTTGTCATGTCACCGTGCAGGGGGCGAGAAAGGACGATTGCGGTACAAGAGACTCTGGCTCGCCTTTTGCAGCTGGGAGCAGTGGTTCCGTTTCCGTAAGAGCACTATGGTATCGGTCGATACTCAATTTATTTCATGGTGCCAAAGAAAGACACGGCCTTCCACCCGATTCTGGATCTCAAGGGGGTAAACTGCTGTTTGCGGGTACCTCATTTCCGATCTTGGGGTTGTCTGACTCCTCTCTCTCTTTCTCCTCACATATCCATCTGATAGCTAAGACCTGCTATTTCTTTCTCTATAACATCAGCAAAATCCACCCTTTCCTTTCTGAACACACTACTAAAACGCTTATCCACCTTAATCACCTCCCGCCTTGACTACTGTAACCTACTTCTTGCTGGTCTCCCTTTGAATCATCTCTCTCCCCTTCAATCTGTTCAACACTCTGCTGCACGACTAATTTTCCGCCAGCCTCGTCATGCTCATATTACTCCTCTTCTCAAGTCACTTCATTGGCTCCCTATCCATTTCCGCATCCAGTTCAAACTTCTCCTGCTGACCTATAAATGCATTCACTCTGCAGCTCCTCACTACCTTTCTTCTCTTATCTCTCCTTACAAACCCCCTCGGGAACTCCGCTCTTCTAGCAAACTGCTTCTATCTGTGCCCTTCTCTTCTACTGCTAACTCCAGACTTTGCTCCTTTCACCTTGCTGTGCCTTACGCCTGGAACAAACTACCTGTGTCTGTACGCCAGGCACCTTCTCTAACCCTCTTCAAATCCAGGCTGAAAACTCACCTCTTCACTGCTGCTTTTGAATCTTGAGTCAACGGATCTCCTTTTTCTTTCCCTTGCTTTGTCCCTGCCTACACCTTCTATGTTTGTCTTGACTAGACTGTAAGCTCTGATGAGCAGGGACTGTTTCCTACATGTCTGTGCAGCACTGCGTACGACTTGTAGCGCTATATAAATGCTCAGTAGTAGTAGTAGTACTCTTTCTCTGCGTAAAATCTGATTGGTCAGGCTCTGACTAGATCACAAAGATCTCCAGGATCTTATCCATACTTTTTTCTTCAATAGGCTTGATCATTGAAACTCTCTTCTAGTGGCTCCAGGAGTTCCCAACTAAAAAGGATACAAACCATACAAAACACTGCAGTCAAGCTTCTCTGTGGCACAAACTGTATTAGTCATATCATCCCTCTACTATATGAGCAGCACTAGCTGCTTGGTGTGTTTAGAATTCGGTTAAAATTCCTTCTCTTGATACTCCATGTGCATTGTACAAGCTCAGCCTCATTATTTCTCATCTCTCAATACTTTATCATCAACTCACCCCACTTGGGCATCTCAACTCTGTCTTATTTAATTGCCATCACTGTTAATCCAAAGCCACTCTGTCCAAACTTATTTTTCCTATATGATCACCCCTACTCTGAAATGGGCTCCCTCTTGATATGAGAATTATTGAAATACAAAGCAGCCCTGAAAACTTACTGGTTTGTCTGGGATTTCAAAGGCACTCTCTATGTTCAGGGACAGCTGCTGGCTGATGGTGCAATTAGTATTGGCTAACCCCCTACCTTCTGCACCCAAGTAGGTCAATGTTTTGGAATTGCATCAGGAAAATATTACAACAGTTCTTATCTATCTTGTCTTATAATACTCGTTGATAAGTGTAGGATCGTTGTCCATCTCACCCCCCCCCCCACACACATTTTTATTTGATTTTATTGCAAACCACCTCACTGTTCTAACTGAATTAGAGAAGTGTATACTATACTCCCTCCCCTCAGTTCAAGACTCAATCCTCCCCCCACCACTTATGCTGAAGTCATTCCTGGTGTCTAGTGAACAGGGTAGGAGAGCTCCTGACCAGGCTCAAAATGGCATATTTAACCCACAGTAGTAATTTTATGGAGGGGGAGCACTTGCAATCATTGCTATATTTTGAAGGAAAAGATTGGAGCAGCGGCCTTGCTAACGGCTGGTACTGCAGCTACACTTAACATTAAATGCAGGTAGACTATTGGCAGTTGTGACAGCTAATGTGCAGGTTGTTACCAGCAGCCACACTAAGCGCTTAGCATAGGTTTTTTATTGCAGCACTGTTTTAGCACTAACGGTTACCAGAAGCTAAGTACTTAACTCACTTTTATAAAAGGAGTCATTTGTTTTACACATTTCAATCATGATGGAAATATTCATTAGGGGTATGCATTCATTAGTGCACACTAAATTGATTTAATGCACATTAATCGACTTAGCATATCTCAAATCATTAGTTAGTGTACATTAAAACAATTTAGTATGTACTGAAAATACCATCTGAATACAAATATGTGACACTAACCAAAAATCCACTCCAAACTGAATTTTTATTGCTTATGCACATCCTTTATATTCACTCAATGGGCAAGCTGATTTTCACAAGTAAACTCCTTGCAGAGTTTTTCTTAGAAAATGCAAACCAGTAGAATTCAAGTACTTGTGCACCCACATACTTCAGCTTGCTTTGAAGTTGGAGAAAAACGTGTGCGTTATAACACTCACTTTCAGTCGTTTTATTCTTGGGATACCAGTCCCTATTAAACAAAATATCACCTTCAACTGGCATTCTTTTGAATTCTCAGTTAATGTTTAGAGACTATATTGCAGTTTTACTCCAGGGCCAGCCCAACTATTAGGCAAACTAAGTGGTCACCTAGGGCAGAACGTTAGCTTAAGGTCTGCCTGGGGTGCCAATACCTTAAGCCAACTCTGGGACCAGCCCTGACAATCTCTAGACAACCAGGAAGGAGTAGATAACATGAGGCGGAATCTAGTTAGGTTTGAAGAATGGTCTAGAATGTGGCAGCTGAAATTTAATGCTAAAAAATGCAGTCGTGCAGACGGGCTGCAAAAATCCAAAGGAGCAGTACAGTGTAGGGGGTGAAGTACTTCTGTCCACAAAAGAGGAACAGGACCTGGGCGTAATTGTGTCTGATGATTTTAAAGTAGCTAAACCCATAGAAAAGGAGACTGCAAAAGCCAGAAGGATGCTTGGGTGCATAGGGAGAGGAATGGCCAGCTGAAAAAGATGGTGATATGCCTCTGTATAAGTCTCTGGTGCGACCTCACTTGGAGTAGTGTGTGCAATTCTGGAGATCGCACCTTCAAAAAAGAATATAAGCAAGTTGGAGTCAGTGCAGAAGGTGGCTACTAAAATGGTTAAGTGTCCTCGTTATGAAGCATATGAGGACAAAGTTCTTAGTATGTATACTTTAGAAGAAAGGGGGAAATAGGGGCATATGATAGAGACATTTAAATATCTCCATGGCATAAATGCACAGGAGGGTCTCTTTCAATTGAAGGCAAGCTCTGCTACGAGGCAACATAGCATAAGAGTGAAAGAGGATAGACTCAGGAGTAATATGAGGAAATATTTATTTATGGAAAGAGTGGTAGATGTGTGGAATAGTCTCCCAGTGGAGGTGGGAGATACGAGGACAGTATCTGAATTCAAAAAAGCATGGGACAAACCCAGAGAATCTCTAAAAGTAAAAAGAAGACTATTGTAGTTGATATGGAAGGGCAGACTAGATAGGCCATGTGGTCATTTTCTGCCGTCATGTTTCTATTTTTTGCTGCCACAGATCTTTCTTAGAACCCAAATATTTAGTTGCCAATCCATGCTTCTGTAATAAGTCTTGATTATGAGAATTGTCATATGGCATTATATAACCAAAGTAAATTTGAAACACTATAATCAAATTGCTTTGCAATGCATATAAACCCCACTACTAGTTACTCAACATGGGTTAATGATAACCTATTGAATTAAGCTTAAAATTCTGACTTTGGTGTTTCAAACACTTTATTGTAGAGCACCAACGTTTCGCTGCAATCGTCTAGTGTCCTGTTTCTTCATGGTCATAATCATTGGCAAATCTTACATTATTTAATGTTCCTCCATGTGCAGGAATTCACATGGAATTAACCAGCTGTTTGCTTTCAGCTCTTTGACTCCTATCTTATGGAACTCAAAGGCATTATAATTAAGAGTGGAGATAGTTTATTTTTTATTTAGAGTGAAAACTGAAGCCTTGGTCAGTCACACTAACATTTAAAATAAACAATTAGCCTTCCCGATGATGGAAAGGGCAAGATAAGGCTTAAAATATTTTTAACTATATAAAAGATTAAAACCACTGACAACTATAATGCAGTATGTAACACAAAACTAACACCAAAAATCTAAATCCAACATTGTACATAATTAAATTTTATTGAATTCCTTCCCCTAATTCCTTTACTCCCTATGTACCCCATACCCCAACCTATATTTAACATAACATACACATTGATTTACTCTTGTTTAATGTTATACTCACTTCGTTCCTTGTAAACCATCTTAACTTGTAGAAAGACGGTATAGAAAGAGACGTTAAATAAATCAATAATTCTGTTAATTTTATTGCTGAATATTGTGTGAATTTTTGAGCCTTTTCACTAAAGTGTGCTAAAACTGAGCATTTATCTCACATTCAGACCGATGCAGAAAGCTGGCGCTGAAGACGCATTCTACTAGCTTCTTACGCCTGTTTGCAGCACACAACTTCAGAGCGAGCATGCAGAAAGGGGTTAGCATGCATAGTAGCCAAGTGTTAAACCGTGTGCATGCAAATGAGCCAACCGTTAAACCGGGCACAAAATTACAGTGTTAAACTCGGAGAATATGCCACACATGCGCACAAGTCGGCATTAGACTGGCATGCTCTCCTAGAGAAATGGGTACTGCGTGGCTAATAAGCATATCAGGGACAATCGCAGCATCGAGAAAAAGCCCCTGATGCCATCAAAATACTGTTGGTGGCCGATGATCCAACAGCATAACAACATAAGATATGACATACTGGGTCAGACCAAGGTCCGTCAAAGCCCCGTATCCTGTTTCCAACAGTGGCCAATCTAGGTCATAAGTACCTAGTAGTTTCCCCAAAAGACACAGGTTCCACAATGACTGTATTGGGTCAAGCAGTGATATCCTGAGTCCCTTTTAATAATGGTTTATGGACCTTTCCTCCAGGAACTTGTCCAAACCTTTTTTTAAACAGCTTTTACTACATCCTCCGGTAACAAATTCCAGAGTTTGATTACACATTGAGTGAAAAAATATTCTCTTGTTAGTCTTAAATAAGTTACCCTGTAGCTTCATTGCATGTCGCCTAGTCTTTCTATATTCTGATGATGTAAACAATCAATCTACGTTTACCTGTTCCACTCCATTCATTAATTTATAGACCTCTATCATATCTCCCCTCAGCCATCTCTTTTCCAAGTTGAAGAGCCCTAACCTTTTTAGCCTCTCTTCATAGGGGTATCCTTCCATCCCCTTTACCATTTTGGTGGCTCTTCTCTGTACCTTTACTAATAACACTATATCTTTTTTAAGATACAGCGACCAGAATTGTACACAATACTCAAGGTGCGGTCGGCACCATGGAACTATACAGAGGCATTATAAAATCCTTTGTTTTATTTTCCATTCCTTTCCTTATGCTACCTAGCATTCTATTTGCTCTCTTGGCTGCCGCTGCACACTGGGCCGAGGGTTTTAACATGTTATCCACGATGATACCTAAATCTTTTTCCTGGGTGGTGGTTCCTAATGTGTAACCTTGCATCATGTAACCATAGTTTGGGTTTTTCTTTCCTAGGTGCATAACTTTGCACTTGTCCACATTAAATTTCATCTGCCATTTTGATGCCCAGTCTTCCAATTTATCAAGATCCTCTTGCAATTTTCCACAATCCTCATGGGTTTTAACAACTTTAAATAGTTTTGTGTCATCTGCAAATTTGATAACCTTACTCGTTATTCCCTTTTCCAGGTCATTTATGAATATGTCAAAAAGCAGCGGACCCAGCATAGATCCCCTGGGGTACTCCACTATTAACCTTTTTCCATTGGGAAAATTGGCCATTTAGTCCTACCCTCTGCTTTCTATCTTTTAACCAGTTCCTGATCCACAATAATACACTGCCTCCTACCCCATGACTTTTTAGTTTTGCCAAATGTCTCTGATGAGGGACCTTGTCAAAGGCTTTCTGAAAGTCCAGATACACTATATCTACTGTTTCACCTTTGTCTACCTGTTTATTCACACCTTTAAAAAAACATAACAGATTAGTAAGACAAAATCGTCCTTGTCTAAAACCATGTTGGCTCTCTCCCATTAAACCATGACTAGACATGTTCACTAATTTTGTTCTTTATGATGGTCTCTACCATTTTTACCGGTACTGACGTCAGGCTCACCAGTCTGTAGTTTCCCGGATCACCCCTGGAACCCTTTTTAAAAATTGAAGTTACATTGGCGATCCTCCAATCTTCAGGTATTGCAGATGATTTTAATGATAGTTCACAGATTACTAATAGCAGGTCTGCAAGTGACTCCCTGTTGGTTTAGCGGCCTCTGTACCTCCCACCCTGTAACCTTTCAAAGCAGGAGCGCTGCCTATGCGCTCCCACTCTCGGTCCGCCATCTTGAAAAACGGTGGGGCCTGGCCTTATATGGCAGTCTGACTCCCACCCGGTGCATCCCAGGATGCAACGTGCGGGGCCAGGCGCTGCCATTTTTTAAGATGGCGGAGCGAGTGTGTGTAGGCAGCACTCCAAGGGGGGTTTCAGGGGCCACAAGACCACCAGGGAGTCACTTTCTGTCGAAACACCAACCCCCGACAATATTTTGATGGCACTGGGGGCTTTTCCAGATTCCACGGTTGCCCCTAATGCCATTATAAATACTGTCGTGTGAGGGGATCGGGGCCGCTGGGCCACCAGGTATTTGCTTTCCATATTTTAATGGCATTGGGGGCTTTGCCCGATGGCTGGATCATATGAGGGGAAGATAATCCAGGCATCATGGAAAGCACCCGATGCCATCAAAATAATGTTGGGGGCATATGCTAGAGGTTTAAGCCATCTCAGAACTAGGCGTAGAGATACTGGCACTAAAACTGGTCACGAAATCCTCTACGCCCGTCTCTGCATCGGGCGCAGCCATTATTTGCATACCAGTTTAGTATGTGCAGCTCATTTGCCCACATTTAAATACTCTTGGCGTTAATTATATGCTAGTCTTTCTTTCGCTGTTTGTGTACGTCCGTCTCTTTTCTACATTTGATGTTAAACGTGCTTAAATGTGCCGTTTTCTGTGCTTAAAGGCCGTACTAGTTTTCTGCATCAGTCTGATTAGTTGCAAAGCCTCTGCAGTAAATGCCAGAGGCATGCCCTGTATCTTCCCCCACAGTTAATACAAAGACAATATACTGACCTCAAAGTAACTACCTAGATGGCATTAGGTAATCTGTGTTATCTACAGCAGTAAAGCATAGTTACTCACCTGTAACAGGTGATCTCCAGGAACAGCAGGAATATAGTCTTCACATATGGGGTATCGTCGGTACCGACGGAGCCTGCGTGGGAACGCTACCCAGCGTCCAATTAGAAAGCCTTTGGGAGCATCCCACAGCGCCTGCGTGCTGCCTTCCTGCCTTTCCAACTGCCTCTCTCCAGTTGAGTTTAAAGCTGAGACAAAGAAAGAGAGAGAGAGGGAAAGAGAAAGATAGAGAGATACAACTCCTAGGGGAGGTGGGTGGGTTGTGAAGACCATATTCCTGCTGTTCCCGGAGATCACCTGTTACAACAGGTGAGTAACTATGTAATCTCCAGGAACAAGCAGGAATGTAGTCTTCACATATGGGACTCCCTAGCTTTAGATGCCAGGGAGAGAACCCCAGAAGTTGTGTGGCCCCGTAAAAGGGCTCCACTTCCGCCCATGGATCTCTGGCATCCTACCAGGGATGGTGGGTAGGAGTTGATTAGGTATGGAACAGGTGCTGGAGAACAGCCTGACCAAACAAGGCATTCCGGCGGGAGTCCTTGTCCAAGCAGTAATGGGCTGTGAAGGTATGAACCGAGGCCCAAGTTGCTGCTTGACAGATGTCGTCGATAGACACAGAGTGTAGATAAGCCATTGAAGCTGCCATGGCTCTCACATTGTGAGCGGTGACATGGCCCTCCAGAGGAAGATTCTTACTCTGATAGGCAAAGGAAGGAGTGGTCTAGTGGTTAGGACAAGGTACTTCAGGCCGGAGGGCCGGGGGTTCAAGTCCCACCTGGGGACAGCAATCTCAGGCCGGAGGGACTGGGATTTCTAGTCCTATAGGCACTCCTTGTGGTCTTGGGCAAGCCACTTAACCCTCCATTGCCCATGTTCCCTGTAAGTATTAGTGTATGTGTCTCATATCCCCTCGTGTTAAATGTATCCCCCAATTGACCGCTTTGACCCGGTGAAACGCGGGATATAAATACAGCTAAATAAATAAATAAACAAAAGAAATACACTGTGCAATCCAGTTGGACAGTGTTCTTTTGGAGACTGGAAGTCCCAAATGGGAAGGATCAAAAGCAATAAAGAGTTGAGAGGACTTTCTATCTTGCTGTGTTCTTTCTAAGTAAAAAGCTAAAGCTCTTTTACAGTCCAAAGTATGAAGATTCCTTTCTGCATTTGATGCATTAGGCCTTGGAAAAAACACAGGCAGGTAGACCGCTTGGTTCAGATGAAAAGGCGAGACAAGCTTTGGCATAAAGTGTGGATGAGTCCTAAGGACTACCTTGTCATGATGGAATCTTGTATAAGGGGGATCAGCCACTAGTGCTTGCAACTCACTGATGCGACGTGCTGACGTGATTGCAATGAGAAAGATAAACTTCCAGGAAAGGAATTTCAGCGAAGTAGTAGCTAAGGGTTCGAAAGGTGGCTTCATAAGCTGACCAAGAACCAGGTTTAAGTCCCATGCCACCGGTGGTGACCTAATGGGAGGCTTAGTTAGAAGAAGGCCTCTCATAAATCTTGCTATAAAGGATGGGAGGAAATAGGTTGTCCATTTAAAGGCTTGAAAGAAGCTGCAATAGCACTCAAATGGACTCTTACTGAGTTAGTTTTAAGTCCTGCATTGGATAAATGAAGGAGATACTCCAGCAATGATTCCAGAGGTATCGCAAGGGGGTTAAGACCCTTCTGCTAACACCATATGGTAAACCTTTTCCACTTGAAAGTATAAGAGCGTCTTGTGGAAGGCTTCCTGGAAGCATAAAGGATATCCTTTACTTGCTGAGAGAGGTTAAGATCATGGAGATCTAGGCCTTCAGCAACCAAGCCTTGAGAAACAGAGACTGGGGATTGGGATGCCATAACATTCCGTCCTCCTGAGACAGGAGATCTGGAGCAGACCCTAACTCCAGAGAGGGAGCTTGAGAGAGATGTAGAAGCAGAGGGTACCACACTTGCCGTGGCCAATGTGGAGCTATGAGAATCATACGGCCTCTGTCTCTCTGAAGCTTGAAAAGGGTTTTGGGAATTAGGGGAATGGGTGGAAAGACATAAAGGAAGTCTTGACCCCAGTGAAGGAGGAAAGCATCCCTGGCCTGAGAGCCCTGAGCCGGAATTCTGGAACAGAACCAGGGAAGTTTGGTATTCAACGGACTTGCAGAGGTCTATGTCCGGGGTTCCCCAAATTTGAAAAATCTTGGCCACGAATGACCTGCATGTAGAGACCATTCGTGTGAAAGCAGAACTCGACTGAGTCTGTCTGCCCAAGAGTTTTGGATACCTGGAAGATATACTGCCAGGAGATGAATCTGATGCTCTCTGGCGAGGGCCCATAGTCGCAAAGCTTCGTTGCAAAGCGACAGAGAGCCTGTTCCCCCCTGCTTGTTCACGTAGAACATGGCTACTTGATTGTCCGTATGAATGAGGACTGTCTTGTAGATGAGCAGGGTGTGGAACACTCGAAGAGCAAGGAAGATTGCTCTGAGCTTTAAGAGATTGATGTGTAGATGAGTCTCCTGTGGAGTCCAAGTGCCTTGGGGTGGAGAGGTCTTGCAGATGAGCTCCCCAACCCATTGGTGAAGCATCGGTTGTGAGAGTTGCCTGGGGTAAAGGTTGTTGAAATGGGGAACCCAGCAACAGCTTTTGAGTGGACTGCCACCATTGGAGGGACAAAATAAGGAGTGGAGTGGAGGAGTGGCCTAGTGGTTTGGGCAAGGTACTTCAGGCCGGAAGGTCAGGGGTTCAAATCCCACTAGAGGACAGCAACCTTGGGCCGGAAGGACTGGGGTTTCTAGTCCCACAGGGGCTCCTTGTGGTCTTGGGCAAGCCCCTTAACCCTCCATAGCCCATGTTCCCTGTAAAATAGTTCTCTCCAAGTTATGATGCCCTGTTCAATGTAATTTCAGTTTGTTCAATGTAAACCGCACTGATGCAGAATAGCGCGGTATATAAGAGAATGTAAATAAATAAGGCGATTTGTGTTTGTTATTTTGTCTGACAGGCACCCTGATGCCTGGGTCCATTGAGTGGATAACATCCACTGGGCTGCTCTCATATGGAGGCAAGCATAAGGAACCACATGCACGGTAGTTGCCATGTGGCCTAGTAGTTGTAACATTTCTCGAGCAGTGAGATGAGGCTTTAGCACTGCTTGAGAAGCTAACTGCACCATGCAAAGGCAATGGGTCTGGGGAAGATAGGCCCTTGCTTTTCTGGTATCCAGCAAAGCTCCTATGAACTCTAGAGACTGGGTGGGAGTTAGGCTGGATTTTGGGATGTTTATGACCAGACCCAAATACTGAAGGATACACATTGTGCAAGATAGAGAAATCCTGGCCTCTGACTCTGATGGACAAAACAAGGGGGAGCTGCTACTCTTGCAAAAACCACAGGAGATCAACAAAGAGCAAGAGTCGTAGGTGGGTGAATTCGGATTTTATTACCCCTACGCGTTTCGGCCGTAGCCTTCTTCAGGGGGCACACAACTAAATGACATACAACATAGAAAACAAATATATTTAAAATCATAGTACATGATAAAAATTGATGGACCAATATTATAAATATATATATAAAAAAATTATATATAAAAAACATTTTATATACATGTGCTCATAAGATTAAAATGACAAATCTAAAAAATTAAAACCAATACATTTATAATAACGAAAAGAACACAGGGTGGAGATACAGGAATCAATAGAAGTGTACATATTGTGCATACCAATAATTATTATTAAAATAGAATATATTGTATATTTTAAAAAATAATAAATAAAATGTATACATGATGAACTAACTTTAAGAAATGCTAGGACAAGGGGGAGGAGGAAGAGAAAAGAGGAAGAAGGAGGGGGGGAAGGAAAGGGGGAGGAGGGGGGAGGAGGGGGGAGGGAGAGGGGGGAGGGAGAGGGAAAAGGGAGGGGGAAGGGACAAAGGGGGAGGGGAAGAAAGGGAAGGGGGAGGGAGAGGGGGTGGATGAGGGGAAGAGGGGTGGATGAGGGGAGGAATGAGGGGATGGGGGAGGGAGGGAAGGGGGAATAGGGGGGTGGGGAAGGGAAAGGAGGGGGGGGAGGAGAGAGGGGGAGAAGAGAGGAGAGGAAGAGAAAGAGAAAGAGAAAAGGGGGGGTGAAAAGGGAGAGGGAGGGGGAGGGGGAGAGGGAGGGGGAGGGGGGAGGGAAGGGGAAGGAGGGGAAAAAAAGGGGGGGGGAAAAAGGGGGGGAGGAGGGGGGGAGGGAGGAGAGGGGGGGGAGAAAGGGGGGAGAGAGGGGGGAGAGAGAGGGGAGAGAGGTGAGGAAGCTGAGTTTTTTGGAAGCCAGGATATGGAGGTACTCGATACATGGTATCCAGTCTACGACAGTGAGGAGAGGTGGTAAGAGGTGTTTCCCACATTCTCTACATGAAATCATGTAAAATCTCATGGATAGGCAAGGTAGCTGCCTCCTTAGGAGCCTTGGGATATTGCAGAATCTCCAATTCCTTTGCCCTGGGCTCTGTTTCAGGAGCCACAGTAATGGAAAGACCTCGAGCCACCTCCCTGATAAAGTCCTGAAAGGAGATATTTTCTGGAGGGGACATCCTGCGTTTAGGAGAGGAAGGCTCCTCAGGGAGAAGTACTCCGGTACAGACGGAGCTGTCAGAATCCTCAGAGGACTCAAAGTACCTTCTGTCCGGATGCTCTTGTAGAGCACGATACCCGTACCGACCAAAGTCAGTGCCGGGGGGAAACGGTACCGGTGTATCGGTACCAGAAGGCATAGCATGACTCAGTGCCGGCAAAGCACACACCGATGTCGATGCGGATGCTGTCGGTACCGATACCGGAGTCGGTACCGGTACCAGTTGAACTGTCTGACGCGGTTCCGAGGGTGTCGATGCCGCAAGGAGAGCCGCCAGACTGCGTTCAATAGCCAGGACCTCTGGTCTATCGACGCTGCCGATGCTTGGGTATCGGTACCGGAGAAAGCAGCCGGTACCCCAGAGCATGGCACCAGCAGTTCTGCCGAGGTTGAGGCCTTGAGAACATCCTGGAGCCATGATAATGCTTTGGAAGCCAAAGCCTCCCGCCGGGGCAATTTTGCCAGTGCAGAACCCTCAAGGGCAACGCCAGAGGCATCTCGATGCTTAGAAGGAGATCTACCCTTTGAGGACCAGCCAGACTTATGTTTAGTTACCTGAGATCCATGGGAGGAAGACGAAGCCCTGGAAGATGTCGATGCCACAGAGGTTGCATCGGAGGGAAAAAGGGTGCTGAGCTTAGCAGCCCGGTTTTGTCGACCCCTCTTGGACATTATGGCACAGGCCATACACTCCGAAATGGAGTGGTCAGGACCTAAACATTTAAGATACCACTCATGGGTGTCGGTGACGGAGATGGTACCGCCACACTTGGTGCACTTCTTGAAACCCGAAACGGGTTTTTATATATATTTTTTTTTAAAAGAAGGAAAGAAAGAAACGGCGGTACCGGTATAGCGTCGAGGAAGGCAGACGCGACCACAAAAAAGAAGGAGAATAAGAAACATTTTTTGCGGTGACAGGAACGACGACCTGCTGGCTCCGCGGAAAACGAAGAACTGGAGAGAGGCAGTTGGGAAAGGCAGGAAGGCAGCATGCAGGCGCTGTGGGATGCTCCCAAAGGCTTTCTAATTGGACGCTGGGGAGCGTTCCCGCGCAGGCTCCGTCGGTACCGACGATACCCCATATGTGAAGACTACATTCCTGCTTGTTCCTGGAGATAAGGTTAATGTACAGTTACAGAATATTAACTACAAGGTTCAACACTCCATTCCATGCTATGCAGTTTAACATGGGAACTAGCACATGCTAAGTGTTAGCTGTTAGCGACTACCAAGTCCCACATAAAATGCTTAATGCACTTTAGTAAAGGGGCCCTTTTATTTTACTGTGTGTATACTATTGTATGGAATTTTATTTTATTTTATTGAATGCACTGCATGATGTAAACCTCTTGGTTCAACTGAAAAAGATAGCATAGCAAAGCGAATATCAAAATCCCTCTCTTATCTCTCCCTACACCTCTCTTTGGGAACTCCGCTTTTCTGGCAAATCACTTCTATTCATGCCCTTTTCTTCTACTGCTAACTCCAGACTTTGCTCCTTTCACCTTGCTGCTCCTTATGCATGGAGCAAACTACCCGAGTCTGTACATCAGGCCACTTCTCTGACCCTTTTCAAATCCAGGGTGAAAACTCACCTCTTCACTGCCACTTTCGGATCATGACACACCTGATCTTCTTTGTGGTTCCTTATCATTCCCCCTAGATGTATCCTATGTCTACAGCTACTGTGTTGTCTGTCTTGACCAGACTATAAGCTCTGATGAACAGGGACCATCATTTACAAGTGTCTGTGCAGCACTGCGTACATTTTGTAGCGCTATACAAATATTCAATAGTAGCAGTAGTAGTACATGTTGTGCATACTTTCCCTCATTTGACTTACTGCTGCTCTGCTCACTTTTTATCCCTGGTAAAAAGGAAGAGGGGCAATATTAAAACTGCAGTTCCTATATACAAACTTTTGAATATTGTCCCCTATATTTAATAACTAAACTAATCGTTCCTTATCAGGGCAGTGCTATTAAGAAACGAAACATTTTACTTCTTGAAATTCTCCTTTGAACATTGGTCCCTGGAATGTAATTTTGGAATATTAAGATTTAGTGGGGGTGGCATTGTTCTTTTATTATTCACTAAAAGTTTTGTATTCTACTTTATTCTAGATTTCTGTAGTAAATTTATTGCTTAAAACATTTTGTTTATACTGAACTAAAGCCTATTCTGAATGCACAGCCTGATCTGATAGTGTAATAAGGGTAAATTAGACTTACCTGCTAATTGTTGTTCCTTAAGAAACTCCAGTCTAGTCCTGAACCTTAGAGTTGTGCACCTCTCACATCAGCTTGGAGACTGAGGAAACTTCATCTCTTTCCAGATGACACCAGTATATCCTGCCCGGATCCGCCTCCTCTGATCAGTAACCTATTGACAAAGCAGACTCACCGGAGCAACAAGTAAGTATCAACTATGTACAGAACTGGATCCATCAACCCTAAACTACCAGAAGGGGACTCCTAATGCACTTTTAAGCCCCCTCCCGGAACCAATAACCGCAATTATTGCTGGTACTGAGGTATTTTCTCAACCTTTGCAGGAACAACAGATGAACGAGAAAAATTTAGTACAGGTTTTAATCCCTGTCGTCTTACCTGTCATCAGCACTATTCTTCTTCAGGCCATAGAAGACAAACAAGCTAACAGGGCGGGATACGGGACTAGACTAGAGTTCCTTAAGTAACAACAATTAGCAGGTAAAGCACAGTTACTTACTTGTAACAGGTGATCTCTGGGAACAGCAGGAATAAGTCTTCACATATGGGTATCGTCAGTACCGACGGAGCCTGCGCAGGAACGCTCCCCAGCGTCCAGTAAGAAAGCTTTTGGGAGCATCCCACAGCGCCTGCGCGCTGCCTTCCCGCCTTTCCCAACCGCCTCTCTCCAGTTCGAGTTTCAAAGCTGAGACAAAGAGAGAGAGAGGAAAGGAAAGATAGATAGAGAGATACAACTCCTAGGGGAGGTGGGTGGGTTGTGAAGACTTATTCCTGCTGTTCCCAGAGATCACCTGTTACAAGTAACTGTGCTATCTCCAGGAACAAGCAGGAATGAGTCTTCACATATGGGGACTCCATAGCTGCAGATGCCAGGGGAAGACCCCAGGTTGTGTGTCCTTGAAAAGGACTCTACCTCCCCCCATGGATCTCTGGCATCCAACCAGGGTAGGTGGGTAGGAGTTGATTAGGAATGGAACAGGTGTTTGAGAACAGCCTTACCAAACGAGGCATCCCGGCAGGAGTCCTTGTCCAAAATGTAATGGGCTGTGAAGGTATGAACCGAGGCCCAGGTGGCCGCTCGACAGATTTGGTCGATGGACACAAAGTTTAGATGAGCCATTGAGGCTGCCATGGCTCTCACATTGTGAGCTGTGACATGGCCCTCCAGAGAAAGGTTCCTACTCTGGTAGGCGAAAGAAATACACTGAGCAATCCAGTTGGACAGTGTTCTCTTAGAAACTGGAAGTCCTAAATGAGAAGGATCAAAAGCAACAAAGAGTTGAGAAGACTTTCTATGTTGCTTTGTTCTTTGTAAGTAAAAAGCAAGAGCTCTCTTACAATACAAGGTATGGAGATTCCTCTCTGCACGTGATGCATGAGGTCCTGGAAAAAAGACAGGTAAATATACCTCTTGGTTTAGATGAAAAGGCGAGACCACTTTGGGCATAAAGTGTAGATTGGTCCTGCGCACTACCTTATCATGATGGAACCTTGTATAAGGTGGATTAGCCACCAAAGCTTGCAATTCACTGATGCGGCGTGCTGAGGTGACTGCAATGAGAAAGATAACTTTCCAAGAAAGAAATTTCAGGGAGGTGGTGGCTAAAGGTTCAAAGGGTAGCTTCATAAGCTGGCCAAGAACCAGGTTTAAGTCCCATGCCACTGGAGGTGGTCTAATGGGAGGTTTAGTTAGAAGGCCTCTCATGAATCTTGTTATAAGAGGATGAGAGGAAATAGGCTGTCCATTGAGTGGCTTGAGGGACGCTGCAATAACACTCAAATGGACTCTTACTGAATTCGTTTTAAGACCTGCATGGGATAAATGCAGGAGATACTCTAGTAAAGAATTCAAAGGTATTGCAAGAGGGTTAAGACCCTTCTCTGAACACCAAATTTTAAATCTTTTCCATTTGAAAGCATAGGAACGTCTAGTAGAAGGCTTTCTAGAGGCATGGATAATATCTCTGACTTGCTGAGAGAGATGAAAACCTTGAAGGTCTAGGCCTTCAGCAACCAAGCCCTGAGATGAAGAGACTGGGGGTTTGGGTGCCACAATGTTCCCTCCTCCTGGGATAGAAGGTCTGGTGCACAGCCCAAGTCCAGGGAAGGAGCTTGAGAGAGATGCAGAAGTAGAGGATACCACACTTGGCGTGGCCAATGTGGTGCTATGAGGATCATGGTCCCTCGATCTCTCTGAAGCTTGAATAGTGTTTTGGGAATTAGGGGAATGGGTGGAAAGGCATAAAGGATGTCTTGACCCCAGTGAAGGAGGAAGGCATCCTTGGCCTGAACTCCCTGACACGGAATTCTGGAACAGAACCGGGGAAGTTTGGCATTCCACAGACTTGCAAAGAGGTCTATGTCCGGGGTTCCCCAAATTCGAAAAATCCTGGCTACCTGGTCCATGGAGGGACCACTCGTGTGGAAGCAGAACTCGACTGAGTCTGTCTGCCCAAGAGTTTTGAACGCCTGGAAGATATACTGCCAGAAGATGAATGTGATGCTCTCTGGCGAAGGCCCACAGTCGCAAAGCTTCGCTGCAAAGCGACAGAGAGCCAGTCCCGCCCTGCTTGTTTACATAGAACATGGCTACTTGGTTGTCCGTATGGATGAGGACTGTCCTGTAGCTGAGCAGGGAATGGAACACTCAGAGCTAAGAATATTGCTCTGAGTTCCAAGAGATTGATATGTAGAGAAGTCTCCTGTGGAGACCAGATGCCCTGGGTGGAGAGATCCTGCAGATGAGTTCCCCAACCCACTGGAGAAGCATCTGTTGTAAGAGTTGCTTGGGGTAGTGACTGCTGGAAAGGGGACCCCAGCAACAGATTTGGAGAGGACTTCCACCACTGGAGAGACCAAAAAAGGCGACTGGAGTTTGCTATTTTGTCTGACAGGCAACCTGATGCCCGAGTCCATTGGGTGGACAAAGTCCATTGAGCTGCCCTCATGTGAAGGCGAGCATATGGAACCACGTGCACGGTGGATGCCATGTGGCCTAAGAGTTGTAACATCTCTCGAGCAGTTAAATGGGACTTTAACTGTATCTGGGAGGCTAACTGCACTAAGCGTAGGCAACGGGCCTGAGAAAGATGGTATCCAGCAAGGCAAGTCCAGAGACTGAGTAGGGGTGAGATTTGATTTTGGGATGTTTATTACCAGTCCCAAATACTGAAGAACACGCATTGTGCAGATTAGACAATTCTGGGCCTCTGACTGGGATGGAGCTCGAATGAGCCAGTCGTCCAGGTAAGGGAAAACGAATATTCCTAGAGTGCGTAGAAATGCAGCTACTACTGCCATGCATTTCGTGAACACCCTTGGTGCAGAGGCCAGACCGAAAGGAAGCACCCTGTATTGGTAGTGCTTTCCTTGAAAAAGGAACCGAAGGAACCTTCTGTGTGTTGGATGTATGAGGACATGGGTGTACGCATCCTTGAGATCTAGAGAACAAAGCCAGTCCTGACTCTGAAGGTATGGAAGCAGAGCACCGAGAGAAATCATCTTGAATTTCTCTTTGAATAGAAACTTGTTCAATTCTCTGAGATCTAATATGGGTCTGTAGCCCCCTGTTTTCTTTGGGATAAGAAAATAAGGGGAGTAGAACCCTGAGCCCTGTTGAAGAAGAGGTACTTCTTCTATTGCCCCTTGGGCAAGAAGGGTGGCAATCTCCTGACCCAGAAGGTTGAGGAGAGATGTTGGAGAATTGAATTGTTTCACCATGGTACGAGGAGGAAGGCTTAAGAAATGAAGCTTGTACCCTTCCCTTATGATGGAGAGGGTCCATCTGGGAGCAAAGTAAGCCAACCTTCCTGGAATGGTGAGGGGCTCTGGTTCTTCCAGAGCTAGAAAGGCTAAGTTCTCTAGTTGCACGTCAAAGGCCCTGAGGAGGCTGAGGCTGCTGGGCCGTGGAAGGCCTAGCAGCCTTTGACTTGGCCTGTTTAGGTGGTTGCTGACGTTTTGCAGCAAAACGACCTGCAGAAGATGCCTGCTGACCATAAGCAGGATAATATCTTCCCTTTTTAGAAAAAGATGTATTTTTGAACAATCTTTTCTTAGCAGGAGCAGAGGTGGACTTTGAAAGTCGATCCAAAGCGGAGTTCTCAGCATCCATCTGAGTGGCCTTTCCTTGCCAATCCTTGCCAAAAAGGTTTTCACCTGTACAAGGAAGATTTCCTAATTCATCTTGGACCCAGAGTTCCAAATCAGAAGCTTGTAGCCAAGCAATTCTGCGTGCACCTATGGCAATAGCCGAGGCTCTGCTTACACACTCAAGAGTCAAAGGCTGCACGGTTGGAAAATTTGGAAACATCCTGGGCATGTTTGAGCCAATACAAACACACACGCAAGGACACAACGGACAGAGCACTCTCCATGGCTGCTCCAACAATATGGAACAAGCTCCCGGACGATTTGAGGGCGACTACAGAACTCAAGGACTTTAGAAAACAGCTAAAAACCATGCTGTTCATTGAACACTATGGACACATCACATAACCTCAGAGAATGCATAACAGCACATGATACCACCTAAACAACGTATGTTGGAATATGTTTTTGCACCACTGTACATAGCCCACTCTGTACATAGCTCATGCCAATCTAGCACACAATACAACACACACTCAATTTCACCCTCACTGCATGTATAACACACTCACCTTACCCGATTGTTTGCTGTGATACCACCTTGATTATTAAGATAAGGCGGTTTAGAAATACTGTTAAATAAAATAAATAAATAAATAAGTGAGAAACTCCTGCCTTTTATCTTCTGAAATAAAAGGGGTTAAAGTCTGCAGATGATCTGTGACTTCTTTTAGAAACATCCCTATATAAAGACTATAGGAGTTGATTCTGGCAGCTAGCATAGAAGCTTGAAAAACCCTACGGCCAAAAGCATCCTGGAGGATTAGATGAGTGTCTTTTTGTACTCTTTATCTTTCTCATGGCAGACTCTACCACAATAGAGTGGTGAGGAAGCTGAGTCTTATGAAAGCCAGGACAAGGAGGGACACGATACATGGTGTCTAACCTGCGAGAATGAGGAGAGGTGGTAAGAGGTGTCTCCCACATGCTCAACATGAGATCATACAAAATCTCATGAATAGGTAAAGTAGCTGCCTCTTTAGGAGCTTTAGGATATTGTAAAATATCCAGCTGCTTGGCTCTAGGCTCTGACTCAGGGGCCACTGTGATGGAGAGGCCCCTAGCCACTTCCCTAATGAAGTCTTGAAAAGACAAGTCTTCTGGAGGAGACATTCTTCGTTTAGGAGAAGAAGACTCCTGAGGAAGAAGTATCGATGCCTCGACAGATCCTTCAGACTCCTCAGAGTCTACGGAGGAATCGAAGTATCGCCTGTCTGGATGCTCCTGTAAAGCCCGATATGCGTACTGAGTGGGATCGACATCGGGAGTAACCGGTACCGGTTCGGTACCGATGGGCATCATAGGACAGGGTACCGTTGCAGTCGACACCGAAGCCGATGTCGATGCAATCGGTACCGGCACCGGGAATGATGCCAGTGCCGGCAACGGGGATTGTTGCGGTACCGGAGGCATCGCAGCCTGCATGAATGCTGTCAGGGTGCGCTGCATGGTCAGAATCTTCTGATCCATCGACGCCACCAAAGTCTGAATGTCGGTACCAGTGGGAGCCACCGGTACCCCAGAACACGGCAACAGGTGATCGGTCGAGGCCGAGCTATCGATGTCAACCTGTGACCCCATAGACAATGCTTTGGAAGCCGGAACTTCCCGCCGGGGTAATTTTGCCGGTGCGGAGTCCTCGAGGACAAGCCCAAAGGCATCTCGATGCTTAGAGGGAGATTTACCCTTCGAGGACCGGCCAGATTTATGCTTGGTTACCTGAGATCCATGGGAAGAAGAAGCAGCCCTGGAAGACGTCGATGCCACCGAAGCTGCATCAGAGGGAAACAGGATACTGAGCTTGGCTGCTCAGTTCTGCCGACCTCTTTTATACATCATGGTACAGGACATACAATCCGTGATGGAATGGTCAGGACCCAAACATTTTAGACACCAATCATGGGTGTCGGTGACAGAAATAGTAGCGCCACATTTTGTGCACTTTTTAAACCCGGAGGCAGGCTTCTCCATGAGGAGAAAATTTTTAGGCCTAAGGCCCAAAAACTGAAAATGCACAGTGAAGAAAGTATAAGTTTTTTTTTTTTGTTTGTTTTTTTTAAAGAAAGAAAGAAAAGACCGGCGGTACCAGTCCAACGTCGAAGAAGGCAGACGCGACACAAAAGAATAAAGAAAAAATAAATAAAGAACTTCTTCTGCGGTGACAGGAACACGACCTGCTGGCTCCGCGGAAAAAGAAGAACTGGAGAGAGGCGGTTGGGAAAGGCGGGAAGGCAGCGCGCAGGCGCTGTGGGATGCTCCCAAAAGCTTTCTTACTGGACACTGGTGAGCGTTCCCGCGCAGGCTCCGTCGGTACCGACGATACCCATATGTGAAGACTCATTCCTGCTTGTTCCTGGAGATGTCTAGTTTACCCTTCCTTAACGTCCCTCCAGTCTAGTCCCAAAACTTAGAGTATGTACCAGAGCAGTACATCAAATCAACGGGAGGGATCTGAGACCCCAGCCTGAAGCACCGCTGATCCAACACAGGTATCCCTCTGCGCCTGAACATCCAGACGATAATGCCGGACAAAGGAGTTTAATGATGACCAGGTGGCGGCCTTACAAATGTCCAACGCTGGGACATAGTGAAACTCCGCCCAAGAGGCCGCTTGAGCCCTAGTGGAATGAGCTCTCAACCCTTCTGGCACCACCTTTCCGTTGAGGATATATGCGGACGCTATGGCCCCCTTAATCCACCTGGCAATGGAGGCTTTCGATGCCGCCTCTCCTTTCTGAGAATCACCAAAGACAAACAGCCTATCTGATTTGCGGAAACTTTCCGTCCGTCAGATACTTCAACGCCCGACAAACATCCAACAAATGTAATCTCTCCGCATGGGACCCCCCCCTGTCTTTCTGTAAATACCGGTAAGGAAATCACCTGATTAACATGGAACGCCGAGACTACCTTGGGCATAAAGGACGGCACCGGTCTTAACACTACTTTAGAGTTCGAGAAACACAGAAAGGGCTTCCTACAGGATAAGGCCTGCAACTCGGAAATCTTGCGAACCGAATAGATAGCTACGAGAAACACTACCTTAAGGGTAAGGTCCTTCAAGGAGGCCCTGGATAAGGGCTCAAATGGCTCCTTTTCCAACACCTGCAAAACAGAGGGGAGACTCCAACTGGGCACTACCTGTCTGCGTGCCGGCCTCAGCAACGACACCGCCCGCAAAAAGCGTCTAACATCCAGATGACCGCTTATGTGCTGTCCCCCGATCTTACCCCTATAACAAGACAACGCCGTCACCTGCACTCGTAAGATAGCCACCGCCAAACATTTCTCTAGCCCATCTTGCAAGAATGCCAGCACTTGCGGCAGCGTTGCCCTGAGCGGCTCGCCCTGCCTATCGAGACACCAAGCCTCAAACATCTGCCAGATGCGGACATAAGCCAAAGATGTAGATCGCTTCCTCGCCCTCAACAAAGTGGAGATTACCGAAGCCGAATAACCCCTCTTCTTCAGCCTTGCCCGCTCAAGAGCCAAGCCGTAAGCGAGAACCGATCTACCTGAGGCATGAATAGCGGACCCTGGGCCAACAGATCAGGACGACAAGGCAACTTCCATGGTTTGTCCACCACTAGCCACTGAAGATCTGCATACCATGGTTTCCGAGGCCAATCCGGCGCTATGAGAACGACAGGACCCCTGTGCTGCTCGATGCATTGTACCACTCGACCGATTAACACCCACGGTGGAAAAACGTACAGAAGGAGCTCTGCAGGCCATACTTGAATGAGAGCATCCAGACCTTCCGACATCCTCTCTCTCCACCTGCTGAAAAAACGGATTTGCTTTGGCCGAGTGGAAGGATGCCATGAGATCCATTACTGGTGCCCCCCACCTGCGCACCAGCATGTCGAACACTTCCGGATGCAGAACCCATTCTCCCGGGTCCACCTTCATCCGACTCAGAAAAATCGGCCTGCACATTGTCCACCCCCGCCACATGCGCGGCCGATAACGCTAGCAGATTCTCCTCGGCCCACTCAAACAACTGCTCGGCCTCTGCTTCCAACGGAATACTGCTGGTCCCTCCTTGCCGATTGATGTAAGCCACTGCAGTCGCATTGTCGGAGAACACTCACACAGCTGCCTTCTGCAGATACGGCTGAAACTGCGCTAGCGCTAACATTACCGCCCTCAATTCCAGCCGATTGATCGACCAAGACCGCTCCTCCTCGGACCACTGTCCCTGGGCGAGCCGACCCTGAAAATGAGCTCCCCAGCCGGAGAGACTGGCATCCGTCGTTAAGGGCTGCCAACGCGGAGCTTCCAACGGCATCCCCGTCTCCAGACAGCCGGGGCACAGCCACCATTGCAGGGCCCTCCTTGTCACCGGTAAGCACGGCAACCTCCTTGTAAGCGGATCGAACTGGTGGGACCACCGTCTGAGTAAAGCCCTCTGTAGCAGTCTCATGTGAGCCCTTGCCCACAGTACCAGCTCCAGCGTAGCTGCCATGGTTCTGAGCAACTGCAAGTAATGCCATGCTGTGGGGGTCCACCTGCGCAGAAAATCCCGCACCAGGCGGCATATCCCGTCCGCTCTCAGTTGCGGCAGGTAAATTCTCCCTTTCCTTGTATCGAACTGAGCCCCCAAGTACTCTAGCTCCTGCGTCAAAGACAATTTGCTCTTTGCCAGGTCGACTACCCAGCCGAGACTCTGCAAGAAAGCCACCACCTTGACTGTAGCCGCCTCGCTTTCGGATTTTGACTTTGCCCGGATTAACCAATCGTCCAAGTAAGGGTGTACTAGAACACCCTCCTTTCTCAATGTCGCCGCTACCACCACCATCAACTTTGTGAACGTTCGCGGCGCCGTAGCCAGACCGAAAGGTAAAGCCCGGAATTGAAAATGCCCTAGGGGCACCGCAAACCTGAGAAACCTCTGATGCTCCTCTCTGATCGGAATATGCAAGTAGGCTTCGGACAGATCTAAGGATGTAAGCCACTCCCCTTTCCTTACTGCCACAATGACCGACCGCAGGGTCTCCATGCGAAAGTGAGACACCCGCAGGCAGCGATTTACGCCTTTGAGGTCGAGAATTGGACGGAAGGTCCCTTCCTTCTTTGGGACCACGAAATAAATGGAGTACGGACCGAAACCGCATTGGAGTGGGGGCACTCGCACCACTGCTCGGAGTTCTAATAGCCTCTCCACTGTCTCCCTGACAGCGGCGGCCTTGACTGTTGCCGTGCACGGAGAGTGCACAAACAGGTCTCTTACTGGACGTCGCAACTTCAGGGCATACCCCTCCCGAACGACCTCCAGAACCCATTGGTCGGACGTAATTTTGGCCCAGGCCTCGTAAAAATCCCGCAGCCGACCTCCTATGGGCACCGACGCCTGAGCTCTCCAACCTTCATTGTGATTTGCGCAGATTGGAGGAGGAGGTGGTAGTGGCCTCAAAGCCAATTCCTGCCCCTCAAAATCCACGAAACCCTTGGTTCCTGTAGGGAAAACGCCCTCTCTGCGCCTGTCCAAACCTAGGACTCCGAAATCTACGAAAATCCCTCCGCTGCCCTTTGGCCGGGGGAACTGACCGACTGGGCTTCTGCTTATCCTCCGGAAGTCTACCTCCCTTAGACTCTCCGAGTTCCTTCACAAACTTATCTAGATCTTCTCCAAAAAGCAGCTTCCCCCGAAATGGCAGCTTACTAAGCCTAGCCTTAGAAGAAGCACCTGCCGCCCAATTGCGGAGCCAGAGATACCGTCGCGCCGCAACAGCGGAAGCCATGCTCTTAGACAGAGCCCGAATGAGATCATACTGGATATCGGCGAGGTAAGCCGTCCCAGACTCCAGTCTGGCCACTTCCCCTGCACTGTCCTCCTCACCGTTGCCCGGTACTCTCTGCGACCAGCGTAGAAAGGCTCTTGCTACCCAAGCCCCACAGATCGCTGCCTGCACAGACAGGGCATTGACATCAAAAATCTGCCTTAACAAGGAATCCAGCTTCCTGTCTTGAACATCCTTGAGTGCCGTACTGCCTTCCACTGGAATCGTGCTTCGCTTCAGGACGGGCCCAGCAGCCGGCCACTGAAATTAGTTTAGCAAAACAAAGCTGCCTGGGCTCTACCACCCTCGTAGAAATTCAAATCTCCCGGGTGAAACAGAGACGCTGTTAGCTATAAAAGCAGAGCGGCGGTTTCCTGTGCAGCGCACCACATGGCATGGCCTGCCTGTCAGGATCAGTTCTGCCTCCCGCTGAATCCTCCGCTCGATCCCCCACCAGAAAAAGACCAGGGAAGTGCCTCCCTTACCTGAAGCCCATGCTCCAGACTGCCGGCCAACGCTGCTTTGAGCTCCGGTGCTGTCAGTCAAGTCACCGCACAGAGAAAGTTGCTCAGCTGCTCTGCACTACTTGCAGTGGACGCGTCTCCGACGTTGGGCTCTGAGTGCTGACAGGCACTACTTCTGTATGCGCTAGAGAACCGACTGCACCGGCTCTACCCCCCCACCAGGCTCCGCAGTAAGAAATCTCCTGTCCGAGTAAACTGACTAGTGCCAAGAGCAACGGTAGCAGAGAAATGAAGATGTGTGGAGTGGGGGGGGGAGGGGGAGGAGGACAAAACACCTCAGCAGCGGCTCCACAATCTGACACTAATACCCCAAAGGAAAAGTGAAAAAGAAATGATTTTAGAAAAAAGAACCCTCAGCTAACTACTCTAAAAACCTTAATTGTCCCTCTAAGTGAGCCAGGACCTCCCGGCTCACCGAACTTCCAGCTGCTTGGAGACAGAGAACTGATCAGAGGCGGCAGATCCGGGCAGGATATATTGGTGTCATCAGGAAAGAGATGAAGTTTCCTCAGTCTCCAAGCTGCTGTGAGAGGTGCACAACTCTAAGGTTCGGGACTAGACTGGAGGGACGTTAAGGAAGTGTTTGTTTAGGTAGTTTTCATAGCAGCAGTTTGATTAAAAGTAAATAGTCAACTCAAACATACAACGAATTAAAACATGAAAGCAAATTGTTTTTGTGTTATTTACTTTGTAATCTGCTACAAGACAGAAATAGGATTTGTATCACAGGTTAATGATCTTTAACTGAATAGTTCTTAACTTAAGATTATCAGAATAGGAATTTCTGCCTAACGAGGCTGTGTATTCATCAGATGTAAACATTTCTAACGCAAACCCGAGCCTGACATTTAGGGCATCAGCACATGCTATCTCCCACCAGCCTATTATAGACCTATGAGCATGGCAGCAGATAGCACACAGTACCAGGTTGTTGTTTTTTTGTGCCATCAAGTCAGTGCTGACACCTGGCAACCCAGCTGCCTCTGGGTTTTCTTGGCAATGTATCATCGGAAGTAGATTGCCAGGTCTTTTCTTCCGAGGCAATGGAGGGTAAACTGACTTGCCCAAAGGTCACCAGGAGTGCCAGTGGGAATTGAACCCTTGATCTTCTGGATACTAGGCAGTTGCTCTAACCACTCCCTCCAGGCATTAGTGTGTGCTAATTATTAGTAAAAGTAAACCAAACAAAATTAAAGGCTAAACAAGTTAAATGTAAAGCGTGGAAAGGGACACAGAAGGGGCAGGTAATGTGTTTTCCATCAAACTCACATTTACTTGCCTCAGGTTAACCATTATCACAGCGGATAACTTAGATTAGCTACCATTATCTCAGTAGCTAGCGCTAAATGCATCCACTTTCTCTCTCATGCACTCAATGTGCTGTACAGGGCCGTACCAAGCCATAAATGCACTTTGCAAACCTGGTGCCCCTCCCAATGACATAGGCTTTTGACATTTGCCCCTATCCCCCCCCCCATGCCCAGCATCTCCCTTCTGCCCCTATCCCCCCCCCCCCCATGCCCAGCATCTCCCCATTCCACATCTTCATGTCCAGCAGCTTCCCCACAGTGCTGCTTGCCTGGCCTGCCCTTGCCACGTTGCTGCTTTTCCCCTGGCAGTGGAAGACCTCCAATAAAAAACAAACAAACAAAAAAAACCCACACACCACGGGTCTGACTCCAGGCTTGCATAGCTGATATGATCTCTCCCTCCTCTAAGCTTGCATCAGAGAAGGGAGGGATCAGACCAGCCATACAAACGCAGGGTTGCAAAGACCAGCGTGTGTTTGTTTTTTTAAATTGGAGGTCTGCTGCCGCTGCCAAGGTTCAGGAAAAGTGGCGGCACGTCAAGAGCAGGCCAAGCAGGCAGCATGGGGGAAGGGGGGAGTCAATGCTAGCTGTCAGCAACCCTAAATGTGCCCCTATTTTACACCATGTGCACCTGCACCTCACGCACAAGCCTAGGTGCGGCGCTGGAGCTGTAGATGTTCTGTCTACATTAGCAGTTACCGCAGAGGCTTTACAGTTATTGCACGTTAATCTTTTGCAACAAACAGGCGGTAACTGAAAATTTTACCACATTTTGATAAAAGGGCCCCTTAATGTCAAGTGTGAAATCATGGCTGAATGAGACACACAGAAACATGACAGCAGATAAAGACCATAGCCTATCTATTCTGCTGTTCCAAACTAGCTACTAAGTTTTACTGTCCCTTTTTTCCCTAGAGATCCTGCGTTTGTCCCATATTTTCTTGCATTCAGATACAGTCCGTGAATCTACCACCTCCACTGGGAGGCTATTCCATGCATCTACTCCTCTCTCCATAAAGAAATATTTCCTCAAAATTACTCTCAGGTTTATCCCCATAAGAACATAAGAAATGCCATACTGAGTCAGACCAAGGTCCATCAAGTCCAGTATCCTGTTTCCAAAAGTGACCAATCCAGGTCACAAGTACCTGAGAGTTCCCCAAAAAGACATACAGGTTCCACAGTGCTTGCATTGGGGCAAGCAGTGGATTTCCCAGGTCACCTTTAATAATCCTTTATGGACCTTTCCTCCAGGAACTTGTCCAAACCTTTTTTTTAAACCAGCTAACAGCTTTTACTACACCCTCCAGTAAAGAATTCCAGAGATTGATTGAGTGAAAAAATATTTTCTCTTATTAGTCTTAAATGGGTTACACTGTAGCTTCATTTAATGTCCCTTAGTCTTTCTATTTTTTTATGGCTTAAACAAATCTGTTTACACGTTCCACTCCATTCATTAATTTATAAACCTCTATCATACCTCCCCTCAGCCATCTCTTTTCGAGGTTGAAGAGCCCTAACCTTTTAAGCCTCTTCTCATAGGGGTAATCCTTCCATCCCATTTACCATTTTGGTGGCTGTTCTCTGTACCTCTTCTAATTCCACTATATCCTTTTTAAGATTTGGCGACCAGAATTGCACACAATATTAAAGGTGCGGTTGCACCATGGAACAATACAGAGGCATTATAATATCCATGGTTTTATTCTCCCTTCTTTTCCTTATCATTCCTAGCATTCTATTTAAGGCAAATCACTGCACACTACATCATTGTTTATCTTGACCTTTCCGCAACATTTGATTATATTGACCACCAGACTCTTCTCTCGCCTCTACAATATTGGGTTGCGCAGTACAGTATGGCAGTGGTTACGCTCTTTTCTCACAGCTCGCTCTTTTACTGTCCATTCTAACAATCAGTCCTCCTCTTCTCTCCCTTTTGCCTGTGGTGTGCCCCAGGGCTCTGTCCTCTTTCCTTTGCTATTTAATGTCTTCCTCTCTCCCCTACCTCTCCTGATTCAACAGTATCCAGTCTCCTCTTATATTTATGCGGACGACATTGTCCTCCTTTTTTCACACTTCACCAGTAAACTTGAATATATCACAGCTTCTGTTGCCTCTCTCACGTTGCCTCCTGGCTCTCTCTGAATTACCTTCATTTGAACCCTTGCAAATCCACAGCTATGTGGGTCTCCTTAAGTGGCCCACAGTACCAGGCTGCCCAAGCTGCCCCTCAGGGTCAGTAAGCCAAGAGGCAGGGTAATGGGCCCCGTAGGCAGAGAACCCCCAAGCCTCCGGCCCCTGCTCCCACTCAGCAGGGTGGGGTTTTTTGACTCCTTAGGCATAGCCTCTCCGTCCCTGCTCTCCCAACCCTGCACAGGAGGTCGCCTCGCCCTATTTGCCCACCAGTGGCCACTCATCACTGCAGACAGTTGGGTGTTAAGCATAGTCCACAAGGGCTATCGATTACACTTCCAACAACTGCCTCCTCCATACTTTCCAGGGGAGCCTCCAAGGCCTCCCCTGCACGCAGATCTTCTCCTTCAGGAGCTCCAAGGTCTGTTGATGGACAGGGCGGTGGAGCCTGTGCCTCCCCACTTGCAAGGTCAAGGGTTCTACTCCAGGTATTTCCTGGTACCCAAAAGAACCGGTGGCCTTCGACCTATTCTAGACCTCAGAAACCTCAACAAGTTCCTAGAGAAGGAAAAGTTCAAGATGCTTACTCTTGGAACACTTCTGCCCTACCTCCAGCAGGGAGATTGGCTATGCTCATTAGATCTAAAGGATGTGTACACTCACATCCTCATTCATCCAGACCACAGAAAGTACCTCCGGTTCATTGTGGGAGGAAACCATTATCAGTACAGAGTACTGCCTTTTGGCCTCACGTCCGCTCCCAGGGTCTTTACCAAATGCCTGGCAGTGGTGGCGGCCTACCTAAGAAATCAGGGAGTCTTTGTCTTCCCCTATCTGGACGACTGGCTCATAAGAGGTCAGACGAGCCAGGAGGCCTGACAGGCCACCCTCAGAACTATTACTCTTCTTCAAAGATTGGGGTTTGTAATAAACTTCGCAAAGTCCACTTTGCTCCCCTCCCAGAACTTGGAGTTCATAGGGGCAAGGCTGGGCTCTCTGCTAGCAAAGGCATTCTTGCCAGAGGACAGAGCCCGAAGACTGATACACTTAGCAAACCAGTTTCTCAGCAGGTCATTGGTCTCCGCCAGACTCTGCCTGAGGCTTCTAGGCCACATGGCTTCGACAGTACATGTGACCCCCAATGCCAGGCTCCATATGAGGCCTGCGCAGTGGTGCCTTCGGACTCAATGGTCACAGGCCACAGGCAGCCTCAGAGACAGGATAAGGGTGTCCAGACACTTTCTGAACTCCCTCAGCTGGTGGCTGCACCCACCCAATCTGCTGCAAGGGGTGCCTTTTCAGATGCCTGGATTCATAGTGGTGTTGACCACGGATGCCTCCTTGCAGGGCTGGGGAGCTCATTGTCTAGGCAAGTGCACCCAGGGCATGTGGATACCCTGGGAAGCTGCACAGCAAATCAATCTACTGGAACTCAGGGCTATTCGGTTAGCCCTCAGGACTTTCTCTCCAGCCCTGGCTCATCAGTCTGTCCTAGTTCAGACAACCAGATAGCCATGTTTTATGTGAAGAAGCAGGGCGGAACAGGGTCCAGGCTCCTTTGTCAGGAAGCACAGGACCTTTGCTTGTTTGCCCTCAAGCACAACATGCTCCTCAAGGTTGTGTACCTCCCTGACCAGGAAAACTACCTGGCCAACAGGTTGAGCAGGATCCTGCAGCCCCACGAGTGGCGGCTCCATCCTTTGGTGGTTCAGAAGATTTTCCTGAAATGGGGATTTCCATCCATAGATCTGTTTGCCAGTCCACTGAACAAGCAGCTGCCAAAGTTCTGCTCCAGGCAACCGCATCCTCTGCAGATAGCAGCAGACGCTTTTCTGATTCCCTGGTCTCAGGGCCTCCTATATGCGTTTCCTCCCATGCCCTTGGTGGCCCGAACCCTGTTCAAGATTCTTCAGGACAAGGCCTCGGTCCTGCTGGTAGCTCCCAGGTGGCCGAGGTAGCCTTGGTTCCCACTTCTGCTTCAGCTGGCAGTGGATCCTCCACTGCCTCTGGGGTTGCAACCCGACCTTCTCTCTCAGGATCAGGGTTCCCTTCTGCACCCCAATCTCAAAGCTCTCAATTTGATGGCCTGGAGGCTGCAAGGGTAGTTTTGGCTCCCTGGGGCCTACCTCAGGAAGTTGAGGAGGTTGTCCTAGCCTCTAGGAAACAGTCCACTAGGAAAACCTATGCTCTCAAATGGAAAAGGTTTTCTGTGTGGTGTCAGCTACGTACAGAGGATCCCTTCTCCTGTACGGTTCCAGTAGTGTTTCAGTACTTACTGCACTTATCAAATCAGGAACTTAAGTCCAATTCTGTTCGGGTCCAGCTCTCAGCTCTGGCAGCTCACCACTCACTGGTGGAAGGACATTCTCTGTCGGTTCACCCCTTGGTGTCCCGTTTTCTCAGAGGTTTGCTCTTGCTCAAACCTCCAATCCGTCCTCCTGCTCCTGAGTGGGAGTTGAATGTGGTCTTGCAGCAACTGACTCGCCCACCTTTTGAGCCGATGGCTACTTGCCCCCTACGCTTTCTGTCCTTAGGAATCATCCAAAGTTCCTCCCTAAAGTTGTCTCCTCCTTCCACCTTAACCAGGGGGTGGTTCTTCCAACATTCTTCCCTAGGCCTCATGCAAGCCAGGC
Source organism: Ichthyophis bannanicus (assembly GCA_033557465.1). Taxonomy (NCBI): domain Eukaryota; kingdom Metazoa; phylum Chordata; class Amphibia; order Gymnophiona; family Ichthyophiidae; genus Ichthyophis; species Ichthyophis bannanicus. The sequence continues at coordinate 71,823,644 of CM066034.1, forward strand.
TGAAGCAGTTCTGCATACCCTGGACTGTAGGAGGGCCTTATCCTTCTACCTTGACTGTACGCAGGGGCATAGAAGGGCTACTCAGCTCTTCATATGTTTTGACCCTAATAATTTGGGGTTAGCTGTGTCCAAGCGTACCTTGTCCACCTGGGTAGCTGACTGTATCACCTGGGCTTACAGGGCGGCTGACCTTCCTTTGCAGGGTCGGATTACGGCCCATCGTGCCAGGGCAATGGCTGCCTCAGTGGCTCACCTCCGCTCTGTACCGTTGGTGGACATCTGCAGGGCTGCAACTTGGTCCTCAAGCCAGACTTTTGCGGCCCATTACTCTCTGGAGAGTGAGTCCCGTAGGGACAGTGCTTTTGGCCAGGCAGTACTACGGAATCTCTTTGAGGTTTAGGCAACTCCTGCCCTCCTGCTCTCTGTTGGGCTACCGGTGGAGGTTCTGTCAGTGAAAAGCCTTTCTTTGATGCTGAGACTAGAGGGAGTTCTCTTGTTCAGCCTGGGTTCCTTGGTAGCCCAGAGCTAGGGAGTCACCCATATGAGAGGACTGACTTCCTGCTTGGTCCTGGAGAAAGAGTAGCTACTCACCTGTAACAGGTGTTCTCCAGGAGCAGCAGGAATCAGTCCTCACAACCCTCCCTCCTCCCCTGGGAATTGCAGATGTACATAGTTTATTTTTTTACATTTTTGTGTGCTGTTTTTAGCTATGTCATTTGACTGAGCAAGATGGCACCTTTAGGCGGGAAGGGAACCGCGCATGCGTGCCTACATTCCCAAAGGCTTTCATGGAAAGCTGGGGAAATGCTCCGCAAGGGCTCCATCGACGTCGATGTCACCCATATGTGAGGACTGATTCCTGCTGCTCCTGGAGAACACCTGTTACAGGTGAGTAACTACTCTGACACATAGGGCCATTTACACATCAAATCCTCTTAGCTGATGTTATCTCTCTTCATACACCGTACCGCCAACTTCGCTCATTGCATGCTAACCGCTTGTCCTTATCCTCCCCTTCTCAGGCACATCTAGAACAGACTCGTCATTCGGCCTTCTTTTTTCTCAGTCCCTCACTCTGGAACGCTCTACCACCTTCCCTCCATCTGGAACCTTCATACCCTAAGTTCAAAGAATTGCTAAAAACTCACTTGTTTCAACGGGCCTTTGACCTCCCCTATGACACCCCTCCCTGAGTATTTTGTTTGTGTTTTGTTTATTTACTGCTTGATTTTGCTGCTCTCTCTCCCTCTTTCCTATTTTTTTATGGCGTTCTTTTTCCTTAGTTTAGTGGTGAACACCTTATCTCCAGGAACAAGCAGGAATGAGTCTTCACATATGGGTACGTCGGTACCGACAGAGCCTGCGTGGGAACGCTCCCCAGCGTCCAGAAAGAAAGCTTTTGGGAGCATCCCACACGCATGCCTGCTGCCTTCCCGCCCATTCACTTCCCTCTCATCAGTTTTCCGTTTTCTGCGGAGCCGGCAGGACGTATTCCTGTCACCGCAGAAAATTCTTCTTTTTATTCTTTGTTTTTTGTGGTCGCGTCTGCCTTCCCTCGATGCCACCAGTACCGCCAATGCTTTTCTTTCTTTTTACTAAAAGATTTCTTCTTTTCTTTAGAAATTTTTCCTGTTTAGTGCCTGACGGTTTCTAGGCCACTAGGCCTCTATCCTTCCATTATGGAAAAGCCAGCCACTATCCTTAAGAAATGCTCAAAGTGTGGCGGTACAGATATAGTTTCAGACACTCATACTTGGTGTCTAAAATGTTTAGGTCCTGACCATTGCCCACTGGAGTGTCTCTCCTGCTGGAGCTCAAACAGAAGAAGTCTTCAGGATCGAGTACAACTCAATACCCGGTTCACATCGCACTCTATGTCACCAGATAGAATATCTTCTTTTTCACAGGATCAGGTAACCAAACAAAAGTCTGTAAAGACTAGCCAGTCCTTGAGTGGTAGATCTCCTTCTCAGCATCGAGATGCCTCTGGCCTTGCCCTCGAGGACATTTTGGCAATAAAGCCCCGGCGGGAGTCTTCGGGCTCCAAAGCATTAACGGGGCTTCAGGTTGTTCCCGGGGTTCTTACCTCGATAAACATACCTGGGCCATGCTCGGTGGTTGTGGCCGCTTCGAGCGGTACCGGCACCCCGGCATCGGCTATGGTGATGGATGAAACACTCCTCACCGATGAACGTAGTCTAGCGCTCTCGGCTACTTCAGTACCGCTAGAGTTGCTGCAGACCGTTCCTCGAGTATCGGTATCGGCTTCGGTACAGACATCGGCATCGGTGTCGGTACCGTCCATGCTTGCTTCAACAGACTCGCTTCCTTCAATGCCGAGCCTGGAATCGATCTCTAGCATGGAGGATTCGGTACCGACTCGTCTTGGTATCGACCTCGGGCGGTACCGAAGACATCGCTTTAAAGAAAACCCGATGCTTCATCCTTTCAAGACTTCCAATCCCGATGACTGGGATGAATCCATCGGTACCAAAGCTGAATTTTCAACAAGTCTAGCCTTTACCCCTCATTTTAGAGGGTCCTCCTCAGGGGAGATTTCTCTTCAAGTTTTTCTGCTTGATATGGCAAAGTTACTTGCCATTTCTATACCTGGTAAAGAATCCCTACCAGGGGATTCAGAGACTCTGCAATTCCCCTGGATACCAAAGGAGGTGATCATGCTTCCTTTGCATCAGATCTTACAAGATCTACTATTAAGAATGTGGGAAACTCCTTTAACAGTATCCCCACATTCTAAGACACTTGACACTATGAACAAGGTGCCACCTTCTCCAGGTTTTCAAAAGACTCAACTTCCTCATCATTCTATTGTTGTAGAATCAGCAATGAGGTGTATTAGGAGTGCAAAGATGCACTCTTATCATCCGCCAGGTCGTGAGTCTAGGACTTTAGATGCCTTTGGACGTCGATGCTTCCAGGCATCCATGCTTTCAGCAAGAATTCTCTCATATATTTTCTATATGGGATTATCTCTTGAAGAGGTCACAAAGAACTTAAAGCTTTTGCACCCTTTTCTTCAAGAACATAAAAGAGCAGACTTTTTCATATTAGTCAGTCATGCTCAAAATGTCTCCAAATTCCTTAATCGTGCTTCAGTGGACTGTTTGGAGTCTATTAGCAGAACTTCTGCTATAGCCATAGGAGCACGATGCATGGCCTGGCTCCAAGCTTCAGACTTGGACAAATGGGTACAAGAAAGGCTGGGAAATACTCCTTGTACTGGTGAAAATCTGTTTAGCTTGGAATAAAGCATCCTTGTTAATCAGTTAAACACTGATATTATTGCTTTCAGAGGATTGTCAAAACTTTCCTCTATCCCAGCTAGTAAAAAAATCTCCTAACAAACTTTATCCCCCTAAGGGGAAAAAGTTTTATTCATCTTCTACCCATCATGCAGATGTTTCCAAAGAAGGGCAACATCATACCAGGCTAAGAAAACCAAAGCCTCAACAGGCTCAGCAAACCCAGCAGTTGCAGGGTTTCTGATATTTTATTCATTAAATCTTTTTTTCCTGTTGAGCTTCAGAACCGCTACCTACTTCTTAACAATAGAAGCATTTACAGTTCTTCTCATCCTTACTGAGAGGTCAGTGATACACTGGCTCAATCCTCGACTTTAGGCATGAATCTCATTCCAAGAGGAATCTATTTTTAGCTCTTAGAGCTATTAAGGATAATCATGCTCTACAGGTAACAGGTTTCTCCTCTCCTTTTAAAGCAAACAGAGGAGTAACAACTAATAACAAGGTATGCTATGCCCTTCACCTTGACAGTTGTCCTGTACGAGGATATCTCATACTTTTGACTGCAGGGGAGCTTTACCTTTTTCAAAGACTTACCAAATTGTAAGTCTTCACAACTCTGTCTTACTTTCTATCCCTCTTAGTCGAAACTTTCACTCTAAGCCGTTTGCTTGGGCTCCACCCCTCATCAGCTGCCTCCCCTCTCCTAATGAGTCATGGGTTAGCTCCTGGCTTGGGCGTTCCCTAGTACTGTGTGACATAGTTTGTTTGGGGTTTCTATGCCAACCTTCCTCCATGTTTTCCTTTGACCTGTCAAAAGTGGATTCATTCTGAAGTACATTCTGTCTCCCTGGGCTCTGATCCTTGTGCCTCATGACATTATATATATATATGTATGTATGTGTATATATCTATATCTATCTATCTATCTATCTATATATATATATATATATATATATATCACTCTGAAAGATTTCTTACTGTCCATATTAATGCTGTTCCAGCATGTCATAGGGTTTTAAATGGACAACCAATTTCTATGGTAATTAGAAACTACCTTCTTTTACCGTAACCTCTCCGGTTACATTACATCTGAAGCTCTCCATGTAAAGTCATTATCCTAAGTGACATCAATTAGGGAAGACATTACTGATCTTCAAGAAATTGGAGGCTACACCGCCTACTACAAATGTTTCTTTCTTTCATTTGGATAGAGGGATCTTAAAGACCCATCCTTTTTCTGCAAACCAGTCAGGATTTATCTCCTCTCTTTCCTAGAGCCTTATTCTGCTCCAAGGACAAAGAGCTTCAAACTTTGGCCTACAGAAGCTTAGCTTCTCATCCAAAGTCCAACCCCATTAAACTCCCCCAGTTTTCTTCTGGGATTAGTTCTAGCCATTTAGGCTCCTGACCTCTGCCTGTATTGCAAATTTTATTTCCTCTACTTCACAGTGAGGTACTTTCTTTGAGAATAATGTACTGGCTCTTAGCACCAGACCCATATTAGCCTCAACAAATATTTTCGCAATATTTTGACTAAGGTCTACATTAGAAAATTGGAATTCAATATTTACTAACGTTTATGATCTACACAAGGACTCCCCTCTAGATGCCTTGTTTAGTCAAGCTGTTCCACAGCACACCCTTTTTAGTTCAACTCCTACCCTCCATCCCTTGGATGCCTGAGGTTCTGAGAAATAGCATGGCCCATCTATTAGATTTGCAACATGCTGGGACCGCCCCTAGGCATCTCTAGCTTGGTAGCCCCCATATGTGAAGACTCATTCCTGCTTGTTCCTGGAGATAGCAGTTACGTACCTGTAACAGGTGATCTCTGGGAACAGCAGGAATAAGTCTTCACAACCCACCCACCTCCCCTAGGAGTTGTTTCTCTCTCTCTCTAATTTGTCTACTTCCCTCCTTCGGTCTCAGCTACAAACCTAACTGATGAGAGGGAAGTGAATGGGCGGGAAGGCAGCACGCATGCGTGTGGGATGCTCCCAAAAGCTCTCTTTCTGGACGCTGGGGAGCGTTCCCGCGCAGGCTCCGTCGGTACCGACGTACCCATATGTGAAGACTTATTCCTGCTGTTCCCAGAGATCACCTGTTACAGGTAAGTAACTGTGCTTTATTGTAAACTGCTCTAATGTCCTGACAAGAGTGGTATATAAAATGTAGAAATAAAGATAAAGAGTTTCAAGTGTTATCCACAATGATGCCCCTAAATATTTTTCCTGGGTGGTGGTTCTTAATATGGAACTTTGCATCATGTGACCAAAGTTTGGGTTGTTCTCTCTTAGGTGCATAACTTTGCATTTGTCCACATTAAATTTCATCTGTCATTTGAACATCCAGTCTTCCAATTTATCAAGGTCCTCTTGGGTTTTAACAACTTTGAATAATCTTGTGTCATCTGCAAATCTGATTACCTCACTTGTTATTCCCATTTCCATGTCATTTACAAATATATTCAAAAGCAGCAGACCCAGCACAGATCCCTGGGGTACTCCACTATTCACCTTTCTCCATTGGGAAAAATGGCCATTTAGCCCTACCCTCCCTCTGCTTTCTATCTTTTAACCAGTTCCTGATCCACTATTACTACTACTACTATTGAGCGGTATTTAAATTATATCTCCCCTCTCCTGCCTTTTTTCCCCAAAGTATATATAAGGAGATCTTCAAGTCTGTCCCAATATGCATTAGGACAGAGACCACTGACCATTTTGGTAGCTCCTTCTGCACCAACTCCATTCTATTTATATCCTTGTGAAGGTGTGATCTCCAGAACTGCACATAGTACTCCAAAGAAGGTCTTACCAAAGACTTATACAGAGGTACTATCACTTCCTTCCTGCTGGCCATTCCTCTATGTACGCAAGTATCTTTCTGGCTTTTGCCATTGCCTTTTCTACTTGTTTAGTCACCTTAAGGTCATCAGAAACAATCACCCATATACCCCGCTCTTTTGTGGACATAAGTACTTCACCCCCCACCCCATACTGTACAGTTCCCTTGGATTTTTGCAGCCCAAATGCACGACCCTGCAGTTTTAACATTTTATTTCAGCTGCTAAATTCTCAACTATTCTTCAAGTTTTGTTAGATCCCTTCTCATTTTATCTACGCATTCCTGGGGGTCTACCCTATTGAAGATTTTGGTATCATCTGCAAAGAGGCAAACCCTACCCTTCCACAATATCACTTAAAAAATGTTTAAAAAAATAAAAATAAAAAAAATCGAACCAAGGAGAGATTCCTATAGCACACCACTGGTAATGTCCTCTTCAGAGTGAACTCCATTTACCTGTACCCTTAGTTGCCTCCCACTGAACCAGTTTTCAACTTAGTCCAACACCTTAGGGTTGGTCCATCCCTGGAATATTCAACTTATAAATAAGTCAACTGTATAGAACAATGTCAAAAGTTTTACTTTAATCTAAGTATATTTTATTAGTGCTCTCCCTTGGTCCAACTTTCTGGTCAGCCAGTCAACTAAATTATTCAGATATGGCTGACAAGACCTGTCCTTAGTAAAACCGTGCTGCCTCAGATCCTACAATCTATTGGATTCCAAAAACCTCACTATCCTGTTTTTAGCAGCATTTCCATTAATTGCAGCTTGTCGTGCTGGGAGGGCTTGTTTGCATCAGTGATGCATCAGCTATCAGTAGCACAACTACTGGCAAGGTCTCCCAAGACAAATCACCCATCTGGACAGCAGCAGAATGGGGGACATTGTTGGTGGCAGAGGATAACATTTCTGTGACAACAGCAACAACACTTGGTCGAACGGAACAAGGAGAAACAGAATGGTTTAAAAATCAGTAAAGGAATGGACAAGGCTGCATAATCCCCCCCCACCTGTTTAATTTATATGCAGAACAAATTAGTGAAGCAGGACTGTAAGAAGTCAACAGAAGCGTGAAGATTGCTGGAAGACTCAGCCTTTGCTATACTGATGACACCACAATACTAGCTGAAAGTGAAGACAATCCAAAACATCTGCTTCTCAAGATCAGGAAACGGTCTTAAAATAGGCCTGCACCTTAACATAAAGATGACAAAGATCTTGATAACTAGCAAATCAATAAGTTCATCACTGATGGAGAAGAAATTGAAATAGCGGACAACTTTAACCTGCTTGGATCAATAAGCAAAGAAACAACAAGCAGACAAGAATTCAGACAACGCACTGCTCATGGCAGAGTGGCCATGAAGGACCTAGACAAGATTCTAAAGAGCAAAGATGGCTCTCTCCATACAAAGATTTGACTTGTCCAAGCCATGGTATTTTCAACATCACTTATGGATGCCAAAGTTGGACAGTGAAAAAGATAGACAGGAAAAAAATCAATGCCTCTGAATTATGGTGCTGGCGAAGAATACATGGACTGCCTGAAGAGCAAACCAGTGAGCACTAGAGGAGATCAAACCTAAGCTTTCTTCAGAAGCTGAGATGACAAGACACTGACTTTCATACTTTGGACGCATCATGCAAAGAGAGAGACCATTACAGAAAAACATGCTTGGCAAGGTTGAAGTTCAACGCAAAAGAGGGAGACCAGCAGCGAGATGGATCGATACAATAACAGCTGCTATGGATGCCATTCTATAAACAATGATAGACTGACTGAAGACCGAACACAGTTTGCGACAGCTATCCAGAGGGTTGCCATGAGTCGACAGACTCATTGGCACTTAACAACTACCAGCACCATTAATTTACTCACCACAGAGGTCAGACTAGCTGGCCTGTAGTTCCCAGCCTCGTCTTACTTCCACTTTCTGTAGAGAGATCACAAGTGTTTTTCTCCAGTCCTCTGGGACCACTCCTGACTCTAAAGCACTAAAAATAACAGACAGCGAAGTCGCCAGAACTTCTCTAAGTTCCTTCAATACTCATCTGGCTCCATCACTTTGTCTAATTTTAATTTATCTGGCTCCTCAAGGACAGTCTTCTCTGAAAATCATTTAAGATCTGCTTCCTTTCTGTTCCTATTTGTGTATGTTTTCTGAGGTTCTACTCTTGGCCCTTCATCTGTTAACACAGAACAAGTATTTGTTAAGCTATTCTGCTTTATCCTCTTCAGCTTCTATATATTCCTCCCCTTCACTGAAGTTTGATAATACCACTTTTGCACTTCCTTCTGCCACTAACATATCTGAAAAAATGTTTTGTCACTCCATTTTACTGCAATTGCTATTTTTTTTCTTCTATTTGTATCTTTGCTTTCCTGACTACTTACCTAGCTTATTTTAGCTTATCCAAATATTGATGCTTAACTTCCTTCTGTGATCTCTTGTTTTTTCTTCACCTTTTTAGCTACTTCTTTCAAGAGCCAGAGGCTGGGCTATTTCTTCAGAGAAACCTTTTGCTGATGGGGGCTGACAGCTGGCAGAGTCGGCCTCTTCAGCACCGGGACACTTGAGTGGGTTAGGTGCAACCCAGGAGTCAAATACCTGATGGTCCAGATCCCTTCCCCCCCCCCCACCCCCACAGCCGGACAGTCCAGCATTCCTCTAAGTGGGCTCTGCTGACTTTCCTAACTTTCTCCCTTCAATTCAGTCTTTGTTATTTATATGCTACTGTCTTTAAATTCAAAGAGCCATCAAAGCGCTGTACAAATGGTGATTTCAGAGTCTTATCAGCAGCACAGCGGGAGCGCTTTTTTTTTTTTTAATTATTTATAAGATTTCAACAAAATTTACAAGCAATCATACTTGAAATGGAAACAAGACATGAGTAAGAAAAAGTAAAACAAGTAATATACATATATAAAGTTATTTATTCCCAGTCTTAAGCTAGTCCACACACTAGAGAGACCCAAAATAAAAAAGGAAAATACAACAAAATGAGCTCATAGGAATAGATAGATCCACAAAGATCCGGTATACCTATCCTGCAAATAAACCCGCTCACCTAAAGGGCAGCAGATAAACAAGCACTAATAAAGGAGACTAACTTAGCAGGTTCATAAAAAATATAGGAAACAGATTGAATCTTTACCAAACATTTACAGGGAAACTTGAGGAAAAATAAACCTCCCATCTGAATCACCCCAGACTTTAACAACAGAAACTCTTTTCTCCGTTTTTGCGTTTCCCGAGATAAATCAGGGAACATTCGAATAGTTAACCCTTTAAACAAAACTGTGCGTTTCTTGAAATACATTCTTAATAGCCATTCCTGGTCAGACACAAGAGCCAGTGAAATCAACAAAGTGGCAGGAACCACACTATCAGATACAGATGTATTAAAAATCTCAAAGATTTAAAACATCTTCTTCAACCAGAGAACCTCCAATTGGTCCTGTAATTTTTTCCCAGTGGGAAGGTAGTAAATTTTTGAAAGCGGAGGATGTGATTCCTCAGGAACATTCAAAACCTCTATCAGATATGCTTTAAACATATCACAGGGAGTAACCATCGATGACCGAGGAAAATTCAATAGCCTAATACTCATCGCCCTATTCTAGTTTTCCCAACATTTCAATTTTAAATTTAACTCCAAGCATATCTTTACATACATCATTAAATTTATCCTCCAGTTGTGTAGCCTTATTATCCATAAGCAAAGCTTGAGATTGTAAAAGAGACAGAGAATCCTGGCAATTCTGGACTTTCACTGCATTTTCCTGGATTAGCTTCAAAGTAGCATTAGTTTGGGATACTAAACACTCAAACTTTGTCAATGTCAACCAAATAGAGTCAAGAGTAATATGTTCAGGACGCTCGAAGGAGAAGGGCTCCAGAAGGGGTAATTCAGATGAGAGCACAGGAAGCAATACCAAATTTCTCCTCTTTCCCGAAGATTTGAAATCTAGGGGAACTTGCTGCTCAACTGCCGCATCCCTTTCACCTCCCTCCAACGCTGACCCCGGAACCACCGACTCTGAAACGTAGCCTTCCCTCCAACTGAAGAAGCAGTGCTCTCCAGAAGCACTAAGGCTCAGAAAGTCTGCAGGGAGTGCGGGCGGTTTTTGCAGATCTGGAGTGAGATCGCACCCAGAGGAAGACTCCGAACTTTCCGGTCTCGGTGTCGACACAAGCGGGGTAACTCCGGAAACCAACCGGGTCTCGCCGTGCTGCTGCACAAAGGCATCCATCGGACCAACCTTGGTTACAGTCGCAGAAGAGGGCTGCTTGGGCAGGGGAGGGTCCCCCCTTAGCTTCCCCTTTCGCTTCGGTATAGGAAAGCAGCTCACAGCAGCATGGGTCCAGCGGCCATCTTGGATCTCCCTCCAGCAGGAGCTTTTTAATGCTGTGAGAAGTTTACCTTCAGTTCAGTTCAGAGCATTGTAATTAGCAAGTACTTGTCTTTATCTCTCCTTCGGGCTGTCAGTGGGGGGAGGGAGGGTTGTTTTCAAAAGCTTTTCTCTTAGGACAAGTATGATGAGTCAGCCACACCTAGTGATGTCATCCGACAGCGCCATGGATGGAAGTAGCTCTCCCAGAACTCAGAAAAGCCCTACCTTCCAGGCCTGCCCCTATCTAGGCCAGTCTCCTTTCTTCCACCTTGTCAGCAAGGACAGAATCTCAGCTCTTCAACCCTACACCACATATTCTCCAAGACAGACTACAGAAGAATCAGAAGAAATAAGATTGCAGAACAAGATCAAGTACAATGAGCTCTGAGCCAGGTTTTAAAAAATGCCCTAAGTGCAGCAGGAAAATGAACACTGAGGATGCCCATGACCACTGCATATGCTGCCTGGGAGTGGGCTACCATGTGGAAAGCTGCACGCACTGTGCCTGCATGTCGTCACAGGCATGAAGATCCCAAAGCCATGCACTATGCAATTTCACTGAAGCACTCACCTCTGCTGAGCCACAGCACTCCAGGGCACATGTGGCAAAGAAACTGTAGACTACTGTGGCACGGGATGTGCCACAGAAGGCCTCCATCCTCAGCCCAGTAAGTTCCACAAATCCCGGCATCACTCAGCCTCCAGCAGCTGACAGACCACCAATGCCACTGACTGTCCCCGGTGTCCCCAGCCCTCATGGATGGCTCCCCCACAACCATGCTGCCTTCCTTTGTTGGTGCCTGTAGCTCCACCCCCAAAGATGGTTTCTCCTCTGCTCCAAATGGCCAGACCACAGGGAGGATGATGCCTGGGCCCAGGGCTCATTGCACCACCAAGGGAAGCTCTCCTTCGCGTCAAGAAAACCCTCTGAGCCCCCTGTGCAGCGAAGCAGAGACTTGCAGCATACTCAGCACCAGCCTCTCATCACACCGGCAGCGATCCCCCCGGGTCTTATTGGGAGCCCCTGCAGGCCATGATGAACTACACTCCGGATCAGAGAGAGGGCAGAAGACATTGCAGGGAAGAATTCTGGAACAGCAGCAGCACCACCAGCACACCCAATCATTCCCGTAGGGGCAGGTACTGCAGCCCAGAGGCACCCAGGAGTTACAAATCCCCTGTGAACATCATCAGCTCTGACTCCCTACCATACCAAGGGACATGAAAGACAGGAGGCAGGTGGAACTTAGCCATATGCTGTTCTAGACCTACTGGCACAACATGCCCCCCCACGCTCAAAAGCTACAACGTCAGCAACCACAGACAAGGCACAGATGCCCATCTCAGTTCCACATAGGGAGGAACATGCACCACCACCTCTGCCCTCACCATCACGTTTGGCCCCAGAACCCCTAATGTTAGACTTGGAGGGGGAGGAGGCTGCTACCCAGGATTCCACACGAGGCTGTGGATCACTCGGCACCCCCGACAGGATTGGAGCCCTCACCACCTCCACTGGAGGACCTGACATATCCCAAGTTCCTGCAAAGGCTGGCTTTCCACCTGTCCCTCACCGCAGCAGATGCTCTGGATCCCAGGAATGAGTTCCTAGGGGTCCTCAAGTACCTAGAAGTGCCAAGAACACTGGTGTTGCTACCGGTCCACAAACTCCTCAAGGATAACCTCATCAAGAACTGGAAGAAACCGTTAACAGGTACAACCACCTCAAGTAAACCGAAAGCAAAATACCAAGTACAGGCTGAGCTGGGATTCGACAAATTGCAACTCCTGCACCAGTCAATAGTGGTAGAGTCCGCCTTGAAACATAACAAAATGTCATGCACACACTCCAATGCGCCACCAGGCAAGGATTATAAAGTTCCTGGATGAGGTAGGCAAGAAAAGCTTTCAGGGCACGATGCTGAAAGCAAACATTGCATTTCACCAATTTCAGCGCATCCTATTCCACGATGCCCTCCTGGATAAGCTGAAAGGAGACTTCAGCTCGCTCCCAACAGAATCCATGGCGGCGGCCTTCTTGATAGTCACCAACCTAGTGAAGTGTGGGAAACACCTCATTTGCTCCATGTTAGATGCTTTTGACACAGCAGCCAGGACGGCTGCTACAGTCATCGCAGCCAGACGCATGGCATGGCTCAGGGCTTCAGGATTAAGAGAAGACACCCACTATCGCATCGCAGATGCTCCCTGCGAGGGGGGGGGGGGAGAACAACCTCTTTGATGATAAGGTCAAGGATACCGTTAGAGACCTTAAAAAACACTGCACCACTCTACAAACCCTTGAAGCAGATGGCCTTGACCGCAGTTCCAACAGCATCTCACTTCAGAAAGCCCTACAACTCCTCTCAGCAATACAACTGCTACAACTCATACACCGATGGCAGCCTCCTCAATTCAAGCAGCAGCTGCCGTACCACTCCTCCTACCAGTACAGACCTCGCCAGAGGGACCGCAAACAAAAGCAGTCCTCCTCATCCACCATGAGTACACCCTCTTGACAGGGCATCACATGTCAAACCCCCCCCCCCCCCCCAGTGAGGGAGGGTTCCTGGGAGGCAAGGCAGAGGATTACAATGGACAGATGGGTCTTGGAAATCACCACCAGTGGATACCAGATAAAGTTCTTCTCTACACAGCGATGGTTCTTCTCTACACATCAATGCCGCACACAATCCAGCAGCGTGACACCGCAGAATCTGGTGCCAATAATGACTGCAGAGATCTTTGCACTCCTGGCGTCAAGGGCCATAGAGCCAGTCCCACCAGAGCAGGTAGACCATAGGTTCTACTCTAGGTACTTCCTAATACCCAAGAAATCCAGCGGTGTCCACCCCATCCTCAACTTATGCAAATTAAATAAGTTCTTCTGCAGGGAAAAATTCAGGATGTACTCGCTGGGTTCCATCCTTCTGCTCATACAACCCCATGACTAAATGGCCTCACTGGATTTACAGGACACATACACCCACATCCCCATACACCCAACTCGCAGGAAGTATCTCCATTTCTGTGTACTTAGGAAAAGCTACCAGTACAAAGTACTTCCCTTTGGCCTCTCGCCTGCCCTGAGGGTCTTCACGAAGTACATAGAGGTGGCGGCCGCACACCTCCACAAGAAAGGTGTCTACATTTTTCCCTACTTGGATAACTGGCTTCTGACTGCCCCGTTGCCATAAGAGGTCAGGGACTCCATTGTCCAGATAATGCTATTGGCCTCTCTTGGCTTCCTAGTAAACTTCCAAAAATCACACTTCCAGCCCACACAACTTGGAGTTCATCAGAACGAAGATCAGGACCACACTATCCAAGGTGTTCCTCCATTCAAAGCAGTTGGAGGCTATCACCACACTAGCCCGGGAAGTCAACTCGGCCAGCCAGGTTACCACCAGGATGCTATTATGCCTACTGGGCCATATGGCGGCCACCACCCAGGTCCTACCACTCACAAGACTTTGCATGCACTAACTAAAATGGCACCTCTGCAAGCACTGGCAGCAGCACTCCCAGCCCCTCTCCAGCCACATTCCAGTGACCACAGGAAACCGGGAGGTCCTCACCCAGCGGGAGGACCGGGACCAGCTCTCAGTAGGCAGACTTCCTACCACCTTAAGGTCACGACCGACACATCCAAAACAAGCTGGGGCACCCATATGCTATGCTTCCGCACTGGGGATGCCTGAATCCTTTGGGAACGCAGTCGCCACATCAACCTCCTGGAGCTCCGGGCGATTAGATACGACTTGCAGGCCTTCCAGCACATCATCCAAGCACAGAACATCTTGGACCACACAGACAGACAGCGATGTTCTACGTCAACAAGCAAGGGGGCACAGAATCACTGTCCCTCTGCAGGGAAGCTCTGGTCCTTCGCCCTTTCCAGAAATTGCCTCCTACAGACCTCGTACCTGCCAGGCGAGGGCAACCACCTAACAGACTGCCTCAGCCACCAACTCAACCTCCCACAAGTGGTCCCTCCACCTGCGAGTGGCAGCGCACCTTTTTCACAAATGGGGACACCCGCACATCGACTTCTTCACTAGTGAGAAGAACACTAAGTGTGCTAATTTATGCTCCAAGCGCCCGTCCTCCTGCAGCCTGGTGGTGGATGTGCTCAACATACCCTGGGGGAGCCAGCCACTAATGTACACTTTTTCCCCCATGCCGCTTATCTCCAAAACCATCCAAAAGATCATTCAAGACAAGGCACAAGTCATCCTCATGGCTCTGTTCTGGCCCAGGCAGATGTGGTTTCTCCAGGACCAAGCAGGAAGTCAGTCCTCACATATGGGTGTCATCGGCGCCGATGAAGCCCCAGCGGAGCATTTCCCCAGCTTTCTATGAAAGCCTTTGGGAATGCAGGCACGCATGCGCGGTTCCCTTTCCGCCTAAAGGTGCCATCTTACCTCAGTCTCTTTTTTTCCAAGAAGCCCACCGGACGTGTGTCCTGTTCTCCCGGTTAAAAGTAGATTTTTTTTCCGGCAATTATCGCTATTTTTTCTCCTGGTTCGATGCCGGTTCCCCTCCCGCCGGGTTCGATGCCGGTTCCCCTCCCGCCGGGTTCGGTACACTGGTATCGAGCCCGATTCTTCTTTTTCGGTTTTTGCCCTTTGTGGCTGGCGTTCGTGCCCTTTTTTCCATTTTTCCCTGGAAGGCCGGTCCTTTGACCTCGCGGGGACTCTTTTTTCCCCGATGGCTTCCAGTGGCTTTAAAAAGTGTGATCGGTGTAAGTAGTTAATATCTCTCACCGACACACACGACTGCTGCCTTTGGTGCCTCGGCCCCGATCACGACCCTAAGTCATGCGGGCCATGTGGGAAGATGTCTTCCAAGGCACTCCGAAGTCGACAGCAGCAAAAAGAAAGGCTTTTCTCGGACTCAGCCTCTGGCCGGGCCCGGACCTCATCTGAGGCCTCGACATCTTGGGATTCCGATCCCGAGCACCGTCGAAGCTCCTCGGACTGGGGGTCCCCCGACCGGGAACGGAAGAGGAAGAAGCGGCTCATGAGGGCGTCATCGGAGGAGGTCCCTGGCTCCTCGAGGGCCAGGTCTAAGATCCCCGACCGTCGCCCCGGGCCCGTGGAACAAGAGAAGCCTGCCAAAGTTCCTCGCGTGGAGCCGGACTCTGCTGGACACGTAAGCCCCGTAGTCCGAGGACTCTCCTCGCAGAGAGCCGCCGCCGGGGCCCGAGTCAGTGGCTGCTGCGTCTCCCGAGCTGAGGCTCAGGATGACAGCCTTGGAGAGCAGACTGTCTGCCTTCATGGAGCAGCAGCGGGCACTGATGGCCAGCCTGTCTGGCGCATCTGCCCCGACCACCGGGACATCGACTTCGAAGTCGACCCCGGAGACCGAGCTGATACTCGAGTCCATCATGGCTCGAAGTCGACCTCGGTCACGGTCTCCCTCGACCTCCCGTTCGGGACCGAGAGCATCGACACCGGTGCCGCGGGGTCGGACCCCGACTCCTCCTCGGACGAGTCCTCCTGGGAGACCGAGGACGAGGAGTCTCCCGATACGTTCAAGACTCGGTGCGTCCCGTCGGACTCACCGCAGTCTGAGCCACGGAGTAGAACCTCTCCGGAGGATACTCGGTTCTTGGAGTTCATCCGGGATATGGCCACTGCCTTGGCTATTCCGGCGGACCCCGAGAAAGAGCCTCGAGCTGAAGAGCTCAAGGCGCTGCAGTATGACTCTCCTCCGAAAGAGGCCTTTACTGTCCCGGTTCCTCCGATGCTGGAACGGCTCCTCTTCCGTATGTGGGAGGCACCGGCCTCGGCGCCGGTTCTAAGCAAGTGAGTCGACTTGATCTATCGACTCTGAAGAGCCAGAAGATGCACTGCGCGGAGCCTCCTGGCACGGAGGCCCGAAACCTCGATGGCGTCGGTAGAAAGTGATTCCAGGGCTCGATGCTTGCTTGCCGTGTCCAGTCGTACCAGCTGTACATGGGCATGTACTTGCAGCACCTGGCCAAGGAGTTGGCCGGATTCTCTGCTGGACTCTCCGGGGAACCCTTGCAGAGATTTAAGTCCTTGTCCTCGGGGATTCGGGACTGCTCGAAGTTCATGTCCCACGCCGCCTACGATGGCTTCGAGGCTTCGGCCCGAGTTGCGGCAGCCGGCATCGCGGCTCGACGCCAGGCATGGCTGCAGTCATCGGACCTCGAGCCATGGGTTCAGGACAAGTTGGTCGATGTCCCTTGCCGAGGCGAGAATCTTTTTGGCAAGCCGATTACCAAGAAGGCCGCTCAGCTCAGCTCGAAACAAAGCACCTTACACGGACAAGGCTGTCAAGGAAGACCTCTGCCCCTTCTCATAAAAAGAAGGGCCCAGGTAAAAAGCCCTTTTACCCGAGGAAGGGCACTGCCTACAAACAGTACCCGCAATATCAGGCTACCCAAGCTGCACCCCAGGGTCAGCAAGCCAAGGGGCAGGGTAATGGGCCCCATAGGCAGAGGACCCCCAAGTCTCCGGCCCCTGCTCCCACTCAGCAGGGTGGGGTTTTTTGACTCCTTGAGCGTAGCCTCTCCATCCCTGCTATCTCAACCTTGCACAGGAGGTCGCCTCGCCCTCTTTGCCCACCAGTGACCCCTCATCACCGGGGACAGTTGGGTGTTGGACATAGTCCACAGATGCTATGCACTGCATTTTCACCAACTGCCTCCTCCATACTTTCCAGGGGAGCCTCCAAGGCCTCCCCTGCACACAGACCTTCTCCTTCAAGAGCTTCAAGGTCTGTTGGTGGACAGGGCGGTGGAGCCTGTGCCTCCCCACTTGCAAGGTCACGGATTCTACTCCAGGTATTTCCTTGTCCCCAAAAGAACCGGTGGCCTTCGACCCATTCTGGACCTCAGGAACCTCAACAAGTTCCTAGAGAAAGAAAAGTTCAAAATGCTTACTCTTGGAACACTTCTGCCCTACCTCCAGCAGGGAGATTAGCTATGCTCCTTAGATCTAAAGGATGCGTATACCCACATCCTCATTCATCCAGACCACAGAAAGTACCTTAGGTTCATTGTGGGAGGAAACCATTATCAGTACAGAGTACTGCCTTTTGGCCTCACCTCCGCTCCCAGGGTCTTTACCAAATGCCTGGCAGTGGTAGCGGCCTACCTGAGAAATCAGGGAATCTTTGTCTTCCCCTATCTGAACGACTGGCTCATCAGGGGTCAGATGTTCCAGGAGGCCAGACAAGTCACCCTCAGCACTATTGCTCTTCTTCAAAGCCTGGGGTTTGTAATAAACTTCGCAAAGTCCACTTTGCTCCCCTCCCAGAACTTGGAGTTCATAGGAGCAAGGCTGGACTCCCTGCTAGCAAAGGCTTTCTTGCCAGCAGACAGAGCCCAGACTGATAAACTTAGCAAACCAGTTTCTCAACAGGTCACTGGTCTCCGCCAGACTCTGCCTAAGGCTGCTTGGCCACATGGCTTCGACGGTGCATGTGACCCCCAATGCCAGCCTCCATATGAGGCCTGCCCAATGGTGCCTTCGGACTCAGTGGTCACAAGCCACAGGCAGCCTAAGAGACAGGATAAGGGTGTCCAGACAATTTCTGAACTCCCTCAACTGGTGGCTGCACCCACCCAATCTACTAAAGGGGGTGCCTTTTCAGATTCCTGAGTACACGGTGGTACTGACCACGGACGCCTCCCTGCAGGGCTGGGGAGCTCATTGTCTAGGCAAGTGCACCCAGGGCCTGTGGTCTCCTTGGGAAGCTGCACAGCAGATCAATCTCCTCAAACTCAGGGCTATTCGATTAGCACTCAAAGCTTTCTCGCCTACCCTGGCTTATCAATCTGTCCTGGTTCAGACAGACAACCAGGTAGCCATGTTTTATGTGAACAAACAGGGTGGGACTGGGTCCAGAATCCTTTGTCGGGAGGCTCAGGACCTTTGTTCATTTGCCCTCAAGCACAACATGCTCCTCAAGGCTGTGTACCTTCCAGGCCAGGACAACTACCTGGCCGACAGGTTAAGCAGGATTCTGCAGCCCCACGAGAGGCAGCTGCATCCTTCAGTAGTTCAGAAGATCTTCCTACAATGGGGTCTCCCTTTGGTAGATCTCTTTGCCAGCCCCATGAATAAGCAACTGCCAAAGTTCTGCTCCAGGCAACCGCATCCTCTCAGAATAGCAGCAGATGCTTTTCTGATTCCATGGTCTCAGGGCCTCCTGTATGCATTTCCTCCCACGCCCTTGGTGGGCCGAACTCTCTTCAAAATTCTTCAGGACAAGGCCTCGGTCCTGCTGGTGGCTCCCAGGTGGCCGAGACAGCCTTGGTTTCCTCTTCTGCTTCAACTGGCGGTGGATCCCCCACTGCCTCTGGGGTTGCAACCCGACCTTCTCTCACAGGAGCAGGGTTCCCTTCTGCACCCCAATCTCAAAGCTCTCAATTTGATGGCCTGGAGGCTGCAAGGGTAGTCTTAGCTCCCTGGGGCCTACCTCAGGAAGTTGAGGAGGTTGTCCTAGCCTCTAGGAAACAGTCCACTAGAAAAACCTATGCTCTCAAATGGAAGAGGTTTTCTGTGTGGTGTCAGCTACGTACAGAGGATCCTTTCTCCTGTACTGTGCCAGTAGTGTTTCAGTACTTACTGCACTTATCAAATCAGGGACTTAAGTCCAATTCTGTTCGGGTCCACCTCTCAGCTCTAGCAGCTCACCACTCCCTGGTGGAAGGACATTCTCTGTCGGGTCACCCCTTGGTGTCCCGCTTTCTCAGGGGCTTGCTTTTGCTCAAGCCTCCAATCCGTCCTCCTGCCCCTAAGTGGGAGTTGAATGTGGGCTTGCAGCAACTGACTCGCCCACCTTTTGAGCCGATGGCTACTTGTCCACTACACTTCCTATCCTGGAAGACACTCGTCCTGATAGCCCTTACCTCGGTTAGGCGAGTGAGTGAGCTTCAGGCCCTGGTCTGTGATAGGCCTTACACCAGGATTTATAGGAACAGGGTAGTCCTTAGGACTCATCCAAAGTTCCTCCCAAAGGTTGTCTCCTCTTTCCACCTCAATCAGGAGGTGGTTCTTCCCACATTCTTCCCTAGGCCTCATGCAAGCCAGGCTGAAGCAGTCCTGCATACCCTGGACTGTAGGAGGGCCCTATCCTTCTACCTTGACCGTACGCAGTGGCATAGAAGGGCTACTCAGCTCTTCGTATCCTTTGACCCCAATAAGTTGGGGTTGGCTGTGTCCAAGCGTACCTTGTCCATCTGGGTGGCTGACTGTATCACCTGGGCTTACAATGCGGCTGACCTTTCTTTTCAGGGTAGGGTCACGGCCCATCGTGTCAGGGCAATGGCTGCCTCAGTAGCTCATCTCCGCTCTGTGCCCTTGGTAGACATCTGCAGGGCTGCAACTTGGTCTTCAAGCCAGACTTTTGCGGCCCATTACTGTCTGGAGAGGGAGTCCCGTAGGGACAGTGCTTTTGGCCAGGCAGTACTCCGGAATCTCTTTGAGGTTTAGGCAACTCCTGCCCTCCTGCCCTCTGTTGGGCTACCGGTGGAGGTTGTGTCCTTGGAAAGCCTTTCTTTGCTGCTGAGACTAGAGGGAGTACTCCCAGAGCTAGGGAGTCACCCATATGTGAGGACTGACTTCCTGCTTGGTCCTGGAGAAAGAGTAGTTACTCACCAGTAACAGGTGTTCTCCAGGAGCAGCAGGAATCAGTCCTCACAACCCTCCCTCCTCCCCTTGGAGTTGCAGTTGTACAT
This sequence comes from Ichthyophis bannanicus, assembly GCA_033557465.1. Lineage (NCBI taxonomy): Eukaryota > Metazoa > Chordata > Amphibia > Gymnophiona > Ichthyophiidae > Ichthyophis > Ichthyophis bannanicus. The sequence continues at coordinate 71,843,871 of CM066034.1, forward strand.
AGTTTATTTTTTCATTTTTGTGTGCTGTTCTTAGCTATCTCATTTGACTGAGGTAAGATGGCACCTTTAGGCGGGAAGGGAACCGCGCATGCATGCCTGCATTCCCAAAGGCTTTCATAGAAAGCTGGGGAAATGCTCCGCTGGGGCTTCATCGGCGCCGATGACACCCATATGTGAGGACTGATTCCTGCTGCTCCTGGAGAACACCTGTTACAGGTGAGTAACTACTCTTTCCCTTCCTGAAGCATTTGACGCAAGAGCTGCACATCAGGCTGCAACCAATACTGGACCTCATCACTCAAGATGAGGGCACGACTCTGCAATCCAACCTATCTACTCTGGCACTAACAGCCTGGATATTGAGAGGCTGACCCTGGAAACCCTACACCTCACCATAGAAGTACAAGTCATCCTGGTTGCAAGATGTCCCGCCACAAAGAAGTCATACACACTGAAATGGTGGCAATTCACAGTGTGGTGCGTCTCAGAGGAGATGGACCCCTACTCATGCCCTATTCCACGGGCGTTTCAGTACCTGACCGCCCTCATCAACAAAGGACTCAAGACATTGTCTATTCGCTGCCACCTAGCCGCCATTGCAGCCTACAAAGCATCCATTGCCATCCAGCTGCTCATCTCGCATTTCATGTGGGGCCTGGCAAACCTCTGTCCCACCATCAGACAACCAGTGCCACCCTGGAATCTCAATATTGTCTTGCACTGCCTTACACAGGCCCCATGCGAGCCGATGCTCTCCACGCCCCTCAAGTATGTCTCCTGGAAGACACTCTTCCTCATTGCCATCACCTCTGCCAGGCTTATCAGTGAACTCCAGACTCTAGCAGCATATCCCCCTTACACACTGCTCTTCCGAGGCCATGCTGCTCTGCAGACCCACCCCAGATTTGTGCCTTCGCTTTCCACATTAATAAGACGACTAACTTACCCACCTTCTACCCAGAGCCCTGCTCACCAGAGGAACAAAGGCCCCACACACTCAACTGTATCTGTGCCTTAAGGACCTACATCCACAGAACGGAACCCCAGCATAAAGGGGCCCAGCTCTTCATCTCCTTTGACCCCAACAAGTCGGGGCATCACATCATCAAGCAAACCATGTCACTATGGATATCGGACTGCATATCTTTCTGCTACGACAAGGCAGGCAGCCAGCCCACAGACAATGTGCACGTCCACCAGCTCAGGGGCATAGCTGCCACGATAGCCAACCTATATGCCATCCATGTGCGAGATTTCTGCTGAGCAGCTATCTGGTCGTCTGTGCATACCTTCCAGAGACACTACTACCTAGATCAGGGCACACAAGCAGACAGCTCTTTTGGCTGAGTGATACTAAACTTTGTGTCACGTCCATGACTGAACACATGGGACTATGTTCTACCCAACACCGACTACATTGCTGTTTCTGAAAGCTATGTCCAGCGGGCATAATTGTTGCACCAGGAGCAGTTGTTGCCATTATGACTCCTGCCATCTGACTATGCTGGGTCGTCTGGTTTATTCATCCACCACAGCACCAAGGCTGCTTCAGCTGCAGAGTCAGCAGGTGTGTCTGACTCATCCTGCTTGTTCTAGGAGAAAGTGGTGTTACCTGTAACAGGGGTTCTCTGTGTACAGCAGGATAAGTCAGCCATACATTCACGCTCACCTCCCCTTGGGTGAGAATGACCCAACAAATCCACGGTCCTGCCAGCCTAGCCTACAAGGGCACTGCTCTGGAATGTACTGGGCTAGGTAGGGGTAGGCCTGGGAAGTAGGGCTTCCGTGCACGTGCTCAGAAAGACTTGCCTTTCTGAGCTATGGGAGAGCTATTTCCATCCATGGAACAATTGGATCTCACCAGGTGTGGATGACTTATCCTGCTGTCCACGAAGAACCCCCGTTACAGCTAAGTAACCCCACTTTCTCCTGCATGTTACAGGTTGTGTTAGGCAGGGAAAGGTTTGCCCAAGGGCTTTTTTTTTTTGTTTTGTATTTTTTAAGACATCGGAAACATGGTTTCTTCTTCAGAGTTAGCATTACAGAATTCCTCTCAATCTGGGGCTGAAGCAGTTTTGGTGGGAACAGCAGCCAATCCCTCTCCAGTGGCCATTTCTCCTCAGCAAGATAAGAAATGAGAAAGAAAGCACTAACATTTAGTTTCAGCACCAGAGGCAGCTCAAACTACTGTTCCTGGGCAGTCTGAAGAGTGTTTTTCCCAGAGTTTATTCAAGGCACTTTTACTAAAGAGAACACTTGGGGCACAAGTTTCCAAGACTTCAGAGTCAGAGAATTTGTTTAATACCCTGCAGGAGACCTCTCTTGCTATGGAGGTTCTTAAAGCTGAAAAGGATGGAGGATGATTCTTGGTTAGGTCAGGATTCACCTCAGTCTCTCCACTTAGAGGAACCTCTGGAGGGGGCAGTGGACCTTTGGGGGAGGGAGACAGCAGCTATTAAACTAGAGGAAGGGGAGATCCTGCAAGGGGAGGATCCCAATGTGGTTAGAGTTTTTCACGAGGAACTGGCCGCACTGATTGCGCACTCGCTGGCTGCTCTTATCATTATACTGGCCCCTGCAGTAGCAGAGGAGCCCCTGGAGGATTCACTTCTGCAGGGATTTAAGTTCACACAAATTACCTTTCCACTGCACAGTCATCCAAAAAATAACAGAAACAGAATGGGAGGTGCCGGAGGCCAGTCTTAGGAGGGGGTCAGACCATGAGCCGGTCTGTACCCTATTCCTCAGGAGGAGAAAGATCTGCTTAAGATGCCTAAGGTGGATGCTTTAATCTCAGAAGTGATCAAAAAGACCACCATTTCAGTAAAAGGCGGGGCAGCATCGAAAGACCTGCAGGATTGCAAGTTGGAGACCTTTTTGAAGCAAACATTTGTGCTAATGCTCTGGCTCTTCAGGCCTCGTTCTGTGGGGCTTATGTGACCAGGGCTTCCATTCGCTGGATCCAAGATTTGACGACATGAGAGCTGGAAACACAAGCTGCAAAGCTGGAGTCAGCCTCTGCTTACCTGCTAGATGCCTTTTATGACCTGGTACGAACTTCGGCCAAGAACATAGCTTCAATTAGTGAAGCCAGGCGCTTTCTGTGGTTAAGAAACTGGTCGGCTAATGTGTCTAAGACTAGACTCAGCAAGCTTCCATTTAAGGGCAAGCTGCTCTTCAGAGAAGCTCTGGACAAACTGGTTAAAGATCTTGGCAAATCTAATGGTGCTCAGTTGCCATCCTAAAGGGCCAGAGCAATGGACCATCCCAAGGGATGACCCTAGGGATTTTAGAATGTTTTGATCTTTTCATTTTGCCCCTTTTCAGCAAGGCTGCTATACTTTAAGCAGCTCATCCTTTTGAGGCTACAGAGCTTCCAATAGGGAGGACTTCTCCGCCCCTGTGGTTCCTCCCAAAAAGTCCCAAAGGAACGAGGCAAGCCCAGGTGAGGGTAATTCCAATAGGGGGTCGTCTTCAACAGTTTTACTCCACTTGGGTGTCTATTACCACTGACCAATGGGTGCTGGAAGTTATCAGAGAGGGGTACACTTTGGAATTGGCTCTCTCTCTCTCTCCCAGAAGCCTTCGTGCAGTTTCCTTGCAAAACTCACTCGAAACAGCAGGCAGTCCAGAATACATTACAGCGGTTGCTGGACCTCCAGGCCATAGTACCTCTTCTGAATGACCAACGCATATCCTGTCAATACTCTATTTACTTTGTGGTCCCCAAGAAAGAGAGGATACCTTCTGTCCCGTCTTAGACCTCAAGCATGTAAATCAGGACCTTCAGGTGCACTTTTTCACATGGAACCTTTGCATTTGGTGATAGTGGTGGTCAGGAAGGGAGAGTTGCTCTCAGAACTAAATCTCATGGATGCATATCTTAACATCCCAATTCGACCAGACCATCAGCAGTATCAGCGGTTTGCAGTGCCGATGGGACATTATCAGTTCCAGGCACTGCCAGTCGATCTGGCTACGACGCCACAGACCTTCACCAAGATCATGGTGGTTGTAGCAGCCGCTCTGAGACAAGAGGGCATGTCGGTTCGTCCGTATCTCGATGATTGGATGATCAGAACAAAATCCAAGAGCGAAGGCACCTCCACTACCAAGTGGGTGATGGAATTCCTCAAGAGCCTCGGCTGGATGGTCAATTTGGCAAAGAGCAAGATCAATATGGTGCTATCAATCTAGTCTATCTGGGAACCTGCTTTGATACCAAGGTGGGACTTGTTTTCCTCCCAGAAGAGCGGATGCAGAAGATTCAAGCTTAGATACGGTCTTTCCTTGGCATCATGGTGCCTTGAACCAATACAAGCATTGTGGAACCTGTGTCCCTTGGGGAAACTGCTAGGTACGTATGACCTAGATTGGCCACTGTTGGAAACAGAATACTGGGCTTGATGGACCTTGGTCTGACCCAGTATGGCATATCTTATGTTCTTATGTTCTTTGGCATAGTACTATCTTCAGCTCCTGCGCTCCACAATGGCAGCGCTGAAGCTGGTGTCTTGGGCACAGGCTCACATGTGTCATCTTCAGCAGGCTCTGCTCTCTTATTGGTCCTCACACCTACAACCACTTTCAAAGAAGCTGGTCTGCCCGCTGGTCACCAAATAGTCTTCTCTGGTGGCTGTGGCCAGAGCACCTTGTGGCGGGAATGCTATTGGAATCATAGAACTGGATTTTGGTGACAACAGATGCTAGTCTCATGGGGTTGGGCGTGCATTGCGAGTCACAGATGACAGAGGGACTCTGGTACCAGGAGGAGAGCTCATGGTCAATCAGTTGCCTAGAAATGAGGACAGTCTTTCTAGCTCTACAATCCTTCCTCCCTCTGATTCATCAGAGAGCGGTAAGGATCTGCTCCGACGACAGTACCATACATCAATTGTGGGTCGCACAGGCAGTATGACGTTGGCAGAAGAGATTCATCCTCTATTGTTGTGAATGGAAGAGAACCTTGAGGCTCTTTCAGCAGCTCACGTGGCTGGCAAGATGAATATTCAAGTGGATATTCTTAGTCGGTACCACCTAAACCCAGGAGAATAGGAACTAAACACAGCAGGGTTTCATGAGGATCATCTGCCAGTGGGGTGTACCTACCATGGATCTCATGGGCTTCGCCACCAATGCCAAGACAAACAGATTCTTCAGCAGATGTCGGGAGCCCATGTCTGAAAGCGTCAATGGTCTGGTGCAGAGGTGGCCAATGGAAGGACTCCTGTATGTGTTTCCTCCATAGCCCCTAATAGGACGTCTCCCTTCAATGCAAAGAGCCATTCCGGAAAGGTGGTTCTCATTGCTCCAGACTGACCCTGAAGGGGAACCGCTGAGGCACCCTCACCTGCCAACTACAATAATTTGGTCTTAACAACATTAAGTCTGAGGCCCAGAAATCTAAACCAACATGCAAGAGAGGTAAGGTGCTCTTGCATAATCTTCTCAACCAGTGTCAAACCTAGGCCTGTGTCAGTGGTGCAACCACACAGGGCGCTTTTTGACTCCAACCAAAAGTGAAATTTAGAACCTTTCAGCGGATACCAGAGCCACACAGTTTTGGGGAGCAGGAGGGTTACACTGGCTGAAGTTTGCATTCTTAGATGAGCTGCTCGGGGGCAGGGGGGTAGGGGGTTCCGAGTCCTCACCTTCAAGTTGAGCGATGTGGCTGATAAGGATCTCAAGGCCCCACCAGTCCAATTCTGCAGGGCTGGGGCCAGGCAGAGCAACAGAGGCTTATGCCATAGCTCCACAGACTGCTCTACAGGGACTTCAATGCCAGCAATGCAAGTATGTTCTTATCATGTCCTTGCGGTCCAGAATGTCTTAATGCTAATCTCGTAATGCATGTGAGATCAGTATCAAGACATTGTGGGCCGCAAGGACGCAATTAGAAAATGCTTGCACTGCCGGCATTTAAGTCCTAGTAAAGCAATCTGTGGAGCCACAGCATAAGCTTCTGCTGCTCAGGCCATTTCAAATAAAGGATCGTCTTCTTTCCCCAATCCAGTAGGCAGCGCAGCAGCTAGTCCCTGAACCCCCAGTAGCTGGAAAGGAGGGAGGAGAGACATACAGCTGAAGGGCTGCCGAGGACAGCTGCAAAAGAACTGTCCCCCCTCTTTACCGCTCCCTCAGAAATCACCAACCTAGGTGGCCACCTAGATTGTCTAATAGATGAGTCTATGAGTCTGTGGACCACCTCAGACTTTGGGGCATGGATCTTATTCTTTTTTTTTTTGGGGGGGGGGGCGCACCAAATGATAAAAGTCTGATGTCTTGGGGGGGGGGGGGGGGTCCAGGTTTGCAAGTCACACAGGACGCAATTATGGCTTGGTATGGCCCTGTTCTCAACATCATCAACATCACTACACATAGAAAAGGGGAACCATCTAACCTGGATTACTTCTAGGTCTCTTTCCTATTGCCAGGTTTTTAAGAACATTAAAATACCAATATTTAATAAAAATGGTTGGCAGCTTGTCATGCTGTGAGGGCGTATGTGCATCAGTGATGCTGAGAGCTAAGCTATCAGTAGCTTAGCTACTGGCAGGGTCTCCCAAGATAGACAGGTCTCAGCTGAGATGCCAGACTTAAGACAAACCACCCATCATCTGGGCAGCAGAAGAATGGGACGGTGTTGTAAGCAGAGGATCATATTTCTGTGACAAATGTAACACTGGAATTAACTATGCAGAAGAAAGGCTTGACAAATCTACTTCTGTATCTTGCCTCGAAAACCCAATGGATAGTCACAAAACAAATTGCACTATAGTGCTGGAAGATGAGACTCCCAGGCTGGAAGGCACTCAAATGGCTACTGGGGATGAGCTGAAGACTTCTCAGAGTAAAACCAGCATTTATAATGTGGTTGGATCTGCTGATGTAGCTGCGCATGAAGAGAGTCAAAAGTTGCAAAGATATCTTACATATTGGGACATGGAACGTACGAAGCATGAACCAAGGGAAGTTGGAGGTGGTCAAGAATGAAATGGAATGTGTACAAACTCAATCTGTTGGGTGACAGTGAACTGAAATAGACTGGCTTTGGGCACTTTGCATTTGATGATCATATGGTTTACTATGCTGGAAACGAAAGACAAAGAAGAAATGGTGTTGCATTTATAGTTAAGAAGAAACTTGCAAGAACTGTAATGAAATACAATGCAGTCGGTGAACACTTAATTTCTATTTCTCTATGGAGGAAAGCCAATCAACACCTATAATTCAGGTATATGCCCCAACAACAGTTGCAGAAGAAGAGGAAGACGTTGAGTTCTATGAAAAAGTACAAGCTGAAATTGACAGAACCTGCAAAAAGGATATCCTGATAGTCATGGGTGACTGGAATGCAAAAGTTGGCAACAAAGAAGAAAGCAAAGTGGTTAGAAAACATGGACTTGGCAAGAAACGAAGCTGGAGAAAGACTGATAGAATTCTGCAAAACCAATGATCTATTCATTTCAAACACCTTCTTCCAGAAACACAAGCACCGACTGTACATGTGGACTTCACCCAAAGGATTGTATAGAAATCAAATTGATTACATCTGTAGAAGACGACGATGAAACAGCTCAAGAACATCAACAAAGACAAAAACTGGAGCTGACTGTGGTACAGATCACCAACTACTAGTATGCAAACTCAAGCTAAAGTTGAAAAAGAGCAAGCCACTCATGAATGTAGCAAAATATGACCTTAAGCATATACCTCTGGAATTTAAAGACTGCCTGAGAAATTGATTTCCTGGTTTAGATACAAAATGACATCAAAAAGGTTGTATTGGAAGAAAGCGGTAAGTCTCTACATAAGGTAAAAAAGCAAAAACAGCCAAAATGGATGACTGAAGAACATCTGAAAATTGTCTAGAAATGCAAAGAAGCTAAAACCAGAGGAGAAAGAGAGGCAATCGCAGAACTCAATAGAGATTTCAAACGTGCAGCAAGACAGGACAAAGAAAAGTACGACAAGGACACATGCAAGGAAATAGAATCAGAACATAAGATATGCCATACTGGGTCAGACCAAGGTCCATCAAGCCCAGTATCCTGTTTCCAACAGTGGCCAATCTAGGTCATACGTACCTAGCAGTTTCCCCAAAAGACACAGGTTCCACAATGCTTGTACTGGGTCAAGCACTGATATCCTGGATCCCTTCTTAATAGTGGTTTATGGACCTTTCCTCCAGGAACTTGTCCAAATCTTTAAGCCCAGCTACACTAACAGCCTTTACTACATCCTCCGGTAACAAATTCCAGAGTTTGATTACACGTTGAGTGAAAAAATATTTTCTTTTATTAGTCTTAAATAGTTTACCCTGTAGCTTCATTGCATGTCCCCTAGTCTTTCTATATTCTGATAACGTAAACAAATCAATCTACGTTTACCCGTTCCACTCCGTTCATTAATTTATAGACTTCTATCATATCTCCCCTCAGCCATCTCTTTTCCAGGTTAAAGAGCCCTAACCTTTTTAGCCTTTCTTCATAGGAGAATCCTTCCATCCCCTTTACCATTTTGGTTGCTCTTCTCTGAACCTTTTCTAATATCGCTATATCCTTCTTAAGATATGGTGACCAGAACTGCACACAATATTCAAGGTGCGGTCTCACCATGGAACTATATAGAGGCATTATATCATCTTTTGTTTTATTTTCCATTCCTTTCCTTATGATACCTAGCATTCTATTTTCTCTCTTGGCCGCTGCTGCACACTGGGCCGAGGGTTTTAACATGTTATCACAATGATGCCTAAATCATTTTCCTGGGTGGTGGTTCCTAATGGAGTGGAGGAGTGGCCTAGTGGTTGGGGTAAGGTACATCAGGCTGGAAGGTCGGGGGTTCAAATCCCACTAGAGGACAGCAACCTTGGGCCGGAAGGATTGGGGTTTCTAGTCCCACAGGTGCTCCTTGTGGTCTTGGGCAAGCCACTTAACCCCCCCATAGCCCATGTTCCCTGTAAATAGTTATCGCCAAGTTATAATGCCCTGTTCAATGTAATTTCAGTTTGTTCAATGTAAACCGCACTGATGCAGAATAGCGCGGTATATAAGAGAATGTAAATAAATAAAAGAAATAAATAAATGTGGAACCTTGCATCTTGTAACCATAGTTTGGGTTGTTCTTCCCTAGGTGCATAACTTTGCACATGTCCACATTAAATTTCATCTGCCATTTTGATGCCCAGTCTTCCAATTTATCAAGACCCTCTTGCAATTTACCACAATCCTCTTGGGTTTTAACAACTTTAAATAGTTTTGTGTCATCTGCAAATTTGATAACCTCACTCGTTATTCCACTTTCCAGGTCATTTATGAATATGTCAAAAAGCAGCAGACCCAGCATAGATCCCTGGGGTACACCACTATTCACCTTTCTCCATTGGGAAAATTGGCCATTTAGCCCTACCCTCTGCTTTCTATCTTTTAACCAATTCCTGATCCACAGTAGTACACTGCCTCCTATCCCATGACTCTCTAGATTTGCCAAAAGTCTCTGATAAGAACATAAGAACATAAGATATGCCATACTGGGTCAGACCAAGGTCCATCAAGCCCAGTATTCTGTTTCCAACAGTGGCCAATCTAGGTCATATGTACCTAGCAGTTTCCCCAAGAGACAAGTTCCACAATGCTTGTACTGGGTCAAGCATTGATATCTTCGGTCACTTCTTAATAATGGTTTATGAACCTATCCTCCAGGAACTTGTCCAAACCTTTTTTAAACCCAGCTACACTAACAGCCTTTACTACATCCTCCGGTAAACAAATTCCAGAGTTTGATTACACGTTGATTGAAAAAATATTTTCTTTTATTAGTCTTAAATAGTTTACCCTGTAGCTTCATTGCATGTCCCCTAGTCTTTCTATATTCTGATAACGTAAACAATCGATCTACGTTTACCCGTTCCACTCCGTTCATTAATTTATAGACTTCTATCATATCTCCCCTCAGCCTTCTCTTTTCCAGGTTAAAGAGCCCTAACCTTTTTAGCCTTTCTTTATAGGAGTATCATTCCATCCCCTTTACCATTTTGGTGGCTCTTCTCTGAACCTTTTCTAAAATCGCTATATCCTTTTTAAGATACGGCGACCAGAATTGCACACAATATTCAAGGTGCGGTCTCACCATGGAACGATATAGAGGCCTTATAATATCTTTTGTTTTATTTTCCATTCCTTTCCTTATCATACCTAGCATTCTATTTGCTCTCTTGGCCGCCGCTGCACACTGGGCCGAGGGTTTTAACATGGTATCCACAATGACGCCTAAATCTTTTTCCTGGGTGGTGGTTCCTAATGTGGAACCTTGCATTGTGTAACCATAGTTTGGGTTGTTCTTCCCTAGGTGCATAACCTTGCACTTGTCCACATTAAATTTCATCTGCCATTTTGATGCCCAGTCTTCCAATTTATCAAGATCCTCTTGCAATTTTTCACAATCCTCTTGGGTTTTAACAACTTTAAATAGTTTTGTGTCATCCGCAAATTTGATAACCTCACTCGTTATTCCACTTTCCAGGTCATTTATGAATATGTCAAAAAGCAGCGGACCCAGCACAGATCCCTGGGGTACACCACTATTCACCTTTCTCCATTGGGAAAATTGGCCATTTAGCCCTACCCTCTGCTTTCTATCTTTTAACCAGTTCCTGATCCACAATAGTACACTGCCTCGTATCCCATGTCAAAGGCTTTCTGAAAGTCCAGATACACTATATCAACCGACTCGCCTTTGTCCACCTGTTTATTCACACCTTCAAAAAAACAAAACAGATTAGTAAGACAAGATCTTCCTTGTCTAAAGCCATGTTGGCTGTCTCCCATTAGGCCATGACTATCTACATGCTGAGTAATTTTATTCTTTATGATGGTTTCTACCATTTTTCCCGGCACTGACATCAGGCTCACCGGTTTGTAGTTTCCCGGATCACCCCTGGAACGATCACCCCTGGAACCCTTTTTAAAAATTGGTGTTACATTGGCAATCTCCAATCTTCAGGTATTAGAGATGATTTTAATGATAGTTCACAGATTACTAATAGCAGGTCTGCAATCTCATATTTCAGTTCTTTCAACACCCTTGGATGTATACCATCCAGCCCAGGTGATTTGCTACTCTTCAGTTTATCTAATAGTTGTTAAACATCTTCCCGATGTATCGATATTTCCTTCAAGTCTTCCGCACCTTTAAATACCACTTCAGTCATGGGTAACAACATCCCTACATCTTCCTCAGTAAAGACCGAAGCAAAAGAATTCATTCAGTCTCTCCGCTATCGCCTTGTCGCCTCTTAGTGCCCCTTTAACCCCTCTATCATCTAATGGACCAACTGACTCTCACAGGTTTTTTGCTATGAATGTACTTGAAAAAGTCTATTTTGCATTTTTGTTTCTGCAGCAAGCTTCTTCTCAAATTCTCCCTTTGCCTGCCTTATCAATGCCTTGCATTTGACTTGCCAGTGCTTGTGCTGCTTCCAGGTTTCGTCGTTTGGCTCTTTTTTCCATTTCCTGAAAGATGCTTTTTTGGCAACAACAGCCTCTCTGACCTCACCTTTAAACCATGCTGGCAGTTTTTTGGACTTACTTCCACTTTTCTTAAAGCATGGAATACAGCTGGTCTGGGCTTCCAAGATAGTATTTTTCAACACCACCCAAGCTTGATGTAAGTCTTTAACCTTTGCAGCTGCTCTTTTTAGTTTTTTCTTAACTATTTTCCTCATTTTATCATAGTCTCCCTTTCGAAAGTTAAAAGGTACTACTGTGGATTTCCTTACTATCCCTCCCTCCACTAATTAAATCAAAGGCGATCATGCTATGATCACTATTGCCAAGTGGCCCCAACACCCTTATCTCTTGCATTAGATCTGGTGTTCCACTAACAACTAGGTCTAATATGGCTTCCCCTCTGGTCGGTTCATGAATCTGCTGCTCCAAGAAGCAGTCATTTATTTCATCTAGGAACTTTATCTCCCTAGCATGTCCTGCCGTGACACTGATCCAGTCGATACCAGGGTAATTGAAATCACCCATTATTATTACTGCGCTGTAACTTTTGTTAGCTTCTTTGATTTCTTTGAGCATGTCATCATCCATTTGTTCATTCTGGCCAGGCGGTCGATAGTACACCCCCACTGCCATCGCCTTCCCCTTTTTACATGGAATTTCAATCCATAGATATTCTACAGCAAATTTTGTTTCCTGCAAAACTTTAATCCTTTCTGACTCAATGCCCTCTCTAACACAGAGCGCAACCCCTCCACCAATTTGATCAGCTCTATCACTACGATATAGTTTGTACCCAGGTATCACACTGTCCCACTGGTTGTCCTCCTTCCACCATGTCTCCGATATTCCAATCATATCTAACCTCTCATTTAGTGCTATATATTCTAACTCTCCCATCTTATTTTTTAGACTTCTAGCATTTGCATACAAGCATTTTAGAGACTGTATTTTATTCATATTAATTTGGCTATTGGTAGACATGGGTAATTTGGGATCTTTTAAGCTCTCTCTGCTCCATACTCGAGGGCATTTGGGCTACTTTACTCTTTTTTGGAACCTCTCTGCTTTTGGTAGTATCCTTCAAGGATACATTCTTCCGAACCATGCGCTCTTGTGCGACTGTCGGCTTTCCCCTATTATCTAGTTTAAAAGCTACTCTATCTCCTTTTTAAAGGTTAATGCCAGCAGCCTGGTTCCATCCCGGTTAAGGTGAAACCCATCCCTTCGGAAGAAGGCTGCTACACAGTACCCTGTCTTGTGCTGCTGAGGTAAGATATATTCTGATTTGATTTAAATTATAGCTCTTTGCTGCTGCTAGGCTCTAACGTATTATGAAATTTAAACTACAAGCTCTCTGCTGGGTATGAAATGTAACCAGAAAATTCTCTTCTGTGTTTTAAATTTAAACTTAAACTGCTGCTACTAGGCCCTGACTGATTTAACAAAAAACAGTGGGTTCACAGATTAATTAGCTTTGATACAAAGAATTCCTTTCAGAAAATTCCCAGAAGTATATACTCACAATTGCAGATCTCTCTCCCGAAGTAACAGTCCCCTTTTCTAGTCCTTCAATCAGAAGCTATTAGAAGGAAGAACAAGATTGGCCTTTCTAAAGCTACGAGAGTTAAAGAAAAAATTCCAGCTTCTAATTGGAATGTTACATGGTGCTCAAGGATCCATGTTGAATGATGCTTAGAAGATCAAGAAAAGGTGGAAAGAATATACAGAGTCATTATACCATAAAGATCAAGTGGACCAAGAGCCGTTTCAACCCATACCTTATGATCAGGAATCATTGGTAATGAAAGAAGAAGTCAAAGTAGCATTGAAAACCTTATCAAAGAACAAAGCACCGGGCATTGTTGGCATTCCCATTGAGTTATTACAGCAATCAGTTGAAGCTGTTACCATACTAACAAGGCTTTGCCAGGAAATTTGGAAGACAAATTCATAACCAACTGACTGGAAAAGATCTGTGTTTATACCTATACTGAAGAAAGGTGACCCGACTGACTGTGGAAATTATCGCACAGTTGCTCCGATCCCACATTTCAGCAAGATTCTACTCAAGATCATTCTGTGGGGACTACAACCATACCTGCAACAAGAATTGCCTGAAGTGCAAGTAGGGTTCAGGAAAGGGAGAGGAATAAGAGACATTATCGCGGATGTGAGATGGATCCTTGAAAAGACAAAAGAATATCAAAAGGATATCTGTGTTTTATTGACTACAGCAAGGCTTTTGACTGGGTAAACCATGAGAAACTCTGGGCCACATTAAGAAGCATGGGTATACCAGAACACCTGATCTTTCTCTTGCACAACCTTTACACTGATGAAGAAGCAACAGTTTGAACGGCAGTAGGAGAAACAGAATGGTTTAAATCAGCAAAGGTGTACGACAAGGCTGCATACTTTCCCCTACCTCTTTAATTTATATGCAGAAGAAATCATCAGAGAAGCAGGACTGTATGAAGACAACAGAGGTGGGAAAATTGGTGAAAGACTCATCAACAACCTTCACTATGCTGATGATACCACATTACTGGCTGAAAGTGAAGACGATTTGAAACATTTGCTTCTTAATGTTAAGACGACAAAGATCCTGACAACTGGCAAAATTAATAAGTTCATCGCTGATGGAGAAGAAATTGAAATAGTTGACAACTTTATCCTACTTGGATCAACTATCAATAAAGAAGCAACAAACAGTCAAGAAATCCGATGACACGTTGCTCTTGGCAGAATGGCTATGAAGGACCTAGACAAGATTCTCAAGAGCAGAGACGTCTCTCTCCATACAAATATTCGACTTGTTCAAGCCATGGCATTTTCAATATCATATGGATGTGAAAGTTGGAAAGTGAAAAGAAAGACAGGAAGAAAATTGATGCCTTTGAATTATGGTGCTGGCGATGAATACTGTGTATACCACAGACTGCCCGAAGAACAAACCAGTCAGTGCTAGAGGAGATCAAACCTAAAGCTTTCTTTAGAAGCTCAGATGACAAGACTTCAACTTTCATACTTTGGACACATCTTGCGAAGAAAAAGATCATTAGAGAAAGACATCATGCTTGGCAAGGTAGAAGGTCAACACAATAGAGGAGGCCAGCAATGAGATGGATCAATACAATAACAGCAGCTACGGGTGCCAGTTTGTCAACAATGAGCCTGACTGAAGACCGAACACAATTTACAGTAGGACAACTATCCAGAGGGTCACCATGAGTCGACACAAACTTGACTGCACTTGACAGCAAAAATTACTGAAATATATTTATAATTTAATGTCTTTTTGTATTATGTATCTCCAAGATCTCCATATCATAAGGTGAAATTAGGCTTTACCTGCTAATTGGCTTTCCTCGAGTACCCTCCCGTCCAGTCCTGACTTCTGAGTTGTCACCTCTCACTGGCAGCTTGGAGACTGAGCATGTCATCTTTGATGACATCAGTGTACATAGGCACCACCCACCAGCCCCAGTAAACTATTGACAAAGCAGACTCACAGGAGCAACAATTAAGACAAGATATAATGAAACTTAAAACACTATAATCCCCCCAAAAACCAGGCAAGGCAACCCTCCCCAGAGGAAAAAGACGCTTACCCATCGACACTTTGGAGCCAACATGTCTACTCCGAGGTTATGGCCTCTTTGCCAAGTGCCGTCTAAGAAAACTACACTTCCGCCATTATACTGACAGCTACTTTCCTTTATTTCTCTGCTTTTTCCCCCCTCAAATTTGCCCCCTTGGAGAAAACCACCACCAAAGGAAGATGAAGAATAAGGCGATGGCTCCCCAGGGAGCTCCAACGCTTTGATGGCTATCCTCCCAAGACCACTGGACTGCCAATCTAAAGATGCATTTCTTCAGATCCGGGATCGCTACTGCTGAAGAACTATGGTGGGTTCAGGACTGGACTGGAGGTACTCAGGGAAAGCCAATTAGCAGGTAAGGCCTAATTTCACCTTCCTTATCGTTCCTCCAGTCCAGTCCAGTCCAGACATCGGGGATGTATCATAGCAGTATTAACCTCGGAAGGGACCTGCCAGCCCGGCCTGAATCACTGTCGACCTGAACCTCGCGTCTCCCACAGCCTATACATTCAGATGGTAATGCTTCACAAAAGGTATGCAGAGACGTGCAGGTGGCCGCTCTGCAGATATCTGCTGGCGGAACCAGGCTAGCCTCAAACTATTACGTGGCCTGTGCCCTGGTCAAATAAGCCTCAATCCTGCCGGCAACTGTCTGCATTGTAGCGGACAAGCCGAAGAAATGGCTTCTTTCACCCATCTAGAGATGGAGGCCTTGGAAGCGATTTCTCCCTTATACATCCTCCAAACAGGACAGACGGTCTGACTTCCGAAAAGGCTCCATCCTCTTCAAATAATGTTGCAAGGTCCGGTGCACATCCACAAGGCACTGCAATGGGTCTGCCTGTGCCTCACTCGTCCCTGAGAATACCGTAATAGTGACTGGCTTATTCATATGAAAAGCCAACAGCACCTTGGGCAGAAAAGAGGACACTGGTCTCAGCACTACCTTCTCCTTGGACATGGAAAGAAAAGGTTCCTGACACAACAGCACTTGCAGTTCAGAAATCCTCCTGGCAGAGCAATAGCCACCAAAAACACAGTCTTCAATGTTAAATCCTTCAGCGTACAAGCCCCCAGCGGCTTAAAAGGCTCAGCCGCCGGCACCGATAAAACCAGGTTAAGGTCCCAAAGAGGGACTTACCGACTGTACATGAAGACGCACCTGCTTAACCACTCTAAGAAAACAAATGGCGTCTGGATGGGCCCCCAAGGAGATTCCTTGGACCCTACTGAGATAACAGGTTATTGCTACCACCAGTACCCACAGTGAACAGCAGGCCAGGCCCTTCTCCAGACCCTCCTATAGAAAAGCCAGCATCTCCAGCATGGACGTCAAGAGGACAGCACTTATTCTCTATGCACCAGGCCTCGAATATCCTCCAGACTCAGACATAAGATAGTGAGGTGGACTGCTTACGGGCCTGCAACAATGTCGATATCACCGGGGCAGAATAGCTCTTTTTCTCATCCTTGCCCTTTCAAGGGCCAAGCCGTAAGTGAGAATCGATCCACTTGAGGCATCAGGACCAGCCCCTGCGAAAGGAAGTAGGGCTGGAGAGGCAGATGCCATAGATGGTCCACTGTCAGCTTGAGTAGATCTGCGTACCACAGTCCCCACAGTCAATCAGGAGCAGTGAGAATGACTAGGCCTCTGTGCATCTCGATTCTCTCAATACGCACTATATGAGTGCCCATGGGAGAAAGATCTTCTGACATTCATTCTCTTTTTCTGCTGAAGAAACAGGTCACCTTGGTAGACATGAAGAGAACCATCAGATCCATGGGTTGGCGGACCCCACCGCTTCACCATTTGCACAAACACCACCTCGGTGAGAAACCACTCCCCGGGTCCAGAAGAAACTGACTGAGATAGTCTGTCACTACGTTCTCTGTTCCTGCAACATGAGCTACCGAGAGCGCCTGAAGATTGTTCTTCACCCATTCCAAAAACAGGCCTCTCTCGCTCTCGAGTTGCATGCTGCTTGTGCCTCCCTGCCGGCTGATGTAAGCCACTGCTGTGGCATTGTCTGAGAGCACCCACACCGCCTTCCCATGCAATAGGGTGTGAAACTCCTGTAACGCCAGAACACACTCAACTTCAGGTGATTGATGAGACCCGGAACAGAGAGTGCTTGGCTCAACAACCCTGCACTATCCAATCCTGACAATGGGCCCCCCAGCCCAAGAGACTGGCATCCGTTGTCAACGGGACCCAAATGGGTGTCTCCAGGGGCATGCCGACTAACAGCTTCTCCGGCCTCAACCACCTCCAGGAGCACCAACTGGGCAGCTCTCGGACAGGGTAATGGGTGCATGAATAGGTGGCATTGTGCAGATTACCTCCGCAACAAGGCCCTCTGTAAAGGTCGCATTTGGGCCCAGGCCCAAGGCACTAACTTGAAAGCCACCGCTATGGAGCCCAAGAGCTGAAGATAATGCCAGACTATGGAAATGTTCATTCTGAGGAACTGCTTCACTTGTGGCTGCAATGCTTGCATCTGCTCCACCGGCAAGGACACCCTGCCTATGTCCATCTGGAAGAGGGCTCCCAGATACACCAGGTCTTGTGAGGGCGATAAGCAGCTCTTTGCGAAACTGACGACCCAGTAGGAACTCGATAACTCTGGCCATGGATTGCTTGCTCTCCTTTGTGTACTTTGCCCTGATGAGCCAATCATCCAAGTAGGGATGTACCAGAATGCCCTCCTGATGAAGAGCTGCTGTAACCACTACTATGACCTTGGTGAATGTACGCAGAGCAGTCGCCAGGCTGAAAGGCAACGCCTGAAACTGGAAGTGTCCCATAGGTACCACGAGGCGGAAGAACTACGGATGTTCGGGGTGAATCAAATATACAAGTAAGCCTCTATGAGACTGAGAGAGAGGTCTCTCCGACAGGCACTATGACAGACCTGAGGGTCTCCATATGGAAACTGGGTACTTGTAGACATCAATTTACATGTTTGAGATCCAAGATGGGCCGAAATGATCCTTCCTTTTTTGGGGGACCATGAAATAAATGGAGTATCAACCATAGCCGCATTGGCCTTGGGGGACCTCCACGACAGCTTCCAACTGCAGAAGCAGACTGAGAGAACCTTGACCTTGCTAGGCGCTTTGCAGAAAGACCTGACGAAGGCATCTGCGAGAGAATGTGCAAACTCTAGCATGTAACCCTCTCTGATGATTTCCAAGACCCACAGGTCAGAGGTGATCCAGGCAGGCCCAAGCTGGGTATTACTCCCACAGCCAAACTCCCATGGGAGCCACCTCTGGCCGGGCCTCCCTCGTATCATTGAGTCTTTTTGGTTGCAGCCGAGGAGGGGAAAAACCTTATCCAGTTCCTCAAAAACCACGAAAGACCTGTCCACGGGAAGGAACGTGCCCTCTCTGATAAGGTGCAAAACACACAGCTCAAAAGCAGTGAAAATCTCATGGCTGGCTTTGCAATGGCACGGATAAACACCCCGGCTTCTGCTTATCCTCAGGAAGCCTTCCCCCTTTAGACTCTCCTAGGTCCTTTACCAACTTATCTAGTGCCTCTCTGAACAGGACTTGGAGGAGACATCCGCCGGCCAATTACGCAACCACAAGTAACAGTACACGGCTACTACTGAGGCCATACTCTTGGACAGACCCCTAAAGAGATCGTAAAAGACATCTGCCAAGTAGGCTGCACCAGACTCCAGTTTAGCCGCTTCTGGTGTCAGAGCCTGCGCCTCACCCACACTGTCCAAGATTCCCTGTGCCCAGTGCAAACATGCTCTGGCTACAAAAGCCTGCAAAGACAGCACATTAATGTGAAACGCTTGCTTCAGCAAGCTCTCCAACTTTCTATCCCAGTGGTTCTCAACCCAGTTCTCTGGGACCCCCAGGCCAGTCAGGCTTTCAGGATATCCACAATGAATATGCAAGATTAGATCTGCATACAATGGTAGTAGTGCATGCAGATCTTTCTCATGCATATTCATTGTGGATATTTATTATTTATTTATTATTATTTTTTTTTATCATCTATCATTTCTTATATACCTCCTTTCATGATAACAAGGCGGTTTGCATTGAACAAACTGAAATTACAATGAACACGGCATTATAACTTGGAGATAACTATTTTACAGGGAACATGGGCAATGGAGGGTTAAGTGGCTTGCCCAAGACCACAAGGAGTACATGTGGGACTAGAAACCCCAGTCCTTCCAGCCCAAGGTTGCTGTCCTCTAGTGGGATTTGAACCCCCGACCTTCCAGCCTGAAGTAACTTGCCCCAATCACTAGGCCACTCCTCCCTCCTGAAAACCCGACTGGCCTGGGGGTCCCAGAGGACTGGGTTGAGAACCACTGTTCTATCCTGTACATCCTTAAGGGCAGTACTGCCTTCTGCTGAATAGTGGTCTCTTAGTGACCGCTGATATCGCCGTATCCACTATAGAGGAGAGCAGGATGTGTCTTTCCTGCTCCGGAAGAGAACAGAGCAGGGCCATGGTCTATATGCCTCTCAGGGCAGCCTCCAGAACCTTCCACTCATCCTTTATCATTTGCTTAATAACCCTATGCAGTGGAAACGCCAACTGGGCCTTTCAGATGGCTTGAAACAGTGGATTCTCTAATGCATCTTCCTCTCGAGGAACTCCTGCAGCCATGTTTAGTGTCTTCAGGGACTGGGATATGAGCAGGGCTGGCCCATCTACTAGGTGAGCTAGGTGGCCACCTGAGGTGTCTAGCCAGGTGGGCGATGGCGGCAGCACACATGGGCGGATGCCGATGCCGCTGATTCCATTTGGAGGGGGGGGGGAGGTGGGCAGCAGCTGTATTACCAAATGCGGCAGCAAAAGCTGCCGCTTTTGGAAATGTTGTCCACCTCCCCCTCCCTAAATGGAATTGGTGGCAGCGGGGGGGGGGGGGGGTGTGACAGTGGCAGCGATATCAGCAGCTGGGGGAGACGACAACAGCAGTTGGAGGGGCGGCAAGGCTGGAGTTTCTGCCTAGAGTGGCAGAAACCTTGAGCCGGCCCTGGATATGAGCGCCACCAACTCTTCCCGCAGAATACGCACACAATGCAAGACTACTCCTGTGGAATCTCTCCTTTTTCAAGTTCTCCGGGCATGAACCCTAGGTCAGCCTTCCCCCTCCCAGGTCTACTGGGTCTTCTGAATGGAGGGACCTCATTTCCTCCCAAGGGTCCCCATCCATCTGCCGTCGACTGGGACCAGGCTCCTCCTCAGCTGCGAAAGTCTCAAGCAGCCCTCTCTTTTTTGCTCTTCGGCACTCTGGAAGGCTCTGCCCCACGCTACTTCATGCAGAACACCTTATGCATGAGGAGTACAAACTCGAGAGAAACCCCCCTCCACCCAACCACTAATCACAGCCGACTCATAAGATGTAGAAGGCTGAGGGGAAGAATGCTCCTTGCCCTCCTTACGCTCCAGCACTGGTGGGCCCGGGTATATCATCCCCCTCTACAATGGTCGGAGCTACCATTACAGCTGTGGGGGAACCGCAGCCCCCTACAGACTGGGAGTAAACCTCAGACCTCCCTGAGGTTCCCTCTTGTCCAGTCTTAACTACACTCTCCTCCAGTAGGCCTTCTTCTGCCGATCTGAACTCCGCCTCACAACGTGACATAGACCAGCAGCTGAAACAGAGCTTCCTCCAGACCCACACAAGAGGCACGTGTCCTTCGTGGCATGTTAGACCCAGAGCAAGAGAAGAGTTCCAAAGTCCCTCCCAATCTTACTGGCCAATACACTGGTAGGCTCAATTGACAGGTGAAGAAGGCAAAAAGAAAAAAAATCAGTCCCACTAAAAATCGTTTATTTTCCTAACTCCAAATAAAAGCAATCAAATCAGGAATCAAAGGGCAAAAACAAAAAAAACAAAACACGGAGGAAGTGTCCCACTGCATCAGGGCAGACCTCCCTCCTTCCCTGCTGAAATTAAGCACCATGCAGGAAGAAGCAAGACAACATGGCACTGTTTCCCACGCTCACAAAATGACCCCATCAGCCATGTGACTGTGAGCACCGCTCAGAAGGCCCATAAAAAAACAGCCAAAAATTCCTGACACTTGCGCTTACCTCCCGGGGCCAAGCAGACAGCACTGCCTGCACTGGTGCTGCAACAGAGTCGCTCTGCTCTCGCACTCAGTCCTCTCACCAGCTTCAAGTTTGAGGCGGGACTGCCGACAAGGGCAGTGATCAATGTGCCTCCCTGTACAAGCAGCTCCTCATCTGCTGATGGGTTCATGAGCCATCGCGTCTGCAGGAAAGGTGGCCGGCAAGCCTCCCCTTCACGCAGAGGAAGGCGTCTTGCCCCAATTGCACAAACTTAACTCCAAACGTGTGGGGTATTTTTTCCAAACATACTTTATCGATCGGGTAAAGGAAAAAAAAAACAATCAGGCTGGCAATGCAAAGGTATCCCCAACACCAGCACACACAACTCTGAGCCAAATTAGTGAAATAAAAAAAGATGCTCTTTAATTGTCCCTACAGTGAGCCCAGAACTCTGGTATCAGCTCTCTCCAGCTGTTTGGAGAATGAGTTTACCGGGGCTGGTGCCAGCTGCTTATGTACACTGATGTCAAAGACGATATGCTCAGTCTCCAAATTGCTGGCAACAGGTGACAACACAGAGGTTGGGACTGGACTGGAGGAACGATAAGGAATAAGAAGTTTTTAGCTGATTGTAAATGGAAAATGAAACGTGCTGTTATTAAACCCCTTAACACCTAAAACAGACTTAGAGATCAGAGATACAGAAAAGGAGAGACAGTGAAAGTGAGGGGAAATAAAGAGTTCTAAAAGGCAGCAACAGCACACAGTATCTGAGAATCTGACACTCATTAGTGTTATTTCATTTTGCAATAGCTGTAGAGTGGCTTTGTGGCTACAGTAGAGCAGTGATCCCAACTTGTGGTGCATGGACATTAGGGGTCCATAATACCATTACAACAGGTTGGCAGGGAACAGAAAAGGGAGGAAAAACAAGAGGCTGGTGGTGAATGGCTGGGGGTAGGGAGAAAGAACAAAACTAGAAAGGCACTGGTTGGAGGGGGAAGAGAGGCTGGTGAAGATAGGAAGGGGAAGGGAGAATAAAGCATGCTAATGGGGACAGGCTTGATGCTGAGGAGAGGGGGTCCTGGAAAGGTTGCAAGGATGAAATAGGGGTCCCTGAAGTTTAAGGTTAAGAAGGGGTCTGTCTGCACAACCAAAAAGGCTGGGAACATCAAGAAACAGACCTAAGTCCGAAGTCTATTTCTGCACCAGCCACTCACTTCCATCACATATTCAATTACATTATAAGCTCTTCAAGGAAAAGGGTTATTGTAGCTGTATACAATTTGTTGTTCAGAACCCTGATTTATGGTGGCATATGCTAATATAAAATTTAAACTTATTCATGTCATGAAAGATCACTATTTAGGATTACTAGATGGTTCCAGGTATGGGTATCCTGGTTTAAATACCAATACATTATGAATTTCTCACTTTAATTTGAAAATAAAACACTAGACATGCAACTGGACAAAACCAGGTTACTCTTAGCCTATCATGGATGGCAGATGGCAGGTACATACCCCCTTATCTGCCTGAAGAATTTTTCCATGCAACTAAAACTTCACCTACAAATATGTCTGCATTGCAGCAATACTAGTGCATTTCTCCTAGAAATGAAAAGGTGTTGATACTCCTAGAGCTTTTTTGTTAATACATGAGGACCATGGGTCAGTTTTAGCAGGCAATGAAAAAGGTGCTTTTTTTTTTTTTTTTTTTTTTTTTTTTTTTTTGAGTACCCCCTCAAAAAAAGCCCTGAGCAATACCATTCTCAAGTACCTTCATTTAAGAACCTGGTGTACAACTTTGTGCCCATCTAATCTGCTGCAGTTTAACTTCCCAGGCAATGATTAGGGTTCCTACAATAAGGAAATATCACTAGCATTAAACCAGAATTTCAGCTGAGGTTAAATAGCATGAAATAATGCCTTTATTTCTTTGAACAGAAAGATAGAGTAATAGTTATATTATATGCTTATACCAGTAGCAGGAAGCATCACATTAATAAAATGCCTTCAGAATATTTAGGACTAAACATCAAAGTTGAGTTTTCCATTCAAAAATCCCTAAGGAAACTAAGATCTGAATGCAAGAGGGAACTTCTAATTGACCAAAGCAATATTATTAAGCAGCAAAAACTGGTAGAAGTAGAAAAAAACAGAACTAAATACTAAGGAAAATGGGTTTGAATTATTTTCTGTTTTACTTGGTAATTTTAGAGGGTTCACTATTTCCAACGAAACGGTGCATATAAAAAAAAAAACAGCAGGTACTCCTTAAACTGTAAGTAATGAACCGCTCAGTGTGCCAAACCTTAGTCTTTCAGTTTCTACTTTTCTTCTCATACAAAATATTCTATAAAATCTGTTTTAAGATGAGAATTAAATATATCTGGCTTTAATAATAGTGTATTTTTGTATTCATTCATTAATTATTCATTTCAAAACTGGATTGTGCCAGCATGTCAGGCACTAAGGGGTCAATTTACTAAACTGCATTAGGTGTTTGAAAGTTTTAGGGCACCTTTTACCAACAGCTAGCTCAAGTTATCTGCCATACAGCTCATAGGAATGCAGCAAATAGTTCATGTTAAGTATTAATCGAAGGGGCCCTTCATGTGTGTTAGCTGTTAATGCAGAGCATTAACTGTTTTTTTGAGCTCCACATTAACAGACATACTGAACACAAAAACTTATTAAGGGGCAGGGAATGTACCTTACAGTTACCTTGAGCGTCCTATTACACAGAAACATGATGATAGAAAAAGACCACATGGCCTATCTAGTCTGTCCTTCCATATCAACCACTACAACAGTCCTCTTTTTTTCCTTCAGAGATCCTCTGTGTTTGTCCCATTCTTCTCTGAATCCAGATACTGTCCTCATCTCTACCACCTCCACTGGGAGACTATTCCACAAATCCACCACTCTTTCTGTAAAGAAATATTTCCGCATATCACTCCTGAATCTATCCCCTTTCACCCTCATCCCATGTCCCCTCATAGCAGAGCTTGCTTTCAATCGAAAGAGGCTCTCCTGTGCATTTATGCCATGGAGGTTTTAAAGTCTCAATCATATCACCTCTATCCTGCCTTTCCTCTAAGATGTACATATTAAGATCCTTAAGTCTCTCCTCATATGCTTTATAATGAAAACCACTAACCATTTTAGTAGCCACCCTCTGTACTGAATCCAGCCTGTTTATATCCTTTTGAAGGTGCGGTCTCCAGAATTGCACACAATACTCCAAATGAGGTAGCACCAAAGACTTATATGGAGGCACTATCACCTCCTTTCTTCTGCTAGCCATTCCTCTCCCTATGCACACTTAAGCATCCTTTTGCTGTTGCCTTTTCTACCTTTTAGCTACTTTAAGATCATCAGACACAATCACGCCTAGGTCCCGCTCTTCTTTAGTGGACAAAAGTACTTCACCCCCTAAACTATATTGCTCCCTTGGATTGCTGCAGCCCAAATGCATGACCTTGCATTTTTTAACATTAAATCTCAGCTGCCAAATTCTAGACCATTCTTCATGCTTAGCTAGATCCCTCCTCATGTTATCTACACCTTCCTGTGCATTGTTCTGTGCTGGTAGTACAACCGCCTTTCTTCAAGTGCCAGGAATGTCTCCAGCAGTTACATGCAGGTTTTGCATTTACCACAGGCTAACCTTTTTTAGTTGACACAGGTAAAGTACTAAACCTCAATATGACTTAGTAAATAGCGGCCTGAATCGGACATAATTATCATTAACATAAAAAGTCAAAAGTCACACAATACAAATCAAGGATGCAATTACAATTTTTTTTTGCAAGCAGAAAGGTTTTAGTAAAATTAGAGTTAAAAGCAGCTAAGGATTCTGAAACAGGAACTCACCTTTTTAAGACCACACAGCAGGATATACTGCAGAACAGTATACTACCTTTGTACTATTTACCCATACAAATAACTGGAATCCTAGCTTTTCCTAAGGCAGAGGCGAGGACAAGCACCAATCACTAAGACAACAGACATGCAATTATCTGACCTCCTCAATAACATCTCCTTTCAAGAATTGCCCATTAGCATCTCAAGAAAGGCTGGTTGATTAGTCCTATTTAAACATTTTAACTACCTATAAGGTGACTAAGACCTTTCAAATATGCTTCTGAACCAAAATTTTAGATAAATAATCAATTTCCACAATAATGGAATAACCAAAGCTTTTTAGTTTTATAAAGATGTTTTTGCATATTTTATTATTAAAAACTTTATGGTCTTTCACAAATTTATTACTTAACTTGGCATTTATAAATGCGATTGATATTATCTGGTTGTGGACAATGTGGCCTGACAGATCACACACACATGACGCCTGTAGTTTTCAGAATTCGCTCTTACAGTTCTTATAACATCCTGTATTCTCACAAAAATGGGAAGATGACTGGCAGCACTTACAGACTAATCAATTCGCTACTAAAAATATTCTATTACAAGATATCCCTTCATGAGATACCCCTTTATCTCGAGTGCAGTCCAAGTTCACACTTTTCTCTTAGCCAGACCAGTGCTGGAATCTCTTGCAGAATATGTTGAGCGTTCATCCATCCATCCAGAAAGGTTTAAGACTAATCTGAATAGCTGTCTCATAAAAGAAAGGTTTCAACTTTATCATCTTTTCATCTCTTGAAGTGTATTTTTTTAAGGAACTGAATTTAACTCACGTCTTCAACTAAGAAATTAAAGGCGAGTTATATTTAGATAGCGCAGATAAATTGTAAGCCCTTCAGGGACAGGAAAAATAAGTATGTGCCTGAGGAAATGGAGGGAGCAATTATCAGCCACAGGTGCTTAACTTGGATCCAGCTATTTATTCTAACACTAGGCCACTCTCTCCGCAAGAAGATCAATTCATAGCCATACATAACAATCAAAATAAAAAACAGCTATACAAAACAAAAACAAACAATGTAAGAAAAAGAAAACAACTATGAATGTAACCAGTGAAATAATCTCACCTAGGATTACACACTGTGGGAGGGAGATAATGAAAAACTGTTTAAATTCCTCCCCCATGCAGTGGTGTTGCTACGGGGGAGGAGGGGCGGGGGAGGCAAGTGCTCCTCCCCCCACCCTCAAAAAACTGACAGTCCCCGCTAGCCAATACCTCGTTGCATTCCACCGCTGTACTCGCTTACCGCGGCTACTGCCGCCTATTCCTCCTCCGCACTGCCCCGCCAACAACTATCACTGGAGGCGCGGGACAGACGGCGGCAGCAGCTGCAGTAGCTGTCCAAATGGCTGGTTACCCCTCAATCTCTCCTTTGCTACGTCGGGCCGGTGCAGTTCGGACGCAGTCGCACGCTGACGTCACATAACGTCTTCCCCGCCCCCCGGAGCAGCGATGCGATAGTACCTCCCACTATGCGCACGATTGGTCCAGCAGTCTGGGAGACTCTGAGACGGCATTACGGCATGTAGGTACGTAAGAACTAGATTCATATCGTTTTGGTGTTGCGTACGTTCAGGCCTTGAGGTGCGGGCTGGCGGTAGAGCCAAAGGAAAGATGCGCTCGGAGGAAGGCTTGCCCTGCTCGGTGAACCAAACGCTTGATGTGTTTTGAAGATTATGCATAAAAGGCGGTTACCAGGCTGGGCATGGTTATGTGTTGTTATCTATGACATCAGACGTGATTAATGGAAGTTAGGGACCTTGCGTAGAGGAGGTGATGACAAATGAAGGGCGAGGTGGTGGTTTGGAAGAGTGGCAAGTGAAATGAAGGGCAGGGGGTCTGTTCACATTTACTCCGAAGCCTCATATTTCAGATGGACATTAGGAGGGCAGTTCTTAAGTGCGCTTTGCCTTGCTCTCTGTTCAGTATTTCCATGGCGCAAGGCTTCCTTGTGGTTGTGGCTCAGCAGCTAAACAAAAAGTAAGAGCTGCCTGATATTACACTGCCAATGAGTCATGTCAATATTGGGGAAGCAGGTAAGAAGGAAGAGTCTAGGCCGCGGGTTCTCAACCGGGTCCTTGGGACACACCTAACCAGTCAGGTTTTCAGGATAACCCAATGAATATGCACGATTTTCATACGGTGGATGCAAATCTCTCTCATTCATATCACTGTGGTTATCCTGAAAACCTGACTGGTTAGGTGTCCCAAGGAGTGGGTTGAGAACTCCTGGCCTAGGAATAAATGTTTCCCAAGCAGAGGGAAAAACAACAAGACCCCTTTTTAGTTATGGTTATTAAGCTATTGCCAGAATGTTGCTAACAATTAGGACCTCAGCAATAGAACCATACTTTTCAGCACTCCATATAATCATGGATCCATTTTTACTAGAGGTGGTCATTAATCAATTTTTATGCAAAAATTAAATCTTTTTTTTTTATTTTCTAATGCATTTGAAACTAACCACTAATTCCTGATTTCATTTGCTTACAGCATTCACATCTGCATTAAGACAGGCCTCCTGGACTTCAAAAATGTCCACCATAGGTCCAGTAGCCCAAAATATCTATCACATGTCCAATAATCTGACATGGATCCGTGTTTCAAATCATTTACTTCAGGGACCGTTGTTTGAATGTACTGTTTAAACTTGGCTTCCTCTAAAGGAATAAAATAAATGGTCCTCTCCACAGGCTAATCAAAAAGAACTTTCTCTGAGTCGTTCATTGGTTAATAAACTTACAACAATATTTCTGCCCCAATAATGCCTTTGAAGCAGAGAGTTGGAAGCATGGTTTTCAGGACATTCCACCAGTGGTGTGCTGTAGGGTTCACTCTTTAGTTTGGTTCTTTTCACATATTTGTGAGCAGTATTGCAAAAGGGCTATTGGGTGATACCAAAATCTGTCATCCTGGAAGATGTAGAAAACATAAGGAGGGGTCTAATGAAGCCTGATGAAGGGTCTAGAGCAGTGGTTCTCAACCCAGTTCTCAGGTACACCCAGGCCAGTCAGGTTTTCAGGGTATCCACAATGAATATGCATGAGATAGATATGCATGCAATCAGTGCCTGGGGGTACCCAAGGATTAGGTTGGGAACCACTGGTCTAGAGCAGTGGTTTTCAGTCCAGTCTGCAGGACTCAGTTTTCAGAATAAAACATCATGGCCAACTGACTGGAAAAGATCTGTGTTTATACCAATACTAAAGAAAAGTGATCCAACTGACTGGAAATTATCGCACAGTCGCTCTGATCCCACATGCCAGCAAGATTCTACGGAAGATTATTCAACAGCCTACAACCATACCTGGAACAAGAACTGTCTGAAGTGCAAGCAGGGTTCAGGAAAGGGCGAGGAACAAGAGACATCATCGTGGATGTGAGATGGATCCTTGAAAAGACTAAAGCATACCAAAAGGATATCTATTTGTGCTTTGACTACAGCAAGGCTTTTGACTGTGTAAACCATGAGAAACTCTGGGCCACATTAAGAAGCATGGGTATACCAGAACACCTGATCGTTCTCTTACACAATCTGTACATTGATCAAGAAGCAACAGTTCGAATAGAACAAGGAGAAACAATGGTTTAAAATAAGAAAAGGTGTACGACAAGGCTGCATACTTCCCCCCCCACCTGTTTAATTTATATGCAGAAGAAATCATCAGAGAAGCTGGATTGTATGACGACAAGAGAGATGGGAAGATCGTTGATGAGTCTTCCACCAATCTTCGCTATGCTGATGATACCACATTACTGACTGAAAGTGAAGATGATCTGAAACATTTGCTTCTCACAATCAAGGAACATAGTCATAAAATGGGCCTGCACCTTAATGTAAAGAAGATAAAGATCACAATTAACGCAACCCCAACTACAAAAACCGTTAGCCTGATACCCCTCCTGTTACATATCCACTCTTTGCATTACAACCCTTAACCATGCCCTCATTTGATCTTTAATCCTCCACTTCTATAACACTGTACATAGTTTTTCCCCTGTTTTTCCAAGTTTGTATCCCATGTTTTATTGTAAACCCAATGTAACTGCTACATTGTTTTATGTTCTGTTCCACTGTAAACCGCACTGATTGTAATAGCGCGGTATATAAGAGATGCAAATAAATAAATAAAATAAATAAATCATGACAACTGGCAAAATCAATAAGTTCATCATTGAAGGAGAAGAAATTGAAATTGTGGACAACTTTAACCTACTTGGGTCAACTAACAATAAAAAGCAACAAGCAGTCAAGAAATCCGACAACGCATTGCTCTTGGCAGAATGGCTATCAAAGACCTAGACAAGATTCTCAAGAGCAGAGATGTCTCCATGTAAAGATTTGACTTGTTCAGGCCATGGTATTTTTAATAGCATCAACAGTGAAAAAAATAGACAGGAAGAAAATTGATGCCTTTGAATTATGGTGCTGGCGGCGCATACTGCGTATACCATGGACTTCCCGAAGATCAAACCTAAGCTTTCTTTTGAAGTCTTGTCAGCTGAGCTTCTACTTTCATACTTTGGACACATCATGCATAGAGAGAGATCATTAGAAAAAGATATCATGCTTGGCAAGATAGAAGATCCAATGCAAAAGAGGAAGGCCAGCAATGAGATGGATCAATAAAATAACAGCAGCAGCTACGGGTACCAATCTATCAACAATGAGTCGCCTGACTGAAGACCGAACACAATTTAGGACAACAATTCAGAGGATCGCCATGAGTCGACACCGACTCGATGGCACTTAACAACAACAGTGGATATACATGAGTAAGATTAGCCTGCCCTGCTTCCACTGTGTGCAAATCTCTCTCATGCATATTGTGGTTATCCTGAAAACCTGATAGGCTAGGTGTGTCCCGAGGACCAATGTCTAGAGTTCGGGAGCTAAGATTTAGGCCTTGGTGCAGTAAACTTCCCTATCCTTCAATGCAGTGGTTTACTCAGGATCTTATTCTCAAACAAATAGGAATGTTTAGTGTGGTAAAATGAGCAGTAAAACCTCTGCACTAACAAGTAGTGTAATGTGCATACAAAACACATGCAAATTAGTGAATGAAAAATTGCTCCCAATGTGAAAAAAAAACAAGCCAAAATTTAGCTTTTTTAACCCCTAGCCACCTGGAATTACTTCCAGCCCAAAGAGCAAAAGGGTTATTTGAGGTGAAGTGCGGCACTTCACCATAGATGACCAAAAATCCCTGGTGACTGAAAGGGAATTCCGAGCACCCCCAACACTCCCTCTCCTATCTACCACAGTACCCGCAGATGCTCCTGTGACACCCTGTCTCCTCCCTGTGATGCCCCCAACACCCTTGCCTCTCCAGATTCATGACCCCTACACCAAATAGGCATAGACACTCCAGCTCTCTTCCCCGACTCCCATGACCCCTTCAGGATTCTCTGTTCCCAAGTCAGGGCACTTCTGTCCCAGGCACCTGGCACAGCGAGGTCTTCAGTCAGAGATCTCCAGTGGGATGTGTCCCTAACGATATTCTCTTTATGCTGCTATCTTGAAAAATGGCAGCACCTGACTCTTAAACTAGCAGTTCTCCAGGACCAAGCCAGGAAGTCAGTCCTCACATACGGGTGACATCGACGGAGCCCCCATGCGGAGCATTTCTCCAGCTTTCCAAGAAAACCTTTGGGAATACATCCACGCATGCGCGGTCCCCTTCCTACCCAAAGGTGCCATCTTGCTCAGTCTTTCTTTTTCTGTGGAGCCCAACGGACGTCTGTCCCTGTCACCCAGAAAAGTTTGATTTTTTTCTGCGATTTTCACTCTCTTTTTGTCCGGTTTGATGCTGGTTCCCCTTCCCGCCTGGGTTCAGTACACCGATATCGACCCGATCTCTGTTTTTCTTTTTTTTGCCCTTCGTGGCACGCGTTCGCGCTCTTTTCTCTTTTTCCCTGGAGGACTGGTCTTTTGACCTCACGGGGGCCCTTTTTTCCCCCGATGGCCTCCAGTGGCTTTAAAAAGTGTGATCATTGTAAGAAGCTCATGTCTCTTACCGACACACACGACTGCTGCCTGCGTTGCCTCGGGCCAGACCATGATCCCAAGGTCTGTGTCCCATGTGGAAAAATGTCCACCAAGGCACTCAGAAGCCGGCAGAATCAGAAGGAGAGGATTTTTTTCTGACTCTGCCTCCGGACGAGCCAGGACCTCGTCAGAGGCCTCGACGTCTCGGGAGTCTGACCCCAAGCTTCGTCGGGGATCCTCTGAAAGGGGGTCCCCCAGTCGGGAGCATAAGAGGAAGAGAAAGCTTGTGAGGGCGGCGTTGGAGGAAGCCTCTGGTTCCTCAACGACCAGGTCTCGGACCCCCGGGCCTTTGGAGCTGGAGAAGCCAACTAAAGTATCCCGTGTAGAGCCAGAGTCCGTCGAGCACGTAAGTCCTGTTGTCCTCGAGGACTCTCCTCCCAGGGCGCCGACGTCAGGCCTGGCGTCACCAGGGCCCGAGTCGGTGGCTGCTGAGTCTCCTGAGCTTGGACTCAGGCTGACAGCCTTGGAGTGCAGGCTGACAGCCTTGGAGTGCAGACTGTCTGCCTTCATGGATCAGCAGCGGGTGCTGATGGCCAGCCTGACTGGTGCATCTGCCCCGACCACCAGGACGTCGACGTCTAAGTCGACCCCGGAGACAGAGCCGGTTCTCGAAGCCATGAAGGCCCGAGTCCGGTCTCGGTCACGTCTCCCTCGACCTCTCGTTCGGGACAGAGGGCGTCGACGCCGATGGCCCCGGTGTCGGGGCGGGGGTTGCCAGAACCCGTGCGGTCGGAGCCCCTCGACTCTTCCTTGGATGAGTCTGTGTGGGAGACGGAGGATGAGGAGTCTCCCGGTACCTTTCGGACTCGGTGTGTCCCTTTGGACTCGCCGCAGTCCGAGCCCCGGAGTAGGTCCCCCACCGGACGACACCCGGTTCTCGGAGTTCGTAAGGGACATGGCCAAGGCCTTGAATGTTCCTGCGGATCCCGAGGAGGAGCCTCGAGCCGAGGAGTTTGATGCCCTCCAGTATGACTCTCCCCTGAGGGAGGCCTTTACTGTGCTGGTTCCTCCGATGCTGGAATGGCTCCTCTTCCAAATGTGGGAGACACTGGCCTCGGCGCCGGTTTTGAGCAAGCGATTCCATGTATCAAGTCCGGAAGAGCCCTGGGTTCCAGAAGGCGCAACTGCCGCACCATTCTATGGTTGTGGAATCGGCCATGCATCGTCTGAAAAGCCAGAAGATGTATTCTGCGGTGCCCCCCGGCAGGGAGGCCCGAAGCCTAGATGCCATCGGCAGGAAGTGCTTCCAGGGCTCGATGCTTGCTTGCCGTGTCCAGGCCTACCAGCTGTACAGGGGCATGTACTTGAGGTACCTGGCTAAGGAGATAGCCGGGTTATCGGCTGGCCTCTCTGGGGAACCTTTGCAGAGGTTTCACTCCTTGTCCTCGGGGGTCCGGGAATGCTCCAAATTCATCCCCTGGGCGGCCTACAATGGCTTCGAGGCTTCGGCCCGCATAGCGGCGGCCGGCATCGGTGCTCGACGCCAGGCATGGCTACAGTCATCGGACCTCGAGCCATGGGTGCAGGACAAGTTGGTCGATGTCCCATACCGGAGTGAAAACCTCTTCGGCAAGCCCATGGCCGAAAAGGCCGCTGAGCTCGAGACACAGACTCTGACAAGGACAAGGTTGTCCAGGAAAACGTCTGCCCCTTCTCATAAGAAGAAGGGCTCGGGGAAAAAGACCTTTTACCCAAGGAAGGCGTCTGCCTACAAACCTTTCCCTCATTACCAGGCCTCCCCAGCTCCCCAGCAGGGTCAGCAGGCCAAGGGGCAGGGACATGGGCCCCGTAGGCAGAAAGCTCCTGCTCCTACCCAGCAGGGAGGGGTTTTTTGACTCCCACTGCATAGCCTCTCCCCCTCTGCTGGCCCACCCCAGCACCGGAGGTCGGTTGGCCCTGTTTGCCCACCAGTGGCCATCCATCACAAATATGCTTGGGTACTGAGCATAGTCCAGAAGGGCTATTTGCTCCATTTCAATCAAGTACCCCCCTCCTACTTCCCAGGGGAGCCGCCAAGGCCTACTCTGCATCAGGAATTCCTTCTCCAGGAACTGCAAGGTCTTCTTCAAGACAGGGCGGTGGAGCCTGTACCTCCCCACCTGCTGGGGGCAGGGCTTCTACTCCAGGTGCTTTCTTGTGCCAAAGAGGACTGGAGGTCTCCGGTCCATCCTGGACTTGAGGAATCTCAACAAGTTCTTGGGAAAAGGAAAAGTTCAAGATGCTTACTCTTGGAACACTGCTGCCCTACCTCCAGCAGGGAGATTGGCTATGCTCCTTAGATCTGAAGGATGCGTACACTCACATCCTCATTCATTCAGACCACAGAAAATACCTAAGGTTCATGGTGGGAGGAAACCATTTTCAGTACAGGGTACTGCCCTTTGGCCTGACTTCCGCCCCACGGGTCTTCACAAAGTGCCTGGCGGTGGTGGCGGCCTCCTTGAGAAACCAGGGTGTTTTTGTCTTCCCCTACCTGGACGACTGGCTCATCAAGGGTCAGACTTACCAGGCGGCCAGGCATGCCACCCTCCGTACTGTCTCCCTCCTTCAGCAACTAGGCTTTGTCATAAACTTCGCAAAGTCCACTTTGCTCCCCTCCCAGAACCTAGAGTTCTTAGGAGCACGGTTAGACTCCCCTGCAAGCAAGGGCGTACTTAGAAACATAGAAACATGATGACAGAAAAAGACCACAAGGCCCATCTAGTCTGTCCTTCCATAACAACAACTACAACAGTCCACTTCTTACCTTTTAGAGATCCTCTGGGTTGGTCCCATGCTTTTTTGAATTCAGTTACTGTCCTCATCTCTACCACCTCCACTGGGAGACTATTCCACGGATCCACTACTCTTTCCGTAAAGAAATATTTCCGCATATCACTCCTGAATCTATCTCCCTTCACCCTCATCCCATGTCCCCTCGTCGCAGAACTTGCTTTCAATTGAAAGAGGCTCTCTCCCTGAACGTTTATGCCACGGAGGTATTTAAACATCTCAATCATATCACCTCTATCCCGCCTTTCCTCTAAGGTGTACATATTAAGATCCTTAAGTCTGTCCTCATATGCTTTATAATGAAGACTACTAATCATCTTAGTAGCAACCCTCTGCACCGACTCCATCCTGTTCACATCCTTTTGAAGGGGCGGTCTCCAGAATTGCACACCATACTCCAAATGAGGTCGCACCAAAGACTTATACAGAGGCATTATCACCTCCTTTTTTTTTTTTTTTTTTTCTTTTTTTTTCAAAATCTGTTTATTCAACATCAAGTCAACAATACAACCATTTTGAGAACAGAGATGCTTGTTTTCATAAGTTCTTCCCCCCCTTGCACCTCCCCCCTCCCTCCGACGGCTATAGCAGAAACAACAAAGAACAAAGAGACAACCTTCCCAAACAATTTCCTGGACAGGGTTGTGTCTTATCCCCATCCAAGAGCCCTCGAATCCCGAAGGGAGGGAGAAAGGAAAGAGAGAGCAAGAAAACACCAGTAAGCATAGAAACCCGCTAAAGACTCCTCCCCTAGTGGTATACTAAAGAACACCCTCCCCCCCCAGTCCCCCATACCCTCCCCCCCCAAGCCAGAGCCGAATCGCTACCCACCGGGAATCCGCACATCTTCCATCCCAGGCCATCACCAACTCCCGCCCCGCACCCGACAACTCTGAAATGCAGAGTTACCCCATAGCTAAAACCTCACTTCTAGCTTTAGGACCTAAACTCTGGATGTAGGGAGTCCATATCAGCAGGAAAGAGGCCCAACGCTGGGGGGTCCCCCTAGCCGCCCTACTCTCCTGTAGCATGAGATGGTGAAAACTGATGCGCCACTCCCAAAAAGTAGGGGCTGACGCTTCTCTCCACCTACGAAGAATGGGGCCTTTCCCTACCAAACAAGCTTTACGCGTTAAGATGCGCCCCCATTTCCCTTTGACTTGTAGAGGGCCCAAACAGTCCAATGCAACCAACAAACCCGACCATCGGACGGGTTGACATAATAAGACGCTTAATTAAGCCTCAATACGCGCCCAATATGCTTTGATGCGCCCACAGCCCCACCACATGTGGCCCAAGTCTGCCAAAGGTAAGGCGCACCTAGGACAACCTCCCCAGTCAGCTAGCCCCGTTCGCAGCACTCGCCTCGGGGAGAAATAAGCCCGTATGATGGACTTGAATTGCGTCTCTCGCCATCTGGTACCTTCAACTAGTCGGGCAATCCGCCGTAAGGCCGCTCCAACCGCGCCTAAAGGGACCACACACCCTAGTTCTTGCGCCCAGGCCGCCTCCTCTTTGGAGAAGTCTCGGGGGGTACCATATTGATCCAGCTTACGTTTAAAGTCCGCTACCCGAGGTGGGCAATCCGTCCCCAGGGCCAAAAAGTCAATAATTCTTGCCGAGTGAGCCTCCTGCAAACCCGTCCGTGGCAAAGAGTCCACATAGTGCCGAAGCTGGATATAGGCAAAGCGGGAAGTACCCTGATTCAAATAGTATTCCTAACAGAGCATATCCGAGGGTTTACAACGACCGTCGAGCGCGACCACATGCCCGAGACACTTTATCCCCTTCCACTGCCGGAATAAAACGGAGTCCGTACCCGGAGCAAAAGTAACATTTCCCTGCAGGGGAAGCCAGCTAGACACCCGCGGAGAACTGCCCCAGATATTATTCAACTTCTGCCAAGTCTGCCGAAGCGGGGCCACCAAAACGCTGTTCCGCACCCGGGGCGGCAACAACGCACCATCCAGGTGCACCACCGCCTCCAGCGCGTGGGGGGCTAGGAAAGCCGCCTCCAGGGTCCGAGGCGTATAATAATCAGTAGCACCCAGCCAATCCCCCAAGTGTCTGGCCTGACATGCCAAAGCATACTGAGATAAGTCAGGAAGTCCCATTCCGCCCATTTTCCAACCACCCCGCAGTCTAGACAAGGGTATCCGAGCTCTAACTGCCCCCCAGAGAAATTTTCGGACTTCTTTTTCTATTTTTTGAAGATCCTTATGTAACAACCACACCGGTAATATTTGCAGCCAATACAGCAACCTCGGGAACACAACCATCCCTATAGCCGCCAATCGTCCAGACAATGACAAGGGAAGAGGGGTCCAAGCCTGCAGCTGAGTCTGTATCTTCAAAAAGAATCGATCGAAATTAAGTTTATAAAGCGCCGCAGGATCCCTAGACAGCAAGATACCCAGATATAAGAAGGCCTCCTCCGCCCAACGAAGAGGGAAGACTCCCTGCCAAGTTCTTTTTAATTGACCCCCAACATCCAGCGCCTCAGATTTATCCATGTTTATCCGCAATCCTGCAAAGGCTCCAAAAAGAGCAAACTCCTCTAGTAAGTTGGCGAGCGATTGCTGAGGTGAGAGCACATGTACTAATAAATCGTCAGCAAATGCCGCCAATTTAAATTCTTGAGCTCCTACCCTTACCCCCCGTACACTTGGAGAAGACTCAATTCTACGCACCAATGGATCTAAGGATAACACAAAAAGCAATGGGGAAAGGGGACAGCCCTGTCGCGTACCTCGTTCTAGTAAAAAGGAGTCGGAAAGCACCCCATTACAGGAAATACCCGCGGTCGGATCTGTATAAAGTAAGTCCACCATTTTACAAAACATCTCTCCAATACCATACTTAGGCAAGAGAAACTGCAAATAGTCCCAGTGGACCTGATCAAAGGCCTTCTCGGCGTCGAAACTGATTAACAAGGATGATAAGTTTCGTTCGCGAACCCATTCTAATGATGCCAATATTTTACGTAAGTTGTGGACAGCGTAACGTCCTCTTACAAACCCCACCTGTGACTCGTGTACCAGCTCGCCCAGGACTTCCGCCAATCGGTCAGCCAGAATTTTAGCTAACACTTTCAGATCGAAGTTCAGGAGAGAGATAGGCCGGTATGAGGCGGCTTGAGTGGGATCCTTCCCCGGCTTGGGTATCAGAATGATGTGGGCATGGTTGTTTCCCCATGTAAAGGTGCCGCGATCAATCCGGCTGCGATACATTTCCACTAAGACCGGAGATATCTTCTCCCCTAGCAACTTGTAGAATTCTGCCCCGAACCCATCGGGGCCCGGAGCACGGCAGCAATTGGCACCACGTATCACTTTAATCACCTCTTCCACAGACACTGGCGAATCAAGATGTGTCCGCTGGTCTTCCGTAAGCTTGGGGAGCTGCAGCTCCCGAAAGTACTCCATCATATCCAGCGGGGACCCCTGCCTTCTAGCATAGAACTTCTGAAAATAGGTGCGAAGCACCTGTGCTATCTCTCGACTGTCCTTCCGTAAGTGCCCCTGGTCATCTCGCAAGGCGACTATCGAACGAGTCCCTCTACTTCCCCGAAGACACCTCGCTAAAAGCTTCCCCGGCCTGTCCCCAAAGCGATATAGTTGGTAGCGATAATACATGTGGGACTTTTTTGCCCGTTGATGTATGAGCTCATTAAGAGCCACCTGGGCCTCCCATAATCTTTTTCTATTAATCGGGGTTGGGTCGCCTGCACACCGTCTGCGCTCTTTCACAGTCTGTTTTTCCAAGTTAAGAATCCGTGCCGTCAACATTTTGCGCTTCCTAGCTGCGTAAGCTATTATATCTCCCCGCAACACCACCTTCGCTGTCTCCCACAGCAACTCCGGGTCAACCTCACCGTTCTCATGATTTTTCCGGAAATCCAGCCAACGTTGCGTGAGATAACCCTGGAAAGCCTGATCGCGATATAAGTCCATGGGAAAACGCCAAATCCGTGATTGTGGGGCTCGAGTATCCCAAGTGAGACTCACCCAGATAGGAGCGTGATCAGATATTTCCGTGGGGCCAATCTGTGCTTCCTCCACCTGCGCAAAAAGCCTCTCAGAGATAAGAGTGTAATCTATTCTAGCATGTGTACCATGGGCCCGAGATTGGTGGGTGAAGTCGCGTTCCATAGGATGTAGCAAACGCCAAGGGTCCACCAGTCCCAACCGGGTACGTAGGGCCTGCAGAGCCTTGGTGGTCGGCGCCCGAGATCTCTCCCCCGCTCCCACCTCAGTGTCCAAGGCAATATCAAGAACCCCATTCAGGTCACCTGCCAGCACCAGCGGAGCCTCCGGCCACTGCTCAATCCTAGAGGCCAGGCGAGCATATAGTGCCTTATCTAAAACATTCGGGCTATATATGGTCCCGAGAGTAATCGGCTTTCCCGATAGGATACCATAGAGCAAAAAATACCGACCTGCCGGGTCCGCATATTCCCGCACTGCCTCAAATCTAAGGCGCTTGTGAACTAGAATGACCACCCCACCCTTCTTCCCGAGGGCCGGGGCCCCCCAGATCTGCCCCACCCAGTCCCGTTGCAATTTATTGTGTTCCACCATAGTTTGGTGAGTTTCTTGTAGCATAGCCACATCGCATTGGAAGCGGGCCAAAGCCTGCAAAACTTTATATCTCTTGATAGGGTTGCCAATACCACACACATTCCAAGATACGATCTTCAGAACGCAAAACTATTCCCGATGTCTTCCCATGCACATCTGCAAATCGAAAGGAGGGTGGCTGTCCCAGCCCGCAGCCACCTTCCCATGGTCCATGAATTTGGAAGTGTCAGTCTCCCCTGTGTGAAGCGACTCCACCCTGGCCCTCCCTTCCCCCCTCCCCACCCTTCCCCCCTCCCCTTCCATTGCTTTGGTGCTATACTAATAAACACTCCCCCCCCCCAACTGCATTCCCCATCCCCTCCTCGATCCCCTCACCCAGCCTACCCATAGGCCGAAAACTTCCTGTGGTAGTCAGGCTACCCCATTGTTAACAACCCCAATGCTACTCCCAAAGAAACCCCCTCCCTTCACCAACCCCTCCTGCCCCAAACTACCCCTGAAACAAAACCACTCTACATACACCCTGTTCTCCAAGGGAGCTCTATCCCCCCACCACCAGGTCCCAAGGGGGAAGGGACCTTCAAATCCACAGTCGAGTCTACAGAGACTTTTCCCCACAATAACCCCCCCCCTCCTCCAGCACCAATTAAGTCACACAATAGTGGGCGGCACAGGAGGCCTGCTAGCGTCCACTCGCAAACCGGTGCCTGCCCCCCCGAAGCTAACCCCAAATGTCACCCGCCTCCCCCCAACCCCGGTTTCAAGGAAATGGGTGCCATGGCCGTGGGTCCCACACCCCGATATCACTCCCATTATCTCAGGACCGGGGCAGTCAGCCGCATGCTGCAATCCAGTGCAATCTAGCTGCGACACAATGCTACGAAGCGATACAGACAGGGGGGGGGCTGATTACAGCAAACTCAACAATGCCCCACTCTCATCAAAAAACCTTACTCGTAATTGAAAATGCCGAGGGGCTGAGCAGGGAGGAAAGAAAAGGAAAAGGGAGGAGGAAAGAGGCAGAAGCAAGGACCTCCCGTGCTCCCGTCGGGCGGTCCGGCTCGTTCCCCACCACCAAGGAGCAACGGAGCCAGGTCACCCCGAGCAATCGTCGCCCCCCACCTGTCACACCC
Source organism: Ichthyophis bannanicus (assembly GCA_033557465.1). NCBI lineage: Eukaryota > Metazoa > Chordata > Amphibia > Gymnophiona > Ichthyophiidae > Ichthyophis > Ichthyophis bannanicus. Next base: position 71,883,502 of record CM066034.1, read on the forward strand.
GTCAGGGACAAGGGGCTCGGGGGTGTCCCCCTCCCTGCGTCCTCCGAGGGACCCCCTAGGGAGCTATACAAGCCCTCCCCCCATGGGATCCCCTCCCAACAAGGCCCAAACAGGACCCAAGTTCTGACCCACCCCCGGAGACCGAAAGCATGCTGACATTAAAGTAACAGAGGCCCAGCAGGTAGTAATCGTGCCGGTCTGCACAACAGGCCTCGCTGTCCGGGGCATAAAAAGTATGCAAAATCGCACATAGTCCCATCGCAAACCAACGAGGAGAAAATAAAAGAGAGAAAGAAAAAATAAAATAAATAAATAAAGGAAGTCTCAGGGTGTCCACAGAAGCGGATAGTCCCAGCTTAGCAGCACAGTTACATATTGTTACAAACTTGTTACAAATTACCACACTCTGTAGCAAAACTGTTGCTCTCCGCTCCACTGTTAAAACATCGCAATGCTACAGTGTCATACCCTGGTGGATAGGGCCTGCGCCTAAGAGGTTGCTGCTGAAGATTCCCCCAGCTGTTCCACAAAAGCCAAGGCTTCTGTCGGGGAGCTCAGGAAGCGTGTCTGTCCAAGGTGCTCCACTCGCAGCCGGGCTGGATATAGGAGCGAAAATCTCAGCCCCTTACTGCTCAGTTGGGCGCACGCCGCAGAGAAGGCTCTCCTTTGCTGGCTAACCAGCTGGGAGTAGTCTTGAAATACAAGAATTTTTTCCTGATCTCCCGTATCTCGCCGACAACCTCGGGCTGCGCGCAGCACTGCTTCCTTTTGGCGATAATCTAAGAAGCGGGCTATCACCGCACGTGGCCGGCCTGCCTGCCCACGCCTGGGGCCCAGCCGGTGTACCCGCTCTATCTGTAGAGGTGGCTCCACCCCGCCATTGGAGATCTTCACAATCCAGTCATGTAAGTACCTGGGGAGAGCATTGTCCGCAATATTTTCCGGGATTCCAACGAAGCGCAGATTCTTTCGGCGTCCCCGATTTTCCAGGTCTTCCAGTTTCTCCCCTTGTTGCTTGACGGTAGCTTCCAGGGCCTGTACCTTGGCGACCAGGGAGTGTTGAGTGTCCTCCAGACCCGATATCCTGGTTTCCGCCTGCTCGATCCGTCCCGTGAAGTCTGTAATATTTTGAGCCACTGAGTGCAGTTGATCGCCCAGCTCTCGGAAACGATCATCAAGAGCTCGCACTACCGCAGCGCTTACTTCTGCAACCATGGTGTGTTCGCTGTCGGAAGCGGGACTCTGCGGGTCTCCCTCCGCCATTTTAGGTTCCAGGGTCCGAGCCTTCTCTCGCCGCGAGGATTTTGTCGCCATCGGGCTGCACCCAGTAGATTGAACGGGCACTACGGCTTTTCGACCCCCGTCTCTGCTACCCGATGATTGTGTTAGGGGCATTCAGCTTCTCTGTAGTAGGAAAATTAGCAGGTGTGTGGGGTAAGATGCCCGGAGCCGATCAGCACACGTCTGGTCAGCTCATTACCACACCGGAAGTCTTATCACCTCCTTTTTTCTGCTAGCCATTCCTCTCCGTATGCACCCAAGCATCCTTCTAGCTTTTGCCGTCGCCTTTTCTACCTGTTTAGCTACTTTAAGATCATCGGACACAACTACGCCTAGGTCCCGCTCTTCTTTAGTGGACAAAAGTACTTCACCTCCTATGCTGTATTGCTCCCTTGGATTGCTGCAGCCCAAATGCATGACCTTACATTTTTTAACATTAAATCCCAGCTGCCAAATTCTAGACCATTCTTCAAGCTACTTGCCAGAAGACAGAGCGGGAAGGCTGATGGACTTGGCCAGCCAGTTCCTCAACAACCCCCTCGTTTCCGCCAGACTCTGTCTAAGGTTCCTGGGCCACATGGCATCGACAGTGCATGTGACTCCCAATGCTCGCCTGAATATGTGGCCTGCACAGTGGTGTCTCAGGACTCAGTGGAAGCAGGCTACAGGAAGTCTACGAGACAAAGTAAGGGTGTCCAAACCCTTCCTGAACTCCCTGCCGTGGTGGCTACACCCCTCCAACCTGCTACAGGGGATTCCTTTTCAGGTATCTGTTCCCACTGTGGTACTCGCAACCGATGCCTCCTTACAGGGCTGGGGTGCACATTGTTTGGACAAGTGCACACAAGGCCCGTGGTCTCCATGGGAGGCCACGCAGCAAATCAATCTTCTGGAACTCGGGGCAATATGCTTAGCCCTCAAGGCCTTCTCTCACACCCTGGCCCACCAATCTGTCTTGGTGCAGACAGACAACCATGTGGCGATGTTCTATGTGAACAAGCAAGGGGGCACGGGTCCAGGCTCCTCTGTCAGGAGGCACAGGCCCTCTGCTCTTTTGCACTTCAACACAATATGCTGCTCAGTGCGGTCTATCTTCCTGGCCACAAAATTTTCCTGGCAGACAGACTGAGCAGGGTTCTACAGCCTCACGAGTGGAGACTGCACCCTTTAGTGGTTCAGAACATTTTCCTGAAATGGGGACTTCCATCCATAGACCTCTTTGCCAGTCCCCTGAACCAGCAGCTGCCTCAGTTCTGCTCCAGACAACCGCATCCCACCAGATTGGCAGCTGATGCCTTCCTGATATCATGGTCCCAGGGCCTCTTGTATGAGTTTCCTCCCACGCCCCTGGTGGCCCGAACCTTGTTCAAGATTCAAAGGGACAGGGCCTCGGTCATCTTGGTAGCCCTCAGATGGCCAAGACAGCCCTGGTTCCCGCTTCTGTTGCAGCTGGCGGTGGACATCCCACTCCCTCTGGGGTTGCAACCCGACCTCCTTTCTCAGGATCAGGGTTCCCTTCTGCACCCCAATCTCAAAACTCTCAATTTGATGGCCTGGAGGCTGCAAGGGTAGTGCTGGCTCCCTGGGGCCTGCCTCAGGAAGTTGAAGAGGTGGTCTTGGCCTCTAGGAAGCAATCCATCAGAAAGACCTATGCCCTGAAGTGGAAACGGTTCTCCTTGTGGTGTGACCAACGCCAGGAGAACCCTTTCTCCTGTCCTGTGCCAGTGGTGCTTCAGTACCTGCTGCACTTGTCTAATCAGGGTCTTAAGTCCAATTCTGTTCGGGTACACCTTTCTGCTCTGGCAGCCCACCACTCACTGGTGGAAGGGCACTCTTTTTATCAGTTCATCCCTTGGTGTCCCGCTTCCTCAGAGGCTTGCTCTTGCTTAAGCCTCCTCTCCGTCCACCAGCCCCTGAGTGGAAGTTGAATGTGGTTCTTGCAGCAGCTTACTCGCCTTCCCTTTGAGCCGATGGCTACGTGTCCTCTCCGCTTCCTTTCCTGGAAGACTTTTTTCCTGGTGGCACTGACCTCGGCCAGGCAAGTGAGTGAACTTCAAGCCCTGGTCTGTGACAGGCCATACACTCGCTTCTATAGGAACAGGGTTGTCTTTAGGACTCATCCTAAGTTCCTCCCAAAGATGGTCTCCTCTTTCCACCTCAATCAGGAGGTGGTTCTTCCAACATTCTTCCCTAGGCCCCATACCAGCCGGGCTGAGGAAGTCCTGCACACCCTGGACTGTAGAAGGGCCTTGTCTTTCTACCTTGAGCGTACTAAGGGTCATAGAAGGGCTACTCAGCTCTTCGTCTCCTTTGACCCAAACAACTTGGGGTTGCCTGTCTCCAAGCATACCTTGTCCATTTGGGTGGCGGACTGTATCACTTGGGCTTACAGGGCGACAGACCTTCCCTTGCAGGGTCGAGTCACAGCCCACCATGTCCGGGCAATGACTGCATCAGTAGCTCATCTCCGTTCTGTACCGTTGGCAGACATCTGTAGGGTTGCAACTTGGTCCTCAAGCCAGACTTTTACAGCCCATTACTGCCTGGAGAGGGAGTCCCGTAGGGACAGTGCTTTTGGTCAGGCAGTACTCCGGAATCTCTTTGAGGTTTAGGCAACTCCTGCCCTCCAGCCCTCTTGTTGGACTACCGGTGGGATCTCTTCTCAGTAAAAATTCTTTCCCTGATGCTGAGGCTTCACAGAGGGAGCTCTATTTTTCAGCCTGGGTTCCTGGTAGCCCAGAGCTAGGGAGTCACCCATATGTGAGGACTGACTTCCTGCTTGGTCCTGGAGAAAGAGTAGTTACTCACCTGTAACAGGTGTTCTCCAGGAGCAGCAGGAATCAGTCCTCACAACCCTCCCTCCTCCCCTGGGAGTTGCAGTTATGCATAGTTCATTTGGTTTTTATGTGCTGTCTTTTAGCTATGTCATTTGACTGAGCAAGATGGCACCTTTGGGCAGGAAGGGGACCGCGCATGCGTGGATGTATTCCCAAAGGCTTTCTTGGAAAGCTGGGGAAATGCTCCACATGGGGGCTCCGTCAACGTCGATGTCACCTGTATGTGAGGACTGATTCCTGCTGCTCCTGGAGAACACCGGTTACAGGTGAGTAACTACTCTTTATCAGCAATCTTTGTTTTGGAGGGTAATTGTGTAAAGGTTTGCCTAGGCCAGGGGTCGGCAACCCGCGGCTCCGGAGCCGCATGCGGCTCTTTCTCACCTTTGCCGCGGCTCCGGAGCACACTGCCCGCTTTAAACGTCGCGTTATAGGCTCCCTCCCTTCTTCTGGGCTCCGCGGTGCCCTGTCTCTTAGGTGAACCGCGGCTGTGTTTTAAAATCATCCTCGGAGCCCTTCCTGTCTTGACGGCTCCGTGCAGCGATTGTCCCCCCGTCTAAAGGATTTTGGAGGCGTGACAATGCTGCAGCACGGCCCGTCAAGACAGGAAGAGGTCCGAGATGATTTTTAAAGCCCAGCCCGCGTTTTCCGTAAGAGGCAGGGAGCCGCGGGCTGCAGAATAAGGGAAGAGAGCTGACCTGAGGTAGGGCAGATATGGTGGATAGGGGGTGGGCTGACATGGAGGAGGAGCGAGATCTGATGTATGAGGGAGGGGTCTGACATGGATGGAGTGAGGGGGGCTGACATGGAGGGAGGAGGTGGGTCCTGCTGGGGATGGAGGGGGCTGACATGGGAGGGAGGTGGCGACCGAAGGGAGGTAGCTGATATGCACTTGATGAGGGAGGGAGGGCTGACTTCTTGATGGAGGGGGCTGACAATTGAGTGAGGGTGGCGACATGTAGGGAGGGACAGATATGACTTGATGGAAGGGAGGGGGGCTGACATGGATGGATTGAGTGGGCTGACATGAGGGTATGTAGGTGTCTGGACCATGTAGGAGGGCGCATATATTCAGGAATGGAGGAGGGAGGCTGACATGGAGGATGGAGGGGGCTGACATGCGTGGGGGCTGACATGGAGGATGGTCGGGTGTTGCTGACATGGAGGGATGAGCAATATTATGGATGGAGGGGGGCCTTACCTGGATGAGGGTGGCTTACTGAGTGAGGTGAGAGATATGATGGTTTGAGGTAGGGGGAGCTGACTGGAGATATTGCAGTGGCTGACATGGAGAGGTAGGGGGGCTTACATGGCGGGACGGATCGATTTGGGCTTACATGGACGGAATTAGGGGGCTGACATGGAGGGGGAGTGGGGGCTGACATTGAGGGATGGATCGAGGGGCTGTGACATGTGAGGGATGTGAGGGGGCTGACATTGGTATGGAGGCAGATATGAATGGATTGAGGGCAGTTGGTGCTCGACATGTGGGGATGGAGGGGGGCTTGACCTGGAGGGAGGGGGGTGGCGTGCATGTGAGGTGTAGGGATCAGTGATAGAAATTGAGGGGGGAGGGGGTGCTGATCATGGCGGGGGCGACATTGAGGGAGGGCTGACATGTAGGGAGCAGAAGATGAATGTATGGAGGAGGGGGGCGACATGGAGGGATGTAGGGGGCTGAGCATGGTAGGGAGGTCGCTTGGGATGGATGGCTTGATGGAGGGGGGCTGCATGGGGGAGGAGCTTGATATGGATGGGGGGAGGGGGGGCTGACATGGGAGGGATTGGAGGGCTGACATGGAGGGAGGTTTCTGACATGGAGTTGGGGGAGGCGGAGGCTTACAGGCAGGATTAGCTGAATATGATGTAGGGAGGCGGTGGGCTTACATGGAGGATGAGCACTGAGTAATGGGGTTTAGGGGGTGTACGAAGCACTGGAAAAAATGAGCTGATTAGTTAGGCTAGACTGGATAATGACTGATGGGGGGTAACTGGTACTTGGGCTGATTAGGGGAGGCTAGAGCACTGGTAATGGGTTTTTTTTTTTTTTTTTTTTTTTTTTTTTATTTTTTTTTTTTTTTTTTTTTTTTTTTTTTTTTTTTTTTTTTTTTTTTTTTTTTTTTTTTTTTTTTTTTTTTTTTTGTTTTTTTTTTTTTTTTTGTTTTTTGTTTTTTTTTTTTTTTTTTTTTTTTTGTTTTTTTTTTTTTTTTTTTTTTTTTTTTTTTTTTTTTTTTTTTTTTTTTTTTTTTTTTTTTTTTTTTTTTTTTTTTTTTTTTTTGTTGTTTTTTTTTTTTTTTTTTTTTTTTTTTTTTTTTTTTTTTTTTTTTTTTTTTTTTTTTTTTTTTTTTTTTTTTTTTTTTTTTTTTTGTTTTTTTTTTTTTTTTTTTTTTTTTTTTTTTTTTTTTTTTTTTTTTATTTTATTTTTTTTTTTTTTTTTTTTTTTTTTTTTTTTTTTTTTTTTTTTTTTTTTTTTTTTTTTTTTTTTTTTGTTTTTTTTTTTTTTTTTTTTTTTTTTTTTTTTTTTTTTTTTTTTTTTTTTTTTTTTTATTTTTTTTTTTTTTTTTTGAGAGGGGGATTAGCACCTGGAACGAGCTTATTTGGGGGACTTTGACTGCATAGAGGGCTGATTGTGGGGGGGGAGGATTAGCTGCTGGCCCTGGAGACATAACTGGGGGCTAAGGCTACAAAATGGGCCTGATATGAGGGGATGGTATAAGGGAACTGGATCTGAGAGGGGCTGCCTGTCTTTCTAGCTAGAAGGTGACTGTCAGTGGGAAGGAGGGGCTGGAAGGAATGGACCGATGGCATCATGGGAATGCCATTGACATTGGAAGGTACTGGAGTGAGGACTGGACAGGTGCTGTATTGGGAGTGTTACGTGGGTACTGTGGAAATAGCTGATAGGAAAATAGTGAGAACCGAAAGCAGAAGATAAAGACTGGCAGATGGACCATAGAACCACAAGAAGAGACTAAGAAAATGAAAGCAAAGCCTCATACTCGTGACATCATGTCCCAGAATACATGTGGTCAGACCACAAAGGTAGAAAAAATATTTTATTTCATATTAGGATTTGACTCCAAAAATCATCATATTTATGAAATCAATATTGTACTTCTTGTTGTTATATTTTCTGTCGTTTTTTTTTGGTGTGCAAATGAAGAGGGGTAGTCTATATACGGCGAGTATAGGCCAAACACCTTCTATTTACAGGAAAAGGTAGGGTGTCCGTGGAATAGCATTAAGGAAGAACATGACAGGTTAGATTTGTTTTAAATGTCGCAATGGTTTTGCGGCTCCCAGTTTTTTTTTTCCCTTCGGAAACGGGTCCAAGTGGCTCTTTATGTCTTAAAGGTTGCAGACCCCTGGCCTAGGCGGTCAAGTAACATATAATGCAACTATTTTACAAAGACAACATAGGTACCTATGTGCTTTTAGAAAATTGCTTTCCCTAATGTTCCTGCAGGAAGTTAAATCTGCTCTGAACCAGAAATAACTTCCTGTGTGTGTGTGTGTACTGTTTGTACCAGCAAGACTACGTATTCTGTTACTGTACAGTGGACATGAGAATTTGTTGCACTTTTAGTAGTTAAAAATCAAGTAGACACAGCGGCTGTGAGAGGCCACTATGTATAAAAGTTTCTTCTATTCTGTGCCAATAATAAAACTCTTGAAAGTGTGAGAAACTATAGTTGGATTTTGTGTGTGAAATAAACACAAAACAAGGAATATGAAATCTGTACAATAAAATATATATTGTCAGTATTTAGTAGTACAAGAATATTAAAGAATAAAACTAAGCCAAAAAATTATCAATTATGTGAACCATGATTAAGCTGCCCTCATTTGGTGCAAGCACTATGGTAGTTTTTACCCACAGAGTTTGTATTAGTAATTGTAGTTCTGTTTTGATTATTGTTTCAGGGAAGTCTATCCACTAAGATTTGTATCTCCATTTTCTGTGGTTACTACTTTCTTGGCAAAACAATGCACATAGTTTTGAAAACCCCAAACCCATGAATGTTTACTCTAGAACTAAATCCCCTCTTGGAAATGCCTCTGTAACATGTTAGTAAATGTATCCACATTCCGAGTGGGCAATTTTCAAAGCACTGCTTTACCCAGGAAAATGGTTTTGAAACGTGCCCTGTCCCTGAAATATTTTCCAGCATTTTTCTTATAAAACACTTATATACCATAAATTGGAGTATGACCTTGCCATTTAATGACATTCTCTGACCATAATGTATTTGCTTATGCGATTTTAATCAGGAGGAAGCCTTGATAAATTTATAGATGATAATTCTGAAACCATGTCATTACTGTATAGATTATTTTTATGAGAATCTTTTGCAAAAATCTTCATGGAGGAATGTGTTGTAGTTCCATATAAACTGTGTTTTTTAATTTTGTTTTACTACTACTAGTAGTAATCATTTATATAGCACTACAAGGCATACGCAGTGCTGTACAAACCTATAAAGAAGACAGTCCCTGCTTGTAGAGCTTACAGTCGAATCAAGACAAACAGAACAATACAACAGAAACAAGGGGGGTTCAAATAGGGAAGGAGAACAAGGGATTAGGATCCAAATGTGGCCTCAAAGAGGTAAGCCTTTAGCATGGATTTGAAGAGGGGGAGAGAAGAGACTTGATGTAAAGATAGAGGAAGTTTGTTTCATGCATAAGGAGCTGCAAAGTGAAAAGATCGAAGTCTGGAAAAAGCCATAGAGAGAAGAAAGCCAGAGAGGGAGTGGAGTTCACGAGGATGGGTGTATGGAGAGGAAAGGTAATGAGGGGCAGTAGGCTGAATACATTTATTTGTTAGATGGAGAAGTTTGAATTGGATATGGAAATGTAAGGTGAGTCAGTGAAGTGATTTTAGAAGAGGGGTTATATGAGTATATCGGGGCTGGCATAAGATTAGCCGTGCAGCAGAGTTCTGAATGGATTGAACAGATAAAAGATGTTCTCCTAGGACAAGCAGGATGAGTCAGCCACACTTGGTGACGTCATCCGACGGCGCCGAGACGGAAGTACTCTCCATAGCTCAGAAGGGCTTTTGCCCTTCTGAGCATGGGCCAACTGGCCCCACCCCCCAGCCCGCCCCTAGCTAGCCAGTTTCAGTTCTTCCGCCTTGCCAGCAAGACGGACCTCTCTACTCTCCAACTAAAAATTTCACAGTTTTGAAGAAAAAGAGGAATCCTCCTCTTACTGCATGCTTTCTAACTTCTACTCTGTCAATTTCTTTCTAGATTAAGAAAAGATATATATATTCATTGAAATCCTGAACTAAAGAAGAGATACCTGACTAAGAAGCTCGGCGGCCCAGAACGTGCCTAATACGGCCTCCGTTCCCGGCCTGCCTTCTGAGCGAGCTCCTACCTCATTCTCCAGTCGGCAGAAGCAGACAACTCCAGGAAGAAGGGGTTTAAAAGAGGATCCCAGCCAGGCTGTAGCTTCGTAGCAGCCCGGGACGTGTCTAAGATGACCTCCGTCCCCGGCCAGCCTCCTCTGTCCCTCCGTTGATCCGGGAATCTTCCATGCTCCATTGGCCTGTACAGAAGCTCCCCGTAAGTCAGCAGCTTGTGAAAATCATGCACGTGCCTAAGAAGGCCTCCGTTCCTGGCCTGCCTTCCTCCTCTTCCTCTCCAGGAAGCCTCTTACACGCGCTGACCATGGGGGCAGCCATCTTGTCGTCCGGATGCTGCCCATAACTGGTGAGGTCAGCAACAGAAGCAACGCACTGCGCTACTCTGCCGACTCCCCCGGTGGCCTGGGCGCTCCCTCTGGGCCTCCGTTCACAGCCCCCCATCTGTGTCTGCTCTGCTCTCAGCCGGCCTCGTGGCCTCCATGGCGGCGGCCATCTTGTATACGACGTCACAGCTCCCGGCTCCTCCCCTTCGGCGCTATTGGTTGGAGCCGATCCAATCGTCTCAGGAAGGAGGAGCATCCAGCAGAGACAGCAGCATGAGCCTGGCCCGATCAACTGATCTGCATCCCTGTCTCAGCGCTGAGATCTTCAGCGCCAAAGCATCGCCGCAATGAGCCAGGAAAAAGCAGGAGCTGAGAAAAGCTTTTCAACTAGCAGGCACAACTCCGAGTGGCCTCCCTGAATGGTCTTCAACCATGTCGCACGGAGCCACTATAATCTCCTTCACGGTGCGCGGCTGTCTGCTACCATGGGTCTCACGGCGCCACTGTGATCTTCACGGCGCCGACTCTCAGCTCCTGCCGTCGTGCTGTCTGCTGCCCTGGGTCTCACGGCGCCACTGTGATCTTCACGGCGCCGACTCTCAGCTCCTGCTGGTGGCTGTCTGTCAGCACTTCTGCCAGCATTAAGGGAGGGAGTAGAGGGGTGGCCTAGTAGTTGGAACACTAGCAGGTCCCAAGCTACCAGGGTTCAGTTCCCCTAACACCCCTGGCCTGGCAGGTCATGTAACCGGGCAAGTCATGTAACCCTCCATTCTCAGCTTCTGCCGGGTGGCTGTCTGCTGCACGAGCCCTGGGAACAGTGCAGGAGCTACAAAACAGCAGGAAAGCTTTAGCCCAGTGAGATCTTAGGTAATAACAAGAAAAACAGAACGAGTAATCAACGTTGTGAACCCTGATCCCTGGGAAGGCTCCAATAGAAAGGAAAGCTCCAGTGGAGCACGCAACGCCTATGGGGACTCCGCTCACAGAGCGCATAATCAACACTGTCAGCCCTGTCCTACCCCTTCGGCACCGAAGTCAACGATTCGGCACCAAGGCAGAAGCCCCTCCCGCAGGGAGGCAGCAGCCCCCTCACCATCTCTCACCGCATTGGGCAGAGCTGTCCATCGTCAAGGCCCTGATAAGAGGGAGCTCCGCAGCATAAATCCGCTTACTAGGGCAGTATCCTAATGGCACTCGACTGTCGCCCTTGAATCACGCTGGCCCTACAAACAGGGCCCATCATAGCTGCTTGCCAGGGGTAACCCAAACAGCAGCTACAGAATCCTTACAAGGGCAGAATAGCTGCTTCACTACACTCCTGCTGGGTCCCGCCCGCTGGAGTGGAGGAGTACCCTATGGATTAGAGCACTGGACTGGTAACCAATGCATGAGCGTGCTCACATATCCAAAGGGGAGGCTGCCTTCTCCTGGGGCAAACAGGTTCCATGACTGCCCACGCGAGCCTCACTCGGTAACACAATTCACCCAATTGCTCAAATCGATGCAAGGCTCCACACAAACCCTATCAGACTGCACAGGTCACTCGGCGTCCGCCCGAAGTGTTGGAGGAGCAGTCCACAAAAGGGTCCCCTCCGGCCACGGATGGGTGAGCTGCTGTTTCCTCCTTGGACAACTTGGCATGCACAGGACATCAATGCTTGAGTATCTGCCTGAGGTGTTAGAGGAACAGTCCGCAGATGGTGGTGTTGCTGCGGCCCCCGGAAGAAGTCCGGGCAATCTAACCCACTGCAGTCCTCGTCGCTCCCTAGGAACGCTTGCTAATCCTCCTCCAGCTGTAATTACACATCCAAGAAGATCAAGAAGATCGAATGATGGCAGGGCATGAACTCCAGCCACATTCTGAACATGGGGGATCGCAGTCACAACTCCTCGGGCACAAAAGGAAAAACCTCGGCCTACTGCCGCGCACTGCCAAACTGAAAACATGCAGAGGGCGATCTTCATCGCCCAATGGTGCCGGTGATAAACAGGGCCTGCATTGACCAGTCAGCCCCATTGGAGGTGCATTGTCTAAACCGCATCCTCTCTTGGTATGCGGGTGTCACCTAAAGGTCAGGGCTCCGCTCCCACAAGGCTAAAGTTGTCCTGAAGAGAGAGTGCCCAGTCTCCACAGCTATACCAAAGCTTAAGGAGAGCCCTAGGTTCCAAAGTGAACAGCTCCCCTTCCCAGTCTCAGGAGGCAACAGTGTGGTGTGGTACACACAGCCAGTGTGTTCAGGAGCAGACAGTCACAAGTTCATGTCCCAACTGGGGCTCCTGCCAACCCAATCCTTATAGTTACAACACTGTCATTGTCGCCAAGGAGCTATCACTCTCTGAATTGGGACCCTGCTAAGCATCCAGACCTTACCCAGACAAATGAGGCCACGCTACATGCCCGCGCCTGCAGGTGCTCCTCAAAAACAGACGATGGCTGCACACATCCCGGGAAAAGGTATCGGTCTCCTTGTGCTCGCCTCAGTCTTACCATCTACCAGTCTTACCCCCTTACAGCGCTCCATTCCCTCCTGGTTAATCACCTCAGTATTGACAGGATGCTCTTAGAGCAGACAGCAACACTGCAATCTCCAAGGGAATCCTCCCATAGCTGGAGGAAATCCATCCCCTTTGGCCTCATGGAGTGACACCAAGCCATTCCTCCCACGGTTGGGGGACAACCACCACATGTCAGAGAGAGCCCTGCACTAAGCAGGCTCCCCTAGCAATCTCTGTGGCACAGAACTCAAGGTCACGGCGTGCGTAAAGACATAGAGGCAGACTCAAACCGACCTTGGAATCACCTGTTTGCATCTTACATTATGATCTATCCAAGGGCAGCAATTTGACTTGACGCACACAAACTGATGTAGCCAACCACGTGCACGAAGTAAAATGCACCTTGGCCGCAGATTCAAGCCCTGGCTGAGGACCAGGCTGGGGAGCTACAACACATCACCCCAATACGCCGTGTGGCGATGCCTAGGGCCCTGCACTCTTAAGGCTCTTAATTGTGAAGATCGGACGCCCCGGGTAGTCGATAAGGCGACCATGGCCTCACAGGAGTACACAAGTGAAGCGGGTTGATTCAAAGCACCCCTTGGGCTTGTGGCGAGCACAAAGTGCAACTGTTCTAACAGATAGCAGCCTAGTCCGTCTTCAGACAGCAGCGAGCTCCAGTCCTTGGGTTAGCTCTAGGCCTCAAACATTCTCAGACAACACACACGCAACGCAGGAGCCGGACCCCGTCGACAGATTGTAAAACCCTGTCGACAGATTATAGTCCTGACATGTCCATGTTGTCTCCTGCCCACCTATGCTCTTCAGAGGATCGGCGACCATACACCCATCAGTATGCCGTCCTCAGCAGCGCCTAGCGCGAGCGTTGACACGGGCAGATCACCCAATACCCTCGACTGCCTCTCGGCTAAACCCACTAGCCCTCTGCCATATACCAGCATCTTAACTGCCAGTCCTGGTGGCACTCCTCGCCACACACGCCACGCTACCTGGTACTCTACCCATGGCCAGCCAGCCCTTCTGGCCTACGGGAGCCTTCCCGGGAGGAGCTGATGCTACAAACTCCGGGAAGCATCAGGACCCTAGGCTACTGTATGCCCAGGACAGACACAGAATTAATGTACAATCAACCAGGCAAATAAGGGCCTAGCCACCGTCCCTGCGGACTGCACCTCTGGGACCCAATACGCATCCCCACCCAAAGACCCTTCCTCATGTCTTAGCATGCCACCTTGACCCGGCAGCAGGGACTATCAAATCCCCAACCAGGACATCGGTGGCAGCGCCGGGGAGACCGCATTCTGTACCATATTGAGAAGTGCAAGGTCATGAACTGTTCCTACACCTCGCAACAGGATACACCCCAGCCAAACCCACCGCATTTGCTTGCTACTCGCTGCTAACATAAGGCCATAAGGTGGGCCCACCTAACCCAGTTCTCCTTCTAAAAGGGCGAATCTAGGTCTCAGCACCTAGCTGTTTATCTAGTACATAAGAACATAAGATGTGCCGTGGGCCCAAGTTCTCCGTGGACACCCCAAATCCAGTTTCTTCTTCCATGGTTCATAATATATCTAGGTCTTAAACACCTAGCAATTAGAGACACATGTTCCTTATGCTTGAGCGGCGATTCCTGAGTTGTCTCAATGCTTCTTCACGCCACTCCCATTCACACCGCCTGCACAGACTGCCGATATTGGGGAGGGTGCTACCCTTGCTCAAAGGGACCAGCCCTCTCTTGGCCCCGATTCGCACCACCCTCGTGGCCAGCCGCCCTCGAGGCCGTTGCTATTCATTATCGTTGTGACTACCTCACTACTACGCTGTTGCGATTGCAGACGGTGATGTATTATCAGTGCTTATGTGGATTCTCACGGCTTAGTTAGGCCGTGAGGGCGTCTCGTCCACATCTGGTGGACGGTGAGTCTCAGCCACGTCTGGTGGACTGCCAGTCTTCCATTGAAGGACGTTCTTTGGAGGCTACAGGGGCCGCTCCCTATGCCTCTTTGAGCGACTGCTCTATTAGCACCTCTGCTCTAAGCACTTGATCGCTGTGATCCACCTCACTACCACTGCTCTAAGTACTTGACCGCTGTGACCTAGTATCTGCATACTTCACGACTGTCGCACATGTGTGCCTCACAACTGCAAGCCACATGCTCTTGTCACAGCACATGCCGTGCCACATGACCGCACGATGGCCCTGAGACCTAAACCTCGGCCCTCCCCCATTCACCACAGCGCATGACAGCTTGGGAGGCACCAAGTGTGGCTGACTCATCCTGCTTGTCCTAGGAGAAAACGGAGTTACTTACCTGTAACTGGAGTTCTCCGGGGACAGCAGGATAAGTCAGCCACACAATCCCGCCCACCTCCCCTAGGAAGGGGGAAGGCCTTGGCCTCCGGACCTAGTGCTTGGTGCCCGCCTCCTAGCGGCAAAGGCTCAGCTAGTGACGAACTGGCTAGCTGGGGGGTGGGGCCAGTTGGCCCATGCTCAGAAGGGCAAAAGCCCTTCTGAGCTATGGAGAGTACTTCCGTCTCGGCGCCGTCGGATGACATCACCAAGTGTGGCTGACTTATCCTGCTGTCCCCGGAGAACTCCAGTTACAGGTAAGTAACTCCGTTACACTGAGGGAGACCAGCAAGGAAGAGGTTGCAATTGTCAAGACAGGAGGTGACCAAAGAGTGGACAAGATCCTTAGTAGTGTATTCGGAGAAGAGGGGCAAATTTTGTTAATGTTGTAGAGAAAGAAACAACAGGGTTTTAGCTATATGGAAAGGGAGGAGACAAAGATGACCCCAAGGTTGCAGGCCGAGGAAACAGGAAGAAGTGGTGTTATCAACAGTGATAGAGGGAGGAGGGTGTGGGAAAAAAATAAAAAGTTCCGTATTAGCCATATTTGCTTTTAGGAGGCAGTGAGACATCCAGGCAGCAATGTCAGATAAGCAAGTAGAGATACGAGTTTGGAGTGAAGGAGAGATGTCAGATGTAGATTTGAGAGTGAGCAATGTGTAATTTATGGATGGTGTATATGTATATAAAATCTTATTTAAAACAAATCTTGTAGTCCTACCTAATGACTCTGAAGAATTTCCAGCTCAGGTCTTTTACTTCCTGGTATGAGGAAAGGGTTGTCATTATATGACAGCAACACCTAGTGGCCGAATTAAGTCAAATTGTAGGAAAAGCAGTAGTTTGAGGCTCTACTGTTGGTTGAAGACTGCTGCTATGACTGCTGGATTGAGTTGAGATGAGAATATAAAATATAAGAGAAATAGATCAATAGTTGTGAAGGTTCATGGCCCCACAGAGGCCAGTTCTGATTGAAATGGATGCCCAAAGGAGAAAGAGGAAAGTGCCAAGCCAAAAATAACCCCTTTCATTGTTCAGGCTGAAAATCTCAGATTAGGTTTTGTTTATATTTTTCCTAAAGAAATAGTTGGAAATTTATCAGATCTCAGAATATTTTTTAAAACAGACCTTCACACATCTAAATGTATTCCAGCCCCAACTTTCCACAAACTATCTAGTGATGTAGTAACTTCATCAGGAACCTGGTTGGAAGTACTGGTGGTGTCTGTTCCATATGCAACAACTTTCTGGAGGTAATGCAGCAAAAAAAGGTGCTATAATGCATTGTGTGACTCATTGCTTGTATCTTCACACAGGCTTTCTTAAAATTTAGTAATAAAGAAATTTGTGACAATCACAAGGTCTTTTAAGTCTTCTAAGTAAGAAAAATGGTTTAACTGCCATATTTTGCCAGCATTTATTTATTTGAAAATCTTATATATTGCTTTTACAGACTGACATCTGTACAAACTCTGTTCAAATTTAAACCCTTTAAGGAGACATAGGGGAAGAAAGTACTAAGAAATTCATCCTCTTGTAATGCCCCAAACTGCATTCATAGAATGGAATTAGTGAGGAGGAATTGCCTAATGGCCATGAACTCCACATTTACTACTGACCCTTCTGAAAGCTATAGCCAGTATCTGATCATAGTCCCTATGCATATGAGTAAAGCGGTATAAAAAGTTAAAATAAGCATACATTTAAACGGTCTTTGGCAATCAGGCAAATCTATGGTAGTTAGAATACATCTGCTTATAGCGTTTAATTTATCAATAACTGCAATTATGTAGTACACATAATAGATTCATAGTTCAGTTTGTTAGTATTGTAACTCATTAAATGCATATTTCCTTTTCAAATTTCATTACATGCTCAGTCTATGGCTACTTATTTGACATATCATTGGTTGTTGCTGGGATTTGTTTACATGGCAGTAACTATTCTGTGCCCACAAAGTTTGATCTTTAAGTTGAATAAGCTATATTACAAGGTCTTATCTTCATATTTGCATGCTCCAGAAAGCAAAACACCATGTCCTTTTAATGTCTGGGATTTATTCAGTGGTGTGACTACTTAGCAGAGTGTTTCTCTTATAGATTGTTATTGTAATACTCTGCATCTTACCTGGGTTCAGATATCTTTGTTCTGAGTCTCTTACTGCTCACAATCATTCTATGTTATAGAGAGGAGATGTAGACCAGTGACATGACATCATATACAGTATGCTGACAAAAGCCTCACTGGGTTTTGAAATGTTCATTAGTTTGTAGATATATGTCTGCATCCCTTTGGTTTCTCCAAGACTGGTATTTTTTTGCACTTTTTTTCCAAGCAAAACGCCAGATACTGATCATAAAACCCCAGGAAACCATATACATGGCAACACCTCCAAGCTTAACAAACCACCTAGGCTTTAGTGAGATGAGTTCACAATAAAGAAGCCATGCCCCTATTCCGATACGCACTCCAGTGAAGAGAACCACAAATAGGAAGTCCACAGAATCTCCAATGATGCTATGATAGTTCCCTCTTTGTTTTAGAAACCAACGTGCTTGTAGTAGTGGGTTGGTAATTTCACTGCCAAAGAGAACTGCATTGACCTCAGTACCAGACTCTCCCAACATTAAAACCATATTAATTCCCAAGATACTTAGAATGTGATGAACCAGCATCAAGGCTCTTTCTGTCTGAAAATATACACACCAGCAAAGATCGAAGACGAAGTAACCCAGAGTGAAGCAAAGCACTCGTACCTGAAGAGCTGTATTTGGGGAGCCTGTATGAAAAGAAGCCAAAGAAGTCATTAGGCGAGGATAAGCCCCACTCTGCTGCAGCAACAAACTGGCTGTTGTATCCTGTGGGACACACAATTGATTTTAAAAATTGACTTTGCTCTTTTTGGATATGAGTTCCTAAAGATAAAATAGGAATCAAATAATAAGGATTTTCCAGAGAGAACTCATCCACTGAGCTAAATCAAAAAATAAATAAATAGAAGTATTCTATAAGTGCTTCTTTTAATTTTATTTGCCATAGGATCAATCCTCCCTTTGCATACTGGTGACAAATGAACAAATATATGGAAAAAGGGAAAAGCCAAATAGCAAGAGGATGTTTTAAATCATCAGATGTTTCTCCAAACACACCTGGATGAGTGAAAGGCCATGGGCCATCAATGAATCCTACATACGCGGAAAGGGAGATGATGAGAACCCCATGGATGATGGTGACTAGTCGACAGTTCCACTCATAACTGTGATGTTTGTTAAGTTGGCACAGTGAGGCATACAGAGTAAACCAGCCAACAAGACTGCCGATCACCTGCAGCATGGGTGACGTCATTATTCTGTAACAGACAGAAAAAATTTAAATCAAAACAACCAGTTATAATGCAGGTCACTGCACCAGAGAGAAAAGTACATAGAACCTCATTCAGATTGCAGCGACACTTTATGGAATGAAACATTAATTGTAATTGGATTTAAATGATCAATCCCATATTCATTTAGGCGGTCATTCTGTGCCACAAATAGCGGGGATGCACGTCCTGTCTGGACGTACATCCCCGCCATTCGTCCCCCTGCCGATACAGGTGCAAAGGCGTACGTACAGCAGTGTTGTATGGGGAGCCTGTGACGAGGGGAGGAGTGGGCGGTCTGAAGGCAGAGCATGGGGGGAGGGGGGCCATGACCCTAGATGTACAAGACATTCTGAGGTCAGGGCTTGGCGTGTTAGACGGTGGATTTATTCCACCTTAGAGGAATAAATAAGTCCACCTTAGAGGTGGAATAAGTCCCCCTGGATGTGGGATGACAGCGGCAGCGATGACAGACAGGTGAGGGGTGCAGGAGCATTTCCGTAGCCTGACCCTGGCCATGGAAGGCCGGATCGTGGGTCGGGCTGCGGGGAAAGGAGGTTTTCAGTGGGACACCACGGCACTGCGACTCCATTCATGAACCTGGCTGAGTTAGCTGGGTAGGTGCAGGCTGTGCAGCCGATCAGAATCGGGACCCAGCCTGCACGTCCAGGCCAGTAGACCCATTTCTGACTGGCCATACAGGGGCAGGATGTCTACAATTGAATTGGCCTCTTAATTTTTAACCAATGAACTATAGGGGAAATAATAAGATCCCATGGCTAGGGATTGTAAGCTCATTTAAAAAACAAAAAAATGCAGCTGACTACAGGAATGAGTCCTACACTGCTGCACCTGGTTTGATGCAGGTGCAGATGTTCCCGTATAGTACTGTAGGCTTGCGATTTTCAAAACAAAAAAGCTTGGTGTACACGATTTCTCCACCATATTAACTCTGCTCCCTATATATATATATTTTTTTACTATGGATAAAACTACTTGTGCTGTTGTTGGCTCTGAATATTTTCCTCCTGAATATTTGTGGGACTGGCTTTGTATATTTCCATCCTGGGGGATAATTTTATAAAGCATTTTCTGTGTGAAAAGCACATTTTACACACTGAACCTGCCTCATAAAATTGTGCATGGTTGTACATGCATAAAGAGTAAGTGCATTTCAAAAGTGCACCTACTTAAATGATTTGCTCATAGGTGCTCCCAGTGGCATAGTTAGGCAGAGCTGGGGTAGAGAGGCAATGTGCACATATATTTTATAAAATCCACATGTACATGCATATCGTATATGGACATATTTTCTCTTTAGGAGCAAGTGTAAAAATGTCTGCGAGAATTTATGTGCCACTGAGCATCATTACACAAACCTAATTTTTAAAGGTACATGTACATGCATGTTGCCTTTTAAAACTAGGCATCTTTTTGGACTTTTCACAAAAGGCATCCTTAGGACTAGCCCTAGAATTGGTTTGGGTTATTGGTACGCTAGACAAACCTTAAGCCTTGTGGCCCCCCTGGCTGTCAGAATCTATTGTTTAGCTTTGAATGCCCAACAACCACAACTGGTCTAATTCTCTTCTACACATTTATGTAATCCCTTTGTAAAATATACTATTTGTTTCCATGAGGTCCTGTGCCACCATTCTCCACATGTGAACTCTGCATTGTGTGAGGAAATTCCTTTGATTTTAAGCTTGTCGCCTGATAGTTTAATAGGATACCTCCTTGTTCTTGTATTATGAGATACAGAAAATAATCAAGACTTCTGGCTTGCTGTAGCAGCTTATGAATATATTCTATAACAAACGTCATAAGATTCTGTGGTATAGATTAAAATTCTGCAGCGACTAGGCAGTGTATTTGCACATATTTGCAAATAAGTGCATATGCACACTTATACTGAAAATATTCTTTTAAGACTGTTCCTTTGAAATAACATTTTTCCAAGTTGTGCATGAACCACATTTTGCATTTAACATTTTTGACAATATTTTCTGCTTCTGCTTTTTTTTCTCTCACGTTTTCTTTTCTTACGTTACCCACTTTCCCACCATAATGTGGTTTTTTTTCCCCTTTTGAAAGGTGTTCATCTTGTTCTCTTAACTACTTATATACCTCTCTCCGTCTCTTTTCCAGTATATACCCCTCCATCCACTATCCCAGCCACTTACACCCTTCTTCTTCCCCATCAACACTCAGTTATCAATGTTTCTCTCCTATTCTCACTGTTGCAGTGCTCACTTGAGTATGAGTCCTCCCCAGTGATAGTCAGTATAGCATATACAACCGCTAGTGCATGGAGTTGAGGAGGGAAATAACACAAAGGGGAGAAGCAGAAGAGCGTATGATGGCTTAGTGGAGCTAGGAGAAGGAAATAACTGTATGGTGACTTGAAACAGAGGATGGGAAAAACAATCTCCAGGAACAAGCAGGAAGTCATTCTTCACACATGGGTGATTGTCGGCACCGATGGAGCCCGGTGCGGCAACACTTCCCAGCATCCAATAGGAATGTTTTTGGGAGCGTTCCTCCACGCATGCCTGGCTGCCTTCCCACCTTCCCTCTTGGTCTTAGTCATCTTTTTTTCCGCGGAGCCATCGGGACCCTGTCCTTGTCAGCCACGTTTAGAGACTTCAAAATTTCTACAAAGTATTGTCGAAAGTACTCCAGTTGCCTTCCTTTTGACCAACTCGACTCCCCATCAATTCTGGTTCCCATTTTTATTTTTTTCATATATTTTCTTTTATTTTAATTTTTCAACCTTTTTTGTTTGAGGCCTCCTCAGGCATCATTGCCCAATTCGATTTTGCCTCCATATTATTCTCAAATAGTGAGAAACCCCATAGTGGGTTCAAGAAATGCTCCAAATGTTCCAGCACAATTTCCATCACTGACGAGCATTCTTGGTACCTCAAGTGTTTAGGCCCAGACCACGACATCGATTCCTGTCTCTCCTGTTGCCATATGACTTCCAGAGGTTGGAAGAACCAAGACAAACAGAAGAAGACTAAGCTGTTTCCTACAGACTCGGCTCCGTCAGTGCACTCCTCGGGAATTTCGACTCCGTCAAAATCTTCCCATGTGTCTAAATCCTCACCAGCAAAGGAAAAGCATTGCTCGGAGTCACCAGTGCTTAAAAAGAAGACATCGGCCTCGGCATTGAGGTCAATGACTTCCAGGTCAGCGTCTGCTTCCGACACAGAGCGTCTACATCGGCATCGCCATTCATCACATTCCAATGCAGACCATCCATCTAAGCAACCCTGGGGAGAGGTGTCACCCTCCAAAGTCATACAGGGGTTCGGGGATGCTCCCCCCCCCCCCCCGAGGTCCAATCCTTGGTAGAGCCCCCGATTCCGGCATCGGGTGTTGTGGCCTATGCATCTCTGTCTGGAGCCACTCCTCCTCCGGTACCATCATTAGATGACTGTGTCATTGCCATCGAGCGTAGCATTGCTAAACTCTTAGCAACTGTGATGCCAATAGCATCCCCTGCTTCACATAGCTCAGAGCAGCCCATACTGAGACCCTCAACATCCAAAAAACGAGGTCCTGAGCATTGAAGGTATCAAACATCTCATAGAGATCATTTTGACTTCCTTCTGCACTCTGATTCCAAGGAGGCATCCGAGGTGGAATCCATAGAGTCAGATACACTTGAAGATGTATCGTCGGATCCATCATCTCCTTATGAACAACAACGTTTGCTGCCCGAGGACATGTCTTTTCAAGATTTTATTAAGGACATGGTGGCAGCTCTCGATGTTTTAGTGGCAACAGAAACGGAGCCAAGAACTGCAGTGCTCGATATACTCCAGTACCCATCAGCACCAAAAGTGGCTGCTACCCTCCCGGTGGACAACATCTTAAAGAACCTTATGATTCGAATGTGGGAAGCCCCCATGTCAACCCCTGTGATAAGCAAGAGGCTCAATACCCTATATAGGGCTCTTCCCTCTCCAGGTTTTCAAAAGCCACAACTTCCCCACCACTCCATGGTGGTGGAGTCTGCCATGAGGAGTACTAAAAGTCAGAAAAATCACTCCTCAATGCCTCCTGGCAGAGAGGCTAAGATCCTGGATGCATTTGGAAGGCTAGCCTCTAGAATAGACTCATATATACTATATATGGGTATGTTTTTCTAAAAGATGTATCGAGGGATTTGTCAGAATTTACCACCTTGTTGCCTCCTGATAAGCAGGCGGCTCATCAGGTCTTAGTGACACATGCCCAGAATGCATCCAAATTCTTGACAAGAGCAGCATTTGATGCTTTTGAGGCTAATAGCAGATCTGCTGCAGCCTGCATAGGGACTAGAAGAATAGCATGGCTCCAAGCATCTGACCTGGAATAATGGGTTCAGGACAAATTAATAAATATATCTTGTAATGGGGAGAACCTCTTTGGACAGAGGTGGAGGGAAAAAGCCGGTGAGATAGCCTTTTCATGGTGAGGTTGTCAGTTTCTATCAAGGAAAACAGCAGACCCTTCTAAAAAGAAGGTTACCTCCAAGAAACCATTCTTCCCTAAGAAAAAGAGGTTACCAAACCACAGATTGCAGTGACTACGCATCCTCAGTTTTTGACTGCTTCAAGAAGAGCATGGCCAGTTCTCCCATAATATTCCCTCCTCCCATGATCCCAGGAAGGCTAGTGCATTTCGCACACCACTGGATCAGCATCACTTCCGAACCCTGGACCCTACATCTAGTCAGTCAGAGCCTACAACCAAAATTTCAGACTCTTCCTCCCGCTCACTTTTGTGGGACAACCCACCCTGGATCTCCTTCACTCCTCCCTGCTTCAACAGGAAATCCACTCACTGCCGAGATGATGAGCCATAGAGAAGGTTCCCTCGGCCCAACAGGGCCTGGGATTCTACTCCAGATATTTCCTAATTCTAAAAAAGACACGATATCACAGGCCTATATTAGATCTCTGAAATCTCAACAAATTTCTCATTAAGGAGAAATTCAAGATGATTACTGTAGGCACCCTTCTGCCATACCTCCAACAAAACGATTGACTGTTGTCATGAAGAAGACTCTTCTGAGCCTATGGAGGTAGGGCAAGATGAGGATTTGCTTTCAGAAACTGACAGGCAGTCTGAGCACATGGCTCAGTGTTTTCAAAGAAGAAGTAAACAAAGAGAGTCACGAGCTGGAAAGACACGCCCCTGCATTGACATATTCCCTAACTCGGGAGATAATGAGTTTCACCTGTTTCAGGGTAGGGCACAGCTAAGCCCTGAGAGTTACAATGATAAAAAGTGGTCATTAGCTTGGACCAAGCAGAACCGGAGGGAGGACGAGAAGGAGAACCAGAAAGGAAGCCAGCAAAGGAGCACGCTGACTAGAAGGAGTCAAGGAGGAGTGAGAACCAAGGGAGCCATATTCCTGAGGCCAGAAGGAAGCAACCCAGGACAGGGGTTATCTGGTTCCTTCCTTTTCAAAGCCAAAAGGTAGGCTTAATAATTCATACCAGTTTGAACCTAGCTATAAAGCAGTTCCCTATAGTTACCAGAAAGTAGCAAACTCCCTGGATAAAAACTACAGCATATATGGTAGTTTACAACCCTGCTCAGGAGAGTGTTTACAGAGAGAAACCACATGAGGTAAGAGAAACCGTTTGTTTCAAAGATCAGGATAGCAGCTTACTGCCACACCCTGCTATTCCTGATGCTGAGGAAATGCAGATAGACTCTGACCATAATGAAATAGTGGATGATCGGATGGACTGTACATTATCTTTGGCTGACCATGTGAATTCCCTATGCTGAACAAGGTCTGTGAGAGACGGTAAAAGCAGCAGAAGAAAAGGGAACATTTTCTTTGCTAATTGAAGCTGTTGTGATTTGTTTTGTATCAAGCATTGCACGTTTAAAGCCTGAAGCTGACAAGGCTAACTTAGCTGAGTTCATGTATAATTTCCTCAAGCCAATTGTATGGCAGTGTTTTGTCCTGAGTTATTCACTTGCATTTAATCCGCTGGGAAGGGGAAAATAAATTCTTGTCATTGCCTGAAACCACTCGACTGCAACTCATCTGTGCTCAAGGAGTAAAGGGACTTACATTCCCAGAAGGCCTTGCA
This sequence comes from Ichthyophis bannanicus, assembly GCA_033557465.1. Lineage (NCBI taxonomy): Eukaryota > Metazoa > Chordata > Amphibia > Gymnophiona > Ichthyophiidae > Ichthyophis > Ichthyophis bannanicus. The sequence goes on from CM066034.1 coordinate 71,907,646, forward strand.
GAGTTCAAGCAAGCCCATGCTCTCTGAGGCAGGAACACCACAGGCAGACCAAGTCTCAGCGCCTAGGCGTTGGGCTGGCCACCGTGAGGGTGACACTATGCTCTCTGGATCTAAAGGATGCTTGCACACACATTCTGATTTCCCCCAGACTACAGAAAGTTCCTCAGGTTTGTTTTTCAGAACAACCACTATCAGTACCAAGTCCTTCCATTTGGACTGGCCTCAGCACCCAGAGTCTTCACAAAGTGTTTAGCCATTGTAGCGGCCTACCTTCGAACTTTGGGGATCTTTCTGTTCCCCTACTTAGATGACTGGCTGCTAAGGGCAGACCGCACTTCAGCAGTCGCTTTCGCCCTAAACCAAACCATTTATGTCCTCCAGGAGTTAGATTTTGTGATAAATTATCAAAAATCACATCTCAGCCCAACTCAGGACCTCGAGTTCATAGGAGCTCATTTAGACACTGTAAGAAGCAAAGCCTTCCTGCCAGAGGAAAGACACCTCTGTCTCATTGCCTTAGCCACACAGGTCCAGTAGCAACCATCAGTTACGGCCAGAACATTCCTACGCCTCTTAGGCCACAGTGCTTCCACAGTCCATGTCGTTCCTTATGCACATCTCCACATGAGGATCGGACAGTGGACTCTCTCAAAGCAGTGGAAGCAGTCCGCAGGTCGCCTCTCAGACCCATCAGCATCACTCTGCAGATGAGAGCAGACCTTCAGTGATGGTGCACACAATCTGGTCAAAGGGTCACTTTTTGAGAAGTCTGCACCGCAGTCTATCCTAACAACCGATGTATCAAAACTAGGCTGGGGAGCCCATCTCAATGGCCTCACAACACAGTGCCTTTGGTCCACTCATGAAGCGCTCCTCCAAATCAATCTTCTAGAGCTCAGAGTGATCTTCAATGCCAAAAGTCTTCTCTCTCCAAATCGGGGGACATTCTCGTCATGTGCAGACAGACAACCAGGTGACTATGTTTTATATAAACAAACAAACAAGGAGGGACAGGCTCTCAAATACTATGCAGAGAGGCCATTCACCTTTGGAACTGGGCAGTTCCCCAAGGTATTCACCTTCAGGCAGGCTACCTTCTGGGAACACAGAATCAATTAGCTGAAAGGCTAAGCCAGATCCTTCACCCAAACAAATGGATGCTGGAACCTCAAGTAACCCAACACTTTTTCAACCTCTGGGAGACACCATTAATCAACCTTTTTGCGTCTCCCCGCAATGCCAAGCTACCTCATTTTTGTTCGAGGATTCCTTCTCCTCACAGGGAATCATCGGATGTGTTTCTCATCCATTGGAGTCAAGAGCTCCTTTATGGTTTCCCTCCACTTCTGCTTGTAGCAAAAACACTATTCAAACTCCAGGCTGACTGGGGACAAATGATTCTCATTGCCCCTTACTGACCCAGACAACCATTGTTTCCTCTGCTTCTTCAACTTGCTCAAGCACCTTCCCTCTGGCTCAGTTATTCACCAACCCTACTCTCCCAGGTTTCAAGGGACCCTTCTGCACCCAACCTCAAGCCGCTCTGCTTGACGGCCTGGAGGCTGAGCGCTTTCTCATCTCACACTTAGATCTCCAAGAGGACATGTTGCATGTCCTTTTATCTTCAAGAAAGGATTCAGCCAGATGCTCTTACGCCTTTAAATGGCGCAGGTTTTTCATCTGCTGTTCTCTTAAAACACTGGATCCTTTCACATGTCCCATTCCGGAAGTGCTCCAGTACCTCCTACATTTGTCTTCCTCTGGTCTCAAGACCAATTCAGTGAGAGTACACTTATCCGCCATTGCGTCCTCACACCATGCACTAGGAAACTGCCCTATCTTGGCGCACTCCTTAGTGGCCAGATTCATGTGGGATCTTCTCTGATCAAACCACCTTTCTGTCCTCCTCCCGCCTCATGGGATCTGAATGTTGTCCTTGCACAACTCATGTGCAGTCCTTTTGAACCAATGGAATCGGTTCCATTAAAGTTTGTAACATAGAATCTTCTTTTCCTCATAGCAGTTACCTCAGCTTCCAGAGTCAGTGAACTGCAAGCTTTAGTAAGCTATGCACCCTATACCACTTTTCACCATGACAAGGTAGTTCTTCGCACACATCCTAATTTCTTACCAAAGGTCGTTACCTCGTTCCACCTCAACCAGTCGGTCTCGCTGCTTTCTTTCTAAGGGCCCATGCCTCTCTGGCTGAGGCAAAACTTCATACTCTTGATTGCAAGAGAGTGTTGGCGTTCTATCTAGACCGCACTAAGGACTTTTCGCCGGTCCTCTGTTTGTCTCCTTTGACCAAAGTCATCTAGGGACACCAGTATCCAAGAGAACTCTTTCAAACTGGTTAGCAGATTGCATCTCCTTCGTTTATTTGCAAGCTGGGCTCTCTCTACCACACTGTGTAACAGCTCATAGTGTTAGAGCCATAGCAACTACTGTTGCTAACCTTCGCTCTGTCCCCCTCTCAGAGATTTGCCAAGCGGCAACATGGTCTTCTCTGCACACCTCCGCAGCGCACTATTGCCTGGACAAAGACTCCAGAGCTGATGTTCAGTTTGGACAAGCTGTTCTGCGAAATCTTTTTAAAATTTAGACAACTTGCCCACCGCCCATCCGACTACCTTGCGAGGAGTGCTCTGAACAAGCTGAGCCTGTCGGATCCCTGCTGCAACATCCAGCTGTCCCAGGATTCTTTCCTTGCTCAGTTGTCTTGCATTAAGGAGTCCCATATGTGAAGGCTGACTTCTGCTTGTTCCTGGAGATAGTGTAGTTACTCACTTATAACAGGAGATTTCCGGGAACAGCAGGAATCAGTCTTCACAACCTGCCCACCTCCCCTTCAAGTTGTCCGAATTTTGTTCCCATTTCTGGTATATAATTTTTATTTCTCCGCTATTCACCTGACTGAGAAGACCAGGAGGGAAGGCAGGAAGGCAGCCATGCATGCATGGAGGAGCGCTCCCAAAAGCATTCCTATTGGATGCCGGGGAGTGTTCTCGCACCAGGCTCCATCAGTGCCGACGTCACCCATATGTGAAGATTGATTTCTGCTGTTCCCAGAGATCACCTGTTACAGATGAGTAACTACGCTGTATAAGAACAACAAATGGAAAAAGAATGGGGAGAGAGGTAATGGCATCACCACAGGAGTAAGGGTTGACAAATGCAATCTCCAGGAACAAGCAGGAAGTCAGTCTTCACATATGGGTGATATCGGCATCAATGGAGCCCAGCATGGGAACACGCCCCAGCACCCAATAGGAATGCTTTTGGGAGCGCTCCTCCATGCATGCATGGCTGCCTTCCCTCCTGGTCTTCTCAGTCGTCTTTTTTTCCACGGAAACATTGGGACCTTGTCCCTGTTTCATCGCGTCAAGAGACTTCTAAGTTTTTACTAGTACCGTCGAGTACTTTCATTTTTTGCCCTTCTGTCACCGACTCGACTCCCTGTCAATTCCGGTTCCCTTTTTATTGTTTTTTTCTTTAATTATAACTTTTTTGAACTAATTTTATTTTGACTGTTTTACGGGCCTAGCACCCACATGGGCACTATTGCCCAGTTTGATCTTACCGTCCTCCTTTTTCCAACAATGGGAAAAGTCCCGGAGTGGTTTTAAGAAATGCTCAAAGTGTTCCATTACCATATCTCTGACCAATGAACATGACTGGTGCCTTAAATGTTTAGGCCCAGACCACGATGTACAGTCTTGTTCCCCCTGTTGCCATATGACTTTCAGAGGGGGAGAGAACTGAGACAAACAGAAGGCTAAGCTGTTTTCAGCAGATTCAGCTCCTTCAGTGCACTCCCGAGTCCCCGGGGGGGGGGCATCAGCTTCATTGACATCATCCCAGATTTCCAAGTCGTCATCGACACTTACACAGAAAAGCATCGCTCAGAGTCCCCAGTGCATCTTAAGAAGACATCTGCTTCGGCATCGAGGCACTCCCATTCATCAACATTGAGGTCAGTGTCTGTATCGGACACTGATCGCCGGCATCTGCACCGATCACACTCCGATGGGGACCATCCAGCTAAATAACCCTGACCGGAGGTTTCGCCCTCCAAAGCCTTACAGGGGTTAGGGGATGGCTCAGTCCTCGGCGGAGCCCCCTTTACTGGCATCGGGAGTTGTAGCCCAAACCGCAGTATCTAGAGCCATTTCTTCCCCGGTACCATCGCTCAATGACCGGGTAATCGCCACTGAGCACAGTATCGCAGCAATTTTAACTGCAGTGGCATCAATGTCCTTGGCTTTTCCACTGCAGTTGTCAATACCTCCAACATCGATGAGGGGTACGCAGTCTCTGCCTGCCGAACATCGCTTGATGGAGCAACTGGTGCCATGATCCTTGATACTGCCTCGCTCGGTACCATTTACATCAAAGCATTCTACGTCTTCCGACCATCAAAGGTATCGAGGCCTGGACGGGGATTACTTTGACTTCCTACTGGCCTCCGGTTCTGAAGTATCCGACCTGGAGTCCACTGATACCAATCCACATCGAGAGATACCGTCGGATCCATTGCCTCCCTAGGAGAGGAGATGATCACTGTCCGAAGAATGTCCTTCCAGGACTTTATAAAGGATATGGCGGCTGCTCTACAGGTATCGGTAACTACCAAGATGGAACTGACCAAAGAACTGGATTACTCTTCAGTATCCCTCAGCACTGAAGGAGGCTGCAACCCTCCCAGTGTATAACATCCTAAACAACTTTAATGACTTCAATGTGGGTGGCTCCCATGTGGACACTAGCAGTCTGTAAATGTCTGGATACCCTTTATAGGGTGCCACCCTCTCCAGGTTTCCAAAAGCCACAACTTCCACACCATTCCATGGTGGTTGAGTCAGCCATGCGAAAGATTAAAAGTCAGAGGAATCACTCCTCTGTACCTTCAGGCAGAGAAGCAAGAGCCCTCGATGCCTTTGTTAGGAAAGCTTTTCAAGCAACGATGCTTGCCTCCTGGGTTGACTCATACATGCTATACATGGGCATGTTCTTTAAAGACGTGGCTAGAGAACTGTCTGATTTCACAGCCCTGCTACCTTCTGACAAACGAGCGCTTCATCAAGTCCTAATATCTCACACCCAAAACGCCTCTAAATTCCTGATAAGGGCAGCATTTGATGCTATTAAAGCCAACAGCAGGGCAGTTGCAGCCTGCATTGGTGCTAGGCGGATGGCCTGGCTTCAGGCATCTGACCTGGAACAGTGGATAAATTGATCAACATTTCCTGTAATAGAGAAAACCTCTTTGGCCAGAGATGGAGAGAGAAGGCAGGGGAGATAGAAACTGATGACCTCACAATGGAGAGGCTCTCAAGAAAAACAGCAGTTTCTTCCAAGAAGAAACCATTTTACCCTAAGAAAAAGAGGCTCTACTCTCCCTACCATACCTACCCAACTTATTCTGCTCCTCAACAACAGCAGAGAGAGCAGGGTACTAAGCAACCTTGCAAAGCTAAGGTAGCTAAACCACAACCTACCCCTGCACCTCAGCCCACCCAGAATTTGACTCTCTTCAAGAGAGCATATCCAGTTGTCCCATAGAATTCCCTCCCCTAATTCCAAGGAGATTGGTCCATTTTGCACATTGATGGGGCTTCATCACCTCAGAACCCTGGACCTTAAAGCTAGTCAGCAGTGGCCTAAGGAGCTCCCACCCATTCACTTTGTGGCCCCACCCTGTGTGGATCTCCAACACATGTCCTTACTACAACAGGAGATCCACACTCTACTCACAGAGGGAGCAATAGAGGAGGTCCCTCCATCTCAACAAGTTCTAGGGTTCTACCCCCAATGCTTTCTTATCCCAAAGAAGACAGGAGATCTAAGACCTATCTTAGATCTCCAAAATCTCAACAAATTTCTTGTCAAAGAAAAGTTCAAAATGATTTCACTAGATACCTTTCTTCCTTACCTCCAACCAAATGATTGGCTATGCTCTTTGGATCTAAAGGATGCATATTCTGTACACACATCCTAATCCACCCAAGTTACAGAAAGTTCCTCAGATTCACCTTTCAGAATAACCATTATCAATATCGGGTCCTGCCTTTCGGCCTAGTTTCAGCTCCATGAGTCTTCACAAAGTGTCTGGCTGTCATGGCAGCCTACCTCTGGACACTGGGCATCTTTTTGTTCCCTTACTTAGATGACTGGCTGATAAGGGCAGATACCATCCAAAAAGTCCTACAAGACTTGGGGTTTGTTATAAGTTATCCAAAGTCACATCTGGTTCCGACCCAGAACCTGGGATCAGAGGAGCTCAACTGGATACCATTTGACCCTGAGCTTTCCTCCCAGATGACAGATGAGTCCGGTTAGTTTCCCTGGCCACTCAGTTTCAACACCAATCGGCGGTGGAGGCCAGGACCTTCCTTCACTTACTAGGCTACGTAGCATCCACGGTACATGTGGTACCACATGCCCGACTCAACATGTGGGTCGGACAGTGGAAGCTTTCGCAACAGTGGACACAATCCACAGGTCAACTGTCCAACCTCATCATAATTTCTCTTCAGATGAGAACATCTTTTCAATGGTGGACTAACCCAGAGACCCTAGTCGTAGGGTTACCTTTTCAAAAGTCTGCACCACAATCTATCCTGACAACTGATGCATCAAAGCAAGGTTGGGGGGGGGGCTCACCTCAACAGTCTCACCACCCAGGGTCAGTGGTCTCCTCGGGAGAACTCCCTTCACATCAGTCTCCTGGAACTCAGAGCAATCTTCAGCACCATCCATATGTTCTTTCACCACCTGACAGGCCAATCAGTCCTCATCCAGACAGACAATTAGGTGGCCATGTTCTATATCAGCAAACAGGAGGTACAGGCTCTCCATCCTTTTTGCACAGAGGCAATATGCCTCTGGAACTGGGCAATCTCTCTCGAAGAATCCACCTTCATGCAGTATACCTCCCAGAAGTGGAAAATCAGCCGACAGGCTGTCACGTTGTACAACCGCATGAGTGGCAGTTGAAATTCATGTAGCATATCACGTGTTCCACCTCTGGGGAACACCACTATTTGATCTCTTTGCTTCTCCTTGCAATGCTCAGCTACCTCGGTTTTGCTCGAGAATTCTGTCCCCGCTTAGAGAGACCTCAGATGCCTGTCTCCTACACTGGGGAGGGAGTCTACTCTGTCTTTCCCCCCTCATTGCAAAAACATTATTCAAACTCCAGTCCGACCAGGGTACAATGATTCTCATTGCACCTTACTGGCCCAGGCAACCATGGTTTCCTCTTTTTCAATTAGCCCAGGCTTTTCCCCTTCGCCTAGGATCTGCATCAAATCTCCTTTTCTAGGAGCAGGGGACCCTTACGCACCCCAGCCTCAACACTCTCTGCTGGACAGCTTGGCTGCTGAATGCTTCGTCCTCTCACATTTAGGACTTCAAGAAGATGTTTTATACATTCTTCTCTCTTCCAGGAAAGATTCAACCAGATGATGATGCTTTCAAGTGCTACAGGTTCTCACAATGGTACACACAGAGAACTTTAGACCCCTTCACATGTCCAATTCTGGATCTCCTCCAGTACCTGTTCCACCTATCCTCATCGGACATGTATGAGTTCATTTATGCGCTATAGCTGCTTCTCACCAGGCCTTAGAGTGATTGTCTGTCTATCTCGGCGCACCCACTGATATCAAGATTCATGAGAGGTCTGCTCTTGTCCAAGCTGCTGCTGCGCCTGCCGGCTAGGGCATGGGATTGAAATGTAGTTCTCACACAGCTCATGCAGAGCTCCTTTGAGCCTTTGGCCTCTGCTCCTTTAAAATTCCTCACATGAAAAGTCCTATTTCTAGTAGCTTTGACTTCAGCTCGCAGAGTTAGTGAGCTGCTGGTGTTTGGTGGATTACGCTTCATATACTAGATTCCACCATGATAAAGTTGTTCTCCAGACACATCCCAAGTTCTTACTGAAGGTTGTCTCTTCCTTCCATCTCAACCAGTCAATCCCGCTGACAACTTTCTTTCCTAGGCCTCACAGCTCCTGGGCTGAGGCGCAGCTCCATACTCTTGATTGCAAGAGAGCATTAGCTTACTACCTCAACCATACAAAAGGTTGTCATAAATCTTTTCAGCTTTTTCTCTAGTTTGACCAAAGTAATTTAGGCTTACCAGTTACCAAGAGGATTCTCTCTAACTGGATTGCAGACGGCATATCATTTGCTTATTCGCAGGCTGGCCTGTCCCTTACAAGAACACGTCAGAGCCCACAATGTCCGAGCTATGGCTACTACAGTGGCCCATCTCCGTTCCGTCTCCATTGCATAAATCTGCCAAGCAGCCAGATGGTCTTCGCTGCATACCTTTGCAGCTCACTATTGCCTGGACAAGGACTCCAGAAGTGATGCTCAATTCGGACAATCTGTTCTCTATAAACTTTTTCAAATTCAGGCAACTTGCTCTGCGCCCCAACTGCAACCTTCAGTTGCGCCAGGACCCTTTATTCCCTCGCTCAGTTGTCATGGGCTAGGGAGTCCATATGTGAAGACTGACTTCCTGCTTGTTCTGGAGATAGCATAGTTACTCATCTGTAACAGGTGATCTCCGGGAATCAGTCTTCACAAACCGCCCACCTCCCCTTTAAGTTGCTCCTTTTTACTTTTTTCAATTTTCTCTGCTATTCACCTGACTAAGGAGACCAGGAGGGAAGGTGGGAAGGCAGGCACGCATGCGCGTAACAACAATCTAGGTACGTATGACCTAGATTGGCCACTGTTGGAAACAGAATACTGGGCTTGATGGACCTTGGTCTGACCCAGTATGGCATATCTTATGATCTTATGTTCTTAACACTCCCAAAAGCATTCCTGTTGGATGCCGGGGAGTGTTCCCACACCGGGCTCCGTTGATGCCGACGTCATCCATATGTGAAGACTGATTCCTGCTGTTCTCGGAGATCACCTGTTACCTCTCCTGTGCCTCAAAATTGCTTGTCCCTCTTTGTCACGCCAGCCAGGATCTTATTGCATTCCACTGTGGTGCTGGCTTGCCATGGGCACCACCACCATCTCTAAACCACCCACGAGAATCCTGTGGTGAAGGCTATACTGCAACGTCTCCTTTGCTGCATTTCATTGGTGCCAGACGAATTCAGCTTGGAGATGCAGTTGTATGCAGCATGTCATCTGAATGTTGATGTCACACAATTGCTCTTCCTTCCGGAGAACTAATGTAACATGGTGGGGCCACCCACTATGTATGATTGGGCCAGCAGATGGCCATATGATGGGCAGGTGCATGAAAACCAAAAATGATTCATATTGTTTTGGTACTGCATATTGTTGGCCTGAGCTGGAAGGTAGGAGTGGATTCAAAGGGAAGGTGAACTTATGTATTTGCTGCTCCATTTTATCGCCCGGTAGGCCAAATTTCTGATGGGGTTTGGAGACAGTGGGCAAAAGAGGTGATTATATGGCTAAGCAGTAATGTGCTATTTGCAACATCATGCATACGTTTGATGGGGATTAGGGACAATAGATGGAGGAAGTGGTGAAGATGAAAGGGGAGGACCATGGAAAGAGTGAATGGATCTATATGGTGGGGGGTTCATAGTAGGGAGCGATTCACAAATGTATGTTTGCCTATGGCCCATACGGTGTTGATCCTGCCCTAAATGCTGATGTTTCTTTGTACAGTTAGTTATTGAAGTGGATTTGTTATACCATTTCTCCCAGTCAAAACAGTGAACATGCGAATATAAAAATCAGACAGGACCTATTGTTCTGCTTTGATTGCAGCTGTGTCGGGGCAGTTTCTCCAAATGGGTTAGTTTTGCATATACCAGGACAGTCATGAACCTCACTTCTAAGCCAGGGTATGTGGAGTATGATCTCAGTCTCTTAAATTTACTGCTAATGCTATAGGGTTTGTAGCATTAAAGTAGTAATACATTATCTTCTCTTTATCTGCAGAAGTCCGTTTGACTGTAGTTAATCCTCTTAAACCATAGAGATGAATGAAAAAGTTATCTCCTGCCACAGTGGACCCATAAACATGCCCATCATGGCCTTTATCCATGCCAGAGATGTCATCTGCATCTGCAGTGTCTGCACTATCACTACCACCATCATTAGCCCTAGTGCGAAGGCTACAGGTAGGCACCTTTTTATCCTGGATGACATGCGGCCAGTATGTATTTTTTTTTCCTATCTTCAGGTTTGCACAATGGGGTCACCAAATGAAGGTACCCAGCAAAACTTGGGGAGGGAACTATATTCTCTCCCCCTAAGAGATGCACAGCAATTCACCAACCACAGCTAGTGAATTTTATGCTGCACTGCAGCTGCTGTTTGTTGCCGTAGGTGACTATCTAGTCTGCCTAATGGTTAAGCCAGCCCTGGCTAACAGTCTAGTCCAGAGGTTCCCAACTGTTGTGTTGTGACAATTTTTTATGCTTGAAGAAAGAAGGCAAGTCAGAGCCCACTGCTTTCGGTGGTAAAGTCTTGATTTCTGTTTCCCGCACCACACCCCACCCCAATCCCAGCAGAAGAGTTAGCAGGTTGCACATCTTACCTACTGCTACCTTATCAGCTTCCCTCTGAAGTCGGAACTGTGTGGGGTTATCATGCCATACAATTCCAACTGCAGAGGGAAGCTGGCAAAGGAGGAGACAACAGCATATAAGACGTGCCACTTACCCAATTCCTCTTGTTGATTGGAGGCAGTCTTGAGAGGAGAAGGGAAAATGATGCCAGGAGGAAGGAGGAAAATGATGATGTCAAAGGGATGAGGGAATGGACAACTGTGATGTTACAAGAGTGGAAAGGAGAGAGAGGACAATAATGATGCTAGGGAGTGGGAAGGAAAAGAGATGATACTGGCAATGGAGAAGGTAACAGTGTGTCGCAAAATAGTGAACCCCAGTATTAGCTGTGCTGAGACATAAAAAAGGCTGAGAATCACTAGTCTAGCCCAGGGGTCTGCAACCTTTAAGACATAAAGAGCCACTTGGACCCGTTTCCGAAGGGAAAAAAAAACCTGGGAGCCGCAAAACCATTGCGACATTTAAAACAAATCTAACACTGCATATATTGTTTCTTACCTTAATGCTATATATGACCCCCTACTTTTCCTGTTAAAATATAGGTGTTTGGCCTATACTCGCCGTATAAGACTACCCCTCTTCCTTCGCACACCAAAAAAAATACGCCAGAAAATATCACAACAACAAGTAACAATATTTGATTTCAAAATTATGATGATTTTGTAGTCAAATCACTAATATGAAATAAAATTATTTTTTCTACCTTTGTTGTCTGACCAATTTATTCTTTGATCATGCTGGTCCCGATCTGAGGCTTCTGCTTTCCTGTCTTCTCTTAGCTCTCTTTCTGTGGTCTATGGTCCATCTGCCATTTCTTATCTCTTCTTTCGTTTTCTTCACTTCTTTCCATCAGCCTATTTCCAGTCCCAGTAACCCTCCCCAATATCAGCCCCTTTCCAGTCCTCACTCCCAGTACCTTCCAATGTCAACTTGCATTCCCATGATTGCCACTGGTGTCCATTTCCTTCCAATCCCCCTCCTTCCCCACTGACCAGTCCCTTCTAGTACAAATACCATGGCAGCCTTAGCCCCCAGTTATCTTCCAGGGCCAGCAGCTCTATCCTCCCCTCCCCACAATCAGCCCATGCCCATTCAAAGCCCCCCAATCAGCTCGCTTCCAGTGCTAATCCCCCCTCAACCCCATTACCAGTGCTAGCCTCCCCTAATCAGCCCAATACCAGTCCTACCCCCCATCAGCTCATTACCAGTCCTAGCCTCCCCTAATCAGCTCATTTCCAGTGCTAGTCCCCTCAACCCCATTACCAGTGCTCCATCCCTCCATGTCAGCCCCCTCCATGTCAGCCCCCCTCCCTCCATCCATATCAGCTCCCTCCCTCCATGTCAGCCCCCTCCATCCCTCCATGTCAGCCCCCTCCCTCCCTCCATGTCAGCCCCCTCCCTCCATGTCAGCCCCCTCCATCCCTCCATGTCAGCCCCCCTCCCTCCATCCATATCAGCTCCCTCCCTCCATGTCAGCCCCCTCCATCCCTCCATGTCAGCCCCCTCCCTCCATCCATATCAGCTCCCTCCCTCCATGTCAGCCCCTCCTCCCTCCATCCATCCATGTCAGCCCCCCCTCCCTCCATGTCAGCCCCCCTCCCTCCATCCATATCAGCTCCCTCCCTCCATGTCAGCCCCCCTCCCTCCATCCATCCATATCTGCTCCATCCCTCCATGTCAGCCCACCTCCCTCCATGTCAGCCCCCCTCCCTCCATCCATCCATATATGCTCCCTCCCTCCATGTCAGCCCCCCTCCCTCCATCCATCCATATCTGCTCCCTCCCTCCATGTCAGCCCCCCTCCCTCCATCCATCCATATCTGCTCCCTCCCTCCATGTCAGCCCCCCTCCCTCCATGTCAGCCCCCTCCATCCCTCTATGTCAGCCCCCCTCCCTCCCTCCATGTCAGCTCCCCTCCCTTCTTCTGCAGCCGCGGCTCCCTGCCTCTTACGGAACCGCGGCTGTGCTTTTAAAATCATCTCGGAGCCCTTCCTGTCTTGACGGGCTCCGTGCAGCATTGTCCCGCCTCCAAACTTCCTTTAGAGGCGGGACAATGCTGCACGGAGCCCGTCAAGACAGGAAGGGCTCCGTGATGATTTTAAAAGCACAGCCGCGGTTCCCTAAGAGGCAGGGAGCCGCGGCTGCAGAAGAAGGGAGGGAGCTTACAACACCATTGCCTGTCACCGGGCGGGCAGTGTGCTCCGGAGCCGCGGCAAAGGTGAGAAAGAGCCGCATGCGGCTCCGGAGCCGCGGGTTGCCGACCCCTGGTCTAGCCAGTTCTTCGAATATTACACAGCCTGCTGAAGCCTTTTGGTTAATAGTAGTTAGGGTTCTCTGTGGTCAAGCCAAATAAGGTAATCACACATAGGTGAAGTCAATGCCTGACAGCCCCTGTCCAGTCTTGCTCTCCTAGAGTCCAGAAAACTTTCCATGACATGTGCGACAGCCCCCTACCTAGTGGAAACTTCCACTGATGCCCATGTCATTGCCTTGCCAGTCTGTTTTATCCACCTATGTGTCCTACCTATTCACTAAACACTATAATACCATAGAAAACCTTCCAATCAACTTAGATAAAGGCTAAACAAGAACCTGTCTAAAATCAAGATTATACTCCCTATTACAATAATACGTACAACTTAAATGAATAATCTTTCCATTCCAATGCATCAATACCCCTCTTGTATATAGTTAAAATTGAGTTAGAAACAGTACTACAGTTTAAATTGTTACACAATCTGTGTTAGTTGATTCATTGAACTAATCCGCATAGTTTTTACATACACTTTGTTGTTCAAGTTAAGATGTTCATTGTAAAAAGTTATAACTGTTCTATGTAAAACAAGCTCTGCATTGTTAATTGTTGTTAAATGTACACCGCAACTGATCGCTGGAAGATGCGGTATATAAATAAGTGTTAAATAAATAAATAAAAAATAAAAATAAATAAAATAAATAAACTGGATCTCTGCTCCCTTATCTTCCCTATGACTGACAAGACTAACAAAACTAAGCCTAACACCAAATTGAAGAAGCTTGGCTTCAAAAAGTGTCCCTAATGCTCTAAAAACATGATGATGTCTAACACCATGTCTGCATTTTCTGCCTAGGGCCTAGACATGAGGTCTCTGCTTGCCCTAAATGTGCCAGGATTCAGAGCATGCTGCAGCAGAAGGCATTTCCAACTATATTGGATCCTCAACAGTGTTCTAGTTCACAGAGGTACAGCAGATCCACTGCTGTGGACCCAAATCCTCCTGCTCAGCGAGTTGGCTCTTTGATCCACTCTTCCTCGCCCTGTGTGGCAGACTCTCTGCCATCAGGAGCATAGCCAGATGGCAGCTTACATCTCCCTTCAACCCTGCTCCATGGGGGACGTGCCCTATGTAGACCCCTGTGCTGAGGGAACTGCTCCTGTGCCAACAGGTATGGCTCATTTGGCACCAGCCACTGTCAGCATTGCTGCTGATGATACTACTTGCTGCACCCAAAGATCCACATGAAGAAGTAGCTCTGTTCTTTAAGCCAATAAAGAGAAGTGTCTTCCATGGATCCGCCTACCAGTATTCAAGTTCCGCCCACCACTTAAACAATACTGCTGACAGCTGGCACAGAGAAATATATCAATTGTGCAATACCTCCTTCAGAGCAAGCTGGCTTAGAGATTCTCAGCACAGTCGCTCCAGATCTGTAGACAGATATAAGTGCAGATGTCCCCAACACAGCAGATCATGTTCAAAAAAACACAGAGGCTCCCGGCATAGCAGATCCAGATGTTGCATGGACATAGCCACTGCAAGAGACACAGGAGGAGTTCTTCTTCCTTTTCTCTTTCTTTCTCCTCCAGGAGTGCTTCCCCTGTTCACTCTTCGCTTCTACAGCCGCAGATTCCCTCTGCCATGTCCTCCTACCCTCCTGCCTTGAGGCCTCAAACGCCTGTGGAGAAACCAGAGCTGGTCAGTATTCTATGGAGGCTGTAGGACAACTACCTGTATCCACACCATGTCTCCCCAGTGTCAACAGATCAGCATATCACACATCGTTCATCTGGCTTATCCTGCTGTTCATGGAGAACACCCATTTAAGGTAAGCAACCTAACTGTACAAAAAGCACGCATCTTGGTCATAGGCTAGCTGCCAAATAGTCTGGTCTGTGGTCAGTGTACAATGCTGTCAAACAAAGCCGATCAGCAGGTGGAAGCAGCATCTGTACGAGGTAAAATTTACTAGGCCCAAGTGATATTTCTCAGTGTAGCAAAGAAATTCCAGCAGGGTCTTTGCTGAAAAATTTTCTCTCAACAAAAATCCAAGGGCTGGAGCGCATGTGCGATGGGCCTACTGCTTAACATGACAGTGGGACACTGCCCCCTCTCCCTGCCGATCGTGACTGCGATCTCACCAAGAGGGAATAAGTCAATTTCCTGATCGTCCCTCCAGTCTAGTCCCGGACTCTCTGGGTTTGTCAACCTCCTCCAGCAGCTTTGGAGACTGAGAAACTTCACTCCTGTGATGTCACCAGTATATAAGGACTGGAACCGCCTCCTCTCACCAGTTTATCAGTCTCCAAAGCAGCTAGAGGAGTGGTGAGCCCAGGAATTTCGGGGCTCACTAGAGGAATGATTAAGGAGAGTGTTAGGTTTGTAGGGGGTTTAAAAAAAAAAGATTGAAAGAAGCCACAGGGGTGCTAATTTGAAGTCTCTACCTGTAGTTGGTACAGGTAATCTGGCCTTCCGTTGCCCTGAGGTCCTCTGTTTCCTGCCATTTTCCTTCCCTTCCTCCCTAGAGGCAGTCAGCAGCTAGCCTTTGGTCTTGAACAGACTGGGGGAGAGGACCGGCAGCTGGTTACCGTTCCATTTAAGGAAGGAGCAGGAACCAGAACAGTGCTGAGCTCAGCGTGTGCAGAAGAGTTGCCTGCCAGCGCTTTGAGCCGTCGGCTGCAGCTGCATCTGTTTTCTGACTGTTTTAGCAACACCGGCGATTGACCACCTTTCCAGGCTGCTTCCGCTGGGCCGGAGCACGGGTCAAAAGGCAGCAGTCAATTCGCAGCGGTGATGGAGGTAAAGCAGCGTCTTTCAGGCAGGATCTGCAGTTTTTGAAAGGGCAGGCCGGACCGCGTGTGCACAGCGCGGGAAAATGCCGTTGGCAATCCCGGGGCTTCTGAGGCTTGTAATTCGGTGAGGGAGCCTCATTTTCAGTGGTTTTCTTCAGCTTTTGACTGGGGAGGTGATGCTGAGGGACGACCATACAAAAAAAAATTTTTTTGTTTTACTTTTTGGTCTGTTTTGCGGCATGCGTTGGGCAGTGCAGCATGCCTTCCAGACAGCTCTGCCTGTTGTGTGGGGCCAAGAGGAGTTCGGTATCACAAGAAGGAGTATGCAGGGGCTGTAGTCAGGAAGCTAAGGAACTAGTTTCAGAGACAGAAGCGGGTGGGCAAGAGGACTTGGGGGAGGTTTCCGAGCCCATCATTGCGTCTCTACCTAGTTCAGAACCGTGGCCCAGTACAGCTTCCGTTCAGGAACCTCCACTTCCACAGCTGCTTGTATTGTGGAGTTTGGCGGCAATATTTTCGCCAGATTTCATGGCTCTACTACAAAAGGCGTTGAGCGGCTCCCAGGGGTCGCAGGCAGCCGGTACCTCAGGGGCTGAGCTCGGGCGGAAGAGACCGAGTTCACCTTTACAGGCGGCGGGGACCGGCGTCAGCGCAAAAAGGTCCAGAGTGGATACAGATCAACTAGAGCAGTCGCTCATTTCGGAGGACATACATTCAGAGCAGGCGGACCTGGAAGGTCTAGAGGAGGAGGATCTGGAGGAAGGTGAAATTAAGGAGCAAGAGGATCACGCAAGGGTGGTCCGGGTGTTCTGCAGGGAGGAACTACCGGCACTCATTGTGGAGTCCCTCAAAACTCTTAATATGCCAAGGGCCCTGCAGAGGATTCTACCCTGGAGGATCCATTGCTGCAGGCTTTTCAGAAGACTCAGAGGGCTTTCCCGGTGCATAGAGTGTTTAAGGAGATGATTCAGGAGGAATGGGATATGCCTGAAGCCACCCTTAAGGGGTCTAGGGTTATGGCGAGGCTTTATCCGCTGTTGGATCAGGACCGGGAGTTGTTTAAGGCTCCAAGAGTAGATGCTGCCGTGTCAGCGGTTACCAAGAAAACTACCATCCCGGTGGAGGGTTCAGCATCCCTCAAGGATGCGCAGGACCGTAAGTTAGAGACCTTGCTGAAACAAGTCTTTGAGGCAAATGCACTATCCTTACAGGCGTCTATTTGTGGGGCCTGGGTGGTGAGAGCCTGCTTACGGTGGGCACAGCGCTTCAAGGGGACCACTCGGGGGAGGAGGCCGAGGAGGCGTCCAGATTGGAATCTGGGGCGGCATATCTAGCCGATCTTCAGTATGACCTTATCCAGGGATTAGCGAAGAGTATGGCGTTGGTAGTTGCGGGGAGGCGATGTCTTTGGCTGCGAAATTGGGCAGCAGACTGTTCTTCCAAGGCGAGATTAAGTAAGCTTCCTTTCCGCGGCAAGCTACTATTTGGAGAGGAATTGGATAAGTTGGTGTAGGATTTAGGGGAGTCAAAGGGCGGTAGGTTGCCGGAGGACAAGCAGAAGCAGGGGCGTACAGGTCCCGGCCTTCAGGGGCAGCAGCGGAAGTTTCGCCGTTTCCGTTCCCCGAGGTTTGGTCAGAGCAAGCGGGGACGTTTTCCTGGGCGGACCCAGGGATTTCGGGGGTTTCGAGGAGCGAGCAGAGCTTTTACGGCTGCATCCTCGTCCTCCAATTTCAGAAAGTCGCAGTGAAGCCAGGAGGGTCCAGGGGGAACTGGTTCCCGTAGGGGGTCGGCTACGGGATTTTTACCCTGCCTGGACCCGACTCACTTCCGATCAGTGGGTGTTAGAAGTGATTCGAGAAGGTTATGCATTGGAGTTGCAGCGCTCAGTGACCGACTCTTTTGTGCGGTCACCCTGAAGCCTCGCAACAGATAAGCTGACGCGATTGCTTCTTTCAACCATCAAGCAATCGACCCTTTAGAAGCTGCCTCTCCTTGCCTTGGACCCGCAAACAGCACAAACAACCTGTCAGACTTACGGATATGAAGCATTTTTTGAAGGCAGTAGCACTTCTGAGGCCGCCACGTAAGCGAGTGGTTCCAGCATGGGACCTGCCGTTGGTTTTGGAGGCGTTGGGGAAAGCGCCTTTTGAGCCTTTAACGGAGGCATCGTTGAAAGATCTTACCCTTAAGGTGGTGTTTTTGGTGGCCATTGCCTCGGCCAGGAGAGTTTCTGAGTTGCAGGCGTTGTCTTGTAGAAAGCCGTTTCTGTCCTTCTCTGCTTCCAAGGTAGTTTTGTGGCCAGTGCTGTCGTTTTTGCCTAAGGTGGTATCGTTTTTTCATCTGAACCAAGTTGTCTCCTTGCCAGTTTTCGCTTCCAAAAGAAGGGCCAGGTGACGGAACACCTTCATCGGTTGGATGTTGGGCGAGCCTTAAAGCAGTATGTGGCTAGAACGGCTAGTTTCCGTAAGTCTGACAGGTGGTTTGTGCTGTTTGTGGGTCACTGATGATGTTGGGATATGGCTCAGGAGAATGAACGTCATATATGGGAAGAACTTTTCAAAGGAGAATGTTGGCTGGTTTGAGCAAATCCACACCAAGCAGTGACGTTTGCAGGCACTGCAACAAATAAATAACTAACCCAGAAAATACTAACACCGGTGAAATTAAGCAAATAATTTTTGTTGGAAGAGCCAACTCAGTCAAGGGGAAGAAAACCCCATACCGTCGTGGCAAATTCCTTTTTAATAAATATTTCTTTTTTAGAAAATTTTTCTTCGTTTTTAAAAGAATCAGTGGGCACTTAACTGAAGTAACAGTCCTTCTTCATCCAGAGAGCAATGTAGCAGATGACGTGGCACGTTTCGGGGCCGATCATAGTGTATGCCCCTGCTTCAGATCTAAGACTTCGCTCAATGAACTTGCATTGCATGATAGTGCCTCAAGAAGCCGGTTTTTTATCACGGCAGACGTCACGTAACCCAGCCCTCCAACGCCCAGCTGTAGGGGACGTCAACCAAAGCAGCCAATCAGAATTAAAAGGGGAAAAGTCACCATTTGAAGACCCGCCCCTATATCTGAGCATGGCCATCAAATCAACAATGGGAATTAAATGATAGTGTACCAGTCCAATTGTGCGTTGAGACCATGAGGGGAAACAGAGTTCAAACGATAAATCCATCTTTGCTCCCGATGTTGTAGGATTTGTACGCGATTGCCTCCACGTGGATCAGGTGGTATAAAGTCCAAAATTCTCCAGGTGAGCGATTCAAAGGAATGAGCCTTGGAAAGGCAATGTTCCACTATGGGCGCTGATAAGGTCTCCGTACGAAGTCTAGATGCATGTTCTCCTAGGCGGACTTTAAAAGGTCTGGTGGTGCGGCCAATATAATAGGTCGCATGGACAGACAAGAAGGTAGACCACATAAGATGTGGCACAATTAGTGTGCCATCGGGCATGATGAACATAATGAGTATGATCGTCCTGCCAGGACGGACCAGAGATAGTATTATGACAATAAGTGCAACTGCCACAAGGGAAATGCCCCACATTTTCATGAAACTTTGTTGGGCGATCTAAAACCGGTGCAGTATGAACTAACATGTCCCGTAAATTAGACTGCCTAGAATATGCTATCCGTAGACGTTTACGAAAACAGGAGTGCAACCCCAAGATAGGCCAATAACGATGCAAAATACCTACAATTTTGGAGGAGCCTCTCATATAGGGAAACACAGCCGTAACGTCATCTGACGAATTAGAAAGGGAAGAACCCTGTAACAACCATTCCCTATGAACGTGACAAGCACGCTTGTAGGCCTGATTAACTACATAAGAGGGATACCCCCTAGCTAGTAAACGAGAGCTTAAATCTTCTTTATATGGACAGGCACAAAATTGCTATTGGATGAGTTTCTTCAAGTTTTGAATTCGTTCAAGACCAACATACAATTTACAGCACAGATTGCTACCCAGAGCATTCAGTTTCTGGACATCACCGTAACTTTGACAGCACATGGTTTTGAGACCTCTCTTTACCGTAAGAAAGTTCAACGGAACACTCTCCTGCGCTTTGATAGTTTCCACCCACCCTCCTTAAAGCGTGGATTACCCTTTGGCCAGTTCCTTCGTCTTCGAAGGAACTGTACTCAGCAGACTTCAAGCGTCATGCCGCTGATTTAAGCTCTCGTTTACTAGCTAGGGGGTATCCCTCTTATGTAGTTAATCAGGCCTACAAGCGTGCTTGTCACGTTCATAGGGAATGGTTGTTACAGGGTTCTTCCCTTTCTAATTCGTCAGATGACGTTACGGCTGTGTTTCCCTATATGAGAGGCTCCTCCAAAATTGTAGGTATTTTGCATCGTTATTGGCCTATCTTGGGGTTGCACTCCTGTTTTCGTAAACGTCTACGGATAGCATATTCTAGGCAGTCTAATTTACGGGACATGTTAGTTCATACTGCACCGGTTTTAGATCGCCCAACAAAGTTTCATGAAAATGCGGGGCATTTCCCTTGTGGCAGTTGCACTTATTGTCATAATACTATCTCTGGTCCGTCCTGGCAGGACGATCATACTCATTATGTTCATCATGCCCGATGGCACACTAATTGTGCCACATCTTATGTGGTCTACCTTCTTGTCTGTCCATGCGACCTATATTATATTGGCCGCACCACCAGACCTTTTAAAGTCCGCCTAGGAGAACATGCATCTAGACTTCGTACGGAGACCTTATCAGCGCCCATAGTGGAACATTGCCTTTCCAAGGCTCATTCCTTTGAATCGCTCACCTGGAGAATTTTGGACTTTATACCACCTGATCCACGTGGAGGCAATCGCGTACAAATCCTACAACATCGGGAACAAAGATGGATTTATTGTTTGAACTCTGTTTCCCCTCATGGTCTCAACGCACAATTGGACTGGTACACCATCATTTAATTCCCATTGTTGATTTGATGGCCATGCTCAGATATAGGGGCGGGTCTTCAAATGGTGACTTTTCCCCTTTTAATTCTGATTGGCTGCTTTGGTTGACTCCCCTACAGCTGGGCGTTGGAGGGCTGGGTTACGTGACGTCTGCCGTGATAAAAAACCGGCTTCTTGAGGCACTATCATGCAATGCAAGTTCATTGAGCGAAGTCTTAGATCTGAAGCAGGGGCATACACTATGATCGGCCCCGAAACGTGCCACGTCATCTGCTACATTGCTCTCTGGATGAAGAAGGACTGTTACTTCAGTTAAGTGCCCACTGATTCTTTTAAAAACGAAGAAAAATTTTCTAAAAAAGAAATATTTATTAAAAAGGAATTTGCCACGGCGGTATGGGGTTTTCTTCCCCTTGACTGAGTTGGCTCTTCCAACAAAAATTATTTGCTTAATTTCACCGGTGTTAGTATTTTCCGGGTTAGTTATTTATTTGATTGGTTTTACCGGGAATAGGGTATTAGTGTTTTGAGTGGCACTGCAACAAAGGCACGTGTTCCTTTTGAGACTGCAAATACAGACATGCTTGCCTTCATTGCACAGCCCCCACCCTGCCTCTCTGCGCCAGGAGATTGCAGCCCAAAGCTGTTCCACAACAGAAGCAATGACACTGCATTTCTATGAGGCCCTGCACCAGTTTCCATTGCAGTCATGGACCCCTCACTAGGGGTCTACCCAAATAGAACTGATGCTAAGTGTCTAGGTGATGGCTTCTGGTTTGGTTTTATCATTCTTTTCCACAGGCGCACCCAGGGTCCCATTACTCATCCAACACAACCACTGTGACACCTTTGGCCCATGATATAGGAGAAGCTCAACTCCTAGGTCAATGTATGGACGGCTACTTCCACAACCCGCCTTTCCCTAAATTTCACATATCTCTCCTGATGGTGGTTACCAAAAAGGATCCTGGAAAGTACAGGCTGATACACAGCCCCTCCTTCCCTCAGGGGCACTCTGTGAATGATTCCATACCCAGAGACGCCTGCACTGTGCAGTATGCCTCTTTCGACCAGGCCCAGGACTTAGATGTTTCGAAGGTGTGGTAAATCAAGTACCCCGATAAAGATAAAGTCCAGGCTTTTAGTAGAGGCTCGTACCTGGCCAAGATCGACACAGTCAGCCTTCAGACTGCTCCCAATCCACCCCACCTGCTTTCCCCTGCTGGGTTTTCACTTCAAGGGCATGTACTACTTCCACAGATGCATGCCCATGGGATGCTCAGTATCCTGCTCGGCCTTTTGAAGCGTTCAGTAGCTTTCTCCAGTGGGTGGCACAACGGTGTACTGGGCTGTGATCCGTGGTGCACTACCTTGATGACTTTCTGTTCATCAGACCAGAGCATTCCGGCATCTGCGTGATGCTCTTGGACCCTTTTGGAGTGACCGAAGATATCAATGCTTGACCCAGTACAAGCACTGTGGAACTTGTGTCTCTTGGGGAAACTGCTAGGTACATATGACCTAGATTGGCCACTATTGGAAACAGAATACTGGGCTTGATGGACCTTGGTCTGACCCAGTATGGCATATCTTATGTTCTTATGACTATGGCAGAGGAATTCGGCATCCCACTAGCACAGGACAAGACAGTGGGCCCAGTCCAGATGCTGTCATTCCTAGGTATCGAGATAGATACAATGCAAGGCATCACTCAACTCCCTCATGACAAGCTGGAGGACCTCAAGGAAAAAAGTGTTGCTCTGCGAGGCCTACAGAAGATTTCCCTCTGGACGGCCCAGTCACCCATCGGTTCTCTGAATTTCACCAATAGAGTGATCCCGATGGATTAAACTTTCCTGAGACACCTCACCCATGCGACTGCCGGCTTGTGCAGGAGACATCACCATCTTCACCTCTCGCGGAGACTGAAGCAGACATGGACATTGGCTACATTTCCTCAACACGTTCAATAGCGTAAACTTCTCCAGGACCAAGCAGGAAGTAAGTCCTCACATATGGGTGACATCGGCACCGACGAAGCCCTCGTGCGGAGCATTTCCCCAGCTTTCAAAGAAAGCCTTTGGGAATGCAGCAGGCATGCGCGGTCCCCTTCCTGCCCAAGGGTGCCATCTTGCTCAGTCTTTTTCTGCGGAGCCCAACAGACATCTTTTGTGTCACCTGGGAAAAGTTGATTTTTTTTTTCTGCGATTTTTTGCGTCTCTTTATCCGGTATGATGCCGGTTTCCCATCCCGCCTGGGCTCGGTACATTGGTATCGAGTCCGGAACTTCTTTATCGTTTTTTGTCCTTTATGACTAGCTTTCGCGCTTTTTCTGTTATTTTCACTGGCAGCCCGGTCTTTTGACCTTGCAGGGGCCCTTTATCCGCCCATGGCTGCCAGCGGGTTCAAAAAATGAAATCGGTGTAAGAAACTTATGTCTCTCACTGACACTCACGACTGCTGCCTCCGATGCCTCGGGCCCGACCATGACCTGCTGGTCTGTGGCCCATGCAGCAAGATGTCGTCGAAGGCGCTTCGGAGTCAGCATCAACGTGAGAGAATTTTTTCAGAGTCCGCATCCGGCTGGGCCCGGACTTCATCAGAGGCCTTGACATCTCCGGAGTCTGACCCCGAGCGCCGTCGTGGGTCCTCTGAAAGGGGGTTTCCCACCCAGGAGCACAAAAGGAAGAAGAAGCTTGTGAGGGCGGTGTCAGTGGAAGCACCTGGATCCTCGAGGGCCAGGTGTCACAGCCCTGACCGCCATCCCGGGCTCTCGGAGTCGGAGAGGCCGACCAAACTACCTCGATTGGAGCCGGAGTCCCCGGGTCAGCTAACCTCTGTTGTCCTCGTGGACTCTCCTCCAGGAGAACCAACATCGGGCCCGATGCCGTCGGGGGCTGCGGAGTCTCCTGAGCTTGGCCTCAGGTTGACGGCCCTGGAGAGCAGCCTGGCTGCCTTCATGGAGCAGCAGTGGGTACTGATCGCCGGTCTGATCGGTGCATCTGCCACGACCACTGGGTCCTCGACATCTAAGTCGACCCCAGAGGCCGAGCCGATCCTCGAGTCCATTAAGTCTCGAGTCGATCCTCGGCCAAGGTCTTCCTTGACCTCTCGTGCGGGGCCGAGTTGGTCGATGCCGGTGCCCTCGGCATCAGGGCGGGTGGCATCGAGGCCCACACGGCCGGAGCCGCTCGACTTCTCCTCGGAGGAGTCGACATGGGAGACGGAGGATGAGGAGTCTCCTGACACCTTCCGGACCTGGTGTGTCCCTTCGGACTCCCCGGAGTCCGAGCCTCGGAGAAAGTCCCCCCCAGAGGATACCCAGTTCTCGGATTTCATCAGGGACATGGCCAAGGCTTTGGCATTCCTGGCGGACGCCGAGGAGGAGCCTCGAGCCAAAGAGCTCAATGCCCTCCAGTATGATTTTCCTCCGAAGGAAGCCTTTACTGTTCGGGTTCCTCCGATGCTGGAACAGCTGCTCTTCCGTATGTGGGAAGCACCGGCCTCGGCACTGGTTCTGAGCAAGCGGGTTGATTCCATTTATCGAGTCCGTAAGAGCCCTGGGTTCCAAAACGCGCAGTTACCGCACAACTCCATGGTTGTGGAATCGGCCATGCACAGGCTGAAAAGTCAAAAGATGCACTCCTCGGTGCCTCCCGGCCTGGAGGCCTGGAACCTGGATGCCCTCGGTAGAAAGTGCTTCCAGGGATCTGTGCTGTCTTGCCATGTCCAGACTTACCAGCTGTACATGGGCATGTACTTACGGGACCTGGCAAAGGAGATTGCCAGGTTCTCGGCTGGCCTCTCTGAGGAACCCTTGCAGAGATTCAAAGCCTTGTCTTCAGGGATCCGGGAGTGCTCGAAGTTTATATCTCAAGCAGCCTATGACGGCTTCGAGGCTTCGACCCGGGTAGCCACGGCCGGCATCGGTGCACGCCGTCAGGCCTGGCTACAGTCGTCGGACCTAGAATCATGGGTACAGGACAAGTTGGTCGATGTCCCGTGCCGAGGTGTCAACCTGTTCGGCAAGCCCATGACTGAAAAGGCTGCAGAAATCGAGACCGAGACTCCCACCAGGACAAGACTGTCCAGAAAGACTTCTGTTCCTTCTCACAAAAAGAAGGACTTGGGAATGAAGCCCTTTTTCCTGAGGAAGGGTGCTGCCTACAAAACCTACCCTCAGTATCAGGCCTCTCCAGCTCCCCAACAGGGCCAGCAGGCCAAGGGGCAGGGGCATGGGCCCTGTAGGCAGAAAACCCCCAAGCTGCCAGTTCCGGCTCCTGCACAGCAGGGAGTGGGGTTTTGACTCCCACAGCATAGCCTCTCCTCCGCCGGTGGCTCCACTCAGCACTGAGGGGGTCGGCTGACCCTGTACGCCTACAGATGGCCAGCCATCACAGGGGATACCTGGGTACTGAGCATAGTCCAGAAGGGCTCTATGCTCCATTTCCACCAGCTACCCCCTTCCTACTATCCAGGGGAGCCTCCAAGACTCCCTCTAGACAGTAACCTCCTCCTTCAGGAGTTGGCAAGTCTTTTAAAGGAACAGGCGGTGGAACCGGTGCCACACCACCTGGAAGGGCAAGGCTTCTACTCCAGGTACTTCCTAGTACCAAAGAGAACAGGAGGCCTCAGACCTATCCTAGACTTGCAAAATCTGAACAAGTTTCTGGAGAGGGAAAAGTTCAAGATGCTTACCCTTGGGATACTGCTGCCGTACCTCCGGCAGGGAGACTGGCTATGCTCCTTAGACCTAAAGGATGCTTATACTCACATCCTCATCCATCCAGACCACAGACAATATCTCAGATTTGTTGTGGGAGGAAACCATTTTCAATACAGAGTACTTCCCTTTGGCCTGATCTCTGCCCCCAGGGTTTTCACCAACTACCTGTCGATGGTGGCAGCTTTTCTCAGAAATCAGGGGATTTTTGTCTTCCCATACCTGGATGACTGGCTAATCAGGGGCCAGTTACTCCAGGAGGCCCGACAGGCCACTCTTTGCACTGTCTCTCTTCTTCAGCATCTGGGCTTTGTCATAAACTACGCAAAGTGCACTTTGCTCTCCTCTCAGAACCTAGAGTTTATTGGGGCGAGGCTAGACAGCCTTCAGGCAATAGCTTACTTGCCCGAGGACAGGGCCCACAGACTGATGGAGTTGGCCAACCAGTTCCAAAGCAATTCTCATGTTTCCGCCAGGCACTACCTGCGGCTTCTGGGCCACATGGCATCCACTGTACATGTGACCCTGAATGCCCGTCTGCACATGCAGGCTGCTCAATGGTGCCTCAGAGATCAGTGGACACAAGCCACCAGCGACCTTCGAGACAGAGTAAAGGTGTCCAGAAGACTTCTGAACTCCTTACAGTGGTGGCTACATCTGCCAAACCTTCTCAAAGGCATACCTTTTCAGGCTCCAGCACACACCAGGGTGCTGACGACAGATGCATCCTTAAAGGGCTGGGGAGCACATTGCCAGGGCACGTGCACTCAAAGCCTATGGTCCCCTCGGGAGGCCACACAGCAGATCAACCTTTTAGAGTTGCGAGCAATCCGCTTAGCTCTGCAAACTTTCTGTCATGGTCTTTCTCAACAGTCTGTCCTAGTTCAGACGGACAATCGAGTAGTAATGTTCTACGTGAACAAACAAGGAGGCACAGGGTCCAGGGTCCTATGTCAGGAGGCACTGGACCTTTGCTCCTTTGCAGTCAGACAAGGCATGTTTCTCAAAGCAGTTTATCTACCTGGTCAAGAGAACTTCCTAGCAGAAAAGCTAAAAGCAGGATTATCCAGCCCCACGAATGGAAGTTGAATCCATTGATGGTCCAGCAGATCTTCCTCCGATGGGGAGATCTCTGTGTCGTAGGGACTACTACGCATGCAGATAGTTTTTGGTCGACACAATGCTACAGGAAAGGGGCAAGTCATCTCCTTCAAGGCGATGCCGCAATTTCGAACATGCCCCACTGCAAACCTGCTCCTGTATCTAACAGCCCTGCTCTCCTTGAGCCCACAGTTCCTGATACAACAGGTGACTTATAAACAAACTGAGCACCCTAGGGATGGACCCTAAAGTTACTGCTTGGGTTAGAAATTGGTTGAGTGGGAGGCAACAAAGGGTACAGATAAATGGAGCCCACTCTGAGGAGAAGGAAGTTACCAGTGGTGTGCCCCAGGGATCTGTCCTTGGTCCGATTTCTTTTTAACATCTTTGTTAGTGATATAGCGGAAGGGCTATTGGGTAAGGTTTGCCTTTTGCGGATGATACCAAAATCTGCAATAAAGTAGACACCCAGGAAGGCGTAGATAACATGAGGAGGGATCTAGCTAAGCTTGAAGAATGGTCTAGAATTTGGCAGCTGGGATTTAATGTTAAAAAATGCAAGGTCATATAGGGGGTGAAGTACTTTTGTCCACTAAAGAAGAGCGGGACCTGTGGTTGTGTCCGAGGATCTTAAAGTAGCTAAACAAGTAGAAAAGGTGACAGCAAAAGCTAGAAGGATGCTTAAGATGCATTGGGAGAGGAATGGCTAGCAGAAAAAAGGAGGTGATAGTGCCTCCGTATAAGTCTTTGGTGCAACCTCATTTGGAGTATTGTGTGCAATTCTGGAGACCGCACCTTCAAAAGGATATAAACAGGATGGAGTCAGTACAGAGGGTGCTAACTAAAATAGTTAGTGGTCTTCATTGTAAAGCATATGACGACAGACTTAAGGATCTTAATATGTACACCTTAGAGGAAAGGCGGGATAGAGGTGATATGATTGAGACGTTTAAATACCTCCGTGGCATAAATGCACAGGGGGAGAGCCTCTTTAAGTTGAAAGCAAGTTCTCCTATGAGGGGACATGGGATGAGGGTGAAAGAGTGATTCAGGAGTGATATGCGGACATATTTCTTTACAGAAAGAGTGGTGGATCTGTGGAATAGTCTCCCAGTGGAGGTGGTAGAGATGAGGACAGTATCTGAATTCAAAAAAGTATGGGACAAACAGAGGATCTCTAAAGGAAAAAAGGGACTGTTGTAGTTGAAATGGAAGGACAGACTAGATTAGCCATGTGGTCTTTTTCTGTCGTCATTTTTCTGTGTTTCTATCTCAATGGCACGCTGCTTTCCAAATTCCAGTTCACAGCGGTATTCAAGAAATTGCTTGTTGTTATAGGATTGCGGCCCAGCCAGTTTGGCATGCATTCCATCTGGATTGGGGCAGCAACGACAGCGGCAGAAAGGGGCTTCCCGGTCCGGGCGATCAAGGCGTTGGCGGTCCTGTACATACACGTCATATATTTGCCCGGCTGCAGCGCATGCTGCAAATTGACTCTGCTTTCACTAATTCTGTCCCTCCTATTTTCCAGAACACATGGTTTGGATAGTTGGACACTCATTCATCCGCCAGGCAGCTGCAAGGGAGTCCATGCTGCCACTTGGAATCCACCTGGGACTTTTTGATTGTGGTGTACGCCTCCTATGACTGGGTCACCTAGGCATGGGGTGGTGGCACCTGCGACCATTCCTACATCAGCACATACAGACCCATGTCCATCTGACACCCTGATCATGCACCTTGGAGGGAACAACCTTAGAACAGTCTTTGGTAAACATCTGATCCGCTTTACATCTGATCTGACCTCATCCCTCACTTCCAGTAGATGGGTACCCATCTCTGGGGCAGGGAACTACAAAAAAGATCAATAGGCAGTTCAGCCTAAGCATCCTGTGCGCTAGGGGATGGCAGATCTGGCACGAATGGGCACCTCCCCCCCCATTGCCCATATACTTTGGCAGCGACCTCCCATACCTATCAGACAGTGTACTTAACCTGTTCCTTAATGACTTTCACAAGATGCTGGAGGCGGTTCTTCAGGCCAGCTCAAAATCCATCCTCCCAGAGGAGGCTCCCTGGCACCAGAGGGAAGTTCCCATAGTGGGGGGCACATGAGAGATGAACTTCCATGTATCCATGGCGGTTACCCGAGCCAGGCCACAAACATGCACAGAGCACAAGCAAGAGGCAGGGTGCCCCAGCAAGTCTCTCTGCACGATGGCCAACCCAGCTGTCTATATCTATGAGATATATATATATAATTTATATGTATGTTATAATCTATAAGACAGCACAACAAGGCCGCTGATACAGGGTGGGCCCAGCTCAGCTTGGCAAGGCAGGCCCCAGCCATCATGTCAAGCCTTCTTGGTGACAAGGAAGAATGGCACATTGCACACAGGCTCGGGTGACTAGACCAGGAAACTCACTCCTTTGTATGTCTGTTGCACACATTTATAGGTTTGTATTAGAGTATGTTGATCTGACAATAAAGCTGCAGCCAAGTTTTACCCACAAGTGTGAGTAGGGTGTTTATTGGGGGTTAGGAGTCAAGTGGGCAAAAAGCTTGTTACATGGGGGGAGGAAGCGGACGAACGTCCCGCCTGCCTATGTTGTAATGTATGTTAAGAAGATACTTCATTTCAGTTTCCTAACTTGGTTTAAACTTCATCCTTGGTTAGAATACAGCAGGGCTGGGCAACCTTTTTAGCTGTTTAGCCAGTGCATGTTGCCCTTTGAGGTCCAATAACATGTAACGTGAGAAAAAGGGAGACTATGCAGTGCTGATATCTCCACTGACCGCAGATGTCATTTCCTCCCATGGGCTGTAAAAGCGATGGCTGCAAGTAACTTCAGACACTCACATCGTAAAGCCTGAAAGAGAGATGCCTGTAGGCCTTGGTTTAGTTTAGTTATCCCTGAGGGGGGGGGGGGGGAGGGAGGACAATATTACTGAAAATGCAGCATTCTGTTTTGCTTGTCATATTTTTTGATGAAAAAAGTAGTAGTGAGTACAGGCTTAAATTATTCTCTGTTGTTTTGCTTGATATTCTGAAAATGATATAAATAGCACATATGAGGAAAAATGTGCATATGTTTATGGTTTTGTCTATCCATCTATCTGTGTCACTGATGTCACAATGGGACATAGGTAGAGCAGATGGACCAAACCAATATATAAGCTCTGGTAGGGGAGCTGCCAGCAGACAAACATTGTCCTGCTGGGGTTGCTCTCTTTGCAAAATGCCTTCCCATCTCTCTAGCCACCCACTCACTCAAAATTCCTTGGGGAAATTTCACCTCCCAGCTTTCTTAGCTTTGTGACAATTGCTCACTCACTCAGAAACAGAGACCCCCCTTTCCTCTGAATTAGTTAACATTTCATTGGCTCCCAGAGTACTGAGAAATATTGAAAATGGCCCACTCACACTGGCAATAGTCAGACACCCTTATCCCCCTAGAACCACTGAAACTGACAGTTCTGAATTGTAAATAACTCCTCACAAACAATTTCCCTTTCCTAAAAGTCCTTTGCACCACCCCATCTATGTCTACTTACCAAAGGCAGTAAATAGCAAGGAAGCCTGCCGCATTGCAAGTGCTCTCCCTTCTTTAGCCCCTCCTCTTCCAATATTCTCACACTGAGACACGCTTGCGTGGTTGCTGTGGCAACCACAGGACTCAGTCAGTGGAGGGGCTCAAATTGCTGGCTCTAATGCTGCCTCCTTCTATTCTATGCTCTCGCAAGCTATTTAGACATCAGAAGGGCTCAGACTGGCGATTCCTTCTGTATCATCTGTGACAATCCTGGAGCTTGTGTCCCCCTCCTCTCCCCCCCCCCCCCCAACATTCTTTAGTTGTGCTGGATTAGGGTGTTAAACATATCTCCACACACAAGCTAACTAGGGTTGCCAACGTTTCCACAGACTGTAACTGGACACATTGAGGAAGGGTCTTTGAGCCTGACGGCCAGGGGAGGAGAAAGCATGATAATGAAATGCAGGGATGTTGTAGATGGCACTGGGATTGTGCAAGAAAATTAGAGAGGGACCTAAGAAGTGCACTTGCAACAGCCCAACTCTGGCAGAGCTATGGGAAAACTGAAGCAGGTTGGTATTTCTGCTACCGTTGATATTTACAGGAAGAGGGGGACAACAGCAGCAGGACTGGCTCTAATGCAAATGGCAACTTCAAGTGCTTTATGACTCCAGACCTGCACATGTATGTTTTATAGTTGCTTATATGGATGTGTGTATATTTATAACCTATTAATCACTATTTGTTTTTCAATATTTCAAACATTCTGTTGCAAACCACCTAAAACTAACATAACATATAGACTAATACATGCAGTATGTTAAAAACAAATAACATCAGAGAGGGCTATGCAGTGGATAAGGTGGTTAAGAGGACGGTGTGTGTGTGTAGGGAGATGCTGGGAGTATGGAGGTATTTTAGGATATCCCATGTTCTCTTGCACATTTCCCTCTCTACCTGACCCCATGATCTCTTCCATACATTTCTCTTTCCCCACTTCTTTCATGGGTACTTTCAGCTACGTTTCTCCTTGTTCACTTAACCCTCACCAGCTCTGCTTTTGAACTCCATTCTATACTATTTGCTCATCTCTCCCCATGTTTTATCTCCACCCTCTTCATTCACCTCCAGGCTCTCTCCTCCCCATTCACTCATGCCCTTTCCGCCCAGATTTGCACTCCCTCACCCACCCCATCTTTCACCCACTATGCTGTCTATCCTTACTGCAAGGATGTCATACCTGTTTCATCCTACAAAGTAGCAGAATTTGAACTCTGACCTCTTCTTACATAGCAACAGCCCCTGAACTCCCTCCCCACAACTCAGCAACAACTTGTCTCTCAGCTTTTAACCCCTGATCCACTCCCACTTTGCAGCAACCTCTCTTAATGTGGGCCGAGTCCTTAAATAGCAGCTTTTCAACTGACCCTATGTTTATGTTTATTATATTTGCTTAACCACCTTTCAGAGGGACCAGCAAGGCGGTGTACAATTAAAAACAGTAAAAATAAGAAGCGGAAAAGAACTCCATAAAATTATAGGACAGAAAAGGCAGGCATACAAGGTGTCATGCAACCAGAAAATGGGAAAAGGGGACACTAGGGAATAGATAATTCAAAGGCAGCATTGAAGAGATGGGTCTTTAGAAGTGATTTGAATTTGGTGAATACAGGTTCAAGTCTAAGGGCAGGGGGAAGTGAATTCCAGGATACAGGGGTAATAGAAGGCCGACGATCGTGTGGAGGCTAAATGGCCTTGAGAAGCTGAGGGAAGGTGCAGACAATTGCCATGAATGCTACGAAAGGCATAGTGGGGAGAGTGAAGGATTAACGAGTCAGAGAGATAACTAGGGGAACCAGAGTGCAGTGCATGATGTACCAAAGTGAGAAGTTTGTACTGAATGCAAAATTTTACAGGGAGCCAATGGTAATGGACGAAAAGAGGTGAAATATGTTTGAACCGAGAAGGAAAGGAAAGGACACGGGCAGCAGTATTTTGAATACGTTGAAGTTGGTGTAACTGGTATTGAGTTGTTACTTTCTTTCACCCCCATGGCACCTCTCCTTGGTACACAGGCGGTGACATCATTTTGGATCCTGACCCCCTTTTTCTCCAGGACCAAGCAGGAAGTCACTCCTCACTTATGGGTGACATCGGTGCCGATGGAGCCCCGGTGCGGAGCATTTCCCCAGCTTTCTATGAAAGCCTTTGGGAATACTACACGCATGCGCGGTCCCCTTCCCGCCTAAAGGTGCCATCTTGCTCAGTCTCTCTTTTTCCGTGGAGCCCTTCGGACATTCGTCCTAGTCACCAGGGAAAAGTTCATTTTTTCTTGAAGATTTCTTCGCTTTTTCTTCGAGTTCGACGCCGGTTCCCCTTCCCGCCGGGTTCGGTACACCGGTATCGTGCCTGTTCTCTTTTTCGGTTTTTGCCCTTAGTGGCTGGCGTTCACGCCCTTTTTTCTGTTTTTCCCTGGAAGGCCGGTCTTTTGACCTCGCGGGGGCCCTTTTTCCCCGATGGCTTCCAGTGGTTTCAAGAAGTGTGATCGGTGCAAGAAACTAATGTCTCTCACCAACACCCACGACTGCTGCCTTTGGTGTCTCGGTCCAGATCATGACCCCATGATCTGTGGCCCGTGTGGTAAAATGTCCGCCAAGGCACTTCGAAGCCGTCAGCACCAGAAGGAAAGGATTTTTTCAGACTCTGCCTCCGGCCGGGCCCGGACCTCATCTGAGGCCTCGACGTCTCGGGAGTCTGATCCCGAGCATCGCCGGGGTTCCTCGGACAGGGGGTCCCCCGACCGGGAACGCAAGAGGAAGAAACGGCTCGCGAGGGCAGCGTCGGAGGAGGTCCCTGGTTCCTCGAGGGCCAGGTCTAAGACCCCCGACCGCCGTCCCGGGCCTTTGGAGCAGGAGAAGCTGTCCAAAGTACCTCGTGTAGAGCCGGAGACCGTCGGACATGTATGTCCTGTAGTCCTCGTGGACTCTCCTCCGAGGGAGCCGACGTCGGGCCCTGCGCCACCGGGGCCCGACTCTGTAGCTGCTGAGTCTCCTGAGCTTGGACTCAGGCTGACAGCCTTGGAGTGCAGATTGTCTGCCTTCATGGAGCAGCAGCGGGTACTGATGGCCAGCCTCGCTGGTGCATCTGCCCCAACCACCGGGACATCGACGTCGAAGTCGACCCCGGAGACCGAGCCGATACTCGAGGCCATGAAGGCTCGAGGTCGTCCTCGGTCAAGGTCTCCCTCGACCTCCCGTTCGGAACCGAGGGCGTCGACGCCGGTGCCTTCGGCATCGGGGCGGGTGCCACCTCGACCCTCGTGGTCGGAGCCCCTCGACTCCTCTTCTGATGAGTCAGCCTGGGAGATGGAGGATGAGGAGTCCCCCGATACCTTCCGGACTCGGTGCGTCCCGTTGGACTCACCGCAGTCCGAGCCCCGGAGTAGGTCCCCTCCGGAGGACACCCGGTTCTCGTAGTTCGTGCGGGACATGGCCAAGGCCTTGGCGATTCCCGCCGACCCCGAGGAGGAGCCTCGAGCCGAGGAGCTCGAGGCCCTCCAGTATGACTCTCCTCCGAAGGAGGCCTTTACTGTGCCGGTTCCTCCGATGCTGGAACGGCTCCTCTTCCGGATGTGGGAGGCACCGGCCTCAGCGCCGGTCTTGAGCAAGCGGGTCGATTCCATTTATCGACTCCGTAAGAGCCCTGGCTTCCAAAAGGCGCAGCTGCCGCACCATTGCATGGTGGTGGAATCGGCCATGCATCGACTGAAGAGCCAGAAGATGCACTCCGCGGCGCCCCCCGGTAGGGAGGCCCGCAACCTGGATGCTTTTGGCAGAAAGTGCTTCCAGGGCTCAATGCTTGCTTGCTGTGTCGAGTCATACCAGCTATACATGGGCATGTTTCTCCGAGACCTGGCAAAGGAGCTTGCCAGGTTCTCTGCTGGTCTCTCCGGCAAACCTTTGCAGAGGTTCCAGTCTTTGTCTTCAGGTATCCGGGACTGTTCCAAATTCATGTCCCGAGCGGCCTACGATGGCTTTGAAGCTTCGGCTCGTGTGGTGGGCTGCCGACATCGTGGCCCGATGCCAGGCATGGCAGCAGTCATCGGACCTCGAGCCTTGGGTTCAGGACAAGTTGGTCGATGTCCCTTGCCGAGGTGAGAACCTTTTTGGCAAACCCATGGCCGAGAAGGCCGTTGAGCTCGAGACCGAGCACCTGACCAGGACTAGGCTGTCCAGAAAGACTTCTGCCCCTTCTCACAAAAAGAAGGGCTCGGGTAAAAAGTCCTTCTACCCGAGAAAGGTGTCTGCCTACAAACCTTTCCCTCAATACCAGGCCTCCCCAACTCCCCCTCAGGGGCAGCAGGCCAAGGGGCAGGGACATGGGCCCCATAGGCAGAAGACCCCCAAGCCTCCGGCTCCTGCTCCTACCCAGCAGGGAGGGGATTTTTGACTCCCAAGGCATAGCCTCTCCGTCCCTGCTTGTCCCATCCTTGCACAGGAGGTCGCTTAGCCCTGTTTGTCCACCGGTAGCCACCCATTACAGGGGATGCTTGGGTCTTAAGCATCATTCACCAGGGCTATATGCTTCATTTCCAACAGCTACCTCCTGTCTATTTTCCAGGAGAACCTCTGAGGCCTCTCCTGCACACCACCCTCCTCCTCCAAGAACTTCAGGGTCTACTTCTGGACAAGGCGGTGGAGCCGGTACCTCCTCGCCTACAAGGGCACGGGTTCTACTCCAGGTATTTTCTGGTGCCAAAGAGAACAGGAGGCCTAAGGCCTATCCTAGACCTCAGAAACCTCAACAAGTTCTTGGAGAAAGAGAAGTTCAAAATGCTTACTCTTGGAACACTTCTGCCCTACCTCCAGCAGGGAGATTGGCTATGCTCCTTAGATCTAAAGGATGCGTACACTCACATCCTCATTCATCCAGACCACAGAAAGTACCTCAGGTTCGTGGTGGGAGGAAACCATTACCAGTACAGGGTGCTGCCTTTTGGCCTAACTTCCGCCCCACAGGTCTTTACAAAGTGCCTAGCTGTGGTGGCGGCCTACTTGAGGACTCAAGGGATATTTGTCTTCCCCTATCTGGACAACTGGCTCATCCGGGGTCAGACCTACCAGGAGGCCAGGCAGGCTACCTTCAGGACTGTCACACTCCTTCAAGACCTAGGCTTTGTCATAAACTTCGCAAAGTCCACTTTGCTCCCCTCCCAGAACCTTGAGTTCATAGGAGCACGGCTGGACTCTCTGCAAGCAAGGGCTTACTTACCAGAGGACAGAGCTCAAAGGCTCATGGAGTTGGCATCCCGGTTTCTCAGTCTGCCGAGGGTTCCTGCCAGGCTCTGTCTGCAGCTCCTGGGACTGTGCATGTGACCCCCAATGCCTGCCTCCACATGAGGCCTGCACAGTGGTGCCTCAGAACTCAGTGGAAGCAGGCCACAGGGAGCCTAGCAGACAAAGTAAGGGTATCCAAACCTTTCCTGGATTCTCTTCAGTGGTGGCTACACCCCCCCCCCCCAACTTGCTGCAGGGGGTGCCTTTTCAGGTAGCTGCCCCCACAGTGGTGTTGACAACCGATGCCTCCTTGCAGGGCTGGGGTGCACACTGTCAAGGGAGCTGCACCCAAGGCCTCTGGTCCCCATGGGAAGCCCTGGAACAGATCAACCTACTGGAACTGCGGGCTATTCGCTTAGCCCTCAAGGCATTTTCTCACTCCTTGGCCCACCAGTCTGTTCTGGTTCAGACGGACAACCAAGTGGCCATGTTCTATGTGAACAAACAGGGCGGCACTGGGTCCAGGCCTCTATGCCTGGAAGCACAGGCCCTTTGCTCTTTTGCCCTCAGACACCAGATGTTGCTGAGGGCTGTGTATCTTCCTGGCCAGGAGAACTTTCTGGCAGACCGCTTAAGCAGAATTCTGCAGCCCCACGAGTGGAAGCTGCACCCTTTGGTGGTTCAACAGATTTTCCTAAAATGGGGACTTCCATCCATGGATCTCTTTGCCAGTCCCCTGAATCACCAACTGCCCAGGTTTTGGCGACGGATGCCTTCCTGATTTCTTGGTCCCAGGGCCTGCTCTATGCATTTCCTCCCACGCCTCTAGTGGCCCGAACCTTGTTCAAGATTCTCAGGGACAAGGCCTCAGTACTTCTGGTTGCGCCCAGGTGGCCGAGGCAGCCCTGGTTCCCCCTGCTGCTTCAACTGGCAGTGGAGACACCCCTGCCTTTGGGATTCCAGCCCGACCTTCTATCTCAGGATCGGGGTTCCCTTCTGCATCCCAATCTCAAATCTCTCCATCTGATGGCATGGAGGCTGCAAGGGTAGTCTTGGCTCCCTGGGGCCTTCCTCAGGAAGTGGAAGAGGTGGTCTTGGCTTCTAGGAAGCAGTCCACCAGGAAAAACATATGCCCTAAAGTGGAGAAGGTTCTCCTTGTGGTGTCAGCAACGCAAGGAAGATCCTTTCACCTGCACTGTGCCAGTAGTGCTCCAGTACCTACTGCACTTGTCCAATCAGGGCCTTAAGTCCAATTCTGTTCGGGTCCACCTTTCTGCTCTGGCAGCTCATCACTCTCTGGTGGAGGGACACTCTCTTTGTCAGTTCACTCTTTGGTGTTCAGATTTCTCAGAGGCTTACTATTGCTCAAGCCTCCTCTCCGTCCACCGGCCCCTGAGTGGGAGTTGAATGTGGTCTTGCAGCAACTTACTCGCCCACCTTTTGAACCAATGGCTACATGTCCTTTATGCTTCCTATCCTGGAAGACTCTATTCCTAGTGGCCTTGACCTCGGCCAGGCGAGTGAGTGAACTTCAAGCCCTGGTCTGTGACAGGCCCTACACTCGCTTCTATAGGAACAGGGTAGTCCTTAGGACTCATCCTAAGTTCCTCCCCAAGGTTGTCTCCTCTTTCCATCTCAACCAGGAGGTGGTTCTTCCAACCTTCTTCCCTAGGCCCCATGCCAGCCGGGCTGAGACAGTCCTGCATACCCTGGACTTTAGGAGGGCCTTATCCTTCTACCTTGAGCGTACGCAGGGGCATAGGAGGGCTACTCAGCTCTTCATATCTTTTGACCCCAATAACTTGGGGGTACCTGTGTCCAAGCGTACCTTGTCCATCTGGGTGGCTGACTGTATCACCTGGGCTTACAGGGCAGCTGATCGTCCTTTGCAGGGTCGGGTCACAGCCCACCGTGTCAGGGCAATGGCTTCCTCAGTAGCTCATCTCCGCTCTGTACCGTTGGCAGACATCTGCAGGGCTGCAACTTGGTCCTCAAGCCAGACTTTTGCGGCCCATTACTGCCTGGAGAGGGAGTCCCCCAGGGACAGTGCTTTCGGTCAGGCAGTGCTCCGGAATCTCTTTGAGGTTTAGGCAACTCCTACCCTCCAGCCCTCTGGTTGGTCCACTGGTGGAGGTATGTTTTCAGTGAAATCCTTTCTCTGATGCTGAGGCTAGAGGGAGCTAATTTTTCAGCTCTGGGTCCCCGGTAGCCTGAAGCTGGGGAGTCCCATAAGTGAGGACTGACTTCCTGCTTGGTCCTGGAGAAAGAGTAGTTGCACACCTGTAACAGGTGTTCTCCAGGAGCAGCAGGAATCAGTCCTCACAACCCTCCCTCCTCCCCTGGGAGTTGCAGTTGTACATAGTTAATTTTTTCAATTTTTGTGTGCTGTTTTTTAGCTATGTCATTTGACTGAGCAAGATAGCACCTTTAGGCGGGAAGGGGACCACGCATACGTGTAGTATTCCCAAAGGCTTTCATAGAAAGCTGGGGAAATGCTCCGCACAGGGGCTCCATCGGTGCCAATGTCACCCATAAGTGAGGACTGATTCCTGCTGCTCCTGGAGAACACCTGTTACAGGTGAGTAACTACGCTTTCTCCTGCTCATCATTTATATGTATCTTGCCATTCCCCTAGAGTTACACTAGTCCCCAGTTGTGGTATGGTCTGTCTTGATTACACTGTAATCTCTGATGAGCAGAGACAGTCTCTTACTTGTACATATACAGCGCTGCATACACCATGTAGCACTGTACAAATGATTAGTAGTAGTAATTGCTGTTGCCATTTCCTCCTTCCTATTGGCCACTGAAGCTGCCTCATTTTCTCTCCTTTTCTCTTAGGGCTATGCAGGCCAACTGGGAGTGCCTCCATCTCAGCCCCTACCAGCTCTGTTGGTGTTGGTGCAGATTTGGGGGAAATGTTGGCTTGGCAGCACAAGTGATAAGAACACAGTTCAGTCATCCTTCCTCCGTATCCCTTCTGCATCTCTAGCTCTCCCCTCCAGGGCTGGTGCCCAGGGGTTATGCCCCCTGCATTGGTACAGGACGTCGTCACAGAGGGAAAGGCAGCAGTAGTGGTAGTGGCTCTAGTCAGACCAGGACATTACTGCAACAGAGATTGACTCGGGGGACTTCAATTGGTGGTACCAATGGCTAGAGAAAGTAGAAGATGGCAGCAGAAAGAGCAGCATATATTTTCCTGTTAATTTTGCAAGTCTGCCAACTGTGGCAGATACCTAAAGGAAAAAAAATCATGTCTTGATACGCCCGATCATACCTTGATCAGACATTACAGCACATGGTTAGTCGTTGTAACCGGACCATACAAGAAACTGAAAAACTGGATTATTAAGTGAAAAGCCAGACACTGGTCACCCTAGTGGCAACAGTAAAACATACTAGGGGATCTTGCAAACTTAGACTGATAGCAGCTGCTATAGCTGCCACACAGATGGAGCTTGTGTAGCACATCTACACAACCCCTGTACACTTAAAAATACTTCAACCCCCTCATCTACCACCCAAGTACATAGTAACATATTAAATGATGATATGGCATGGCCCATCTTGTTTTCAGTAAAATAGTCAGGGTTATATAGTAACTGCTGCTGTTAAGGCTACCCCTCTCTATGCCTTTGTTTAGGTTGTAAATAATCACACCCTTCACCAGGGGCAGCTCTGTTATTAAGCAGGGTGAAGCAGCCACTTCAGGCAGCAAAGTTTTGGGAACGCAAAAAAATGTCGTCCCCCCCCCCCCCCCCCCCCGCCCAACATCCCCTCGGTGGCTGCATCACCCTGCTTTTAAAAACAAAATCAGTCATCAAGCATTTCTCCCAGCTGCCACTGCTTCTCAGCAGGTCTGTGGTAGCGATGGCGTGCAGTAGGCAAAAAGAAAGAAAAATGCAGCCGGTAATTGTGACTCTTGCGTGCTAGAAGGCCCTCCTGGTCCCAATCCTCTCTGATGCATACTTTTTGCAACAGAAGTAGTGGGACCAAGAGAGCCTTGGAAGCGTGCAAGAATCATAAAGACTCCCATGCTTTTTATGCTTTAATTGCTGCCACTGCTGAAGACGTTGGGAGATGTAGCTGTGGCAGTGTTAGCAACAATGTAAGCCGTGTTGGGGGGGGGGGAGAGAAAATGATATAGGAGATGCTGGAAATGTGGTAACATAGAAACATGATGACAGATAAAGACCACATGGCCTATCTAGTCTGTCCTTCCATAACAACATCTACAACAGTCCACTTTTTACCTTTAGAGATCCTCTGTGTTGGTCCCATGCTTTTTTGAATTCAGTTACTGTCCTCATCTCTACCACCTCCACTGAGAGACTATTCCACGGATCCACTACTCTTTCTGTAAAGAAATATTTCCGCATATCACTCCTGAATCTATCTCCCTTCACCCACATCCCATGTCCCCTCGTAGCAGAACTTGCTTTCAATTGAAAGAGGCTCTCTCCCTGAACATTTATGCCACGGAGGTATTTAAACATCTCAATCATATCACCTCTATCCCGCCTTTCCTCTAAGGTGTACATATTAAGATCCTTAAGTCTGTCCTCATATGCTTTATAATGAAGCCCATTAATCATTTTAGTAGCAACCCTCTGCACCGACTCCATCCTGTTCACATCCTTTTGAAGGTGCGGTCTCCAGAATTGCACACCATACTCCAAATGAGGTCGCACCAAAGACTTATACAGAGGCATTATCACCTCCTTTTTTCTGCTAGCCATTCCTCTCCGCATGCACCCAAGCATCCTTCTAGCTTTTGCCGTTGCCTTTTCTACCTGTTTAGCTACTTTAAGATCATCAGACACAACCACGCCTAGGTCCCGCTCTTCTTTAGTGGACAAAAGTACTTCACCTCCTATACTGTATTGCTCCCTTGGATTGCTGCAGCCCAAATGCATGACCTTACATTTTTTAACATTAAATCCCAGCTGCCAAATTCTAGACCATTCTTCAAGCTTAGCTAGATCCCTCCTCATGTTATCTACACCTTCCTGGGTGTCTACTCTAGGAAGTCAGAGTGTAGAGAGCACATACTGACGGGATGGGGTGAAGAGCAGATTGTAGACATAGGTTAGGAGGCAGAAGGCAGCAAAGACTGATGCTGGACATGGAGTAGGAAGACAGACAGCAGACGGTGGATGGGTTGAAGGATATAGAGGGATGAAGGGCAGACACTAGGCACAGTGAGAGAGTGAGGTCGGAGGGTGGATAACAGACACTGGGCATGTGGTAGGAGGATGGAGGGCATTTTCTCTGTGGACAAGCAGCAAGTACTGTAAGTCCTCACGTATGGGTGACGTCACCATCAGAGCCCATGTGGAACGCTCCCCAGCTTCCATTGGATGCTTTTGGGAGCTGCACTGGGAATGCGCGCCTGCATTCTTGCCTGCCGTGGTGCCATCTTCTCCAGTCTTCTGTTTTCCTCAGAGCCCCTAGGAGGTGTCCTGCACCAGCAGAAAAAAATGTTCTCTGTTTTACCCCTTATGGGTATTTTTTTGAGTAACTTTCTCTGCCTGTCATTGGTTGGCTCCTAGACTATTTTTTTTGTTTTGTTTTCTTTTTGTACTTTTCCTTTTCTGGGCCTTTCCCACTGTTGGCACAAATGAGGCCTTCAACCTCGCTAATGCAGTCTTCCCGGACATGTATAAGCTGGTGAGTGGCTTTAAGAAATGCACAAAATGTGGTCGCACTATTTTGGTCACAGACCGGAACAACTGGTGCCTGCAATGCCATGGGCCTGATCACCAGCTTGCCTCCTGCAACCTCTACCTGCAGATGACCAGGAGGGGCATGAAGGGCTGGAAAAAACAGAACAAGTCTCTTTTTGGAACATTGGATTCAGCATCCTCATCTCCAGCATTGGCCACACTATCATAGAGTCCCACCAAGGCATCAACTGTGCAGGATGCCCAGGCACATTCAGAACCAAAGGGCCAGGGCATCGAGTGGAGACGGTCCATCAGTTCTCTGACTGGATTCGAGGAAGGACCTGATACCAATCTCATCGATGTTGAAAGGGGTGCCCAAACTCTGGGATAAGCCCTGGGTGCATCGGCACCGTAGCCCTTCCTGGCTTGATGTGGACAGCGAGGGCCAGGAATGGCCACCTAGCTTTTCCAGTGGGAAGAATCGACTTACAGATGGGAAGAATCGACCCACTTAGTTCAGGAGGGCACTGGATGTCTCCGAACAAGCCAGTCATCGTGGAGTCCCCACCGGAAGTATAGTCACTGGTGGCCAAAGTTGCATTCCCAGCCCCGGTCCCCTCCGAAGTGGTGGTGCTGGAGGAATGCTTGAGGGCTCTTGAGTCTTACATGGTAGTGGTTTTAGCCTTGCAACATGCAGGCTCTTAATGGCTTCAGCATCGTCACCACACTCTATCCAGCTCATCCTGGAGACCCATGCACTGCCAGCAGAGGCAGGCACATTAGGTGGGAGATTGGAATAGACGATGGTCTGACAGCAATCTCCCTGTTGAGCTCATTGGGATCTGATGTCCTGGGACACCCCCTTTCTCACTGCCTGCCCTCTCTGCATGACCGGAGCAGGTTGCAGGAGGAAACCCAATGCTACTTTGATTTCCTCTCAAAGTCCAAGTCTGAAGGCTGGGAAACTGTAGAGAGTTCTGCAGTCTCAGACAAGAGGTCACCGGATCTCCCCTCTGATCCATCCTCTTCGTATGAGTGGTGTAAATCGCCCTCGGAGGACATGTCCTTCCAGGACTTCATGCGGGATATGGCCACGGCCATAGCCTTTTCCTTAGGTGGAAGACATGCCGAGAGCGGAGGAACTCAAGCTCCTCCAATATTCTTCGGCTCCCAAGGAGGGTATGATGGTGCAGGTGCACCATGTCTTACAGAGATTACTGCTGCTGCAGCTGTAAGAGAATCCCCTCATGGTTTCCAGCTTCAGCTGGTGGCTGGATTCGATGTACCAGGTCCAGAAGGCGCCAGACTTCGAGAAGCCCCAGCTACCATACAACTCCATCGTGGCTGAGTCGGCCTTGAAGCGTGTGAAGAGCACCAAGACTCGCTCCTTGGTACCCCCGGGGTGGGAGGCTAGAACCCTGGACGCCTTAAGGAGGAGATGCTACCAGGGCTCCATGCTGGTGGCCCGGGTCTTTTTCTACCAGCTGTACATGGGTATATTCCTAAAGGATATCATGATGGACCTGGCGGACTTTGCCACCCATATCTCCCCTGACTGCATTGACTGCTTCTGAACCTTGATAGGTCCCAGCAAGGATTGCTCTAAGTATGCAGGATGAGCCACATATGATGCCTTCGAATCCACCTGCAGAGTGGCGGCAGTGGGCATTGGTGCCCACTGACTGGCCTGGCTCCAGTTCTCTGACCTGGAGCAATGGGCCCAAGATAAGCTGGCCAATGTGCCCTGTAGTGGGGAAAACCTTCTCAGGAAACTGGTTGAAAAAATAGGTGAGCTCAAGAAACAGCACGTGACGCTCCCAAGGAAGACCATAGATCCCACGCACAAGAAGTACCAGGGTAAAAGGTCATGGGATTGGAGGCAGTGTAGTAGTGTGGATCAGAAACTGGTGAAAAGATAGAAAGCAGAGACTATGGCTAAATGGCCAATTGTCTCAGTGGAGAAAGGTGAATAATGGAGTACTCCAGGGATCTGTGCTGGGCTTGCTAACATTTATAAATGTCCTGGAAATCGGAATAAAAAGTGAGGTGATCAAATTTGCAGATGACACAAAATTATTCAAAGTTGTTAAAATGAAGAGGATTGTGAAAAATTGCAAGAGGACCTTGATAAATTGGAAGATTGGACTTCCAAATGGCAGATGAAAGTTAATATGGACAAGTGCAAAGTTATGCACCTAGGAAAGTACAACCCGAACTATGGTTTCACAATGCAACCTTAGAAACCACCACCCAGGAAAAAGATTTGGGTGTCATTGTGGATAATACATTGAAACCCTCCGCCCAGTGTGCAGCAGCGGCCAAGAAAGCAAATAGAATGTTAGGAATCCTAAGGAAAGGAATGGAGAATAAAACCAAGGATCTTTATAATGCTTCTGTATTATTCCGTAGTGCAACCATACCTTGAATATTGTGTGCAGTTCTGGTTGCCATATCTTAAAAAGGATATAG
The DNA here is from genome assembly GCA_033557465.1 of Ichthyophis bannanicus. Taxonomy (NCBI): domain Eukaryota; kingdom Metazoa; phylum Chordata; class Amphibia; order Gymnophiona; family Ichthyophiidae; genus Ichthyophis; species Ichthyophis bannanicus. The sequence continues at coordinate 71,950,970 of CM066034.1, forward strand.
CAGAATTAGAAAAAATACAGAGAAGAGTGACAAACATGCAAAAGGAGATGAAAGGATACCCCTATGAGGAGAGGCCTAAAAGAACATAAGAACATAAGAACATAAGATATGCCATACTGGGTCAGACCAAGGTCCATCAAGCCCAGTATTCTGTTTCCAACAGTGGCCAATCTAGGTCATACGTACCTAGCAGTTTCCCCAAGGGACACAGGTTCCACAATGCTTGTATTGGTTCACGCATTGATATCCTGGGTCCCTTCTTAATAATGGTTTATGGACCTTTCCTCCAGGAACTTGTCCAAACCTTTTTTAAACCCAGCTACACTAACAGCCTTTACTACATCCTCCGGTAACAAATTCCAGAGTTTGATTACACGTTCAGTGAAAAAATATTTTATTTTATTAGTCTTAAATAGTTTACCCTGTAGCTTCATTGCATGTCCCCTAGTCTTTCTATATTCTGATAAGGTTGAGGCTCTATCTTGGAAAAGAGACAGCTGAGGGGGATACGATAGAGGTCTATAAATTAATGAATGGAGTGGAATGGGTAAACATAAATTGGTTGTTTGCATCTCAAAAAGTAGAAAGACTAGAGGACACACAATGAAGCTACAATGTAACCCATTTAAGACTAATAAGAGAAAATATTTTTTCACTCTAATCAAACTCTGAATTTGTTACAAGAGGATGTAGTAAAAACTGTTAGTGTAACTGGGTTTAAAAAAGGTTTGGACAAGTTCCTGGAGGTTCATAAATTATTAAAGAGGATCCGTGAAATCCACTGCTTACCCCACTGTGTGCCTTTTTGGGAACCTGCCAGTTACTTGTGACCTGGATTGGCCACTGTTGGAAACAGGATACTGTGCTTGATGGACCTTGGTCTAACCTAGTATGGCATTTCTATGTTCTTATGTAGGGCAAGAAGGCTTTCTACTCACATCCCTGCCGGGACCCCCAGGATGCACAACGGAAGGTGCAGGCCCACTGCCAACAGTGGAGGGAGACGCCTCAGAAGGTCCAGCTGGCCCTGCAGTCCAAGCCAGGAGCAGGTTTTGACTAGTTCCTCAGGAGCATAGCCAATTGTCCCTTGCCTGCTGGAGGTTCCCCTCAGGTGGGGGGGGGGGGCTCGTCCATTTTGCCCACAGGTGGGCCCATATCACCTCGGATACCTGAATGCTGCAGCTTGTCCAACAAGGCTACCGGCTGCACTTCACCCAGGTGCCTCCTTCCTTCACCCAAGGGGAGTACCCCATGGACCCACTGCACCCGAAGCCTGTTGCAAGAGGAGGTTTTCGCTCTGCTGACTGACCTCGCCATCAAGTTGGTTTCACCAGCTCAGGTCAAAAGTGGGTCTCCTCCAGGTACTTCCCAGTCCCCAAAAAGACAGGAAGGTTTCGACCCATTCTGGACCCCCAGAACCTCAATCAGTTTCTGGTGCGCGAGCAGTTCAGAATAGTCTTGCTGGGGACGCTGTTCCCTTACCTTCTAAAGGACGACTGGCTATGCTCCTTGGATCTCAAGGATGCGTACATGCATATCCTAATCCACCAATGTCATAGAAAATACCTCAGGTTTGTACTGGGAAATCAGTACTCTCAGTACTTGATGCTCCCCTTCAGGCTGGCATCAGCACCTCGGGTCTTCACCAAGTGTCTCACAGTAGTGGCCACCTACCTTCACACCATGAGAGTCTTCATCTTCCCATATATGGGTGACTGGTTCATCAAAGGTCCCATTCTGGATGCTGTCCAACAGTCCATCCATCTCACCATACGGGTTCTCAAGCAGCTGGGGTTCATCATCAACTACTCAAAGTCTCATCTCCAGTCCACACAGTGGCTGGAGTTCATTGGGGCTCTCCTCGATACCACTGGAGCCCCAGGCGTTTCTGCCAATGGACCGCATGCAGTGGCTGATGGAAGTGGTCGACAGCGTGTGACATCGACGCTACATGACGGCCCGGAGGATGCTGAAAGTGCTCGGCCACATCGCCTCCACTGTGCATGTTACCTCCCCTGGCCTGCCTCTTCATGCAACAAACACAAAGGACCCTCAGCACACAATGGAAGACAGCAAGGGCTGCCTCTGGGACAGGGTGGTGGTCACTGCTCACTTGGCTCAGTCCCTCAGCTGGTGGTTGCTCTGATGCCGCCCATTCCAGGTGGAACCCTCCTGTAGGATGCTCACAACTGACTCATCCATGCTTGAGTGGGTGGTTCATCTGGATGGCCTGTGCATGCAGGGCCTATGGTTCGAGCAGTAGAACCTGCACTAGATCAACTTCCTCAAGTTACAGGCCATAGCGAATGCCACCCTAGCCTTCCAAGCACTCCTGGCAAATCGGGTGGTCTTGATCCAGACAGACAAAGAGGTGGCGATGTTTTATGTGAACAAACAGGGAGGCATGGGCTTGTACCTCCTCTGCTGGGAAGCGGTCCAGCTGTGGAAGTTCACCCTGACCCATGGAATGGAGCTGAGGGCAACCTGTCTGCCCAACAAGTTCAATGTCCTGGTGGTTCAGCTGAGCAGAGTCCTCCAGCCGCACGAGTGGACCCTCTGCAGAGGGGTGGTGGAGCAGACCTTCCAGGAATGGGATACTGCCATGATAGACCTCTTTGCCACATCATACAGCGCACAAGTGGACCAGTTCTGCTCCAGGAGGCCATCCAGTGACCAGCTGGCCCCAGATGCTTTTCTCCTCCACTGGGAGATGGGTCTGCTTTACGCTTTCCCCTGATCCCACTTGTGGCAAAAACTCAACTGAAGTTGCAGGCCAACAAGGGCACCATTATCCTCATTTTATAATTTTAAAAGTGACTTGATTATGCAAAGCAATGTCTTACATGCTCAAACGGTTGCTTATAAGATTGTGCTGGAGTATACATACATACACATAGATGCTAAGAAAACATGATGATTATATGTGTATGCATTCTCAGAGTTGGGGGGAGAGTGGGATCAGCATTTATGCATTTGGAGCAGATGTGAATTTGGAAGTGTCCATTTGTGGGCATTCTTGATGCCTATTTTGTAAAGGCACATAGGCATCTACATTGCTTGCATAAAATAGGTGCCTTTTCAAACATTTTTTTAGGCACCCTATTATATAAAATTCCCCTCGATATAGGTAGTCTTCAATCTCTTTGACATAAACATAACATAACACCAGCACAGAACAAGCTTAGCTCTTGCATAATCTACACATTGACCAAAGAAAGACCAAGCTCGGTTTCCACCCAGTCACTCATTCATTCGACTGAGCTCAGCGCCCATGCCATCAGTCATTCGTTCAACTGAGCTCAGTCTTGGCTTTCATACAGCTCACTTCCAGGCGCTATAGGTCAACAGAATCCAAGCTGGCTATTCATATATAGAGTAAGTGTCTCCTTATTGTACAGTCTCTTCTTGTTTTGCAGGCTTAGTCGCTGCTTTAACCTCTTCATTGGCCGGTGGTAACTCCACTCCAGGCAAACAGAATAAGGTGAATCAACTTAATTAAAATATTATGGCTGTGAGATTAAAAAAACCTCAAAGCAATAATTCATACATTTTATATTATATTCATACTAGAGTTCAAGAACAGGAAGCATCTAGAATTTGTTTTGTTTTTCTCTGAACTTTTATTTTACAATCAGAAATTGCATAGAATTTTATTTTTGTCAGAAATTGAAAGTCTCTACAAAACCTTCATGATACTGAGTGGAAAGAAAATTGTTAGGAAGGAAGGTCTCTTCTCATAGCCCATTAAAGATCTAGTATGGTCTTCTGATCATAGGTGCTTTTTCTGTCATCTTACTGCATCAAGATATTTTGCAATAAACTCTTGTCCCAGGAACAGTTCTCTTCTTATTGAAAAACATACAGTAACTTTGTTGTTAACTATGCAAATGTCTCAATTCATCAGGGGAATTTCCATGTCCACATCACTTTCTCTTTATCCAGTAATGAGATGCATAGACAGAAACACACCACCTCCTTATCACGGTACAAAAGGAAATTTTCTTAGATATTGGATAGCTTCTCATTCTCACTACCCTAGACAACACAGGTCTGCGACTAAAAAGCTGTTTGATTATTTTCATCTAATTTCCATGTATTTTGGTGTGCTGAAAACAAATAAAATATTGAAAAACTCCTAGACGTCATGATTTGCCACAACATGCAAAATTGTCTTCAAATTTATCACATTTTTTCAAATTACTATTAATTAATTCACATAAGTGCATTTAAGATATAAAATGCCAAAAAAACCTTAAAGGGGTTGTCCGAGTTATGTAAAAAAAAATATAGCACTGTAAATCTGATGGTCAGCAATATATACATAAGCTAAGCAAGTTTTAAGTCCGTGCTTCTAATGGTAGAAGGGGTTAATCTTTCCTGAAGAATCCAGTGGGAGGGAGACACAGGGCAGATAGCAGCAGCTCCGGTCAGTGCAGGGGGGCGTGGCCAGCACTGTGACGTCTCGTGTACAGACACAGAGCTGCTCTCTCCTGCATGCCACACTTGTGCACGAATCATCATCAGGTTCTTGGTTCTAGGCTGTTCACACTTTTTCATCGCAATTTGTGTTAGCTCGTCATTCTTCAACCATTATGTTATGGCTCTGCGAAAGTGTATTAATTCGCCAGACAGTTTCTGTTTCATCTATGGTGAATATACAGTGTTGAAGCAACAGCAGAATATTACAGACTTTGTGAAAAAAGTATACTTTGCATACTTTGGAGTAAAAATTGGAGATCAAGATAAAGTCTGGGCGCCTCATAAAATGTGCAAACGGTGTGTTGAGGACCTCCGAAACTGGTTCAAGGGTAAGAAAAAATCTTTCCGTTATGGGATTCCTATGGTATGGCGAGAGCAAAAGAACCATAGTGATGACTGTTACTTTTGTTCATGTAATGTGAAAGGGTTTAATTCCAAATGGAAGCATTCCATTTCATACCCCAATCTTCACTCGGCAATTTGTCCCATCCCTCATGGCACAGATATACCAGTACCCAAGCCCCCTGCTACCTTGGAAGAGATAACTAGCTCCAATGAAGGTGAAGTCATACCTGAACCAGATGACGAATCAAGTTCTGAATTTGAAGATGATACAAAACCAAAATTGTTTTCTCAGGAGGAGATGAATAATTTGGTAAGAGACTTGAATCTTCCCAAAGATGCCGCTGTTACTCAGATCAAGGCTGAAAAGCAGGAATTTATTGTTGCCAGGAGTGTCATCTTCATGGTTCAGACATTGTGAAAAGGAGTTCTCGCCCAGGAAGACAAGTTGGTTTATTGCATTGATGTTGAAGGTTTGATGGGTCAATTTTAAAATCCAATATGATTCAGAGCAATGGCGTCTTTTTATAGATTCTTCAAAAAGAAGTCTCAAAGCAGTTTTACTCCACAACGGTTTTTACGCTTCCATATCTGTAGGTCATTCCATACACTTGAAGGAAACCTACGAGAACTTGGAATTGGTTCTTCGTAAACTTCAATATGAAGACCATGGTTGGCAAGTGTGTGGGGACTTGAAGGTCCTGTGCATGCTGCTCGGGCAACAAGCTGGGTATACCAAATATCCTTGTTTTCTGTGTCTATGGGACAGTCGAGACCGACAAAATCACTGGACCAAGAAGAGTTGGCAGCCGAGGGTGCTAACAGTCGGTGAAAAAAATGTCCTCCGAGAAACTTTGGTACCTTCCCATAAAGTTCTTCTACCACCTCTCCACATAAAATTGGGATTGATGAAGCAATTTGTAAAATCACTTCCAAGAGATGGAGAATGCTTCAAATACTTGGTCACCAAGTTTCCAGGCCTGTCGGAGGCAAAATTGAAGGAAGGTGTGTTCGTCGGACCAGACATTAGAAGGCTTATAGTTGATCAAGAGTTTGTCAATACCATGACAGATCCTCAAAAAGAAGGGCGGATTGCATTTAAAGAAGTCGTACAGAAATTTTTAGGCAATAACAAAAATCCTCACTACAAAAAGATCGTCGGACGAATGCTGAAAGCATTTCAAGCTTTAGGTTGCCTGATGAGTTTGAAAGTGCATTTCCTCCAGTCCCACCTTGACTACTTTCCTGAAAATTTGGGAGCTGTGAGTGAGGAACAAGGTGAACGATTCCACCAAGACATTAAAGAGATGGAAAGGAGATACCAGGGAAAATGGAGCATTACAATGATGGCAGACTACTGTTGGATGCTTCAGAGAGACATTCCAGATGCTACTCACAACCGTAAATGCACCAAGAGGAGCCTCACAAGGAAGAAGAATCGAGTTTAGTGTGTGTAGGTGAGCTCATTTCAGTTCAAAAAAGAATTTTCATGAAAATATTGTAATAAAACTTTAATTTTATAAGTCTCTTTCCATTTATTTTGAGGAATTGCCTTATTTAACATAGTTACCTAAATTGTCAGGAAACGTGATGTCCTATGACAAAATGGAGGTCATTTTCGGATTCAGCGCACCAAAAAACATAAAGATTAGGTGGAATAACCAAAACAGCCCTCGAAAAATTTTTTTTTGCAGACCTGTGCAATCTTTCTTTAAAGTGTCAACAGAAAAATAACACAAATTGAAATTAAAAAGACAGAAATTCACCAATGTCTACATATTTCAAGGCCACTCTTAGTGCATGGTCTCTGATGTTCATTTTTGGCATTGTACTGCATTAATGGACTCCTGGATTTTGTATCCTGCCCTAGACTTTTAACCAGCTGCATAGCAAAAAGGCTCTTTATTCCTGCAGTCAGGTTTGCCAATCAATGAACAAAATAAAACATTCCCATTTTCTCTGTCCATCAGCAAAAGAAACCCCCATTCCTCTGAAGCCTTTTACCTTCTAAATGTGGCAGCTGGCACAGTTATTGCATCCTGTTTGGGATCTTGGCACAGTAATTCCACTGCTGGTGTGGGCAGATTTGGCACATTTCTATAGTCTTGGAATGGAAAGATTAAGCTGTTGAAAGGCCTCAGTGATGCTGGACAGTGACTCTCTAAAGTTTGGAATGCAAGTCAGTGGAACGGTCTTTTAAGAGACCAATTGAAGGAGTAAGTTTTCCATCCAGATGTCTGTCTGTCCTGCTTTTCAAACATCTTGACAGTTATATTATTTTTAAGTTTGTAATGCTACAAGTTCATGTCCTAGATGTCAAGTTCATTATCCCCATCTGACGTCCATTATCACTTTATTCAGGTTCACTGCTGTTTGTTGTTTTCTCCCAGTCTAAACTTTCCTCGCTTGGGGCTGGGGATGAACGTGATCTGAGACCCTGGAATCTCCGACATTCAGGACAGATGCGGATATGTGTACAGCCACGTGCCACAAGTGCAGCTTCTTGTGCGAGTTGCTGTGCTAATGGATCTGGACCATTTCCTCCACACAGTTTTCCATTACTGAGAGTGGATGTGTTATGGACTCTGTGCTCCTCTGTGATAGCAGAGCTTGTCCGAACCATACTCACATGTCTTCGTCGAGGGTGGAAACTCTGCTTGCAGAGAATGATATTCTGCAATTCAGTGATCATCTCCTGGCAAACTGACACCTACAATAGAGGAGAGTGTCATGGCTTTCAAAGAGTGATTGCTTTGCATCATTTCATATCCAAGACGTTTTGCATTGCATCTGGAAAATAACATTCTACTCTAATAATGTCATCTTTACAAGAGGAAAAATGTTCATTTGCTTTCTGAAATCATTTCCCTAATAGAAGTGTTCCACGATCTGTCATAGTTGAACAGCTTTAACAAAAGTTGTTCCTGTCTCAGAAATGACACAGAACTTTACCTCAGTTTCTTCTGCATGTTGAACTGTCCACAGAAATTCCAGCATAGCCATAAAAATTGCTACAATTAATCCACAGATGAGAACCACAAATATTCCACCAATGTTTTCCATTCCCAGACCTGAACAAATTAGAGACAATCATCATTGTTTTCTTTGTCACATCATTAATGTACCTTTAGCAAAATGATTAGAACTTGAGAATGGTGAGAAGAAAGGGACTACAGCATTTTCCTTATGTTTTCATATCTCTAGTGTCCTTTCCCCTCCCCTTGATGCCTGACACTTGGTTCATTCACTTTTCTTTCTTCATGTTGGTAACATACAACATGAAGATTGTATTGTGCATATAGTTGAGTTTGCAGGTACACTATAGAAAGTTAATTTAGATAATGCACATATATTTACATATCTAGAGTCAAATATCACTCAGGATTGGTGTACACTGGGATTTGAACAGGAGATGACTGTAATTAGGAGACAGATTCCTTAGCCAGTGGACTAATCTGAGAATACAGTAAAAAGCTAAAGTCCTAGTGAGAATGGACCCAAGGATAACCTTCAAAACCCCCTGTTTTCTGGGAACAAATACCTCATAAGAATTCCTAGCAATTTGAAAGCTGCTCTGCTTCTTGATATGAAACGTTTTTGAATTTGTTTTCTTGTTATGTTTCAATTATTTACCACTTCCCTCAAAGGGAATTTTGACCCTTACTCTGAACTAGATCTGCTTGCTTGCACAGCCAGCAGGATCATTAGGCAAACTAGGTAGCTGATGGTCTTGGGGAACCCCATTGCTGCTGTTACTGCCACTCTCCAGGACCTGCAGTTGTGGCAGTGGTCACAAACAGTCCCGCAAGCACCTACCTTCAAGCCCTGATGCTGCGAGGCTGTTTCTGTTCCTCCTCTGCCAAGGCCCAATGCAAACAGGAAGTCGGCATCAGTCCTCGGGGGCGGAACAGAAACAGCCTTGCTATGCCAAGGATTGACAGTATTTTTATTTATTTATTTATTTAGTATACATTTGTATACCGCTACTTCCAGCGATCAGCAGCGGTTTTGATTACAGATTGGAAATTGTCAAATCATGACAGGAAATTTTTGAGGTATAAACACATTGATTAGACAGGAAAGCACAGCACACAGAGAACTATTTTACAGGGAACATGGGCTATGGAGGGTTAAGTGGCTTGCCCAAGACCACAAGGAGCACCTGTGGGACTAGAAACCCCAGACCTTCCGGCCCAAGGTTGCTGTCCTCTAGTGGGATTTGAACCCCCGACCTTCCGGCCCGAAGTACCTTGCCCCAACCACTAGGCCACTCCATTGCTGCTGCTGCAGGTCCCGGAGAGGGGTAGCAGTGGCAGTGGCAGCAATGGCGGCTGGGGAGGGGGCAGAAGCCAGGGGGCGCAAGGGATGAGGCTCACCTAGGGTGCTTCATCGCCTTGTGCTGGCCCTGCTTGCTTGTGATTCTGCCTTCCCAGCATGCAGCTTACCTATCAGTGTGCTTCATTGAGCCTTGATTCAGGTCTTCAACTACTGGCTTTCTATAGCCAAGATCAAAGCTGGCCTGTTTGTATCTGTTGTCTGGAATAACCTTAAAGTAAACACCTGGGCCTCTATCTATGAAAGTGCATTAAGATTCTGCAGTTAATATGCATTAATGGCAAAAACCTCTGTGTTAACTGTAAGGTATTCCTAGCAGTTTCCTATTCAGTTAATGCAGAGAGATATTTTGTAATGCAGTTACTGCACCTATTCAGGTTAACAGTTAATGCAGTGTAACTACTTCCTTCTCCAGAAACAAGCAGGCAGTCAATCCTCACATATGGGTGACATCGGCACTGTCGGAGCCTGCGCGGTGCATTTCCCCAGCTTTCAAAGAAAGCCTTTGGAACATGCTACCACACATGAGTGATCCCCTTCCCGCCCAAGGGTGCCATCTTGCTCAGTCTCCTTTTTTCCGCAGAGCCCAACAGACATCTGTCCTGTTTCCCCAGAAAAAATCCTTGCTAATTATCCTTAAAAGTTAGCTTTCCCGGTTCTTCTTCCCTCCTTGAGCCGGCGCCATTTTTTTCCTTTTTTGAACAAGGCTTGCCTCGACTGGCATTCGCGCCTTCTTTTTTGCCTGGGGGTCATCGACCCTATCTGGGTGCTCCCCACCATGTCCCCCAGTAGGTTCAAAAAATGTGACCGCTGCAGTCAAACCATGTCAGTGACCGACATCCATGACTGCTGCCTGTGATGTCTGGGACCAGACCATTAAAGCACCTCCGGTGACCTGTGCCAGGCTGTGACTCCTAGGAGCAACAAAAAGAGGTTGGAGTTGCAGGAAAAACTGTTCACCAGGTTCGACTTGGTCCCAGTCTCCCTGACACTGAGCTTCAAGCCCAGCACTTCCCATGAGGCCCAAGTGTCCTCGGTGTCCGCCAGCGGTTCCTCCGAGGAGACCTCTGATCCCGAGAAAAAGAAGAAAAAATCTTCGCAGTCTGCCGAGATTGCGCTGGTAAAACTGCCCAGAGAGACTCGGGCGGCTCCGAGAAGCGCCCTACCAAGGTCCTCAAGAAGGATTCCTCAGCCGGTGGAGACCATGCGAGGTTCCTCGAGGCCATAGTCCTCATCGAGGATGCACTCATGAGAGTGCCAGTGCTGGGCCCGAGATTCTCGGTGCCTGTGCCAAAAGCTTGGGAGCCTTCTGGCTTGAAAACCAAAATGGCGGCGCTGGAGCAGAGTATCACTGCTATCCTGGCCCTGCAGCAGGCAATGATGGCTGGTTCATCTGCCTCAACAACCGGGCCTCTAACTGTGGGGGAGTCTCCAATCGTTGAGCCGAGCTCCATGTGCTGCCAGTCAAGGTCCCTGTCCCGTTCCTCTGGCATCTGATCCTCCACAGCTAGTTTCCGCGACTCGGACCCCAGGTCCTCTGGAGGGCGCCAACCCCTTAGTGCTGGTCTCGAGACAATGAGTTGCAGGGCTTCGGACTCATCGTCACCACTCGACTCCGAGTGGGAGACAGATAATGAGGCATCCACGGACACTAAATAGCACCGTAGCCTTCCATGACTTTGTTAAAGACATGAAACCAGTCCAGAGACGTGATTGTGTGGAAAAAACGGAGCTTTATTATAACCAATCGACAACCCGACACAGGCTGTGTTTCGTAATACTTCGACAGGGGTTTGTCTAAAAACGTACTAAAAACATAAATATATAAATATATGAGACATGTAAAAAACAGATGTATCAATACATATGAAAATAAAAATACAAATTGTATAAATAACATCAAATTAAATAAAATGTTAAACGAGACAGGAATGCCATATTGTGCATAACTAAAATGAATATATAGAAAATGTTTATATGTAAAGTGTTAATAAAACAGCAAACACAAGGATGTGACATATAAACCCATAAATACCTCTGCTACTTTGTTTTTCATCTCAGATGGTCTTAATATATATTTATTGTATATGTATTTGTATTTATTATGTTTTTTTATAGAGTACTGACTTCTTATACGTTTACGAGTTACCAGACCTTGTGTCTAATGTTCCGTAGCAGAGGTATTTATGGGTTTATATGTCACATCCTTGTGTTTGCTGTTTTATTGACACTGATGTATTGATACATCTGTTTTTTACATGTCTCATATATTTATATATTTATGTTTTTAGTACGTTTTTAGGCAAACCCCTGACGAAGTATTACAAAACACGGCCTGTGTCGGGTTGTCGATTGTGTGGAAAAAACGGAGCTTTATTATAACCAATCACGTCTCTGGACTGGTTTCTGTTTTTTAGACGTGACAACTGCTTTTGTTGTTGCACATTTGTTAAAGACATGGCCAGAGCCCCCTTGGTGCAGACCGAGGTGGAGGAAGACCTGCGCACCAAGAAGCTGGAGATATGCCAATATGAGTCTCCACCTAAGGAAATCCTCACGGTGCTTGTGCAGCTGATCCTTGAGTGGCTACTGCTCAGAATGTGGGAGACAACAGCATCGGTACCGGTGGTGAACCTGTGCCTCGACACCATGTACAGCATCCGGAAGGGCCCAGGGTTCCACAAACCCCCATCTCCCACATAACTTCATGGTCATCGAGTTGACCATGCAAAAAGAGCCAAAAGACCCACTCCTCTGTTCTCCCCAGAAGGGAAGCCAGAGCCCTCGACACCCTGGGGTGCCTGATCCAAGCCTATGAATTATACATAGGTATGTACCTGAATGCTCTAACCCAGGGGCAGTTGGGGTTTTCAGCTGGTCTTGTCAGGAAACCCCGCCAATAGTTCCAGTCCCTGACTTCGGGGTTCAAGGACTGTGCCAAGTTCTTCTTCCGAGCAGCCTACGACGACTTCAAGTCAGTGACTTGAGTCACAGCAACCGACATTGGCGCCTGACGCCAAGTCTGGCTACAGTCTTCCAACTTTGAGCAATGGATCCAAGACAAGCTGCTCGACGTCCCCTGCATTGGGTAGAACCTATTCGGCAAACCCATGGCCGACAAGGCGGCCGAGATTGAGGCTGACGTGGAGGGGTCGCACCGGCTCTCCTGGGAAGAATATGGAAGTTTTGCCTCTCCTGGGAAGAATATGGATGTAAGGCTCACAGAACTCATACGTCTGATCAGAGACAACACAGTAGAGCCTGTACGCAAACACCTATGGGAAAGGGCTTCTACTCCAGGTACTTCTTTGTCTCAAGGAGAACTGGGGGCCTCAGGCCCATTCTAAACCTGTGAAACTTAAACAAGATTCTGGTGAGGGAGAGGTTCAAGATGCTGTCCCTTGGAACACTGCTGCCTTACCTCCACCAGGTAGAATGACTGTGCTCCTTGGACCTACAGGATGCATACACACAGGCAGTACCTAAGGTTCATGGTAGGAGGAGGGCACTACCAGTACAGGGTACTACCCGTCGGCCTGACCTCCTTGACAAGGGTCTTTACCAAATGCCTGTCGATAGTAGCAGCCTACCTGCATCTGCAAAGAGCCATTGTCTTTCCCTTCCTATCAGGGGTGGCATAGCCTCAGAGGCCAGTTAGGTGGCAGAACATGCTTCCCTCCTTCTGCAGCACCTGGGGTTCGTCATCAACTACCCCAAATCCCACCTCTCTCCAGCCCAAAATCTGGAGTTCATAGGTGCTCAGCTCAACATGCTGCAGGTCAAGGCAGTCCTCCCTAGAGAAAGGGCAGAACGCCTCGGCAGGAGAGGTACAACATCGCCGGTCAATGCCAGCTCGTCTCCTCCTCCTCCTACAGGGCCATATGGCCTCTATGGTCCACATGAGCCCTCAACCTGCCTGCATATGCGGACGGCCCAGTGGTGCCTCCACTCACAGTGGACTCAAGCTATGGGTCAGGGTTACCTACCAATTGGCGAAATTACTCAACTGGTGGCAAAACTTCCACCACCTCCGAGTGGGAATGCCCTTCTATGGACACTTCCCTCCTAGGTTGGGGGGGGGGCATTGTGGGGACAGCCGCACACAGGGCAGCTGGTCCTAGGAGGAGTTACTCCTACAGACCAATCTCCTGGAACTCAGGACATCTTTCTAGCCCTATGAGCATTCCGCCACTGCCTGCAACACCTGTCCATACTGATCCAGATGGACAATCAAGTCGCCATATTCTATATCAACAAGCAGGGAGGCACGGATTCATACTCCCTCTGCTGGGAGACGGTGGCCGTCCTCTCCTTTGTGGCTCACAACAACGTGCTCTTGTGAGTAGTTTATCTCCCAGGACAGGACAACTGCCTAGCGGACAGTGGCGCTTGAACCCCAAGGTGGCCAAGAGGCTGTTCCACCTTGGGGAAGGCCCATGATGGATCTGTTTGCCTCTCCAGGCAACACGCAGTTGCCTTGCTTCTGCTCATGCCAACCACACCTGGAGAGAGTGGTGGCAGATGCCTTTCTGATCTCGTGGTCTGAGGGACTACTCTATGCGTTTCCACTGACCTCCCCCTCCCCCCCCCCAGTCGCCAGGACCCTCTTCAAGGTACAGAGTGAGAGGGCGTCAGCCATACTAATTGCTCCCAGGTGGCTGAGGCAGCCCTAGTTCCCACTACTGCTCTCCCTGTGGATGGCAGTTTTGCTGAGCCATGCTATTAGCATTAGAGTCCCTAATGCTAATAGCATGGCTGCTGAAAAGGTAGCACTGGTCCCTTTCAATCTTCCGAGAGAAGTCGAGGAGATCCTACTGCCCTCCCGAAAGCCCTCCACCAGACAGCTTATGCCTTTAAGTGGAGAAGGTATTCTACCTGGTGTGTGGAAAGAAGGGAGAACCCCTTCTCGTGCCATGTGCAATTAGTACTCCAGTACCTACTGCACCTGTCCCACACCGGGCTGATGTCTAACTCAATGAGGGCGCATCTGAGCGCAATAACTGCTCACCACCACTCTGTCAAGGGAAAACCCCTCTTGGGCCAGCCCCTGGTCTCCAGGTTCCTCTGAGGCCTCCTGTTATCCAGGTTCCTCTGAGGCCTCCTGTTATCCACCCTGCGGCAGCGGAATGGGACCTCAATGTGTTGCTCTCACAGTTCACCAGATCGCCATTCAAGCCTCTAGCCACTTGCCACCTGCGGTACCTGTCTTGAAAGTGGCTCTCACATCCGCTCGAAGAGTGAGCGAACTCCAGGCCCTGGTGGTGGATCTACCATATACAAGGTTCTACAAGAACAGGGTAGTGCTCCACACGCTCCCCAAATTCCTCCCGAAGGTGGTATCTCCTTCCCAGCGTAACCAAGAGGTGGTCCTTCCCACCTTCTTCCTGTGGCCTCAAACTGGCAGGGAGGAACTAGTGCTTCATACACTGGATTGCAAATGGGCCCTGTCCTTCTACTTAAAGCGGACCCAGGCCCATCGTAAAGCTCCTCAGCTTTTCGTGTCTTATGACCCCAGCAGACTGGGCTCCCTGTGACTAAACGAACTCTGTCCACTTGGGTGGTGAACTGTATTGCCCTTGCTTATGAGCGAGCTGACCTCTCCCTTGATCACCGGATCACAATGCATTGCATGAGAGTGATGGCCACATCCGTGGCCAACCTGCACTCAGTGCTGGTGATGGAGATATGCAGGACCACCACATGGTCTTCGATTCACACATTTGCAGCCCACTACTGCCTGGAGAACGAATCCCGCAGGGACAGTGCGTTCGGTCAGGCAGAACTCCGTAATATTCTCGGGGTGTAGGCAACTCCTGCCCTCTGAACCTTCTGTATTCAGGCTACTGGAGTGATAGTGCCCCTGGACGCTAGGGTCCTGCAGAGTCTCTCAGTGGGGACTCACCTCCTGCAACTCACGGCTACTGTTGTGGTTCAGTCCTCTGTAGCCTGGAGCTAAGGAGTCCCATATTTGAGGACTGACTTCCTGCTTGTTCCTGGAGAAAGCATAGTTACCTGTAACAGGTGTTCTGCAGAGACAGCAGGAATCGGTCCTCACAACTCTCCCTCCTCCCCTGGGAGTTGCCTCCCTATCTTGTTTGTTTGGTTTTTTTTACTACCATCCTAGGTATGCCATCTGACTGAGCAAGATGGCACCCGCGGGCAGGAAGGGATCATGCATGCGTGATAGCATGTCCCAAAGGCTTTCTTTGAAAGCTGGGGAAATGCTCCGCACAAGCTCTGTCAGCACCAACGTCACCCATATGTGAGAACTGATTCCTGCTGACCCTAGAGAACATCTGATACAGGTGAGTAACTCTGCTATGTTAAGGACCAGTTTTGTTTAACATATTCATGGCTATCCTTCCGCTTTTGATTAAATCAATGGGCTGCAACCCATACTTCTACGCAGATGACATCCAGATATTGTTCACCTTTGACTACATTTCTCCCCAACTCAACTCTTGCTTATGGGCATTCGCTAATTGGCTCTTGGAATATCATCTACTCCTTAACCCCCCTAAATGTGAAGCCACGCATTTCCTTGGTTCCACTTCCAGCTCCCCAGCCTTACCAACCTTTTTAGGGTTTAAACATAGAAAATGATGGCAGATAAAGACCATATGGCCTATCCAGTCTGCTCATCCATAAGAACTATTAAGTTCTACAATCCCTTATTTATTTATTTACATTCTCTTATATACCGCGCTATTCTGCATCAGTGCGGTTTACATTGAACAAACTGAAATTACATTGAACAGGGCATTATAACTTGGAGATAACAACTATTTTTTACAGGGAACATGGGACCCCTTCCTCTCCCTTGAAGATCCGCTGTATTTGTCCCATGCTTTTTTAAAATTCAGATACACGTCTCAGTTTTCAGGCATTTTTCTGTGCCTATATAGAATCTAGCTTGTATATTGTTCTGTCTATATTTTTGTTTTGTTGGTGTGTGTCCTATCTTCTGTCTGTCCTTTACCCAGGTTTTGCCCTCTGCAGTGCTGTGTCTCCCTTCTCAACACTTTATTGCCTTTGTTCTTTGACTAGTACTATCTGACTGCATATTTAGGATTGCTTTTCTTTCTTTCTTTTTTCTCCTCCCTATTCCTTTACAAGGCCTGTCTTATAGGTATTTAAAGTCTGAATTTTTTTACCTTGCTTGAGTTTTAATAGGGCACGTCCAGTGGAATCCACTTACTTGCATTCAGCACTTACCCCACCCCTCCCCCTCCTGGGGCTTTGTTCAGAAGCTTTCCTCTGTGAGCACATGAGCTGCTGATCCTCCATTTGCTGGCAGGGTTCCTGCTTGGGAGAGCTCCCTCATAGCTGAGGCTTGCAAACTTGTATGCTCTGTTCAGGCATTTTTCTGTGCCTGTATAGAATCTAGCTTGTTCTGTCTATATTTCTGTTTTGTCAGTGTATGTCCAATCTTCTGTTTGTCCTTTACCTAGCTCCTGTCCTCTGCAGTGCTGTGTCTCCTTTCTCAACACTTTACTACTCACCCACCCACTCCTCAGCCCAACACTCTTTCATAGCCTTCCTCTGCTCATTGACACAATTACTCAGGTGCACCTGAAACCACCAGGATTTTCTCCCCCCCTCTCCTCTGATTTGCATTCTCTTCTCTTCCTCTTCCTCTTCTCCTATGGCTCCACATCAATTTGTGTTCTTGATGTTAACTCTCCCTAATCTTTTCCACTCATTTCCACAGTTCCATGGCCCTGCTTCTCATTACCCACTCCTTACTGTCCCCACCTCCCCTACCATTTTGTCTTCTATCTTATCTGCCCTTGAGCTTCACCATTTTCTTCCTCTCATTCAGCCATCTCCACTCTCACTGAGGGAACCTCACCCTCTCTTCCGTCATGCTGTCTTCTCTCTCTCCTGTTCTCTCCTACTTCTTCTCTCACCTTGAGATGTCAACCCCAACCCTGACCCCTTTAAACCTTTTTCACACTCCCAGGGCAGGTCAATGCATAACCTTTCTAATCTTGTTCATATCCCTCTCCTCTCTCCTTTTTTCATGCGCATTGTGGAATGCACATTCTGTCACCAATAAACTTGCCTTGTTTCATGACCTCTTTATCTCTAATACTCTACATCTCCTGGCTCTTACTGAAACTTGGTTTCTCCCAGAAGACTCAATTTCAGTCGCTGCCCTCTGTCATGGAGGCTACATATTTTCCTATACACCTCGGTCCATTGGCTGTGATGGCAGTGTTGGGGTCCTAATCTCTCATTCCTGCCAATTCTAGCCCCTCCTCCTGCCCCCATCTAATTCCTTTGTTTCCTTTGAAGTCCATGCCATTCGCCTATTTTCTCCACTACTACTTTGGGTAGCTGTCATTTATTTTTTTCCCCCCCCCCCACTCACCCCCCCCCCCCCCCACTCAACGTCCACCTCTACCTTTCTTATCGACTTTGACTCTCCTCCTTTCTGGATGTTTCTTCCCCTTCCCTTATTCTTAGGGTTTTTAACATTCATGTTCCATATCGTCTCTCCGGGCCAGTCCAGGGTACGGTAGGGTTGCCAATCCCATCCAGCAGCTGAGGACTGAAATACTTCAAGTTTTGCTGACAGCCTTAACCACTCCCCTTGGTGACAGCACTCCAGTCTTTCAGTCCTCAGCAGCTGGATAGGATGTCTAGCTGACTAACTCCCTGGGGAAGATTATGGATTTTATTATTTTGAGCTAGGTTTTTATAGTAGATGAGCTCTAGCAGAGCTGGCTGACTGCTATATTGCCTGGTGTGCTCCATAAAACTTTTGAATTCTATTTGTAAAAAAAAAACAAAATATATAACGCAGAGATCCCAAGGCACCCTATTTGGATCGGGGACTGAAGGCAGAGCCTGCTTTCTTTTCGGAACTCTGCGCTATCGGAGGTCTGGTCCTGGGAGCCCCAGTGCCCTTCTCCGGTCTGTCGGAACGTGCCTTTGGCTCCGCTAGCAGCGGGTTGCTGGGTACAGTTTGCTGTCTGATTCTGCTCTGGTGTGAATCCTGTGGGGGGGTCTGTGTTTTCGGCGTTTGCCTTGCTCATCTGCGGCAGCGGCAGAGCACAGCCGCGGCGGTTTTTAATTCAACTTTTGTTTTGGACGCCGGATTTAGTAATTTCATTTCGCTAGCGTTTTTCTTCTCTCGGGTCATGGAGGAAAAGCCGGGGGCAGGCCTTCTCCACAGCAGAAAAGGCGGGAACGGCGGCTATGTTGTCTGAGCTGTCCGTTTCTCCCGCAGGACACAGTAAGTCAGGCAAAAGAAGATCTAAAGCTAATAAAGACGCTGGAACTGAGAGTAAGCTTGCACAGAGGCTGCCTGAGGCTCAGGCTGCGGCTTCTACCTTATTCTCACCAGAATTTATTTTAGCCATGCATAAGGCTTTCTTGTTGAAGTCCACTCAAGCTGTTTCTTCTGATTACACCTTTGCCCCTGCAAAACAGCTTCTCCCCGGGTTGGGAGTCTTTGATCCAGGGGAAGGTACTTCCCACAGTGCCCTAAAGGCTGAGTCAACGTCAGGGGCTGTGGAAAAGCAGGATGTGCAGCCGCAGGGGTTAGAAGACGGGGAACTCCTGTCTGAGACTGGCTTGGACCCCTGGCAGGCAGAGCTGGAGGAGGGCGAGATAGCGCCCGGCGAGGATCCTAATGTGTTTAGGGTCTTTCGCAAGGAGGAGTTGCGAGCCCTTATCTCACAATCTTTGGCAGCTCTCAACCTTAAAATGCCCTCGGTGTCTCAAGAGCCGTTAGAGGATCCTTTACTGCAAGGGTTTAAAGCTGAGCAGCGCTGTTTTCCGGTACATCGCGTTATAAAGCAGATGATTGAGTCTGAGTGGGAGTGCCCGGAGGCAACGCTACGGGGTAGTCGGGCCTTGGGGCGTGTCTATCCTGTTCCGCAGGACGAAAGGGACTTGTTGAAAATGCCTAAGGTGGATGCATTGGTGTCCGCAGTGACTAAGAAGACCACCATACCAGTAGAAGGTGGAGCAGCGCTTAAGGATCTGCAGGACCGGAAGCTAGAAGTTCTCTTGAAGCAGGCCTTTGATGCCTGTGCTTTGTCCCTACAGGCTTCCATTTGTGGGGCTTATGTTTCCAGAGCTTCTATACGCTGGCTTCAGGGAGAGAGTGCGGCAGAGCCCGGAGAGGGGGCTTTCGCAGAAGGGGCCAAATTGGAATCAGCAGTGGCTTACCAAGCGGATGCTTTCTATGATTTGGTTAGGATAGCCGCTAAATCCATGGCGTCTCTCATTGCGGCCAGGCATTTTCTTTGGTTGCGGAATTGGGCGGCTGATGTCTCTTCTAAGTCACGACTCAGTAAGCTTCCCTATAAGGGAAAGCTACTGTTTGGAGAAGCCTTGGAAAAGATTGTTAAGGATCTCGGAGACTCCAAAGGCGGTAGATTACCCGAGGATCGTCCGAGGGTAGCTAGGGGGGCTACTCTTCCGCGGACACAAGGCAGGGATTCTCGGAGATTCCGGGGGGCTCGCTTTGCTCCCTACCCCAGGGGCCATTTCGGGTCTCGTGGCCAGTCCTTTCGGGGAGCTCGAGGTTTCGGTAGAGGCTATTTCAATACCCCGCAGCCTGCCGTTAAAAAGCCACAATGACGGTCGGCAGGTCCGGCCGGAAATCCCGCTGGGAGGCCGCTTACAGGAGTTTCTTCCGGTTTGGACCGCTATAACATCCGACCAGTGGCTTCTAGAGATCATTCGGGATGGGTATGAGCTGGATTTCACGTACCCATTGGCCGAGGCGTTTCTCGTTTCGCCCTGTGGTCGGGGGCTAAAGTTGCGAGCCATTGCAGCAACGTTGCAACGCTTGTTGTCTCTTCAGGCCGTGGTTCCAGTTCCAGTAGACCAGTGCGGCTTCGGTCGATACTCCATTTATTTCGTGGTTCCCAAAAAGGAAAGGTCTTTTCGGCCCATTCTCGATCTCAAGCACGTGAATCGAGCTTTGCGGGTACTGCATTTTCGGATGGAAACGTTGAGATCCGTTATTCGAGCGGTTCGCCCGGGGGAGTTTCTGTCGGCTATAGATCTCACGGAGGCTTATCTGCACATTCCAATTCGGGCGGATCACCAACGTTTTCTGAGATTTGCGGTACCGATGGGTCACTTTCAGTTCCGAGCATTGCCCTTCGGATTAGCGACGGCGCCCCGCACGTTCACCAAGGTCATGGTTGTGGTGGCAGCGGCGCTGCGAAAGGAGGGGATCTGAGTGCACCCGTACCTCGACGACTGGTTAATCAGAGCAGATTCCCTCACGGACGCGGTCACAGCGACGGTGCGCGTAGTGCAAATGTTGGAACAGCTCGGATGGGTTATCAACTGCGCAAAGAGTCAGTTGAGTCCCGTTCGACAGCTCATGTATCTGGGAGCATTTTTCGATACCGCTCGCGGTTTGGTGTTCCTGCCCGAGGGCAGAGTAGTGAAGCTGGTGGAGCAGGTTCGCACGTTCCTGAGTCTTCCAGCTCCTTCAGCGTGGCTCTACTTGCAGCTCCTGGGATCCATGGCAGCGGCCCTGGATCTCGTTCCCTGGGCCAGAGTGCACATGCGGCCTCTGCAACAGGCGTTACTCTCCAGGTGGTCGCCGCAGCTTCACCCTCTGTCTCGGAAGTTGGTCTGTCCGGAGTCGGTACGCCACAGTCTCTCTTGGTGGATGGAGGCCAACCATCTTCGAGCTGGGGTGCCTTTGCGGGATCCACAGTGGGTTCTAGTGACCACGGACGCCAGTCTCTCAGGCTGGGGGGGCGCACTGTCAGTCTCACGTGGCGCAGGGAGTTTGGTCCGTGGAGGAACGTTCTTGGTCCATAAATTGGTTGGAGCTATGAGCGGTGCGGCTAGCCCTGCTCCACTTCCAGCCAGTGGTCACGGGCGCGGCAGTACGCGTGTTTTCCGACAACCTGGTGACAGTGTCGTATATCAATCGCCAAGGGGGCACAGGCAGTGTGTGCTTGCTGGAGGAGAGTCAGCAGTTGATGGCGTGGGCAGAGGTCCATCTGCTCGCCTTGTCAGCGGCGTATGTGGCAGGCAAGGACAATGTGCAAGCCAATTATCTCAGTCGACATTCTCTAGATCCCGGGGAATGGGAGCTGAACGCGGCAGTGTTCCACGACATTACCATACGATGGGGACAACCGGTGATGGATTTGATGTCGACGTTCTGCAATTCCAAAGCGTCGCGTTTTTTCAGCAGACACAGGGAGCCTATGTCGGAGGGGTTGGATGCCCTAGTCCAGCCCTGGCCATCGGGCACGCTCCTTTACGTCTTTCCTCCATGGCCCATGCTCGGTCGAGTCATTCAGCGGATTGCCGGGCACAGAGGGATAGTGATTCTCATTGCACCGGATTGGCCGTGCCAGCCTTGGTATGCGGATCTGATTCGTCTGCTCATAGCTCCGCCGTGGAGGCTTCCCGATCGCGTCAACTTGTTGAGTCAAGGTCCGGTACTGATGCCGCAGGTGGATCGCTTCTCTCTTATGGCTTGGCTCTTGAAAGGGGCAAGTTAAGGCGGAAAGGCTATTCGGATTCTGTGATTGCCACCTTATTGCAGGCTCGACGGTCGTCGACCTCAAGGGCATATGCTCGTGTCTGGAAGATCTTTGAGTCTTGGTGTGGACAGCATCAGATTCGGCCTTCCATGGCGTCTTTGCCTCAGCTCTTGGCTTTTCTGCAAAATAGTCTTGAGCACGGGTTAGCCCTCAGCACCCTTAAGGTGCAGTTGGTGGCATTATCTTGTTTTCGGGGAACGGTACAGAACAAGAGGCTATCGCAGCATGTCGATATTCGTCGTTTTCTCCGAGCGGCCAAGTTAATTCGCCCTCCGTTGCGCTCCGTGGTGCCTCCTTGGGATTTAAATTTGGTTTTGGAGGCTTTGACATGGGCTCCTTTTGAGTCGCGTTCGGGGGGGAGTTTAAGGGAGCTTTCCTGGAAGACGGCATTTCTGGTTGCTTTGACTTCGGCGAGGTGTATTGCGGACTTGCAAGCTCTATCGTGCCGGGAGCCTTACCTTCAATTCTTGCTGCAGAAGGTAGTTTTGCGGCCGGTGCCTTCTTTTTTGCCTAAGGTGGTTTCATCTTTTCATGTAAACCAGTCCGTAGTGTTGCCCGTGTTTAAGGATTGGTCAGACTCTCCGATGGACCGTTCGCTTCGGAGGTTGGATTTGGAACGTGTGTTGAAGAGGTACCTAGCGGCTACGGAACCTTTCCGGAAGTCTGACCGCTTGTTTGTGTTGTTTGCTGGGCCGCGTAAGGGTACAGCAGCGGCAAAAGCTTCTATAGCGCGGTGGGTCACTCAGGCCATAGCGTCAGCATACGCGGCCGAAGGTAAGACGCCACCGGTAGGCCTCAAAGCTCATTCTACTCGGGCACAGGTGGCGTCTTGGGCCGCGTATGCGTTAATACCTCCGGTAGATATCTGTAGAGCCGCTACATGGTCCTCTCTGCATACTTTTTCGAAGCACTATCGTTTGGATGTTCTCGCCAGTCAAGATGCCAATGTAGGAGCCGCCGCCATTGTGGCGGGGTTGGCGGGTCCCTCCCATTTTTAGGTACTGCTTTGGTACTGCCCTACCGTACCCTGGACTGGCCCGGAGAGACGATATGGAAGGAGAAATTAGATCTTACCTGCTAATTGTCTTTCCATGAGTCCTCTCCGGGCCAGTCCAGGGCCCACCCCCGGGGCTAGCTTCTGTACAGTTCATTCTACGAGCTCTTTCTCCAGCGCAATTTCAGGGTCTTGTAGTAACAGTTTTTTTAGTTCGAAGGACCAGAGTATTGGAGGCTTCCTAGTTATCCTTTGATAGTAGTTCTTTCACTTTAAAACAATAAAAACAAACGGAAAAAAATAAATAAATAAAGTGAGAAAAGGATTAGATAGGTTAATTGGGACGGAGTTCACCGGATAATATAGCTTGTCTGTTCCATGTTTTCCCCAGGTGCCTTTTTTCTATAGAGCTGTTGATCGTTACGTCGGAAGGAATGAGGCTGCTTTGTCAGAAGGCGACTGGAGTGCTGTCACCAGGGGGAGTGGTTAAGGCTGTCAGCAAAACTTGAAGTATTTCAGTCCTCAGCTGCTGGATGGGATTGACAACCCTACCGTACCCTGGACTGGCCTGGAGAGGACTCATGGAAAGACAATTAGCAGGTAAGATCTAATTTCTCCTTCATGATCCTTCTGCCTTTTAAAGCTCCTTTCCCTAACCTCCTCATTCAACCTCCAGTTCCTTATCGTTCCTCCAGTCCCACACCTCTGGGTAGTGTACCTCTTCCAGCAGCTTGGAGACTGAGCATGTCATCTTTTGATGACACCAGTACTAATACCATGGGATCCACCCACCATCTCCAGTGTACTCAGTCTCCAAGCAGCTGGAGGAGGTAGTGAGCAGGGTGCTAGATTCGCTTGGGAAACAACTAAGGAACTTCTGTAGGATAGCTAATCTATTCTTTTCATCTTTCTTTTGGCCTCTGCTTTTGTTAGTGCTAAGAAGCACTTTATTGTAAAAAAAAAAAAAAAAAGAGGACAGCTCTTAATCTGAGACCCCTCCCCCCCCCCCCCGGACTGATGGGGTGTTGGTGAGCTGGGTGTTAGAGTCGGGGAATTGGCGGGTCCCAAACCTACCTTCGGGTGAGGAGCCACCAGAGATCGGCAGCGTATGATTGGCGATCCACAAGGGCCCGCAGCGAGGAAGTTGGGCTAAGCGCTGAGAAGGGCTGCCGGAGCAGGAAGTGGCATGGTAAGGGGCCAGACAAGCTTTTCAGGTTGAGTGGTGCAGGCTTCCCTTTTTCATTGTGAGCGGGAAGTTTAGCTGCAGCATGTGCACCGCCAGAGGCCTCTAACCACATGGTAGGCCATTCGGTGGGGTGTGGGAAGTGAACGGGAAAGGCGGATGGCTGCCAGAGGATAAGCAGAAGCAGAACTGCTCATCTCCCTCATCCAGGGGTCAGCTGAAGGATTTCAGGAGGTTTTGTTCCTCACGCTTTACTCCGTTTGAGAGGGGACGTTTTCCCTCAAAATGCCCGGGGCTTTGCCTCCATCTCGGCCTTGGGGCCCAAGAAGTCCCAATGAAGCGAGGGGGTCCAGGTGACAGTGCAGCCCGTAGGCAGTCAACTGCAGGAGCTCTACCATGCCTGGGTCCAGATCACGTCTCACCAATGGGTGTTGGAGGTCATTTATGAAGGCTACCCCCAAGTTGGTGTGGCTGCTGGAGAATGCTTTCATAATGTCCCTCTGCAAGGCTCAGCACAAGGTGTTAATGGTCAAAGACACCTTGATGCGGCTCTTACAGCTCTGCGCCGTGGTGCCTCACTTGCTAACTTTCGTCTCTGGACTTTGCAGTGCGACTGCAGTCGATACTCCATCTAATTCGTGGTGCCGAAAAAGGAAGAGACCTTTTGTCCGATTCGCGACCTCAAGCGTGTAAACCGCTACTTAAAGGTGCCGCATTTCCACATGGAAACATTGCAGTCCATCATAGTGGTAGTCAGAAACAGAGAATTTCTAATGTCGCTCGATCTGATGGAGGTGTACTTGCACATTCCCGTATGGGCAGAACATCAGAGGTTTCTCCTTTTTGCGGTGCCAATTGGATATTTCCAGTTTCAGGCACTGCCGTTCAGTCTGGCGACAGCATCACAGACGTTCACAAAAGTGATGGTGATGGCAGCGGCAGCGTTGCGCAAGGAAGGTGTGTTGGTGCATCTGTACTTAGACGACTGGCTGATTCAGGCAAAGTCCAGAGACGAAAGTCAGCAAGTGACAACTTGAGTGGTACAGTTCCTCCAGAGTCTCAGTTGGGTGGTCAATCTGGCCAAGAGCAACTTGGATCTGTCTCAGGAGCTCGAGTACTTGGGGGCATGCTTCGATATCCAGGTGGGGGGAGTGTTTCTCCCACAGCAACGTGCTCAAGGGCTTCGGAGGTTGGTGCGGCAGTTCTTGCGGATGACAAAACTGATAGCTTGGCACTATCTGCAGGTCTTGGGGACCATGGTGGCCACACTCGAGCAGGTCCCATGGGGAATGGCACACATGCACCCCCTTCAGAAGGCTCTGCTTCAGCGCTGGTTGCACCAGACCCATCTGCTGTCCCACAAGCTTTCCTGCCCTCTGGAGGCCAGGAGGGAACTCCAGTGGTGGCTATGTCTGGGGAACCTGGAGAAAGGCATGCCGCTTGAGATGCCGGTGTGGATACCGCTGATGACAGATGCGAGTCTGTACAGTTGGGGAGCCCATTGCGAAGGTTAGATTATCCAGGGGCGTTGGAGCACTCGGGAATCCAGGTGGTCGATTAACAGGTTTGAGTAGCTCTAGTTCTCCAAGCTTTCGAATCCTGGTTGCTGGGGAAGGCAGTGCGCATCCTATCCGACAGTGGTAACTACAGTGGCGTACATCAAATCGACAGGGCGGCATTGGCTTGGAGGCAGAGGTGGAAGTGCTGTTAACCTGGGCAGAAGACCACCTCCAGGCATTGTTGGCGATGCATGTAGCGGGCATCGAACGTCACAGTGGACCATCTGAGTCGAGTGCATGTGGATCCCGGAGAGTGGATGCTCAACCAGGAGGTGTTTGATCAGGTCGTGCGCCGCTGGGGCACGCCACATATGGATCTGATGGCAACCTTCGAGTCCGCCAAGGTGAGCCGCTTCTTCAGCAGAAGAAGGAAGCGGATGTCCGGGGGCCTCGATGCACTGGTGCAACAGTGGCCTGTGGGAGGGCTACTGTACGTGTTCCTGCCGTGGGCGTTGATAGCCCGGGTTATGCAGAGGATCGAGGCCCATCGGGGACTGGTCATGCTGATCGTCCCAGACTGGCTTCGACGCCCATGGTATGCAAATCTGGTGCGAATCCTGGTGGATTGCCCCTGGTGGCTCCCAGAGTGGATGGATCTGTTGACACAGAGGCCGGTACGCATGCCTCAGTTAAGTGTATTTTTGCTTACGGCCTGGCTCTTGAGAGGGCTCGGTTGAAGAAGAGTGGCCTAGTGGTTGGGGCAAGGTACCACAGGCCGGAAGGTCGGTGGTTCAAATCCCACTAGAGGACAGCAACCTTGGGCCGGACGGACTGGGGTTTCTAGTCCCACAGGTGCTCCTTGTGGTCTTGGGCAAGCCACTTAACCCTCCATTGCCCATGTTCCCTGTATTAGTGTGTGTCTCATATCCCCTCATATTAAATATATCCTCCAACCGCTTTGACCGGTGAAAAGCGGGATATAAATGCTGCTAAATAAAAATAAATAAATAAAATAAAATAAAGGTTATTCGGCACCAGTGATTGCGACTTTATTAAAGACAAGATGGAGCTCTATCTCTTTGGCCTATATTTGGGTTTGGTGCATTTTTGAGTTGTGGCGTGCAGACCGGCAGATTTGACCTAGCTTGGTCTCTCTGCCAGATATCTTGGCCTTCTTGCAGGCGAGCTTCATCAAGGGCCTGGCGGCAAGTTCCTTGAGGGTGCAACTGGTGGCACTTTCCTGCTATCACAGTAAGGTCCAGAGGGTTGCGTTGGGATCGCATCCGGATGTCATGTGGTTTCTGAGGGCGGCAGTGCACCTGCGTCTGCCATGGCAGTCGGTGGTCCCAACATGGGACTTAATACGGTTTTGGAAGTGCTATGCGCTGTACCCTTTGAGCCGTTGAATCGAGCCCTATTGAAGGTCTTGACTCTCAAGACTCTTTCTGATGGCTATATGCTCTGCGCACCGGATCTCGTAGCTTCGGGCCTTGCTTTGCAGGAAGCCTGTCTCCTTCACGAAGGAGAAGGTGGTTTTGCGCTCGGCGCCTTCCTTTTTGCCCAAAGTAGTGTTGAACTTCCATTTGAATCAGGCAGTGTCCCTGCCGGTCCTACGAAACTCGGAGGATTCGGCCTCTGGCAGTTCAAGGATGTGGCGTTTGGATGTTCAGCAGGCTCTGAGACGTTATTTGAAGAGGACGGTGTCCTTCCGCAAATTGGATCGTCTGTTTGTGGTGTTTGGAGGGCCTTGCAGGGGTAAGGCCGTGGCTAAGGCGTCAATTTCTAGATGGATCAGAGAGGCAATCACGTCGGCCTACCTCTTGAGGGGTCGGCAGGTGCTGGCGGGGTTGCGGTTTCATTCTACGAGGGCTCAGGCGAGCTCATGGGCAGAATACAGTCTGGTGCTGCCGATGGAGATTTGTAAGGCAGCAACCTGGTCTTCACTTCATACCTTTGTGAAAAACTATCACCTGGACATCAATGCGGGGGGGTGGGGGGATGCCCGTTTTGGACTGGCAGTGCTTCAGGCCGGTTGACAGGTCCCTCCCAGTAGTCTTCACTGCTCTGTTACATCCCAGAGGTGCAGGACTGGACTGGAGGAATGATAAGGAAGACGAAATTAGAGTTACCTGCTAATTGTTGTTCCTTGAGGAACTCCAGTCCAGTCCCGAATCCCACCCTGAATTCCAGATGACGGTGTCAGGAGCCTGAAGCAGTTCCCTTGCTGATGAAGAAGACGCCAGGGGAGGGTCCGCAGGCTCGGAAGGGGGGGGCATGGTGAGGGGGGACCAGAGGGATGGTCCGTCTCTCGCTCAGTGTTGCAGGTCAGGGCCCAAGGGAGGGCCTTAGGTAAGCGTCAGGTAAACCTCCTTGGTCAGGGAGAGGAGGAGGAGAAGGAATCTCTTCTCCAAGTCGGGAAAGGGAGTGTTGGAAAATTTTCTTTCTGAATTTTCTGAATTTCTGAGATTGTTAATGGGCTAAATTTTGATTAGTCTAGTATGTTTTGTACAAGCTTAACTGCTTATTTGTTGCTCCTGTGAGTTTGCTTTTTCAATAGGTTACTGGAGATGGTGGGCGGACCCCATGGTATTAGTACTGGTGTCATCAAAAGATGACATGCTCAGTCTCCAAGCTGCTGGAAGAGATATACACTACCCAGAGATGCGGGACTGGACTGGCGTTCCTCAAGGAACAACAATTTGCAGGTAAGTCTAATTTTGTCTTGTGCTCTATCGCTCCTACTCAAACATGGTCACTACCTCGATCTTGTCTTCTGCTCCAATTGCTCGCCCTCAAACCTCTCCACCTCAGTTCTGTCCTTATCTGACCATCACCTGCTAATCTTCACCCTTCACAACTCCCAATCGTGGTCTCGCTTTTTCTCCACCAACATGTTTAGGAAACTTCACACTGTGGACCCTTCAGCTCTCTCCACTACTGTCATCACCTCTTTCCTCCAGTGTAATATGAGTCTGTTGATGGGCACTATCCTCCTATAACACATAAGAACATAAGATATGCTATACTGGGTCAGACCAAGGTCTATCAAGCCCAGTATCCTGTTTCCAGCAGTGGCCAATCTAGGTCATACAGTGGTGTGCAAAAGTCTGGAATCACTTGTAAATTTGACATTTTTTCAACTTTGTGACCTTATATCTTAATTTCATTTTCCTCCCAGTGGCTTTTTCTGTGTATCTCATGATAAGTGATAGATTTGGCTATTAGGGCCAACTTTTAGTATTGGTTTGGCCCTTATTTTCTGAGTTTGTTCCCCATAGTTGTCCTGTTGATAGATTTTCTGTGAAAATCGCGTAATGTACATCGTTGGCCAACGATATATTATTGTAAGTATGCTTTAAAATATTATGGACGCACGCCAGGTTTCCTTCAAATTAATGTATGTGGCCTTGAAAAAGGCCATTTTTAGGTCAGTGATGGCTCAGTATTTGATGGGCCACCCTTTGTTCTTGATCACCTGACTGCACCTTGTCGGCATTGAATGAACCAGTCTGACAAGGTGATCATTGGTGACAACGCAGTTCCAAGCTGCAATGAGTGACTCAATCAGTTCACGCTTTGATGTCAGATGCCTCTTGGATATTTACAAGGCCACCTTGTGCCACAGGTTCTCAATTGGATTCAGATCTGGAGACTGGGCAGGCCAGTCCATTGACTTGATGTTGTTCCGCTGCTTCCAGCTGATTACCTGTCTGGAGCGATGGCAGGGTGCATTGTCATCTTGGAACTGGCCAGGAAACAGCCGGTGTGCTGATGGCACCATGCACCTTTGCAGTATGGTGATGTACTTGGCCCCGTTGACCATTCCATCAACTATGTGAAGACGTCCAACGCCACTGGCAGCCATGCAGCCCCAGACCATGACCTTCAAAGGATACTTCACAATGAGGTTGAGACACTCGGGCTTTAATTCCTCTCCAGGAAATCTCCTCACTTAAGTGTGGGCCTGGTTACCAAACAGGCCAAAGGTGTTTTCATCGCTGAATAGCACCTTTTCCCACATTTCAGTCGACCAGATTGAGTACAGCCAACTTTCCTGACTATCTGACGGCTTGAAAATCCTTCCTCGCTCATAAAGGACACACGAACACTCTCCTCCAACGTCAGGGTCCGAGTCATCTTATCCACATTAAATTTCATCTGCCATTTGGATGCCCAGTCTTCCAGTTTATCAAGGTCCTCTTGGGTTTTAACAACTTTGAATAATCTTGTGTCATCTGCAAATTTGATTACCTCACTCATTATTCCCAGTTCCAGGTCATTTACGAATATGTTAAAAAGCAG
This sequence comes from Ichthyophis bannanicus, assembly GCA_033557465.1. Taxonomy (NCBI): domain Eukaryota; kingdom Metazoa; phylum Chordata; class Amphibia; order Gymnophiona; family Ichthyophiidae; genus Ichthyophis; species Ichthyophis bannanicus. The sequence goes on from CM066034.1 coordinate 71,980,643, forward strand.
TCGACCCAGCACAAATCCCTGGGGTACTCCACTATTCACCCTTCTCCATTGGGAAAATTGGCCATTTAGCCTTACCCTCTGCTTTCTATCTTTTAATCAGTTCCTGATCCACAAAAGTACACTGCCTCCTATCCCATGAATTTTTAATTTTGCCAAAAGTCTCTCATGAAGGACCTTGTCAAAGGCTTTCTGAAAATCCAGATACACTATATCAACTGACTCACCTTTGTCTACCTGTTTATTCACACCTTCAAAAAAACATAACAGATTAGTAAGACGAGACCTTCCTTGGTTGTCTCCCATTAAGCCATGACTATCTACATCTTAAGTAATTTTGTTCTTTATAATGGTTTCTACCATTTTTATTTATTTATTTATTTATTTATTTAACAAGTTTTTTATACCGCCTTTTCCTTCAATCAAAGCGGTCACAAGAAATACAAGGTATAAACAAGGGAAACAAACAGTATAGACATGACAACATATGGTAATGTAGGAAAAATAACAAGGGTTAACAAAATAGTGGATTATTTATAAAATATATACAATAGATGATATCTTAGTCATTTGTTGATCCATAGTGCTCAATAAAAAGTAAAGTTTTTAATTGCTTACGAAAGTCACTTAAAACATCAATTGCACGTAAATCAGGGGGGAGAGAGTTCCAAATCAAAGGGGCAGCCAAAGAAATTTTTCCTGGTACTGACATCAGGCTCACTGGTCTGTAGTTTCCCGGATCACCCCTGGAACCCTTTTTAAAAATTGGTGCTACACTGGCCATCCTCCACTATTCAGGTATTACAGATGCTTTAATGATAGTTCACAGATTACTAATAGTAGGTCTGCAATCTCATATTTCAGTTCTTTCAACATCCTTGGATGTATAGCATCTGGTCCAGGTGATTTGCTACTCTTCAGTTTATCAAATAGTTGTAATGAAGCTACAGGGTAACTATTTAAGACTAATAAGAGAAAATATTTTTTCCCTCAACATGTAATCAAACTCTGGAATTTGTTACCAGAGGATGTAGTAAAAGCTGTTAGTGTAGCTGGGTTTAAAAAAGGTTTGGACAAGTTTCAGGAGGAAAGGTCCATAAACCAATATTAAAAGGGACCCAGGATATCATTGCTTGACCCAATACAAGCATTGTGCAACCTGTGTCTTTTGGGGAAACCTCTAGGTACTTATGACCTAGATTGGTCTCACTCAGTATGGCATATCTTATGTTCTTATGTACAGAGTGGAGTGGAGGAGTCAGGGCCGGCCCGTCCATTGAGCAAGAATGTTTTTTGCACAGGGCCCCGCGTTTCAGGGGGCCCCGCGCAAAGAACATTCTGCTTTTTTTTTTTTTTAAATTACATTAAAAAAAAAAACCTGTCTCTGGCTGCTGCCGCTGCCGCGTCCGTCGCAGCAGCGGCAGAATGGAGTGTCCCGCGGTGCCCCCTCTCCTCGTTGAGCCCTCTGCAAGGGCTTTCAGATTCGCGAAGGGAGAGTGCTCCCTCGCGTCTCTGTAAAGCCCGCAGGGGCTAATGGGAAATTTCCCATCAGCCCCTCGCGTCTAAAGGGGCAGATGGGAAATTTCCCATTAGCCCCTGCGGGCTTTACAGAGACGCGAGGGAGCACTCTCCCTTCGCGAATCTGAAAGCCCTTGCAGAGGGCTCAACGAGGAGAGGGGGCCCCGCGGGACACTCCATTCTGCCGCTGCTGCGACGGACGCGGCAGCGGCAGCAGCTAGAGCCAGGTTGTTTTTTTCTTTTAATTTGCCGGAAGGGAAGGGAAGGGGGGGGGGTTAAGACTGGTAATGGGCTGGGGGTCTGATGGAGGCTGTCTGGAAATGGGGTGATGGGGGGGGGGTTAGGACTGGAAATGTGCTGGGGGGGGGGGTTAGGACTGGAAATGTGCTGGGCGGGGGGGGGGTTAGGACTGGAAATGTGCTGGGGGGGGTTAGGACTGGAAATGTGCTGGGCGGGGGGGGTTAGGACTGGAAATGTGCTGGGGGGGGTTAGGACTGGAAATGTGCTGGGCGGGGGGGGGTTAGGATTGTAAATGGGCTAGGGGGGGGGTTAGGACTGGAAATGGGCTATGGGGGGGGTTAGGACTGCTAATGGGCTGGGGCTGATGGAGGCTGACTTGGAAATGGGGTGAGGGGGGGTTAGGACTGGAAATGTGCTGGGGTGGGGTTAGGACTGGAAATGGGCTAGGGGGGGGTTAGGACTGCTAATGGGCTGGGGCTGATGGAGGCTGACTGGAAATGGGGTGGGGGGGGGTTAGGACTGGAAATAGGCTGGGGGGGGGTTAGGACTGGAAATGTGCTGAGCGGGGGGGGGGGGGGGGTTAGGACTGGAATGTGCTGGGCAGGGGGGGTTAGGACTGGAAATGTGCTGGGGGGGTTAGGACTGGAAATGTGCTAGGGGGGGTTAGGACTGGAAATGGGCTGGGGGGGGGGTTAATACTGCTAATGGGCTCGGGCTGATGGAGGCTGACTGGAAATGGGGTGGGGGGGTTAGGACTGGAAATGGGCTAGGGGGGGTTAAGACTGCTAATGGGCTGGGGCTGATGGAGGCTGACTGGAAATGGGTGGGGGGGGGGTTAGGACTGGAAATGGGCTGGGGGGGGGTGTTAGGACTGGAAATGGGCTAGGGGGGTTAAGACTGGTAATGGGCTGGGGGTTGATGGAGGCTGACTGGAAATGGGGTGATGGGGGGTTAGGACTGGAAATGGGCTGGGGGGGGTGGTTAAGACTGGTAATGGGCTGTGGGCTGATGGGGGCTGTCTGGAAATAGGGTGATGGGGGGTTAGGATTGCTAATGGGCTATGGGGGGGTTAGGACTGCTAATGGGCTATGGGGGCGCTAGGACAGGAAATGGGCTGATGGGGAGGGGTTAGGACTTGAGGTGGGCTGATGTGGTTAGGACTGGTAATGGGCTGTGGGCTGATGGGGGGGTTAGGACTGGCAATGGGCTATGGGGGGCTGACTGGAAATGGGCTGATGGGGTTAAGACTGGAAGTGGGCTGATGGGGGGGGGTTAGGACTGGTAATGGGTTATAGGGGGGGCTTAAACTGAAAATGGGTTGATGGGGGGCTAGGACTGGTAATGGGTTGGGGGATTGCTATGACTGGAAATGGACTGAGTGGACGGGGAGGCTTGAACTGCAAATAGCTGATGGGGAGGGAGCTTGGAATGGAAATGGGCTGTGAGGGAAGGGAGCTAGGACTGAAAATGGGCTGATGGAGCAGCTAGGATAGGACTGGAAATGGGCTGTTGGGGGGGAGCTAAGATTGGAAATGGGCTGTGGTGGGGGCTTGAATTGAAATGGACTCATGGAGGGGCTAGAAACTGGAAGTAGGCTCATGGGGGGGCCTGGACTGGAATTGGGCTGAGTGGAGGGGAGCTAGGATTTGACATGGGCTGATGGTGGGCTAGGAAATGACTAGAAATGGGCTGATGGGGGGCTAGGATTGGAAATGAGCTGATGAAGGGACTCAGACTGAAAATGGATGGGGGAGCTAGGACTGGGAAATGAGGGTTGATGGGGGGCCTAGGACTGGACATGGGCTGATGCAGGGACTAGAAGGGAATGGATGCTGGGTGAGACTGGAACTAGAAGGGAGCTGATGTTGGGGGAGGATTAGAATGGGATGGGGCTGGGAGAGTAAAATGGAGAGGGGAAAAATATTTTGTGTGGGAGGGATGAAAAATCTACAATTGGCCGGGTATTGGGAGAGTAAGTGGGGATTGAGGATGGAGGGGTAAAATTTGTGTGGATGAAATAAGAATGAGGAAAGAGCAAAAGGAGAAAGATTAGTATGTTAAAGCAGATGTAGAGAGAGAGGATGGAAAGAAAACTAGAAGAGAGAAGAAAGGACAAATGGACAGCAGACGATGGAGAGTTAGCAGAAAACATGAAGAAACCAGAAGAAAGTGGCTGGAGCAATTGCAACTGAAAAAAAAATGCACAAAAGGTAGAAAGATATCTCTTTATTTTGAATTTATTAACTGGAATATGAAAGCTCTGGGAAATGTGCATCATTAACGTCTGCGCTTTGTTTGGTACAAGAGGAAATTGATTTATAGTTTTATTTCTACAGTGTTGTTGTACATTCCAAGTTTGGCTTTTGGGGTTCCCAGTTTAATTATTGCCTTCCTGTTTCTAAATTGCGATTCCTTGTTTGGTGATGGTCTATGTTCTGCATGTGTAACTGAGCTGAGGTATTCTGTTTATGTAATTCCTATTTGGCATTGCCACTTGTTCTCTTTCCCCAGTATTCTCTGAAATGTACTGGTTTAATATTTGCAGTGTTTCCTTTTGATAGGTAGGGTCTGGTGCTTTGTGAGTCCTGGTAATGCTGTCAGGATACAGCGGGTTTGCTATGGGTTCTAAATGGGCAGCGTTTGTAGTAGTTCCTAATGTTCCTGGCGGTTGGCACTGGATTATAGTAATGTAGAAATCTTTTAGTCTTTCTTTATCCATACACTCATTAAGAGACATGTTTACTAAAAGTTAGTGAATGGTAACATTATGCAAATATTTATGCAAATAAGACCACTTATGCAAATGAGGCCCCGCACCGAGTCTCCGCACATGGCCCCGCACCCCCCTTGGGCCGCCTCTGGGAGGAGTGGCCTAGTGGTTGGGGCAAGATACTTCAGGCCGGAAGGTCAGGGGTTCAAATCCCACTAGAGGACAGCAACCTTGGGCCAGAAGGACTGGGGTTTCTAGTCCCACAGGTGCTCCTTGTGGTCTTGGGCAAGCCACTTAACCCTCCATAGCCCATGTTCCCTGTAAAATAGTTATCTCCAAGTTATAATGCCCTGTTCAATGTAATTTCAGTTTGTTCAATGTAAACCGCACTGATGCAGAATAGCGCGGTATATAAGAGAATATAAATAAATAAATAAAACAAACATCTTCCTGTTGTATTGATATTTCTTTCAGTTCTTCTGCAACATCACCTTTAAATACCATTTCAGTCATGGGTAACATCCCTACATCTTCCTCAGTAAAGACCGAAGCAAAGAATTCATTCAGTCTCTTCGCTATGGCCTTGTCCCCTCTTAGTTCCCCTTTTACCCCTCTTCGCTATGGCCTTGTCCCCTCTTAGTTCCCCTTTTACCCCTCTGTATCAGCTAATGGTCCAACTGACTCAGTCACAGGATTTTTGCTACGAATGTACTTGAAAAAGTCTTTATTACGCGTCTTTGTTTCCACAAGCTTCTTCTCAAATTCTCTCTTTGTCTACCTTATCAGTGCCTTGCATTTAACTTGCCAGTGCTTGTGGTGTTTCCAGTTTTCATCATATGGCTCTTTTTTCCATTTCCTGAAAGATACTTTTTTGGCAACAACAGCCTCTCTGACCTCACCTTTAACCTTTAACCATGCTGGCAGTTTCTTGGACTTTCTTCCACATTTCTTAAAACGTGGAATACAGCTGGTCTGGGCTTCCAAGATAGTATTTTTAAACACCCATGCTTGATGCAAATCTTTAACCTTTGCAACTGCTCCCCTTAGTTCTTAACTATTTTCCTCATTTTATCATAGTCTCCCTTTAGAAAGTTAAAAGGTAGTACTGTGGATTTCCTTACCGTCCTTCCTCCATTTATTAAATCAAACGCGATCATGCTATGATCACTGTTGCCAAGTGGCCCCAACATCCTTATCTCTTGCACTAGATCCTGTGTTCCACTAAGGACTAGATCCAAAATGGCTTCCTCTCTGGTTGGTTCATGAACCAGTTGCTCCAAGAAGCAGTCATTTATTTCATCTAGAAACTTCATCTCCCTAGCATGTCCTGCTGTGACACTGACCCAGTTGATACTGGGGTAATTAAAATCGCCGATTATTATTACTGTGCTGTAACTTTTGTTAGCTTCCCTGATTTTTTTGAGCATTTCATCATCCATTTGTTCATTCTGGCCAAGCGGTCGATAATACACCCCCACTGCCATCGCCTTCCCCTTCCCCTTTTTACACAGAATTTCAATCCATAGAGATTCTACAGTGAATTTTGTTTTCTGCAAAATTTAAATCCTTTGTGACTCAATGCCCTCTCTAACATAGAGTGCAACCCCTCCATCAGTTTGATCTGCTCTTTCATTACGATATAGTTTGTACCAGGTATCACAGTGTCCCACTGATTGTCCTCCTTCCATCATGTCTCTGAGATACCAATCTTATCTAACCTCTCATTTAGTGCTATATATTCTAACTCTCCCATCTTATTTTTTAGACTTCTATCATTTGCATACAAGCATTTTAGAGGCTGTATTTATTCATATTAATCTGGCTATCAGTAGGCAGGGGTAATTTGGAATCTTTAAGCTCTGTCTGCTCTGCACTTAAGGGCATTTGGGCTACTTTATGTCTTTATTGGAACCTCAGCTGATATGTCCTAACTTCAGTCTTTTGCTAATATCTTTCAAGGATACATTGTTCTGAACCATGCGCTGTTGGGCGACTGTTGGCTCTCCTCTATTATCTATTTTAAAAGCTGCTTTTTCTCCATTTTAAAGGTTGATGCCAGCAGCCTGGTTCCATCCTGGTTAAGGTGGAGCCCATCACTTCGGAAGAGCCCCTATACTATACTCTGCTTTGGATGCACTTGCTACTCCCATTCCATGCCTTGTGAGGCGTACTGTACATCAACTCTGGCTGTCCTTGACAACCTACTATCTACATTCCTGTGCCCGCTCATCTGAGCGCCTTTGGCTTAAATTATGTCCCCTTGCTGACTATCTACATTTCAAATTCACGCTAACCTCTTTCCAGTCAGTCATAGCACTCGCCATGCAAGAGTACTATGTCTATCTGACTAACTCTCTTGCCTCTGACTCTCACCGTCTCTTTGTTATGCTCAACTCTCTCCTCAAGGTCCCTCCTCCCCCATTCCCTCCTTCACTGACTGCCCAGACCTTGGCTGACTATTTCCATGACAAAGTCCAGAAGATTAGCCTTGAATTATCTGCAGGGTCACCTCCACCTCATCTTCCCCCTTTTTTGATCTCAAATCCTTCCTTCCACTTCAGTCACCCTTTCTTCCTTTTCTGAAATCACTGAGGAGAAAACTGCAAATATTCTCTCCTTCTCCAAACTGACTACTTGTTCCTCTGATCCCATCGCCACCCATCTACTAAGTTTTTTATCTCTTCTGCCGTCATCCCTTCCATCTGTCATATCATTAGCCTATCGTTTTCCACTGCAACTGTTCCTGTGGCCTTCAAACATGCTGTGGTTACACCTCTCATCAAAAAATCTTCACTAGATCCTACCTGTCCTTCCAGTTATGGACCTATCTCTCTCCTCCCCTTTGCTTCAAAACTACTTGAGTAAGTGGTAAACCACCACTGTCTTGACTTTCTTTCCTCTCAAGACCTTCTGGACTCACTGCAGTCTGGCTTTTGTTCTCTACATTCCACAGAAACAGCTCTTGCCAAATTCTCCAGCTGCAGTCACGATTGAGCAGCTGATGATAAAGCTTTAATGCTTGCTCCAGTTGCCACAGCATCTCTGCATTATGTTTATATTCTCCTTCTGCATTGATGTTTGCCTGCAATGGTGATTGCCGTCTACATACATTAGATAAGTGCATGTGCAAAAAGTTTTCTTTTTTAAGTCTTTGCTGTCTTATATGGATTAAAATGGAAAATTAGTATCAAAGAGGCTGATTCTCCACATGTACAAATGGTCTGACAAAAAATAATTTTTGAGTTACATAGTTATACGGTTGTTATTTGGTGCAACTTTGTTCTGCTTTGGTTACCCACCTTTTACCAACTGGCTTGCTTTGCTAATCAGGTCACCTTATACTCAGGGTTTGTGAGGTTTTTCTTGTTTTAAGTTTAGAAACAGAAAAATGACGACAGGCCATGTGTTTTTTTTCTATCTAGTCTGTCCTTCCACATCAACAACTACAACAGTCCCCTTTTTTAAATTAGAGATCCTCTGTGTTTGTCTTGTGCTTTTTTGAAATCAGATACCATCCTCATCTCTACCACCTCCAATGGGAGACTATTCCACGGATCCACCAATCTTTCCGTAAAGAAATATTTCCGCATATCACTCCTGAATCTATCCCCTTTCACCCTCATCCCATGTCCCCTCGTAGCAGAACTTGCTTTCAATCGAAAGAGGTTCTCCCCCTGTACATTTATGCCACGGAGGTATTTAAATGTCTCAATCATACCACCTCTATCCCGCCATTCCTCTAAGGTGTACATATCAAGTTCCTGGAGGAAAGGTCCATAAACCATTATTAAAAAGGAACCCAGGATATCAATGCTTGATCCAATACAAGCATTGTGGAACCTGTGTCTCTTGGGGATACTGCTAGGTATGTATGACCTAGATTGGCCACTGTTGGAAACAGGATACTGGGCTTGATGGACCTTGGTCTGATCCAGTATAGCATATCTTATGTTCTTAAGTCTATCCTCATATGCTTTATAATGAAGACCACTAACCATTTTGGTAGCCACCCTCTGTACTGACTCCATCCTGTTTATATCCTTTTGAAGGTGCGGTCTCCAGAATTGCACACAATACTCCAAATGAGGTCACACCAAAGACTTATACAGAGGCACTATCACCTCTTTTTTTCTGCTAGCCATTCCTCTCCTTATGCACCCAAGCATCCTTCTAGCTTTTGCTGTCGCCTTTTCTACCTGTTTAGCTACTTTAAGATCATCTGACACGACCATGCCTAGTTCCCCCTCTTCTTTAGAGGACAAAAGTACTTCACTCCCTATACTATATTGCTCTCTTGGATTGCTGCAGCCCAAATGCATGACCTTGCATTTTTTAACATTAAATCCCAGCTGCCAAATTCTAGACCATTCTTCAAGCTGAGCAAGATCCCTCCTCATGTTATCTACACCTTCCTGGTGTCTACTCTATTGCAGATTTTGGTATCATCCGCAAAGAGTCAAACCTTACCCGACAGCCCTTTTGCTATATCACTAACAAAGATGTTAAACAGAATCAGACCAAGGACAGATCCCTGGGGCACACCACTGGTAACTTCCATCTCCTCAGAGTGAGGCAGAGGTGGAGGAGGCAGAGGTGTTCTGGGGGTGTGGTTTAACGTTATCTTAATAACAGTTAACTTTATCTGGATAGCGAGGTTACTTACCTATAACTGGTGTTCTCTGTGGACAGCAAGATGAGTCAGCCACTCATAGGTATCATCATCTGATGGCACGGGGAATAGAGTAGCTCTCCCCTAGCTCAGAGGCGCTCTTTTCTTTTTAAGGGCTCCTCTGAGCATGCTCCAATTCCCTCTATCCCAGTGCATCCCACTTCCTGCTTCAGTATTTCCTTAGCCTAGCAGGCAGAGGGAGGCTTGGTGTGGCTGACTCATCCTGCTGTCCATGAAGAAGCCCCTTTACAGTAGGACTGTCCCATCCACTAGGCAAACTAGGTAGTCACCTAGGACAGCAGGCCCTGGTGGGTGGCATCAGCCACCCCTTCCAGCAAAGTGGCAGGTCATCGCCACCCGGCCCGCCATGCTGTCCCCCTTCCCAGGATCCAACTTCTCATCTGGGGGGGGGGGGGGGCGACACGACAATGCCTCCACTGTGTTGGGCTTTAAAGTCCCAGTGCTACCATGCTTACAGCCTGCCGCTCCTGTCCCCCTTTGATACAACTTCCTGCCCCTCCTGCCTTCTCCAACAGAAAGTTGTGTCGGAGGAGTGGCAGGCCATGAGCATGCTAGAGTGGGCACTTTAAAGCCTGACGCAGCAGAGGCATCACCATACCAGCCCCCTCCCCAAGGTGAGAAGATGGATGTCGGGAGGGGGAGTGGCATGACAGGCCAGGCGGCATCATAATCTTTGAGGGACGGCATAGAGGGTTTCCCTAGGGCAGCAGAAACCCTCGGGCTGGCCCTGCATTATAGGTAAGTAACCTCGCTTTCTCCATGGACAAGCAGGAGGGTCAGGTATGCATATGAGTCAGTTATGCATAGGTGACTCTCCAGCCGAGGATGTGGAGGAGTATCACGCTGGGGGAGCAAGGGGCATTCACATCCCTTCAGAGCCCTAGGAGTGCTGTGGTAGGATGAAGCTGTGTACTATCAGTCAAAGAGGCAGCAGAAGGAAATGACCAGACCCGGGTGTAAGATGCACAAAACCAAATATCCTTTATTGTTCGAAAGGCATCATTTCCAACATCACATAACCCTTTACTCTTTCTCTTCTTTCTTTTTTTTTTTTTTTTTACATTTCAGAACTAATCAATTTCTGAACTTACCAAGGTTCAATAAAAAACAAACCAGGCATAAATGATGAGATGGAACAGGTGTCTCCCACCTTCTCTCTTAGTCTCTGTTTATATCCTTTCTTCTTTTAGAACTGGTAGACACCTGGCGGGCAACTAGCCCATGGGTCTGGCTGCTTCTGGGCATGCTGCGCCGGGAAGCTCCGTGCCCTCTACTCCTTGGGAGGGGCACGCTGTCCCGAGGATGGCCTGTCCAAAGGAGGTGGAGGTCTGGAAGGAGTGGGTGAGGCAGTAGTGTTTGGTAAAGGTGTGGATGGAGGCCCAGGTGACTACCTTGCAGATGTCCTCTGGGAAGGAGGAGTGAAGATTGGCCAGGGTAGCAGCCATGGCCCTTGGCTGGTGGGTGTGTGCCCCACCAATGAGTCGCGGGCCTGCCTGTTCATAGCAGAAAGCAATGCAGTCTGAAATCCAGTGGGACAGCATAGGTTTTGTCACTGGGGCGCTTGGCCTTTTAGGGTCATATGCCAGAAAGAGCTGGGACACTTCTGGTGGGCTTCATTCTGTCAGTGTAGGTACGGAGGGTGCGAGTGCAGTCCAGGGTGTGCAGGATCTGCTCTTCTGGTGTGGCATGTGGTTTGGGATAGAAGCTGGGGGGGGGGGGGGCACAATGGCCTGGTTGATGTGGAAGGTGGAGACTACCTTGGAAGAAATTTGGATGCGTCCTGAGAAGGCCCGGTCATGATGAAGTTGCGTGTAGGGAGGGCAGTCAATGAGGGCCTGAAGCTCGCTGATATGCCAAGCCAAGATAATGGCAACCAAGAAAAGAGTCTTCCAAGTCAAGAGCTTCATGTGGTCACTTTGGAGAGGCTCGAAGGGGTGCTTCGTGAGTTGTAGGAGGACAACATTGAGGTCCCATTCAGGGGCCAGATGCTTGACTGATGGATGGAAGTTTGAGGCCTTTCATGAACCTTGCAATGAGGGGGTGCATTGTGACTGATTTGCTGTCTAGCCTGTCATGATATGTGGGGATCATGCTTAGATGGGCTCTGATGGAGGTGGGTTTGAGTCTGGCATCTGACAGGCTGAGGACATACTGGAGGAGAGAGGGGATGGGACAAGCAAACAGATTAAAGTGGGAGGCAACACAGCACTCCCGGAACCTCTCCCACTTGAAGGTGTACAACCATCTGGTGACTGGGCACCTGGCTGACAGGAGGACTTCCATAACCTTCCTGAGGGAGGTGTAATGGGGCCAGGGCTACCCTTTCAACATCCATGTCATGAGGGCAAGGTCTTGCAGATTGGGGTGAAGTGTGGCTACGTTGTCATGCATGATGAGATCGGGATACGGAAACTTCGCCCCCCACATTTTGCCCCTGGGAAATGTCACCCCCGGGAAATTTTGCCCCTGCACATTTCGCCCCCGGGAAATTTCACCCCCGAAGTTCTAATACATTTGACATTGTGCAGTTATTATTGTTTATCTCTTGTTGCCGATGATCAGCCAATCATAAATGATGGCGGGGAAAGTTTTGCAGCCTATTGGTTTCCAAGATCGTCGGACGTGTATATAAGGGTGAAGCGAATATCTGCAGTCAGTATATCCAATTCTTTATATCATGCACATGGACTCGCTTATTTCAATCCGTGGAAAAAGGAAGCTGGTTCACGAGAACTACGTTTATGTCTTTTCAAAGAGGACTCAAGACGAGCTTAATGCAATATGGGTCTGCGAAAAGCGATCGACGTGTAGAGGCCGAGTGTGGACATCCTGCGCCAATGGTGAATTTGTGAAATCTGTTACGGCGCACAATCATGCAGCTCAAGCTGCAAGGCCCGAGGCAGTTCAATTGATCAACAAAATGAGGAGAAGAGCAAGAACCATGCACGAAACGTCGCAACAGATCGTTACAAACGTTGTGAGTGAAGCCCATGCAAATGTGTCCGCCCTGCTGCCAAGGAAAGATTCGCTGAAAAGGACTATACGGAATGCATGTCGGGAAGGTGGAGTTCCTCGATTGCCCCAATCGGTTGATCAGCTTGTTATACCAGAGGTATGCTGCTCAAAATTTAAGGTGGCTCTGATGATTTTATATTTTTTGAGCGCAAAAAATTATGACCATAAAACTAAGTTAATGCTTTTGGTTATATGGGCTAGAAGATTTATTAAAAACGAACTGTGATTTTATCAAGTTTTTAAGTGTATCATTTTGAAATTTTGACAAGATTGGATGAAGGAAAATATGCTCAAAAATGAAATAGTTGTTGCATACTTCATTTAATTTTTAATTTGACTGCAAAGTATCAGATATTTTTTATACATTGTCCCATTATGTTCTAGCATTCAGGGAGCACAAACAATCCTGCAATGAGAAGGAATAAGCAACAGCACAGCCCCTTACACGTTCTCTATGAAAGAGCACCTGAGAAATTTTTTTTGAGGAACAGAACAGAAACATGTGAAGTGGAGCATGCTACGGAGCATGCCTCATTTTTCGTACATTTTTTAATACCTTTCATTGAAAAATGCATACGTGTTTTTTAGAAGCACAAAAATCTGGAGTTACTTTACACTTTCAAAATTCTAGTTTAGAGCACCTTACTCTAGTATCACTGCAACATACACGTATGTATCTCAATGTTTCAGGATTACCAGTACATCACTATCGATGGGATTAGACAACGTTTTCTATTGTTCGACTCTAGCAACGAAGCTGACCGCATGCTGATTTTTTTTCGACTCCTAACAATCTCCAGCTTTTGTCCCAAAGCCAAGAATGGTTCGCAGACGACACTTTCAGTACGGCTCCTATGCTTTTTCAACAGCTTTACACGCTGCATGCCATTCATGGAGACCTGGTCGTGCCAGCAGTTTACGCCTTACTTCCCAATAAGACCAGAGCAACCTACGTCCGGTTTCTGCGTGAACTAATAAGCCTCCGACCTGGTCTACCTCCACAAAGATTGATGACCGACTTTGAACAAGCCTCTATTCTGGCGTTTGATGAAGAATTTCCAGGCGTGAGCAAAACTGGCTGCTTTTTCCACCTGTCACAATCCGTCTGGCGAAAGGTCACACAGGAAGGACTAAAGGTAATAAATTGAACACAAGATCTTGAAACTATGGAGTTATGGAGAGGACCATTGAGTTGAATGCAAATAATCCTAAAATTTTAAGTTTAGAAAATTTTATATGTACACATTTTACAGTCCATGCACCTATATGTTTCACACAGTAGTTTCAAAACATGCATATTAAGAAAGCTCAAAGGTTTAATTTTTAAGTCTGTCATAAATTCGTTCATTAAAATGGCATTACACTGTGCAGAGATCGTGAGACGTGTGCACTTCGTATTTCTCAAAAGTCGAGTTTATTAGGGCAAAAAATGTAAATGAAAGATGTACATCGCTGTATACACACTCAGATGATTTTCTGAACCTTCCTCATTAATGACCAAAAATTACTTGTTTCCTTAATTTCAATGACACGTAGCACATAAGCATTCCTGCATTTGTGCTGTACTATATAACCCGACTTAAACATTTTTTAGGGCCAATACCAGAACGATCATGAATTTGCACGCTGGGTACGAATGATCCCTGCCTTGGCATTTGTCCCTCCCGAAAACGTGGTTGATGCCTTTGAAGAATTAACAGAAAGCCCCAATTTTCCTGCTGAGGCGATGCCTATTGCCAATTATTTTGAAGATACGTACATCGGAAGAAGGCAGCGTCATGGTCGTCAAATGCCTCCATTTCCTACACATATCTGGAACGTATACCAAAGAACTCTGGACAGTCGGCACAGAACAAACAATGATATCGAAGGGTGGCATCGTAGCTTCCAAGAAACCTGTGGCATGCTCTACCCCAATATATACCGTTTTATCCAGTGCTTGAAAAGGCAGCAAGGTTTGCATGACTACGAAATTGCTCAACTGGTTGCAGGAAACCCAAACAATACGAGAAACAAAAAATATCTGTCAATTTCTGTTAGTTCGACGTATTGTTCAAGATTTTGACAACAGGAACTTGATTGTTTACTTACGAGGCATTTCGTATAATTTTGAATTTTAAACAGTAATTTTCTTTCAGTGGTGGATCCAGGATATAATGCTGTGCAACAAAAAAATTCAGTATTTGCGCAATGTACAAACATAAATTTTGTGCAAAATTGTGCAACTATGGTAATATTCAGAATAGGTTTGTCTACTTCGGGGCGAAATTTCCCGGGGGCGAAATGTGTGGGGACGAATTTTCCCAGGGGCGAGATGTGCAGGGGCGAAATGTGAGGGACGATGTTTCCTCGAGGGCGAAATGTGGGGGGTGAAATGTGGGGGGCGAAGTTTCCGTAAACCGATGAGATCAGGGTGCTCTGGGAGTTTGACATGAGGCTAAGTAGAGAGGCATTGAAGGAATGAGAGCCAAGCTTTCCTCGGCCAGTTGGGGGTGATGAGGATGACCTCCATTTGAACATGCATGATTTTCTGTAGGGTCCTGGATATGAGTGGGGTGGGTGGGTAGGCATAGCAGAACTGGGCCCCCCACTACATCACAAATGCGTCCGATTTGTCTGTGGCAGGACGGAGCAGAAACATGGGCATTTTGTTGGATTCATAGGTTAAGAGGTCCACTAAAGGAGTTCCCCCAACAATGGAACAGTTCTGAGTTGGTGGATGAGGGTGTCCACAAGGGGGTGTCCCCAGGAAGATAGGCTGCCTGGAGGGAGGACTTGGTGGAGATGGTGAAGCACTAGATCCTGAAGGCTTCCATGCAGAGTCTGTGTGTGAGCCCGTGCCACCCTGCTTGTTGATGTAGAACAGTGGTTCTCAACCCAGTCCTCTGGGACCCCTAGTCCAGTTAGGTTTTCAGGGTATCCACAATGAATATGCATGAGATATGCATGCACTGCTTCCATTGTATGCGGAAATATCTCATGCATATTCATTGTGGATATCCTGAAAACCTGACTGGCCTGGGGGTCCCAGAGGACTGGGTTGAGAACCCAGTGTAGAACACAATGACCTAGTTGTCTGTCTAGATGAGAATGTTCTTGCCCGAGATTCAGTAGCTGAAGGCGTGGAGCACGTTCCCTGTGGCACTGAGTTCCAGGAAGTTGATGTGGGGGCACATTCTCTAAGGAGAACCAGCTACCCTCGATGCATAGGCATCTGTATTGAGCGTGAGTTGGGACTGTAGAGGTTGGAAGAGCTTGTCCCTCTGGAGTTTCTCTCAGTCAATCCTTCAGCTGATCATTCTGCGTGTGACACTGTCTATCAGAATGGCATGAGTGGTTGCGTGCATTGGTTCCAAGAGCTCCAGAGGTGCCATTGAAGCTGGTGCATGTGAAGCTTGATGTGTGGGATTACATGGACTGTGGCTGCCAGGTGGCCCAGGAGTCATAGGAAAGTCCTGGCCGTGGTAATGTCAACAGAGGAGATCTGATGGGCGAGGGGGTGATGGCATCCTCTCTTGGAGGTGGTAGAAACACCCTGGACTGTGAAGTGTAGATGTCCGCCCCAAAGAACTCCAGCAATTGGGAGGAGACCATCTGCTTGGTGTTTGATGAGGAACCCCAGGGAATGCAGGAGGGAAGCTGTGGTGCCGACCACAGTCTGGGCCACATGTTGTGATGTGGCTGCAATCAGCCAGTCATCCAAGTAGGGGAATACGCAGACCCCCCTGCTTGCAGAGGTGTGCTATGATGATGCACTTGGTAAAGACCCTCGGTGTGGAGGAAAGGCTGAACGGGAGCACCCGGTACTGATAATGCTGGTTGAGGACAGAAAAATGCAGGTACCTCTTCTGGGATGGGTGGACTGGGATGCGGGAATAGGTATCTTAGAGATGCAGCGATGCCAGCCAGACATTGGTCTGGATGACCAGGAGGATGATCCCCATTGAATGCACCTGTTTAGTCAGCAGAGATCCAGCCTTGGATTTTCTTGGGGACCAGGAAGTATTGAGAGTAGAAGCCCTGGTTGAACTCCGCAGGAGGGACTGGATCTATTATTTTTGCCTGCAGGAGAGAGCGGACCTCCTCAAGGAGGAGGGAAATTAGCTGTTGGGGTGTCCTGGAAGTGGGTGGGGCCTTGTGAGGGGCTTGGTCTTGAAATGAATGCATTAGCCACGGCTTATGATGCTCAGCACTCACTGGTCATAGAAACATAGAAACATGACGGCAGAATAAGGCCACATGGCCTCTCTAATCTGCCCTTCCATATCAACTACTACAATAGTCCCCTTTTTTCCTTTAAAGATCCTCTTTGTTTGTCCCATGCTTTTTTGAATTCAGATATGTCCTCATCTTTACACCTCCACTGGGAAACTATTCCACACATCTACCACTCTTTCCGTAAAAAAATATTTCTGTATATTACTCCAGAGTCTATCCCCTTTCACCCTCATCCTACGGCCCCTCTTAGCAGAGCTTGCTTTCAATCGAAAGAGGCTCTCCTCCTGTGCATTTATGCCACAGAGATATTTAAATGTCTCTATCATATCTTCTCTATCCTGCTTTTCCTCTATAGTATACATATTAAGATCCTTAAGTCTGTCCTCATATGCTTTATAATGAAGACCACTAATCATTTTAGTAGCCACCCTCTGTACCAATTCATCCTGTTTATATCCTTTTGAAGGTGTGGTCTCCAGAACTGCACACAATTCTCCAAATGAGGTCGCACCAGAACTTATACAGAAGCATTATCACCTCCTTTTTTTCTGCTGGCTATTCCTTTCCCTGTGCACCCAAGCATCCTTCTAGCTTTTGCCATCACCTTTTCTACTTGTTAAGCTACTTTAAAATCGTCAGACACAATCAAACCCAGGTCCCACTTTTCTTTCATGGACAGAAGTACTTCACCCCCTACACTGTACGGCTCCTTTGGATTTTTGCAGGCCAAATGCATGACCCTGCATTTTTTAGTAATAAATCTCAGCTGTCACATTCTAGACCATTCTTCAAGCTTAGCTAGATCCCTCCTCATGTTATCTACTCCTTCCTGGGTGCCTAGAGATTCTGTCAGGGCCGGTCCCAGAGTTGGCTTAAGGTATTGGCACCCTAGGCAGACCTTAAGCTAACATTCCACTTATTTTCTACGAGCTTCAGCATTCAGGCATCCTGCACATGGAACCTGTCCATCTACTGGCATTGGGATCTCTGGAAAGAGGCAGAAGCTGTAACGGGGGCAACAGCTTTGGCAATACAATTTTTCCCAGCCATTGTTCAGTTGGTGGAGCTTTGGTACCCGTTGAAGTAAAAGAGAGAGACCTACCAAAGTCCCCTGCCTGTTCCTCAGCTTGCTTGCAACTAAGTCTCTGTTAGGAATGGTCAGTGGAGATGTGTGTCCATGCTTCTGCAAAGTGCCTGAGGTGGCCACCTATTGGCAGCGGGTCCACTGGTGGGTAGTCAGAAACCTGGGGAGGACTTTGATGGGTGTACTGCTTGACTTTTGCTGTTTCCCCTCCCTTTAACGTGGTCTGTGCTGGAATGAGTCTTGGTAGCTTTGGGGCTTGTGTTACTGTGGTTGCCCATGAGGGGAGGGTCCATATTGGCATGATGGATAGTAGGATTTTCGGGTTTGGGAGCCACATTCTCCATCTGGGTTCTGTTCATACTTTTGCTGGACAGGGTTTGTAGAGTGAACAGTCATTCTTAATAACATCTGCTGTCTCCTTAGTCGCTGAACAGATTTTCACCTGAGCAGGGGGCATTGGCTAGTCAGTTGTGAATGTCTTCCTGCAGTCCAGAAGCTTTGATCCATGGCCATGATGGATGCCCCAACTGTGCGGGAGGCTGTCTCCAAGGCATCAAAGGCCGAATGGATATAAGAACATAAGATATGCCATACTGGGTCAGACCAAGGTCCATCAAGCCCAGTATCCTGTTTCCAACGGTGGCCAATCTAGGCCATACGTATCTAGCAGTTTCTCCAAAAGACACAGGTTCCACAGTGCTTGTATTGGGTCAAGCAGTGATATCCTGGGTCCCTTTTTAATAATGGTTTATGGACCTTTCCTCCAGGAACTTGTCCAAATCTTTTTTAAACCAAGCTACACTAAACTACATCCTCCGGTAACAAATTCCAGAGTTTGATTACACATTGAGTGAAAAAATATTTTCTCTTATTTGTCTTAAATAGTTTACCCTGTAGCTTCATTGCATGTCCCCTAGTCTTTCTATGTTCTGATAACGTAAACAATCAATCTACATTTACCCGTTCCACTCTGTTCATTAATTCATAGACTTCTATCATATCTCCCCTCAGCCGTCTCTTTTCCAGATTAAAGAGCCCTAACCTTTTTAGCCTTTCTTCATAGGGTTATCCTTCCATCCCCTTTACCATTTTGGTGGCTCGTCTCTGAACCTTTTCTAATTACGCTATATCCTTTTTAAGATACGGTGACCAGAATTGCACACAATATTCAAGGTGCGGTCGCACCATGGAACGATACAGAGGCATTATAATATCCTTTGTTTTGTTTTCCATTCCTTTCCTTATGATACCTAGCATTCTATTTGCTCTCTTGGCCGCCACTGCACACTGGGCGGAGGGTTTTAACATGTTATCCACAATGACGCCTAAATATTTTTCCTGGATGGTGGTTCCTAATGTGGAACCTTGCATCATGAAACCATGGTTTGGGTTGTTCTTCCCTAGGTGCATAACTTTGCACTTGTCCACATTACATTTAATCTGCCATTTTGATGCCCAGTCTTCCAATTTATCAAGATCCTCTTGCAATTTTTCCACAATCCTCATGGGTGTTAACAACTTTAAATAGTTTTGTGTCATCTGCAAATTTGATAACCTCACTCATTCCCTTTTCTAGGTCATTTATGAATATGTCAAAAAGCAGGTGCTTGCTGCACTCCCTGACATCATGCAGGATGGGCAACAGGTCTCCCTAACCTTTACCAGTAGTTTGTCATGGTACAGGATGATCTGGAATTGGTGTGCGGCAATCCAAGTGTCCAACATGTGCTCTGGAAGACTTTCTTGTCTGTGGAGTCCAGGGCTTTCTGGTCCTTGACCAGAGGGGCATTGGAATGCAGATGGGAGCTTTTAGACGTCTTCATGGCCGACTCAATGATCAGTGACAGTTGTGGAAGTTGGATCTGGTGAAGCCTGGCATTGTGGACTTGGTACTTGATGTCGAGTCTTTTGGTGATGGTATAACTAGAGGAGGGGGTTTGCCAGACCTTGTGAACAGGAACTGCCACTATGGCCTTTGGTGAACAATCTTAGTAGGTCAATAACTTCAGAGTAATGTAACTGTTGAGCCACTAAAAATTCAATTACTCCAATGAACAAATATTTCCCTTAATAATTCACATTAGTGATCTTATTCAGAGTATTAGAACCGGGTCTCAGACTATTGGGGAGCTGTTTGTGATAAAAATCACTTATTGCTCCTTATTTGCATCAATGACCCTTTTTTTTGTATGTGGTTTTGATTCACTTAATTTCACAAATCTTTAAAGTTAATTTTTCAGATAAACAGTAAGATATTATAAAAGTCAGGCCTATCTTTTCATTGGTATCCCAACGCCAGACTCGGCGCCACTGCGTTTCACGTTAGATTCGTTTCTTCAGGGGTGTATAGACTGACTTATGATATCAACAATCTCTGGAAAAACGGAAATATCATATTTAAAAACTGTCTACTTAAAAAATTATGAAAGAATTATATATCGTTCGTTGTTATATTCAGAAAATGGCTGCATATAGCTTACCGACTGCTTCAACCCAGATCAAATGTCTCCCTGGACACAAAAACGCCGCGCATGCGGCTTTGAAGTTGAAAACCACTTTTAAACTTTATGATCAATTAAAGCAGCTTGGCCCTAGAGCATCAGTAGAATAAATTAACTACGTGCACAAATTCCAATCGATTTGTGCATTTAAACCTCTCGGGCTTACTGTCTGCAAGGCGTATATCCAACGTTGTTCTCGAAGAATTAAAGTTTGATCGAGAGATTTACCTCCAGCACCTTTATACACTCGATCCACACAGAAACATCGTAGATCAGCAAAAGTATGCTGATAAAAAAGACAATGCTCTACAATTGGAGCTGTTAAAGTCTTGCACTTCAATCTACTTCTGTGTTCTGCTAGTCGAATCTTAAAAGAGCGCATGGTTTTGCCAATGTATAAAAGTTAAATAGTTTGGTCTTTTCGGAGTGTATTAACTAGTATCAATCAAAGCAGATTACTTCACTAAAACCTTGCATAAATAATGTAGATACCAGTGATTTATAAATTATTTAAAATCTATAACTTCTATTGAATGCCCATAGGTAGTCTCAGACTGTTGCGCTTTGAACCTCCTCACTGTTAAGGATCGTATTGCGCTTACATTGCATCAATAACTACTGGGACTTTTTTAAATTAATTATTTTGTGTGTTACTTTTTTCAAATATCACCAGTATTCTACCACCCTCGTGTTCTAAAAAATCATTGGCTTATATAACCATATTGTTAAACGTGCTTATCTTCTTCTTTGTTGATGCTTTCCTTCTTTCTTCTGTAGAGATTAAATTTCTTATGGGTTTTCTCGAATTATTTGATAATAACTATAAAATTCTCTCTACGCCTCCTCAGGCGCCTCTTGAGCGTTTCACTCCGAACAGGAGTTTCATCAGGAGGATCTGTAATCGAGAAAAGACCACTAAAAACACTATTGCCAACTTTCCTTCTTATATACTATTGCTGTATAATAATGGCTTAGACTATTCTACAATTTAAATTTTATATTTTAGAAACTACCTCTTGCAATTCATGATTAACTCACTGTTTGTTGCTGCCCACGTCTCTCAGCCTATGTTTTCGAAAAAAACGCCGCGCATGCGGCCTGGTGCCCCTGTTTCCTTTTTAAAGTCTCAGCTGATTAGCTCCTTCAGAATCATGCTGTTCTATCTGCAAACTTGCCATGCTATTGCGGAATTTAAGCCTTTTGGTTTAACTGTGTTAACTAAATATATCCAGCGTTGCTCTCGGTAATATAGCGTCTCATCTAAGGTTTTCCCTCTCATCGGTGTTGAAACCTGGTCAATACAAAAGCACTTTAGTTGTTGAAACTCATGGCCTAATTCTACGCAATGTTGGACTATAGGTGCTGTCAAATTTTTACAGTTTAGACGGCTTCTATGTTCCTGCATTCTCACTCGAAAGGAGCGATTAGTTTTTCCTATGTATCAACAAAGAAGAAGATAAACACGTTTAACAATATGGTTATATAAGCCAATGATTTTTTAGAACACGAGGGTGGTAGAATACTGGTGATATTTGAAAAAAGTAACACACAAAATAATTAATTTAAAAAAGTCCCAGTAGTCATTGATGCAATGTAAGCGCAATACGATCCTTAACAGTGAGGAGGTTCAAAGCGCAACAGTCTGAGACTACCTATGGGCATTCAATAGAAGTTATAGATTTTAAATAATTTATAAATCACTGGTATCTACATTATTTATGCAAGGTTTTAGTGGAGTAATCTGCTTTGAATGTATAAAAGTTGGCACGGACAACGTATAGCATATACTACTTGTGTGGTATGACAATTGGTTGCATGGCGTAGATTATATTGTTTGCCATGATATTCAAAAGTTGATATTTCTTCATTAAATTCACACATTGAACACTCACCACATCGTGAGTGACCCGCTGGTTTTCCTGGATCTAAACTAATTGAGGGATTAAGAACCGTAGGACATAGCATTTCTTTAAGATTTCGATTGTGTGTCCAAACACATCTAATATGTTTCTCTTTTAATGCCGGGATACTCTGGATAACGTTCATATGTTTTTGAAGAATTGTTTTAATCCCCTTACTATATGGTGAAAATTGAGTGACTAAATTGATGGTAGTATCAGTTTTTTTGGACGATCTTGGTGTTAACAACAGTTCACGATGATTGAATAGAGCACGTTTATACGCCGTCTCAATTGTATATCTAGGATAACCTCGTTGAAGAAACTTATCCTTCAAGCTATTCGCCTGAAGTTTGAATTGATGGATATCTGTACAATTCCTCCTATATCGGAGGAATTGGGAGAACGGCAGACTGTCCTTCAATCTTCGAGGATGTAGGCTGTCATAATGTAACAAAGCGTTACGATCGGTTGACTTACAAAAAACGCTGGTGATCCACCCTGTATCGCCCTTCTGCACTTCCACATCCAGGAAAGCTATTCTTGTTTGACTGTAGGTACTCGTGAACTGAATCGTGGTTTCCCTAGTATTCAACCAACCAACAAACCTATTAAGTGATTTCAATGAACCAGCCCATATAACAAAAATATCATCAATGTACCGGCACCATAGCCGGACCTGAGGGTATAAATCTGATTGTGCCAACCATTGTGACTCAAAAGCCCCCATGTATATGTTGGCAATAGAGGGGGCGCACGTGGCCCCCATCGCTACCCCTGTTTTTTGGTGATATATCTTGTCATCAAACTGAAAATGATTGTGAAACAGCACTAATTCTGTTATATGTGCTAAAAAAGTTAAATGCGTTGCTGACAATTCAGACCTGGTTCTTAATATTGTCATCACCTCCTCATATGCTCTTCTTTGAGGGATGTTGGTATACAAAGCATTGACATCTAACGTAACCAGCCAAAGTTCTGGCTCTGTAATCCATTGTGCATTAGCTTCTAATAACTGTAGAAAATGCATAGTATCACGCACATAAGAAGGGATCCGTGGTATCAAAGGTCGCAAAAAGGTCGGTCTATACACCCCTGAAGAAACGAATCTAACGTGAAACGCAGTGGCGCCGAGTCTGGCGTTGGGATACCAATGAAAAGATAAGCCTGACTTTTATAATATCTTACTGTTTATCTGGAAAATTAACTTTAAAGATTTGTGAAATTAAGTGAATCAAAACCACATACAAAAAAAGGGATGCAAATAAGGAGCAATAAGTGATTTTTTATCACAAACAGCTCCCCAATAGTCTGAGACCCGGTTCTAATACTCTGAATAAGATCACTAATGTGAATTATTAAGGGAAATATTTGTTCATTGGAGTAATTGAATTTTTAGTGACTATGGCCTTTGGGACATCCGGGTACTTCAGAAGGCCAAGGACCTCATTAGGCGAGAGTCTGAGCTGTGAGGAAAGTCTTTGGAGAAATCTGGGGTAGGTAAGGTCTTCTGGAGGTGACTCTGGGGGAGGCAGAGAGGGTGGGGCATCGGAGGGGATGCTTGGGGCTGGAGTTGAGCCTGGGGAGCAGGTGCCATTGGAGCTTTCAGAATCCCATGCCAGGACATCAAAGTCGTGGATCTTGCCTTCTTCCTCTGAGTAGTAGGGTCTCAATGAGAAGATCGGTGGTGGAGAGTGCAGTGGTGGAAGGGGGGTGACCACCCTCTCTGTGGACCAATGGGCACATGGTGGTGGCTGCGCAGTTGCCGGTTGCAGAGGAATAGTGGTGCCGTGGAGGAGTTTTGTTACGAGCTTGCCTGGGAAGTCAAAGAGAACGTACTGTGAAAGAGGTAGCGTAGCCGCAGGTGGTGCAGATGGAACTGGTGCTGTGGAGTTATGCCCAGATGGTGCCAAGGTGCTGGGATCCAGTCTGCGCCTCTTTCCATGTGGGGAGAAGGAGCAGCGTTTTCTGTAAGTTGGCTCAGGAGAAGAGGAGGAAGAGCTGTGGCCATGGCTTTGGGTCTTGTGCCAGCCTCTGTGGGTGGAGCTAGCTCAATGGACGTCAGTGCAGGGGCTGTGTTCTGCACTGTGTCTTCCCTGGGAGCCGGATCACCGCAGGTTGTTGGCCCCGTAGTGTCTCCTGTGCCGGGATTCCTCCCGATGGCGCCAATCGCAGCAGTCACTGGAGGCGGCCTGGGACATTTCCTTTGCCCCGAGGGGTGAAGCATTTGTGCCAGGGCCGGGGTTGTCGTAGCAATCCTTGCTCATCACCCTCCGGTCCTTGCTGGTGCAGTCCCCAGAGGCAGAGGCCATTCGCAGGACAGGCAAAATGCTTGGGCCCAAGGAAGAGGTGGCCGATTCAGCAAGTAAGTCCTTCAGAGTGTTCCTTTTGTGCTTCCTGACCCTGGATGACATTCTGCTGCAGTGGGTGCAGGGTGCAGGACTGTCCATGTTGGGTTGTCTTTTTTTTTTTTTTCTTTTGGTGGTGAAAAATGGAGTGTTCTAGGTTGTGTTTAGTTCAGGAGAGCTGAGGATCTGTCCATTGCAGGAGGTGGATGGAAAAAACGGAAGCAGGAAGTGGGATGCACTGGGATAGAGGGAGTTGGAGCATCTCAGAGGAACCTTGGGAAAAAAAAAAGCTCCTCTGAGTTAAGGGAGAGCTACTCCATTTCCAGCGCTATCAGATGACAATACCAATGCGAGGCCGATTCAGCCTGCTTGTCCATGGAGAAATCATGATATTCTGTCTGCTATAAGTCACTATATTCAGCAGCACTGAGATCAGGATATCTGACTTTACCTGGCTGTTTTTAACTCCATATACCCTGCTGAATATAAGCCCCTATATTTCTCTGTTTTCAGTCTGAGTGAATTATTGTTCTTTAAGATTCCATATAAAGAGGATTACGTGATGTGAGAGCGAGCGGAAGGAAAACACTCGTGCTCCGGACCCTTCACCCTCTTACCTGCGTACAGAACCGTGAATAAGCTCCGAGCAGCCCCAAAAAGCTGTGTGCAGCTGGATAAAAGGAGGGGGAGTGAAACCAAAGGACCGCGGAGCATGACGACGTCCGTTAAAGCAAGCCGCCGTGAAAAGGAACGAGCGGCGGAGTTGCACAAGATGGCGGCATCCCCTGCAGCACCTAGCTCTCTAGTCTTCCTGGCAGTGGTGGAGGAGATCTCCGTGGCGGTAGCGGGAGCCTTATCAGCGCAATTTGAAGCGCTGAGCAACAAAATGGACATGCTGCACTGCTCAGTGAGCTCCCTAGGCAACCGCATGCAAGAGATGGAGACTCGGATGGTGTAGACGGAGGAGGTTGTAGACATGCTGTCACATGAGGTAGGGAGACTGCAGGCCATGCTGAAAACGCACGAAGCCAAATTAGATGACCTAGAAAATAGGTCTCGGCACAACAACCTCCATTTTTTGGGCATCCCAGAGAATATACCAGACAGAGACCTGAAGGCCCAGGTGGAATCTCTGGCATCTTCTATATTAGGAGGCAGTGAAGAACATGGACAGATTATAATAGAGCGTGCTCACAGAGTGAGGCCTAAACAGTGAGGCCTAAACAGATCAACGACCTGAAGTAGTCCTGGCGAAATTCCTGCAGTTTCTGCAGGAAGAAGCTGTGTTAAGGGCGGCTAGACAAAAGGGGGTGATTGTGAAAGACAACATGAAATTGCGAGTCACACAAGACTACTCAGCAGCCCTAAGCCAGCGGCGACGAGCATATGCGCCTATCTGTCAGAAACTAGTGGATGCCAAGATTAAATTCACAGTGCAGTACCCAGCCAGGCTCCATATCACCCACAAGGTACTAGACTCGGCGACGGAGGCGTCCCACTATGTAGAGAGTCTACTATGGCGTGAAACAGCAGACATCAGAGAGCTGACTAGAACACCATGAGACCGGATCTTGGTAGAGCTACAGCAGCCGGGACACTGGATGAAAAATGAGACTGGAATGGACATTATGAAAGACTACACCTGTAGATTCAGGATGTGTGTGTGTGTGTGTGTGGAATTGGGGTGGAGCAGTTGAAGGTGGTAGAGGTGCCTGTTCAGGTATTGTAAAATGAATGGGCGGAGGGGAGGGGGAATGTGTCTGGTGTTGTGGGGGGAGTGACCCAGCATGGTAACAACCCGATTAGGCTTGATTGTTGTAATAATTGGGGGGGAGTCCCTGCCCTAGAGGGAGAGAGCAAGAGCCTCTAGAGAAAGTGGGTCTGAAGGGCAAGAGGGGAGTGGAAGGCAGGGCTGGAGATCGTCGGGGGGAAAATAGGTGGGGGGGGGGAGAGTATATTGGGATAGTTGGGAGGTAAGGGACGGGGGTAAGGATAAATAAGGGGAGGAGGGATCTGTACACATCATAGGTGATCACTTCAATGGAGGAGAGGTGGTGTGTGTGGAGTAAGAGAGGGGAGTTAGGGATGCAGGGAAGCGGGAATGCGGGGGGGAGGGAAGGGGGAGGAGATGAGAGGGGAGGGGGAAAAAGAGTGGGGCAGGGAGGGGGGAACCCCAGCCCAACAGAGTTCAGTAGGGTCAAATGGGAACATACAAGATATGGGGGGGGGGAGGGGGGGCCTTCAGGCTGGGGAGGTTCCTTCCTCAAAATATTTGTATGCCGAGAAAATTGAATCTTATTGTTGTTTGCTGACGTGAAGATTATCTCATGGAATGTATGTGGAATAGGTAACCGTATCAAGCGATATAAAGTGTTGCAGGCCCTGGTAGACAAAAGTGTGATATTGCTATGTTACAAGAAACCCACCAGAATGCTGAGGAACATGCTAAACTAAAGAGAGATTGGGTGGGGCAAGAATGGGGGGCTCCGGCAAAGGGGAAAAAGGGTGGAGTGATCATTTTGATACACAAACGGATTAGGTTTGTCAGGGAACGCGAGTACATGGACCCAGATGGTAGATACGTGTTGTTGTATGGGATGCTGGAGGGAAAGCCTGTTGTGCTGGGTAACCTCTATAGCCCGAATGTGTTGGATCGTGCATTGTATGCCCATTTGGGCTCTCGGGTGGAGCAGCTGCTCGATGCTCCTTTGATTTTGGCTGGAGATTTTAATGGGGTACTAGACACGGAGATGGATACTGTGACAGAGACGCCCGTCTTGAACCCATGAGAATAGAAAAGGACATGGGAGTGGACTTAGTGGGGAGCCCAGTTGAGTATTTCAAGGGTAACCTGAATCCTGCGTACACTGATACCCATGAAATCCCTGCCTGGCCTGAATCTCAGGCCCTGCAAAGGGAGAGAAAGAAGAGAGAAAGAGAGCCCAGGGTGCCACACCCAGACTCCTATGAGGTCCCTGCAGGCATGAGAAGAGATTATTATCACCTGGGAAGGGCCGGAAGGGGGGAGGAGGGGCTGGAACCCTGGAGGGGGAAATATAAACCCCTGCTAAGGCAAAGAGAAGGGAGGCTGGAGAAACAAGAAAAGCTGGAGAAACAAGGGGAGCTGGAGAAACAAGAGGCTCAGGAGAGTCAAGAGAAGCTGGAGACGCAGCGGAGCCATAGAGGAGAGCCCTGGGAGGAGCTGAACCACAGGGAACACAGCCGAGGAGACGGGCCGAAGGCTGAAGGTACTGACCGGCTGTCTCAGGTAGAGCTGGGAACAGGAGTGACTCTAGGACCCAAGGGGGAGCTGTTTACTGAGCACTGCTTTGAGAACTCAGAATGGGACACTGCTCCAACAATTGAAGATATGCAAGTCGATACTGCTGAGGATGACTTGAGGGCTATGGATATTCCTATAGACTGTACTTTGTCAAGCCAAGGGCGTTGAACCGTTAAGCTGAGGGCTAACACTTTCTGAGAAGGTCTCCTAAAGCTGGAAATAACAAGACCCAGGGAACCGACAGGAGGCCAGGGATACTTTTGCTAGCACCCAGAGTGCTGAGAAACGTCTGAAGCAGCTGTGTGTGTTTGAAGCTTGTGAAGCAGTTATGCTGTTCTAGTGCTGTATTACCAATAATCCTACATAAGAAGGAGTCCTGTGTACAGGGTACTTGAACTTTTGCGTAAGAAATAAAATTCTGTCACTTTGCCTTACCTCCGGACCATGACTACAACTTCTTCTTGAAGCCATTTTTGAAGGCAAACTATATATCCCAAGATACGCCTGGGGAAAGTTAGTTTGCCCAAGCCAATCGAGAGATGTTCCTCTGATACCACGCCCCTCTAGGCTAGAGGCGGGTGGTGAGGGCGTGACAATACGTCTGGGGGGGGGCGGAGAGGGAGCACGGATACAGACTACAAGGGCTCTGCCGGGCCTATGGCGTAGATTGGGGGCGGTTGACCCCTGGCGTTTACTGCACCCAAACAAAAGGCACTTTATGCACCAGTTCCGAGCACATGGTACGAGTGCCCGAATTGATTATGTGCTCGTATCAGAAAGACTCTTTACCCATATAGCAGATGCACAAATTGGCCCTTCAGAGATCTCTGATCATGCCTTAATATGAGAGTGGCATGACACCGCCTCGCAGGCCAGAATCTGGCGATTCTCAGTGGATTTGTATAGTTTCTTATTTACTTAAAGCAGAAGTGGCAAGAGTTTGTGGTTTATAATGAGCGTCATCAAGACGACCCTGAGCTGTTTTGGGAGACGGCGAAGGTGGTCTTGTGGGGAGACATTATAGGATATGTGGCACATAGGTGGAAATTAATCACGCAGCAGATTGTTAGACTGGAAAAGCAAATGAGTAGGGATTGAAGACAAGCAAGCAATCCGTCTGTGACAAATAGGAAGAAGCTGTGGGAGACCCAAATGGCTCTTAATGAACTCCTCCACCAGAGGGCTAAGAAATCCTTTATGTACTATAAATATCAGCTTTAGCGATTTGGGGATAAGCCGAGGAAACTGTTGGCAAGATGCTTCCAGGGCAGTAGAGGTACTCGTGCAGTTGCGGCACTGCGGGATGACCAGGAGTTTTTCGCTCTTTCTATCAAAAGCTATACTCGGGGGGGGGCTCCTTGATGGCTATGGAAACATACTTGAGAGACGTGCAGATACCTAGGCTAGAGGCAACCCAGAGGGCACAGTTGGACACACCGATAACTACTGAAGAGGTCTATCAGGTGATTCAAAAGGCAAACTGCTATAGAGCGCCTGGTCCGGATGGCCTTGGGGCAGAATTTTATAAGCTATTGGGTGACATGGTACCCCCAACTCTTGTAGCGGTATACCACCGCAGGGTCAAGCAGGGGGCGTTTACTTGGGGTGTGAATCATGCGCACATTATTTTGATACCCAAACCGGGTAAGGATCATACGCAGGCTGCGTCTTACAGACCCATCTCTTTGCTCAATTTTGATCTGAAGATATTAGCCAAGGTACTGGTGGAGTGTTTGGCTCAGGTCTTAGGGGAGTTGGTGCATGAATCCCAGGTGGGGTTTGTGAAAGGACGATACGCAGTGCGGAATCTGCGTAAGATCTTAGTGTTGTTAGAGTGGGTCCAAGAGCGCGGACTGCAGTCGCTTTTGATTAACTTCGCTGCGGAGAATGCATTTGATCGGGTGAGCTGGCCATACGTGAAATTTCTTTTGCCGCAGTATGGTCTCGCTACTCCTTTTTGTAAAATGGTAGAGCTTCTTTATGTGAGGCCCACAGCGGGAGTGCTTTGTAATGGGGTGATGTCGGATGATTTTTGCCTAGAGAGAGGTACGAGGCAGGTTTGCTCTTTTTCCCCCTTGTTATTTGTGCTGTCATTGGATCCTTTGATGCGGAAGATAGAGCTGACTAAGGAAATATGAGGGGTGGATATTGGTCGATCCAGATTTAAGATGGCTACCTTTGCCGACGATATGTTGGTACATTTGCTGTCCCCACAAACATCGCTGCCCAGCCTGCTAGAGGAATTTTCTCGCTTTGGAAGTTTTGCAGGGCTGCGCATCAACATAGATAAGTTGGAGGCTTTAGATGTGGAGAGAACGCTTAGAGGGAGATGGGACGGAACCTTCCCACTCAAATGGGCGGATGATTCCTTTGTATATCTAGGCATTTTATTGACTAAAGATCCGAAGAAGCTATACAAGAAAAACCTGGAACGGGTTCTCCTTAAAACCCGAGTGCAGATGCAAGCATGGACCCCCCTTCTGTTGTCCCTACTGGGTAGAGCGGCAGCACTGGGGATGGTAATTCTGCCATGTATATTGTACTGGCTGCAAACTCTCCCAGTGTGGCTATGGAAACGAGACTTAAACTGCATAGATCAAGAAATAAGGCGGTTTCTGTGGAAAGGGGTGAGGGCTTGTATCCCACTAAATCGTTTACGGAGGAGGTGGAGAGATGGGGGGATTGGCATCCCCGACATACGGCTGTATGTGTTAGCTTGCCAGGTGCGGCATATTGGAGACTGGCTGGGGAGGACGGTGTAAACTCCGCAGACATTAGAAGAGGCTCTTGTGGCCCCGCAGACTTTGACGCGGTATTGCACCTTGAGGACTTGAGTTTGCCTAGCAGGGTGACCCAGCAGCATGCTGATGTCACCGGCGCGTTATACGTGGCAGCACTTGAATAGATGGTGGGGTGAGCCACCTGAAGTCTCGAGTTGGTTGCCCCTTCAGGGGAATGTACGGTTTACCCCAGGATCAGATACGCCCATGTTTCGGCTCTGGGAGCGGCTGGGGATACAGAACCTTGGGCATGTGGTAGATCAGAAAGGGAAGTGCATACCCTTTGAGATTCTTTGTAGGGAATATGAGTTGAATAACCGGCATTATTTCGCTTATGCTCAGCTATCTCATTATGTTGCTTCGCTTCCACGGAGAGGGCTTTCAGTGGAGTGATCAGCACAGATATTAGAGTTTTTTGCATTGGGAGCAGAAGCCCCGCCCACAATTGCAGTTGAAGAGATGACTGGACGCGTATTTTAGAGTCATCTCACATCAGACGGCAGCTGCCCAAAGTGTTCTTGTCCTTAGCAGATTTAGGACATATGTGGTGGGGGTGTCAGAAAGTCCACCAGTACTGGATGCAGATTAGTAATTATATGAGTAGGGTATTACACCAGCAGATTTGTTGGACGGGGTCTTTTGTGGTGTTGGATCAACTTCGGCCACTCCACCCGAAGGGGAGGTGGGAGCAATTATTAGTAAGGAAAGCATGTCTGGTGGGTAAAGGCCCATTGCTCCATAGATGGAGAGTCCACGCCTCCTACCTTCTGGGAATGGCATAATTATTTTCATTAGCTGATGCTTTTGGAGAGAAGAGGAGCCAGAGGAAGGGTTCAACGCTGGACCTCTTTTCTGCTGATTTGGGAGCCATATATTCAAACCTTAAGGCCAGGTACACGCAATGAAGTATTACATGTGAACTAAAGTGGGGTCTCGATAGACTGATAGGAGGCGTGTTGTGTTACTGTTGTATGAGATAATAATTAGATAATATCATTAGGTAAGTTCCCAGAGAGAGTGGATTAGAAGGGAGGGGCTGCGAGGAGGATGGGGGCGGGGTGGGGTGGGAGAGGGGGGAGGGCTGGAGGAGGGGAATAAAGTAAATATCAATAATGGATGTACCAAGACAATGCTTTGTTCAGGATCCCTGAGCAGAGGACAAGAAATAGCCCTGCCCGGGAAGTTATGTATTGTGCCTTTAAAAATTGTTATGATATGTTGTTGTGCATTAATAAACAGAGTTTCAAAAAAAAATTCCATACAAAAAAAAAGTTTCTTTAGGACAAATTTGATCGACCTTCTTAAAACTAGAAGATGGCAGCCCCCTAATCTTTCTTGAAAAGAATAAATGCTATGGAAGTTTTCCATTGGAAGTACCAGAGTTATTGCTAAAGGTGTGCATGCTGACATTTTTGGTTTCATTTGGGTTTTCATTTTATTGTTATTTAGGGGGCCCTTTTACTAAGGGCTGCTAGCTAGTTAACAGGCATTTTAGCATGCGATAACTGGCAGCTGAGGACACTAATGGGCATGCATGCCAGCTTCTGGCCCCTTAAACGCACAGTAAGTGGCCATTATGCACTAGGGAGGAAAGTGAGTGAGTTAGGAATGGAGTGAGGGTGTGGAGAGCCCATTGTTGCTGGCAATTGCCTTTGTGCTAGTGGCAATGTGGCATTTAACGTGAGTGCCTATAACCATGCCTCTATGGGTGCCATTAGGTGCATCTGCATTAATTGCACCACACGTTCTGGTGCTGGATCGTGCGCTAGCTGCCAGGAACTTGCTGAGCACACCTCTAACACCTTGCTGGGCGCACTGTGTGTTAATTTTGCCGTTAAATGCGTGGTAAGTGCAACCCTTTAGTAAAAGAGCCTCTTAGTTCCTTTATGTTTTTTTAAATTTTATTTTTTAAAATAGTGCATGCCATTTGTAATTAGTGTGGACGATTAAAAATAATGAAGCAAGCCTAAAAAATAAACATTTTGGGTTTTTTGATATTAGAAATTAAGAAGGTGATTTTAGAAGGATTAGGCACCATTTACCTGTGTCCATTTACATGTGTAAATCAGCTTTTACTGGTTTACTTGTGTAAAAGCTGATTTATACATGTAACTGGACATACTTGTGCAAGTGGTGATTTTTTTTTAAGTGCTATCAAGTCAATGCTGACTCCTGGCAACCCAGCAGCCCCTGGGTTTTCTTTTCAAGGTATGACCGGAAGTAGATTGCCAGGCCTTTTCTTCTGAGGCAATGGAGGTAAAGTGATTTGCCCAAGGTCATAAGGAGTGCCAGTGGGAATCGAACCCAGATCTCTTGGGTGCTAGGCTGTTGCTTTAACCACTGGGCTGCTACTCCGCTCAAGTGGTGATTTTTGGAAAGATGCTATTTACATATTTGAAGGGGATGCACTATGAATGTGGTTTGGGTGGACCTTAAACGTACATGTTTCCTTTTGTGTAAGAGAAATACACATATACTTCAAAAAATGTCCCTGTTGGCATTTTCACCTACTCTACAACATGCATAACTGTCAACTACCTGCTGGTTTGGACTAGCGATGGAGAGAGGAATTGTGCTTAAATCCCTGGTGTTAAAAATCACCTCAAACAGCACAGAAACTGAGGGAGGGATATTCAGCGGCAGCAGCTAGCACTGCTAACATAGCTAGCCATCGCTGCTACAAACTAACCTTAGATATTCAATACCAGGGCCATATCCGGCCACTGGCATTAAATATCCTGGTTGCCACAGAAGCCAGAAGCTAACTGGGCAGGAGCGATATTGAGCTGCTGTCTGGATGGTTTCTGTGGGTATAGCTAGGCTAGTCTTTGCCGTGCCTGACTTTACTCGCGGTTCGCTAATTAGGAGTGGCTCGATATCGCTGCTACTTGATTAGCAACGGATGCCACCCCCGCTCACATTGGAACACCAGATGCTAACCTTGTAACAGTGGGGCATGTAGATGTGGCACCCGCAGATATACAGCAGCACTAACCATGTTTCTGCTACTATATATCCTGTTGACCGGCACTTACAGGTCTATAAACAGTGTAAATGCCTTTGAATATCCCCCGAGTTTCTGCTGCACATGCTGTCAAATTCATGCATTTTTTTCTGTGGTCTTTTAACTATTTTACAAAAGGCTCTGCATTCAGCAAACTGACAATTTTAAGTGTATTTTACAATGTTCCAACCACAGGAGTAGTTTCCCTGCTTAGTCTGGGGGAAGTAGGAGTAGGGATATCGTACTAATGGTGAGGGGAGGGGAGCCAATACAGCACTAGCACCTGGAGCATTTGAGGGGACACCATCCCCCATGCCCCCAACCTATTTATTTATTTAAATTTATTTATATACTGTCTTTCTACCATTCAAGGCGGTTTACATACAACAAAACAGGTATCAGTGCTGGAATACAACTGTTGTACAGAGAACAGGAACTCTAGAAAACATAAGACTATTCAGTGAACTATATAACTAGAACCAGAGTTGCAGCAACTATGTACAAAAGTGGAGGGGGGGGGGGGGTCCTATGCATATGGTCCTAACTTGGAAGTCCCTTTTTCATTCTAATTGACCTATAGAAAATTGGTCTATAAAGAACATAAGAAATGCCACTGATACTACTTAGGTTGTTCAAACAAATGCACATCCCTAATGAATGCATGAATTTGTAAACAATGCTGAGCCTACAAAAAATTGCTGAAGCTTTGATTTAGAACATAAGAACATAAGATATTGTACATATGTAAGTAGTTTAGTTTGCATACCCCGTTTATCCAAGTTATTACTCCTGTTCTATGTAAAGCAAAAGCATGTTATCCAAGTTGTTTTCTCCTGTTCTATGTGAAGCCAAACAGTTTGTTATGGTCATTTTGTTGTATGTAAACCGCGCTGACAATAGTGCGGTATATAAGAAATTGTAATAAATAATAAATAAATAAATAATAAGAACATAAGATATGCCATACTGGATCAGACCAAGGTCCATCAAGCCCAGTATCCTGTTTCCAACAGTGGCCAATCTAGGTCATACGTACCTAGCAGTTTCCCCAAAAGACACAGAATCCGCAGTGATTGTACTGGGTCAAGCATTGATATCCTGGGTCTCTTCTTAATAATGGTTTATGGACCTTTCCTCCAGGAACTTGTCTAAACCTTTTTTAAACCCAGCTACACTAACAGCCTTTACTACATCCTCCGGTAACAAATTCCAGAGTTTGATTACATGTTCAGTGAAAAAATATTTTCTTTTATTAGTCTTAAATAGTTTACCCTGTAGCTTCATTGCATGTCCCCTAGTCTTTCTATATTCTGATAAGGTAAACAATCGATCTAAGTTTACCCGTTCCACTCCGTTCATTAATTTATAGACTTCTATCATATCTCCCCTCAGCCGTCTCTTTTCCAGGTTAAAGAGCCCTAACCTTTTTAGCCTTTCTTCATAGGAGTATCCTTCCATCCCCTTTACCATTTTGGTGGCTCTTCTCTGAACCTCTTCTAATAACGCTATATCCTTTTTAAGATACGGCGACCGGAATTGCACACAATATTCAAGGTGCGGTCTCACTATGGAACGATATAGAGGCATTATAATATCTTTTGTTTTATTTTCCATTCCTTTCCTTATTGATACTGTGGTGGAGAAGCAGGCTCAGAGTGCAGGGAAAGAAAGGGGAAACAGTCTTTTTTTTCTAAACCCAAAGAAACTGCAGGCACAGGAAGGGTTAACACCCAAAGTAAAGCCAAAGATCTCCTGCAGAGGAGTGCAGAGCCAGAGACACACCCAGTTCCCATGGAGACCGAGGGAGGAGATGGGAGTGGTTTGGGGGCGGAGTCAAGAGCCATAGGACAGCCCCAAACATTTAGGCAGGGAAGTTTCACTCACAAACAGACGGTACAGGCATGGAAGGAGAAACAGATTGCACGAGCTGAGAAGGAGGATGAGATTGAAAGCAGACACAGAGGCACTGGGACAAGCAGAGTTGTTGCAGCGCCAGTGGGACGAAGGAAGCTGACCAAGGACAGGAACAGAGAGGTGAGAAGGCCAGAGGAGAGCTCGGGGGAAGATTCTTCTGAGGAGGAGATATTTTCCAGAAGCCCCTGGTCTGGCCCTTCTCAGTATAAGGGGCTTACAGGAGGACAACACTCTACTGGCAAGGTGAGCCCTTTACAAGCCTTAAAGAAGCTTTTAAATAGGGAAACCTTTTCCTGCCCTTCCCCCACTAGCTCACGTACTGAGAAGCATAATTGGGAACAAGTGTTGAAAGCTTTACATCGTGTAAAGGCTCCTCAGGCAGACCCTGAGGAGGACAAATATCTGAAAGAGCCCAGTGAGGAAGAAATGGACTTAGGAGACACTTTTTATGAAAGTGGGGTTTCAGATATGGAAATTGAATGTGCTATCTGTGCCAAAGAAGGATAAGGAACTGAACAGGGTTTTAGTAACTGGAGAAAAAAACCCAGGAGTTCTTAATAAGGACATTCTATGCAAAAGCCCATAACTTTTAGCTAGACTGATCAATGACTGCTTGGCTGATAAAGCTGCATGGTTAACGAAGCCAGAAAGGAGCTAAAAGTATAACTTGTATCTTGAAGAAATACTACTGAGTTTTAAAGTCTGTTGGTGGACCAGGAAATGTTATGCTATACCAGCTGTGAAAGGAACAGCGAAGTATTGTACTGCCTCCTGGGGACCGGAGAACAGACTGCTGTAAAGGATTTTTACTTGTGAAAAAGGGGTGTTTAAACTAAGCCAAGCCAAGGACTGTTTAACCAGGCTTACGTTTATGATGGAGAAGTATCCTGAACTTTATGTTTTGTAGTCTTAAACATTCTTGCCAAAGAATTTAATTTGGTTAGGAAAACCTTATTTCTTAAATAAAAGAAATTTCCTGCGACCTTTGAACTTGGCTCTAATCTATTTAAGACACAACTACATGCTATTGGGCTAACTTTTTATACAAAGGACGATCGGAGCCCTCTCGCACTACTGGGCAACTGCTTGGCCACACGGGGGAGCTCCAACAATACCTAGCATTCTATTTGCTCTCTTGGCTGCCGCTGCACACTGGGCCAAGGGTTTTAACATGTTATCCACAATGACGCCTAAATATTTTTCCTGGGTGGTGGTTCCTAATGTGGAACCTTGCATCGTGTAACCATAGTTTGGGTTGTTCTTCCCTAGGTGCATAACTTTGCACTTGTCCACATTAAATTTCATCTGCCATTTTAATGCCCAGTCTTCCAATTTATCAAGATCCTCTTGCAATTTTCCCACAATCCTCTTGTATTTTAACAACTTTAAATAGTTTTGTGTCATCTGCAAATTTGATAAACTCACTCGTTATTCCACTTTCCAGGCCATTTATGAATATGTCAAAAAGCAGCGGACCCAGCACAGATCCCTGGGGTACACCACTATTCACCTTTCTCCATTGGGAAAATTGACCATTTAGCCCAACCCTCTGCTTTCTATCTTTTAACCAGTTCTTGATCCATAGTAGTACAGTGCCTCCTATCCCATTACTTTAGTTTTGCCAAAAGTCTCTGGTGAGGGACCTTGTCAAAGGCTTTCTGAAAGTCCAGATACACTATATCAACCGACTCA
This sequence comes from Ichthyophis bannanicus, assembly GCA_033557465.1. Lineage (NCBI taxonomy): Eukaryota > Metazoa > Chordata > Amphibia > Gymnophiona > Ichthyophiidae > Ichthyophis > Ichthyophis bannanicus. Next base: position 72,017,535 of record CM066034.1, read on the forward strand.
CCTTTGTCCACCTGCTTATTCACACTTTCAAAAAAACATAACAGATTAGTAAGACAAGATCTTCCTTGTCTTTAGCTCATAGGTAGTTTAGTTATTTTATAAAATCTATTATTTTCCACTCAATCTTTATTATGTTTATTTCTCATGTGTCTGGTACTGAATTTTCTCCAGGACCAAGCAGGAAGTCAGTTCTCACTTATGGGTGACATTGACGTCGATGGAGCCCCCGTGCAGAGCATTTCCCCAGCTTTCTAAGAAAGCCTTTGGGAATACTGCACGCATGTGCGGTCCCCTTCCTGCCTAAAGGTGCCATCTTGCTCAGTCTTTCTTTTTCCGTGGAGCCCACCGGACGTCTGTCTTTGTCACCCGGAAAAGTTGACGTTTTTTCTTGTGATTCTTCGTACTTTTTTCTCCAGTTCGACGCCAGTTCCCCTTCCCTCTGGGTTCGGTACACCAGTATCGAGCCCGTCTTCTATTTTTCGGTTTTTGCCCTTCATGGCTGGCGTTCGCACCCTTTTTGGTTTTTCCCTGGAAGGCCGGTCCATTGACCTCGCGGGGGCCCTTTTTTCCCCAATGGCTTCCAGTGGTTTAAAAAAGTGAGATCGGTGCAAGAAACTGATGTCTCTCACCGACACACACGACTGCTGCCTTCGATGCCTCGGACCGGATCATGATCCTAAGGTCTGTGCCCCGTGTGGCAAAATGTCCACCAAGGCACTTCAAAGCCGCCAGCATCAGAAAGAACAGATTTTTTCTGACTCTGCCTCCGGCTGGGCCCGGACCTCATCCGAGGCCTCGACGTCTCGGGAGTCTGATCCCGAGCATCGCCAGGGTTCCTCGGACAGGTGGTCCCCCGATCGGGAACGTAAGAGGAAGAAATGGCTCGTGAGGGCGTCGGAGGAGGAGGTCCCTGGTTCCTCGAGGGCCAGGTCTCGGACCCCCGACCGCCGTTCCGGGTCCTTGGAGCAGGAGAAGCCGTCCAAGATACCTCGTGTGGAGACGGAGCCCGCCGGACACGTAAGTCCTGTTGTCCTCGTGGACTCTCCTCCTAGGGAGCCAATGTAGGGCCCGGCGCCGCCAGGGCCCGAGTCGGTGGCTGCTGAGTCTCCTGAACTTGAACTCAGGCTGACAGCCTTGGAGTGCAGATTGTCTGCCTTCATGGATCAGCAGCGGGTGCTGATGGCCAGCCTCGCTGGTGCATCTGCCCCGACCACCGGGACCTCGACGTCTAAGTCAACCCAGGAGATCGAGCTGATACTCGAGACCATGAAGGTTCGAGGTCATCCTCAGTCACGGTCACCCTCGACCTCCCGTTCGGAACCGAGGGCATCGACGCCGGTGCCTTTGGCATCGGGGCGGGTGCCACCGAGGCCCACACGGTTGGAGCCCCCCGACTCCTCTTCGGATGAGTCCGCGTGGGAGACTGAGGACGAGGAGTCCCCCGATACCTTTCGGACTCGGTGCGTCCCTTCAGACTCACCGCAGTCCAAGCCCCGGAGTAGGTCCCCTCCGGAGGACACCAGGTTCTCGGAGTTCGTCAGGGACATGGCCAAGGCTTTGGCGATTCCCGTGGACCCCGAGGAGGAGCCTCAAGCCGAAAAGCTCAAGGCCCTCCAGTATGACTCTCCTCTGAAGGAGTCCTTTACTGTGCCTGTTCCTCCAATGCTGGAACGGCTCCTCTTCCGGATGTGGGAGGCACCAGCCTCGGCGCCAGTTTTGAGCAAGCGGGTCGATTCCATCTATCGACTCCGTAAGATCCCTGGTTTCCAGAAGGCGCAGCTGCCGCACCATTCCATGGTGGTGGAATCGGCCATACATCGTCTGAAAAGCCAGAAGATGCACTCTGCGGTGCCTCCCAGCAGGGAGGCCCGGAACCTGGATGCTTTCGGCAGAAAGTGCTTCCAGGGCTCGATGCTTGCTTGCCGTGTCCAGTCTTACCAGCTGTACATGGGCATGTACCTCCGAGACCTGGCGAAGGAACTTGCCGGGTTCTCTGCTGGCCTCTCCGGGGAACCTTTGCAGAGGTTCAAGACCTTGTCCTCGGGAATCCGGGAATGCTCAAAGTTCATGTCCCAAGCGGCCTACGATGGCTTAGAGGCTTCGGCCCGTGTAGCGGCAAATCAACCTTCTGGAACTCCGGGCTATTCGCTTAGCCCTCAAAACCTTCTCTCACACCTTGGCTCACCAGTCTGTTCTGGTGCAGACGGACAATCAAGTGGCCATGTTCTATGTGAACAAACAGGGAGGCACGGGGTCCAGGCTCCTGTGTCGAGAGGCACAGGCCCTTTGCTCTTTTGCTCTCAAACACGACATGTTTCTCAGGGCTGTTTATCTCCCTGGCCAGGAAAACTTCCTGGCAGATAGATTGAGCAGGGTTCTGCAGCCCCACGAGTGGCAACTGCACCCATTAGTGGTTCAAAAAATTTTCCTGCAATGGGGACTTCCATCCATAGATCTCTTTGCCAGTCCCCTGAACCGGCAGCTACTCAAGTTCTGTTCCAGGCAACCGCATCCCCTGAGGTTAGCAGTGGATGCGTTCCTGATTTCTTGGTCCCAGGGCCTCCTGTATGCGTTTCCTCCCACGCCTCTGGTGGCCCGAACCTTGTTCAAGATTCTCAGGGACAAGGCCTCGGTACTTCTGGTAGCCCCCAGGTGGCCAAGGCAGCCCTGGTTCCCACTTCTGCTTCAACTAGCAGTGGAAACCCCACTACCTCTGGGGTTGCAACCCGATCTTCTCTCTCAGGATCAGGGTTTTCTTCTGCACCCCAATCTCAAATCTCTCAATTTGATGGCCTGGAGACTGCAAGGGTAGTGTTGGCTCCCTGGGGCCTGCCTCAGGAAGTGGAAGAGGTGGTCTTGGCCTCTAGAAAGCAATCCACCAGGAAAACCTATGCTCTGAAGTGGAGAAGGTTCTCCATGTGGTGTCAGCAGCGCAAGGAGGATCCTTTCGCCTGCACTGTACCAGTAGTGCTACAGTATCTACTGCACTTGTCCAATCAAGGCCTTAAGTCCAATTCGGTTCGAGTCCACCTCTCTGCTCTAGCAGCTCACCACTCACTGGTGGAAGGACACTCTCTGTCGGTTCACCCCTTGGTGTCCAGGTTTCTCAGAGGCTTGTTCTTGCTCAAGCCCCCTCTCCGTCCACCGGCCCCTGAGTGGGAGTTGAATGTGGTCTTGCAGCAACTGACTCGCCCACCGTTTGAGCCGATGGCTACATGTCCTCTCCGCTTCCTTTCTTGGAAGGCTCTCTTCCTTGTGGCCCTCCTTGTGGCCCTGACCTCGGCCAGGCGAGTGAGTGAGCTTCAAGCCCTGGTCTGTGACAGGCCTTACACTCGTTTTTATAGGAACAGGGTAGTCCTTAGGACTCATCCTAAGTTCCTCCCAAAGGTTTTTTCCTCTTTCCACCTCAACCAGGAGGTGGTTCTTCCAATGTTCTTCCCTAGGCCCCATACCAGCCGGGCAGAGAGAGTCCTGCATACCCTGGACTATAGGAGGGCCTTATCCTTCTACATTGAGCGTATGCAGGGGCATAGGAGGGCTACTCAGCTCTTCGTATCTTTTGACCCTAATAACTTGGGGTTACCTGTCTCCAAGCGTACCTTGTCCATCTGGGTGGCTGACTGTATCACCTGGGCTTACAGGGCAGCTGACCTTCCCTTGCAGGGTCGGGTCACGGCCCACCGTGTCAGGGCAATGGCTGCCTCAGTAGCTCATCTCCGCTCTGTACCGTTGGCAGACATCTGCAGGGCTGCAACTTGGTCCTCAAGCCAGACCTTTGCGGCCCATTACTGCCTGGAGAGGGAGTTCCGTAGGGACAGTGCTTTCGGTCAGGCATGTGTCTGGAATCTCTTTGAGGTTTAAGCAACTCCTCCCTCCAGCCCTCTGGTTAGGCTACCGGTGGGGGTATGTTTTCAGTGAAATCCTTTCTCTGATGTTGTGGTTAGAGGGAGCTCATTTTTCAGCTCTGGGTCCCCGGTAGCCTGAAGCTGGGGAGTCCCATAAGTGAGGACTGACTTCCTGCTTGGTCCTGGAGAAAGAGTAGTTACTCACTTGTAACAGGTGTTCTCCAGGAGCTGCAGGAATTAGTCCTCACAACCCTCCCTCCTCCCCTGGGAGTTGCAGTTGTACATAGTTCATTTTTACATTTTGTGTGCTGTTTTTTAGCTATGTCATTGGACTGAGCAAGATGGCACCTTTAGGCGGGAAGGGGACCGTGCATGCGTGCAGTATTCCCAAAGGCTTTCTTAGAAAGCTGGGGAAATGCTCCGCACGGGGGCTCCTTCGACGTCAATGTCACCCATAAGTGAGGACTGATTTCTGCTGCTCCTGAAGAACACCTGTTACAGGTGAGTAACTACTCTTTCCCAGATATTTGGGCTGTATATGCTATTTCTCCTGAACAAGATGCCTTGAGAGTTAAGAAGGGTAGGCCCGGATATAAGATGTTGGTGCCCATAAGCAGGACCAGAAATAAAGGGCAATCCGCCTGCTATTTAGCCTAGGCAATTTGCCGCAGTTGCTGTGTCTGAATTCAGGCCTGAGGAAGGGTGTCACCATTGTGGTTTAATGTTAGATTTGTTCAGATTATATAGGCTTTCCCTTGGAAACTATAAAAGAAAAATTTACATCGAGTTTGGCTTCTGTACGGACAACATGCGTGAGCGGATTTCTTTCCAGAGTTTCTTTGTGGATGTCTAATGGGCTGAGCTGTGACTGCAGGCTTGCTTTGTGCTAGAAAAGCTGTCCTCCCTCTTGGTTAGATATCTAGCAATCATTTCAAGCTAAGGACCAAATATTTCTCCATCAGCTGGAATCTTTCATCAATGTGCTTTAGATGAAACATCTGCACAAGAGTGCTTAAGTCAAAGGGCTCTTCTGACTGCTATATCAGAAGCCATTGCTTTTTACTGAAGAGGCTCCATTTCCACTTGTTCTCTGTAACCACAGCCTGTGGAAACACTGAACAGATCCAGAAACTGCCTTCATTTGCTTTTTTTCTTTTGGATTTTAGAGTCAAAAAGTTAGTCTGTGAAAAGCTTGGCAAGCCTCCTTCAGCTTGTATTTGGAAAGGTGAATGATTAAATCTAAATCCTATGGTATACATGGGGACAGAATACTTTGCTGTGGCCTTAAATCTCTATCAATACATCCTCACGTCAACACTTTCTAACAAGCTATTCATTACCTATAGTAGTGTGTCACAAAGAGCTGGAAGGTGTGTCAAGCACCAGCAGCTATCTCATGTCTTCTTTAACAACCATATGCACTTTCAGAATGGAGAGAGCACAGAGCAGATGGGAGATGAATATCCTACCATCTTCCACCAGTTCCTTGCCTACATGGTCCTATTTTGTTATGGTTTAGGCACTTGATGTACCGCCCTTTATTTGCACATCAGAGCGGTTTACATGTATACTAACAGGTACTTTTTATTCCCTTGTCCCCGAAGGGCTCACAATCTAAGTGTCCCTGAGGCAATGGAGGGTTAAGTGGCTTGCCCAAGGCCACAAGGAGTAGCCATGGGTCTAGAAACCCCAGTCCTTCCAGCCTGAGGTTGCTTGTCCCCATGTGGGACTTGAACCTCTGGCCTGAGGTAACCTGTTCCAACCACTGAGCTATTCCTCCCTTTATTACTTCAAATTTATTCGTACTATCTGTGCATCCCCACCTGCTTCTCAGTTTGGACATTGACAGTGGGTTACCTTTTCCAAATGCTTTTACTTTCACACTAACAGCAATCGGTTATAAAATAGTAAGAAAACATCATACATTTGTGATTGATGGAGAGGATACTGTAGTAGCCTGAAATTAAATGTAATTGTAGGCATTTAAGAAACAGAATTTTTTGTAAATATTCAGTCTTGTTACCTGTTTATGTCAAATAATTATGACAGTATGGAGCAGCCCACCTATTTTGCCCTTTGAAATAGAGTTCCATTGTTTCAAGGCATTATTCCCAAACCATTTTCCACTAAACTCATAAAATAGCTCTTTTAATGTCACCTTTTTATGTCAAATCATAGCATGCTAAAAAAAGAACTAATTAATTGGGTATAAACACAACAGCTATCCCCTCCAGAGTAAGTCTGAGTTTAAATAGCTTGTTACAGCTGTAAATTAACAATAAAAATTTTATGGGCAAGAGACTGATCTCACAGAGCAAAAGGTAGTTACATACAGAGGGAATAGCAAGGGACTGTAAACTGTGCTCCCGCAAGTATTAAGGTATCGGTGCAATCCTTTGCACAATGCATGCACTTTTTGTTTGGGATTAGGGCTCCCAGATATGATATGGAATCGCTTCATGCCATCTCATGGTTAGGACAGCTGGGGAAAGATTACACCATGAGAAAAAACACCGGTAAAGATTCTGGTTGGATACAACACTTCGGAGATTTTAAAGTACTCCAGTGGTTTTGAAATGGAAGAACATGCTTGGGAGGGAAATTCAGCTAGGAAATGACTGTTTCATATAGATGTAAAAGCATCTATAGTTGGTTTTGCTGGAGATCCATGATGCCTCTCCCCTTGGGTTATTTTGAATATTTTTGCTTATTTATCATAATACTAAACTGCATGAACTAAAATGTATCTTGTGAAGTGCTTTTGAGTTGGTATGGTACTCAATGGTTTTACCTTTTGCCCTTCGATCCTCTTCCTTAGGGCATTTCCCTCCTTCCCACCATTTCTGTTTTAATATCTCCAGACGGTTATTCTCTTGCAATTGGAGAATGGCCAAATCAAATTCATCACGAAAAATGGAGCCTGCAGAAAAAGCAAATTTAATATGTGTCTGATTCTTTAAAGTGGAGCAACATGCGTAAAATGAAGTTCAACTAGCTCATTGTTTAACCAGTCGAAAGTATCCCCAGGCTGAAGGATGTTGTGTGCTCATTTAGTTTTCTTGAGACTGTCTGGAAGAGGGCAATTTTGCGCTTGAAGTGGCTAGGAGGCGAGTTAGAAAACTCCCTATTCTGGGATAGGTCGTACTTTCTAGCATCACTGACTGCTTTGCTATTGATAGCACTCAGTAGCACTAGAGAGGCCTATTTTACATAGCTTACAATTCTCTTGGGTGTGTACAGTTTACCATAACTTATCATATAGCAACAGGTTGGAGGTGTTGACTTATATATGGCTAAATAGTAAATTCTGGTGTCTACCATTATGACTCTGAGGTCGACTGAGGCTCAGTGCAATCCTTGCAAACTCCGTGGATACATTTCAAAATACAGGCATGTGTGTGTGTGTGTGTGGCCTCTTCCCAGGTTGTCTTATAAGTTTGGTCAAACCAACATGACTGAAAATATTTTTTAGGAATTAAGTCCTTTGGGTATTTTATTAAAAAAAAACCCCTCAAATAGCCTGTATCTCTTTCTTTTGTGGCAGGTCTTGAGGCTTCGGCTCCCCACCCCTGCACCACTCTTCTCCCTTTCTCCAAATCTCATCCCTTCATTTCAGGCGTTGCAGTCCAAGGTAGCTCTGAATGGCCTTGAAATGTTCATATGTTAGTAATCATTGGAGTGATCCATCCATTGTATGCTGTATATCCTCTTGTGCTCCCTGTGCCAAAGAACTCAAAAGGTATCATGGGTAAGAGGTGGCCATTGAAATGCATAAGCTTCCTTGAATTTTGAGCATTGAATTCCAATTCTTGCTATGAGTACCTTTCACAAGAAAATAACTTGTTCTAGCTAGCAATGCAATATTTAACACAGACTCTTAAATGCCTATTAATAAAAGAAACCTGGAACACCCTGCTCAACAGCCAAAGAATCTCATAACTAGGGAGGCAAAAACGTGTGCTTTTATTGGCATAATATTTTGTTTTATCCATGATAACCAGCATCTGCCATTTCAGTACAATAAACTTGCTGTACAAATTACAGTTCAGAGGAAAGCCACCAAATTAGTGCAGCCTGTGTCAAAAATACTAGAATGTGAGGCTTAAAGAAAGGAACAATGGGCTGAGAACCACAGTTCAAATCCCACTTCCCCACTGCCAGTCTCTGTGAGCTTGGGAAAGTTATTCAGATTGTGAGCTCTTTGGAGCAAGGTCTTATAGTACTGTACCTGAATACTACTAATGCTGTAAGCTGCCTTGAGCATCATTTGAAAAGGTGGGCTGACATTTATTTTTATAAAGGACCTGAACATGTACTGTTGATAGAATATGATAGAGTCATGTGAATAAGTCAAAGGTATACATAATGTTTAAAAGACAAACTTTTTTAAAAACAATGTGGCTAGCAGATAATCCCCAGGGGGAGGGGGCTACAATTGGAGACCTGTCAAGGGCAATGTCTCCAGATGGGTTAGTTTTGTGCATCCCATGACAGCAATTAACCTTACTCCTAAGCCAGGGTAGGTGAAGTATAATATCAGTCTCTAGAATTTACTAACACTAACTTGTGTCTCCCATATGTAATACAGGAGTCAAAAGGAGAACTAGACAAATCTTGTGTTCTCTTCTGTCATATTCTGTTTTTCTGTAACTCTATGAGTGTGATTCTGTCTTTCAGAGACTTACCCTCCCATCAGCTGTATCAGCCGATTTTTACTAATGAAGCCCATAACGCTCGTTATTAATGACTCAGCATTATATCTCTACTGCAGACTTGTTTAGTGTCCAGGATAGAGCTGGGACAACTGATATATCTTCTGCAGTGCCACATTTTGGGGCATGTTTACTAAAATGCAGTGCACTGTGCATTAAGTCCCAAAACCTAGTGTGGAGGTGGCGTACCCAGCGTGTCCCCATGTAATTAGCGTGGGTACCATCTCTGCCCCTGAACCGCCCAGTCTCCCGTTGACCTATGCTAAGAAGTTAGTGCAACATTCTTAATGTTTCTACATATTTGATATGTGGTAACTGTTATTGCAGCACACATGGCTTGTGCTAAACCCTGTGCTAACCATTACTGCAGTGTAGTAAACATGCCCCTTTATGCAACAAAGGAACTTATATGTCTACCGCATCAAGCTCATATCTCTATCTGCTCTGTCTCAGGCAAATCAGTTTTTCTATGAAGTTGTTTCAGTAGCACAAGCTTTTTAAACATTTGTGACTATAGTTATATGTTTTTGCAGCAAGGTTTTCTTTCATACCTACTGGCATCCCGATTCCATAACCCTTAGTGTCCAGGAGACCGCCGATCTGTGTCAGATTACAGTTTTGTTGACGGTAATACTCATTCATAGTGGATTCCAAGAGAAATGCATAGTTGGAATTCAGAACCCTTGCGATCCCTTCCTCTGTGCTTTTCACAAAAACACTGGGCTGCTTTGAGTACATGTAATTCCACATACGTTGGTAGGTCTGGTATCGGGAATTCTACAACAAGAAATATAATTCCTAGTTGAAGTCACTTCTGCTGTTTTCATTTCCAGAGCTGCCTAAATATTATACCTAAACTACTTGGACTCCACCTGCCATCCTCTTCCAAAGTTATATGATTAAGGAGCTCTAATTTCCTGTTCTAGCTGTCACATGCACTCCTGTCCCTCATATTATAAATCAGCCAGTCCAGTTTCTTCTATACTGAAATATAGTATAAAAGTTACAATAACGTACTATATCTTGCCGATCTGTTAGTCTCATACTAATCATTTAGAAATCCACTTTCAGAGACCCACTGAACGGACAAGCTGACCAGCTAATTTCAGCTAGTTAGTTTTAAGAAAATTTTCAACTGAACCTAACCAGTTACTAGGTTTTTAGCTGAAAATTCACTAGTTGGGTAAATTTAAGGTTCTCAAACAGGACTGTCTGAACTTAACAGGCTAACCTCCCGCCATGGTTTTCAGTATCATCTCTACGCTGATGGCTCTGAGATCTACCTCTCTGCACCTGAAATCTCTCCAGGAATCCAGGCCCAGATCTGTCTGCTTATCTGACATTAGTGCCTGGATGTCTCACCATCTGAAAATGAACATGGCTAAAACTGAGCTCCTTATCTTTCCTCCTAAGCCCACCTCCCCTCTTCCTCCTTTCTCATTTTCTGTGGATAACATTCTACTCCTCCCTGTTTCCTCGGCTCACAACCTTGAGGTCATCTTTGACTCCTCCCTCTCCTTCTCCACACACATCCAATAGATGGCTAAAACCTATCGCTTCTTTCTCTATAACACTGACAAAATTTGTCCCTTCCTTTCTGAACACACTACTAAGACCCTTATCCATTCTCTAGTCACCTCCTGTCTAGACTATTGCAACCTCCTCCTTGCTGGTCTCCCTCTTAATCATCTCTCCTCATTTCAATCTGTTCAAAACTCAACTGCATGGCTAATCTTCCACCAGTGTCACTATGCCCATGTCACCCTTCTTTTCAAGTCACTTCAGTGGCTCCCTATCTGTTTCCACATCCAGTTCAAACTTCTGCTAATGACCTATAAGTGCCTTCATTCAGCTGCTCCTACCTACCGTTCCTCTCTTATCTCTCCCTTCACCCCACCTCAGGAACTCCACTCTTCTGGCAGATCCCTTCAATCTGTGCCCTTCTCTTCCACTGCCAACTCCAGAATTTGATCTTTCTACCTTGCTGCTCCTTATTCCTGGAATAAACGTACTGATTCGGTATTGCAGGCTCCATCTGTGGCCTAGTTCAAATCTAGGTTAAAAACTCACTTCTTTGAGACTGCTTTTGGATCCTGTTCCCCCTAGTCTCCTGTTCACCTCCTATGTGTTTCCTTCCATTCCCCTAGATATATCCTTGTCCCCAGTTGTTGTATTGTCTGTCTTGACTGTAAGCCAGTGGTTGTCAACCCAGTCTTCTGGTACCTCCAGGCCAGTCAGGTTTTCAGGATATCCGCAATGAATATGCATGAGATAGATACGCATGCACTGCTTCCAGTGTATGCAGATCTATCTCATGCATATTCATTGTGGATATCCTGAAAACTTGACTGGCCTTTGGTACAGAGGACTGGGTTGAGAACCACTGCTGTACTTGTCTCTTACATGTCTCTGTACAGCACAGCGTATGCCTTGTAGTGCTATACAAATGATCTTGATCTTTATCTTTATTTCCAAACTTGATATACTGCTCAGGCAAAAGCGTCAGGGTGATTTACAAGAATAGTAAAATTATTATTAGTAGTAGTAACACTAAAATTCAATGCTAGCTGGTTATGTCCTCTACTGCATTAGTGCATGCTAACACCATTAATATGTGTTCTTAGTAACTGGATCCCATTGCATAAAATAACATTAATGGTATTAGTATGTGCCAGTGGCAGAAATTCAAATTATGGGCCACCATTCAATAATTTTTAAAGGGCCCCCAGAACAGGGGAAGTCCATTTCAGAAGATACAGAAGCAACTGCAAGTGGGGGCCCCCCCTTGCATCACAGGGTCTGCTTCGGCAGAATTTATGCCATTTGTATGTGCTAGCATGGTAGCACACATTAGCAACCAGCAGCAAGCCACCAGTTTCCCTTCTGACTGTAATAATGTTTTATAAAGCACTGGGGCAGTGGTATCCCCCACCCTCCCTGTATTGAAAAAGAAAAGCATATGGAAGCAGGCCTCCTTTCTGGAGAAGGGGGGGGGGGTCCCCAGCTGAGCTAGCACTTTTTTAAAATTTTGGCCAGTAGGGAGGGAGGGAGCATACCCTTGCATACAGGCATATTTTAGAAAGGCAGTGATGTCCAAGTGAAAACGTGTAAGTTCAATATAAAACTGACATATCTCTGCCCTTTACTGTGGACATGCATTTTATATCAAAGGAGGAAGCACAGCAAATTTTACAAACATACAGGTGGAAGAAGCCAATGTTAGAACCCTGACAACTACACATACAAGTGCTGATATTTTACAACTGGCACGTGTAAAAGTCAGCACGTACACGTGTCTGCCATTTTTGCAAATCTAGATGTGTAGATGAGAAGGGGAGAGATTCCTTTCCAAAGATGTTTTTCAAACATATTCATAGAGTTGGGAAGGGAGTTCTACCACTTCAATGCTCTTTTAAATTTTATTTTTAATGTGTACATTTGGGAGGGAAAGGGGAGGCCACAGGAACATTTTAGAAAATATTTACAAATTTTCAGGGACAGAGGCTGGACAGATTTAGGTCTGCTATTGTGGTGACTAGATTTGGCTGGCCAAGTTACATGGCTAGTATTGCCCTTCTCCCCCTGCTCCTATGTCCAAGCAGTTTTCAAAGGCTTAGATTTAACTGGCTAAGTCCTTTCTTAACCTGCTAGAAATCCTTTAGAAAACAATCCTCAATAGCCTAGTTTTCACCTTTTTAAACCAAATAAGGTTAAAAACCCCACAGTATATATCAAGCAATGAAGTAAACAAAAACTCAGAATCAAAATATATAACAATGCAATTTTCAAAATGCACATCTGATTCATGTGGACACAAGGTTTTGAGGTCAATATGTACACACAGTTCTAGATCAGTGTTGTAAATGGATTCCTGCAAAACGAGATGTTAATCAAAACCATGTAAACTGAAAAGACCATGTAAATTGTTTGTGCTAACAATCAAAAATATATCTAGAAGAAATATGTGGGATACAATTTTTGAATATATAGCATAATGATTCCTGCTACTACATGAGAAAATGTTATGATAAATATTGGACATTACCTTAAACTTTATTATTAAGTTAGGTTAAAATGTTAATGCACATTTTCATCTGTGCATGCATTTAACAGAATTAGTAGGACTGTTAAAAAATAAGAATATAGCAAATTACTAAAAAAATGGAAAGAAATAATGTCTGGGGTCCTTTTTCTTAAGTATGGTAAATTTTTGCACTAACTGTGCATTAGATGCAAAAAGTAACACGTGGTAAATGCAGAGTCTGTGCACTAACTGTTCCGGGCATTCTCAGCATGTTCCATGCAGTTATTGCATAGAAAAGATCTTTACCATGAAGTCATTGTCTTAGGAAGCTGATATAGCATTACTTGAGCCCAGCTGTAAACATTATGCTGAGATTCTGGTATAACAGCAAAATAAACACAGAAGGAAACAAAAAATGTTTTGCACGCATTGCTAGGTAACATAGAGACTTGTACTTATAGATCTTGGAGGGACAGTTGAGGCATGGAGAAGAAAGGTGCAGAGAAGAACAGTAAGGGCTTTATCATAGAAGGACATGTGCATGTGCTCAAGGCCTGCCATATCCTGCTCCTACATCACAGTGGGCGAGACATGGTAGGCCTTGAGTGCACATGCATGAGAGCAGATAGACGCTCAAAAACCTGCCACTGACAGCGGCTTTAAAGTATTTCCCCAATGCTGTCTTTGGGACACTATGCTGCTGCCTCCCAAAGCCTGATTTCTTTGGCCTCCTATGGAGGTATGGGATGATAGGCATCAGCAGCAGTGGCAGGGAGAAGGGAAGATGCTGGAGACATTTTTTTTGGGGGGGGGGGGGGGATTGGGAAGTGGGAAAGATGCCGGAGATCTTTGGGGGGGGGGGTTGGGAAGAGATGCAATTCTGGAGATATGGGTGAGTTAAGGGAGGAGAAATGCTAGCCATTTAGGGAGGGGAGGGAAGGAAAGAGATATGCTGGATACCTTCCCGGAGATGGGGAGGGAAGGAGAGGGATGCTGGAGACGTTGGAGGAGGTTTAGAAAGGGAAATACTGGAGACTTGGGAGGTTGAAGATGGAGAGATACTGGAAACCTTGAGGGTGCTTCTGAAGGGGGAGAGATGCTGGATACATAGGAAGGGAAGGAAAGAAGAGAGATGCTGACTGCCATGGGGGAGGAGAGAGGAAGGAATGAGAGAGATGCTGGAAACTTTGAAGGATGGATTTGAAAGGGGGGTGAGATGCTGGACTCATAGGGATGGAATGGAAAAAGAGATCTGTATGCCTTATTGGGGAAGGGGAGAAGGCAAGGAGAGAGATATTGGAAACTTTGTAGGGAAGGGTTGGAGATGCTTGACACATAGGGGATGGAGGGAAGAAGAGAGATGCTGGACATGGGGGTGGAGGGGAGGGAAGGAGGAGAGACGTTGAACCATCTTGCAGGGGGGACGGAAGGAGAGAGATGCTGGTGACCTGAAGGGGGGGAAGGGTGGAGATGCTAGACACATGGGGTAAGAAGGAAAGAATAGAGATGCTGGAGACCTGTGGGAGGAGATCTACTAGACACCTGGAGGGGTTGGGAAAAGAAGGGGAGATGCTGGACTATGGGTAGGGTGGGGCGGAGTGCATGGCCAATGATTGGCCTAGGGTATTCAATATCCTGTATGTGCAAATCACGCCCTAGGGAACTACTCTGTTTGCTGTGGGTAAAGATATGTATACAGAGACCCTACCCTCATTTCAGGTGGGAAATTTTGTAAAACCCTATTTCCATGGTTAAAACTGTGTTTTACGTGCAGAAATGATTTTGAAAATTAATCTTCCTGCATATAAAATAGCCTTTTGACAGGTATGCTTAGTTTAATATTTTTGAAATGTCACCTTTCAAAGAGTAAATCAGCAAAGCAGTGTATATCAGTTTAAATTATTTTTTTATTAAATAATCTTTACACATCAAAGAAGTTCCTGATTTGATATTTTATTTCAATGTTTTTATGACAGTTGTTGACTGCAAGTCAAGACTGCGTGTTATTAGCTATCTCCAGGAACAAGCAGGAATGAGTCTTCACATATGGGTATCGTCGGTAGCGACGGAGCCTGCGCGGGAATGCTCCCCAGCATCCAGTAAGAAAGCTTTTGGGAGCATCCCACAGCGCCTGCGCGCTGCCTTCCCGCCTTTCCCAACCGCCTCTCTCCAGTTCTTCTTTTCCGTGGAGCCAGCAGGTCGTGTTCCTGTCACCACAGAAGAATTCTTTATTTTTTTTCTTTATTTTTCTGTGTTGCGTCTGCCTTCTTCGACGTCAGACCGGTACCGCCGGTCTTTTCTTTTCTTTCTTAAAAAAAAAAAAAAAAAAAAACACCTTTTCTTTCTTCAACTGTGCATTTTCGGTTTGGGCCTTAGGCCTAAACATTTTTTCTCCTCATGGAGAAGCCCGCTTCCGGGTTCAAAAAGTGCACGAAGTGTGGCGGTACTATTTCTGTCACCGACACCCATGACTGGTGTCTAAAATGTTTGGGTCCTGACCATTCCATCACGGATTGTGTGTCCTGTACCATGATGTCTAAAAGAGGTCGGCAGAACCGAGCAGCCAAGCTCAGTACCCTGTTTCCCTCTGATGCAGCCTCGGTGGCATCGACGACTTCCAGGGCTTCTTCTTCTCCCATGGATCTCAGGTAACCAAACATAAATCTAGCCGGTCCTCGAAGGGCAAATCTCCCTCTAAGCATCGAGATGCCTCCGGGCTTGTCCTCGAGGATTCCGCACCGGCAAAATTACCCCGGCGGGAAGTTCCGGCTTCCAAAGCATTGTCTATGGGGTCACAGGTTGACATCGATGGCTCGGCCTCGACCGATCACCTGTTGCTGTGTTCTGTGGTACCGATGGCCTCCACTGGTACCGACATCCAGACTCTGGTGGCGTCGATGGATCAGAAGATTCTGTCCATGCAGCGCACCCTAACGGCGTTTATACAGGCTTCGACGCCTCCGGTACCGCAACAGTCTCCGTTGCCGGTACCGGCTCCAGCACCAGCATCGTTCCCGGTGCCGGCACCGATTGCATCGACATCGGCTTCAATGTCGACTGCAACGGTACCCTGTCCTATGATGCCCATCGGTACCGAACCAGTACCGCTTACTCCCGATGTCGATCCCACTCGGTACGCGTATCGGGCTTTACAGGAGCATCCAGACAGGCGATACTTCGATTCCTCCGAAGACTCTGATGAGTCGGAGGTTTCTGTCGATGCACCGGTACTTCTTCCTCAGGAGTCTGATTCTCCAAAACGAAGAATGTCTCCTCCAGAAGACTTGTCTTTTCAGGACTTCATTAGGGAAGTGGCTAGGGGCCTCTCCATTGCAGTGGCCCCTGAGTCAGAGCCTAGAGCCAAGCAACTAGATATTTTGCAATATCCTAAGGCTCCTAAAGAAGCAGCTACTTTACCTATTCATGAGATTCTCTATGACCTCATGTTGAGCATGTGGGAGACTCCTCTTACCACCTCTCCTCATTCTCGTAGATTAGACACCATGTACCGTGTCCCTCCTTGTCCTGGCTTTCATAAGTCTCAGCTTTCTCACCACTCTATTGTGGTAGAGTCTGCCATGAGGAAAATAAAGAGTGCAAAGAGACACTCATCTAATCCTCCAGAACGTGAATGCAGGACCCTTGATGCTTTTGGCCGAAGGGTTTTCCAAGCTAATATGCTTGCTGCCAGAATCAACTCCTATAGTCTCTATATGGGGATGTTTCTAAAAGAAGTCACAGATCATCTGCAGACTTTAGCCCCTTTTATTTCAGAAGATAAAAGGCAGGAATTTCTCACTTGGCTTAAACATGCCCAAGATGTTTCCAAATTTTCCAACCGTGCAGCCTTTGACTCTTTTGAGTGTGTAAGCAGAGCCTCGGCTATTGCCATAGGTGCACGCAGAATTGCTTGGTTACAAGCCTCTGATTTGGAACTTCGGGTCCAAGATGAACTGGGAAATCTTCCTTGTACAGGTGAAAACCTTTTTGGCAGGGATTGGAAAGCAAAGGCCACTCAGATGGATGCTGAGAACTCTGCTTTGGATCGACTTTCAAAGTCTACCTCTGCTCCTGCTAAGAAAAGGTTGTTCAAAAAGACAACTTTTTCTAAAAAGGAAAGATACTATCCTGCTTATGGTCAGCAGGCATCATCTGCAGGTCGTTTTGCTGCAAAGCGTCAGCAACCACCTAAACAGGCCAAGTCAAAGGCTGCCAGGCCTCCCATGACTCAGCAGCCTCAGCCTCCCCAGGGCCTTTGACTTGCAACTAGAGAACTTAGCCTTTCTGGCTCTGGAAGAACCAGAGCCCCTCACCATTCCAGGAAGGTTGGCTTACTTTGCTCCCAGATGGGAGCAAATTACAGCAGAGCATTTGACCCTCTCCATTGTAAAGGAAGGGTACAAGCTTCATTTCTTGCACCTTCCTCCCCACACCATGATGAGACAGTTCAATACTCCAACATCTCTCCTCAACCTTCTGGGTCAGGAGATTGCTACCCTTCTTGCCCAAGGGGCAATAGAAGAAGTACCCCTTCTTCAACAGGGCTCAGGGTTCTACTCCCCTTATTTTCTTATTCCAAAGAAAACAGGGGGCTACAGACCCATATTAGATCTCAGAGAATTGAACAAGTTTCTATTCAAAGAGAAATTCAAGATGATTTCTCTCGGTACTCTGCTGCCATACCTTCAGAGTCAGGACTGGCTTTGTTCTCTAGATCTCAAGGATGCGTACACCCATGTCCTCATCCATCCAACACACAGAAGGTTCCTTCGGTTCCTTTTTCAAGGAAAGCACTACCAATACAGGGTGCTTCCTTTTGGTCTGGCCTCTGCACCAAGGGTGTTCACGAAATGCATGGCAGTAGTAGCTGCATTTCTACGCACTCTAGGAATATTCGTTTTCCCATATCTGGACGACTGGCTCATTCGAGCTCCATCCCAGTCAGAGGCCCAGATTTCTCTAACCTGTACAATGCGTGTGCTTCAATATTTGGGACTGGTAATAAACATCCCAAAATCCCATCTCACCCCTACTCAGTCTCTGGAGTTTATAGGGGCCTTGCTGGATACCACAACTGCAAGGACCTATCTTCTTCAGGCCCGTTGCCTACGCTTGGTGCAGTTAGCCTCCCAGATACAGTTAAAGTCCCATTTAACTGCTCGAGAGATGTTACAACTTTTAGGCCACTTGGCATCCACCGTGCATGTGGTTCCATATGCTCGCCTTCACATGAGGGCAGCTCAATGGACTTTGTCCACCCAATGGACTCAGGCATCAGGTTGCCTGTCAGACAAAACAGCAAACTCCAGTCGCCTATTTTGGTCTCTCCAGTGGTGGAAGTCCCCTCCAAATCTGTTGCTGGGGTCCCCTTTTCAGCAGTCGCTACCCCAAGCAACTCTGACAACAGATGCTTCTCCAATGGGTTGGGGAGCTCATCTGCAGGATCTCTCCACCCAGGGCATCTGGTCTCCACAGGAGACTTCTCTCCATATCAATCTCTTGGAACTCAGAGCAATATTCTTAGCTCTCAGAGTGTTCCATTCCCTGCTCAGCTACAGGACAGTCCTCATCCATACGGACAACCAAGTAGCCATGTTCTGTGTAAACAAGCAGGGCAGGACTGGCTCTCTGTCGCTTTGCAACGAAGCTTTGCGACTGTGGGCCTTCGCCAGAGAGCATCACATCCATCTTCTGGCAGTATATCTTCCAGGCGTTCAAAACTCTTGGGCGGACAGACTCAGTCGAGTTCTGCTTCCACACAAGTGGTCCCTCCACATGGACCAGGTAGCCAGGATTTTTCGAATTTGGGGAACCCCGGACATAGACCTCTTTGCAAGTCCATGGAATGCCAAACTTCCCCAGTTCTGTTCCAGAATTCCATGTCAGGGAGTTCAGGCCAAGGATGCCTTCCTCCTTCACTGGGGTCAAGACTTCCTTTATGCCTTTCCACCAATTCCCCTAATTCCCAAGGCACTATTCAAGCTTCAGAGAGATCAAGGGACCATGATCCTCATAGCACCACATTGGCCACGCCAAGTGTGGTACCCTCTACTTGTGCATCTCTCTCAAGCTCCTTCCCTGGACTTGGGCTCTACACCAGATCTTCTGTCCCAGGAAGAGGGAACTTTGTGGCACCCGAACCCCCAGTCGCTCCATCTCAGGGCTTGGTTGCTGAGGGCCTAGACCTTCAAGATTTTCATCTCTCTCAGCAAGTCAGAGATGTTATTCATGCCTCTAGAAAGCCTTCTACTAGACGTTCCTATGCTGTCAAATGGAAAATATTTACCATTTGGTGTTCAGGGAAAGGTCTAAACCCTCTTGCAATACCTCTGAATTCTTTACTAGAGTATCTCCTGCATCTATCCCATGCAGGTCTGAAAACGAATTCAGTAAGAGTCCATTTGAGTGCTATTGCAGCGTCCCTCAAGCCTCTCAATGGACAACCTGTTTCCTCTCATCCTCTTATAGCAAGATTCATGAGAGGCCTTCTTTTAACTAAACCTCCCATTAGACCACCTCCAGTGGCATGGGACTTAAACCTGGTTCTTGGCCAGCTTATGAAGCCACCCTTTGAACCTTTAGCCACCACCTCCTTGAAATTACATTCTTGGAAAGTTATTTTTCTCATTGCAGTCACCTCAGCACGCCGCATCAGTGAGTTGCAAGCTTTGGTGGCTAATCCTCCTTATACAAGGTTCCATCATGATAAGGTAGTCCTCAGGACCAATCCACACTTTATGCCTAAAGTGGTCTCACCTTTTCATCTGAACCAAGAGGTATATTTACCTGTCTTTTTTCCAGGACCTCATGCATCAAATGCAGAGAGGAATCTTCATACCTTGGATTGTAAGAGAGCTCTCGCTTTTTATTTACAAAGAACACAGCAACATAGAAAGTCTTCTCAGCTCTTTGTTGCTTTTGATCCTTCTCATTTAGGACTTCCAGTCTCTAAGAGAACACTGTCCAACTGGATTGCTCAGTGTATTTCTTTTGCCTACCAGAGTAG
The DNA here is from genome assembly GCA_033557465.1 of Ichthyophis bannanicus. Classification (NCBI taxonomy): domain Eukaryota; kingdom Metazoa; phylum Chordata; class Amphibia; order Gymnophiona; family Ichthyophiidae; genus Ichthyophis; species Ichthyophis bannanicus. The sequence goes on from CM066034.1 coordinate 72,037,122, forward strand.
GAACATTTCTCTGGAGGGCCATGTCACAGCTCACAATGTGAGAGCCATGGCAGCCTCAATGGCTCATCTAAACTCTGTGTCCATCGACCAAATCTGTGGAGCGGCCACCTGGGCCTCGGTTCATACCTTCACAGCCCATTACTGTGTGGACAAGGACTCCCGCCAGGATGCCTCGTTTGGTCAGGCTGTTCTCAAACACCTGTTCCATTCCTAATCAACTCCTACCCTGGTCGGATGCCAGAGATCCATGGGGGGAGGTAGAGTCCTTTTCAAAGACACACACAACCTGGGGTTTCTCCCTGGCATCTGCAGCTAGGGCGTCCCCATATGTGAAGACTCATTCCTGCTTGTTCCTGGAGATAGCACAGTTACTTACCTGTAACAGGTGATCTCTGGGAACAGCAGGAATAAGTCTTCACAGCCCACCCTCCTCCCCTAGGAGTTGTATCTCTCTATCTATCTTTCCTTTCCTCTCTCTCTCTTTGTCTCAGCTTTAAAACTCGAACTGGAGAGAGGCGGTTGGGAAAGGCGGGAAGGCAGCGCGCAGGCGCTGTGGGATGCTCCCAAAAGCTCTCTTACTGGATGCTGGGGAGCGTTCCCGTGCAGGCTCTGTCGGTACCGACGATACCCATATGTGAAGACTTATTCCTGCTGTTCCCAGAGATCACCTATTACAGGTAAGTAACTGTGCTTTATCTTGTGTACACTGAACTACATTTTTGTCTGCTGTCTATACCTGTGTGTGTCATGTCTAGCAAGCCTATGTCCATCATATTTTATACATGTATGTTTTTATTGTGCTTGAGAAGACACGTTGCATCTCTGGAAATAAGCAGGAATGCAGTCTTCACATATGGGTGACGTTGGCACTGACTCAGCCTGCACGGGAATGCTCCTCAGCGACCAATTGGAAAGCTTTTGGGAGCAATCCACCACGCCTGTGTATCTGCCTTCCCAACTCCTCTTCTCAGTTCTTCATTTTCTGCGGAGCCAGCAGTTTTTTTCTTTCCTGTTGCTGCCGAAAGATGTTCTTTTTTGGTTAAAATCTGTGCTCTGCCTTTCCGTCGAAACCAGTGCCTCAACCTGACACCGGCCCAATATTTCTTTTGTTCTTAACGATTATTTTTTAATTTTCTTAGTTTCTTCAGTTTTGGTGATTTCGACCACCAGCTAGGCCTTTGGCCTGCTTTATTCTCACCACTATAGAAAAACAATCTGCTGGCTCCGCAGAAAATGAAGAACTGAGGATAGTCTGGCTACAGGCATTGGACCTTGAACAGTGGGTCCAAGACAAATTGGCTAATATTCCCTATATTGGAGAAAACCTCTTCGGAAAGGGTTGGAGGGAAAAGTCCAGTGAGACTGAGACAGATGATCTCACCCTCAAGTCCCTCTCCAGAAAGATAGCGGACCCCTCGAAGAGGAGGACCAATCCAAATAAATCTTTCTATCCTAAGAAGAAGAGGAATTATCCTCCTTATCCACCTGCAGTGGCTTACCAGCAACAGCCATGCCAGCAGGGCCCTCGCCAACCCAAGAAGCCTAAGGCTCCTAAACCTCAACAAGCTGCACAGCAACCAGCACCTGGTTTTTGACTCCTTCCTAGAGAACATTGCTAATTTGCCTCTGCAGGGTCTCCAACCCCTACACATAGCAGGCAGTTCCTATGCCCACAGGTGGCACCTCATAACATCAGAGCAGTGGACTCTCAACATTGTATAAGGGGGCTATCTGCTTCACTTCAAAAGCTTATCCTCCACCACCTTTATATGGGATTATCCCAAAAAATCCCTACAAACAAATCTACTTTCAGAGGAGGTGTCCACTCTGTTAGCTCATGGAGCCATAGAAAGAGTCCTCCGTTCCAAGAAGGCATGGGCTTCTACTCTCCTTATTTTCTAATCACCAAGAAAACAGAAGGGTTCTGGTCCATCTTAGATCTCAGGGACCTAAACAAATTCCTCGTTTGAGAAAAATTCAAAATGATTTCCCTCAGCACACTCCTGCCATACCTTCAGAGGAACAACTGGTTATGTTCTCTAGACTTCAAGAAGGCATTTACACATTTACTGATTCACCCTCAGCACAGACAGTATCTGCACTTCGGGTTCCAGCAGAATCACTACCAATATCGGGTGCTTCTCTTTGGCTTAGCCTCTGCACCCCAAGAACTCACAAAGTGCATGGCAGTGGTTGCAGTCTATCTTCACACTTTGGGGGGTCTCCATCTTCCTTTACTTAGACGACTGGCTCATTCAGAGGGAGGAGTGGCTCAGTGATTGGGATAGGTTACCTCAGGCCGTTCGGCCGGGGGTTCAATTAACATCGGGTCAAAGGGACTGGGGTTTCTAGTCCCATGGCCATGCCTTGTGGCCTTGGGCAAGCCATTTAACCTTCCATTGCCTCAGGTACGCTTAGATTGTGAGCCCTTCGGGGACAAGGGAATAAAAAGTGCCTGTTAGAATATATCTGCAAACCGATCTGATGCACACAGTAAAGGGTGGTATATCAAGTACCTAAACCAGAAACCATGTAAACCATCAGGGGAGAATCCCCTACAAGAGGTAAAACTTTCCCTTCATTGCACCATAACTGTGCTATCTAAACTTTCCCAAGTCGCACCTAGTTCCAACCCAGCAGCTCAAGTTCATCAGAGCACTTCTGGACACTCAACAGGCCTGAGCTTTCCTTCCTCAGGACTGCTCTACCCACATCATCCAGCTGACCCACAAAATACAACATCACAGTTGCGTAACAGCTTATGAGATGCAACGCCTTTTGGAACACATGGCCTCCACAGTCCATGTAGTCTCCTATGCCCACCTGCACATGTGACAAGCCCAATGGACTCTTTCGTCTCAATGGATACAGGTAACCGGGCATCTCTCAGACAAAATATGCATCACCCCTTCATTTCTCAACTCCCTTCAGTAGTGGTGCTCTCCTCAAAACTTACTCAGGGAGTCGCCTTTTCAGATGCCTGCACCTCAGTGCCCCCTGACAATGGGTGCCTCCAAGCTTGGTTGGGGAACACATCTGAACAATCTCGCCACACAGGGTCAGACCTCTACCTGCCCAGTGGAAACTCTTCTACAATATCTCCTCCACTTGTCCTTGGCAGGTCTCAAGACTAACTCAGAGTTCATCTTAGTGCCATTACGGCCTATCACAAGCTTCTAGACAGGCAACCTTTTTCTTAACACCCCTTAGTGCAACATTTTATGCGAGGTCTGCTGTTCTCCAAACCACCTCTCAAACCACCACCAGTGGCCTGGGACCTCAATGTGGTTTTGGCTCAACTTCGAAAGTCTCCCTTTGAACCTTTAGCCACTACTTCATTAAAATTCTTGATGTGGAAGGTAATCTTCCTCATCGCTGTGACCTCAGCTCGTCGCATCAGTGAACTGCATGCTTTAGTGGCAGATCCTCTGTACACTTGGTTCCACCATGACAAGGTGGTCCTCCGTACCCATCCACACTTTCTTCCAAAGGTGGTCTCAGCCTTCCACCTGAACCAATCAGTAATCCTACTGGTCTTCATACCTCTTGGGCCAAAACAACACTACACTCTTTAGACTGCAAGCAAGCACTGGCTTATTACTTGGACAGAACCAGGTTTCTCAGGAAATCCTCCCAATTATTTATTTCCTTTAATACAAGTCACTTTGGACTTCCAGTGACAAAGCGGACCCTATCCAAGTAGATAGCGGACTGCATTTCCTTTGCCTATGTGCAGGCTGGACTCTCCCTCAAGGGTCACATCACCACTCACTATGAGAGCCATGGCAACCTCAGTTCTGTCTGCATTGATGAGATCTGTCAGGTAACTACCTGGTCCTCCATTCATACCTTTGCTGCACACTATTGTCTAGACAAGGACTCCCATCGGGATGCTGTCTTTGGCCAGGCTGTACTCCAGCACCTTTTTGCAAATTAAATTCAACTCCTACCCTCCATCCCAAGCTTCTTCATGGCACTAGACTTCCATCAGAAGTGATCTAGCCAACTGCAGTCAAGTCCAATGGGGCTACTTGTATCCACACCTTCTTGGCTCTATCCTTTAGCCTCGGGGATACCACTGCGACCAACACCAGTCTGGTACCTAGGAGCAAGTGAGTCCCATATGTGAAGACTGCATTCCTGCTTGTTCCTGGAGATAGCATTGTTACTCACCTGTAACAGGTGATCTCCGGACACAGTCTTCACAACCTGCCCTCCTTCCCTAGGAGGTGTAGGGTATATTCTTTTTACTTCTGTCTCTCAGCTACAAACTCAACTGAGGAGAGGAGTTGAGAAAGTAGGAAGGCAGATGTGCAGGTACAGTTGATTGCTCCCAAAAGCTTTCCAATTAGACACTGAGGAGAGTTCCGACATGGGCTCCATTGGTGCCGATGTCACCCATATGTGAAGACTGATTCCTGCTGTTCCAGGAGATCACCTGTTACAGGTGAGTAACAATGCTTTACCTGAAACTTAAAGCCAGTTAGGGTTGGTGCAGAGGCACCAATGATAGGTTAATTTCGAATGGAATTTCAGATTATTACAGAACAAAAGCCCCACTCCCAAATATCTCTGAAATGAGGATTTACTTGAAAGAAGGTCATGCTTGAACCTCCATGGATTGTGCCATACTCAATAGCTGTCTGGTCGGCCAGGTCATCCACAGACTCAATCGGCACATCCATCCTCTGTACTGTAAGAAATGCTGCCAAGTTGGCTGTGTAGGAAGAGATTATGATCAGGGTGAATGCCCACCTGCACGAAAGAGACAGGTGAACTTAAAGAATTCCATTGTATGATGTCACCTTTACAACAGCTTCCACATGCAGTATTGTGCTGTGAATGCCTCTCATTTCTTCAGCATCCTATAGAGAAACTTCCTAAAAATGTTGCTACTCCCACACAAGATACTGAGCCTTCTATGTACAAAATACTCACAGGGTGTGCAGCTATAAACAAGGTGATACTGAAGCTTCTATCCACAAGATCTCAAAAATAGTAGCAAGGTTATTGAATATAGAATTGAACAAGGAGATTGATTAAAGCTAATTGCAGCAAGTGAAGCGATGGACTTGAAATGCGATATCTTACATGAAACTAAGCCTCCCTAGAGATACCTCCCTGCCTTCTTTTCACATCATTATTTATCCAGAACTGCCCTCTTCATGATATACCATGAATACTGTTACATTTTCTTACCAAACACCACTGACACAACGTGTGGACAGTGCTCTTGGGGCAATTGTGGAGCCCTGCTGCATGAACCCTCCAACTGGAAACCAGAGACTGTTCCCAAGAGAATACTGATTCACTAGCAGGTTACATCTGCCCTTGGAGCAAGGATGGGGACTGTACCACTCATATGGTGTCAGCCTGAAGACAAAAGCAAAGCCATACATTAGATTCACACAGAAAGGAAGGCAATGACAGAATAGACACATTGTCAGGCTGCTATTATATTATTATCCTCTGTGGACAAGCAGGATAAGGGTTCACCTATGGGTGACATCACCAATGGAACCCTTACATAGGAACCTTTCCTAGCTCCTTATAGAAGTTTTTAGAGGAGTTCTACCATGCACGCACATGTCTTACCATCTGCCACCACCATGCTATTACCTCAGTCTTTTTATTTTTTTTTTGTGGTGGAGCCCCATAGACGTCTTTTGTTCTTTTCCATATCACAGGATTTTTCCAGGTTGTTTCACTGGTTTGTAAGTTTGACCTCTTCCTTCCTGGCTTTGCCATCATGCACACCATTAGAGTTTTCCTCAGCTTCTTGGGTTTTTGCATGTTTTTAAGTTTTCTTTGCTTTTTCCACATTGTGCTATAGTATGTATTTAGATCTCAGGTTATCTGGCCACATTGTTCAATTTTTTCATGCTTTCAACATAGCTCCTGCGAAATCAAATGACTATTTTTCCAAGTGTTATGTCCCCAAAAACATGCTAGCAGGTTTAAAAAGTGCACCCAGTGTGGCAGGACCATGTCCATTATGGGCACCTACGAATGGTGCTGGTGCCTACAGTGGCTGGGGCCTGACCATAGGCCTTTTTCTTGTATTTTGTGTTTGCTGATGACCAAAAGAGGACTTCAGGGTCGGGAAAAGTGGTACAAATGTACTTTTGGTGCTGAGCAGTTGGACATCATTGGCATCCATGGCTTCAGGAGCTGCACCAATGGTGGAGCAGTGGCATCAAGAGGCCCTCAAGCTCAATCCACCATCAGTACTACCCTGAATAAAAGGAAGGAATCATCCTTATCTTCTTTGGCATCAAGGACTAAGGTTGTCTAGTATCAGGTGGCAGCTAAGCAGCATTGATGCTGAGCTTCAAACCGAGCATAATGCCAAGAGCAGCGCAGGTTTGCAGTCTCAGCCCTCAAAGCAGCCCCAACGTGAGAACTGCTCAGTCCTTCTTGACAACAGAGAAGCTGTGCCAGACTTCAAAAGACTGAAATTAGCCTGCTAATACTCCCTATCAGATTCTGGGAACATCAGTTGAATCTTCTGTAAATCCCTTGCCTTTGGTAATAGCTCTGGAAAAACAGCTGATGAAGAGTTTCGAGGAAAGAATATCTATGGTCGGTGCCATGTACAAGTTTAAGGCTCTAGCAGCATCAACTATGGTGAATCAAGAAATTAATCCTATCCTGGAGACTCGCTATCTGCCTGCAGTACATTCATCATCAAGGCATCGAAGGGCTTTGATACCAATACCTAACCAGCCGATATTACTCTCCAGTGCACCAGGGGGAGGGGGGTGATAACTCCATGAGACATCGGAAGTCACTGCTACATAGATGCTCCTGAAGGAGATCTGCCTCTCCTAGGAGGTGAAGGGCCATCCAGGCAGATTCAGTCATTAGGGTACCGCTCTGAGTCAGATTCAGACCACTCATGGGAATCTGAGTATGATTCCAAATATTTCTCAGATCTCCAAAGTCACCTTTGGATTCCTCTCCTCCTCATGGGAGGCACAAGTCCCCTCCAGAGGAGTTAACATTTCATGATTTTGTAAAGGATATGGCTTAGGCCATACCATTTCTGTTAGAGATGGAGGAGGAACCCAGGACCAAAGAACTGGGTATCCTTCAATATTCCATTGCCCCTAAAGAAGTGATGACAATGCCCATGCACCGCATCTTTTAGAGATTAAAGATGATGATGTGGGAGACTCCCCTCTCTATATCTTCAGTTAGTAAAAAGGTTGACTCTAAAGTATAGAATCCAAAAGGCTCCCAGATTTGAGAAACTTCAGCTGCCGCACTTCTCTATGGTCATTGAATCAGCTTCTCAAAAGAGCCAAAAGTTCCAAGTCATGTTCTTCAGCGTCCCTGGGGAGAGAGACCTGGACATTGGATTTTTTTAGGAGGAAGTTCTTCCAGAACGCCATGCTAATGTCTCATGTGATGTCCTATTAGCTTTTTATGGGCATAGACGTAAAGAACATCATGCACAGCCTCAATGATATGTCTGACTATCTCCCTCCAGAGAAAGCTGAGCAGTACCATTTCCTCATGAATCAAGGGAAGGATGTGGAAATATATGATATTTTTGGTATGGCATTAAGAGCCCTTTCTATGAGTATTAGTGCCTGGAAACTCTCATGGCTCTAAATGTCAGACTTATCCAGGAGCAACTCACTGACGTGCTATGCTATGGAAACAATCTCTTCAGAGATAAGGTGCAAGAAGCTGCTATCATGATGAAATAACACTCTGATATGCTTAAAACTCTCTCCAGGTGAATTTCTGAGCAGCCCTCTGCTTTATCTCAGAGGTTTCACAGCAGAGGGCAGTGAAGATCCTATTACTCTCATAGGTGAAGGTATTTTTCTGTCTCCTGCTATTCCCATTCTAAGCAACCCATTTGCACATGACCTTGGCAGAGGAATATGTGAAGCTCAGCCTGTATGCCAGCCAAAACTGGGGGCAGGGTTTTGACTGGTTCTTAGAGAACTTGGCCAATATCTGCATACTTTACTTGGATGACGTTACAGTTGGTAGGAGGCTGTGATAGGGAAGCTTATCAGGACCCAGGAGACAGGGATAAAGAGAAGGAATTCACCCTTATCAAAGGACCTATTTTACTAGGTCAGAGACACAAAACTCCATTTACACCTAGAAAGCAGGTATTTCTTAGCTGCAATAGGTTGCAGAATGCCCCTAGTGGAGAAAAGGAGAGGGAATACAGGCCCAGGGTAAGGAACCCTTACGTCACTGAATTCCCCAATTGCTCAGCTGCCACGAGGCAGTTCGATCTCCAAAACCTGAGAGGAGAAGGGGTGGGGCTGGAGCCTGAGAGGTTTAAGACTAGGTCAGATTATCCAGAGAGAGAGAGGAGTAGGAATGCTTACTGGAAGAGGAATGGAGCTGGAACAGTAAGAACAGCAGGAACCAGGAACACAAGTTGGAGGACAGGAAGAGGAAGCTCAGGTGAATGGTGGCCAGAGCATGAGAGAGGAGAAGCTGATACAAGCCTTGACCCAGGTAGGAGCATTAGAAGCTTGTCTAATTTGGAGCACTACAGAGTTGCAAGAGACAGCTTTTGCCCTAACGGGAGGCAGTCAGCCAAGCCCTCTGAGCCAGACCTGAAGGTAGAGCCTATGCAAATGGGTGAACAAGACCTAGCTGTAGAAGAAGAAGACTCATACATGGATTGCTCTTTATGCCAGTCTTCAAATACGGAGGGTTTGGAAGGGAGTCAACCGTAAGGAAAACCTCCAGAGTCCGGTAACCCTGAGAGCCTGTAGATAACTTGTGAAGGTCCTGTATTAAAGGAGAAATACATTTGCTGAGCAAACTGCAGCTGCCTAATTAAAACTTGTTAAACAGCTGCTAGCCAGTGCAGTGCCCAGCCTGAAGCAGTGCTGACGGTGAAAGTAAGAAAAGCTTTGATTTTGTTTTCACTATTCCTGAAAGCCTTGCATAGAGAATTGTTTGCCTATGAAGAGTTTAACTTCTTTTTGAAAGTTTTTACTGTGCTTAAGGAGACAAACAGCTGGGAAGTGTTCTGGACTGAGAGAAAAGAAACCTGCTTTAGGAAAAGCTGTTTCTGTTTGTTTTAAAACAGCACTGCTAGCCATATCTGATAGCATTGGCTGTTGAAAGGACTTTTCTTTATGCCGAAGAACATTATAAGCTGTTTTGTTTTGAGTTCAGTTATATCCTGATGTATTTCTGAAAGAATCCTGGAGAAGCAATCCAAAGGTGTTATTTTGTGAACTTTGCGTTACCCCATAAATAAATAAATATCTGTCAAAGCCTTACCACTCAAGCCAACTACAAATATGTTTTTTTTTACCTGAAGCCAAGTACCTTCTGACTGGACTACATTTCCCATGAGGCATTACAAGGCAGCCAGTCAGGTAAAGGCTAAATGGTGAATCTCTCCTATGACAAGCACACCCCTCCATACTGTCTGTAAGGGGCTAAGGGCGTGACAAGGCTCCCACTCTTTGTTTAGCAGTGGCCCCTTCTAACCTGCCAACTCTTGGGTTCTAAAAATAGTTTGAGAAGGTTCCAGTCCGACTATTTAACCTCCCTCCAAATTGTCCACTGAGGGGCTATTCCATTCCCCCTCAGCATCAGGAGGTTCATCTTCAGGAACTCTCTATCCTTCGATGTGCACTGTGGCAAGGAGGCCTATCCGGAGTCTGGGGGAGGACAAAGAGACAGGTAATTCACCCTAGTAAAGGGCCCCCATTCACCAAGACAGGGTAGGAAAGCCACAACCACCTCTAGGAATCAGAAAACTTCCACGTGGCCCACATTTCATGCTCCCCCTAGTGGAATGAAGGGGAGAGGATACAGGGCCCAGAACCCCTATGGCAGTGAATTCTCCAAGCACTCAGGTGCCCGAAGTCAGGCTGATTGCCGTCATCTGAGTAGGGAGGGGTTGAAGCTAGAGCCCTGGAAATATAAACCCATGCCAGACTATGTGAAGGGGGAGGAGAAGCAGGAAGCCAGGCTGCCACGAGCAGAGGCACAGATGCAAGCAAGGGAAGCTTGACTAGTGCTGAGCAGAGCAGAGGAGCTGAGCTTCCAGGAGAAGAGAGTGCTATTTGGCATATAGCACGTCTGCAGAAGAGTTTAGAGCCAGGAACAAGAGAGACTCCAAGATCCCCCGAGAGGCTGTTAGCTGAGCACTGTGAGCAAGACAGGGAGTCAGAACCTATGCAGCTGGGAGAGCCCGAGGTGAAGCTGAATGATGAGGACACTCCCATGGACTGTTCCTTTTGCCAAGCTTTAAACCTGGGAACGTAGAGAAAGCAAGCCAGTCCTGAAAGAAAGTCTTCCAGGAAAAAGGTACCCATATTCCACAAGCAGGGTGGCCGTGATTCCCTCGTATTTGTAAAGGAGAAGTTTACGGGGACTAAGGAGCAAGCCTGGAACTGTGATAAGCTTGTTAATCACCTGCTGCTGGAATGCTGACACTGGGGTAAGCTAAAGTAGCTATTGGAACAAAGCCCCTGGATTATATTTGTTACTTGGAAGGTAACCAAGAAAGGTTTGAAGCTGAATAGAAGCTAAACTACCACAGACTTTAAATGTGATTTTGTTTTTGTGCTTTAGCCAGCAAGGCTAAAAAAGGAATGCAATATCCTTGCTGTTAAAGACTGTATATCCTGAACTATAGAGAACCTTTAAAACAGCATTTTTGTGTTTGGGTTTGTTTTGGACAATGCTCTACTTCAAAGAGTCTTGAACAAACAATCCTGCATGTGGTATGATTGAACCATTGTGTACAAAATAAATTTCTGTCATTTGCCTTACCTCCTTGAGCCTGACTACAACTTTCTGCCTGATGCACCCATACAGCTAAACAAAGACTACATTTCCCAGAGGGCACTGCGGGGAAATAGTTTGAAAAAGCTGCAAAAGCGGATAGCAGAAAGTTCCTCTAATAACCACGCCCCTCTAAGCTAGAGGCAAGTGGTGGTGGCATGACAGCACATGCAATCAAGCTTATTCCACCAGGATAGGAAGGGCAGGGATTTTATTTGAGGTACTTCCTAGTGCCCAAGAAAATAGGGGGATTTGTCCAATCCTAGACATGAGAGACCTGAACAAATTCCTAGTCAAAGAGAAGTTCAAGATGGCTTCTCTGGGCATCCTTCTGCCTTTTCTTCAAAAAGGGGATTAGCTATGTTCTCTGGATCTAAAGGATGTTTACACCCAGATACATGCAATTGGTCATGGGGGAAACATCACTTCTAGTACTGCATACTGCCTTTTGGCCTTGCACCCACTCCTGTGTGTGTGCATTTGAGTCAATGCTGACTCCTGGCGATCCAGCAGCCCCTGGGTTTTCATGGCAGTGTGAATGGAAATAGATTGCCAGGACTTTCTTCTGAGGCGTTGGGGGGGGGGGGGGTGTTAAGTGGGAATTGAACCCTGGCCTTTTGGTTACCAAGCCAGTGCTCTAACCATTAGGCTATTCCTCCACTCCACATCTGCTCCTAGTATCTTCAGAAAATGCCTCACAGTTGTTGCAGCATTTCTATGCAGATTGAAAGTGCATCCGTTTCCCTATTTGGACAACTGGCTGCTCAAGAGTGCCTCCTAGGAGGAAATTCAAGTATCTGTATACATCACCATCCAGGTGCTGGAGCTGGTAGGGTTCATTATCAGTTACCCCAAATCCAAATTGAGACTTGAGGGTCATGTCATGGACGACAGTGTCCAAACCATGGCTGTGTCAGTGGCCCACTTGCACTCAGTCTCTGTGGAAGAGATTTGCAAAGCTGCAACTTTGGACTTTGCTCTCTATATTCACATCACATTACTGTTTGGATGGGGATTCCCAATGCAACAGCAGGTTTGGTAAATCATTATTTCAGAATTTGTTTAGGAACTAGAATCCAATTCCATACACCTTAGGCCCATTTCTTTTTATGCTGTCTTGCCTTCACAGCTTGCAAAAACCTCCCAAAAATGGTTATCTTCAATATCTCTGTTATTCATTCTACACTTGATTTCTGGCAACTGCATTCCCCTTTTCGTTGTGAGGCAGCCAGTAGCTAGGGAATCCCATATGTAAACACTTATCCTACTTGTCCACAGAGAAAATAGTTATTCATTTGTAGCTGGTGTTCTCAGTGGACAGCAGGCTAAGTCCTCACACCCTCTCCCCCATCTCCCGTTGAAGTTGTATTCTAACTTAGCTGATTATCAGATCGATACAAATGGCGCAGTAGCAGCAGGCAGGAAGGCACATGCATGCATGATAGAACTCCTCTAAAAGCTTCTGGAAGGAGCTGGGAAAGGTTCCTGTGCAAAGGCACTCCCAGTGACATCACCAATATGTGAAGACTTATCCTTCTGCCATGGAGAACACCTGCTACTGGTAAGTAACTGTTTTACTTAGAAATGTGGCACAACAGTTATCAGTGTTTCTGGACTTTTCTCCTGCAGTGGCTAAAAATGCCCTACATAATCCTACAAAAAGCATTAAAAAGCTGTGGTAATAGAATATTTTTTTATTACTTGAGTCTCCCCTAGGTAGTGCATTACAATGTACTGTCTAGTCACTCAAATCCCACTGCAGCAGCAACACCTGCAACTGGGCAAAACATAATCTTCCAGATGCTAAAAAAGCTCATAGTTAGCAGTAGACAGCTGAAGCCAGGGGTCTATTTAAGACAAATGTCAATGAGAGCTGGTAGAGAATAATTAATAACTCTAGCCATGAATCCAGCTGCAAAGTATCTTTTATACTAAATACAATGATGCAGTTACACCAGTTATTTATTAGTAGTACATTAATTAGAATTTGTTAATTCCAGGACACAAAGGCCCATGTCGGTTAGAACTCACTACAAAACAATTTTAGGTAGTCATTCTTTATAACTTACAGTTTAGATATTTTTTGTAGTTATTGGATGTTACACTCTATTTGCAAATGAGATGACAAATTTGTCAATGTTTCCTTGATAATGTGAACAGTTTTAAAACAGAATTGCATCACTCCTGAATATATGCTATGTACAGGAATGCCAGAAGGCATGGAATGAGAAAAAAACAGATGTGCTGCTGTCCCATGAAAGTATTAAAACTATAATATAAGGTGATGCATTTTTTATTAGTCTAACTTCACATATTTTTGACTAGCTTTTGGAGTATCCTATCCTGTCCTGATCTGAGAGGAAGTTTTAACTTCCAAAATCTAGACAAATATGTATTGTTAGTCCAATAAAATGGTATCGCCTTTTATTCTTTTCTTTATTGTTTTATTTTTCTTAACCTTTAAAATGGACTAGTTTGGCAGCTACACTATTTTTCTTCATATGTGTGTTTTTCTTCTGTTCTGTCTGCATGGCATTTCCCATGCAATATTCTATTTCTGACACTAGATGGCAATGCGAGAAAAGGAAAATGGGAGGTAGAATACCGAGCAACCAGGAAGAGCACACAGCTGACAGCCAGGTATGCAAGAAGCATGAAGAGCCAAACACCAGGAGAAAAGGGGTCCAGGAAAGAGAAATAGCCAGGTTTACGCCCCTAAAATTCAAAAAGATTTGTCACAATACTCATTCTAACCAAGCAATATAATCTGGAATTAGCATAAACAATAGTAATGCAAGGCCTTAACAGTCTAGCATAAGTCTCTGTGGCTAAAGAATACAAGAGTCATCAGTTCAAAATGGAAAGCCATCTGTGGACGAATGGAAGACATGGGACAATCAGGCAACAACACAATAAGAATAGTAATAGAATAAGCATATCTACAATTACACTACAGCAACACAGATAATAAGAAGAGGCATAGAGCAACCCAGGATTCAGTCAGGTGCTGATTCAGGCGGTGCCATGAAATTTGCACCACAGGTAAATTGGTACTACAGTGGCTGAGTATGAATCCTGATACTAGTATAGTGAAGATATAGGTTCACTAAAAATCTCCCAAATGCATTGCATAAACTCTGAAATCAAGAATCTGTGAACTGATGTCTTCTACTGGACCAAAAAAAAAGTAGTGCGTCAGCTTTTGAACAACACCGATCCAATCATTTCTTTAGATATATGAAAAATGTATCTATGTGGTTCAAAGCTCATATAGTACAGCATCTTTTTCTTGGTTCAATATAATATAACATTTTACAAAGAATCCAGTTTTCCCCATGATCAATACAGCTTCTGGAACTCTTACTTCTGGTGGAACTCTATGCAATTGTACAATGCAGCATTTGCATAGAATTTGCCACCTGCACAGAATTCTGCATAGGAACCAGGAAGCATAAATGGCAGACTCAGTGGCTCACATAGATCCCCTCTCTCCCCCCCCCCCCAGGTCCTGCACCAATCACAGAGAGGCCAAGTCTCACTCATTGGGAGTGTGTCACACTCATTTGAAAGTTTTTCTCTCATATTCTCTGAGCCCCTTTTCTCAAGCATTAGAGCCTCAGTTCCACAACACTGATCCTTAACACTGCTTTTATGAGAGACAAGACTAAAAAATAAAACTAAGTGGCCTAGCCAGGACTGTACCAAGCTAGAAATGCGCCCCGTGCAACTAACAGGTCTGGTGCCCCCCTCCACCCAGCCGCATTCAGTGACTCACTCTTTTTGAGCTTCCTGGAAGCCTAGTGATGATATTAGTGCCCCCTTCTATGCTTGCACTCTGTGCCACTGCACCACTTGCACAGCCTGGGTATGGCCCTGGGCCCAGCCAATAGGAAGAAATCTGAGCTTGCCTTCCTGGCACTGTCTCTTCCTGCACTATCCCTTTTCCCTGTACCTGCAAGTACAGGTACTATGAAATCTATGCACATATATTTAGCCATTGCCTCCTCTGTCTGCATCCTTTCAGATGCTCCAAAGTAAGTAAATATCATTTTATGCTGTAAAGCAGTACTATATTTATTTAAATCTTTCTAGATACACCATCTGAAAAAAATCTCACTCAAATTTACTGTTTGAGATGGTTCTCCCTTGGCATCTCTGCAATACCAGGGCAAGAGGAAAAAGGTGAACAAATGCACTTCAGACTATGTCCTCTTCCTCTGCTGTTCTGGGCATGACTGTTGGTTTGAATCGCACAGGATTCCATACAGCTACACAGTTCAAATCAGCATTTGGAAGCCAGGCTGCAGAGGAAGAGGATGCGGTCTGACTTGCAACTCTTTTTATCACATGATTGGTGGGGTGAGAGTATAGAAAGCAAGCTGAGAAGGTGTGCCACATGAGCAGGTGGAAGATAAGAGTGGGTGGAGAGAAGTGGAGGTGTATGCCCATGGAGGTGGGGAGAATGAGAGTTGAGAGTGTGCCATGGGGAACAAACAGAGAACTGGTGGTCTTGCTGTGAGGAGGTGAGAACTGTGAATGAGGGGTAGAGAGGTTTGTGGAAGAGAAATGAGGAGAGCAGAGAATACTTGGGGGATAGGGAGAGAAGGAACATGGGATCAAACAGAGGGATGGGGTGGGGAGAGAAAGAACTAAGGGGCAGAAAGAGAAAGCTGGATGCGACAACCTTGGAGAAGAGGCAGAGAAAGAAGGGGAGGAGTTCAAGCCAAGTTGGAGGGGAAGAGAGCTGAGGAGGGCAGAAACTGAGAAGGGATTTTTTTTTTTTTGGGGGGGAGGGAGTGTTGAGCATAGGAAGCCTTATTATGATGGAATTCTGTGCAAAAAATTCCAAATAAAGTGTACATAATTTTAAAATATTGTGCATGGAATTTTAAAAAATTTTGCACAGAATTCTCCTAGGAGTACACTACACAATCTAAATTCAGCTAGTTATAAATTTCATTAAAAAAGCATGTAATTTGTGATGCTTAGTGCTATCACTGCTAATTAGATGTAATCATCAAATGAATAGCTGAATACTCATTTTAACATCATTGTTAAATAAAATAAACTTCTTACCATATGAACTCTGTACAGGATGCTAATTCCCAAAGTCATGAATGGCTTTGAGAAATCAATCACCTTTTCTCTCTCTGCAGTGATTGTGAGGCCAGCAACAGCTAAATCTGCTTTCTGAAAATAAATGTACAATGGTTTGAATTTAGAAAGAATGACACTGGATGAAGGACTGGTATTTGGCAAGAGAAATTCCCATCATTGCTTGTGGGGCAAGGGGCAGGGGGGAGATGTTGTAAGGGATGAAGCAAAAGATAGAGACGATGGATAGGTGCATAATTCTTTTATCTTAGGGTGAACTGAGTCTTGGTTTTATAATGAAAACCCTTCAATTTTTTTTTAATTTGGGGTGATGGTAGGACTTAAAAAGGTTTTAACCTGTGTCAGAGAAATATCTTCACCCTCCCATCACACGCATACTGTATATGGAGCAGAACACACACAGTGGCATTTTTATTAAACCAAGCATGGGGTTAGTGCACGGTTTTGGTGCCGCTCTAAAAAGTAGCATGGGGCCACTATGTTAAAAACCCTGCACTTCCCTGGTAGTACATGTCAGGGCAGGAACTGGGTGGGACAGGGGCGTTCCTAGTGCAGTGTGACTAGCATGGGCCTTAGTAGCCTGCACTAGCTGTGTTTGACACAGCTGGCATTGTGCTAGAGATAGGCCCATGTGAACTGCAGGTGACGGAAGAACATACCCACTGCAGTTACCACAGGACCCTCATGTTGACAACATGGCCCATGTGTGTGTTACTGGTGTGGGGATTAGCAAACCTGCTCCCCAGTGCTTAACATCTTCAAATTGATATTCAAAAGTACTTAAGCCGTTAGCGGAGGTGCCAGCTGATAAGTACATGTTTATTTTTAAATTTGGGGCAGTTAAGTATGTAACTTTTATCATTATAATATCATACAAAACATTGCTGCTAAGATCTTGTCAGGAACAGGAAGATGAGATCACATTACTCCTTTATTGATAGCATTACATTGGCTACCTATTAAGAAACAAATTCATTTTAAACCTTTGTGTGTAATTTTTTTTAAAAAGAGTTCATCGGCCAACTCCTATGTATCCTATGGTTTTTTAGAGCTTAATATATTGCTCTTTGTGGGGCATACAGAGTGGTTTACAAAATAAATAAAACATAAAGAACAAGAAAAGAACTACAATATATGATAGGATAGAAGATGTATTACAACTATTTGATAAACTGAAGAGTAGCAAATCACCTGGACCGGATGATATACATCCAAGGGTGTTGAAAGAACTGAAATATGAGATTGCAGACCTGCTATTAGTAATCTGTGAACTATCATTAAAATCATCTGTAATACCTGAAGATTGGAGGATAGGCAACATAACGCCAATTTTTAAAAAGGGTTCCAGGGGTGATCTGGGAAACTACAGACCGGTGAGCCTGATGTCAGTACCGGGAAAAATGGTAGAAACCATCATAAAGAAAAAAATTGCTGAACATATAGATAGTCATGGCTTAATGGGAGACAGCCAACATGGCTTTAGACAAGGAAGATCTTGTCTTACTAATCTGTTGTTTTTTTGAAGGTGTGAATAAACAGGTAGACAAAGGTGAGTTGGTTGATATAGTGTATTTGGATTTTCAGAAAGCCTTTGACAAGGTCCCTCATCAGAGACTTTTGGTAAAACTAAAGAGTCATGGGATAGGAGGCAGTGTACTATTATGGATCAGGAATTGGTCAAAAGATAGAAAGCAGAGTGTAGGGCTAAATGGCCAATTTTCCCAATGGAGAAAGTTAAATAGTGGTGTACCCCAGGAATCTGTGCTGGGTCCGCTGCTTTTTGACATATTCATAAATGACCTGGAAAAGGGAATAACGAGTGAGGTTATCAAATTTTCAGATGAGACAAAACTATTTAAAGCTGTTAAAACCCATGAGGATTGTGGAAAATTGCAAGAAGATCTTGATAAATTGGAAGACTGGGCATCAAAATGGCAGATGAAATTTAATGTGGACAAGTGCAAAGTTATACACCTAGGGAAGAACAACCCAAACTATGGTTACACGATACAAGGTTCCACATTAGGAACCACCACCCAGGAAAAAGATTTAGGCATCATTGTGGACATGTTAAAACCCTCCGCCCAGTGTGCAGTGGCAGCCAAGAGAGCTAGATATCATAAGGAAAGGAATGGAAAATAAAACAAAGGATATTGTAATGCCTCTGTATCGTTCCATGGTGCGACCGCACCTTGAATATTGTGTGCAATTCTGGTCACTGTATCTTAAAAAGGATATAGCGTTATTAGAAAAGGTTCAGAGAAGAGCCACCAAAATGGTAAAGGGGATGGAAGGATACCCCTATGAAGAAAGGCTAAAAAGGTTAGGGCTCTTTAACCTGGAAAAGAGATGGCTGAGGGGAGATATGATAAAGTCTATAAATTAATGAACGGAGTGGAACGGGTAAACGTAGATCGATTGTTTACATTATCAGAATATAGAAAGACTAGGGGACATGCAATGAAGCTACAGGGTAAACTATTTAAGACAAATAAGAGGAAATATTTTTTCACTCAACATGTAATCAAACGCTGGAATTTGTTACCAGAGGATGTAGTAAAGGCTGTTAGTGTAGCTGGGTTAAAAAAAGGTTTGGGCAAGTTCCTGGAGAAAAGGACCATAAACCATTATTAAAAAGGGATCCAGGATATCAATGCTTGACCCAATACAAGCATTGTGGAACCTGTCTTTTGGTGAAACTACCAGGTACGTATAACCTAGATTGGCCACTGTTGGAAACAGGATACTGGGCTTGATGGACCTTGGTCTGACCCAGTATGGCATATCTTATGTTCTTATATACAAACAATCACGGGACCGAAACCTGTTCAAACAAGTAAGTTTTCAGCAAAGACTTAAACATTGGTATAGAATGTTCAAGTCCATTATAGGAAGGGAGACAGTTCCACAGAGATGGAGCCAGGGAAAAAATGTTGAACATTTAGTTGATTCACAGTTAGTGACAGCCGGAGAGGGGAATCACTATCCTATGGTCCTGAGGGGAACGTTGGCAGTGAGAGGGGACATAAGAGAGAAATAAGAAAGATAGAAAGGAGCTTTTCCAGAGAGAGTTTTGTGGACGAGAGTCAGAATCTTAAATGAGACCGGCTGAGGATATGGGAGCCAATGAAGATTAATAAGTAACGGTGTAATATGATCATATTTACGAGTGTATGAAAGCAGACAAGCGGCAGTATTTGGAATTGATTGAACTTTCTTTAATGAATACTGAGGGAGTCCAGAAAAGATAACATTACAATAATCCAACTGTGAGATTACTTTACCCAGAAGGATAGTGGTGAATGCAGATGGATCAAGAAGTGATCATAGTGCTCTACAACGGTGAAGAGCAGCAAAAGAGGATTTAGTCAGGGCACTAATGAGTTGAAAAGGAAAGTGCCGAGTCAATATAGACTCCTAAATATTTAAAAGATAAGACAAAGAGAAATGGGGAGGCTATCAAGAACTGGTGCTAGAGATGGTGAGAAATCAGACACAGTAATCCAGGTATCTGTGGTTTTTGAGGGATTTAATTTCAATAGATTGTTTGACAACCAAAAAGAAACAGCAGCAAGAGAGGCATTCACAGATTAAAGATCAGGCAGACAACAATCGACTGGGAAGATGAGCAAAATATCATCTGCATAGATATAAAACAGGATGCCCAGAGATTGCATTAAGGTAGCCAGAGGACTAAGGAATACATTGAAGAGAAGTAGGGAAAGAGCAAAGCCTTGTAGAATACCACAAGGAAGAGAATATGAAGCGGAATACAAGTTGTGCAAAAGGACTTGATATGTTCAGTTACTGCAAAAGGAAGAGAACCAAGAAAGGACCTTGTCATGTAAACCAATATCGGATAAATGGGTGAGTACTTCTTAAAATGCAGCCGTGAGATCTAAGGAAACAGTGAGAGCAAATGAACCCTGGTCCAGGATACGATGCAGATCATCAATGGCGGAAGGAAGAACTGTTTCTGTACTGTGATGTGAACAAAAAACGGATTGGCAAGAATGCAATGATGAGGTATGTTTGAGATGATTGGTGAATTGGGCTAGGACTACCCGCTCGGCCAGTTTGGATATAAATTGAAGACTGGCGATGGGCCTATAGTTAGAAACAGTGGAAGCATGTTTCTTTAGAAGTGGTCGAATTAAAGCATGTTTTCAAAAAGTGGGAAAGGACCCAATGGAGTGTAATAATAAAGTGAATAATTGGGATCAAAGCTAACGCGGGCAGGTGTATTCAGGCAGAAGGAATGGAGTCTAGAGGACACGTAGCTTTTTTTCATCGTTTTTAGAAGATGGGATAGCCTGACCATAGAAATGGGAGTGAAAGAGCTCCAGGTGTGAGCTAAGGTAGGAACAGCAAAGGATACGTTAGATGGTATGGGGAAGGGTGGGCAGAAAACAGTAGCCAAGGAAGGGGGAAGAAGACCTTGGCGAACAGACAGAACCTTTGTAGAGAAAAAGGTAGTCAGACTATCGGAAGAAGGAACAGAATTGGGAATGGGAGGCAGAACCGAGGAAGGGGAAGATAATCGAGTGACCAGGGAAAACAATGTCTTTGGATTGCGAGAGGAAGCCGCAATGACAGAAGAGAAGTAGGTTCTTATAGCAGCTAAGATCTGAGCGTGGTAGAATTGATGACTATTCTTAAAAGTCAAGAAAGAAGGGGGGCCAGGAGTCTTGCGCCAAGCCCTTTCAGCAGCTCTTAATTGATATTATAAAAGGCGGAGACAAGCATGATACCATTGAAAAGAATAACGTCGGGAATGGGGAATAGAGGTGCTAGAAATCAGCCCCTGCAGCTGGTCTGCAAAAAGAGAATTCCAGAGGGTAACTTGTTGGTTAAGAGTAAGACAGGAGAAGTTCAAATGGAATATTACATCTGCAGAGGGAAATATTGCCAGAGCGTCCTGACATAATGGACCGGCATGGGGCGGAAAGGATGCTGTGGAGGATATCTGAGTAGAAGACGGAGAGGGAGAAACACAGAAGAATGAGGTCAGACCAAGGGAGAACAGAAGTAGCGAATTGTGTTGGTAGAGTGGAACAGTCATGGGTGTAATTACTAAATCTAAAGCCTGCCCGGCCCTACGTGTAGGATCAGGGGTATGTTGTATAAAGCCATGATCTTCAATGAAATGGATGAAAGAATGGTCACGAGATTTAGAGGATTTAAAATAGTGGATGTTAAAATCCCCAAGCAGTACAAAATTAGGAAAAGCAAGTATGGCATCAAGAACAAACTACATAGTAGAGTCCCAAAAAGGTTCTTTTGTAGATGAGGCACATTAGAGGAGAAGCAGATGAAAGGAGTTGGGGAAATCAATCCTAGGCAAAAATTTCTCAGGTCCTATCCAAAGATCCATAGGAAACTTTGAGAGACGAATTGGGTTTCTGCAAAGCACGGCTACCCCACCTTCCAAGGGTGGAGAAAGCAGCATTGCCTGGAGGTAAGCAGCGTTGTAGATAGGGCTCATCCCCCTGGTCTGAGCCATCTTATGTTTTTTATGTGATCATGTTTCTTGACAACAAGGCTATTTGGCGCTGCCTTCATTATCTGTTATTTATTTACAGTGTTCACAACCCTAGGCCTTTATGTACCAGTCTTCCTCTCTGGACTGGGCTATCCCTTGTTCTTAGGCTTAAAGTGAATTACAGAGCTTTTAGGAAAGGATGAAAGACATGGCTGTTTGAAATTGATCTGTAATTAAGGTGTTTTTTTTTGGGGGGGGGGTGTTTGGATTGTGATTATTTTTGTTATATATTTATATTGTGACTTAAGAATTAGTTTTAGTGATTGCAGATAATTCATTTTGAGATTTAAATAAACTAAACTACATTTTTAAAAAGGATACAGTTTGCAGTGGGGTAAGAGCAGTTAAAAATGATACATTTATCTGTAAAATTTCACTTGCTGCATGTGTAAGTTATCCATCCAAGTGGTATTGCGTAAATAGCAGATCTAACTTTAAATGGACAAATATCCATTTAAAGATATTCATGAAGTTTCAGAAGTGGCATGGCTTTCTTATCTGTTTTTTTATAGTCAACCACTAATATTGACCTCTTTAACTTTCAGAAAAGTCATGTCAGTAGTGGTGGTTTTCTGTTGGTCAGTGGTATACGGTGACATTTACAATAGCACATTTCTTGAATCCCCTAAACATTAGCACAGTGTGTAACCTTAACCAAAGTTAATGTACTCCCCTGTTTTGAGCTGAACTGATGGTCCAGCTTCCTGAAAGAACCATGAAAATATCCTTACTGCTTGAAATAAAACTAGTTCAGTGTTACATCTTGATCTCTTTTGAGAGTCACTTGCAACATTTGCTGAAATTATGTAGTTTGCGTCACAAGAAGGACTTGATGCGGCAGCCACAACATAACAGCTCCCATCCCCATAAAAGATACCACCCAAATCTCTTCCCAATCCTCCTCCTCCCTGCTCACTGGGCCCAACAGCTTCCTCGTCGCTTTCTGCCACTCTTTGTGTTTTCTCACATGCTTGCTCTCATCCCTTCACCCCTCCTGCTGTCCTCATCCTCTCTTTCCCCCACTCCTGTCCTTCCCTTCTTGTTTCTGTACCCCTTCTCTTCCTAGCCTAATCTCACTCCACACCCCTGTTCTGCCTCATCCCTTCTTGGGTTCTGAAATTCCCTCACTCTTTCCATCAGTCCCTCCTCTCCTCTCCTCTCTTTTTCTCTTTTAATGCTCACCCCCTTTCTCTTCCCATCCTGCCCCCACCCTTTCTTTTTTCTCATTTGCCACCCCAATCTGTCTTCTCTCTTTCCTTCTTTTGCCCCAATCCTTCTCTTATCATTCCAAGACCCAACCCCAACTGCACTCCACTGCTCCATCCCTTCTCTTTCCCTTTTGCTGCTTAAAACTTCCCTCTCTCTGCCTTCCACTAGTGATGAGGTTAAAAAAAAAAAAAAGAAGGACATTGGACTTAGCAGGTCCTTTCTCCTCCTACCTCTATGATGGTGATAGCGCATCCTCTCTCTTTTTTTCTTCAAGGGCCCATTGACCTAGTCAGGCTGCCCAGATTCCAGCAGGTAGCAGCATTATAGCTTAGAGGAAAGGAACAGAGGATGGCAGTTTGATCAGTAGAATTGGTAATGCAGTGCAGTGACAGGACCCAGGAGAGGAGCAGTGGTGGAATCAGGGCACCAGGCGGGCTCTGAGATGTGTTAGTACTGACGTTTGGGGTGGGAGCAACCTAAACAGGAAAAAAGCAGGGTTCCCGACTTGGCTCCACAATCAGCATAGCACTGGCATTGCATGACCACAAGAACAAGCATCAGAAAAGGCATAAAACAACTCCCCCGGCCTGCATGCAACTTGATGTGAGTCACCATGGGCAGGTGCAGAAGCTGCAGCTGCTAGTGATGTGGAGGTCAATAGGAGCTATTTCTAGGGGTGTGCAGGCAAAAAAAAATGTTTAGTTTCCTATGTTGTGTGCAGGTTTTTCATTTTGTTTTCTTGTTTTCATTTCAGGGCAGTTTTGTTCATTAAAAAGGGTCTGTGGCTACTTCCCAAACCAAAATAATGGCTGAAAGATTACTAGAGGTTTCTAGGCAAACCCTCTCCCCCCCCCCCCCTTAGTTTTGTTAACAGTTTTCGTGGGCTGGCCTTGAACTGGTGACCCTCAGACTGGAAGGTAGTTCTCGTCCAGAAAAAGCTGATGTGTCTCCTAGGTGGCTAGTTTTAGCCAGTCTGTACTTAAATGTGTCTTGTATTTCTGGTACTGTTAGTTCCTGTTTCCCATTTGACTCAAAGTTTGTCTGGTCTTCAGGTACATGAAAAACTCTTCCTGGAGTTTTTTTTAATCTTGTGAATCTATTGACTCCTGCTAAAAAGACTTGCTCCAAAGACTTTTCTTGTGCCTGAAATTCTGTGATAATATAAGTAACTGGGCATTTCACACCACACCAGCAGCCCTGCCAGTTCCAAGAGGGATATCTTCGGCCGCTGCTGGATGTCTGACAGTTCCATAGTGCACCATGATGGGACTGTCAAAAATCCAAGAATGGCCTAAAATCTTCCTCTTGGAACTGGGTAAGTTGGCAGGGCTGTTTGTGTGAAATTCCCAGTTACTTTTGTACTATCAGAAACATTTACCAAGCCTACTCGGATCCTGGAGAAATTCTGTGAAATAGTGTCTAAAAAACCTGGATATGATTTCACAGAATTTCTGGCACAAGAAAAGTCTTTGGAATAAGTCTCTTGAGCAGGAGTCAATTGATTTTCAAGGCAAAAAATCCAGGAAATGTTGTCCATGTAGCTCAAGACATGACAAACTGGGCCAATCAGGAAACAGTAACTAACAGTACTAGAAATACAAGACACAGCCAAGGCTGGCTAAAACTAGTCTCTCTAGAAAGTATAACAGCTCCTCCTGTAAAGCCACTGCCTTCCAAACAAGGAGCACTCATTTGAGGCCAGAGTGGGCCATGACAACAATGAGTGGGGGAAGGGGGATAAATTTTAAGTTGTTTGTCATAGCGGGACTGAATCCTTTGAAGGCCCTGGCTGCGTGCCTCTGCTGCTGCTGGATGACCTAGAAGCTTTCTGACCCAGCAGAAAGAAAGTATAGGTGCATTTCCTCCTCCTTTAACTTTCAACCCAGAATCTTTTTTGGAATATCAATCCTGGATGTTAGGATGTCCAAGACTGTAGGGAGATTTGAGGCACGGGGAAACTTATAGACATATTTACCAAAGTGCGCTAACCACTGTTCCCTCTAAGCTGGATTTAGTGTGTTACAAGTGTTCCATGCTAAAAGTTAGCACAAGGCCCTGCGCTAAAAATCCCACACTAATTGGATAGCATGTGATTGTGCATAGACTGGGCGGTTTGAGGGGCGGAACAAATCACAGTTAGTGTGGGTGTTATGGGTACATGCTATCCCCGAATGTTGCTGTCAGCATGGGGGTACTTAACACCACCTCAGTAGGTGGCGTTAAATGCACCAACATGCCAGATTGCACAGTGCTGCACATACCAACATGCCAACCGCAGGGAATGGATGCACACACCCCATGAATTTGGCATGGGCCTCTGCGCTAGATTCATGGCCCAAATGCGCTTTACTAGCGCATTTTTTTAGTAAAGATGCCTCTTAATAATGATACCAATATTTTTAGAGAGAAGAGAGAAATGTTGTGAGATAGTCTCTTAATTCAGTAATAAACTAATTTCATAATCATATTAGAAACAGAAATATAGAAAATGATAGTAGATAAAGATCATATGGCCTATCCAACCTGCCCATCCACAGCAACGCTTTTCTCCATGATCCCTTCCTCTTCCTCATAGATCCTCTCTCCTTCTGTTTATTGTGCTTCTTCTGTGTCAATCAGATTTACATTAGACCTTCACAAACCTCTCCAGGACGTCTGATGGTATTATTTCATGGATGGGCTCTCATTTTGTGAAAATCAATCCTGAAAAAACTAAATTGTTATGGGTAGGATATAACTTAAACCTGTTTCCATCAATATCACCAATATTGGCTGGGGTTAAATTACTGTTGGTTAACACTACAAAAATGTTAGGTATGATCATTGATTTGACTCTTTTGATAGAAGAACAGGTCTGTGTTTTGGCAAAAAAAATAATGTTAGATTCATGCTTACTTTAAGAGAGAGGATCTTCAGATTGTGTTGGTACAGGCTCCAGTCCTGACATAGATGGATTATTGCAATATTCTTTATCTGGTATATGCAATAAATCCTTATCGTGGCTTCAGGTCTTGAAGAACACAGCAGCAAAGTTCATTTTTAGAGGTCATATGTGGGAAAGGGCGTCCCCTTTTTTGATTTCGTTACATTGGCTTCTGGTCAAAGCCAGGATTATTTTAAATTATTTTGTTCTGCTCTTAAGATTTTAAGTATATGGCTTCTCTGGTTAATGTTAGCATGTCCTCAAGAGTTCATTGTTTAGTAAATGAGGATATTTTTGCTGTTCCCTTATCAAAAATTTTTATTTATAAGCATCTTATGGACAAATGGTTTAATTACAGAGTTGCAATAGAGTGGAACGCTTATCTGTGGAATTTAGAAAAGCTGTTAATTATATGTATTTTAGGAAAATCATGATAAAACTAGATTATTCAGCAAATTCGTGCAGATCTGAATCACATCAGTGAAGCATTAGTGGGAACTATGAGAATAGACGTAGATTATAAGATTTTTGGTATCTAATATACTGGGATGAAATCACAATCTTATTTATTGCACAGACATATCGAACCGGTACTGTGTTTAGAAATCTGTGTTTAGGGGGAGAGTTGATTGAACTGTGGGTTTATTTAATATGATTTGTATTATGCTGTAATCTTCTTAGGACTGGTTGTATAAGCAGAATATAAATGTTCAGTTTAAAATTAAATTAAATTAAATTGTCCTATACTTTCTTGAATTCTGATACTGTCCTTGCTCCACCACCTCCACAGG
The DNA here is from genome assembly GCA_033557465.1 of Ichthyophis bannanicus. Taxonomy (NCBI): domain Eukaryota; kingdom Metazoa; phylum Chordata; class Amphibia; order Gymnophiona; family Ichthyophiidae; genus Ichthyophis; species Ichthyophis bannanicus. The sequence goes on from CM066034.1 coordinate 72,063,490, forward strand.
GAGGCTTTTCTCAGGTTATGAAAAATAAGTGGTATTCATTTAATATTTATTTACAGATCGTGTCTTTTTCATTGGTAGCACAAGGCACTCAGGTAGCATTCAGATATGGTAGACATTTCCCTGTCCCCAGAAGGCTTACAATCTAAGGGGGTCTAATTACTAAGCTGCGTTATAGCAGTAACGTGTTATTTGCCAATAATGCAACTTAATGCAGGATTTTTTATCACAGCGCATGTTAAATAATGAGATGAGCTGCATGCAAAACAGCTCATCATTGTGCCAAATGAATAATGCAGCTTGTGCTGAATTTTGCAAGCTTAGTTATTCATTGAAAGTTAAAAACACTTCAAGATCTCTTGTTAACTTTGCCTCGGGACATCGGCTCAATGACACATGGGCTGATGCTCCTGGGGGCATACTTAAAATAACACCACGCACCCATGATCCTTTTACGAAATAAGGGGCTCCTCATCCTTCTTACACAATCCTTTATAAAATATCCAAGTCCCACCACCCCCAAATCCATCCCTCAACCCTTGATCCATTTTCAAAATATAGCGCCCATCACTGATTACCTCTGACCTCTTTTAGAAATATAGAGTCCCCCCAAATACCCTCTTTACTGAATCCCTGTGTAAATAAAGTCGCTAAACAGTCCATGGTAAAAGAAAAGAATGGAGAGGTAGGTTTACTAAAATGCATTTCCACATTAAAGCACGTTATTTGTAAATAGGTCCCGTTACATAAAAAGGGACCTGTAGTAAATATGTGTGTTAATGTAAGTGTGCCGCTGAGTCAATGCTGACTCCTAGTGACCCAGCAGCTCCTGGGTTTTCTTTGCAAGGTGTGACCAGAAGGATATTGCCAGGGGCAATAGAGGGTAAAGTGACTTGCCCAAGGCCACAAGGAGTGCCAGTGGAAATCGAACCCTGGTCTCTTGGTCACTGGGTCAGTGCTCTAACTGCTAGGCTACTCCTAGCACGTGCTAATATGATAATGCACTTTAGATTTGCTGCTTTTGTTAATTTGCGGTTGGTGCGGCAGGTCAGACCCTATTTAGATCAAGATGCTTTGCATTGGGTGGTCCCGGCATCGGTACTGTCACACCTGGATTATTGCAACACCTTGTATGTGAGGCTGTCAACATATATATTGAGGAAGTTGCAGATGGTGCAGAACACAGCTGCATGAATCATTTGGGGCCTACGGAGGTGTGATTCGGTGGCTGGGGTGATTCAATAGTTGCATTGGCTCCCGATTAAATCCAGATGTGTGTTTAAACTGTTGGTGTTAGCACTTAAAGTCTTACGGGGCAAGGATGTTGCGCTCAGGGGGTGAATGTCTCTTGGAGCTCCCTAGTTGGTCCTAGGTTCATTTGCAGTGCTGGAAAGCGAGACTTTTTTCGGTGGTCGTGTCAGCTCTGTGGAGTACTTTGCCTTTGGCACTCAGGTTGGAGACAAACCTGTTGTTTTTTTTGGAAGGTGTTAAAAACCTTCCTGTTTCCGTGAGGATGGGCAGCGGTTTCTTGGGTTTTTTTTTTTTTTGGCAGATGTTTTCAGGATCAGGATGTTAAGCACTTCTCTTCTTAAGGGGGTAGGGATCCTGCTGTGTGGGATCAATGGGGTTGTATTTTTATTTTATTGTAAACTGCTGTGTATGTTTTAGCAAATGGCGGCATACAAATGTTTTAAAATAAATACAAATAAAGAAAGAAAGAATATGCTAAATAGTAATTAAAGCTAATGATTTTCAGCTTGAGTTATCTGCGGGAGTAATATGCTCTGTTCCTTATAAAAAGCATCCAAATTCTATATTTTGCTTACCCTTGTGATTAACTCTCCCACCATACCAGTCCATGTGCCATTGGCCTCTGGGACCCCATAGAGTCCATCTGCGACCAGACGGATCTTATAGTTAAAATGCAGGATTTCAGCCAGTTCACGGAGCATGTCCACACAGAAACCCTCATATCGGTCATTGCCCTCCAGGTTGAGGTGATTTCCCTTCAGCATTAAGTATGGGTTTTCCTGCAGAGAAACTGAGGACCATCATTCTCATTGTCACCTAAGTATCACAGCTGATGCCTAAATATTCTAGCAACCTCAGTGTCTCCAGAGAAATACTGATGTCACAACACAGACCCCTTATGCTGCATTTTGGGTTCAGCAAAGTAAAAGCCTTATCTTTTAGACTGGAACTGTGAAATACACTGAAGGGCCCAATGCAGGGGTCCCCAGAATTTCAAGGAGGACCCAGTATGGAAGATCTGACCTACCAAATGTATTAATAAAATCTGGGCCTTCCTCTCTTAATTTTCCACATAGGAATTTTTTGCTGTTTCTTAATATTTTCAAATCTCCAATAAGGATGATAGAGAAGGAACATGGCCCCTTTAATAGTTTCCTGTTTTATAATCCCTTATTGCGCACGGACGGCTTCAATGTCATTGGTTTGGCATTTTGACAATTAGGTGAAAATAAACCTTCATTTTTAATTCACTAACTGTGTTTCAAATGTGAAAATCTTTCATGGCTTCATTTAAAATTTTACCTTTTCCCAATCAGAGCTTTCTCCCTTGTTGCTTCTAAAGCTCTCAGATGTCAAATTACATTTCCATATGAAACCAGCATGAGTTTAATTTCTGCTGTCAGGCTATCTCCTCAGCAGAGTAATGACAATCCTGACAAAATCTGCATATGGCGCACAGACACCCCCCCCCAAAAAAAAAGCCACAGGTGCACAAACTGAAGTTAGCATGGGTGAACTCTCACTTACAAGAATGGTAGTGACGATGAGGGTAGTGTTAAACAGACTGTCAGAGATGTTGGAAGAGAATAGTCTCTTGTTCATGGTAAGGCCTTCAGTAACATGCCAATGCCCAATCTGTTGAAATAAGCAGTAAAAGACATAAACTATTGCAGATTTTATAAATCATATTTGTGCGTAAAACAGCCCGTATAAAATTAGGTCATGCCTAAAAGTACAGATAGTACAAGCTGATGCATATTTATACAGTAGGTGTACTCGGGAACAGAGTTTGGGCAGAGCATGGTTGGAGTAGCAATTTATATGCATATATGGGCCACCAAAAGTCAGCATGGACTTGATAGCACACACACAAAGAACGCGTTAACATTTTGGGTATAATGTCTGTGACTTCAATCTAAGTATGATTGTTGCAAGATTCATACTAGTGTTAAAGTAGGCTAAAACAGCTGCCTTCTTGACCTGTTAAGCAAGGTGCTCTGTTATAAAATTACCTCATAATAGGAGCAAAGATCTTAGTTTTGTGGTACACATTGTTCATTAGTTATGGAAGGCCATTTTAGAAGGTTTAGGTGGCATTTATGCATTTGAAAGATAGTTTACATATTGTTATCAAGATGAAGACTCATGTTGACAGGAGAACAACTTCCTAGCAGCACTTGTCATTGCCAGCAGCATAACAAGATCGCGGCTTCTCCCTCCCTTGTGGGTGCTCCTCTCATTATTACCTTCTACAATGTTATGTGACCATATGTTTCTTTATTTTTTTCAAAAATTAAAATAAATCCATTACCTTTATTATTTTCCCCTTTGGCGGGAAATACAGTTCCCTTTAAAAGTGAGGTGGGAGCGCGTCTCCAGCTGAGAGCTGACTTGATTTTCTGCAATGCTCATTTTGTACACATGGAATTCGAGAATAAGGCAAGTTTTTCAAACAATATTACTCCTTTCCTTATCGCTTCTCCGGGCCAGTCCAGGGAACGTTAGGGTTGTCAATCCCCTTCAGCAGCTGAGGACTGAAGACTTCAAGTTTTCTTGAGAGTTCAAGCCACTCCCCCTGAGGTCAATGTCCCAGTCTTTCAGTCCTCAGCAGCTGAATAGGATCGATGCTAGCTATCTCCCTGACAAAGAATTCATTTTGTTGTTTTTGCTTCACAGTAGATATATAGCAAGTTAGCTCTAGCAGGGCTGATATTTGCCTATATTCTCCGGGGCTAAGTAAAGTCTAATTAAACTGGTTTAAAAAAAAAAGAAAGAAAGAGACGTTGTAGACGGCCCTTACCTGCTTGCTCTAAGCAGCGGAGGAGGGTAGAGCCTGCCTTCCCTCGGGCGTCTGTCTCTTTATTGGTGGATTGGTCCTGGGAGCCCCAGTTACCCTCTGCCTCGTTAAACCGCCGCATTTTCGCAACTCCCGCTAGCAGCGGGACAGCGGACCAGCGGCGCCGCACTGCTCGGCTCAGCTCAGGTGAGCTTTTGCTTTGAAACAGCAGGGTTTTTTTTCTTTACGGCGCATTTTCAAGTCAGTGTGAGCTTTTCCGGTGTCGGTAGGACTCTGGCGCTTTAAGTAATTTCGGAGTTCTGTTTATTGGCACTGCGGGGTTCTTTTTTCTATCCTGGGGTGATCTGCGGTTTTTTATTCGGTGGCAGATGGAGGGCAAGCTTTCTTCAGATTCGGAGAGGCCCTCATTAGCCTCGGAAAAGGCGAGAAAGGCGGCCATTTTGAGTGAGCCGTCCATTTCTCCCGCGGGCCATCACAAGCCAGGAAAGAGAAAGTCCAAATCTAATAAGGAGACTTCGGTTATAGTTAAGTCTCCGCAGAAACTGCCTGAGGCTCAGGAGGGTATTTCTGCTTTCTTTTCACCCGAATTTATTCTGGTGCTGCATAGGGCTTTTTTATTGAAATCCTCTCAGAAAAGCTCTGCGGTCTCACATTCTACTTCTTTAGATGTGGGTCAGCCTGAAGAAGTTACAGAGGACCCTGGAGAGGGTACTTCCCAAGCAGGGCTCGCAGCACAGTCCGCTTTGGATCCTTTTGGGTCCCTTGTCACTGATTCCCAGATAGAGGAAGATGGGGAGGTAATTTCAGAAGCAGGCTTGGACCTGTGGCCAGGGGAACTTGAAGAGGGTGAAATTGCGCCAGGCGACGATCCTAATGTTTTTAGGGTGTTTCACAAGGAAGAGCTCGGAGCGCTTATTTCTCAATCCTTAACTGCTCTGAATCTTCTCATGCCCTCAGTGTCGCAAGAACCGCTAGAGGATCCGTTGTTGCAAGGATTTAAAGCGGAACAACGCTGTGTTCCTGTGCACCATGTTATAAAGCAAATGATTGAGTCTGAGTGGGAGTGTCCGGAGACTACTCTCAGGGGTAGTCGCGCCTTAGCTCGCCTTTACCCCGTGCCTCAAGAAGAGAGAGACTTATTGAGGATGCCTAAGGTGGATGCTTTAGTTTCGGCAGTGACTAAAAAGACAACAATTCCAGTGGAAGGGGCTGCGGCGCTTAAAGATCTGCAGGATCGTAAATTGGAGGTTCTCCTTAAGCAGGCATTTGATTCTAGCGCTCTGGCGCTGCAGGCTTCCATTTGTGGTGCATATGTGTCCAGAGCATCCATCCGTTGGCTCCAGGGGGAAGTTTCTGCAGATGCAGCGGCGGCTTCTTCTGTGGAAGGTGCGAAGTTGGAGTCAGCAGCGGCTTACCTGGCAGATGCCTTCTATGATTTGGTGCGGATTGCTGCGAAGTCCATGGCTTCGCTGGTGGCGGCCAGGTGCTTCCTTTGGTTGCGTAATTGGGCAGCAGACGTTTCCTCTAAGTTGCGCCTCAGTAAGCTCCCCTATAAGGGTAAATTACTTTTTGAGGAGGCTTTGGAGAAGATTAAGGATCTCGGAGACTCCAAGGGGGGTCGTTTACCAGAGGATAAGCCAAAGCCGTCTAGAGGAGCTGCCGGGCTACGCGGTCAAGGTAGAGATTCTCGTAGGTTCAGAGGTGCTCGGTTTACTCCCTATCCCAGAGGCCGTTTTGGATCCCGCGGTCAGTCCTTTCGCGGAGCTAGGGGGTACAGTAGATCCTACTTTAATGCTCCACAAAACTCTGCTAAAAAGCCACAATGAAGGTTTGCTGGTCCAGGCACAGATCCCTGTGGGAGGTCGCCTGCAGGAATTTTTCTCAGCCTGGACTGCTATAACATCAGACAAATGGGTGCTAGAGGTCATTCAAAAAGGGTATGCGCTGGATTTCGCTTGCCCTTTGACAGAGGCCTTTGTGGTGTCTCCTTGTGCTCCAGGTCCGAAATCACAAGCAATTTCCTACACGCTATCACGTCTGTTACATCTGTACGGCTGCGGTCGTTACTCGATTTATTTTGTGGTTCCCAAAAAGGAAGGATCTTTTCGTCCAATTCTAGATCTCAAGCACATAAACCGCACCTTACGAGTTCCGCATTTTCGCATGGAGACGTTGCGTTCCGTTATTCGGGCGGTGCAGCCAGGAGAGTTCCTATCGGCCATAGATCTCACGGAAGCTTATCTGCACATACCCATCAGGGCAGCTCATCAACGGTTTTTGCAGTTTGCCCTTCCTATGGGTCACTTCCAGTTTCGAGCATTGCCTTTCGGTCTGGCCACTGCTCCTCGGACCTTCACGAAACTGATGGTAGTAGTGGCAGCGGCCCTGCGGAAGGAAGGAGTCCGCATGCATCCGTATCTCGACGATTGGCTAATCAGAGCGGATTCTCGGCCGGCCTCAGTCGCGGCGACTGCTTGAGTGGTTCAGCTTCTAGAGCAGCTAGGTTGGGTCATCAACCAGGCAAAAAGTCACTTGCAGCCAGTAAGACAGCTTACTTATCTCTGAGCTTTCTTCGACACGGCACGAGGGTTGTTTTTTTTGCCCGAGATCAGGGTGCTAAAGATTTTGGAGCAGGTGTGGGCATTTTTGCTGGCGCCGGCTCCTTCGGCGTGGACCTATTTGCAGCTATTGGGGTCCATGGCGGCGGCCTTGGATCTGGTCCCGTGGGCCAAGGCGCATATGAGGCCTCTACAACAGGCGTTGTTCTCCAGGTGGTCTCCACAGCTTCATCCTCTCTCACAGAAACTAGTCTGTCTCGAGTTGGTTCGTCAAAGTCTGGCATGGTCATTGAATCCCACGCATCTAAGGGCAGGGGTGCCCTTGCAGGATCCAGCGTGGGTGCTAGTGACCACAGATGCCAGTCTCGTGGGCTGGGGAGCTCACTGTCAGTCTCAAGTGGCACAGGGTTGCTGGTCCGAGGAGGAGAGCTCGTGGTCGATCAATCGATTGGAACTCCGAGCAGTTCGTTTCGCACTTCGACATTTCGAACGCTTGATCGAAGGAACAGCAGTCTGGATATTTTCTGACAATGCGGTGATGCTCTCCTATATCAATCGGCAAGGGGGTACCAGGAGTATTCCTTTGCTCGACGAATGCCAGGACTTGATGGTTTGGGTGGAGAGCCATCTCGTAGCGTTATCGGCTGCGCACGTGGCGGGCAAGGACAATGTGCAGGCCGATTATCTCAGTCGCAATGTGCTCGATCCCGGGGAATGGGAGCTGAACACGGCTGTTTTTCACGAGCTGACGCTACGTTGGGGCAACCGGTGATGGATCTAATGGCTACTCTCGTCAATACTCAACTCAACTGTCATGTGACATTGCAGTATGTTTTGTACAATTGTAAACCGCACTGATTTTAATAGCGCGGTATATAAGAAAAGTAAATAAATAAATAAATAATACCAAATCACCTCAGTTTTTCAGCAGACGCAGGGAGCACATGTCAGAAGGACTGGATGCTCTGGTCCAGCCCTGGCCCTTAGGCACCCTCCTGTACGTCTTTCCTCCATGGCCGATGTTGGGTCGGATTATTCAGCGTATAGCGAATCACCAAGGTACAGTGATTCTCATTGCGCCGGATTGGCCTCGCCGTCCTTGGTATGCCGATCTAGTGCGGCTGTTGATAGATTCTCCTTGGCGGCTTCCAGTCCGAGTCAATCTGTTAAGTCAGGGTTCGGTTCTCATGCCCCAGGTAGATTGCTTCTTGCTTACGGCTTGGCTCTTGAAGGGGATCGCTTAAAACGCAGAGGTTATTCGGATTCCGTGGTGGCCACCTTACTTCGGTCTAAGAGACCTGCGACTTTGATTGCATACGTTCGCGTCTGGCGAGTCTTTGAGGATTGGTGTGCACAACGGGATCTTCAGCCTATGTCGTCTATGTTACCGCAACTGCTTTTGTTTCTCCAAGAGGGCTTAGATAAAGGCTTGGCTCTCAGTACGCTGAAGATGCATTTGACGGCCCTGAATTGCTTTAGAAGAACGGTGCAGAGTTGCTGTCTCTCGGCGCATGGCGATGTGCAAGGTTTTTTTCAGGCGGCCAGGATTATCAGACTTCCGTTACACCGCGTGGTACCTCCTTGGGATTTGAATATGGTCTTGGAAGCTTTGACGCAGCCGCTGTTTGTGTCGGCTTCCTCTGAGCATGTGAAAGAACTTTCCTGGAAGACGGCCTTCCTAGTAGCCTTGTGTTCGGCGAGGAGGATTTCGGATTTACAAGCTCTGTCCTGTCGCAAGCCCTACCTTCAATTCTTACCAGAAAGGGTGCTATTGAAGACGGTGCCTTCGTTTCTGCCTAAGGTGGTGTCTGCCTTTCATGTTAATCAATTGGTGGCGTTGCCGATTTTCTCCGATCTCTCGGGTTCGCCGATGGATCGTTCTCTCCGAAAATTGGATCTGGGCCGCATCTTAAGAAGTTACCTTAAGATCACTAAACCTTTTCGCAGGTCAGATAGATTGTTTGTCCTGTTTGCCGGTCCAAAGAAGGGTCAGGTGGCTACGAAGTCCTCGATTGCCCGATGGGTGAAACGCGCTATCGTGGCAGCTTACGAAGCCGGAGGGAAAACGCCTCCTCAAGGGCTAAAAGCCCATTCTACTCGATCTCAAGCTACTTCCTGGGCAGAGTATGCGTTCGTTCCTCCGGTAGATATCTGTAGGGCGGCAACGTGGTCCTCACTGCATACGTTCGCAAAACATTACAGATTGGATGTTCAAGCCAGAGAGGATGCGAAGGTGGGGGCTTCAGCTATTATCGCAGGGCTTGCGGGTCCCTCCCGGGTTTAGGTACTGCTTTGGTACTGCCCTAACGTTCCCAGGACTGGCCCGGAGAAGCGATAAGGAAGGTGAAATTAGGTCTTACCTGCTAATTGCCTTTCCTTGAGCTTTCTCCGGGCCAGTTCAGGGTCCACCCCTTATATATTTGTTCCGTCTACCGGGGCACAAGAATGGTAGCAGATTCCATTTTTTCATTGGGTAGGCGTAACTTTGGGGCTTCTTCGACTTTCTTCAGAGGAGATGTTTTTCCTGTATTGATTTGTGAAACTAAAAAGAAAAAAAAAAAAAGAAAGAAAGAGTCTCAACTCAGCGGGAATCTCACATTGCGTTTGGCATGTGTAGTTCGTTCCTGGGGAATATAGAGACTTATCAGTTCCTAATTTGTTGACCTTATCATTTCAGATGTTGAGTTTTTAACTGCTTTGTCAAAAGAAGACTGGGACATTGACCTCAGGAGGAGTGGCTTGAGCTCTCAAGAAAACTTGAAGTCTTCAGTCCTCAGCTGCTGAAGGGGATTGACAACCCTAACGTTCCTTGGACTGGCCCAGAGAAAGCTCAAGGAAAGGCAATTAGCAGGTAAGACCTAATTTCACCTTACTCTTCTACAGCTCACCAACAGGATATCTTTGACAGCATGACCCTGTGGTTACACTATAAACGTTGATTGCTCCGTTTGACTAAGGATCCTTACACTTGATGGGTTGGTTTTTTTGCTTGCTTTATTTTGGCACTGTGCTTTCGGATCTGATGGCAATAAAACCTTATATATTCACAATGACAAACACACCTCTATATCTTATACATATCTGCAATACTTCAGAGAGTTCAGTACATGGCTCAGTCACAGTGCTTTTTCCTGCAATGTGTGGTTTAAATCTATGTGATTCATTTTAACTTGCCTGCTGTAGGATTCACTCTTTTACCTCTTACCATTACATATTTACTTGTGGTCAGGATTTTATATACAGTGATGCTCTACAAGTTCGTTCCCAACCATTTTGGGCTTTAAGTTTTCTGTCCTCCTCATCTCCTGTTCTTTCCTCTCATAAGTATATGTAGTGTATTGAATGCACATTTGTTCTTTTGTTTTAATGAATCATCCACTCAGCCTTACTTTCGTTTTATACTTTTATGGTTTTTAATTTTGTTCTTAATTATACCTTTTATTATTAATCTGTTGTATTAATTTATGGAGTTTTATTGCATTATTTATGCTTTTAATTTTTTTATTGCTCTTTTGTTTTGAGGCTCACACCCCCTGTGGAAGGCGTTTACCGAAACACGTAAGGGTTTGTTTTTCGTTTAATAAAGCACCTGTGGCCACTTTTTCCACATCTTGCTTCTTATGTTTGTGTTCCTTTTCTGCGAGTGTGTTTGCTCTGCTTGGGACATCAGGTTCCCTAAAAGGTTCACAGATTCCACATTGCTTATCCTGCGGTAATCAGTGCATTTCTCTGGTCCTTTTTAATAATGGTTTATGGACTTTTCCTCCAGGAACTTATCCAAACCTTTTTGTAAATTCAGCTACACTAATAGCTTTTACTACATTCTCTGGTAACAAATTCCAGAGTATGATTACACATTGAGTGAAAAACATTTTTTCTTATTGGTCTTAAATGAGTTACTTTGTAGCATTTATACCTCTTCTGATTCATGCATAGGCATGAGCAAACTGCTCTTTTGGACACTGTATTATGAGGAGTGAGTGAATGGACAATTATGCTTATCCCACTGGCCTTAAAAAAACACCAAAAAAGCCAAAAATTTGACGTGTGAAACATGACTCCTTAATTGGCTCTTTAAGCAGTTGTATTTGCGAACCCCTCACTAGGTTTGCAGTTTGTCGTGCTGTGAGGGCTTGTGTGCATCAGTGATGCTGAGGGCTAAGTTATCGGTAGCTTAACTAATGGCAGGGTCTCCCAAGATGGACAGGTCTCAGCTGAGGTGCCAGAACAAGACAAACCACACATCTGGGCAGCAGCAGAATGGGACGGTGTTGGTGGTGAAGGATCACATTTCTGTGACAATGGCAACAACGCTAAACTTAAACTGCATGGAAGAAAGGCCTGGCAATCTACTTCCATATCTTGCCACGAAAACCGAATGGATAGTCACAACAAAACAAATTGCACTATAGTGCTGGAAGATGAGACCCCCAGGTCAGAAGGCACTCAACTGGCTACTGGGGAGGAGCTGAAGACTTTTCAAAGTAAAGCCAGCATTTATGAGGTAGTTGGATCAAAGCCCTCAGGATGTCTGACTGACTGCTGACGTAGTTGTGCCTGAAGTGAGAGACAGAAACTGCAAAGATGTCTTACATATTGGGACATGGAATGTTTGAAGCATGAACTAAGGGAAGTTGAAGGTAGCCGAGAATGAAATAGAACATGTACAACTTGATCTGTTGGGTGTCAGTGCCCTGAAATGGACTGGCATTGGGCACTTCGCATCTGATGATTACATGGTCTACTATGCTGGAAATGATCGACAAAGAAGAAATGGTATTGCATTTATAATTAAGAAGAAACTTGCGAGAACTGTAATGAAATACAATGCAATCAGTGAACGCTTAATTTCTATTCGTCTGAGGAATGCCTATTAACACAACTATAATTCAAGAGGATAAAATTGATGAGTTCTATGAACAAGTACAAGCTGAAATTGACAGAACATGCAAACAGGATATCTTGATAGTCATGGGTGACTAGAATGCAAACGTTGGCAGCAAAGAAGAAGGCAAAATGGTTGGAAAATATGGACTTGGCAACAGAAATGAAGCTGGAGAAAGACTGATAGAATTCTGCAAAACCAACGATCTATTCATCTCAAATACCTCCTTCCAGCAACATAAGCGGCAACTGTACACATGGACTTCACCCAATGGATTGTACAAAAAGCAAATTGACTACATCTGTGGAAGTCAACAATGGAAAAGCTCGATAACATCAAGAAAGACAAAACCTGGAGTTGACTGTGCTACAGATCACCAATTACTAGAATGCAAACTAAAACTAAAGTTGAAAAAGAAAAAGCAACTCATGAATGTAGCAAAATTTGACCTTGAGAATATACCACTGGAATTTAAAGACTGCCTGCAAAATTGATTTGCTGCTTTAGATACAAATGACAGAGCTTCAGAAGAGTTATGGGATGACATCAAGAAGGTTGTGTTAGAAGAAAGTGAGAAGTCTCTACAAAAGGTGAAAAAGCAAAAATGGCCAAAATGGATGACTGAAGAAACTCTGAAAATTTCCCAGAAACGCAGAGAAGCTAAAGCCAGAGGAGAAAGAGGCAATCGCAGAACTCAACAGAGATTTCTAACATGCAGTAAGACAAGACAAGGAGAAGCTCTACAATGAGACATGCAAGGAAATAGAAGAAGAAACTATCAGAGGAAGAACAATATCGTCTTTCCTAAAGCTATAAGAGTTAAAGAAAAAATTCCAGCCTCAAATTGGAATATTACAAGATGCTCAAGGATCCATGTTGAATGATGCTGAGAAGATCAAGAAGAAGTTGAAAAATATACAGAGTTATTATATGATAAAGATCAAGTGGACCAACATTCATTTCAACCTGTACCTTATGATCTGGAACCATTGGTGATGAAAGAAGAAGTTGAAGCAGCATTGAAAACCTTATCAAAGAACAAAGCACCAGGCATTGATGGCATTCCCATAGAAGTATTACAGCAATCTGATGCAGCTGCTACCATACTTACAAGGCTCTGCCAGGAAATTTGGAAGACAGCATCATGGCCAACTGACTGGAAAAGATCTGTGTTTATACCAATACTAAAGAAAGGTGATCCAACTGACTGTGGAAATTATCGCACAATCGCTCTGATCCCACATGCCAGCAAGATTCTACTCAAGATTATTCAGCAGAGACTATAACCATACTTGGAACGAGAACTACCTGAAGTACAAGCAGGGTTCAGGAAAGGGCGAGGAACGAGAGACATCGTCGCCGATGTGAGATGGATCCTTGAAAAAACTACAGAATGCCAAAAGGATATCTATATGTGGTTTAATGATTACAGCAAGGCTTTTGACTGTGTAAACCATGAGAAACTCTGAGCCACATTAAGAAGCATGGGTATACCAGAACACCTGATCATTCTCTTACACAATCTGTACATTGATCAAGAAGCAACAGTTCGAACGGAACAAGGAGAAACAGAATGGCTTAAAATAAGCAAAGGTGTACGATAAGGCTGCATACTTACCCCCTACCTGTTTAATTTATATGCAGAACAAATCATCAGAGAAGCAGGACTGTATGAAGATAACAGAGGTGTGAAAATTGGTGGGAGACTCATCAACAATCTTCGCTATGCTGATGATACCACATTATTGAAGACAATCTGAAACATTTGCTTCTCAAGATCAAGGAGCATAGTCTTAAAATGGGCCTGCATCTTAATGTAAAGACAACAAAGATCCTGATGACTGGCAAAAATCAATGTTCATCACTGATGAAGAAGAAATCAAAATAGCGGACAACTTTAACCTACTTTTATCAACTATTAATAAAGAAGCAACAAGCAGTCAAGAAATCAGACAATGCTTGCTTTTGGCAGAATGGCTATGAAGGCCCTTGATAAGATTCTGAAGAGCTGAGATGTCTCTCTCCATACAAAGATTCAACTTGTTCAAGCCATGGTATTTTCAATAACGTCATATGGATGTGAAAGTTGGACAGTGAAAAAGATAGACAGCAAGAATGTTGATGCCTTTGAATTATGGTGCTGGCGATGAATACTGTGTATACCAAGACTGCCCAAAGAACAAACCGGTCAGTATCAGAGGAGATCAAATCTAAGCTTTCTTTAGAAGCTTAGATAACAAGACTTTGACTTTCATACTTTGGATACATCATGTGAAGAGAAAGATCATTAGACATTAGAGGCTTTCCTAACCAGGGCTCTACAAATCAACAAACAGTAAGGATTTGAGGGTTTGTTTTTATTATATTACATTGCTAGCTCTCTGACTGGGAGCTCTTAAAAGGGTTTTTTGTATATTTTTTAAAGCAAGGTTACTTTCTTTTTGGTGCTTTAGGGGAACGTTCCTTGAGCACAGTAGGTTGCTGAACTCTAGTAACCTCCTCAGGTTTGGAAACTGCTAACACCTAATCAGGTGTTAGTTCCCTCCCTACCCACCCCGACTCCCACCCACCCCTAGTGAGCAGTCTTGCTTTATAGGGCACCTCCCCCTTTAACAAATCACAGAGAATTGGACCAGCACATTTTGAATATAATTAAAGAGATTTAACTGCTTTTTCTCTGAAAGGACAGCTGGGAAACCGTCTGGTACTTGGTAGATCTCTCTCTTTTGCTTTAACAGATACCTAAGCTCCATGAACAGAACAATGGCTGGGAAAAATCGTATTGCTAAAGCTGTTGTCCCCGTTACAACTTCTGTGTCGGTCCAGACAGAGGTCCTAATGCCAGTTGAAGGACAAGTTCCATGTGCAGGGTGCCTGCATGCTGAAGCTCTGAGGAAACAAGTGGAGGAACTCAGAGAGGAGGTGGTGAGGCTGAGGAGCATTCAAGACAGTGAGAAGTACATTGATGAGATGCTTCTTGCAGCAACCAAGCTCTCCAGCACAGGAGAAGATGGGTGCCAACAGAATGTCAATGGTTGGACACAAGTCACCAGGGCCTGCAAAATCACCAATCCAACTTCTCCAGCCCTTGAATTGAAGAACCATTATGCAGCCCTGGAAGTGGAGGAGGTGAAAGCATCCCTGGAAAGGGAAGAACCAGAGTTCAAGTACCCCAAAGTTGCAGAATCAGTGACCAGAAGGAAACGAAGGATAGTGGTGGTTGGAGACTCTCTTCTGAGGGGTACTGAGGCATCCATCTGCCGACCAGACTTGATGTCCAGAGAGGTATGCTGTCTGCCTGGTGCCAAAATCCAAGATGTTATGGAGAGTTTGCCGAGACTCATCAAGCCCACTGATTATTACCCAATGTTGCTAATCCATGTTGGAACAAATAATACTGCCAGGTATACCTCGGAATGTATCAAAAGTGACTTCATGGCTCTGGGACAGAGGGTGAAGCAGTTAGGTGCACAGGTGGTGTTCTCTTCAATCCTCCCTGTTGAGGGTAAAGGACAAGGCAGAGAGGCTCGCATCCTGGAGATGAATGCATGGCTGCGTGGATGTTGTCATCGAGAGCGTTTTGGTTTCCTAGACCATGGGATGCTGTTCCAAGGGTTGCAGAGCAGAGATGGCATCCATCTGTCCAAGAAAGGTCAACGCATCTTCAGTAGTAGACTGGCTAATCTACGGAAGAGGGCTTTAAACTAGATTCATTGGGGATAGATGAAGAAAGCCCCCAGGTAAGTGAAAGCCCCCAGGTAGGTGATACATTAAATACCTTTATGGAAATGGCTAACAGGGGTAACATATGGAAAGCAGTGTGTATAAATGCCCGTAGCATGGGAAATAAGATCCCTGATGTTGAAGCTTTGGTGGGAGTGGCTGACTTGGATTTAGTGGCAGTTACAGAAACATGGTTCACAGAAAACCATGACTGGGATGTAACTATACCTGGCTATACTTTATTCAGAAAGGACAGGGTAGGAAGAAGGGGAGGAGGAGTGGCACTATATGTAAAAACTACTATTAAAGCTTTGGAATTACAGAGCTTAAAAGGGAAAGAGGAGGCATTGTGGGTTAAACTAGAAAGAGGGAAAGAGAAATCTATTTGCATTGGTGTGATATACAGACCTCCCTCACAAGAGGAAGAGGTGGACAGAGAGTTAATTGAAGACATACGCAGCATTGCTAGGAAAGGGGAAGTGCTACTGATAGGAGATTTCAATATGCCAGATGTTGAATGGCACATTCCTGCTGCAGTATCATCTAGAAGTAAGGAGATCCTGGATTCTCTACAGGGAGAACTATTCAAGCAATTGGTAACAGACCCCACACGTGAAGGGGCCATACTGGACTTGGTGCTTACCAATGGTGAAAGTGTTTCTGATGTTGTAGTGGGAGATCATTTTGCATCCAGTGATCACCAGATGGTGTGGTTCAGTATTAGGACTAGGGCTCTTAGAACCAATTCCAAGGTGAGGATCTTAGACTTTAGGAAGACTAACTTTGCGAAGATGGGCCAATACCTCAGGGAGTCGTTAGTGGGATGGGAACAGCTGGGGGAGGTAGAAAAACAGTGGGCAAAACTGAAAGGGGGTATTTTAAGGGCAACCAACCTTTTTGTTAAAATGGTAAATAAAGGCAAAAGGAAAAGGAGACCGCTATAGTTTTCGAAGGAAGTAGCTGAAAAAGTGAAGAAAAAGAGGGAGGCCTTCATGAAATACAAGAGATCACAGAGAGAGGAAGACAGGCATCTGTATTTGGAAAAACTTAGAGAAGCTAGCAAAGTAGTCAAGAAGGCAAAGATTCAAAAGGAGGAGGAAACAGCCAATGCAATAAAATGGGGGGATAAGACATTTTTCAGATATATTAGTGAGAAGAGGAAGGGCAAAAGTGGTATTGTCAGACTCAAGGGTGCAGGGGGGGTATATGTAGAAGCTGATAAGGATAAAGCGGAATTGCTTAACAAATATTTTTGTTCTGTGTTCACAGATGAAGAACCAGGAGCAGGACCTCAGAAAACACCCACAAATAAGAACAGAAGCGAGGGACATCTTGAACAATTTTCAGAAGACTGTGTTCGTGAGAAACTAGCTCAACTTAAAGTAGACAAAGCGATGGGACCGGATGGGATACACCCTAGAATACTGAGGGAACTTGGGGACGTTCTAGCAACTCCACTGACTGACCTTTTCAATGGCTCGTTGGAGTCGGGAGTGGTGCCAAAGGACTGGTGCCTTTACACAAAAGCGGAAGTAAGGATGTGGTTGAAAACTACAGGCCGGTTAGTTTAACTTCGGTGGTGAGTAAATTATTGGAAATGCTGCTGAAAGAGAAAATAGTGAGGTTTCTGGAGTTCAGCGGATTACAGGATCCGAGGTAGCATGGATTCACTGGAAGCAGGTCTTGTCAGACAAATCTGATTGATTTCTTTGACTGGGTGACCAGGGAGTTGGACCGAGGGAGAGCTCTAGATGTGGTGTATTTAGATTTCAGTAAAGCCTTTGACACTGTTCCTCACAGGCGACTTATAAACAAACTGAGCACCCTAGGGATGGACCCTAAAGTTACTGCTTGGGTTAGAAATTGGTTGGGTGGGAGGCAACAAAGAGTACAAGTAAATGGAACTCACTCTGAGGAGAAGGATGTTACCAGTGGTGTGCCCCAGGGATCTGTCCCTGGTCCGATTCTTTTTAACATCTTTGTTAGTGATATAGCGGAAGGGCTGTCGGGTAAGGTTTGCCTCTTTGCAGATGATACCAAAATCTGCAATAGAGTAGACACCCAGGAAGGTGTAGATAACACGAGGAGGGATCTAGCTAAGCTTGAAGAATGGTCTAGAATTTGGCAGCTGGGATTTAATGTTAAAAAATGTAAGGTCATGCATTTGGGCTGCAGCAATCCAAGGGAGCAATACAGTATAGGAGGTGAAGTACTTTTGTCCACTAAAGAAGAGCGGGACCTAGGCGTGGTTGTGTCTGATGATCTTAAAGTAGCTAAACAGGTAGAAAAGGCGACGGCAAAAGCTAGAAGGATGCTTGGGTACATACGGAGAGGAATGGCTAGCAGAAAAAAGGAGGTGATAATGCCTCTGTATAAGTCTTTGGTGCGACCTCATTTGGAGTATAGTGTGCAATTCTGGAGACCGCACCTTCAAAGGGATGTGAACAGGATGCAGTCGGTGCACAGGGTGGCTACTAAAATGATTAGTGGGCTTCATTATAAAGCATATGAGGACAGACTTAAGGATCTTAATATGTACACCTTGGAGGAAAGGCGGGATAGAGGTGATATGATTGAGATGTTTAAATACCTCCGTGGCATAAATGTTCAGGGAGAGAGCCTCTTTCAATTGAAAGCAAGTTCTGCTACGAGGGGACATGGGATGAGGGTGAAGGGAGATAGATTCAGGAGTGATATGCAGAAATATTTCTTTACGGAAAGAGTAGTAGATCCATGGAATAGTCTCTCAGTGGAGGTAGTAGAGATGAGGACAGTAACTGAATTCAAAAAAGCATGGGACCAACACAGAGGATCTCTAAAGGTAAAAAGTGGACTGTTGCAGTTGTTGATATGGAAGGACAGACTAGATAGGCCATGTGGTCTTTTTCTGTCATCATGTTTCTATGACAAAGACTTCATGCTTGGCAAGATAGAAGGTTAATGCAAAAGAGGAAGGCCAGCAATGAGATGGATCAATACAATAATAGCAGCTATGGGTGCCAGTCTGTCAAGAATGAGCCGCCTGACTAAAGACCGAACACAGTTTAGGACAACTATCTAGAGGGTCGCCCTGAGTTGACACCGACTTGACGGCACTTAACAACAACAACAACATTTGCCAACGTTTAACATGTGTAAGTTGCAGAAGTAGCATGTACAATAATACCCTAAGGGAAGTTGCACTTTTGTTTGCATGTGCTTTTTGTAAAGTGGCTGCTCCCACTAGATCGGCCAGTCAGTACACATGTACTTGTGCACTCCAAAGTTCAGTGAGCTTTTTGCAACATGAATGTTCCTACTTGGACACCCTTTTTATGATCAAGATGTCCCAGGCAAAATGGGGCTTCACATGTCATTGTTATGCTCCTTTTTTTCAATCAGTCAGCCCTCACAATCCAGTGGAAAACAGAACCTAGAAGAAGCAGGTTCATGATAGCATCACTTACAACAGTGATTCCCAAACTGTGCGTTGGGACCCTAAATGGGGTCAGAGAAACAGGGCTACTCCCTCTTCTTCTGGACCTTTACTGTGATCTATATCAATTGTGGCAGTCAGCATGGGGCCTGTGAGCCTGTGAATATTCACAGACCTTTTCCTATCCTCCCCTGTGGGCTTCATGTTAAACTGAAAACCCATACACTGTTCAGAGGGCTGTGAGTGCACAATGGCCCACAGGGGCCTGTGCTCACTGCTGCTACTGTTGCCACCACTGCTGCTGCCTTCATGCTTTGGATAAGTGGGGTGGGGGGGGGGAGGAAGTGGATACAGGAGGGGAAGAGAATGTAGGTCCACTATTTTGTTTTAATCATCATCTGGGGTCGTATGAATTTTTATTGATGGGATCATACTGGCTAAAAATTTGGGAAGCACTGACTTACACAGACTTATTTATTTATTTAAAAGATTTGATAGACCATCATTCCAAATTTGGAACACAGCAATGTATGCCTAAAATAATAATTTGAACCCAAATTAAAACCTGCCATCCATATCAGACCACAAAACTATCCATTCACTTACAACAAATAACCGCATCTAAGGCCATACAAGCAAAAAAAAAAAAAGGAAACCCCTAAACAGGCTAGCAGACATAATTACAGCATCTGTCATAACACTGCATTACTGAAGGCATGCACAAACAATCTGACATTCACTAATTTCCTAAAGGCCAAAATATTTGGCCCTTAGCAAATCAACAAAGAGACAGAATTCCAAAGTGAAGCATCAGCACAATGAAATGTCCTACGCCTATCAGACTCCAATCTAGCCACTTGCAAGGGGGATCCTCCAAAACTATTGCTGGAACAATCACACACTCGACTAGTAAGAAACTAACAAATTAAAGATATAAACCAGCATTATACATCAGGGTATGGATGTTACATTTTATTTGCTTCTGGATAAGCAACCACTGACGTTCCTCCAAAGGTAGGAAGGTATGGTCCCAATGTCTGTTCCTACCAACAGCTTTGCTGCTGTATTCTGAAGCTGCTGAAATTGTTGCAAATAACAGGCAACAGTATTACCATAGTATATTTGGATGAAAGATCGTGGCCTGATCTTTCTTATCTAATATTGAACCCAATCACTGAATAATGTAAAGACCATAAAAGGAGGTCCAAATTACATAAAAGATATGCTTGCACTCTAGTCTTAGCTTTAATACCCATATATCTCCACATTAACCACTTTTTTCATGGGGTCAGAATGACATCTCTCTCATTTTTTCTTACTAAATATGTGGATCATGGCAACTGTACCTTGGCCTACAAAAATATTCATGGGCTGCTTCTGAAGGGTCTCCCAGGGCCACTAGTTCCTACCAGATAGTACATGCCTTCCAAGCCCTTATTTTTTGTGTCTTCTAAACTTTAGTCTCTCTTTGTATCCCGGTTCACAGCATCATTACTATAGTTCTAACATACCTTCCTGATTACAAAACAGATTTTAATTAAATCTATTGATACTTAAGAGATTAAATTACCCCATTATACAGTATTGACCCACATTAAACCTAAAGATGTTGTATAATATAATTATTTATTTTTATACAGCACTGACAGTATATGCAGTAGTATATATGGTAGACATAGGTAAGTTATTGGAAGAATGCATTGAAAAGCATAAAAGGAAAAGATGTAATAGGTAATGAGTGTTGCACTCCAAGTAGCTTAAAATATAAATAAACCCTCTGCTGTTTTGGTACTTGGTCTTCCACAAAGAGCAATAACACATACAAATTTATGCAGAGTCTCCACAACTGCTGCTTGTAGTTTGTAGTCTCCAGCACTTACATTAACCCCTTCTGCCATTAGCATGGTACAGACAAATAGACTCATACTGCTGGAATAAGGGCTTAGTTTATTCTAACACAAAGGGAAAAGGAAAATACAAGGCATACATGCTGACAAAGAGAAGAAGAGATTAGAAAAAAACTCAGGAACATTAAATACAGAGAGGTGGTGGAAGGGAATGAGAAAACAGAAAAAAAGGAAGATTAAGATGAAAGTTTGTGATATTTTTAAATCCTAGATAATAGAAGAGTGTATGGGCAACTGAGATGGAAAAGAAAGTCATTAACAAGATTTACAGTAAAGTATTTTCAGTGGCATTTTGAGGGTAATTTTATAACAGGTTATCTAGGTGTGGAGGCCAAGTGGGTGCCTATTTTCGACCTATTTTATCAAGACACATAGATGTCTATGTAGCTTCATAAAATACTAGGGGTAAACTAGCAGAAATTGCGGTCAGAATGAAGCTATGAACATTTCAGGTATAAATGCTTGTGCATAAATTATAACTCCACCCGCAGTCTACCTAAACTCTGTCCCAGAACATGTCTGCACCCAAGTCATATAAAAGTATGTACCTTCTTGTCACCATCCATACTTTCATGCACATAACCTTCGGGTAATTTTATAATGAACTTTTTACATGTAGGGAAAAGCTTATAAAATTACCCCTTTATACAGATAGTACCACTGAAAATTCTCACAGACTGCCCAGCACCATTTGGGGCAGAGCATGGACATTCTGCCTAAGCATGTGGATAAACCGGCAATATTTAGGCTCTGTCCAATAACTTTAGACCAGCAAAAATGCTGTCCTAAACGTATCTGTCTAGCTATACAGATAGTGGCTGAATATCGCCAGCTACCCACTCACTGCTAAATACATATATTCGGCATTGCTGCTTCTGCAAATAGCAGTGCTAAATTTATGTAAAATATGTAAATGCCACAGCTGGCTTTTAAAACAAAATCGCTGACCATGGCATTTCAATATTGACCTGACAGTGTCATTGTGCTTGGATGGGATAAAGAAATGGGATGGTTTCCTGCAAATGTGTAGCTCTTTAGTTAATGAACACGTGAGACTAAGAAGATAATTTTAGAAGGCTTGCATAAATGTTGTTTACATCTGTAGTTCCATAGCATCACAGCTTTCAAGGGAGCATATTTTGGGTCGTCCAGAAAAGTATGTGTATTTCCGATTTTATAGTGGCAACATGCACATACTCTAGAAACTCTGGACATTGGCATTTATATCTGTTTTGAAGCAGGTGGGGACAACTAACTGTTTGGACTTGGGGTTTGCACCAGTGATTGAGGAACACTTGTGCTTACCTCTTTGATGTTTAAAACCACCTCAAAATTAAAAAAAAAGAATTGTTTTCATTCAGCTCCTTAATTGGCTCTTCCTGGACATCTAGTTTTGTAAGATCGAGCACTTATACATGCACTGTAAGTACTGACACTTACATGTGTTGGTTCTAAAATTAGTACGTAGCACATTTGAAGACAAAGTTTTAGATAATGATACACAAAAAAAACACACCAGAAGTAAACCAATCATATAACACAAAAAACTCCTGGACAAAATTTAAGTTTTTAGATAACACATAGAGATCAGAATTGAGACATCAAGGTCAGGATATACACAGTTCTGATGGTATTTTAGAAAAGGCTCTGTCAAATGTGGAATCTTTTGTAAAATATGTATAAGAATGCACAGGAGTGCACGTGTATTTGCCGACATGTAGGGCCAGAGAAGCCCTTTTACAAATCTACATGCATGAAAAATTAGTGGGGGCAACTCAGAGTCTTACACGTGTAAGTTGGTATTTTGCAAACCTATACATATAAATGCCGCTAATTAAATACAGAGGCTTCAATTATTTTCAGTTTTAATTTGGAGGTGGAAATAACTCCCTTACTTATTTCTTCCAGCCCTTTACAGGAAAGATTATTTTTTTAAAACACATATGTGCCAGAGAGCAGCTGTAAATCCCAAGGTGCATTCCCCTTATTTATTTATTTGAACTCATTTTTATACTGCTCCTTCCAGTGATCAGCAGCGGTTTACATTTTAACATTTAATTCTGCAAGGATAGAAGTTACATATAACAATAAAGAAACTATGTACATGGCGAGGGTAGCGTAGGGATTCAAAACTCAAACTATTTACATATAGAAAAACACTTAAGTTCACTTAACTATATACAGAAAATTTACAGTGATGTACAGTGGTTAGTGTCACATGCCTGATGGGTTTACAATTGAATATATTCATGGTGAGCGTGGTGTGTCATATGATGATGGAGTTGTTGAGGTCCATCATGATATGATTTATATTTGAATACAATTTGATTTATGTTATTTCTGACTGATTGTAATATTCTTGGAATAGGTGAGTTTTGAGTTTTTTTCGGAATGATTGGAGGTCCTTGTTGGCTCTTAGAGTGTCCAGGAGTTTGTTCCATTGTGTGGGGGCTAGGTAAGCGAATGCTCTATCGCTAGTATTCATTTTTACCTTGCATATAGAGTGTGGAATTTGTAGAGTGTTTAGATTGTGTGTACGTCTTTTTCTGTTAGGGGGTTGTATGTTAATGAGTGTGGCGAGGAAAGATGGGGCGATATTGTGTATTAACTTGAATGTTGTAATTATTATTTTGTATCTTATGCGTGCTTGGATAGGTAGCCAGTGAAGTTCTCTTAGAATAGGTGTGATGTGATCAGAAATTCATACATTCATTAATATTCGGGCTGTGACATTCTGGGCCTTTTGGAGTATGTTGATTTTTTTTTTAGGTAGACCATGTAGAATGCCATTACAATAGTTCAGATGTGGGGTTATGAGTGTTTGTATTATTGTTCTAAAATCTGATTGTTCAATGATATTTCATAGGGGTTGTATGATTCTTGAAATGAATATGCGTGCCTTCGAGTCAGTCCTGGAAAATAGTTCTGTTTAATAGTCTTAGGTGAGTTTCCATGCTAAGGGTCACACCTGAGTACTTTAATTATTGTTTGATGTTGTAAGATATATTATTTAGTAGGATTGTGGGAGGGTGTTTAAATTCAGGGTTTTTAGAGATAAACATTACTTCAGTTTTCTTATGATTGATGCTCATGTTGTTTTGTTGAAGCCATAGCTGTGTTTCTTTAAGGCAGGCTTCTATGTGGCTATAATCTGGGTTACATATATCCAATTGTGTATAAAGCATGATATCGTCCGCATATAGATGGTAATTAATTTTGTGCTTTTGAAATATTGTGCAAATAGGCCTTAGGTATAAGTTGAATAGTATGGCAGATAATGCAGAACCCTGTGGAATACCTTGTATTTGTGGGAAAGCATTGGATAGGTTTTGGTCAAAGTATACTTGTTGTACTCTATTGGATATATAGGAAGTGAACCATTTTAGGGGTGTTCCCATTATTCCTATTGATTCCAGTCTTGTTATGAGGGTCTTATGATTCACCGAATCAAAGGCCGCTGTTATGTCTATGAATATTAAGATGAACATTTTCTTGCAATTTTCAGTACCTTTATATAGCTTATCAAATAGCACAAGTAGAAGTATTTCTACTCCATGTGGTTGTCGAAAACCATATTGATGGTCATCAAGTGCATTTGTGACATCTATATGATCTTGCAATTGATATTAGACTGTTTTTTTTGATGGTTTTGGCTATGAATGGGATACTTGATATGGGTCTGTATGCAGATGGGTCTACTTTAAGTGATTTGTTTTTTAATATAGGTCGTATGAGTGATCTTTTTAGTTCTGCTGGCATGGTTCCTTGTAGTAGTGATTGGTTTACTATGTTTAGTATTATGGGTGCAGTTTCCGTTTTTGTAGTCTTGATCCAGGCTACCGGGCAGGGATCTAGGGGGGATGTAGTGGTGTTTATGTTTGTAATTGTGTTTAGTATTTGTCTAAGATCTATTTTATGAAAGTTTTCCCATAATTCTGTGGAATTGGTAGTCTGTGGCGTCTTTTGGAATGCATTGTTTCCTATTATTTTATGGGGGGGGGGGGAGGTTTCTACTGTAGGATTTAATTTGCTAGAATAATGATCAGCAAGTGTTTGGGCATTTATTGGATATTTCGTATTGGTGCCTTAGGGGGTTTGGTGAAGGAAGTTTCAAGCTCGAACAATTCTCTAGGTCTATTTAAAGCATTATTTAGTTTTTTAGTATGGTAATTCTTTTTTGCAGAGCTTATTATTTCTTTGTAGGATGCAAGTTGTAGCAAATATTGTGCTTTGATTTCTAATGACTTTTTAGCTCTCCATTTTTTTCCATTCTTCTGAGGTCTTTCTTTGCTTTGACCAGATCTGAGGTATACCATGGTTCAGTTTTGTTCCTTAATTTGGTATTTACATTAGGGGAAGCTTTGGATGGTTGTTTTGAAACTGCTTCTATTCCATTGTTCCATTGTTTGTTAGGTCATCTAGATTTGTAGTTTCCGTGTTTACGTGTGAAAAGATAGATTTTATTAATACATCTTTATCCAAGTTTTTAAACATGCTTTTATGTGTATCGGTTTTAGCTTCTATATTGGGAGATTGTATTGGCATGTCAAAAGTGAATTGGATAAGGTGATGGTCAGACCACGGAACGTTTGTTATTTTTGGTGTTGAACTTGTTACTATGTTGTTTGAGTGCTTTTTAGGTAGGAAAACCATGTCAAGAACATTTCCCTTGTTGTGGGTGGGTGTTTGGATTATTTGCTGGTATCCCATTTGGTCCATGGCTTCTATGAAAGTATTTGTGTGTGTGGTATGAAGTGATGCAAGGTTTATGTCCCCTAATATAATCTGATATTTTTTTATTGAGGTTTCACAGATTGCTTCGAGAGCTGTTGCTAGAACTTCATGTTTAGCAGAGGGTGGTCTGTATATGAGGGAAATAGCAAATGTTTTGTTCTCCACCTTGAGGATGTCTATTTCTTCAAATGACTTCTGTGAACTGTTGGATAATTTTAAGTTGTCTCTTGCAATTATTAGCACTCCCCTTAAGAAATGGGAATGCACATGTAGATTTTTGACTTGCCCAGGCCATACCCAAATCATGCCCCAAACTCATCCCCTTCCAGTTTCTATGTATTATGGACATCCATGTGTAAACTGAGCCCTTTTTAAAAACCCCATTTCTTCATGGATGCCATTTCCACATTTAAAAGAGGCAATTTCCATGTGGAAATTGTGGATAAGGTTTCTAAAATAATCCCCTTAACTAACTAAAAGGGCTGTTCCCATGGAAGTGCTCTCATTACACATGTATTTCCTGTCATCTTTATATCTGTTTTATAAAAGACTGCATGTTCAACAGACCTTTTGTGAAATACCAGGGAAACTGTGGACGTCCCAATCTGGATATCCCAATCCTACCTAGGTGTCCTATGAAAAATCGTCTTCATGGCTTTTGGAGGCATTTTTCAAAACTGTCCACACTGAGAACAACACTGTGTTTGCTTTTTACGCATGGACTTTGCACCAGGTTTCAAAGTGAAAGTCTCTGATTTACTAGTATGAAGGCCCATAAAATGAGAGATGCGGAGCCACAAAGGAAATATTAAACCACTAAAAATAAAATTAGGTCCACTGGAGAGTATGCTTCCTGCTTTAGTGTAGTTGCAGGAAATATTAAAAATAGATTTCTTCATTTAGGTATCTGCAGAAGCCAGTGCAAGTATTCAGCAAAACTAAACTGTAGAAAGTAAATCTATGCTACAAGGACAGTTCTACCCCCAACATGCAAATCAAAAGCTTGCCTCATTCCAAATGCAGGTCACAAACGGTTCAGAAAGATAAACAATCCACTCCTTAGAATTCAGACAGTGAAATCTATTCTGTTCAAAAGCAAATTCCCAGCAGCTCGTGGGCCCTTGGTTTAATCCAAATTACACACAGACAAGCTGTCTCTTCAGACAAGAAAAGACTGGCTGCATGTGTCATTTGCATTTTAAATATCCAGTTATAAAATAACTTTGTTAAGCAGCATAATCTGATTGATTACTGACTATTCCAACTAGGGTAAATATTAGAATATGAATTCACAGCTCAAAATTCTTATGTGATGATAGGAAGGGCAAGGAGACTTTTTATAAACACAGTAACAAGCCAGCATGATACAAGCATGCTGGGATAACTGCATTTCCTGAGTGGTAAAATTTACTGGGCTCACAACAGACACTAAAGCACATCCTGAACGCCTGTTAGTTTTCACTTCTTAAGGGGTAATTTTATAATTGTGCATATAGGCAAAAAAAAAAGACCCTACGCATGCTTCCACTTTGAAAATTACCCCAGGAAAACTGTGCGCTTACATTTACACCTGCTCTTTGGGGCACACAAATATTCTGTTAATTTACATGCATATAACTGAATTTACAGAACTGTGTGCATATGTGAAGGTTCCATCCTGAGCCTGCCTCCAGGTATGTTTCTGCTCACTGTGGATTAAAGTACGCTCATGCAAGCTATGGCCATATACCCGCATACTAGGCAGACGGTGTTCAAAAAGTTCATTACCAAATGGAAAGTACCGTTTTATCCACAGAAATGCTTTTGAAAATTACTCTTTTAGAGGCTGATATTGAAACCACAGCTGAGTTGCCCAGACAGCCAATTAAATTTTTGCTGGCTACTTTAGGATAATTTTCAGCCACAGTCTAGCCAGATAGATTTAAGACAGTTATCTCTATGCCTAAGTTAGCTGGCTAGTGCTGAACATTAGCCAGCTAATATTAAAAAAGGCTAATATTTAAGCACCATGGCAGACAGCAGCGGTATTTAGAAATAAATCAGATATTCAGCAGCAGTATCCAGATAAAGGCTGTCATTGAATATCCGGTTTGTGCGGCCACTATCCACCCTTATCCGGATAGTAGCAATTTTCAGCCATCCTCATCCAGATTGCAATTTAGACCTGCTTTTCAGGAGGCCTAAGGTATCCAGATAAAACTGTCTTAAAATCAGGTTTATCTGGATAAGGTTGGCATTTATCCAGATAGAGGCTACACTGCACTAGCTCTGCCTACAGACTGCCTCTACCTTAACCGGATAGTGCCAGGGCGGTCTGTGGAGGTATTCAGTGGCATTATCATTGCCTTTATCTGGATAGCTCTCTCCCGAGGGCTATCCAGATAAGGACTTTGAAAACCAGCCCGGATGAATAACTTTCCTCCAACCTGACCCCACCAATTTTCACCTTAGTTAGCTGGCTAGATTCATTCAACTATTAGCAAGCTCTAGTATCCTAGAACTAATTTCTCAGTGTCCTGTAAAAAGAACCTTGCTGATCACTGGAAAAAAAGAGCCACACACTCTATCAGAGAGAATGGGGCATATCTCACTCTTCCATGTAATGCTCTGGAGAGCAGAGTGCAGTTTTTTGTAGAAAAAGAAATTCAAGCACAAGGGATCATAATATGAATTTGGAGGGATGGTGGCTCAGCCAAAATAAGAGGAAATGCTTCTTTATGGAGGGTGTGGTAGGTACTTCTCAGCAAAGGCAGAAGAAACCAGTACTGTGACAGAATTTAAGCATGCTTAGCCAGGAAATGCCTATTTCCCATCAGCGCCGGCGGGCTTAACAGAGCCGCAAGAGAGAAACTCTCCTTTCACGGCTCTGAAAGCCAGTGCCGAGGGGAGTGATTCAGGGTGCTCTTCCGGGCAGGCAGGGGGGCCGTGGGACACTTGATTCTGCCGCTGCCATGGTGGCAGCAGCAGCAGCAGCCAGTTTTTTATTTTTTATTTTTTAATTTACCTGGGCTGATGGGGGGAGGGGAGTTAGGACTGGTTATGGGCTATGGGCTGATGGGGGGGTTAGGACTGGTAATGGGCTATGGGGGGCTAAGACTGAAAATGGGGTGATGGGAGTTAGGACTGGAAGTGGGCTGATGGGGGGCTTAGGACTGGTAATGGGCTATGGGGGGCTAGGACTGGTAATGGGATGGGGGAAAGGGGGGCTTGAACTGCAAATAGCTGATGGGGAGGGGGGCTTGGAATGGAAATGGGCTGTGAGGGGAGGGAGCTAGGACTGGAAATGGGCTGAGTGGGGGGAGCTAGGAAAGGAAATGGGCTGATGGAGGCGCTAGGATAGGTCTGGAAATGGGCTGTTGGTGGTGCTAAGATTGGAAATGGGCTGTGGTGGGGGCTTGGATTGAAATGGACTCATGGAGGGGCTAGAACTGGAAGTAGGCTCATGGGGGGCTTGGATTGGAAATGGGCTGAGTGGAGGGGAGCTAGGATTTGACATGGGCTGATGGTGGGGCTAGGAAAGGACTAGAAATGGGCTGATGGGGGGCTGGGATTGGAAATGAGCTGATGGAGGGATAGGACTAGAAATGGGCTGATGGTGGGGCTAGGATAGGACTGGAAATGGGCTGATGTGGGGACTAGAAGGGAGCGGATGCTGGGTGGGGTTGGAACTAGAAGGGAGCTGATGTTGGGGGAGGATTAGAATGGGATGGGGCTGGGAGAGTGAAATGGAGAGGGGAAAAATATTTTGTGTGGGAGGGAAGAAAAATCTAGAACTGGCCGGGTATTGGGAAAGTAAGTGGGGATTGAGGATGGAGGGGTAAAATTTGAGTGGATGAAATAGGAATGAGGAAAGAGCAAAAGGAGAAAGATTAGTATGTTAAAGCAGATGTAGAGAGAGAATGGAAAAAAACTAGAAGAGAGAAGAAAGGACAAATGGACAGCAGACGATGGAGAGTTAGCAGAAGACACGAAGAAACCAGAAGAAAGTGTCTGGAGCAATTGCAATTGAAAAAAAAATGCACAAAAGGTAGAAAAATATCTCTTTATTTTGAATTTATTAACTGGAATATGTCAGCTCTGGGAAATGTGCATCATTAACATCTGCGCTTTGTTTAGTACAAGAGGAAATTAATTTATAGTTGTATTTCTACAGTGTTGTTGTACATTCCAAGTTTGGCTTTTGGGGTTCCCAGTTTAATTATTGTCTTCCTGTTTCTAAATTGTTATTCCTTGTTTGGTGATGGTCTATGTTCTGCATGTGTAACTGAGCTGAGGTATTCTGTTTATGTAATTCCTATTTGACATTGCCACATGTTCTCTTTCCCCAGTAGGTCATGTATTGTTATTCTCTGAAATGTATTGGTTTAATATTTGCAGTGTTGCCTTTTGATAGGTAGAGTATGGTGCTTTGTGAGTCCTGGTAGTGCTGTTACGATTCGGCGGGTTTGCTATGGGTTCTAAATGGGCATTGTTTGTTGTAGTTCCTAATGTGCCTGGCGGTTGGCACTGGATTATAGTAATGTAGAAATCTTTTAGTCTTTCTTTATCCATACACTCATTAAGAGGCATGTTTACCAAAAGTTAGTGTATGGTAACATTATGCAAATATTTATCCAAATGAGGCCCCGCACCGAGTCTCCGCACATGGCCCCGCACCCCCCTTGGGTCGCCCCTGTGCTTAGCACAGATATAGGAGGCAAAGTAAGACTAGGATTGACAGGTTGGGTAAAAATATTTTAAGTGAGGGTTGGGAAGAGCAGCTTGGGCATTGGTTTAAGTTTGAACATTTGTATATTCATCCATAGAGTTATAGAGGACAAGGGAAGTAAGACAGCAAAACTGGATAAAGACTGATACCTGCATATGGTATATTGGTACAGCTGATAGAAGTAAGGTACTATAGACTAGATGGGTCAACTAGTTCTTTTGTGCTGTCTTCTACTAGGTAACTATCTTAGATGAGGTACATATTCCCTATCATTTAGTAAAAATGCAGGCATGGTGAGGGAGTCGTGAATATTTATAGGCTGGAAAGGGGACAGGAACTGTAAAACCCTTATGGAACTACAAAAACAGAGAAGGGAAATGTGACAGATAGCCCTAATGCACTAAAACCAACAACCGCCCTGCAGCAGTCTGGACTGAACTGTGCAGGGCCTAGAATATGATTTCTTACAAACCTGTTTGGCACTTAGCCAGCTCTCTGAAACTAGGCAATTTATTATTTCATATTCAACAAAGAGCTGAAATAAAATAAATCACAATCTTACCTACAGACTTGTTAATTGAATTTGAGAAATGGAAACTCAGCTGAATGCATCTTACCTGTCTAAACCCATTCCTTGTGTACTGCAAGATCTTTAGAGCATAGTTTGACCGTTGCCCTTTACTGTTGAATTCAATGTGGCCAGTGAGACCTTCCAATTCTACCTGTGCAAGAGAGACCATACTGAAATAATCACAAACCCAGTAAAACTGGAACAAATCAATGTTCTTCTTGAGATACTGGAACGGATGTAAAGTACTTGCTACACAATAAGAGAGAAAGGAAGTCAAATTAGTGTAAACCAGAACTATGAAGGCCATTTTTATGTTTCAAAATTACTGCATTTCGAAGGTATCCATTTCCTATCCCTCCTGAATATTCTACCCCATTTTTCCCTGTTGTAAACTTACTAGCAATCACATTTCTATTCTGTCACATTAGATTTCTGATAGTGGTAGGTATTCATTAAGAATTAAGGGGCATGTTTACTAAGTCCCATGCTGGTGTAACGTGCATGTGGGCCGTGTTACCAGCACAGGGCTTTGGGCTAACTGCAGTGAAGTGCGTACATCTATCTCCCTGCAGTTCCATGCTGTAGTGCAGTGAACCTGCTGTAGGTGCAACTAACACCACCCACTGAGGTGGCGTTAGTTGCACCCACACTACCTGCATCAAGCACAGTTAACACAGACCAAAAATACCCATGCTAGTTATGCCATGCTGGGAACACCCTCATCTCACTCAGTCACTGCCCTGACGTGCGCTACCAGGGTAGTGCATGGTTTTCGGCACAGTGCACACACGGCTTTTTAGCATTGTGCCAAAACTGTGCACTAACCCTGCACTAGCGTGATAGCACACATTAATAAACATGCCCCTAAGCTCATTGCAGAGTACAAAACAAAAAACATAAAATAGATATATCACAATACAAAGAGTGAATGAGGCAGCATCTTTTTCTACATACTGCATTCCATTTCACAAGCTTCATTATAATTAAGGTGTCCCATCATAGCACGTCATTATCTACTGCTAGCAGAGCTGGCAAGTTATCCATTTCCAAGAGGGAGACCTTTTCCGGCCAGTCTTGGTTTTAAAGTTACATCCTAAAACAGTGTGGTATTAGTAGTCCCTGAATCTCCCTATTGAAGTCAGTGCTGCAGGTCCAATAATGGATCAGGTTAGGGTTTCCAGAAATCCGGGACAGGCTTACAATCTCCCTCCTGGAACTGGGTAACTTGGCAGCTCTGTGCTAGGAAGGATCATATTTCAGATACACTTCATGTTTTTTTTCCACAGGCCAAATTTTTAATAAATCACCAGTTATACTTTATTTGTATTGACTTTCATAAACCAAAGTTATATTGTGGCCCTGACTATGTTTCAAGGGCACATTGTCACCATGCATCCTCTTGCTTAGCTGTTGTGGCATCAATCTGCCCTTCTTTAGCTCTAAGCAGATTTCTCTCTCTGCCTGAAATGTTTGCCAGGACAACAGGCTGGGGCTGAGGAAATTAGCAGACCATGCAGATCAGCAATAAACTTCAGTCCCTTCTCACCATTCTTAGATAGTTCATGAGGCTGGTGCCATGTTGCCAGATCTGGGCTGATCCACAAGACAGGGATTTCACACCAATCTCCTGGCTCCGATTCAGCTCTTCCACTGCATTCAGCACAGCAAAGACAGCATCAAACAGCAATGCAGAGGAAAGCTGCAATGAAAAAGTGCACATGGACCACGTCACCAGCTGTTAGTTCTATAATTGTATTCATCTACTTGAGTTCTGTGTCCTAATGATACACCTAAAATATTTTATGCTGCTATATAACATACAATTGTATAAGATGAAGCCCTAGACTGTTTTTTTCATGGGCATCAACAGAGAGAGAGAGCTTCTGGTCACAGACCCTGCAGCATTGCTTCTATATCTGGCAGTTTCCCCCACCCATGTAATAGGGCAAATTCTGCCAGTACAATATAAATTTGAGAGAAACATTTCAGATGAAAAAAAATTCCTACTGTACTTCCTTTCTCGTGAAGAAATGCAAAACGCATATCTGTAGCCAGTGTCCTCAACACAATGCAGAGAATTTAGCGCATCTGAAGAAGTCTCGAAAATAGAGTATTGCTTTGTTTTCAAAAGCAGCAGCACTTAATTAGAAACATCTGTTTTTCCCTGAATTCTAATTAACTAATCTAGCTGCAATAATTTGACTGATTTTCTCAGCTTTTCTTCCTTAACAAGGTTATTAATGGGAATAGCGCAGCAGGATGTGTAGTGCACATTGGATGGGTTTCAACAGCATAATCCCATCAGGAGCATGGCATGGATGGGTAAAGGGCATGCTGGGGTTGGTTTTCAAAGAGCATAAATTTAACTAGTTAAAGTTGCTTCTGAATATCCACTGTGGTTAGATCTAAGGCAGTTATTTATGTGATTGCATGTAGTAGACAAATCTATGTGGTTGGTACTGAATATCATCCCGACAGCTAAATCTCTGCATGTACAGCTTTTGAGGAGACAGACTTTAGCCAGATGGGGAAAACGGGAGTTGATTTTAGGTGGTTAGATTTATATGATTTTAAAAAAAACTTAATCACATAAATCTTTTGAATGTTGACCCCACTGGCAATAAAAGTGGACATTCTTTTAACGTTTCCTTTCATAATAACTGTTGAATGCTGGTTCTAGTTGTCAAACTTCAGCTCATTTCACATTATCACTGCTAACAAGTCCTTCACCTCTGTGGAGAGCTCTAAGGAGCATCAGAGCTCCTAACTTGTTCTCTCTATAGCCATTCCTTGTTTCAAACCTTTATAAAACTAGGGTATTCTCTGAGCCTAAGGAGATTCAGAGACAGATCTGGACAGAGAAGCACTAGAAGAAAAGAAACAATAAAACAGCTTGGTTCAATAATTATTTTAGTAGATTTATAATGGAACAATAGTGGAGGAATAGCCTAGTGGTTAGAGCAACTGCCTAGTACCCAGAAGATCAAGGGTTCAATTCCCACTGGCACTCCTTGGGCAAGTCACTTTCTCCAGGACCAAGCAGGAAGTCAGTTCTCACATATGGGTGTCATCGACGCCGATGAAGCCCCAGCGGAGCATTTCCCCAGCTTTCCCTGAAAGCCTTTGGGAATGCAGGCACGCATGCGCGGTTCCCTTCCCCCCTAAAGGTGTCATCTTACCTCAGTCTCTCTTTTTCCGAGAAACCCATCATCCCGGATAAAAGTTTGATTTTTTCAGCAATTCTCGCTATTTTTTCTCTACCGGTTCGACGCCGTTTCCCCTCCCGCCGGGTTCGGTACACCGGTATCGAGCCCACTTCTTCTTTTTCGGTTTTTGCCCTTCGTGGCTGACGTTCACGCCCTTTTTTTCTGTTTCCCTGGAAGGACGGTCCTTTGACCTCGCGGGGACTCTTTTTTCCCCGATGGCTTCCAACGGTTTTAAAAAGTGTGATCAGTGTAAGAGGTTGATGTCTCTCACTGACACACACGACTGCTGCCTTCGGTGCCTCGGTCCTGATCACGACCCTAAGACGTGTGGACCATGTGGGAATATGTCTTCCAAGGCACTGTGAAGTCACCAGCAGCAGAAAGAAAGGCTTTTCTCTGACTCAGCCTCCGGCCGGGCCCGGACCTCGTCTGAGGCCTCGACATCTCGGGATTCGGATCCCTAGCACCGTCGTGGCTCCTCGGACAGTGGGTCCCCCGACCGGGAACGCAAGAGGAAGAAGAGGCTCGTGAGGGCGTCGTCGGAAGAGGTCCCTGGCTCCTCGGCCAGGTCTAAGACCCCCGACCGTCGCCCCGGGCCCGTGGAGCAAGAGAAGCCTGCTAAAGTTCCTCGCGTGGAGCCGGAGTCTGCTGGACACGTAAGCCCTGTAGTCCTCGAGGACTCTCCTCCCAGAAAGCCGACGTCGTGCCTGGAGCCGCCGGGGCCCGAGTCGGTGGCTGCTGCGTCTCCCGAGCTGAGTCTCAGGATGACAGCCTTGGATTGCAGACTGTCTGCCTTCATGGAGCAGCAGCGGGCACTGATGGCCAGCCTGTCTGGCGCATCTGCCCCGACCACCGGGACATCGACATCGAAGTCGACCCCGGAGACCGAGCCGATACTCGAGTCCATGATGGCTCGAGGTCGACCTCGGTCGCGGTCTCCCTCGACCTCCCGTTCGGGACCGAGGGCGTCGACACCGGTGCCTCTGGCATCGAGGCGGGTGCTCCAGGGCCCTGCGGGGTCGGATCCTGACTCCTCGTTGGATGAGTCCGCCTGGGAGACGGAGGATGAGGAGTCCCCCGACACTTTCAAGACTCGATGCGTCCCGTCAGACTCACTGCAGTCTGAGCCCTGGAGTAGATCCCCTCCGGAGGATACACGGTTCTCGGAGTTTGTCTGGGATATGGCCACCGCGTTGGCTATCCTGGCGGACCCCGAGGAAGAGCCTTGAGCCAAGGAGCTCGAGGCTCTGCAGTACGACTCTCCTCCGAAGGAGGCCTTTACTGTCCCGGTTCCTCTGATGCTGGAATGGCTCCTCTTCCGGATGTGGGAAGCACCGGCCTCGGCGCCAGTTTTAAGCAAGCGGGTCAATTCGATCTATCGACTCCGGAAGAGCCCTGGCTTTCAAAAGGCACCGCTACCACACCATTCCATGGTTGTGGAATCGGCCATGCATCGCCTGAAGAGTCAGAAGATGCACTCTGCGGTGCCCCCCGGTAGGGAGGCCCGAAACCTCGATGGTTTTGGTAAGAAGTGCTTCCAGGGCTCGATGCTTGCGTGCCGTGTCCAGTCTTACCAGCTGTACATGGGCATGTACTTGTGAGACCTGGCCAAGGAGTTGGCCGGATTCTCTGCTGGTCTCTCCGGGGAACCCTTGCAGAGATTCAAGTCCTTGTCCTTGGGGATTCGGGACTGCTCCAAGTTTATGTCCCGTGCCGCCTACGATGGCTTTGAGGCTTCAGCCCGAGTTGCGGCAGCCGGCATCGCGGCTCGATGCCAGGCATGGCTGCAGTCATCGGACCTCGAGCCATGGGTTCAGGACACGTTGGTCGATGTCCCTTGCCGAGGTGAGAACCTTTTTGGCAAACCCATGGCCGAGAAGGCCGCGCAGCTTGAGACTGAGCACCTTACCAGGACAAGGTTGTCCAGAAAGACCTCTGCCCCTTCTCACAAAAAAAAGGGCTCGGGTAAAAAGCCCTTTTACCCGAGGAAGGGCACTGCCTACAAACAGTACCCGCAATATCAGGCTGCCCAAGCTGCCCCTCAGGGTCAGCAAGCCAAGGGGCAGAGTAATGGGCCCCGTAGGCAGAGGACCCCCAAGCCTCCGGCCCCTGCTCCCACTCAGCAGGGTGGGGTTTTTTGACTCCTTAGGCATAGCCTCTCCGTCCCTGCTCTCCCCACCCTGCACAGGAGGTCGCCTCGCTCTGTTTGCCCACCAGTGGCCCCTCATTACTGGAGACAGTTGGGTATTAAGCATAGTCCAGAAGGGTTATGCACTACACTTCCAAAAACTACCTCCTTCATATTTTCCCGGGGAGCCTCCAAGGCCTCCCCTGCACACAGACCTTCTCCTTCAGGAGCTACAGGGTCTGTTACAAGACAGAGCGGTGGAGCCTGTGCCTCCCCACTTGCAAGGTCAAGGGTTCTACTCCAGGTATTTCCTGGTACCCAAAAGAACCGGTGGTCTTCGACCTATTCTGGATCTCAGAAACCTTAACAAGTTCCTGGAGAAGGAAAAGTTCAAGATGCTTACTCTTGGAACCCTTCTGCCCTACCTCCAGCAGGGAGATTGGCTATGCTCCTTAGATCTAAAGGATGCGTATACTCACATCCTCATTCATCCAGACCACAGAAAGTACCTCAGGTTCATTGTGGGAGGAAACCATTATCAGTACAGAGTACTGCCTTTTGGCCTCACCTCCACCCCAAGAGTCTTTACCAAATGCCTGGCAGTGGTGGTGGCCTACCTGAGGAATCAGGGAATCTTTATCTTCCCCTATCTGGACGACTGGCTCATCAGGGGTCAGACATGCCAGGAGGCCAAACAAGCCACCCTCAGAACTATTGCTCTTCTTCAAAGTCTGGGGTTTGTAATAAACTTCGCAAAGTCCACTTTGCTCTCCTCCCAGAACTTGGAGTTCATAGGAGCAAGGTTGGACTCGCTGCTAGCAAAGGCCTTCTTGCCAAAAGTCCGAGCCCAGAGACTGATAGACTTAGCAAACCAGTTTCTCATCAGGTCGCTGGTCTCCGCCAGACTCTGCCTGAGGCTTCTCGGCCACATGGCTTCGACAGTACATGTGACCCCCAATGCCAGGCTCCATATGAGACCTGCACAGTGGTGCCTGCAAACTCAGTGGTCACAGGCCTCAGGCCTCCTCACAGACAGGATAAGGGTGTCCAGACCCTTGCTGCACTCCCTCAGATGGTGGCTACACCCACCCAATCTGTTGAAAGGCGTACCTTTTCAGAGTCCTGCATTCATAGTGGTCTTGACCACGGATGCCTCCCTCCAAGGCTGGGGAGCTCATTGTCTAGACAAGTGCACCCAGGGCCTGTGGTCTCCATGGGAATCTGCTCAGCAAATCAATCTCCTGGAACTCAGAGCTATTCGCTTAGCCCTCAAGGCTTTTTCTCAAACCCTGGCTCATCAGTCTGTCCTAGTTCAAACAGACAACCAGGTAGCCATGTTCTATGTGAACAAGCAGGGCGGAACTGGGTTCAGGCTCCTCTTTCAGGAAGCGCAAGACCTTTGCTTGTTTGTTCTCAGACACAACATGCTCCTCAAAACAGTGTATCTACCCGGCCAGGAGAACTACCTGGCGGACAGGTTGAGCAGGATTCTTCAACCCCACGAGTGGCAGCTCCATCCTTTGGTAGTTCAAATGATTTTCCTGAAATGGGGACTTCCATCCATAGACCTCTTTGCAAGTCCTCTGAACAAACAGCTGCCAAAATTCTGCTCCAGGCAGCCACATCCTCTGCGGGTAGCAGCAGATGCTTTTCTGATCCCCTGGTCTCAGGGCCTCCTGTATGCATTTCCTTCCACGCCCTTGGTGGCCCGAACTCTGTTCAAGATTGTTCAGGACAAGGCCTCAGTCCTACTGGTGGCTCCCAGGTGACCCAGAGAGCCCTGGTTTCCACTTCTACTTCAATTGGCAGTGGATCCCCCTCTGCCTCTGGGTTTTCAACCCGACCTTCTCTCTCAGGATCAGGGTACCCTTCTGCACCCCAACCTCAAGGCTCTAATTTGATGGCCTGGAGGCTGCAAGGGTAGTTTTGGCTCCCTGGGGCCTACCTCAGGATGTTGAGGATGTTCTCCTAGCCTCTAGGAAACACTCCACTAGGAAAACCTATGCTCTTAAATGGAAAAGGTTTTCAGTGTGGTGTCAATTACGTACAGA
Organism: Ichthyophis bannanicus; assembly: GCA_033557465.1. Lineage (NCBI taxonomy): Eukaryota > Metazoa > Chordata > Amphibia > Gymnophiona > Ichthyophiidae > Ichthyophis > Ichthyophis bannanicus. Next base: position 72,101,421 of record CM066034.1, read on the forward strand.
GGATCCTTTCTCCTGTACATTACCAGTGGTGCTTCAATACTTACTGCACTTATCCAATCAAGGCCTTAAGTCCAATTCTGTTCGGGTCCACCTCTCAGCTCTAGCAGCTCACCACTCTCTGGTGGAAGGACACTCTCTTTTGGTCCACCCTTTGGTGTCCCGCTTTCTCAGGGGCTTACTCTTGCTCAAGCCTCCAATCCGTCCTCCTGCCCCTGAGTGGGAGTTGAATGTGGTCTTGCAACAGCTGACGCGCCCACCTTTTGAGCCGATGGCTACTTGTCCACTCCGCTTCCTGTCCTGGAAGACACTCTTCCTGATAGCCCTTACCTCGGCTAGGCGAGTGAGTGAGCTTCAGGCTCTGGTCTGTGATAGGCCTTACACCAGAATTTATAGGAACAGGGTAGTCCTCAGGACTCATGCAAAGTTCCTCCCAAAGGTTGTCTCCTCCTTCCACCTCAACCAGGAGGTGGTTCTTCCAACATTCTTCCCTAGGCCTCATGCAAGCCAGGCTGAAGCAGTCCTGCATACCCTGGACTGTAGGAGGGCCTTATCCTTCTACCTTGACCGTACGCAAGGGCACAGAAGGGCTACTCAGCTCTTCATTTATTTATTTATTTATTTTATTTATTACAGTTTCTTATATACCGCGCTATTTAGAATCAGCGCGGTTTACATCATAACAAAACGACCATTACGACAAACTGTCAGGTTTTACATTGAACAGGAGTACAAACTTGGATAACTGGGTTAACTATATACATAATCTATCTACACTATATACATAATCTATCTATCTCTTTTGGCCCTAATAATTTAGGGTTAGCTGTGTCCAAGCGTACCTTGTCCATCTGGGTGGCTGACTGTATCACCTGGGCTTACAAGGCGGCTGACCTTCCTTTGCAGGGTCGGGTCACGGCCCACCGTGTCAGGGAAATGGCTGCCTCAGTGGCTCATCTCCGCTCTGTACCGTTGGTAGACATCTGCAGGGCTGCAACTTGGTCTTCAAGCCAGACTTTTGCAGCCCATTACTGTCTGGAGAGGGAGTCCCGTAGGGACAGTGCTTTTTGCCAGGCAGTACTCCGGAGTCTCTTTGAGGTTTAGGCAACTCCTGCCCTCTGTTGGGCTACCGGTGGAGGTTGTGTCAGTGAAAAGCCTTTCTTTGCTGCTGAGACTAGAGGGAGTTCTCTTGTTCAGCCTGGGTTCCTCGGTAGCCCAGAGCTAGGGAGTCACCCATATGTGAGGACTGACTTCCTGCTTGGTCCTGGAGAAAGAGTAGTTACTCACCTGTAACAGGTGTTCTCCAGGAGCTGCAGGAATCAGTCCTCACAACCCTCCCTCCTCCCCTGGGAGTTGCAGTTGTACATAGTTTATTTTTTTCTTTTTTTGTGTGCTGTTCTTAGCTATGTCATTTGACTGATGTAAGATGGCACCTTTAGGCGGGAAGGGAACCGCGCATGCGTGCCTGCATTCCCAAAGGCTTTCATGGAAAGCTGGGGAAATGCTCCGTTGGGGCTTCATCGGCGTCGATGACACCCATATGTGAGGACTGATTCCTGCTGCTCCTGGAGAACACCTGTTACAGGTGAGTAACTACTCTTTACCCTCCATTGCCTCGGAAGAAAAGGCTGGCAGTTTACTTCCAGTGATACATTGCCAAGAAAACCCAGAGGTCAACACTGACTATATGGCACTAAAAAATAAAATGGAACAATATTTCCAGCAGGAGAAAAGTGTATGTTCCCCAAAATTAGAGTGAAAAAGCACAATTCAGCCACCCACACCCCCCAAGAGAGTAGAAAGCACATAACCTAGAGCAGTGGTTGGCAACTTTTTCACATCACAGCACACCTGACGCACAGCACACTAGAATTAATGCATTTTAATAATGCAGCAGCAGTAAAACTCCTGACTCACTACTTCTCCCATCCCTGATGAATCGCTTTCCTGGGAATAACTAATCACTGATATAGCACCCCTTGTGAAAGGGTTAGAAAGGACCTCAGACTATGCCCAACAATTCTTTTAAAAATCACCCTAGATACTCCTTCAGAGTTGTCCGGATTTAAAGGACAGCTCCTCACAGGTCCCCAAAACCCCTGTTAAATATTGTGATATATCATTCACATTCCATATTTACTTATAATTTATACCCACAAAATATTTTTCTTTTCACATCTCATGTTTTATATCCATAAATACTGTATAAGCTGAGGGCAGCCCGAGCTCTGAACAGCATCTCACTGTGGAATTGCTGACGGTTATAGTGAAGTGCACACGTTGAATAAGCATAACACACTCTTGAGGCAGCTAATACCATGCGAAACACTGGCCTCGTCACGTGTGATGCCCAATGGATTAAAACAGTTTTATAAGTAAAATTGGAGCTGGGTGCATCAGCTTGTACAGTGTGGCTGTGGTTTCTCTCCATCCCTTTCTGTGCTGTTTGCAGAGGTTGCTCCTCCTTTCTACTTTTCTCCTCCTTGCATGACTAAGTGCTCTGCTGTTCCTCCAAGCATTCTCTCTTCCTTCTGACAGTTGCTCAAGAATGCATAGTTTGGAAGGATGTATCCTTGAAGAATATTAGCAAAAGAGGGAAGTTAGGGCATCCCAACAGAGGTTCCAATAAAGATAAAAGTAACCCAGATGCCCTTAAGTACAGAGCAGACAGAGCTGAAAGATTCCAGATTACCCCTATAAACTGATAACCAGATTAATATGAATAAAATACAACCTCTAAAATGCTTGTAAGCAAACGCTAGAAATCTAAAAAATAAGATGGGAGAGTTAGAATATATATTACTAAATGAAAGGTTAGATGTAATTGGCATCTGAGAGACCTGGTGGAAGGAGGACAACCAATGGGGCACTGTGATACCTGGGTACAAACTATATCACAATGATAGGGTAGATCAAATTGGTGGAGGAATTGCGCTCTTCATTAAAGAAGACATTGAGTTGCACAGGATTAAAGTTTGCAGGAAACAAAATACATTGTAGAATCTCTATGAATAGAAATTCCATGTCAAAAGGGGAAGGCGATGGTAGTGAGGGTGTACTACTAACTGCCTGGCCAAAGTGAACAGATGGATGATGAAATGCTAAAAGAAAATAGGGAAGCTAACAAAAATTACAACACAATATGTTTTCAATTACCCCGGTTTCAACTGAGTCAGTGTTATAGCAGGACATGCTAGGGAGATAGTTTCTAGATGAAATAAATGACTGCTTCTTGGAGCAGCTGGTTCATGAACTAACAAGAGGGGAAGCTATTTTGGACCTAGTCCTTAGTGGAAAACAGGAACTGGTGCAAGAGGTAAGGGTGTTGGGACCCATGGCAATTCTGATCATAGCATGATCACATTTGATTTAATAAATGGAGGAAGGATGGTAAGGAAATCCACAGTACTATCTTTTAACTTTCAAAATGGAGACTATAATAAAATGAGGAAAATAGTTAAGTAAAAACTAAAAGGAGAAGCTGCAAAGGTTGAAGAATTTCATCAAGCACGGGCATAGTTCATACTTTCTTGGAAGCCTAGACCAGATGTATTCCATACTTTAAGAAAAGTGGAAGAAAGGCCAAAAAACTGTCAGCATGATTTAAAGATGAGGTCAGAGAGGCTGTTGTAGCCAAAATAGCATCTTTCAGGAAATGGAAAAAGGAGCCAAATGGCGAAAATGGAAAACAACATAAGCACTGGCAAGTTAGATGCAAGGCAATGATAAGGCAGGCAAAGAGGGATTTTGAAAAAAAGCTTGCCATGGAAGCAAAAACATATAATAAAAACTTTTTTCAAGTGGGAGAGAGCACTGTGTGAGGGAGCCGCCGCGATTCCATCTTTGCGGTTCAGTGCAGCAGGACACCCTGGAGGCTTGGAGTGTCAGCATGCAGGCAGGACGAGGGTGTGCCCTGACTCAGAGGACCCTTCCCTGCCCAATAAAGCCCGGAGGTACCTGGCAATTGTTGGAGAGAGCACTGTGTGTGAGGGAGCTGCCGCGATTCCATCTTTGCGGTTCAGTGCAGCAGGACCCCGTGGAGGCTTGGAGTGTCAGCGTGCAGGCAGGACGAGGGTGTGCCCTGACTCAGAGGACCCTTCCCTGCCCAATAAAGCCCAGAGGGTTCCAGGCGGCCGCGTGTCGCAGTCCGCATGGCGTGGCCTAAGGGGCGTGGCTCAAGGGGCAGATACGCCCCTTTGGTGCCCCTTCGGTGCACTGAGGTATTCACGTATATGGTGAGACCAGCTTGGAATCCATGGGCAAACGTAAGGCGGTGTAAAGCCTGGAGAGGCTGTTGAGAGTGGGAAAGTGACGGGACCTATGGATAAACATGTGACCTCTCTGCTGCCTGAAGTTCAAACTCCGGATGGGGCCTCGCTAAGCCCTGTATTCCGGTTTCCTCCTCCTCTTCCTGTGCCTTCACTCTCATCTCCTTTAATTACTTTGTCTCCTGTGAGTACAACTCCTGCTTTGCGGCCAGTGTTTTTGGAAGCTGCAGATGTTGGAACGTTTCCTTCCCCTTCTGGGGATGTGACTCTCAAGGATATTTGGACGGCTATCCAGAAGATAGATAATCGTTTAACTTCTACTGTGTCCTCTTTGTGTACATTTTCCCAGGAGGTGGTGGGTAAATTGCAAAATGTTGATAAACAAATTGATAACTGTTTAAAGTCAGTTGCCCGGACTGATTCTCAGTTGCAGTCTAGTACTGATTTTGATGTTGCTATAGCTAAAGATGTTTTTTCTGTTTCTCAGAGGCTGGAAGCACTGGAAAATCAGTCGCGAGCCTGTAATTTACGTTTCTTAAATTTCCCTTGTACGCATTTGTTATCTCCTGAAATTTTACTGGGGAAATATGCTTCTGAAGTATTGCATTTAACAGGGGATTTGCAAGCTGTTCACATGTACTATCTTTTGGCGGCTTCTGCTCCTGCTAAACAAACTGAGGGAGCTTCGGCCCCCTCCGTTTGTTCTGTGGATCAGAATTTAACTGCCTTTCTGGAGGATACTGTGGATGTTATTTCTAAGCGTAATACCTTGGTGGTAAGGTTTGGGTCTGAATCCGCTAAATTGCGAGTTTTGGGAGCTTTCTTTAAGTATAAAGATGTTGCCTTTTGCGGATCCAAACTCCAGGTTTTCCCTGATGTCTGCCGAAGTACTCAGTCACGGCGCAAGCAGTTTTTGTCCTTGAAATCTCGTGTTGTGGCATTGGGAGCTATTTTTTTTTTAAAGTTCCAGTGCCGCTGTATTGTCACTCTAGGGGGACATACATATGTATATACTGATGTGAAAGCTTTACAACTTTTTCTTGGTGAGAGGGAGGTTGGTGAAGACCTTGAGGGGGAATTGACGTAAATTTTCGGCTCCCTATTATGGGGTTATGATACTCTTTATTTCTTTTTCATTTCTATGCATTGTATAGTTTTCTCTTCCTTAATGTGGTATTGTTGAAATTCTATTCATTGGGATTTCAAATATGTTTGTATTGTTATTATTTTCTTGTATGATTATGTATTTGGAAAATGCTTAAATAAACAATTAAAAAAAAAAAAACATTTTCAAGTACATTCGTAACAAAAAGTTGTCCAACTGACTATTAGATCATAGAGGGGTAAAAGGGGTGCTAAGGAAGGCCATAACAGAGAGACTGAATGAATTCTTTGCTTCAGTCTTTACTGAGAAAGATGTAGGAATGTTACCCATGCCTGAAATGGTATTTAAGATGATGTATCAGAAAAATTGAAAGAAATATTGATAAACCGGGAAAATGTTTTACAACTATTTGATAAACTGAAGAGTAGCAAAATCACCTTGACTGATGGTATAAATCAAAGGGTGTTGAAAGAACTGAAATATGAGACTGCAGACCTGCTATTAGTAATCTGTGAACTATCATTAAAATCATCTGTAGTACATGAAGATTGGAGAATGGCCAATGTAAAGCCAATTTTCAAAAAGGGCTCCAGAGGTGATCTGGGAAACTACAGACCGGTGAGCCTGACATCAGTACTGGGCAAAATGATAGAAACCATTATAAAGAATAAAATTACTGAACATGTCGATAGTCATGGTTTAATGGGAGACAGCCAACATGGATTTAGCCAAGGAAAGTCTTGTCTTACTAATCTGTTATATTTTTTTGAAGGTGTGAATAAACAGGTAGAAAGAGGTGAGCCAGTTCATATAGAGGCACATTCCAAATAGGACATCCAAGTGCAGTCTGGGACATCAAAGCCAGAATGTCTGAAAAGAAAGGCAGGCATATGAAAGTTCAGGCACAATTCCAGAAACGTGGACGTGCCTGATATGGTCATGTGTCAACTGTCTATATAGACATCCCCAGGAGAGTATTACAGAACCAAAACGTCTAATAGCATAATGGTTAGAGTAGTGGCTTAAGAGCTGGGTGGCCAGGTTTCAAATCCCAGTGTGGAATGTAATTCTCCAGTATTCGTGCCTGGAGCAGGAATAAACATGCATGTGCCTGCAGATGGATCCACTCGAATGGGGTCGTGTAAGTCCATTGCCACTCCCCAGACATGCTCCTGCCACACCCCCATGCCTACTTGAACATCCCTGTACTGGAGACGTCTGCAAATGGCATTTGTGGAATGGTTACGGAGATGTGTCCATGATTTTGACATCCACGTGCATGTCTGCAGATGTCCAAACCACAGCTAAAACATTTAGAGTGACCCTCATAGTGTATCTGAATTTTTAGAAAGCCTTTGACAAGGTCCCTCATGAGAGACTCTGGGAGAAATTAAAAAGTCATGGGATAGAAGGCAGTGTACTATTATGGATCTGGAAGTGGTTAAAAGATAGAAAGCAGAGAGTAGGGGTAAATTGCCAATTTTCTCAATGGAGATAGGTGAATAGTGGAGTATCCCAGAGATCTGTGCTGGGCCCGCTGCTTTTTAACAAATGACCTGGAAATGTGAATTATCAAGTGAAGTGGTAAAATTTGCAGATGATGTAAAATTATTCAAAGTTGTTAAAACACAAGAGGATTGTGAAAAATGACAAGAGGACTTTGATAAATTGGAAGACTGGATGTCCAAATGGCAGACAAAATTTAATGTGGACAAGTGCAAATTTATGCACTTAGGAAAGAACAACCCAAACTACGGTTACACCATGCAGGGTTCCACATTAGGAACTATCACCCAGGAAAAAGATTTAGGCATCATCGTAGATAATACATTGAAACCTCCACCCAGTGTGCAGCAGCGGCCAAGAAAGCAAATAGAATGCTAGGAATCATAAGGAAAGGAATGGAGAATGAAACCAAGGATATTGTGTGCAATTCTGGTCACCCTATCTTAAAAAGGATATAGCAGAATTAGAAAAGGTACAGAGAAGAACCACCAAAATGGTAAAGGGGATGGAAGGGTACCCCTATGAGGAAAGGCTAAAAAGGTTAGGGCGCTTCAACCTGGAAAAGAGACGACTGAGGGGAGATATGATAGAGGTCTATAAATTAATGAATGGGGTAAAACGGGTTGTTTACGCCATCAAAAAATACAAAGACTAGGGGGACACGCAATGAAGCTACAATGTAATGCATTTATGACTATAAGAAAATATTTTTTCACACAATGTGTAATCAAATTCTGGAATTCGTTATACTGGAGGATGTACTATAAGCTGTTAGCGTAGCTGGGTTTAAAAAAGGATTGGACAACTTCCTGGAGGAAAAGGTCTATAAACCATTATTAAAAAGAGGACTTGGGAAATCCAGTTCTTACTCCAGGACAGGCATTGTGGAACCTGTGTGCCTTTTTGGAAACCTGCCAGGTATTTATGACCTGGATTGGCCACTGTTGGAAACAGGATACTGGGCTTGATGGGCCTTGGTCTGACCCAGTATGGCATTTCTTATGTTCTTATATTCCCCCCTCCAAGCACACTCTCCTTCTTTCCTCACCTCTCTTGGCACAGGGCCCCAGCTGAGAGTAGCAGAGGTATTTTGCACCAGCTTAGTCTTAAGCCAAAGTTGGCATTAGCATTACCCTCCTCCAGCACTGGCACAATCAGATTTCCTTCCTCCTTTTTTTTAACTCCTGATCACTGCCTATAAATGTGCCTCTTCCCACTTCCCCCCAGCGATCTTTTCCTTACTTTCTGCTGGCTTCTCTCTAAAGTTGTAGCCATGTGGGGGCTTATAGTCTTGCAAGACCCTTTGGCTCTGAAACTGCAGAAAGAACCTGGCAGAGGGAGAAGCATCATTAGCAGGTAAGCATTGTCTGCTGACTCTTCCTTCCATCTGAAGGAGACTGCAGGAAGGGACAGAGAATGTAAACAAAAATTGCTGCCACCGGCAGCTTTAGCCCAACCCTACTCTTCTCTGTGCCAATGGTTCTGCCTCTCCTCACTGTTCTCTTTGCATACTTGAATGCTGCGGCACACTGGTCCGATTGCCCTAGATAACGAAAGTCGCATCTCCCTCTGAGAAAAAGGAAAGCATTATACCTTCCTCCGTAAAGAGGGAAGCACATTCCTTTCCACAGAAAAGTCACAGCAAGTATCCCTACTTGCCATACATTAAAACACTGACATTCTTGGTCTTGGAGTAAGACATCTTACTTACTGCTGGGCCAGTGAAAGGAGCATGCTCACAGTTCTCCTGCCAAGACTGGTTAAGGCTTTGGACAAACTCTTCGAAGAACCTATGCGACTGATTGAAAATTGAAAATCCTAAGATGTTAACGCGATCATCCAGGAGGTTGTCCAGTCGCTGGAGGGAAAACTCCTATGTCATGAAAGCAGAAAATTGTGTTGTCAATGCTGGTAATAGCAGGAAATTCTTATAATAAGTAATATAGAAACCTCCAAAGTGTTACATTTGTAATGCAGGGTCCCCAAAAATCTTTCATAATACAAGATACTGCTGAAAAAATTTTAATTTTTAGAAATGGGCCAATGTATTAAATTTCATCGTTGCTAATACAAGCATGAACATGCATAAAATGTCTGTGTTTTCTAGCATAAGGAGTTAATGTGCATTAGCCGTGCTATTCATGCACAAGATCTTTGTAGTTTTCTGGGTCATGCCGAGTCTTAGTAAGTGGAACCAGTGTTTCAGCCGTCATGCTATGGCTTTCTTCAGGGTGAAGTGATGCCATAGCACGATGGCTGAAACCCAGAAAACTACAAGGATCATGATACTAGCCGTGGATGCTTAAGAGAACTATTCATACACATCTTTTGTACTTACCACATTTTCTAACATTCCTATCCACAAATATGGGTAGATTACAGGAAAAACCAAACAAATCAACTCTTAGTCATTAAATCCATCAATTTTATCCCAACACTGCACCATTCATTCCAAAAAATTAAATACAACGGTGGCTAAACATATTTCTATTAAAACATCCAAAGATATTTATTCATAAGGAAAGAGACCTCAGGATGGCTATAAGCCCTTCATATGGCAAAACCAATCACCATAAGGGATAGCGAGAAACTCTCATCACCGGTCTCCATCCTCTTCCTATTAATATTAAAACTACAAACTGCAATCTCAAAAAAGTACTTTTCAGGATTATATTCATATATACTATTTATCATTTATTATCAATTCAATTATCAAATTTAAAATATCAGTTCTCTTCTAATATTCTTTTAAGGTATCTCCATCAACTCCATAAATAGTCCACAAAAGGACACACGGTTTCCATTGAGAACTTTAACAAGACTCACAACGGAGCCATAAGTCTTTTCCTCATGAGTTCTGTAAACAAACAAGAGCTATGTGGTAATAATCATAGTAGAAAGATCACTGAGAGTAATTTTCAAGTACTTATCTTTCTCTTTGGACTCCCATGGTTCAATAAGTCATCGGTACATAGAAACACAGAAACATAGAAACATGATGACAGAAAAAGACCACATGGCCTATCTAGTCTGTCCTTCCATAACAACAACTACAACAGTCCACTTTTTACCTTTAGAGATCCTCTGTGTTGGTCCCATGCTTTTTTGAATTCAGTTACTGTCCTCATCTCTACCACCTCCACTGGGAGACTATTCCATGGATCCACTACTCTTTCTGTAAAGAAATATTTCCGCATATCACTCCTGAATCTATCTCCCTTCACACTCATCCCATGTCCCCTCGTAGCAGAACTTGCTTTCAATTGAAAGAGGCTCTCTCCCTGAACATTTATGCCACGGAGGTATTTAAACATCTCAATCATATCACCTCTATCCCGCCTTTCCTCTAAGGTGTACATTTTAAGATCCTTAAGTCTGTCCTCATATGCTTTATAATGAAGCCCATTAATCATTTTAGTAGCAACCCTCTGCACCGACTCCATCCTGTTCACATCCTTTTGAAGGTGCGGTCTCCAGAATTGCACATCATACTCCAAATGAGGTCGCACCAAAGACTTATACAGAGGCATTATCACCTCCTTTTTTCTGTTAGCCATTCCTCTCCGTATGCACCCAAGCATCCTTCTAGCTTTTGCCGTCACCTTTTCTACCTGTTTAGCTACTTTAAGATCATCAGACACAACCACGCCTAGGTCCCGCTCTTCTTTAGTGGACAAAAGTACTTCACCTCCTATACTGTATTGCTCCCTTGGATTGCTGCAGCCCAAATGCATGACCTTACATTTTTTAACATTAAATCCCAGCTGCCAAATTCTAGACCATTCTTCAAGCTTAGCTAGATCCCTCGTCATGTTATCTACACCTTCCTGGGTGTCTACTCTATTGCAGATTTTGGTATCATCCGCAAAGAGGCAAACTTTACCCGACAGCCCTTCCGCTATATCACTAACAAAGATGTTAAAAAGAATCGGACCAAGGACAGATCCCTGGGGCACACCACTGGTAACATCCTTCTCCTCAGAGTGAGCTCCATTTACTTGTACTCTTTGTCGCCTCCCACCCAACCAATTTCTAACCCAAGCAGTAACTTTAGGGTCCATCCCTAGGATGCTCAGTTTGTTTATAAGTCGCCTGTGAGGAACAGTGTCAAAGGCTTTACTGAAATCTAAATACACCACATCTAGAGCTCTCCCTCGGTCCAACTCCCTGGTCACCCAGTCAAAGAAATCAATCAGATTTGTCTGACAAGACCTGTCTCTGGTGAATCCATGCTGCCTCGGATCCTGTAATCCGCTGGACTCCAGAAACCTCACTATTTTCTCTTTCAGCAGCGTTTCCAATAATTTACTCACCACCGAAGTTAAACTAACCGGCCTGTAGTTTTCAACCACATCCTTACTTCCGCTTTTGTGTAAAGGCACCACATGAGCCTTTCTCCAGTCCTTTGGCACCACTCCCGACTCCAACGAGGCATTGAAAAGGTCAGTCAGTGGAGTTGCTAGAACGTCCCCCAGTTCCCTCAGTATTCTTGGGTGTATCCCATCCGGTCCCATCGCTTTGTCTACTTTAAGTTGAGCTAGTTTCTCACGAACACAGTCTTCTGAAAATTGTTCAAGATGTCCCTCGCTTCTGTTCTTATTTGTGGGTGTTTTCTGAGGTCCTGCTCCTGGTTCTTCATCTGTGAACACAGAACAAAAATATTTGTTAAGCAATTCCGCTTTATCCTTATCAGCTTCTACATATTCCCCCCCTGCACTCTTGAGTCTGACAATACCACTTTTGCCCTTCCTCTTCTCACTAATATATCTGAAAAATGTCTTATCCCCTCATTTTATTGCATTGGCTATTTCCTCCTCCTTTTGAATCTTTGCCTTTTTGACTACTTTGCTAGCTTCTCTAAGTTTTTCCAAATACAGATACCTGTCTTCCTCTCTCTGTGATCTCTTGTATTTCATGAAGGCCTCCCTCTTTTTCTTCACTTTTTTAGCTACTTCCTTCGAAAACCATAGCGGTCTCCTGTTCCTTTTGCCTTTATTTACCATTTTAACAAAAAGGTTGGTTGCCTTTAAAGTAACCCCTTTCAGTTTTGCCCACTGTTTTTCTACATCCCCCAGCTGTTCCCATCCCACTAACAACTCCCTGAGGTATTGGCCCATCTTCGCAAAGTTAGTCTTCCTAAAGTCTAAGATCTTCACCTCGGAATGGATTCTAACAGCCCTAGTCCTAATACTGAACCACACCATCTGGTGATCACTGGATGCAAAATGATCTCCCACTACAACATCAGAAACACTTTCACCATTGGTAAGCACCAAGTCCAGTATGGCACCTTCACGTGTGGGGTCTGTTACCAATTGCCTGAATAGTTCTCCCTGTAGAGAATCCAGGATCTCCTTACTTCTAGATGATACTGCAGCAGGAATGTGCCAATCAACATCTGGCATATTGAAATCTCCTATCAGTAGCACTTCCCCTTTCCTAGCAATGCTGCGTATGTCTTCAATTAACTCTCTGTCCACCTCTTCCTCTTGTGAGGGAGGTCTGTATATCACACCAATGCAAATAGATTTCTCTTTCCCTCTTTCTAGTTTAACCCACAATGCCTCCTCTCTCCCTTTTAAGCTCTGTAATTCCAAAGCTTTAATAGTAGTTTTTACATATAGTGCCACTCCTCCTCCCCTTCTTCCTACCCTGTCCTTTCTGAATAAAGTATAGCCAGGTATAGTTACATCCCAGTCATGGTTTTCTGTGAACCATGTTTCTGTAACTGCCACTAAATCCAAGTCAGCCACTCCCACCAAAGCTTCAACTTCAGGGATCTTATTTCCCATACTACGGGCATTAATACACACTGCTTTCCATATGTTACCCCTGTTACCCATTTCCATAAAGGTATTTAATGTATCACCTACCTGGGGGCTTCTTCAGGGGCATGCAATCACTACTCGACGACCAACTCAGGAAGTAACTACAACGTCTGACATCGCCATTCTACTATGATTTACCACATAGCTCTTGTTTGTTTACAGAACTCGTGAGGAAAAGAATTGTGGCTCCGTTGTGAGTCTTGTTAAAGTTCTCAATGGAAACAGTTGTATGTCCTTTTGTGGACTATTTATGGAGTTGATGGAGATACTTAAAAAGAATATTAGAAGAGAACCGATAGTTCGAATTTGATAACTGAATTGATAATAAATGATAAATAGTATATATGAATATAATCCTGAAAAGTACTTTTTTGAGACTGTAGTTTGTAGTTTTAATATTAATATGGAGGAGGTTGGAGACCAGTGATGAAAGTATCTCGCTATCCCTTATGGTGATTGGTTTTGCCATATGAAGGGTTTATAGCCATCCTGAGGTCTCTTTCCTTATGAATAAATATCTTTGGATGTTTTAATAGAGATATGTTTAGCCACCGTTGGATTTAAATTTTTGGAATGAATGGTGCAGTGTTGGGATAAAATTGATAGATTTAATGGCTAAGAGATGATTTGTTTGGTTTGATTTGTTTCCTCTTAGGGCAGCCTTTTGGTTTATTAGATTACAGGAAAACCATAAGAAATAAGCTAAAACCATATATAAACAACAGTCACAACAATTAATTAAACAGACACCATCATTATAACACACAAAATAATACAACTGTAAAGCCAGATAGCAAGTTGAAAAAAGTATGCCTTTATCTTCTTCCAATCTAACAGCCTCCAGAAGGGAATACCACAACACTGGACCCCCTATTGAAAATGAACAATTTTGAGTTTTGGCAAGAAGGTAAAGTCAAATGGAAAGAACAGCTAACAGTCTTCTCCCGCTTGACCTCAGGGTCAAGATACTTTATATCAGGTGACAGCAAACTTAAGATCAAAAGGAGCAGGACAATAAAATCAGCCATAGCTGTTTGACTATAATATGCCAGGTAGCAGAGTGAAATGTATAAAGCTGCGGCACTCTCTAAGTAACCAAGCCATAGCATTGTATACCACATGTATGGCTTCAAAGAGGAGATAGGTAGGCCAATGTAAACAGTTTGAAGAATCAAGTGCAGAGATAACCAAGACCTGAAGGACAGATCTAAAATCATCATCTGTTAAACACGGTTTCAATTCATGTAATAGCTGAAGCATAAAAAAGGAATTCAAACCACATCTGAACTGATAATGAGGAGTCCATCGTCACACCCAAGCTACGTACTTCCCTTTAAATCGGGATACTACATCCTTCAGTACAGAGCTGAGCTTCAATATCAAGCAGAACCATATGACTGGCAAGCAAGATCTCAGACTCATTATAGTTTAGCACCAGTTTATCAGAAAAAGTTGAGTTTATTGCTGAAAAATGTGTCTTTGTTTCAAAGTCATTTAAACAGAGACCTGAACTGGCACGAAAAATTAAAGGTCATCAGCGCAAAGGTCATCAGCGATATTCTACCCCTAAAGCAAACCACAATGTACAAAAAATGCATATTTATATTAAATAACACAGCAGAAGGAGCGGAGGCCTGCGAAACACCCATGTGCTATTGGCAGGGCAGCTTTCTCATGAATCTTCATCTATTGCAATCAGTCTTGCAGAAGAATTGTAAACCATCAAGGGCAGTATCTCACTGTCCAATGTTGTATAGCCTGCTTAGAAGAAGAGTATGATCCAATGTGTCAAACATGGATGGCACTTCCAGAAGGATTGCAAAAAATAAAGGCAGACCTTAAAGCAAATCCATAATGAATTCTGTCAAAACTTGAGATTAACAAGGTCTCAGTGCTGTCTCTTCAGTGGAATCTGTGCTGATGAGTATCAAACAACCTCAGTTCATTGAGAAAATGCAGCAGCAAAAAGAGAAGCACCTTTTCTATAAATGTTTCCCAAGAAGGGCAAAGAGAGAGGTTAGTACTTATTATTCGGCACATCAGGGGACAATGACCATTTTATTATTATAAACTAGCATGTGTTAGTTTGAATGCAAAATCTCTGATAATGAAATATCAAACTATGGCAAATAGCTTATTAGCTATTAATGTAATGAAAAATAAAATTTCTACATGTACAAAATGTTACACCCCTGCATTACAACAAAAAACATAGCTACACCTTTGTGAGATGTAGGTAAAGTTTTCTGTTATCGTCCTCTTTAATAGTAGCCTCATTTGCATCCTATTAACACTAGTCATTAATATGCATATTAAACATTTCATTAGTGGATGATGTTACTGCATGTTAGTGCATCAGCCTCTAAGTTTATTCCATAGAAACATTACTTATGAGAAAGCTCCATAGCAAGCTTTTTGCATATCAAAATGCTGAACACAAACATAATTCTAGGACCTAAGAGCAAGTACCTCCTATACAAGCAAAAATATATCCTGTTTTGCTCACCTCGCTTATCACTTATTCTGACTGATGCCAACTGGGAAAACCTCCTAGCTTTCCAACTCCTTTTCTTCAAGCCACATTAATCAAGTGATAAAACCTGCTGCAGAGAGTAGAGCTCTGGCTGAGTAAGATCCTATCTCTACACCTAAGGGGTGGGTAAATAACACCACCATCAAGGTCATTACTTGAGTAATATTCCACCTACTTCTACAAGGAGGGTTTAACTGCAAATTTTAATTCCAGGAATATTGCATTTTTAACTAAGAGGCATGTTTATTAACGCATGCTACCTGCAAGGGTAGCATGCCATTTTGGCACTATGCTAAAAAGTAGCATTGGGCCCTGCACTAAAATACCCATGCAACCTGGGAAGCACATGTCTAGGCAAGGCATGGGCATTCCCACCGTAGTGCCACTAATACGAGTAGTAGTTGCTCTCTGCGGTGGTAGTAATGCGGTGAGCTGAACTAAATTCAGGAAGATGTCTCTGCCCTCCTGCATCTAGCGCAGTGCCCCATGTAAGTAATATGGCCCAAACCTGCATTACCAGCGTGGGGCTTAGAAAACATGCACCTAAATAATTAACTTGAAACAGGTAATGCGAAGGATAGAGTCTACTCAACAGCACCAGCACTACAGAAAACATAATATAGGGACCAATATTCAAAAAAAGTTGAGCTTCTAAATTTAGGAACCTAAGCTATATTCCTAAATTTGCCCCCTATTTTCAGCCAAACATAGATGCCTAAGTTTTCAGTTGAAAACTTAAAGTTCAGGGCCCGATATTCAAAGGCATTTACACGGTTTTCAGACCTGTAAGCCGTGTAAAAGCTGCTAAGCATGAATATCCATGGGTACAGCTGTGGTCAACATTATCGGCATCCTTGCAGTTCAACCCCATAGAGCCCAATCCCATAAGGAATATGTTGGGGCCGTCTGGATGGCCAAGCACTGGACAGGCCGGACTGTACCTGATTCTGCACCGTGGGAGCAAGATGCTCCCACGGTAGCAGGATCAGGCACTGAGACAGTCTGGTGTGCCCCTGCTACAGCCACGGGAGAAGTCCAGGCAGCAAGATGTCCAGGCTTCCTTCTGCTCCCACTGGTGTGCTGGTGCCATGGCATACTGTTGCCATGGCACTAGGATGCCCAGCGGGAGCACCAATGGCTAGATACCCCACCAAACCAGTTTTCCCACCGTCTGACCCTCGGCGGGGTCTGCCAGGGCCGGGATCAGGCAGCAGGGACTCATCGAATGCTTCTGGGGGGATGCCAGGCAGGAGTGCATGGGCGCCCCATGCTTATTCCACCTCCAAGGTAGAATAAGTTGGGCATCCACCTAGTGATCCCCAGACATACAGGGCCGTGACCTGAATCGGCCCTGTTCGTCTGGATGCCTGGCCCACCCACGCTCTGTCCACTCTCCGCCCTTATGCTGCCCATATCCAGCTCTCCCCACACAGAGGCCCTGTGCGTGTGGGGAGAGAGAATCTCTCTGCATTTGCGCCAGATGGCTAGCGGGGGTGCACATCTCACCGGGACACACAGCCGCGCTATTCACCTTACAGAATCAGGCCCTTAATGTACAATATCTCCTAAAAAAAAAAGTCGCCAGTGAAAAGGCTTTCAATTATATATGCACATATATTTGACATATAAAAGAATCAAATAAAACAAGACCAATTAAAAAAGGAAATTGTATTAAAACTGGGACATTGCCAGGACATGATTATTCAAAACAATGATCTCAATATCCAAGGAGTGAGATATATATATATATATATATATAATCAAACACAGAACATACTCATTCAGGCAGTTCAGTTAACCAATATTCTCAAACCACACAGCTGAAATAGTGCAGAGAGACATAGAAATATGACGACAGAAAAAGACCACATGGCCTATCTAGTCTGTCCTTCCATAACAACTACAACAGTCCCCTTTTTACCTTTAGAGATCCTCTGTGTTTGTCACATGCTTTTTTGAATTCAGTTACTGTCCTCATCTCTACCACCTCCACTGGGAGACTATTCCACGGATCCACTACTCTTTCCGTAAAGAAATATTTCCGCATATCACTCCTGAATCTATCTCCCTTCACCCTCATCCCATGTCCCCTCGTAGCAGAACTTGCTTTCAATTGAAAGAGGCTCTCTCCCTGAACATTTATGCCACGGAGGTATTTAAACATCTCAATCATATCACCTCTATCCCGCCTTTCCTCTAAGATGTACATATTAAGATCCTTCAGTCTGTCCTCATATGCTTTATAATGAAGCCCACTAATCATTTTAGTAGCCACCCTCTGCACCAACTCCATCCTGTTCACATCCTTTTGAGGGTGCGGTCTCCAGAATTGCACACTATACTCCAAATGAGGTCGCACCAAAGACTTATACAGAGGCATTATCACCTCCTTTTTTCTGCTAGCCATTCCTCTTCATATGCACCCAAGCATCCTTCTAGCTTTTGCCGTCGCCTTTTCTACCTGTTTAGCTACTTTAAGATCATCAGACACAACCATGCCGCTCTTCTTTAGTGGACAAAAGTACTTCACCCCCTATACTATATTGCTCCCTATTATTGCTGCAGCCCAAATGCATGACCTTACATTTTTTAACATTAAATCCCAGCTGCCAAATTCTAGACCATTCTTCAAGCTTAGCTAGATCCCTCCTCATGTTATCTACCCCTTCCTGGGTGTCTACTCTATTGCAGATTTTGGTATCATCTGCAAAGAGGCAAACCTTACCTGAAAGCCCTTCCTCTGTATCACTAACAAAGATGTTAAAAAGAATCGGACCAAGGACAGATCCCTGGGGCACAGACCATCAGATATATAGCTTATGGACTCAATAAAGCAAGACAAGCCAGCTATCAAACAGTCCCAACTTTTTCATTCATTGGTCTCATCCGCATTAAACTAAAACCTAAAATCGAGCATAAATCATACAAAAATATGAGTTTAATACACAATTTACTATAAATTCACCTTGCTGGACACTATCTTGTCAACATAATTCAACATGACATCATGGTTCAAGCCATCAAGCCTTGCATCAGGGAACTGTTTAAACTATATCTAGCCAGCATTACATCCTAAATGAACATCTATACCGGAACTTGCATCAGAATATAAAGGGCTTCCCTTTACATGTGCTCAGGCACCAATCAATCAATGAGCTATGTGACAAACCACTTAACCATCAAATAAATTAGATCCAACAGTAGTTAATTAACTGTTAGAGAGGTCCACTCGATCTCATTATTGAGACCCACAGATTCCAAAGAAACTAAATGATAAATCCATCTTTGTTCAAGGTAATTCAGTCTGCCCTGAGGATCACCCCCACATCATTTAATAACAACCTGATCAATTATTCTCCAAACAAATTGCGAAGCTTCATGTTTAGATTCAACAAAATGCAAAACTATTGGAGCAGATAACGTTCCATTAGTAATTCAACAAGTGATTGCAGACAGGTCGAATAATACAACCAACATATATTTTCAGAGATGGACAGATGTTAATGTACACAACATTACATGAAGTATGAGAGTTAAACTGCTTATGTGTGGTAGGGTGAAACCAATTTGGTCCTGCTAACGTATTGGCATACCACCAACATTTGCCACAGGTGCTATGGGTCCCTCCAGCAGGTAAAGGAGCTCTTACTTGTAAGTAATTATTGATATTCTTACTGCGTTTATAAGCAAAACACAGAAAAAGCTCCAAGACACCAGTACCTGCAGGGTGCGCCAATGCTGCCTAATTAATACAGCAACTCAGGGGGCCATAGTGGAATAAGGTAGGACACATACCAGTTTATCTGTCTCATCTCTAAAAAAATCATCAAACAATGACCAAATTTTCCGCAAGCACAAGAACTGACTAATTAACAAGGTGTCGGGGGGTGATCACTGAAAACACAGAACGGTATTCCTATCTACAGATTTACAATAAAAAGAAGTAGACAGTTTGCCAGAAGTTAGACACTAATGCATCCAAGAACTCAATTTTTGTATCAAAATACTTCATAGAAAATGTCAAAAATTGATTTTGTACACTGAGCCAGCTAACAAACTCATTCAGCCGATGTAGGGGCCATGCCAGATCATAAAAATACCATCAAGGAAACGTTTCCAAAGCACAATGAAAAATACATATTCTGAAAGATATATCATAGATTCCTGAAAGTGTGCCACATAAAGTATGGCTAATGAGGAAGCAACAAACGCTCCCATTGCAATGCCATGATGTTGCAAATTATAATGACCATCATAATAAAAATAGCTACAGGTAAGTACTAGCTCCAAAAACTGCACTAAAAAATTAGCAATAACTTGGTGAGATGCTTGTACAATATCCAATTTCTCCCTATTTCAAGGATCTCACCTTGAGGAATCACTGTATACAGTGATTGTACATCAAAAGTAGCCATCCATATTTCATCATTCGCAAAATCGATATCCAACAATAATTGCAAAAAATGGGAAGTATCCTTGATGAAAGACTGATGTAAGAGGATGTTTATTGGTCAGAAGGCAGCTTCTCGAAAAGTAATAACATCACTAATCCAATGCTTCCTGAACTACCTCAGCCACAGGAGCCTGAATTTATTTTAAAAGTCTTCGGATAAAACCGAATAGAATCACTCATTGGCCAATTGGGAGCTAACCTCTAAATGATATTCTGCTGCTGACTGTGCAAAAATACTGCCCCTTTTGTCAGCTCTATGAATTACCAATGAAGTATCTTGTTGCAAATCTCTAAGGTTGAATGAAAGAGCAGATAATATCTGGTTACGTTTTTATAATTTTTGTGCTTTTGTTTTTCTTTTTGTTGGACTGTATGTCAAGAGAGGGAAACCACTCCCAAGCGACAGACTTTCCTTTTTATTAGAATTTAAAGGTAAAGAGGCATGCAACTTTTGAAAAAGCCTTTTACCAATGAAAATCACTTAGCTTGCAAAATACCAAAGGAGCCAGCAAAGGTATCCAAAAGTACCTGAGCACTTGTGAATGGAAGCCCTTTATATTCTGATGCAAGTTGCAGTTTAGATAACAGCTGTTCATTTAGGATGTAATGCTGGCTGGGCATGGTTTAAATGGTTCCCCTGATGCAAGGCTGGATGGCTTCAAACATGATGTCATGTCAAGTTATGTTGACAAGATAGTATCCAGCTAAGTGGATTTATAGTAAATTGCGTATTAAACTTGTATTTTTGTATGCTTTATGCTCTATTGTAAGTTTTTAGTTTAATGCGGATGACACTGATGAATGAAAAAGCTGGGACTGTTTGATAGCTGGTTGGTTCTGCTTATCGAGTCCAAAGGCTATATAGCTGATGGTCTCTTTATGCTATTTCAGCTGTAGTTTGAGAATAGTGGTTAATTGAACTTAACCTGAATATGTTCTGTGTTTGAGGACATGATTATCGGCACCCTTATAAACAATTTAAATCAGTTTGAACAAAAGAACCACATTTGCATTGCAGTAAGATTAGGTGCACCTGTGAGCCATTGTCAATAATCTCATGACTTGACTCAACCAATGAATGATGGCTCGAATGTTTAAAATGGTCACATTCACTCCCTGTTCCATTTTCACAATGGTGAAGACAAGAGAGCTGCCTGATACCATCAGAAAAGCCATTATCACTAAACATCATACTTCAAAGTGGTACAAGGCCATTTCCAAAGACCTTGAGATTCCTGTGTCTACAGTTCGCAATGTTAAGAAATTTTCTCCCCATGGAACTGTCAAGAGCCTCCCACGATGTGGTGGGAAGAGGAAAATTAATCCAAGAAGTCTTCAAAGGTTAGTGTGAACTGTTGGAAAAACACCATGTTGGCAACAAAGAAGGCGGCAAAGTGGTTGGAAAATATGGACTTGGCAAAGAAATTAAACTGGAGAAAGACTGATAGAATTCTGCAAGACCAACGATCTATTCATCTCAAAAACCTTCTTCCAGCAACACAAATGGCGACTGTACACATGGACTTCACCCAATGGATTGTACAAAAATCAAATTGACTACATCTGTAGAAGTCAATGATGGAAAAGCTCTATAACATCAACAAAGACAAAACCTGGAGCTGACTGTGGTACAGATTACCAACTACTAGTATGCTTACTCAAGCTAAAGTTGAAAGAGAGCAAGCCACTCATGAATGTAGCAAATATGACCTTGAGAATATAACATCGGAATTTAAAGACTGCCTGCAAAATCAATTTGCTGTTTTAGATGCAAATGACAGAGCTCCAAAAGAGTTATGGGATGACATCAAGAAGATTGTGTTGGAAGAAAGTGAGGAGTCTCTACGAAAGGTAAAAAAGCAAAAACAGCCAAAATGGTTAACCGAAGAAACTCTGAAATTTGCCCAGAAATGCTGAGAAGCTAAAGCAAGAGGAGAAAGAGGCAATCGCAGAACTTAACAGAGATTTCCAACATGCAGCAAGATAAGACAAGGAGAAGTACTACAATGATGCATGCAAGGAAATAGAAGCAGAAACTATTAGAGAAAGAACAATATTGGCTTTCCTAAAGTTACGAGAATTAAAGAAAAAAGTTCAGTCTTAAACTGGAATGTTACAAGATGCTCAAGGATCCATGTTGAATGCTGCTGAGAATTGTATTGTATTAATTTTATTTAACAGGTTTTTTATACCGCTTTATCATTCAATCAAAGTGGTTAACATTGTAACTGAAATTGGTAATGTACAGGGACATTGATAACTTGGAATTTTATGAGGCAATGGAGAAGATCAAGAAAAGGTGGAGAGAATATACAGAGTCATTATACGATAAAAATCAAGTGGACCAACAGCCGTTTCAATCTGTACCTTATGATCAGGAACCATTGGTGATGAAGGAAGAAGTCAAAGCAGCATTTATTTTATTTTTTTTAATTATTTATTTATGAAAAATTGTACAGCTTATACAGTAAAATTTACAATTTGAAGCAAACAAAACATACCGATAAATAATTGCGACACCCACCGGCTGGGCCAAGAGGCTGACAGCTGATAGGCGGCCTTACTGTCCTTTAGAATAAAAGTTCTTTACTCTGTAGGAATGAATTGTAATTGAGGCAGGTGGTAAGGCTTTGCAAGATTTTTATTATTTATACAATGGGGATTTTCAAAGGCACGCAGAGGTCCAAAACACAACAAATGCACTAGGATAACTTCTCCAAATGAAAGGATGAACACAGGAAAAACCAGGAGAAATGAAAAACAAAACTTTTCTTCTCTGCTGTTCTCTGCACTGCTCCGTGTGGTCACACACTATACTGCAGCAGAACTAAACACAGCTGGTTTCACTTTCACCAAACAACGTCTTCCCAAACTCCGTTACTCTCAACAATGAATACAGCACAGCACTGCTTTCTTCTGAGTCACAGGTAAAAGCTACCTTATTAAAAGGCTTTTAAAACTCTCTCCTGTTTCACTTTCTTACTGTGGTATTCTTGTGAGTTAAACAACAGTCCATTGGTATAGGAAAATCATCACATTCAGGCACAGTGGTTTCTATCTGCATTTCCTCAATGCCATTAGAACTACCAAAGTCTTTCTCATATGTGGGGACTTCTTTTAGCTTCTCTCTCTTTAGAAACTGGTGGAAGTGATCCCACAGCAAGTCAGCCTTTTCAGGTGTTTTGGTATTAGGGGTTTGAATCCTCTCACTAGAGAATAGTCTCTGCAGTGCCCCTAATTTAGAAACTTCACAAACGTCAGAGTTATCTGGTCTGGAGTTTGCAGCAGGTACTAGGCTTTCAATCCAACGTTTCACAGTAGAGGGGGAGGGTTCCAGCTCCTGCTCAATAAAACTAGCCTTTATCTCTTTCGCCAATTTATCAGATATAAAATGGTCAGTTTTACCTTGAGGCTGTTTCTCTGTGTCAGCACTGGTGCTCTTTCCACCTCTCCAATCCTCCCAGCTGTAGCAATTATTTGACTGGCCTGCACGGCTTCTCCAATTGTCTGTGCTTTTACCTTTGAATGCTGGCTTTGTCTGAGTGCGTGCCTTTCCCTTGGCACCTTCTCTCACACAGGCTGTTCTGCCTGGACTCTCTGGTCTCAGACTCTGGTCTTGGCTTTCTCTTGCCTTCCAACTGGCTCTCTGGATATTTTCCTGACCAGCTTCTTTGTGGGTTCTCCAATCGGTTCTCCAATCGGTTCTGTCTCCAGGTCTGTCTTCGGGTCTCTCTTCGGGTCTGTCTTCCTTCCCTCTGCACGTGGTTTTTAACCCTGGCTTCCTGCTTCCTTGTGACCAATCAGAACGGGGGTTAGTCTCCACCCTTGCACTAGGGCGTGGTTTGCTTCCTACAGGGAACTGCCTTTTTCTCTGACGTAGGCTGAGTTTTCCTTGTAGCTGTGCATTGTCATCCGTTTCCATGGGGATTTCTGGATTCTCTTCTATGTCCATGCTTTCCACCAGGCTTTCACCATCACATAATATACTGAGGTAATCATTGAAAAAAGAAAACAGCCCACATCTCGGGGAAACGTACATACGATTGATATAAATAATAATAAAGAAAACAAGGCAAAGGAAAACGCTCCTAAGAGAGAAATCCTTAGCCTACTTGACAGCCTGCTGAGACACCTCCTTTCCCTATTTCAGAAAACAAAAAAGTAGAAAAAAGCATAACCTAGGAGGTCAATGAGCCCTTTCCTTTTCCAGGATCCATTTCTCCAATTCCAAAGGAGACAAGAAGACAAATCTTTCATAACCAATAGTGATACAACATTTACAAGGATATCTTAGAAAAAAGGTTGCCCCCAGAACAAGGATTCTGGCCTTAAACATAAGAAAAGCTTTTCTACGCGATTGTGTAGAACGTGAAACGTCAGGAAAAATGAACACCTTGTCCCCACAAAATTTTATTTCATTTTTCCTAAAATAAGCTTTAAGAATGGTGGCCTTGTCCTCCTCAGAGGACAGAGTCACCAATAACGTAGCCCTAGTGGAAATATCATCTTGCATTTCCTCTAAGAAAGCAGCCAAATTAAATTTATCTGAGTTCAGAGGAAAAGTCACTTCTTCATTCACCACATTAGACAAAATTTTAGTGGAAAGATAATAACACTTAACAATAGAAAATGATTCAGCCTGTGAAAGAAGAAGGGCATCCTTCAAGAACTTTCTAAACAAGATTAAGGGGGACAATAAAGAACAAATAGGAAAATTGAGCAACCTTAAATTCTTGCTCCGTGAAAGATTCTCCAGATTCTCAAGTTTCTGGTATAAAATAAGGCTATCTTTCACGTTGGACACATGAAATTCAGAGCAGGACTTAACCTGAGATTCCATATTTGTCACCACAGAGCTCAAGGCCCCAACTTGAAAATCCAGAGATCGAAATTTCACAACAGCATCCTTAGTAAATTGACAGAGCAAAGGAACAGTCTCCGCAATAATTTTTTCAGTTCAAGAAACAACTTGCCAAATATCCAGAAGTGAAATTTTGGTAACCTGCGAGTCCTTAGATAGAGCAGTGGGCTCCTTCCACAAAACCACTTTAGGGAGCTCACCATCTCGTCGAGGACTCGTATCGGGAACGGGCTCATCAGACAACTCCAAAATCCCTGGGGGAAGTGGAGGGGTTCGCTCCACTGAGCTTAAACTCGCTCCCTCAACTGAGAGATTGAAAGGCACAGTACCTGAGTTAATAACCCGCAGCGTGGAAATCACATGTTTCTCTATGGCTCCTGCTTGAGATTCATCCTGAGGAAGTTTCTTCTTTCATTTCCCGCCGGGCATCTCAACTACTCTCCAGCTGCCCTTGCTCCTTCTGTGCTCCTAAGAGGCTCACAAGGGGCACATAATGCCCCTTTAGACACGCCCCTTAGGAAATGCCCACCGAAAGCACTGATGGCTGGCGCCATAAAAAAACACCGAAGAAATATATCGGGGCCCAAAAGATGACGTCAGCTGGGCTGGCCACACAGGTGGAGGACCTCAGACCGGCACTCTCACCCTCCGTGGGAACAGGACTGCAAGGTAGACGCTCCCAATTGCAGCACACTACAGGAATCTTATATCGGGGCCCAAAAGATGACGTCAACTGGGCTGGCCACACAGGTGGAGGAACTCAGACCGGCACTCTCACCCTCCGTAGGAACAGGACTGCAAGGTAAACGCTCCCGATTGCAGCACACTGCAGGAATCTTATATCGGGGCCCAAAAGATGACGTCAGCTGGGCTGGCCACACTGGTGGAGGAACTCAGACCGGTGCTCTCACCCTCTGTGGAAACAGGACTTCAAGGTAGACGCTCCCCACCAAAGCAGCATTTAAAGCCTTATCAAATAACAAGGCACCTGGCATTGATGGCATTCCCATTGAGGTATTACAGCAATTGGATGTAACTGTTACCATACTTATAAGGCTCTGCCAGGAAATTTGGAAGACAACATCATGGCCAACTGAGTGGAAAAGATCTGTGTTTATATCAATACTAAAGAAAGGTGATCCAACTGACTGTGGAAATTATCACACAATCACTCTGATCCCACATGCTAGCAAGATTCTACTCAAGATTATTCAGCAGAGACTACAACCATACCTGGAATGAGAACTGCCTGAAGTGCAAGCAAGATTCAGGAAAGGGCGAGGAATGAGAGACATCATCATGGATGTGAGATGAATCCTTGAAAAGACTAAAGAATGCCTAAAGGATATCTATATGTGTTTTATTGATTACAGCAAGGCTTTTGACTATGTAAACCATGGAAAACTCTGGGCCACATTAGGAAACATGGGTATAACAGAACACCTGATCATTCTCTTGCACAACCTTTACATTGATCAAGAAGCAACAGTTTGAACGGAACAAGGAGAAAGAGAATGGTTTAAAATCAGCAAAGGTGTACGTCAAGGCTGCATACTTTTCCCCTACCTGTTTAATTTATATGCAGAATAAATCATCAGAGAAGCAGGACTGTATGAAGACAACCGAGGTGTGAAGATTGGTGGAAGACTCAACAACATTCGCTATGCTGATGATACCACTTTACTGGCTGAAAGTAAAGACAATCTGAAACATTTCCTTCTCAAGATCAAGGAACATAGTCTTAAAATGGGTCTGCACCTTAATGCAAAGAAGACAAAGATCCTGACAACTGGCAAAATCAATAAATTCATCATTGATGGAGAAGAAATCAAAATAGTGGACAACTTTATCCTACTTGGATCAGCTGTCAATAAAGAAACAACAAGTAGTCAAGAAATCCGACAACACATTGCTCTTGGCAGAATGGCTATGAAGGATCTAGACAACATTCTCAAGTGCAGAGATGTCTCTCTCCATACAAAGATTTAACTCGTTCAAGCCATTGTATTTTCCATAACGTCATATGGATGCAAAGGTTGGACAGTGAAAAAGATAGGCAGGAAGAAAATTGATGCCTTTGAATTATGGTACTGGCGATGAATGCTGTGTATACCATGGATTGCCCGAAGAACAAACCAGTCAGTAATAGAGGAAATCAAACCTAAGCTTTCTTTAGTAGCTCAAATGACAAGACTTCGACTTTCATACTTTGGACACATCATGCGAAGAGAGAGATCATTATAGAAAGACATCATGCTTGGCAAGGTAGAAGGTCAGCGCAAAAGAGGAAGGCCAGAAATGAGATGGATCAATACAATAACAGCAGCTATGTCAACAATGAGCCGCCTGACTGAAGTCCAAATACAGTTTAGGAAAACTATCCAGAAAGGTCGCCATGAGTCGACACCAACTCAGTGGCACTTAACAACAACAACAACATCCAAAAAGCTTAAGGCTGACCTGGAACAGTCTTGTGATTTCAACCTGCACCATACGCTGTGAACAAAACAAAGAAGGACTTCATGCATGAAGGAGGATCCAACTGCTCAAAGACAGACATAAAAAGGCACACTTGATCGTTGCCCAAACTCTCCTTGAGAAACCACAATCCTGCTGGGAAATGTTCTGTGGACAGATGAAACCAAACTTGAGCTCTTTGGCAATGCAGACCAGCGATACATTTGTGAGCAAAGAAATAAAACTTATAAGGCAAAAAACACCCTTTCTACAGTTAAATATGGTGGAGGTTCCATAATGTTATGGAGCTGTTTTGCTGCCTCAGGAACTGGAGGCCTGGAATGTTTTAAAGGAATCATGAAGTCAGAAGATTAACAAGATATTTTGGAGTGAAATGTGTTACCCAGTGTCAGAGAGTTAGGTCTGGGTCGAAGGTCATGGGTCCTCTAGCAGGACAATGACCCAAAACATTCATCCAAAAGTACAAAAGAATGGTTAAAAAGGAACAAATGGACAGTTTTAAACTAGCCAACAATGAGTCCTGATCTCAATCCAATGAGAACCTTTGGACAGAGCTGCAATCTGCCATTGGTAAAAGGAATCCTGGAAACATTCATGAGCTGGAACAAATTGCAGTTGAAGAGTGGGAGAAACTACCAGCAGACAGATGTACGAAACTTATAAATGGCTAAAAGAAACATTTGGAGGCTGTCATCCCTGCCAAGGCTTGTGCAATCAAATATTGGTGAAGGGTGCCATTAATCCTGTCCAGGTCATATTTTGGGGGGGGTTTTCTCAGAAATTACTATGTCTAAGTTGCATATGCATCTTTTTTTTGTTGTACACCTTTGAACATACTTACTACTAAAATATTATGATGACATACAGTTGGAATATTTCCAGTAATTTCTCAAGATATTGCACACGACATACCTAAAATGCAAGGGTGCCAATAATGTTGACCATAACTGTACCACTGCTACACGCCCCTGCGCTAAGCTGTTAGCATCGGGGCGTTCTGGGGGTGGCACCCAGGGATAACTGGTCAGCGGTGATATTCAGTTGCTAACTGGTTATCCCTTGGCAGTGAAAGTTAGGCACAGAAAAGGCTGTCCTAACTTTTGCCACTGAAGCTAACTGGGCAGTGGCTGAATATCGGTATTGCCTGGTTAGCTTCCTGCTTCCACCCCTGTAGTCAATCCTTTTTAGACTCCTTAATTTAGGAGCCAAGTGAAACTAGGAGCATAAATTTAGGAACTGAGGCCTAGTACATTTTCAAATAGGCCAATTTAGGCGCCTAACTCTAAAAGTTAGGAATTGAAATCCTTTGATTTTAAATTTTAAAAAATGGTTTTGTGTTGTTCACAGATGAGTCATATTCTGAGCAGTTATATGAGATTTGGGTAAACATTGTTGTGAAACACATTCACATCCTCATATTATTTCAGCAAATATTGCTTTTGCTAGTGCTGTGACTAACATAGCAGTATGTTTTGCAGAAAAATTGGGTTCCCAAGTTTAATGTTGATCAGAATCCTCCAGACAGTCCAGGAGTGACATCTGTTTTTTGCCACAAAATCAGTGTACCACTGTGTATATCCACTGTGTTTTTCCCACCAAGCAAGGGATTCACATTTTGCCCAAAATTTCAGTGTTGTATTTATGTATGTATTTATTTATCTATAATTATATTCCACATAATCTAGCCAATGAAATAATCTACTGCAAATGTTCCATTTGCAATGGAAATTAATGTATTCTCCCTACTGTACCAGCGCTACACTGAGGCATGTTTTCTGGACTTTGCTTAGACACTTATCCAAATACAACACTTAGAGCACTACAAATATTGAATTCCAACATTTTCTCCCATAGGAAGCAGCTCTACACTATAGGCTGAGATATACCTTTGTTGGATTTATATTTCTGATGCAAATCTAGCATATTTGTTTTTTTTTACAAATAAATATAATCAATACTGACAGCAGAAGTCAGTGAGACTGAGGGAGAAAAGAGAGGGGAAAGGGACAGGAATGCAGGGAGGAGAAGAAACAAGAAATAAGGAGCATCTGAAGGGCTTTGCAAGACTTCAAAGACCTTGTCAGACAAGGAGAGGAATGAGTTCCGTTTTGACATTGAAATCTCAGCATTAGTCAACAAACATCTGATTGATCTCCTCCTGTTTCTACATGGCATCTTATCAACCCACCAAACATGGACAGATGGTTAACAAGTCAGATTATTAACACGTGCTGCACACAGTTTAGCT
Organism: Ichthyophis bannanicus; assembly: GCA_033557465.1. Classification (NCBI taxonomy): domain Eukaryota; kingdom Metazoa; phylum Chordata; class Amphibia; order Gymnophiona; family Ichthyophiidae; genus Ichthyophis; species Ichthyophis bannanicus. The sequence continues at coordinate 72,130,698 of CM066034.1, forward strand.
AGAGTGTCATCAGCACCTGCATACTAATCAGCTAACTAGGAAAATACCAGCATCTTAAATCCACTTTTCTAGAACAGCAGAATCCTCCTGTTTTGCAGAAGTAAGTATTCATGAACAGTAGTGTAGTCTGAGCATCAGTAAGATGAGACCAGACAATCTTGTGCCTTGGAGAGGAATTTTATAACAAGATGCCTAAAATATCTGAAAAATATGCTTTTAGAAAGGTGATATAGGTACCTGCGTGACTTATAAAACGAGCACCCAGAATGCTTTCACATGAATGCATGCACGTTTCCCTCTATTCCGAGGCCTGTGTAAGTGTGTATGTACTCAAGAGTGTCCAAACGTATTTTATAAATATGCAGTTCCACCCTGGAAATACATATGCATATTATTGTTGGTGTGTGTGTACTTACACCTGTATATGCAGCAATTTTAGCAAAGCCCTTTTTCTGCATATAAAAGAGGCTTTACACACAGAAAATCCTTTCTAAAATGACCTCCTTATTGTATCGGCCATTTCTAAAAGTAAAATGTTTATTATCAAAAGTACTTTCTTGCTGCTATCCTTTCTAAATAATAAGGGCAAGTTTACTAAAGCTTAGTGCACATTAACAGACGTTACCATGCTCTAAGAACTGATGCAGTCCTAGGAATACAATGGGCAGTAAAATAGTAACATAGTAGTTGACGGCAGATAAAGACCAACATGGTCCATCCAGTCTGCCCAGCAAGATGGCAAGAGTAGGTGCACCTGTCGCTCCGCGCAGGCCACCCCTCCCCATATCCTTGTTCAGGGGTAAACCCACCACTCCATGTAGGACACCCCTATTTGTTGAGACGTTATATGGTTCAGAAGTTAGATGGTACCGTTTATTTTGTTTTTATCCTATTTCTGTAAAGGGATCCTCTGTGTTTGTCCCATGCCTTTTTGAATTCCGTCACCGTGTTCGCCCCTACCACTTCCATCGGGAGGGCATTCCAAGCATCCACCACCCTTTCAGTGAAAAAATATTTCCTGACATTGCCTTTCAATTTACCCCCTTGCAGTTTCATGTTATGCCCTCTAGTTTTACAGGTTCCCCGTCTTTGGAAGAGGTTTGTTTGTTCATCATTTCTCTTTAAGTATTTAAAGGTCTGAATCATATCTCCCCTGTCCCTCCTTTCCTCCAAAGTGTACATATTTAGGTCTTCAAGTCTCTTCTCATAAGGCTTCTGATGCAGGCTCCAAATCATTTTGGTCGCCTTCCTCTGAACAGTCTCCAGTCTTTTAACATCCTTTGCAAGATATGGTCTCCAAAACTGAACACAGTATTCCAAGTGAGGCCTCACCAGTGACCTATACAGTGGCATAAGTACCTCTTCTTTTCTGCTGATAATCCCTCTTTGTATGCAACCCAACATCCTCCTGGCTTTTGCCACCGCCTTGTCGCACTGTTTTGCCACCTTGAGATCAGCAGAGATAATCACACCAAGGTCTTTTTCCTGAACTGTGCATACCAACCTTTCTCCCCCTATCGCGTACATTTCTCTTGGATTTCTGCTACCCAAGTGCATGACACTGCACTTTTTTGCATTAAATCGTAGTTGCCAAGCTTTAGACCAGTCTTCCAGCTTTTGTAGATCTTTCTTCATGTTAACCACTCCCTCGGGGGAGTCCACTCTGTTGCAAATTTTTGTGTCGTCTGCAAAAAGACAGACTTTTCCATTCAGTCCTTCAGCAATATCACTCACAAATACATTGAACAGTGCCGGGCCCAGGACCGAACCCTGGGGCACCCTGCTAATCACCTTCCTCTCATCCGAGTGAGCTCCATGTACAATCACTTTCTGTCGTCTGTCAGTCAACCAATTTCTAATCCAGTTTACCATCTTGGGACCCATCCCCAAGCTACTGAGTTTGTTGATAAGCCTCCTATGAGGAACAGTATCAAAGGCTTTGCTGAAATCCAGGTAGATGACATCCATCGCATGCCCCTGATCTAGTTCCCTGGTCACGCAGTCAAAGAACTCGATCAGATTTATTTGGCAAGATCGTCCTTCAGTAAAACCATGTTGCCTCGGGTCTTGCAAGCTGTTGGTTTTCAGAAAGTTCACTATTCGCTCTTTAGCATTAGCACATGGTAATGAGCTTGCTGTGTACTAAGGGGGCATTCTGAACTCCGTTTAGCGGGTCTGGACATCCGATCTGGACGTCCAGACCTGCTAAACAGCCAGGCAGCCTGCCAAGGACAGAGTTCCCCTTAGGAACAGGCGATTTGTATGGGGGGCTCTGTTTGTGGGAGGGAGGGAGGGAGAGGTGGAGCAAGAGCAGGGCGGTAAGCAGTGAGCAACTCGGGACTTACAGGGCTGATTCTGAGGTCAGCCCTGTACGTCTGGGGTAGGCCACAGAGATGGAGGACTTATTCCACCTTGGAGGTGGAATAAGTCCCCCTGGACGTCGGGGGACCGTGGTGCCGGGCAGAGACGGAAGGTGCAGGGGGATCCCTGCAGCCCGACCTTGGCCATGGCACTGTGGCTCCATTCAGAAGCCTGGCTGAGTTAGCTGGGTATGTGGGCTAGGCGTGCAGCCGATAAGAATCATGGCCCTGCCTGCACATCCAAACCGTAGATCCGATTCTGATCCCGTGGGCATGTCTAGCCCCTGCGGGATCAGAATCAGGTCTACCTCTGTATGCCCCAATTCTGATCAGTCGTACAGGGGCTGGACAGCTAGTACAGAATTGGCCTCTAAGTAATAATAGTTTAGTTTAATTAAAATTTGATATATCGCCTCTCATAAACAGCCAAGTGGTTTACAATAATTTTAAATAAAATAATATTAAAGTTGGAAAAGAATTCCACTATTCATAGGAAAGGCAAGTAAACATTAGACATAGACAGAGCTGAGATGGACAAACATTGAACATAAAGTGTAGTCAGGTCTGATTAGGTCTATAGAATGTCTTGTGATTATGAAGATCTAGCAGGGAAGATGGAATGCTGTCTGAAATAAGTGCGTTTTGAGCAAGGCTTTGAATTTAACATTGGAGAGTTCCAAATGGAGAACTGGGGTGAGGTTATTCCATAAGTAAGGTGCAAGAGAGTAAAAAAACGGAATGTCTGGTGGATTCATACCTGGCCAGGGTAGCAGAAGTGTGAACTGAACGGAGGTGAGAGTAATAGTCAGGGTTGAGAGATAAGAGGTATACCACAGCAGAAGGCGTTGTGCACCAATAATCAGAATCGTGTATTGTATTCTGTAATGTATTGATAACTAATGATGTTGAATAAGCAATAGAATAATATGGTCATGTTTTGAAGCATTGGATAATAATCTAATGGCAGAATTCTGTAGAATTTGTAAGCGTCAGAGTTCATATTCAGGAATGCCAGCATAGATGATATTGCAGTAGTCAAGGCATGTTATCAGAGTGAGGAGGACAGTAGCAAGTGCAGGTGGGGAGAGAAAATGTCGAATAGACCTGATTTTTTGGAAAGAAAAGTAGGAGCTTATGTGATCATGAAAAGTTAAGGAAGAGTTGTGGATCACACATAGGTATTATAGAGAGGGCATAAGGGAAATAGGAATGTCCTGAATCTGAGGGCAAAGAGATATCAGAGATTGAAAATGGCAGTGGATCTCCTCATGTGTTGAGAAATGAGAAGGTCAGGGCATGGCTGAAGGTGTCATAAATGTTTAAAGAGATGTCCAGTGTGGTTTGAGCAGTGGACTGAGAACCAGAGAAGCCAGGGTTCAAATTCCACTGGTGCTCCTTGTGACTGTGGGCAAGTCACTTAGGGACTGATTCTGTGCCATGAATAGCTATTCGTGCCTTCCCCCACCGCGTCTAACTTCCCCGCCGGTTGTGCGGGGAAGTTAGATGGGGCAGGGAAGGGGCGGCTCGGGGGTGGAGTCTGGGCGGGCGGTGGGTGGTCACCGGCCCTGGTCGTACAGGGCTGGCGATATGTGCAGGGAAGTTATTCCACCTCCGAGGTGGAATAACTTCCCTGGATGTGTTATTTTGTCAATGCCGGGACACGGGTGGGGCAGGTAGGCCAGAGGACATTCCCCGCAGCCCGACCCTGGCCTTAAGAGGCCAGATCAGGGGTTGGGCTGTGGAGAATAAGCTTTTTTTTCCAGCGGCCGGCATCGCAGCTCTTCAATGGAGCCGTGGTGCCATGGCAACATGACGTCATGGCGCCGTGGCTCCATTGAACAGTCTTGACTGAGTTAGCCAGAAAGGTCCTATACATGCAGGCCAGACTGAATCGCAGTCCCAGCCTGCACGTACAGGATTGTTTGTGATTCTGATCCCGTGGGGCTAGATGTGCACCGCGGGATCAGAATCGCGATCCCCTCTGTATGTCTGGCTCAGACCGGACGTACAGAGGGAATCTACATCCGGAACAGAATGATTCCTTTAACCTTTTATTGCCTCGGGTATAAAATTAGATTGTAAGCTGTTCTCGGGCAAGGGAATATCTAGCATACCTGAATGTAACTCGCCTTCAGCTACTAATGAAAAAGCGTGAGCTAAATTTTAAAAGTTTTTTTTACAGCTATTTTCAGTCTTACATTTTTGTCTGCATGTTAAAAATAAAACTTTTTTTTCATTCTAACTACTTTGCTCTTATTTTCAAGTCTAACATTCAGTCTCAGCTCTGTGCTCTTTGTCATAATGCAGGAATGGGTAACCAGAGTAATATTTATAAAGTTGCACAAATATACTAAGATTTCATGGAGAATGTTGCCGTCCCATTTGTGAGACTGTAACTACCTGCTGATCTGATCTATTCTTTTCCATCATATTTTTTTATAGATAGTAAATTCTTTTCTTGAAAATTCATTTTTGTTTTTCAGTGATTCTGTTCTGGCAACATCACTTCGTAGTACAGACAGAGGAACAGGGCTTCTCAAACCTGTTCTGGTTTTCAGCATTTCCATAATGAGTATGCATAAGATAAATTTTTCTATGTTGGAGACCCAATATTTGCGAATGTATCTTATGAATATTCACTGTGGTGACTGGTGGTGGAATCAGATTTGGGAAACTCTGCCTAATAGTAAGGAATGGTAGTTGTGCTGGGCTGAATTAGTAATCAGATCAGTAAGGTGGTTTAAATCTTCATTTCACACACTTCTTGGCTTCCATGCCATATGTCCTTTCCTTGATCTCCAAGTTCAAATGACAGTCCTTAGCGCAGTCATTTCCCATTTGGATTACTGTACCAGGGAGAGCAACAGGTACCTGCACACTATGTAGAGAAACAACCAAGCAGGTACACAAGGACTGACAACAATCCGATTCAGGTGGAAAATCTTTTTATTGTGCCCCAACGCGTTTCGGCTTGAAAAGTCTTCTTCAGGGGGTCTTTTTTCAAAAAGAGAGAACACACCTTCTTTTTGTCATGTAGTACACTAAAAAACCATTCAATGCGTGCTGCGCACAGACACACAGTGCAGCACGTATTGAATGTTTTTTTAGTGTACTACGTGACAAAAAGAAGGTGTGTTCTCCATTTGGATTACTGTAATGTTGTTTATTCAGGTTTGTCCTCTTATTCATTGAAGCAATTACAGACAATCCAAAGTACTGCCATTTGGATTGTTTCTAATATGAGAAAGTACAACCATATCACCCCACTGACGATCCATCATCACTGGCTTCCAGTTACTTCTAGGATACAGTTCAAAGTCTTGTCCTTGACCTTCAAGGCAATTCATGACGAAGTCCCAGAATATCTTTCCTCATTGATCACAATTCATGCCTCCCAATGATCTCTGGGTTCAGTACACACACAATGTCTTCACATTTCCACTCCTTCCAGAATTAAATGTGATTCAACTCTTAATTTGGTTTTCTTTTCAATCACATCTTTGATATGGAACACCTTACCCTCTAAAATTCATCTAGATCCCACCTTCAAGAGCTTCAAAGCTAAATTGAAAACATATCTATGTAAGTGAGCTTATCAGGTATCTGGCTAACCCTCAACCTACTGCGATGGCCTCTCCCCTCTTTGTCTCTGTCCCTGCCGCCCATTATTTTCTCCTTTTTTTCCTTTACTTAAATGATAAGGCATTCCTTTCTGTTTTTTAATTGAATATTTTTTTGTAAACCACCTTGCTTGCTGGCATAAAGGCAGTATATCAAATACCCATAAACCAGATGTACTCAAATCCAGTCCTGGAGGGCCGCAAACCAGTCAGGTTTTCGGAATATCCCTAATGAATATGCATGAGATAGATTCAAATACAATGGAGGCAGTGCATGCAAATATATCTCATGCATATTCATTAGGAATATCCCAAAAACCTGACTGGTTTGCGGCCCTCCAGGACTGAATTTGAGTACCTCTGCCATAAACCATAATAGGACAAAAATAAGACACATTGGATGCTTAAGATAATAGGAACTCCAGCTGCTTGTTTGTTAGGCCTTGAGTATAAGGTATCAGAGTCAAATTTGTCACTGCTGTGTTTATTTGGGGCCCAAACATTGGTGAATTCTTTCACTAACTTGCTGAACACCTGCTTCCAGTGTCTGCACTAGGGTTAGGGTCAGATGTACCAAATCACCTCATGCAATGCACATGTGTATAGGCTGAAAGATGAAGCAAAAGCATCTTACCAGATTAGTGAAGATGTAGGTGTAAAAGGCTGACACCATTCCCAGCTCAGCTGCCTGTAAAGAAAAGTAAAGCAAAGACAGACCTTCAGACTATACAGTATATGAAATTATGGAAACTCAGCCCTGATGTTTTTTTTCCATTTCCCAGCCCTCTCTAATCAACCTCAGGATGTTTGACAAATAACAGCAATACTATGAAATTACTGCTAGGGGTCATTGCCACCATTTGGAACCAGTGCATTGCTCCTGCTCCCATTAGACACCAGGGACCCTTGATAAGACTGAGGAGGGGGGATCAGGAGACTGCTGGGGGAGACCTTGAGGGGGGTCATGGGGTAGTGTTTGTGCTTGGAGAAGGGTTTGCTTGTGGGGGAATTGGATGCAGTGGGGGGTCGGGGAAGGGAAGATTGAGGTCCAGTGGGATGCACCGGGAGGAAGATCGAGGTTGGAGGGGTGATCTGGTGGTGCTGGACAGGTGCATCCTATATCACAAAGATAGGGTAGATCAACTTGGTGGAGGGGTTGCGCTCTATGTTAGAGGGTGTTGAGTCACACGGATAAAAGTTTTGCAGGAAACAAAATACACTATAGAATCTTTATGGATAGAAATTCCACGTAAAAAGGGGAAGACAATGGCAGTGGGGGTGTACTACCTTTTGCCTGGCCAGAATGAACAGATGGATGATGAAATGCTAACGAACGTTACAACATTTATTATTTATTTATTTATTTTATTACAGTTTCTTATATACCGCGCTATTTAGAATCAGCGCGGTTTACATCATAACAAAAACGACCATAACGACAAACTATCAGGTTTTACATTGAACAGGAGTACAAACTTGGATAACTGGGTTAACTATATACATAGTAGTAATGGGTGATTTTGATTACTCTGGTATCGACTGGGTCAATGTCACATCAGGACATGATAGGGAGATAAAGTTTCTAGATGAAATAAATGACTGCTTCTTGGAACAACTAGTTCATGAACCGACAAGCATGGAAGCTATGTTGGACCCAGTCCTTAGTGGAACACAAGATCTGGTGCAAGAGATAACAGTGTTAGGGCCACTTGGCAATAGTGATCATAGCATAATCACATTTGTGTAATAAATGGAGGGAGGATGGCAAGGAAGTTCACAGTACTACCTTTTTTTTATGATTTAAATTTTTATTAATTTTGTATACATTTAAACAAATAAATGCACAAGGAAATCACTGGCAAGAACAGGAAAAAAATCCAGCATAGTACATAAAGGAAATAATACACCATTAGCCATAATTAAGCCCACAATAAATTAAAACAGGGGGAGGCAACAGGAAAAACTCTTACAAAGCAGAAAACATAATATTCATAGCAGTGTGAGACTTATACATCAGCCGAAGAGGAACCACCAACAACCACTGAATCCTCCCGAGCCACAAGAAACTCCAGTAATTGATTGGGTTCAAAAAACAAATATAACTTTTCTTTATAGGTAACATGACATTTGGCTGGAAATTTCAACAAAAAAGACCCACCAAGGGAAAGGATCCTGGGTTTCAACCTCAGAAATTCCTTCCTCCTTAAATGGGTATCCCTAGCAAGATCAGGGAAAATACGAACACATGAACACAAAAATTGGTCACTGAAATTCCTAAAATATGCTCTTAGAATTAAAGATTTATCTGATTCAAGAGCCAGCGTGACTAGGAGAGTAGTGCGGGCTGTGACCAGCTCCAAAGAATTCTCCAAGAACCCAGTGAGATCTCCAGATACCATAGGAGCCTCACCTGGTACCCCCTGTACACCCTGGCCCACCACAAGATATTGCGCCTTGGTCAGCGGTGGTAGGCACTCCTCGGAGATCTTCAGAACCTCCCGAAAGTACCTACGAACCATCTCCATCGCAGAACACAACGGAGATCTAGGAAAATTAATCAGTCTCAAGTTATTTTTTCGGACTTGATTCTCTAGATATTCCAATCTCCTAGCAGACACATTTCTATCTTTGATATGGGTACCATGTAACTCCCGGAGCTGTTCAAGATTTCCTTTCATCTGCACCAACCGCCCCGCTTGTTCACGCTGAACTCTGGAACATTCTTGAAATTGAGTATGAAGCAAAACTGTTTCAGTACTTACAAACGATGAAATATTTGCCAGAGATGAATTCAAAGTGGATATTGCATTCCATAGCACCTCCAATGTAACCTTATGGGGTTTCACCAACACACCAGCACCTCCAAAAGATGCCAAAGAACTGCCAGTCTGGGGCATAGTGTCCCCCTCCAGAGACAAGCCCTCAGATCTCCCTCTTCCTCCAGACGGCAAAAACAGAGGTGTACAACCTGCCACGGAGCCCTCTTCACTCCCCTCAAGCGGCGTGCTAGCTTTCGCGCCACTGGGAAGCACTCCCGAGGCCGTCGAAACACTTCCGGGGCATGGCGGGGGGGCCAGTTATTCAGGGGAAAGAACTACCCCTGACGTGCTCAAGTCTGGACTCAACGCCAGAACCGCCGAAGATGCTGCTCCAGCCGCGAGGATCTCGATGCCGCATGTCTGGAGCGTCCTCTGTCCAGGCAAGTTGACACAAGCTTCACTCGAGGGTAGGGAAGCTTGCTTGCGCTTCCTTCGTCCCATCTCCACCTCCAACCACACAAGTCTCCTCAAACAGAGCTCCTCACTAACAGCCGGCTCACCCGCAGCTGCTCACTACCGCCATCTTATTTTATTTATTTATTTATTTTTCTTATATACCGCACTCTTTAGCATCAGCGCGGTTTACATGGAACCATAATTAACAATAACAGTTTTACATAGAACAGGGAAGAAAAACTTGGATAACTTAGGGAGAAATGCACAAAATTATTTACATATATAACAATGAGTTTTGTGAATATCTTATGATAAATCTATGGATATGCATTAGGACTAGAGGATGGGTGTGTCTATGGTGTATTAGGATTGATTTGGTAGTATTGTATAAATAAGTGGTGCTTGAGTGCTTTCCTGAATTGCATGAGATCAGAGATTGATCGGATTTCTGGAGGCAGTGTATTCCAACATTTGGGAGCATAAAGACTGAATGCTCTGTTGGATGTTGTTAGTGTGCATTTTGTTGAAGCATTTGGTATAATTAGGGTGTTTGCTGATGTAGATCTTCTGGATCTGTTGGGTGGAGTGGGTTGAAGTAGATTGACTAGCGTTGAAGCAGTTATATTGTGGATGGCTTTAAAGGTGAGTACTAGGGTCTTAAATAGTATTCTTCCATGTGTTGGGAGCCAGTGGAGCTGCAATAAGATGGGTGTGATATGGTCATATCTCGCTGCTCCAAATAGAACTCTAGCAGCAGCGTTCATGGCCAGTTGTAAGGGGGTCAATGTAGATTGTGGGAGCCCTTGGAGAATGGCGTTGGCGAAGTCAAAATGGGGTAGGATAAGGGCTTGATAAACAGTTCGGAAGTCACTTGGGTCCAATAAGGTTCGGAGGTGTTTGAGTGTCCGGATCTTGAAATATACAGCTTTAACAATGTGGGATATGTGTAATTTCATGTCCAAACGTTGATCCAAAGTGACTCCTAAATAACGGATTGCAGGTTTTGTTTGTAGTTCGGCTTCTCTCACTTTTATATGAGGAGGAGGGGTAAAGTATTGATTTTTCGTGACAAAGAGTACCTCTGTTTTCTTATGTTGGATCCGAAGGTTTTGCGTTAGAAACCATTCGGATACTGCGTCAAAACAATCAATAAGAGGTGAGAGGTCCATTTGCTTTGTGGAGAATGGCATGTAAAGAAGGATGTCATCGGCATATATCTGCCATTGCACATTGAAGGATTTTATGATGTTACAGACGGGTTGAATGTAAATGTTAAACATGAGAGATGATAGTGATGATCCTTGAGGGACGCCCTGTTTTTGGTGGAAAGGCTTTGATTTTGTTGATCTTGATCTTACTTGCTGTCCTCTTCCCTCAAGGTATGATCTGCACCAGTCGAGAGCGAGGCCGGTAATGCCTTTTTCTTTTAGGCGTTCAATTAGTAGGCCGTGGTGAACAGAGTCGAAAGCTGCAGCTATGTCGATGAAGATAAGTACACATCCTTGGTGGATGTTGTCAACAAAGGTGGTAATATCATTGAAGAGGGAGGTAAGAAGGGTTTCTACGCCATGTAATTCTCTGAAGCCGTGCTGATGTGAATTTAGAGGGGCTTCAGTATCGATGTGGTCTTGTATTTGTCGTTGTGCTTCCTTTTCAAATATCTTAGCTAGAAAGGGTATGCTGGCTATGGGTCTATATGATTCAACTTTGCTGGGGTCAAGTTTGGGGTTTTTTAGAAGAGGTCTAATTGAGGTTTGCTTGAGTGCTGCAGGGAAGGATCCAGTTGTGAACGATAGATTTATCATTCTTGTAATTATTGGACTGATATCACTGCGTATATTCTTTATCCAATAGGCAGGACAGGGATCAGTAAGAGCAGTGGTGGTGTTGATGGCTGCAATGGTATCCTCAATATGTTTCTTGGGTGGTGTGGAGAATATTGAGAGGCTGTTTAGGCAGATGGTGTCCTGATGGTTAAAGGCAGCAATTTTGTTTGTTTGCAATAGTTTTGATTGCAGATGATCTGCGAAGGCTTGTGGGTGGATCTCTTCAGGTGGGCATGGAGATGGTTCCTTGGATATGGATTTGACTATGTTGAAGAGTTCCCGTGGTTTATTTAGGGATCTTTTGAGTGAGTCAGTGTAGAAATGTTTCATTTTCGTCAGGACTGCTGTTCTGTGGGTCGTGAGTTGAGCATTGTATGCTATCTGGTCGTTTGAGGAGCGAGATCGACGCCATCGTTTCTCGAGTTTTCGAAGGTGTAAGAGGGAGGTCCGCAGATCGGAGGAAAACCATGGTGCATGTTTTCTGTTGGTTGGGATTTTGCTATTGGGTGGTTTTTGTGCAATGGAGCTGAGGATGTCATTCCATGATGTGATCATTTTTTCCAGATTGAGGGTAGTGTCATTGTAGAGAGGGTGGGTTTGTGCAAGTATGAGTTCTTTGTTGAAAGCATTGAAGCTTCGAGTTGTCGTTTTAGTGGGATTATTGGAGGTTCTGTTATCCAATTTGCTAGTGTTCACAGGAATTGTGAAGTTAATTAATTTGTGATCTGACCATGGAACTGGTATCAGAGTTGTTACAAGGTTATTATCTAATTCACATGCTGAAAGAGGTGCAAAAATCATGTCAAGGGTGTTCCCTTTTGTGTGTGTGGGACTTTTGATTAATTGCCTGTATCCTAATTCATCCATTGCTTCTAAGAGAGCTGAAGCATGGCTGATGTGCAGAGAGGGGAGATTGAGGTCTCCTAATATCCAATTCGGTTTGTTGTGTTGGGCAGCGTTGGTTGCTAAGTCTAAAATGTTAGGAAGGTCGTCTGAGGAGGATGATGGTGATCTATAAAGAAGGTTGATGGAGCATTGATCATTGGCGATGGATAAAATGTCTAGGTTGTTTGAGCTTGTAGCGTCTGTTGTGGAAAACTGGAGGTCCGTCTTAGTTAATATGAGGGTTCCTCCTCCTCTTTTATTCTCTCTATGGCAGGAGTGGATGGAGAAGTTGTTGGGTAGGAGTTGATTGATGATTATGTTGTCTGTGTTAGATAACCAGGTTTCAGTTATCATGAGAATATCCAGGTTATAGGCAGATATTAAATCGGTGACTATCGGCCATTTCTTACGGATTGACCGAGCATTGATGAGGGCACATTTTAATGCTTGCAAGGGTTCCTTTTGCTTGGTTCTCTTGGTAGTTTGGAGGGCTATGTGTAGCAGGTGTGAGTGTCGTGGTAGTGTACCAATTCTTAAGGGAGGATATGGGGCTTCTGCCTGTCTATGGGTATGCCTTTGTAGGATAGGGATTTGTTGTAGATCGTGTGGTAGGGCAAGGGATTCAGCTACCCATCCTAGAATGATGAGTAATGTGCCTATTGAGGCAGTGGTAGTAGGAGACATTTTAACTTGCTGCTGTTAGTTTTTAAGGATTGTTTCAGTGAGGGTAAATGTGATTACCATACAGTGGGTAAAGTACTTAAAGAATACAGTAAATAGAGTATTACTAGCTACAAATAGGTATAATAGTTACCGTAAGCATTGAATAATACAGTAATTAATACAGCAAATAACACAGTAGGTATACTATTACTAGCTGTGAACAAATAGGTATAATAGTTACCATAAATAGTGAATAGGTATAGCTGGTTATTAGCTAAAATGGGTTCTGTTACAATATTAAGTTCGCTAGATCCTATTGAGGATCACATTTGAGCAATATGAGAGGCGGTATATAGACTAAACATATGGGTATCACAGCGGAGGTTACTTCTAATTGGATATGCAGAGATTTATACATATATTGGAAAATAGATGTTAACTATTTCAGATAGTCTCTACCGTGAATGTGAGAGTTTATTAGATAAGTAGAATATAGATGCATGGGAGGAGCATACCGGTGAGTTTTCAGGTAGCTGTTGTAGTCGGCTGAGTCCTGTTGCTTGGAGATGCTGTGTGCAGGTTGCGGGTGGGTTCTTCTGGTGCCTCGCCGGCGGCTTCTTTTAAGGGTGCAGGCAGGCCCCTCTCACAGCCCCGATTGAGCTGGAGGGCTGAGCGGCTTGGTGGACGGCCCGCTCAGAGCTCGACCCCAGTCGGGGGAGCTAGGATGGAGGATCGCGGCTGCTGTATTTTGTGGAGTGTTTGCTGGCTTCACACTGTGGGCCTCTGCCTAAGGGCCGTGCCAAAGGGCCCTCTGGCGAGGCCCTCAGGCGCGGGCCCGCAAAGGCGCGGGCGCGCCTGATGGCGCTTCTTTTTAAAGCAGGAGATCTGCCCCGGTTGGGCAGATCTCACTTCCGGGTGTCCGACGCTGCTTCCTGGTGCTCCGGCGGCTCTATCCCCTCCTGGGAGAGCCGGTGTTGAGCCGGAGTGCTGGGCAGGCAGAGAGGAGCTCGCGCCCGATGGCGCTTCTTTTTAAAGCAGGAGATCTGCCCCGGTTGGGCAGATCTCACTTCCGGGTGTCCGACGCTGCTTCCTGGTGCTCCGGCGGCTCTATCCCCTCCTGGGAGAGCCGGTGTTGAGCCGGAGTGCTGGGCAGGCAGAGAGGAGCTCGCGCCCGATGGCGCTTCTTTTTAAAGCAGGAGATCTGCCCCGGTTGGGCAGATCTCACTTCCGGGTGTCCGACGCTGCTTCCTGGTGCTCCGGCGGCTCTATCCCCTCCTGGGAGAGCCGGTGTTGAGCCGGAGTGCTGGGCAGGCAGAGAGGAGCTCGATATTGTCGCTGGTCCACTGTAGATATTGCAGCGCTGCGCCAATCTTGCACCACTCTTGCTGCGTTTTCTTCATTACTACCGTGGCTATCCCTGCTCGCAGCAGTTAACTCAATGCTACTGCTGGGTGGGGAAGTGGACTCCCTCTGCGGCTGCGTCGTCTATGGCCGCCCTCTGGACTCCCGCTGCTGTGCATTATCTATGGCTGCCCTCTGAGACCATTATTCTGCGGCTACCCATTGAGACCTTATACCCTCACAATAGCTGCCGCGTGGGTGCGATGTGGGACGGCACGGCGCGCCATACAGCGCTGCATTCTGCACATTCTACAGTGTGCGGGCGCACACTGCATGTTGCACGTTGCCACTGCCACCATTACCCGAGGTACACCTTACCCAGGGCACACCTTTCAAAGCATCCAGCCCTGGGAAAGAGTCACCTCGACCTGATCTCGGCCTCCCCCTCTCCACCACAACACATGTCAGCTTGGGAGGCACCAAGTGTGGCTGACTCATCCTGCTTGTCCTAGGAGAAAACGGAGTTACTTACCTGTAACATGAGTTCTCCGTGGACAGCAGGATAAGTCAGCCACACATACCCGCCCACCTCCCCTTGGAAGGGGCTCGGCCTATGACCAGTGCCCGCCTCCTAGCGGCTAAGGCTCAGCTAGTGACGAACTGGCTAGCTAGGGGCGGGCCGGGGGGCAGGGCCAGTTGGCCCATGCTCAGAAGGGCAAAGCCCTTCTGAGCTATGGAGAGTACTTCCTCCACAGTACTACCTTTTAACTTTCAAAAAGAAGACTATGATAAACTGAGGAAATAGTTAAGAAAAAACTAAAAGGAGCAGCTGCAAAGGTTAAAGGTTGATACCAAGTATGGGCATTGTTTAAAAATACTATCTTGGAAGCTCAGACCATGGTTTAAGAAAGGTGGAAGGAAGGCCAAAAAACTGCCAGCATGGTTTAAAGGTGAGGTCAGAGTGGGTTGTAGCCAAAAAGGCATCTTTTGGGAAATGGAAAGAGGAGCCAAATGACAAAAACGGGAAAACACATAAGCACAGGCAAGTTAGATGTAAGGCACTGATAAGGCAAGCAAAAAGAAAATTTGAAAAAAAAGCTTGCTGTGGAAGCAAAAATGTACAATAAAAGCTTTTTCAAGTACGTCTGTAGTAAAAAACCTGTGAGAGAGTCAGTTGGACCACTAGATGATAGAGGGGTAAAAGGGGCACTAAGGGAGAACAAGGCCATAGCGGAGAATCTGAATGAATTCTTTACTTCAGCCTTTACTGAGGAAGATGCAGGTAAGTTAACCATGCTTGAAATGGTATTTAAGGTGATGTATCAAAAGAATTGAAACAAATTTCGATAAACCGGGAAGATGTATTACAACTATATGATAAATTAAAGAGTAGCAAATCACCCGGATTGGATGGTATGCATCCGAGGGTGCTGACAGAACTGACATATGATGCCGCAGACCTACTATTAGTAATCTGTGAACTATCATTAAAATCATCTGTAGTGGGAAGGAAGTTACGTCAGCAACCGGGATGGCCACAACTTAGCTGAGCTCCTGGCCGATCCCGCATTGTTGGTGGAAAAGAGAGGTGTGAGGTCACCCTCAAACACCCCCAAACTCCCACTAGCATGGAGCAGATTACCGGGAGGGGGAGAATGTCTGTCAGGAAATGGCTGGCGGTGTTTCGATCCTCGTATGCAGCTGATGACACAGAGAGAAGTGAGGAGAGCGCTCCCAAAATGGCTGACAGGAGCATAGGAGAAGCGAAGGATCTGCTGGACACTGAATGGAGCTCCTGGGCTGCGGACACATTAAAGGCATGGCTAGGTGAGCTGCGGGATGATATTAAAACTGAAATCTGTGGGACAAAAAAAGAAATAAAGGCAGTGTTGGGAAAGGTACGGCAGGACGTGGCGGCTCTGGGCTGATGCATGGAGGAAATGGAGGGCTACTTAGACCAGCATGCTGAGCTGATCACTGAGCTGCAAATGAGTTGGAACAAGCTGAGACAAGAACAGGGGCTGCTAAAAGAAAAACTGGAGGACCGGCCACGGCGCAGCAATTTAAGAGTGTGGGGCATATCGGAGGACCCACTTCAGAAAAACTGTATGGGGAATCTACCGTGCATATTTCGAGCCCTATTGAAACTGGAAGGGCCAGACGCTTCAGTTGAGCCAGAGCTCCTACAAATGGACAGAGCACATAGGGGCTTGGGATCAGCAAGGGCAAATAGGCTGCAGGACATTGTGGCCTGCATGAGAAATTACCCAGTGAAAGAAAGGCTGTTAACCTTATCACAAAAACATATTCCACTGAAGTGGGAAGGAAGTACAGTGGAATTATACAATGATCTATCAGCAGAAACCCTGCAACAGAGATGGGAATTGTGGGAAGTCATGGCCTTCCTGAGGAGAGAAGGGATTCGATATAAGTGGCTATTCCCATTTGGACTTAGGTTTACAGCGAAGGGCATTTTGCGTCATGTGAAAACAGCAGCAGAGGCATGGCAAAACCTGAGGGATATCAGGGTGTAAAATATTCCTGCACGAACACCCGGTCTGGGGGACAGTGAAACGACAGCACCACCGAAGGCACCGGAAAAGCAGTGGCAGTGGGTCATGGCCAAAGGCAAGAGATTGAAGAGGCTGTCCAAGGGGATGGAACCAGAGACATCAAAAGCTACTGATGTGCCTTGAGCAGGCATAGGACATTGATGGCCAAAATTGATCATATAGTTGATAATGTAGGCCTGTTGCCTTGAAAAAAAATTTGTTGGCTCTAACAGAGCAGTTGGGGGGTAGATAGGTACATACCAGTTAACTTTGTAAGGGGACTAGAGATGGGAAGGTGTGGGGAGGGAGAAACAGGTTTCATAGAGGGAGGGAGGCGGGAGTCTGGGGTTGGCATTAGCTTCCATAACCATGGGAGTGATTCTGCAAGGGGGGGAAGGGGGCTGAGGAGGCGGAAGGTGATGAAGAAGGGTTGGGGGAAGGGGGGAGAAGCAGAGGGGATGAAGAGAGAAGGGGAGGGGGGGAGGCAACAGTATGCAGACAATGTGCACAATACCACACAGATATAAGGATGGTGTGGGTCGGCTCACTTAATGTGAAGGGGTTGAATACTCCACAAAAGCAACAGCAATTTTTCCGGGAGATAGAGAGGCTTAGGTGGGACATAATACTGGTTCAGGAGACTCACCTTAGGAAGAAAGATGAGTGCTTGTTCCAGAGATCCATATATCCCCAGCAATTTTTCGGAGGTTCTAGGGGGGGGAGGGGGGAGGAAAAAGGGAGGAATGGCAATACAGATTAGGAAGGGGTACGCCTTACAAGTTCAGGAGGTGGCGCAGGATGAGGGAGGCCGGATGGTGCTGTTGCAAGGGGAAAAGGTGACAGTGTTAAACGTGTATGCTCCAAACAAAAGGCAGGCCCATTTGGGAGCGAAGTACGCCGGCTGATACAAGTTATGCAAAGGGAAAGCTACTGATGGGGGGGGGATTCAGTTTGGCCTTGGACCCCAGGAGGGACAAACAGCACATGGTAGGCAGTGGGGGGGAGGGGGAGGGTAGGAGTACACGGCTCCTAACAAGCATAATGCAGCGATACCAACTAGCGGAGGTCTGGAGGGAATAGAATAGGGAGAGACAAGATTATACCTTTTTCTCTCATCCACACAACACATATGCCCAAATTTATTACATACTGGTGGACAGGGGGTGAGAGCTGCAGGTGGGCAAGGTGGACATAGGAACCATTACGTGGTCCAATAATGCCCCAGTATGGGGGAAGATAAGGGATGGTACGTGGGAAGGAGAGACAAGATTCTGGCACCTTAATGAAAGTCTGCTTAAACGAGAAGAGGTGGTCACGGATGTATGGAAGTATATCTGTGATTACTGTCAAGACAATGACACAGGAAAGGTGGGGGAAGTGGTATTATGGGAAGGAGTAAAAGCGGTGGTTTGGGGGTGTTTGATTATGTGGGCCACACGCTTATAAAGAAAAGGGTAGAGCAAAAGAAGAATTTACAGCAGGACATTCGATTAGTGGCAGATCAATATAAACCAAGGAGCATGCATAAAGGGCTGCAGAATTTAAACCACTTGTGGATGGAATTACAGAAATTGCAGGTAGAAGCAATAGCATGCTGGGAAGCTATTAGCATGCAAATTGAAGAAGAAGGCAATGGTGGCAACCGTCACAGCCATTAAGGGGGAGATGGGAGACACATTGCAAGAGGAAGATCTTATTGGGGATAGGTTTTGGAGGTTTTACAGAACTCTGTACACTAAAGAAATGGGGACTACCAGTGAGCATGGGGAAAAATATTTGAAAGGAGTGACCTTACCCACCTTGGAAGAGGATGTTCAAGCTAAGCTGGAAGCTGAGATCATAGGGGAGGAGGGAGGAGTGGTCTAGTGGTTAGGACAGGGTACTTCAGACCGGAGGGCCAGGAGTTCAAGTCCCACCTGGGGACAGCAATCTCAGGCCGGAGGGACTGGGATTTCTAGTCCTATAGGCACTCCTTGTGGTCTTGGGCAAGCCACTTAACCCTCCATTGCCCATGTTCCCTATAAGTATTAGCGTATGTGTCTCATATCCCCTCGTGTTAAATGTATCCCCCAATTGACCGCTTTGACCCGGTGAAAAGCAGGATATAAATACAGCTAAAATAAATAAATAAAAAAAGGGGAGGAATTTAAGGAAGTAATTTAGACTCTAGCTAATGAGAAAGCTCTGGGATTGGATGGGCTATCAGGGAGTTTCTATGAAGTTTTCATAGGTGAGTTGGTGGGTATGATGGGGAGAGTCTTCAATAGCATCGGGGGGTGGGGAGGGAGGAGAGAATTTATCATCTGATATGTTAACAGCGGGGATTACAATCCTCCCGAAAGCAGGCAAAGACTCTATGCAGGGTGGATCCTACCGCTCCATTTCCCTCTTAAATGTGGATGTCAAGAATTGATTAGCCAGGTGGATGCCCCAATTGATAGATCCAGATCAGATGGAGTTTATCAGAGGGTGACAGGCATCAGACAATATTAAGAGAGTAGTAAATGGGGTGTGGTGGGCCCGTCAGCAGAAGGAAGGGGCGATGTTACCATCGATTGACACCGAAAAGGCATTTGATCGCGCATACTATGGATTCCTATTTTTAGTTTGAAGAAGATGGGGTTTGGGCCCTGATACCTCGATTGGGTTCAGACCCTATTCAAGGACCCGAAGGCACGAGTGAAACTTAATGGCCATTGCATGCCTCCCTTCCCCCTAGAGCAGAGTACACGTCAGGGGTGTCCCATGTCACCATTACTATTCGCCTTGGTGGTGGAACCTCTAGCGCAGGTGATACGGGATAGCGAGGCCATTAAGAAGGTGGAAGTGGCTGGGAAACAGCATAAAATATCATTATTTACAGACGACCTTATGATAATGGTGGTCAGTCCAACACAGACATTAACTAGCATGCTAGAGGCTCTGCAACAATATGGGGCAGTGTCTGGCTTCAAAATGAACATCGATAAGACAGAGGCTTTAAGTATCAATCTGGTCAGGGAGACCCTGGGCAGATTGAAGGCTCATTTCTCCTTTAAGTGGGCACCAAGATCCATTCAATAACTGGAGGTACGCATAATGGCAAATCCCACTCACTTGTATGAGGCTAACCATCCAGAGGTGTGGCGAACTATTGAGAGGGATCTCAGAGACTGGATGGGACAGGAAATATCCTGGTTGGGACAAGTTGCGACTATTAAAATGGATATTCTACCGAGTGTTGTATTATTTTCAGGCTCTACCAATAGAAGTCGCCGTGGGGCGCTTAAGAGAGTTCCAACAGAAGGTGTTTCATTTTATCTGGAAGATGAAGCCACCAAGGGTAGCCAGGACAATGCTCTATAGATCCAGGGAAGAAGGGGGGTTGGGGGTCCTGGACTTTCAAGCGTATTTCTGGGCTGACTAAATTCAACACCTAATGGACTGGTGAGAGGGGGGAGAATGGAAGCACTATGTGACCATGGAACAGGCTGCAGTTAGAGGTTGTCCAGTGGGATCCCTCCCATAATTAAACCAGGTTGAGAAAGCCCTTACCCGGGAAGGGAACCCATATGTTCATCATATATTGCAGATATGGGATAGAGTGTTCAAGAAAATAGAGGGTCGGAGAGTATGAGAGTTCTTGATAATGAGACCCATATGCTATACGAAGGAATTCAAGCCAGGAATGGAATGGGGGGTATACAAATGTTGGGAGAGGGCAAGATTGAAATGGTTTTACCAATTTTTAGATGGGGGGGGGGATGGGTTCCCTTTGAAGATTTGCAGGAGGACTATGGGCTACACGGGGACGACCTATTCCAATACAGGCAAGTGATACACTACCTAGGTCATACGTTGGGGAAGGAGGGCATGGGGAAATAGTATATTGAACTGGAGGTCATATGGTTTGGGAGGAGGAATTCTAGGGATTGATTTCGGCCCTATATAGGGCAGTTAGGGGGACCAATTGGCTTAAACATAGATATAGGGGGACAGGGAGAATGACTTGGGGGGGGGGGGAATGGATCAGAAGCAGTGGAAGGGCATCTTGGATCAGGTTAGAAGGGCACCCATATTGGTAGCCATTTGGGAAAACTGGTATAAGGTGCTCATGCAAAGGTACTACACACCACTCCGATTACATGCTATGTTCCCAGGAACCTCTAAGAGTGTGGCAGGAGTGTGGTGGGGAAGGGTCTTTCTTCCATCTCCGGTGGACATGTCCTAAGGTGGCACAATTTTGGGAGATGGTGAAAACTTGGATCTATGATTAGTCAGGGTAGTCGAAGGGTTGGGTCCCTGTCTGTATTTGTTGGGAGGAGGGGATCTGGAGAGTTGTGGAAGGTACTGAAACAGATCATGGCCTGCCTATGTGCGACTAAGTGCAAAATAGCTCATAAATGGAAACAACTAGAGCCACCTTTGCTGGAAAATTGTGAGGGGAGGTTGCGACAAGTGATTCTTACGGAAAAGCTGATGGCACACTGCAAGCAGCACCTGGGAATGGGGGCAGTACTAATTTATCTGAGATGGGGGAGAGGGGAGTGCGGGATTTAGGGGGGGCATTGGAGGGTTTCTTATAAAACAACTATCAATATTGTGCAAAATAGAGAATTTGGAATACCAAATGTATGCACTTATGGTGTCGCTTGACAGAGATCTATTAACAAAAATGAAAATTATCACAGCATATACCGATAGCAGTAATATCAAGGATAACAACAAAAGAATGAATGGAGAAGACACAGTTTGGATCTAGACAAAAGTATTTCTTCAGCGGCGGCTTAATATGTATAATTACACAGGTACACTACCAAAAAACTGCCTCCAGTTTTGCAACTGATTCCTATAGATTTTGGGGTGCTGAATCCAGGAAAAATAGCCAAAATGTTCCATCACGTCACGTTTTCTTGCAAAATTAGATTTCTTACCCATATAAGGAATGTTCACATAATTTCTTTTTAGCCGACTGCAGTTTATTTTCTTGGCCCAAAATAGAGGTTGTAATGGTTAACTAACTAGAAACACTCCCTCATGATATTTTAGAGTGTTTTGTATTCATTTTATACATTAACAGGACAATTGGGAGGCGGGGGGCTAAATCCAGTACTCGCGCTGGCGCATGTTCTTTCCTGTTCGCCTCGCCTCGTTCGCTCGCTCAAACACGGTGGTTGCGACATGAACGTTCCTGTCAAATTTCAGTTTCTTGCAAGTTCATTATTACCTTTTGTTTGCTCAGTCGTAATCCAGCTTTATTCCGAAGTGGTTCACTACAGTTGTAGTTTGCAGTGCTGTGTATTTGTGATGGCTCACAGAGTCAGAGGTTGCGTCAACTCTCCGGACAGTTTTTGTTTTATTTGTGGGGAATATACCGTGAAAAAGCGGCAGAGGAACATTTCTGCATTTATTAAAAAAGTATATTTCGCCTATTTCGGTTTGAAGTTAAGCGATCAAGACAAACTGTGGGCTCCTCACAAAGTGTGCAAGACATGTGAGGAAGATCTACGCATATGGATGAAAGGTAAAAAACAAGCATTTCGTTTTGGAATACCTATGATGTGGCGTGAACAAAGAGACCACAGCAGTGACTGCTATCTTTGCTCTTGCATTGTGAAGGGATACAACTTAAAAAATAAGAACGTAATAAGTTACCCCAACCTTCCCTCAGCAATTAGGCCTATGCCTCATAGCAACGAAGTACCTGTGCCTGAACCACCAAAATCTTTGGATCATATTTGTGTGGACGGTTCTGATCATGATGAGACTCATCAGATGGCTTTTCCCGATGAGTCCAGTACTTCCGAGTTTGAAACTGAACCAGATCCGAAACCTGAACTTTTCTCTCAAGCTGAATTGAATGATTTAGTCCGGGATTTAGGACTCCCAAAAGATGCTGCCCAACTGCTAGGTTCTCGGCTTAAGCAGAAAAATCTATTGTCACCAGGAACAACGTTTTATTGGTACCGCAACCGCGAGACACAATTTTTGAAGTATTTCAGCAAAGAGGAAGATTTGGTATTTTGCAACGATATATACGGAGTGATGGAAAAGTTTAAACTCAAGTATGATCCTGCTGAATGGCGGCTGTTCATTGATTCGTCAAAAGACAGCATAAAAGGTGTTCTTCTTCATAATGGCAACACATTCGCTTCAGTTCCTATTGCTCACTCTGTTATTCTCCAAGAAAAATACGAGAATTTGGCCCTGATTCTTCAGAAGATTCGTTATGATGAGCATAAGTGGATGATTTGTGGAGACTTTAAAATTCTATCCATGCTATTAGGGCAGCAATCCGGTTTCACCAAATATCCCTGCTTCCTTTGCTTGTGGGATAGCCGGGCCCGCAACCTACACTGGGGGAAAAAAGACTGGCCAATTCGGGAGTATTTGAGACCCGGTGAGAAAAATGTTCTTCATGAGAGCTTGGTACCTCGTGATAAAATTCTATTACCACCTCTCCACATTAAGTTGGGTCTCATTAAGCAATTCATCAAGTCCCTTCCAAAAGATGGTGAGTGCTTTCGGTACCTTTGCTCAAAGTTCCCCCGACTTTCTGAAGCAAAGCTAAAGGAAGGAGTGTTTGTTGGTCCTGATATAAGGAAACTCATTTCAGATGGAGCATTCGCTGAAACAATGTCTGAGAAGGAAAAAGAAGCCTGGGATTCCTTCAAGGATGTTGTTCTCAAATTCTTGGGGAACAGGCGGGATGAGAACTATAAGGATATTGTTGCCAGGATGCTCAATGCCTTCAAAGAACAAGGCTGTAACATGAGCCTGAAAGTCCATTTCTTGCACTCCCATGTGAACTACTTTCCCGAAAACTTGGGGGCGTACAGTGAAGAACAAGGTGAAAGGTTTCACCAGGACATCAAGGACGCAGAGAGAAGGTACCAAGGAAGATGGAATGGAACACCACTATGATGGCTGATTTCTGCTGGTTGCTGCTGCGGGAAACCCCAGATGAAAAATACGCCAAGCAGCGCACCAAGAGAAGCATTCGGGGGAAGAAGAAACGGGCCCACCAGGAGATTGATTGACCCAAGAATGACTTTAAAATCTAAACTGTGTTGACAAATATCGTGTTTTTACTAAACTTTGAAATAAAAATTTGCTAGTTATTACCACAGTGTCAGATCTCATTTATTAGAATTTTATTTTCACACCATCGGGTGTTTGTCTTCATGTATTGCAATGGTGCGGTTTGCGTTTTCTATTCTTACATACATACCTGTACAACATTTTTTGCACATTTCTTTGCTTTGCTTTGTGTCTAACCTCGCTCTTATATGCTCAATGTTTGTGCACATGTATGTGGCTGTTTTAAGTGCAGACAATTTTGCTACCATCACAGTGTGTTTTGTTGACATTACTCTATTCTTATGTGCTGCCTTGTTACAATTTTCTTTATTCTTATTTGAATAACTACTAAACAATTAGTATAAAGAATTCATCCACGAAACATTTATCTCGATCGCACTCAATCTGAAACGTTCACCTCAAACTGCTAACCCAATGTAGCAAAAAATCTGTACGTGATGGAGCAAATTGGTTACCAGATTTGGATTCAGCGCACCAAAAAACGTAAAAATCAATCGAAACATTAGAGGCAGTTTAAAAAAAATTTTTTTTAGTGTACCTGTGTTATTTATTGTTCATACATTGAGTTTACTATGTGATCTCCAGGAACAAGCAGGAATGTAGTCTTCACATATGGTATCGTCGGTACCGACGGAGCCTGCGCGGGAACGCTCCCCAGCATCCAATTAGAAAGCTTTTGGGAGCATCCCACAGCGCCTGCATGCTGCCTTCCCGCCTTTCCCAACTGCCTCTCTCCAGTTCTTCGTTTTCCACGGAGCCAGCAGGTCATTTTCCTGTCACCGCAGATATCCCGTATTTTTCATTCTTTTTTGTGGTAGCGTCTGCCTTCCTCGACGCTATACCGGTACTGCCGGTTCTTTCTTCTTTATTTCTAAAAAAAAAATAATAATTCTAATCTTTTATCTGGATTTTCCAGCCTTTTTTCTCTCGGGTGCCACGTGCCATTTTGGGCACTAGGCCCAATTTTTCCTCAACATGGAAAAACGCACTTCGGGTTTTAAAAAGTGTTCCAAGTGTGGCGGTACCATCTCCGTCACCGACACTCACAAGTGGTGCCTCAAATGTTTAGGTCCTGACCATTCTATCTCGGAGTGTGTTGCCTGTGGGATGATGTCAAAGAGGGGTCGGCAGAACCGAGCTGCTAAGCTTAGTACCCTTTTTCCCTCCGATGCAGCATCTGTGGCATCGACATCTTCCAGGGCTTCGTCTTCCTCCCATGGATCTCAGGTAACCATACATAAATCAGGCCGGTCCTCAAAGGGTAGATCTCCTTCCAAGCATCGAGATGCCTCTGGTGTTGCCATTGAGGGACTTGTACCGGCAAAATTGCCCCGGCGGGAGGCTTCGGCTTCCAAAGCACTATCGGGACTCCAGGATGTTCTCGAGGCCTCAACCTCGGCAGAACTACTGGTGCCATGCTCTGGGGTACCGGCCGCTTCGTCCGGCACCGACACCCAGGCATTGGCAGCGTCAATTGACCAGAGATTCCTGGCTATTGAGCGCAGTCTGGCGGCTCTCCTTGCGGCATCGGTGCCTTCGGGACCGCTTCAGACGGTTCAACCGGTATCGACACCGGTTCCGGCACCGATATCGGTACCAGTACCGACAGCATTGACATCGGCGAGTGTGCTACCAACACCGAGTCATGCTATTTCCTCTGGTATCGACAGGTCGGTACCGGACCCCTCCGGTACCGACTTCGATCGGTACCGGTATCGTGCTTTACAAGAGCACCCAGACAGAAGATATTTTGAATCCTCCGATGACTCTGAGGACTCTGTCAGCTCTGTTGATGCCGGAGTACTTCTCTCTGAGGAGCCTTCTTCTCCTAAACGTAGGATGTCTCCTCCATATATGTTTCCCCTGTTATCATTCCAAGTTGTACTACCTGTTCTCCAGGACCAAGCAGGAAGTCAGTCCTCACATATGGGTGACGTCGGCGCCGACGGAGCCCTCGCGGAGCAATTTTCCCCAGCTTTCAAAGAAAGCCTTTGGGAATTGCAGCACGCATGCGCGGTCCCCTTCCCGCCCAAGGGTGCCATCTTAGCCAGTCTTCTTTTTTCCACGGAGCCCTACAGACGTGCCCGTCTTGTCCCCGCTGAAAAAGTTGATTTTTTCGTGATTTATTTCTATTTTTTCTTTGGTTCGACGCCGGTCTCTTTCCCGCCCGGACTCGCGAGGCCATTGCGAGTCCTTCTGTTATTTTTCGGTTTTTCTGATTTTCTGTCAGTTTCGTTTTCGGTTTTTCGCTGGCAGCCCGGTCCTTTGACCTTGCAGGGGCCCTTTTTCCCCCGATGGCTGCCAGTGGTTTCAAGCGGTGTGTTCAGTGTGACAGAAATATGTCACTCACTGACACACATGATAATTGCCTCCGCTGCCTTGGCCCGGATCACGAGGAACTGATCTGTGGGGCCTGCAGCAAAATGTCCTCCAAAGCGTTAAGGAGTCGGCGGCATCAGCGGGAACGAATCTTCGCTGATCCCACCCGTACCCGGACCTCGTCGGAGGCCTCGGCGTCCAGAGGTTCCAGCTCTGACCATCGCCGGAGTTCCTCCGACAGGGGTTCTCTCCCTCCGGGGACCATCATCGGAAGGTGAAACCCGCGAGGGCGGCGTCGGTGGACGCTCCTGGTTCCGCGAGGGCCAGGTCGCATAGCCCCGATAGCCGTCCCGGGTCTTTGGAGAAGGAACATCTCCCGAAGCGACCTCGTCTGGAGTCGGAGTTGCCTGCTCGGGTAAGTCCTGTAGTCCTCCTGGACTCGCCTCCGAGGGGTCCGACGTCGGGCCCGACGCCGTCGGGGCCCGAGTCGGGGGCTGCTGGGTCACCTGAGGTCGGACTCAGGTTGACGGCCTTGGAGAGCAGACTATCTGCCTTCATGGACCAGCAGCGGGCACTGATCGCTAGCCTCGCTGGTGCCTCTGCCCCGACCGCCGGGACGTCGACGTCTAAGTCGACCCCGGAGACCGAGCCGATCCTCGAGTCCATGCGGGCTCGAGTCGATCCTCGGTCGAGGTCACCCTCGGCCTCCCGTTCGGGACCGAGGTCGTCGACGCCGACTCCCTCGGCGTCGGGGCGGCCGACGCCTCCGCCCGCCCGAACCGACCCCACCGATTCCTCCTCGGAGTCATCCTGGGAGTCTGAAGAGGAAGAGTCACCTGATTCATTTCGGACTCGGTGTGTCCCCTCGGACTCGCCTGAGTCCGAACCTCGGAAACAGTCCCCTCCGGAGGATGCCCGGTTCTCGGACTTCGTCAGGGATATGGCCAAGGCTTTGGCCTTCCCTGCGGATCCCGAGGAGGAGCCTCGAGCCGAAGAGCTCGACGCCCTTCAGTACGACTCTCCCGCCAGGGAGCACTTTACTGTACCGGTTCCTCCCATGCTGGAACGACTACTCTTCCGCATGTGGGAGAGTCCGGCCTCGTCGCCGGTTTTAAGCAAGCGGGTCGATTCCATCTATCGAGTCCGCAAGAGTCCTGGCTTCCAAAAAGCACAGCTACCGCACCATTCCATGGTGGTGGAATCGGCCATGCATAGGCTTAAGAGCCAGAAGATGCACTCCTCGGTGCCTCCTGGCAGGGAGGTCCGCAACCTGGATGGCCTCGGTAAGAAGTGTTTCCAGGGCTCCATGCTTGCTTGTTGGGTCCAGACCTACCAGCTCTACATGGGCATGTATCTCAGAGACCTGGCTAAAGAGATAGCCGGATTCTCCGCTGGGCTGTCCGAGGAACCTTTGCGGAGGTTCCTAGCCTTGACAACTGGTATTCGGGAATGCTCCAAATTCATGTCTCGAGCAGCCTATGATGGCTTTGAAGCATCGGCACGAGTGGCCGCAGCCGGCATCGGTGCCCGCCGACAGGCTTGGCTTCAGTCGTCTGACCTTGAACCCTGGGTACAGGACAAGTTGGTCGATGTCCCGTGCCGAGGTGAGAACCTCTTTGGCAAGCCCATGGCTGAAAAGGCTGCACAGATCGAGACGGAGACTCTCACCAGAACTAGGCTTTCTAGGAAGACCTCCGCCCCTTCCCAGAAGAAGAAGGGCTCGGGAAAGAAGTCCTTTTACCCGAGAAAGGCGGCTGCCTATAAACACTACCCTCAATATCAGGCCTCCGCAGCTCCCCAACAGGGTCAGCAGGCCAAGGGACGGGGTAACGGGTCCCGTAGGCAGCAAGCCCCCAAGCCTGCACCACCGGCCCCTGCTCAGCAGGGTGGGGGTTTTTGACTTCATCAGCATAGCCTCTCCCCCTCAGCTGGTTCCTCCCAGCACAGGAGGCCGGCTGGTTCACTTTGCCCACAGGTGGTCCAACATCACTTCAGATGCCTGGGTGCTTCATGTTGTGAGAGAAGGCTATCTTCTCCACTTCCACCAGGTCCCTCCCTCCTATTTCCCGGGAGAACCTCCACGACTCCCTCTGCACAGGGACTTACTCCTTCAGGAGTTAGCAAGTCTTCTTCAGGAACAGGCTGTGGAACCGGTGCCCCACCACCTGAGGGGTCAAGGCTTCTATTCCCGGTATTTCCTAATACCAAAAAAGAACGGGAGGCCTCCGACCCATCCTGGACTTGCGCAACCTCAACAAGTTCCTCGTCAGGGAGAAGTTCAAGATGCTTACCCTTGGAATCCTTCTGCCCTACCTCCAGCAGGGAGATTGGCTATGCTCCTTGGATCTAAAGGATGCCTACACGCACATCCTCATCCACCCAAGCCACCGCCAATACCTAAGGTTTGTGGTGGCAGGAAATCATTACCAGTACAGAGTACTGCCCTTTGGCCTATCCTCCGCACCACGAGTATTCACAAAATGTCTCGCGGTGGTGGCGGCTTATCTCCGGCTTCACGGCCTCTATGTCTTTCCGTACCTCGACGACTGGCTCATCAGAGCATCGTCCTCTCCAGAAGTCACAAATGCCACACACCGCACTGTGACTCTTCTGCAGTACTTGGGCTTTGTCATAAACTTCGCAAAGTCCACTTTGCTCCCCTCGCAAGATCTCGAGTTCATCGGCGCAAGACTGCACACTCTTCAGGCACGAGCTTTCCTGCCTCTCGACAGGGCTCAACGGCTCATGGCCCAGACAACCGTGGTTTCCACTCCTGCTGCAATTAGCGGTAGAGGATCCGTTCCCTCTGGGGTTTCAACCGGATCTCCTAACACAGGATCAGGGGTCCCTGCTACACCCCAACCTCAGATCTCTACATCTGATGGCCTGGCTGCTGAAAGGGTAGTCCTTGCTCCCCTTCTACTGCCGGCAGAGGTGGAAGAGGTCGTCCTGGCTTCTCGGCGACCTTCTACCTGCAAATGCTACGCCCTTAAATGGCGTCGCTTTTCCGCTTGGTGTGCCCAGCAGTCTCAGGATCCCTTCTCCTGCTCGGTGTCGGTGATCTTGCAGTACTTGCTCTACCTCTCTAATCTGGGACTTAAGTCCAACTCCATCAAAGTTCACCTCAGTGCTCTTTCAGCACATCATGTGCCGGTGGACGGCAGACCTCTTTCCAGCGACCCTCTCGTAGCGAGGTTTCTCCGAGGTCTCCTTCTGCTTAAACCACCTCTGCGCCCGCCAGCACCTGACTGGGATCTGAATGTGGTTTTACAGCGGATCACCTGTCCGCCTTTTGAACCTATGGCTACCTGTTCTCTCCGTTTTCTTTCTTGGAAAACTTTATTCCTGATAGCCCTCACTTCCGCAAGACGCGTAAGTGAATTGCAGGCCCTCGTGTCTGATCCCCCTTACACTCGGTTCTACAAAAATAGGGTAGTCCTACGGACTCACCCAAAATTTCTTCCAAAAGTGGTCTCCCCTTTTCACATCAATCAGGAGGTGGTACTTCCGACCTTCTTTCCCAGGCCACACTCCAGCCGAGCTGAAATGGTCCTGCATACCCTGGACTGTAGAAGGGCATTGAACTTCTACCTTGACCTTACGCGGGAGCACGGTAAAGCTGCTCAGCTTTTTGTGTCTTTTGACCCCAATAAATTGGGGCTCCCGGTCTCCAAGCGTACTCTGTCCATCTGGGTTGCTGACTGTATCGCTTGGGCTTATGGGGCAGCCGGACTCTCGTTAGAAAGTCGAGTCACGGCTCATTGTGTTCGGGCGAAGGCTACGTCAGTGGCTTACCTCCGCTCTGTTCCGTTGGCAGACATCTGCCGGGCCGCTACTTGGTCTTCGAGCCAGACTTTTGCGGTCCACTACTGCCTCGAGAGGGAGTCCCGCAGGGACAGTGCTTTCGGACAGGCAGTTCTCCGAAATCTCTTCGAGGTTTGAGCAACTCCTACCCTCCATCCCGGATGGGGGCTACCGGTGGGTAATATTTCAGTGAAGATTCCTTCCTTCTGTACCGCTGAGCTAGAGGGAGCTCATTTTTGTGCTTAGGGTCTCCGGTAGCCTTAAGCTTGGGAGTCCCATATGTGAGGACTGACTTCCTGCTTGGTCCTGGAGAAAGCGTAGTTACTCACCTGTAACAGGTGTTCTCCAGGAGCAGCAGGAATCAGTCCTCACAACCCTCCCTCCTCCCCTTGGAGTTGCAATCATCTGCTTTAGTTTTTTTGCAAATTTTTATGCTGTCTTTTAGCTATGTCATCTGACTGGCTAAGATGGCACCCTTGGGCGGGAAGGGGACCGCGCATGCGCGCTGCAATTCCCAAAGGCTTTCTTTGAAAGCTGGGGAAAATTGCTCCGCGAGGGCTCCGTCGGCGCCGACGTCACCCATATGTGAGGACTGATTCCTGCTGCTCCTGGAGAACACCTGTTACAGGTGAGTAACTACGCTTTCACTGTAAGCGCAAAGTAGGCTCTTCCTACCTTGCTCAAAATTGTTGTCTGTAAACCGCGCTGATTTTAAAGAGCGCGGTATATAAAAGCATTTAATAAATAAATAAATATCCTTTCAGGATTTCATCAGGGAGGTGGCTAGAGGTCTTTCCATCACAGTGGCTCCTGAAACAGAGCCCAGAGCAAAGGAGTTGGAAATTTTGCAATATCCTAAAGCTCCCAAGGAAGCGGCTACTTTGCCTATTCATGAGATCTTGCATGATCTCATGTTAAGAATGTGGGAAACACCTCTTACCACCTCTCCTCATTCCCGTAGGCTGGATACCATGTATCGAGTGCCTCCTTGTCCTGGATTTCAGAAAACTCAGTTGCCACACCACTCCATAGTGGTGGAATCAGCTATGAGAAGGATCAAGAGTGCAAAAAGACGTGCTTCTAATCCTCCAGGACATGAATGTAGGACTCTTGATGCTTTTGGGCGTCGAACCTTCCAGGCCTCTATGCTTTCTGCCAGGATTAGTCCCTACATCTTATACATGGGAATGTTCCTTAAGGAGGTTACAGGAGATCTAGAGCTTATGAGCCCTCTCCTTCCTGATGATAAGAGGCAGGATATCTTACACTTGTCAAACATGCCCAGGATGTTTCCAAGTTTGTTAATCGTGCAGCTTTTGACTGCTTTGAGTGCATAAGCAGAACCTCTGCCATTGCCATAGGTGCTTGTAGGATTGCCTGGCTCCAGGCATCTGACTTAGAACTCTGGGTACAGGACAAACTGGGGAATATCCCTTGCACAGGCGAAAATCTCTTTGGCAAAAATTGGCAAGAGAAAGCTAATGAGCTGGATGCTGATAACACCACTTTGGATAGACTATCCAAGGCTACAGCTGATCCTGCAAGGAGAAAATCCTACAAGAAACCATTCTTCTCTAAAAAGAAGAGGTTTTACCCCTCCTATACCCAGCAATTGCATTCTGCAGGTCAGTCTGCCCGAAAGGGACAGCAGCCCCCAAAGCAAAGGAAATCAAAGACTGCTAAGCCTCAACCGGCCCAGCAGACTCAGCCTCCACAGGGGCTTTGACTCCCATCTAGAGAACTTGGCCTTCCTGGCCCTGAACGGACCAGAGCCTTCCACCATCCCAGGAAGGTTGTGTCATTTTGCCCCCAAATGGGGGCAGATAACAGCAGAAGAATGGACTCTTTCCATTGTAAGAGAGGGGTACAAGCTTCATTTCTTCAACATGCCCCCTCTTACAGTGGTAAGACAGTTCAATTCTCAGGCTTCACTCAACACTCAGTTGGGTCAAAAGGTCAGTTTACTTCTTGCCCATGGGGCAATCGAAGACGTACCCATTTCCCAACAGGGTACAGGGTTTTACTCCCCTTATTTCCTTATCCCAAAGAAAACAGGGGGACACAGACCTATTTTAGACCTCAGAGAATTGAACAAATTCCTGTTCCAAGAGAAATTCAAGATGATTTCTCTGGGAACTCTGCTGCCATACCTTCAGAGTCAGGATTGGCTTTGTTCTCTAGATCTCAAGGATGCGTACACTCATGTTCTCATCCATCCAACTCACCGAAGATTCCTTTGTTTTCTTTTTCAAGGAATACCAATACAGGGTGCTTCCTTTTGGCCTGGCCTCAGCACAAAGGGTGTTTACGAAATGCATGGCTGTAGTGGCAGCATTTCTTTGCACTAGGAATATTCATCTTCCCCTACTTAGACGACTGGCTCATTCGAGCCCCATCAGAGTCAGAGGCCAGAATTTCCCTATCTTGCACAATGCGTATCCTTCAGTATTTGGGCCTGGTCATAAACATCCCAAAATCCAGCCTAACTCCCACTCAGTCTCTAGAGTTTATAGGAGCTTTGCTGGATACCAGAAAAGCAAGGGCCTATCCTCCACAGGCCCGCTGCCTTCGCATTGTGCAGTTAGCCTTCCAGGCAGTGTTAAAAACTCATCTCACTGCTCGGGAAATGTTACAACTCCTAAGCCACATGGCATCTACCGTGCACGTGGTTCCCTATGCTCGCCTCCATATGAGAGTAGCTCAATGGACTCTATCCACTCAGTGGACTCAGGCATCAGGCTGCCTATCAGACAAAATAGCAAACACAAGTCGCCTTATTTTGTCTCTACAATGGTGGCAGTCAACCCAAAATCTGTTGATGGGGTCCCCTTTCCAGCAACCCCTACCCCAGGTCACTCTAACAACAGACGCCTCACAGGTGGATTGGGGAGCTCATCTGCAAGATCTCTCAACCCAAGGCACCTGGACTCCACAGGAGACCCACTTACATAACAATCTCCTAGAACTCAGAGCAATCTTCCTTGCTCTTCGAGTGTTCCATACCCAGCTCAGCTACAAGACAGTCCTGATTCAGACGGACAATCAAGTAGCTATGTTCTATCAGATCAAGCAGGGAGGAACAGGCTCTCTGTCGCTTTGCAACAAAACTTTGTGACTATGGGCCCTCGCCAGAGAGCACCAGATTCATCTCCTTGCGGTGTATCTGCCAGGCATTCAAAACTCTTGGGCAGACAGTCTCAGTCGAGTTCTGCTTCCACAGACATGGTCTCTCCATGCAGACCAGGTAGCAAAAATTTTTCAAATTTGGGGAACTCCGGACATAGACCTCTTTGCAAGTCCGTTGAATGCCAAACTTCCCCGGTTCTGTTCCAGAATTCCGGCTCAGGGTTCTCAGGCCAGGGATGCTTTCCTCCTCCATTGGGGTCAGGACTTCCTATATGCCTTTCCACCCATTCCCCTAATTCCCAAAACCCTATTCAAGCTTCAGAGAGACAAAGGCCACATGATTCTCATAGCTCCACATTGGCCACGGCAGGTGTGGTACCCTCTACTCCTGCATCTCTCTCAAGCTCCATCTCTGGAGTTAGGATCTGCTCCAGATCTCCTGTCTCAGGAGGACGGGATGTTGTGGCATCCCAATCCCCACTCTCTGCATCTCAGGGCTTGGTTGCTGAGAGCCTAGACCTTCATGGTCTTAACCTTTCTCAACAAGTAAAGGATGTCCTTTGTGCTTCTAGGAAACCTTCCACAAGATGCTCGTATGCTTTCAAGTGGAAAAGGTTTTCCATATGGTGTTTGCAAAAGGGTCTTCACCCCTCTGCGATACCTCTGGAATCATTACTGGAGTATCTCCTTCATTTATTTAATGCAGGACTTAAGATTAACTCAGTAAGAGTCCATTTAAGTGCTATTTCAGCTTCTTTAAAGCCTTTAAATGGACAGCCTATTTCCTCTCATCCTCTCATAGCGAGATTTATGAGAGGCCTTCTTCTAACTAAGCCTCCCATTAGGCCACCTCTAGTGGCATGGGACCTGAATCTAGTTCTTGGGCAGCTCATGAAGCTGCCTTTTGAACCTTTAGCTACTACCTCCTTGAAATTCCTTTCCTGGAAAGTTATCTTTCTCATTGCAATCACATCAGCACGTCGCATCAGTGAATTGCAAGCATTAGTGGCTGATCCTCCTTACATGAGGTTCCATCATGATAAGGTGGTCCTTAGGACTCATCCACACTTTATGCCAAAGGTGGTCTCACCTTTTCATTTAAACCAAGCCGTTTACCTGCCTGTATTTTTTCCAAGGCCTCATGCT
The DNA here is from genome assembly GCA_033557465.1 of Ichthyophis bannanicus. Lineage (NCBI taxonomy): Eukaryota > Metazoa > Chordata > Amphibia > Gymnophiona > Ichthyophiidae > Ichthyophis > Ichthyophis bannanicus. The sequence continues at coordinate 72,164,635 of CM066034.1, forward strand.
TCAAATGCAGAAAGGAATCTTCATACTTTGGACTGTAAAAGAGCATTTGCCTTTTACTTACAGAGGACACAGCAACATAGAAAGTCCTCTCAACTCTTTGTTGCTTTCGATCCTTCTCATTTGGGACTTCCAGTCTCCAAGAGAACATTATCCAACTGGATTGCACAGTGTATTTCTTTTGCCTATCAGAGTAAGAACCTTTCTCTGGAAGGCCATGTCACAGTTCACAATGTGAGAGCCATGGCAGCCTCAATGGCTCATCTACACTCTGTGTCTATTGATGACATCTGTCGAGCAGCTACTTGGGCCTCGGTTCATACCTTCACAGCCCATTACTGCTTAGATAAGGACTCCCACCGGGGTGCCTTGTTTGGTCAGGCTGTTCTACAACACCTGTTCCATACTTAATCAACTCCTACCCACCTTTCCCGGTAGGATGCCAGAGATCCATGGGGGGGAGTGGAGCCCTTTTACAGGGGCACACAGCTTCTGGGGTCTCTCCCTGGCATCGGTAGCTAGGGAGTCCCCATATGTGAAGACTACATTCCTGCTTGTTCCTGGAGATAGCATAGTTACTCACCTGTAACAGGCGATCTCTGGGAACAGCAGGAATTTAGTCTTCACAACCCACCCACCTCCCCTAGGAGTTGTATCTCTTTTCTTTTCTTTCCCTCTCTCTCTCTTTGTCTCAGCTTTAAAACTCGACTGGAGAGAGGCAGTTGGGGAAGGTAGCATGCAGGCGCTGTGGGATGCTCCCAAAAGCTTTCTAATTGGACGCTGGGGAGCATTCCTGCGCAGGCTCCATAGGTACCGACGATACCATATGTGAAGACTAAATTCCTGCTGTTCCCGGAGATCACCTGTTACAGGTGAGTAACTATGCTTTACACTGATGCACCAGATGTTCTTACAGTTTTTGTATAAATCTTACAAGGCAATGTATAAGTATTGGAAATATGGATATTAAAACTTAAATTAAAAAAAAATCATCTGTAGTACCTGAAGATTGGAGAATGATCAATGAATGCAATTTTTTTAAATGGGTTCCAGGGATGATCCAGGAAACCACAGACTGGTGAACCTGATGTCAGTACCAGGCAAAATGGTAGAAACCATTATAAAGAATAAAATTCCTGATCGGTCCTCCAGTTTAGTCCTCCACAATCGGGTAGTGCACCTCCTCCTGCAGCCTGGAGACTGGACCAATCAAATCTTCTGTAGTATATATGCAGACGGAGCTCCCAGAAGCCCCCAGTGTGTCCAGTCTCCTTGCAGCTTGAGGACGTGTGTGCCCTTTCTGGGCACACTTAGTGACACTTGAGGGAGCAACACTAGTTAGTTAGTTCTTTTTGGGGTTTGTTTTATCTCCTTCTTTCATTACCATTTATTTCCTAGGTAGCTGTTTCTTAAAAAAAAAAAAAAAAAAAGACATAGACACAGGGGACCTCCCGGGGTGAGAAGCCAGTCCTGCATTGGGCTCCTGCCTTCCCCCCGGTGTATTTGTACAGCCTCGGTTGAGCTCTCCCCTAGGCTGTACGGGGAAGAGCCATACCTGGTCCAGCATTGTCTGTCATTCTGAGCAGCTGGCTGATATCCTGTGCTGATTTCCTGCACTGGTAGGATTTTTCATTTCCTTACCTTTATCGGGTACTGCAGCTCCCTCCCGTTCCTATTTTCAGCGGGTCTGTCAGCTCCCCAGCCTCCCGATTTCCTGTTTTTCGTGTTTTTTCCACTTTGCCCTTCATTTGGGTCCGTTTCTTTTATTTTCACTTTTCTTGGGTTGCCTTTGTATTTTCGCGCCGTTTTTTACCGCGGGTGAACAAGTGCGGCGGCCATTTTGAATCTCTAAAAGGGACTTTTCAGTGGCACTTTTTAACACTTGTGCACGGGTTCCCCTGGCCTTTTTGGGGTTTCTTATGCTGGCGATTTTGCTCAGGGCACTCCTGGGATTCTAGGGAGTATTTTATTTTCTTCAAAAAAAAAAAAAAAAAAAAGGGTTTAAAGACAATACTGAGTTACATAGGGTTGGTCCCTTTGGTGTGGGCTTCCCTGTTTCTGCTCCCTTCTCTCCCGATTGGCGGAAGGTTGTCCACAGATGGCTGCCAAACCGCAGTGCGTGATCTGTGGGTCCCGAAGGGGTGCGGTGTCTGACTCGGGCATCTGCAGGGGCTGTGCCTCAGCTTCCTCAGACCTGGAACATTCTCTTGAACTGAAGGAACTGCCTGTCCCTGGTGACACCTCTCTAACGGGGGAGAGTGTCCCTTCGGCGGGCGTCCACCCGTCTGGTTCGCTGCCGCCATCCAATGGGTCTGTCCCTGAGTTGCAGCAGGCGGCTCTAGTAGCGCCACCTGTAGATTTTTCCCCAGATTTCGTTCTCCTCATGCATCAGGCTTTCCGCTTGAGCCGGTCCGGTCAGTTGCCGGAGGCTTGGCCCGCTTCTCTCCCCTCTTGTTCCTCAGGGGAGGGTCAGCGGCCTTCTCAGCCGGCTGTCAAGAGGCTCAGGTTGGTGGACCAGGATCAGGACACCTCTTGTTTTCCTGATGCTGAGGCGGAGGGTGATCCTGAGACAGAGGCTGATGAGTTGGAGGACGGGGAGATCCCGGAGCCGGAAGATCAGGCTCGGATTATTTGCGTGTTTCGTAGGGACGAGCTGGTCCCTTTGATCACGGAGTCCCTTCAAACTCTTAACCTAGCCGTGGTTCGGCCTCTGGAGGAGGAGGGTTTGGAAGACCCTCTCATTCAGGCGGTCAGGGACGCCCAGGTGGTGTTCCCTGTACACCGGGTTGTTGAGCAAATGATCCATTCTGAGTGGGATCAACCGGAATCCGGTTTGAAGGGAGTTCGGACCATGAATCGTCTTTACCCCCTGGCCGACAAGGACAAGGACTTGTTTAAGTCTCCGCGGGTTGATGCTGCAGTATCGGCGGTGACTAAGAAAACCACCATCCCGGTTGAGGGCGCTGCGGCCTTAAAGAATGCCCAGGATAAGAAGGTTGATAATTTGTTAAAGCAAGCCTTCGATACAAACGCCTTGTCCCTGCAAGCCTCCATTTGTGGGGCGTGGGTTGCTCGGGCTTGTTTACGTTGGTCACAGCATCTGCGCTCAGGTTCCGGACTGGACCAGCAGGGGTTACTGGAAGTTACCCGCATGGAGTCCGGATCAGCTTACTTGGCGGATATGCTTTATGATTTAATCCGATCCTTAGCTAATAGTATGGCCTCCGTGGTGGCGGCGCGTCGGTCCATCTGGTTACGCAACTGGGCAGCCGACGGTTCTTCCAAGTCTCGCCTCAGTAAGCTGCCCTTTAAGGGCAGATTGTTGTTTGGTGAGGCTCTAGACAAGTTGGTAAAGGATCTCGGTGAGTCTAAGGGTGGTAGGCTGCCGGAAGATAAGCCTAAGCTCAATAGATCGTCGCCCTCGACGCGCGGTCAGTTTAGGGATTTTCACAGGTTTCGTTCTTCCCGACTGTGGGCTTCGCAGCGCGGTCGCTTTGGAGCCCGTTATCAAGGGTTTCGTGGTTTCAGAGGAGCAGGATGAGGCTTCTCCGGAGCCGCCTCTTCCTCGTCCTCTTCCTTTAATCGCAAACCACAATGAAGCGAGGCGGGCTCTAGAGGGAAGCCCGGTTATCGGGGCACGTTTGCGCGATTTTCTTCCTTCTTGGGCCCAGATTACGTCAGATCAGTGGGTGTTGCAGATTATCAAAGAGGGTTACGCGCTGGAGTTTGCTTGCCCGCTTCAAGATTCCTTTGTGATGTCACCCAGCAAGGGAGCGCAAAAGACGCGGGACATCCGCGTGACTCTGGATCGGCTACTCTCACTGGGTGCCGTAGTTCCAGTCCCTCCTTTGGAAAGAGGCACCGGTCGCTACTCCATCTATTTTGTGGTTCCCAAAAAGGGCAGTTCTCTTCGGCCAATATTAGATCTCAAGGGCGTGAATCGCGCTCTCAAGGTACCGCACTTCCGGATGGAGACCCTGCAGTCAGTCATTGTCGCAGTACGTCAAGGAGAGTTTCTAACGTCCCTCGATCTCTCCGAGGCCTATCTACACATTCCCATCCGGACGTCTCATCAACGGTTTCTCCGCTTCGCATTTCCATGGGGCCACTTCCAATTTCGGGCCATGCCGTTTGGTCTCGCCACGGCTCCCCGAACCTTCACAAAGGTGATGGTAGTGGTCGCGGCGGCCTTGCGCAAAGAGGGCATCCTAGTCCACCCGTATCTCGACGACTGGTTGATTCGGGCAAAGTCCAGTCGAGAGTGTGTGCAGGTCACGGACAAGGTGGTGGCTCTGTTGCGATCCCTCGGCTGGGTGGTGAACGAATGCAAGAGTTGTCTGTGCCCAACTCAGGAACTCGAGTACCTGGGAGTGCGCTTCGACACGGCGCGGGGCTTGGTGTGCTTGCCGGAGCGCCGTGTTCTGGCTTTGCGGACTCTTGTCCGCTTCTTCAGGGGGATGCCCGCTCCGTCCGCGTGGTGGTACCTGCGGCTCCTCGGTACGATGGCAGCGACCTTGGAGGTGGTGCCTTGGGCGCGCTTCCATATGCATCCGCTCCAGAGTGCCCTGCTGCGTCGTTGGTCCAACCAGTTCGACTCGCTGAGCAGGAGATTGCCTTGCCCGAAGACGGTTCGCCGATCGCTCCGGTGGTGGCTCTCCTCCGAGAACCTGACGCGGGGGGTTCCCTTGGAGCCTCCGCTTTGGGTCCCGTTCACAACGGATGCCAGCTTATCCGGCTGGGGTGCTCACTGCGAGACCCGCTTCGCTCAGGGAGTATGGTCTCCCCTGGAGGCCTCTTGGTCGATCAACCGGCTCGAGTTGCGGGCGGTGCGACTGGCCCTATTAGCCCTCGAAGCCCTAGTCCTCGGCCGTCCGGTGCGAGTCCTCTCGGACAATGCGACCACAGTAGCTTACATCAATCGCCAAGGGGGCAACGGCAGCATAGCCCTGGAATCGGAGGCGACGGCTTTATTCAATTGGGTGCAGACTCATCTTCCAGCGATCTTGGCAGCGCATATTGCAGGCGCAGAAAATGTTCAGCCGATTTTCTCAGCAGAGTGCGGGTAGACCCCGGAGAGTGGGAGCTCAACCCGCAGGTTTACGCGCAAATAGTTCATCGGTGGGGGCCGCCTATCATGGACCTCATGGCGACGTTTCAGTCGGCCAAGACGGGGCGCTTCTTCAGCAGGCGAAGAGAACGCATGTCCGAGGGGCTCGACACTCTCATTCAACCATGGCCCACGTCCGGTCTTCTTTATGTCTTTCCTCCGTGGGCTCTGATCGGACGGGTCGTTCAACGCATCGAGAGTCACCGGGGTCGAGTGTTGCTGGTAGCTCCGGATTGGCCCAGGAGGCCCTGGTATGCCGACCTAGTCAGGCTGCGAGACGGTGTTCCTTGGCTCTTGCCCGCGTGGCCGGATCTTCTTCTTCAGGGACCCTTGCGAATGCCCCAAGTGGGTCGATTCTCGCTTACGGTTTGGCCATTGAGAGGGCTCGGTTGAAAAAGAAGGGTTACTCCCCCGCGGTGATTGCCACCCTTCTGCGGGCGAGGAAAACGTCCACTTCTCTTACTTATGTTCGGATATGGAGAATCTTTGAAGACTGGTGCTCCCGCCGTGGAGTCCGTGCAGCGACGGTTTCCGTGCCCGTCGTTTTAAGTTTTCTTCAGGATGGTTTTGATAAGGGCCTTGCTGCTAGCTCCCTGAAAGTCCAGCTGGCGGCTATCTCCTGTTATCGCGGCAAAGTTTTGGGCCGTCCCCTCGGGTCTCATCCGGACGTGCGGCGTTTTCTTACGGCGGTATTTCATTTGCGGCCTTCCCGCAGGATCTTCGTTCCTCCGTGGGACTTGAATCTCGTGCTGCGGGCCCTGGTTCGCGAACCTTTTGAGCCCCTGAGTAGGGCGTCTCTAAAAGATCTCACGCTGAAGACGGTTTTTCTCGTGGCCATCTGCTCGGCACGCCGTATTTCTGATCTACAGGCGCTGTCCTGCCGGGCACCCTTTTTGTCTTTTTCTCAGGATCGGGTGGTTCTCCGTCCGGTCCCTTCCTTTTTGCCAAAGGTGGTTTCTCCTTTTCACGTAAATCAGACAGTGTTCCTTCCGGTGCTGCCTTCGGACTCCGTTGGGACTGTGGACAAGGGTCTTCACCGTCTCGATGTGGGTCGTGTGCTTCGTCGTTATTTGAAGGCTACCGAATCTTTTCGAAAGACCGACCGATTGTTCGTGCTCTTTGGTGGTGCACGAAAGGGGGAAGCGGCGGCTAAAGCCTCCATTGCCAGATGGCTCAAAGAAGCAATCGCGTCCGCGTATCTGTTGCAGAGGCGGCCAGTTCCGGAGGGGATCCGAGCCCATTCCACAAGGGCTCAAGCGACCTCTTGGGCGGAGTATAGCCTAGTTCCGCCAGCGGACATCTGTAAGGCGGCCACTTGGTCGTCATTACATGCTTTCAGTAAACACTATCGGTTGGATGTGTCAGCCGCTCGGGATTCCTGTTTTGGTTCGGCGGTTCTGCGCGCCGGATGGCAAGGTCCCGCCCGGTGTTGACTGCTCTGTTACATCCCGATTGTGGAGGACTAAACTGGAGGACTGATCAGGAAATGGAAACTACACTAACCTGGTAATTGTAGTTCCTGGAGGGTCCAGTTTAGTCCTCCTTCCCTCCCGACTATCAGATAATTTAGTGCGGCGCGCTTTTCCGAACGGTTTGGTCATAAGACAGTTTTCTCCTTTCCGTTCTGCCTTCCTTGCGGCCGCGCTCTTTGCAAGTGCTATTCCTTTTCGTCGATTTCAGTCAGCTCTTTGGGGATTTTCGCTGTGGGCTGTCTTTTGATACCGGGGCGTCGTTGGAGGCGCGGTGCAGTGTTCTGGCTTCCTCGTTTGGGGAGGGGGTTGATATTTATTAAGGGGAGCGAGTTTATTCTTTAAATCTGCATTTTTTTCTATTACTCTAATGTGTTGCTTCGTTAAGTTTGCTTTGTTACTAGTACACTGGGGGCTTCTGGGAGCTCCGTCTGCATATATACTACAGAAGATTTGATTGGTCCAGTCTCCAGGCTGCAGGAGGAGGTGCACTACCCGATTGTGGAGGACTAAACTGGACCCTCCAGGAACTACAATTACCAGGTTAGTGTAATTTCCATTTACTGAACATGTAAATAGTCATAGTTTAATGGGAGACAGACAACTTGGATTTAGCCAAGGAAAATCTTGTCTTACTAACCTGTTATATTTTTTGAAGGTGTGAATAAAAAGGTAGATAAAGGTGAGCCGGTTGATATAGTGTATCTGGATTTTCAGGAAGCCTTTGATAAGGCTTGTTACCCACCCTCCCCCCCCTCCTCCCCGCCAATCCATAACTTGACACTCTGAGAAGCCAGATAATATAGGTTAAAATCTGGGACTCCTAAGCCTCCTCTGCGACATGCACTATATAAAACCTGATGCGATACACAAGAAGAGAGTCTCTGCCAAATGAAGTCAAAGACTCATCTTTGGAGCCGCCAAAGCTCATGAGGGGAGACCGCCACTGGGAATCCCTGAAAAAGATATTAAAAAAAACGTGGTAAAACATTCATTTTTATACTTGCCATGCGGCCAAGCCAAGAAAGCTCCCCATAATGCCATTAAGCCAAATCCTTTTCCACCTCCTGCAGTATGGCACATGTCTGTGCAGCACTGCATACATCTTGCAGCACTATATAAATGCTCAGTAGTAGTAGTAGTAGTAGTAAGGCCGGATAATTGGCTTGATACATTCCCTCTGGTGACCACAGAATACTTCTACTGATCATTCTACATGAAGAAACTCGTTCACAGTGAGTTAATAACAAAAATAAATTAAGTATTTTGCCTGACTTTCGTCAATCCAATAAAGTGACCAATAACAGAGCCTTTTCCCACTATGCACCCATAATCTGGAATGAACTCCCGACTAATTTAAGAGAAAACACTGACTTTCCCTCCTTCCGTAAAAAACTAAAAACCCATCTCTTTAGGAAATATTTTGATACCCTTACATCTTTCCCTGACAATGTCCAATCGCAACCAATGCCTTAAATATAGAACCCCTTCCTCCTCCTTCCCCCATCCGGCTTCTCCATAAAATAGTCTACTTGATCATCTACATCATATTGTATATTGTAACATAGTAATGTCTCTGATTCTTTGTATATAGTTAATCATTATTATCTGTATATAGTTGAACTGTTACATGTATCTGATTCTGTTCTATGTAAACTGCCTTTGATCTGTTGGAAAAAGCAGTATAAAAATTACGAATAAATAAATAAATAAAATGCATACCCCTAAATATGGCAAGGAATCTCGGGCCCAATTGAAGGGATACGCCTGCCGAAGCTAGAGTTCCTCTGACCTCCCAAGAGAGACATTAAACACTTCCGTTTTGTCCCAATTTATCCGAAATCCTGAGAGGACCACAAACCAGTGAAGTTTGTGCATAAGCACAAGCAATGACAGCATTGGATGGGTCAAAGCAAAAAGAAGGTCATCAGCAAAAAGCGCAATCTTGTGCTGGTCACCCGCCACCGACACTCCCACTATATCTGCATTTGCTCGAATAGTACATGCAAGAGGATCCATAACAAGCGCGAATAACAGAGGGATCAAGGGGCACCCCTGCCTAGTGCCCCTCTGAAGGTCAAAAAATGCAGAGTGCCCTCCATTAACCCTCACCAAAGCTCGCGGATCAGTATACAGCGCGTGTACCCAAGTCATAAATTGTGGACCCACATGATCTAAAACACCGAACAGAAAGTCCCAATGGACATGATCAAACACCTTTTTGGCATCAGTAGCCAGCAGCAAAGTTGCCATCTGCTCCTTACATGTCCGCTAAACAAGTGGAAGAACCCGCCTGATGTTATCTCCCATCTGGTTTCCCTGAACAAAGCCTGCCTGATCTGGGTGAATCAACCCAGGTAACAAGGGTCCAAGCCTATTAACCAGTACTTTATCCAATAATTTTGCATCTGTGTTGAGAAGAGATACGGGTTGGTATGACCTGCGAACCGTAGGGTCACACCTAGGCTTTGGGATCACTGATATAGCCGCGTCCCCAAGGAACCTTGGCAAGCTTGCCCCCTACAAAACCTCATTAAAGACCCTGAGAAGGAGCAACATAAGAATCAGGGCTAGTTTTTTATAGAAGAGGCCAGTGAATCCATCTAAGCGAGGGGCCTTTCCCATTGGGAGGCCCTTGATAGCGAATGCCAGCTCCTTCTCCCCAATAGTCCCATCCAACCTGGCCCTATCTTTCTTCCCCAGACAGGCCAGACTCCCCACCCCCTGAATATATGCCTGCACCTGAGCTGGAGAGATCCCCTTCTCCCACTGATACAGATGTCGGTAGAACTGCGCAGAGACTCTCTAATCTCCAGTCTCTTAAAAAGCATACGGTCTCGTTCATCCTTTAATTTAGCCACTTGAGTAGCACATTCCCGCGCTTGCAACTTATGCACCAATAGCTTTCCTGATTTGTTATCAAATTCATAGTACAGCTGGTTTACATGCTGGAGTTGAAAGGAGACCCAGTCTATTTGCGTTGCCTTAAGCTCTAATCGTGTTACCTCTGGTTGCGCTTGTATGCGTCTATCCACCAACCACCTTACCATCCCCTATGAACGAACAAAATATAATCAACGAACCTGCAACAGAGCTTTCGAACTATACGCACCCTCCCTCTAGAACTCATTACCGAGCCAAATCAGAAACACTGGTGATCTATCCGCGTTCCGGAAACAACTAAAAACCATCCTCTTTCATGAATACCTTGGACCAGGAACAGACAACCTTCACTGACAATCCACAGTCTTTCTGCTAAATCCCCAAAATATCCTATAATAGACTCATGTCTATTGTCTAAGTCTTTACTATCTGTTCGGATCATCAATGTTGGCCCCCCGGTGATGGCTCTCCCCCCCCTCTCTATAATGATTACTGTCCACCCCCCCCCCTCTTTGTTAAACCACTTTGACCCGGTGAAAAGCGGTATATAAATGCAGTTAAATAAAGAAATAAAAATAAATAAATCCCCAGATGCCTTATGTTGCCGCTCCAATTGCTCAAACTATTGCTCTAAAATCTGAGTTCGCTCCACCTATTCCTGTTTACCCCAGGCCCCCAGCTAGATCAACTTACCCCGTACTACAGCTTTCAACCCATCCCACAACGGGCCCAATCCCACCTCTCCGGTATCATTGAACTCAAGATAATCTTTGATAGTATCTTCTAATGTCCTTACCACATCCGCTTGCTGCATTAAGGCCTCATTGAGTTGCCAGAAGGGTCACTGCCTCTCTCAGAGTCTCCCCCAAATACTGCCCAAACTGGCGCATGGTCTGACCAAGTGATAGATCCCACCTCTGTGCCCTCCAGCTTGTCAGTACAATACTGAGCACCCAGCAGATAGTCGATGCGACTATTATTATCATGCACCGCCAAATAAAAAGTATAATCCTGAGATGTAGGATGGGCTATGCGCCACAATTCTGCCAAGTCCCAAGCTCTTACACATTTATTAAGTCCCCAATCACTCTGACTTGGGACTCCTGCCCCAACCTGATCCTGGGATCGATCCTTCTTCGCGTCGAACACTGCATTGCAGTCTCCCGCCACTCTCAGGTCTCCCCGCACCAGACCCTCTAGCCATCCTCCCAGGGACTCCTAGAACTCCTGACTATCAACGTTAGTGCCATAAATTTTCAAAAACATGGTCTCTATGCCACTTAATTCCCTCCATACTAATAGGGCCCTTCCGTCCCTCCTATGCTCCACCCCTCCCAGCTGAAAAGGGACATCCCCCTGGATCAATGTAGCAACACCCTCCCCTCTTCCGCCCCGAGTCTGTCCCCGCGAAATACACCTGAGGATAGGCACTAGGACATACCAAGCACTCATCCTTACTAAGCAGATGTCTCTTGTATAAACGCAATTTGCCAGCCCCAGCACTTAAGATCATTATAAAGTAGATTATGCTTTTGTGGTATTGAGGCCCTTGACATTCAGAGAACCTATTCAAAATCCTTGTGTCCCGTCACCAAGTGGCAGACCATCACCTGTTGAGTGTAATCCCCATTTCTCGACCTTAGCCCCTCCCTCACCCCCCCACATTGCAGAGTAAACCTCCACCTTCAGATATGAGGAAGTGACTCCCTGGAAATGTCCTGCCATACTGTTGGACATCTGTGACACCTCCCCACCCATGTCTCCCCCTGCATCATCTCATACACACCTTCATACCACATTCTTCCCTCCAGTCCCCCTGCCTTCCTCCCCACTCGCAGTTAGCTCATGCACTCCATCCATCCTTACTCCCTTGGCCCACCCTGCCCCCCTTCGAGTCCCATCAACTCCCCCCCACACACATATCCAAATAAACCATTGCTTGGCAACATCAAACAATAAGAACATTAGGAACCTTATCAGTGCAGTATAACTGAAAGTCCAGCCAAAAGAAAGTCCCCATTGGGTCAGCTATTACCACAAACTGGAGCAAAAGCTTGTCAGTTCCCCACATCCATCTGGTCGCCGCTGCCAGTCTTCACGAGGTTTCACTGACCCTTCACCCTATACCTCAGACGTTGTCCATTATTAGTAGATCTCCAGGAACAAGCAGGAATGTAATCTTCACATATGGGTGACATCGGTACCAAACGCTCCCCAGCGTCCAATAGGAAAGCCTTTGGGAGCACTCCACTGCTCCTGCGTGACTGCCTTTCTGCCTTCCAACTCCCTCTCTTCAGTTTCCTTACCATTCCTTCTAGATGTATCCCATGTCTACAGCTTCTGTGTTGTCTGTCTTGACTAGATTGTAAACTCTGATGAGTAGGGACTGTCTTTTACATGTGTCTGTGCAGCGTTGTGTATGTCTTGTAGCGCTATACAAATGTTCAGTAGTAGTAGTAGTAGTAGTTCTTCATTTTCCGCAGAGCCAGCAGGAAGCAAATTCTGTCACCACAGAAAATTCTCTTTTTTTGTTGTTGTTTTTTTGTGGTTAGCGTCTGCCTTCCCATTGACACCAGCACTGTCTTGACACCGCCGCTTCCCTTATTCTTTCTTTTATCTTTTCTTTTGCTAGTAAAAAAAAAAAGGGAAATTAGACTTACCTGCTAATTGTTGTTCCTTGAGGAACTCCAGTTCAGTCCCGCACCTCTAGGTAGTTTACCTCCTCTCACAGCTTGGAGACTGGGCATGTCAGAATCTTGAAGCCACCCCATACATACGGCTGGCACCTCCCACCAGCCCCCAGTGACCTATTGACAAAGCAGAACTAAAGGAGCAATAAATAAGTAACACAATTGTTGACCAAATACTTTAACCACATATCTAAACCAACTGTTCCCCCTCCGCTAACAGAGGAGACTGTTCCCCCCATTGCCGGAGAAGATAAAGAGACTGCGCAACAGCTTGCAACCAAAACAAAATTAGAAATAGGTGGCTAGAACTAAATTGAGCCGCCCTAGGCTTAACGCTATCACACGCTTATACTGTATATATCGCAAATAAACAGACTGTGAATTGACAATCCGGGTGGGATCAGGGACTGAACTGGAGTTCCTCAAGGAACAACAATTAGCAGGTAAGTCTAATTTCTCTTTCCTTATCATCCCTCCAGTTCAGTCCCGCACCTCTGGGATGTAACAGAGCAGTAACTTAATGGGAGGGACCTGACAAACCGGCATGCAAAACCGCCGATCCGAAGCAGGCATCCCCTGCCGCCTGAATGTCCAGATGATAATGCTTACTGAAAGTATTCAAAGAAGACCATGTAGCTGCCCTGCAAATCTCCACTGGAGGAACCAAAGTGTACTCTGCCCAAGAAGTAGCTTGAGCCCTCGTAGAATGCACCCGCAAACTTACAGGAACCTGACGACCCTGTAACATATAAGCAGAAGAAATCGCTTCACGGACCCATCTGGAAATGGAAGCCTTTGCCGCCGCTTTGCCCTTGCGTGGCCCTCCAAAGAGTACAAACAAGTGATCAGATCTGCGAAAAGGTTCCAATGCTTTAAGATAATGCCAAAGAACCCTTTTTACATCTAGTGAGCGCAGCGCACGGTCAGAGACACTGTCCTCCGCCGCCTGTAAAATGGACGACACTGGCTGACCTACATGAAAAGCTGAAACTACCTTTGGCAGAAAGGATGGAACCGTATGCAAAACAACCTTATCTCGAAAAAAGGTAAGAAAGGGTTCTCGACAAGAGAGAGCCTGCAACTCCAAGATTCGACGAGCAGAACAGATGGCTATGAGAAAAACCGCCTTCAACGTCAAATCCTTCAACGAGGTCTGACCTAAAGGCTCAGAAAGCACCTTTGTCAATGCCCCCAAAACCAAGATGAGATCCCAGGGAGGAATCACCACTCTTCTCGGAGGATGAAGACGAGATACTGCCCGCAAGAAACGTAACACATCCGGATGAGAGCCTAAGGAAGCACCCTGAATCTTACCATGATAACAAGCAATAGCCACCAGCTGGACTCTTAACGAACTAGCTGCTAAACCCTTATCAAAACCATCTTGCAAAAAAGCCAGCACTTCCGGAATAGAAGCTGACGCCGGTCATCGCTTTCTTGCATCGCACCAAGCCTCAAAGTTACGCCAAACGCGCACATAGGTTAGAGAAGTCTACCTCTTTCTGGCTGAAAGCGATGTAGAGATTACCACTCCGGAATAGCCCTTCTTCATTAGCCTCACCCTTTCAATGGCCAAGCCGTAAGCAAGAATCAATTCACTTGTGGCATTCGCAGCAGCCCCTGAAGAAGAAGATTGTCCCGTACCGGAAGATGCCGGGGACGACCATCCAGGAGCCACACTAGGTCGGTGTACTACAGATGTCGTGGCCAATCCGAAGCTATTAAGAGAACGCACCCCTGATGAGACTCGATGCGCTGAATTACTCGATCTATGAGAGCCCAAGGAGGAAAGCATAGAGCAGCCCCTCCACGGACCACTGCTGCAACAAGGCATCCAGACCTTAGGACATTGTTTCTCGCCTCCTGCTGTAAAAGTGACTCACCTTGGTGGAGCACCAGGTAGCCAGCAGATCCATAATGGGTGTACCCCACATGTGGACTATCTAAGCGAAGATCTCTGCACGAAGGTCCCACTCTCCGGGATCCACTCGCACCTGACTGAGATAGTCCACTGTCACATTGTCTACTCCTGTAATGTGCGCCGCCGAGAGCGCCTGAAGTCAAGGTTCCACCCAATTGAACAAGTCTTCCGCTTCTTTCTCTAGTGCCGTGCTGCCCATACCGCCCTGCCAATTGACATACGTCACTGCGGAGGCATTGTCCGACAAGACTCAGACTGATCGGCCTAGGAGATTGGTTTCGAACTCTCTGAGCGCCAGCGCTATCGCCCTCAACTCTAGGCGATTGACCATTGAGCTTTCTGAGTGCTGCAGCCTCCCTGTGCGAACAATCCCCCACAATGAGCTCCGCAGCCCGACAGACTGGCGTCGGTTAGGACTGGAACCCTGTGGGTGCTCGAGAGGCATGCCTGTGGCTAAATTTTCTGGATGGAGCCACCACAGAAGGGCCTTCCTGACCCCTGCTGGGCAGGACAGGCATGTTGTCAAGGAGTCCTCCTGATGAGACCAGCGACAAAGTAAGGACTTCTGTAACGGTCGCATATGCGCCCTTGCCCAAGGCACTACCTCCAGAGTGGCTGCCATCGTCCCCAGCACCTGAAAATACTGCCAGGCTGTTGGCACTGCACATTTCAGAAAACTGCGCATCAAATGACGAAGTTTTTGTGCTCGATGTTCCAGTAGAAACACTGATCCCACTCGAGTGTCGAACCAAACTCCCAAATATTTCAGAACCTGAGAGGGCATCAATTGGCTCTTGGCCACCTTGACTACCCAGCCGAGGCTTTCCAGAAGCTGTACCACTCTGGCAGTAGCCTGTACACTCTCTGCTCTGGACTTGGCTCGGATGAGCCAATCGTCTAGATAAGAGTGTACTAACAGCCCTTCCTTGCGCAATGCTGCTGCCACTACTACCATCACTTTGGTGAATGATCGAGGCGCTGTAGCGAGACTGAACGGTAATGCCTGAAATTGAAAATGTCCTTGAGGCACCGCAAAGCAAAGGAAGCGCTGATGGGCTTCTCTGATTTGAATGTGCAGATACGCTTCAGTGAGGTCGAGAGACGTTAGGAACTCTCCTTTTCGCACTGCCATAATGACAGATCGCAACATTTCCATGCAAAAATGAGGCACCCGAAGCACCGGTTCACTCCCTTGAGATCCAGAATAGGACGAAATGTTCCCTCTCTCTTGGGGACCACAAAATAAATGGAGTAGTGACCGCAGCTGAGCTGGTCTGGCGGCACCGGAACTACTGCCCTCAGCTGCAATAATTGAGCGAGTGTCTCCGCTACCGCCAATCCCCTGCTCTACCCCTGCATGGAGACCGAACAAAGGAATCGACTATCGGTCGGGCAAGTTTGAGAGCATACCCCTTGGCGAATGATCTCCAACACCCAACTGTCTGAAGTTATCTGGACCCAGGCTGGAAGAAACTCCCGCAACCGTCCTCCTATGGGCTGAACTGCAGCCTGGGCCCTCCTCGCTTCATTGGGACTTCTTGAAACCTGAGGGCGAGGGATTTGCAAAACCTCGGCCCGCTGCTCAAAATCCTCTAAACGCTTGACCTCAAGAGGGAAACCTCCATCTTTGGAAACTACCCAGCCAGGAGGTTCGAAAACTACGAAAATCGTGTGCCTGCCCTCGCGAAGGAGCTGGCCCCGACTGGGCCTTGGCTTATCTCCGGCAAACGACCTCCCTTGGATTCCCCTAAGTCCTTGACCAGCTTGTCCAAATCCTCACCAAACAAGAGCTTCCCCTTGAACAGAAGCTTGCTTAGTCGTGAGTTGGAGGAACTATCAGCTGCAAATTCCATAACCAAAGATAACATCGAGCTGCCACGAGGGAAGCCATGCTATTGGACGGTCCTCTAATGAGGTCATAATGAAGGTCTGCCAGGTAAGCCGCTCCGGATTCTAGCCTAGTTACGGCTGCCACCTGTTCCTGCGACTGTTCTGCAGGAAGCTGTAGGCGCTGCGACCATCGTAGACACGCTCTTGCTATCCAAGCCCTACAAATGGATGCTTGAAGGGATAAGGCATTAACTTTGAAGGCCAGCTTTAACAAGGAATTCACTTTGCGGTCCTGTCCATCCTTCAGAGCCGCACTGCTCTGTACTGGAATTGTGGTCTTCTTGGTGACCGCCGACACCACGGCATCTATACGGGGAGAACGAAAGGACTCCCGTTCCCGATCGGACAAGGGATAAAGTCGAGTCATGGACTGGACCCCCCTTAACCCTGACTCTGGAAGGTCCCACTCATCTTGAATCATCTGCCTGACCACACGGTGGACCGGAAAAACCGCCTGTGTCTTGCGAACTGCCTGGATTATAGGGTCCTCCACCGACTCCTCGTCCATCGGCTGATCCACCACAAGATTAAGAGCCTGAAGGGATTCCGTTATCAAAGCTGGCAGCTCTTCTCTACGAAATACTCTAATAATCCGAGCCTGGTCCTCAGGCTCTGGAATCTCACCTTCCTCCAGGTCCTCTGCTGCTGCATCTGGATCGTCTAAATCATCGCCGTCCAGCCAGGCCAATAAGGCTGGTTGTTCCTCTACAGACCGAGCTCTCTTTGCTGGTTTCCCTAAGGAAGCCTCAGCCTTTTCTGTCAAGGGGCCAGTCCCTCCGGCTCCTAGGCCCGAGAGATCCTCAGCGACCCCTTGCTGTCACAAACAATAGGCTTGATGTAACAAGAGAACAAAGTCTGGAGAGAAACCAGGCAGAATCCCTCCCCCTATAATAGGAGGCATTGAAGGAAGTGGAACTGACGGAGCCGCCCCTTGCGGAGAGACGGGAGTCTCCAACAGAGCACTCACCTCCACTGAGGCCTGAGCCCCTTGCGTAGTTGATGAACCTTCCTTAGGCTTTTCCTGAAGTTCCTGCTCCATGCTAAGCGCTTCCGCGAAACGAACATCACTGCAACAACCGCAGCAACAAAAAACACGCCAACCCACTACAGCAGCAGAAATACAACAACGGCGACCAAACACCCCACCGCTCCAAGGAATCAACATTGAAACACAGCTTGGCACCCAAACACCAGGTACTCTCACAGAACATGCCACCTTTCTTAGCCCCTATCTACCTCCTCACTCCTCTCCTGACCCTCTACCCCTCCCCCACAGGCACACTCAATAACCTACTCTGGCCTAACATCACAGCAGCACAACCCACACACACCTACAACCCTAAACAAAACCACTCTCACACACGGCATACACCAACCCACACCCCCAACCCCTCAAACTATCACCACCTCTCCATCTCACTAATAAACGCACGCTCAGTCAGAAATAAGTACCACATGCTCCAGGACCTAATCACAACTAAGAAGATAGACATCCTATGTGTAACAGAAACCTGGCTAACAGATACCGACACAGTGATAATGAACCAGCTAACCCCAAAAGGATACAACCTCCATCACTGCTCCCGGGCACACACCAAAGGAGGAGGTGTAGCCATCATAGCAAAAGCCGACCTCCACCTCAGGATCCATTCTTCAGAAACCACCAATGAAACAGATCTCCTCACCCTCACCAATAAACACCTTTCAATATGCCCAATCTACTGTGTGCCTACCACAAGCACTGACCTACCAAGGATACTACAATTCATATCTGAGAGCACCAGCTCGGCAAAGGAGCAAATCATCCTAAGAGACTTCAACCTCCCATCACTTCAAGAAGAACAAACAGCAACCTTCATCACCGCCATGACAGCAATGAATCTGGTACAGATCATACAAGAACCCACACACGAAAAAGGAAATGCACTGGACCTCATATTCCTAAACTCCCTAACTGCCTCCTCATGTAAGAACCCACAGATCTCGCCTGTACCTTGGTCAGACCACTACCTCATTGCCATATCCCACACCTACCAACATATGACCAATAAGGAAGACGGACACCACACTAGATTTAAAACATTTAACAAAGAGGACTTCTTAGCACAAACTCTACCCAAACTACAAACAAACTCCAGTAACATCGATGACCTAATTCACAACTGGAATACCACGATCTCCACTGTGTCCGAAGCGCCGACAAACAAAGCCATCACCAGACCTACTTCCACAAAGGCCAGATGGTTCACTCCCAGTCTCCGAAAGCTAAAAACAAAACTCAGAAGAACCGAAAGAAAAAGGAGAAAAACCAAAAACGACAGTGACAAAACAAAATACCTATATGAACTCAACGCATACCACTTTGAGACCGACAAAGCAAAAAAAACCTACCACATGAAAATCATAAACACATCCATAAATAAACCTCGTGAACTCTTTCAGATTATCAAAAAACTGACAAAAGCACCCAATAACTCTAACCACCTACCGAAGATTCTACCAGAGCTACTGGGCCGACAATACAAACAGCTCCAACAACCTCAAAACCCACATTTGAACGCCGAGGCAACTACAACAAACCACCACCCCAACATGCACAGTGACTGGACCACCTTCAAAGAAACCACTACAGATGAAATATCATCCACCATCTCCCGCCTAAACACCACCACCTCTTTGCTAGACCCCTGCCCCACTGACTGGATAAAGAAATCCAAAGAAGACCTGAGCACGCCATTAACCCATATTGTCAACGAATCCTTCTCCCAAGGTCGCATGCCAGACACCCTCAAAACTGCAATCATCCGACCATCATTAAAAAAGCAAAACCTGGATCCCCTAGACCCTGCATCCTACAGACCGATAGCAAGCCTACCATTCACCGCCAAGATAATCGAGAAGATCATCCAACAGCAGCTTCAAGAACATCTAGACATCAACAACATACTGGACCCACAACAACACGGCTTCCGCCCCCTACATGGAGTCGAAACCCTCATGACCACACTGATGAACACCCTCATCATAGGAACACAAGAAAAACACTCTGGATATGCCATGATCTTCCTTGATATATCAGCAGCCTTTGACACCATCTCCCACAACATCCTCATACGCAGATTGCGGACAATTGGGATCAAAGACACCGTACTTAAATGGTTCCAATCCTACCTAACTAATAGACAACAACTAATCCGTACCAGCACCTCGACCTCGCCCCCCTTCCAGCAACACCAAGGAGTACCTCAAGGATCCACGCTGTCAGCCATGCTCTTCAACATCTACCTACAACCACTCTGTTCAGTCATACGTACACACAACATCAACTTCCCTATATATGCTGATGATATCATGCTCTACACCCCAATTACAACCACAAACCCAACAAATATACATCTATCAGCATGCTTCTCCGAAGTGTCCGACTGGTTACAAGAAAACAACCTATCCATAAACATAAAGAAAACTGAAGCCCTCATAGTGACAAAAGACCCAGACTTCACACCACCTACACACCTCAACATAGGAACCACACGCATTCAAATACAGCCACAAATAAGATATCTAGGCATTATCATTGACCAAGCTCTAACCCTCAAGCAACAAATTACTAAAACCACCGGAATTATATTCCACAAAGCGAAAACAGTGCAACGTCTCAGACCCCTCCTCGAACCTCAAGACTTCAGGATGGTAATGCAAGCTATGACACTCCCACATCTGGATTACTGCAACATAATCTACCATGGACTACCAGCCACACAGACCAACCCCCTCCGAACTGCATTGAACACCACAGCAAGAATCATTCAGAGAGCAAAGAAAAGCGACCACATCACCCCAATTCTAAGAGACCTACACATACTTCCCTTCGAAGCAAGAACTAAATACAAATCCATCCTACTCACCCACAAAGCCATCCACCAAACGCAGAACACCCAGCTTCGCACCCTGCTGTCTCGTCCAGCCCATGGCAAAACTACCAGACAGGCCTCCAGTAACTCCCTCACCGTCCCTCACAAAAGAACCAAATGCTCTCAACGGACATGCAATCGAGCCTTTGAACTTTATGCTCCGTCCCTATGGAATTCTCTACCGAGCCACAATGACGATCTACTGTCATTCAGAAAACAGCTAAAAACCATCCTATTCCAAGAATACTTTAAAACAACTCCCACCAAAAAGTGCACTAACCCCTGATCTCACCCACCATGAACCTCTGATCAAAAACTGCACTAAACTGCAAGTCTAAAGTCTGTCTTATGTCGAAATCATCAATGTTGCCTACCTGGTGATGGCCCCACCCTTATACTTAATTATCCCCACCCTTGTATGTAACGCTGCTTTGACCCGGTGAAAGGCGGGATATAAATACAGTTAAATAAATAAATAAATAAATTCCGCAGCACAGCCATGGCACACTCCGGCCTCAGATACAGTCCCTCGCAGGGTGCCACAGACAAGGCACTGTGCACGTGGAGTCATGAGCTTTCCAAGCCCAAAATGCCTAAAAACAAAAAACAGCAGAGCAGATTTTTTTTAAAAATAACAAAACAGCTACCAATCTGCTACAAAACGTAAGCAATCACCCCCAAAAATGCGAAAAAAGCAGAAACAGGGCCCTGAAAGAGGAAAATTAAAGCTGAAAAGGAAAATCGAGGCCACAACAGAAACGCGAGAAAAAAAACGCGGGAACTAGGCCGCGCAGTGGTTATAAACTAAAAAGTTACCTCGGTCCGTGCACGCGGCAGCAGGCTGCGTCTGCCAATCCCCCCAGGCAATCGCGACTGCCTGCGCTCATCTCCGGGGCACTGGACACTAAGAAACTGCCCAGAAACACAAGTTGGCTGCCAGAGACGCTGATAAATCTGTCCAATCGGCTGCGGCAGCACAGATCAACTCCCGCTGGCGGCTCCCGCATTCCAGACACGTTTAGGAGCCGGCTGAGAAGACAAAGCTCTGCAAACACTTCAGCTGCCCTCCGAGCAGCCTAGGAGGGGCGTGAAGACAGAAAAGCCGTCCGGTAGCAGGACAGAAGGGAAAAGTCTCCCCCGATTTCTGTCACCTGATTAAACCCGGTACTCTGTTTTTTTGGGGGGGTTTCTGAAGACAATCTTAACTAACCAAAAACAAACCAAAAAATACCCAAAGGGGAAAAAGAATTAAGTTTACAACTAACTATCTTCCCTAACAGCAAAGCTCCTTATTTATCACTCCAGTGAGCCCAGCACCTAGGCTCACTACCACCTCACGCTGCTTGGAGACTGAGCACACTGGGGGCTGGTGGGAGGTACCAGTAGTATGTATGGGGTGGCTTCAAGATTTTGACATGCCCAGTCTCCAAGCTGCGGGAGGAGGTACACTACTCAGAGGTGCGGGACTGAACTGGAGGGACGATAAGGAAAAAAAAAAGTTCAGGCACATCGATGCTATCTTAGACCTTAAGCCTTCATACTGTCCACTAGCAGTATGGAGAAACTGACGAGTGGTTTCAAAAAATGTTCAAAATGTGGTAATACCATCTCGGCAACTGACACACATGACTGGTGCTTGAAATGCCTCGGGCCCGACCACCAGCCAACAGAATGTTCCCTTTGTAAAAAGATGACAAAGAGAGGCCTGCAGAACTGGGTCTCTAAGTTTGGAACTCTCTTCACTTCGGACACCGTATCTTTGGCATCGACATCACTGAGAGCCTCATCCTCCTCACATGAATCTCAGGTATCAAAAATGCCCAAGCACAAGTCTTCCTCGAAGACAGAAAATTCCTCCAGAGGTAGATCTCCTCTGCGGGAGAACCTGCCTTCCAAAGCCATCGAGGGGTTCCAGGACACTCCCGAGGCCTCGACCTCAGGAGAGCTGTTGGTGTCATACTCTGGGATGGTGGTGCAAGTATCCATCAACCGATACCCAGGCATCAGTGACCTCAATAGACCAGCATATACTTGGCAGCTCTTATTGGCAACCTCAGTTCCCATCAAACCTTTGCCCTCAGGAACCAGGCTGTTGATACCGGTACAGGTACCGGCACCGACATCGGCACCAGAGCAAGGTGTGTCGGGATACATGGCACTGTCATCACTGCCACACATGCTTTCCCTCAAGTCCATCACCGATACCGAGGCTTGACCCAAATGGTTCCCCGAGCCCGATACCAACATGCATCAGTATCAGTGTCTGGCGGAAGGCAAACACCTTCCCACTGATACTTTGAGTCCTTCATTTTCAACTCCCCTGTTTCAGATGAGGAGTCACTTGATTCCCAGGGGCCCCGAGGCCTACTTTCGGAGCCCTCCCTGCCTCCAGAATGATGCATGTCGCCTCCTGACGACGTCCTTCCTAGAATTCATTCATGACTTAGCTAGGGGTCTCTCCATAACAGTGACATCCGAAAAAGAGCTCAGGGTGGAGGAATTGGAGATCTTCCAATACCCAACAACTCCCAGGGAGGCAGCCACCCTGCCGGTGCACTGTATCCTCCATGATCTGATGCTCCGGATGTGGGAGATTCCCCTCACGATCTCACCTCATACTCGACATCTCGATACCATGTATCGAGTACCGGAGTGTCCTGGCTTCCAAAAACCACAGCTTCCCCACCATTCAATGGTGGTGGAATTGGCAATGCGCCAAATCAAGAGTTCAAAAACTCATTCCTCTAACCCACCGGGTAGGGAATCGAGAACCCTCAATGCCTTTGCGCATCAATGTTTACAGGCTTCCATGCTTTCAGCCAGGATCAACTCCTATATACTCTATATGGGTATGTTCCTCAAAGAGATTACCAGGGACCTCGAGGCTATGCCTCTCTTCTCCCAGATGATAAGAGAGATGACTATCTTTCTCCAGTTAGACATACCCAAAATGTATCAAAGTTTGTCAATAGGGCAACCTTCAATGCATTTGAATGCACAAGCAGAGCAACAGCGATTTGTATTGATGCATGCAGAATTGCATGACTTCAGTCCTCAGATCTTGAGTAGTGGCTTCAAGAATAAGCTGGGCAACATATCTTGCACAGGGGAGAGCCTCTTTGGCAAACAAAGGCAGGTTAAGGCTTCTCAGTTAGAGTCAGAGAATACCACTCTAAACAGGCTGTCTAGGACAACAGCTGAACCTGCTAGAAAGAAGACAGCTACAAAGAAAGCTTTCTTCAATAATAAGAAGAAATTCTACTCTTCTTATCCTCCTGCTTCTCAGTGCCAGGCTCAAGGCCCTCAGAAGAGGCAGCAGCCTTCTAAACAACAAAAGAAGCCACAGGTGGCTAAATCTCAACCAGCTCTGCAGCCACAGTCTGCACCTGGATTTTGACTTTTTTCTAGAGAACATTGCCACCCTGCCTCTGGGGACCCTCACCCTCCACATTGCAGGCAAACTGTGTCACTATGTCCACAGATGGCACCTTATCACCTCAGAACAGTCGACACTAACCATAATTCGGAAGGGCTACAGACTTCATCTACAAACTCTGTCCCCCTCGACTTTTGTGGAGGAATATCACACGCAACCCCCACTCACTGCTCTCCTACAGGACGAGGTGTCCTCTCTTCTGTCTCAGGGTGCCATAGAAGATGTCTGAATAACCCAACAGGGTACTTTCTCATACCAAAGAAGACCGAGGGTACAGGCCCATCCTAGACCTCAGAAACCTCAACAAGCTTTTGGTCTGAGAGAAGTTCAAAATGATCTCTCTCGGGACTCTTCTTCCTTTCCTCCAGAGTCAGGACTGGCTCTGTTCTCTGGATCTAAAAGAAGCATACATACATATCCTCATCCGTCCAGGACACAGGAAATATCTATGCTTCATCTTTCAGGGAAAGCATTATCAATACAGAGTCATTCCCTTCAGACTCACCTCTGCCCTGAGAGTCTTCACAAAGTGCATAGCGGTCATAGCCAAAAATATCTAAGATCTCTAGGGATATTTGTCTTCCCTTACTTGACGAGTGGCTCATAAGAGCAGACATCTCCCAAGAGGTTCAGCTTTCCTTGCATCGTACCATCACAGTATGCAACACTTGGGATTTGTCATAAACATTCCAAAATCCTAACTTGCTCCCGTTCAGACTAGAGTTCATAGGAGCTTTACTGCACACACAGCAGGCCAAGGAGTTTCTGCCCCAATTCCGCTGTGCCCATCTCATCAAACTAACCTCCCAAGTGCTATTCCGAGACCATCTGACTGCCAGAGAAATGCTGCAGCTTCTGGGGCACATGGCCTCAACAGTACATGTCATCCCATATGCCCACCTACATATGCGGACAGCCCAGTGGACTCTTGCCTCTCAATGGATGCAGGCCTCAGGCCACCTCAGGGATAAGATCCAAGTCATTGTCCCTCTCACCACATCCCTCCAGTGTTCTCCAGAAAATCTCCTTGTCGGGTCACCTTTTCAGATGCCTCCACATCAATTGACCCTGATGATGGATAACTTCAAACTGGGTTGGGGAGCTCACTTGGGCACTCTCTCTGCACAAGGCCTCTGGACAATGGAGGAGTCACAGCTCCAGATCAATCTCCTTGAGCTTCTTGCTATCTCAAATGCTCTCAGAATGTTTCAAGATCACCTCCCTGCTTGACCCCTGTCCGGTTGCTTGGATTAAGGCACCAAAATCGAAACTAGCTCCTTACCTCCTACATTTAGACATCCCTTCTCCAAGGAATTATGCCAATTGACCTTAAGCTCTCCACAATCAAGCCAATTCTAAAGAACAAATCCCTCAACAAAAACAACCCCAGCTCCTATAGGCCTATATCAAGCATCCATTTATATCCAAAGTAATTGAGAAGGTCGTCCAATTACAACTCCAAGACTTTATTGACCTAAATGCCCCACTAGACGTCCACCAATATGGTTTCCACCCGTTCCATGGCGTGGAAACTCTGTTACTTGCCCTATTTGATACGCTCATCCATGGAATGAATAACACAAAACAGGCGTTCATTATTGTCTTCTTATACATCGCTTCAGCATTTGACAATGTCAACCACAACATCCTCCTCTCAAGATTAGCCCAAATTGGAATAAGTGGAATAATCTTTCAATGGTTTAAATCTTACATCTCCAATTGGACGCAACAAGTACAAGTAGGTCAAGAAACATCCTCCACCTTCACCCAGGAACAGGGAATCCCTCAAGGACCACCCTCTCAGCCTTTTTATTCAATCTATACCAACAACCCATCAGCAACATATTCAGAAAATACAAGATAGGATATCATATATACGCAGATGATATCATGTTATACCTCCCCATAGATACAATGAATCCCTCCCACCACAACCTGTCAGTCTGCATCAAAGAAGCAGAAAACTGTTTAAACACTAATAACCTAGGCATTAAGTTCAAGAAAACTGAAGTATTATAAATTTTGTGAAATCAAAACTTTACCTCCCCCTCAATCACTCATCATTAACGATACCGCACTCCCAATGAAACAAGAGGTAAAATACCTGGGAGTAATACTTGACAAATCTCTTAGCATGTCAGCACACATAAAACAAACAACCAGAACCATATTTTTCAAACTAAAGATCATTCAACATCTGAAACCACTAATCGACACCCATGACTTCAGATCTCTAGTACAAGCCCTTATCTCCCCCCACTTTGACTATTGTAACAGCTTGTTACAGGGGATAACCAAAAATAGTCTGAACGAACTCCAAATGGCACAGAACGTCACCACCAAAATTATATTTAAAGCCAGATTAACTGACCACATTACTCCCATATTACATAAACTCCACTGGCTACTAATACCAAATAGGATAAAATACAAAACCTTAATGACCACCTTTAAGATAATCAGCAATATTGCTCCATCATTCCTCACTACCCAATTCCAACAGATACCAGATCCAGAAGAGGAAACACACAGCACACTCTTATAGTCCCAATGTCCATTCGCAAGACATATCATATCAGAAGTAATAGGGCATTCTCTTACACAGCCCTCCTTCTTTGGAATGCTCTCCCAGACACACTTTGATCAATTAAAGACCTTCAAACTTTCCGAAAAGAAATTAAAACTCTTCCGTTCATAGAATACTATGGATACCTTGATGGGAATAACAGCCCCGCCCCAACCCAGCTCCATGCACACTGAACCTATTAATTTTACCTATGTCTTATCAACTGAATCATATCCTGCCAAACCCCAATTTAAGAAAATGAAAAACAGAAGGCTGGCTGTGTAAACCATGTATATAGTTCTTTTGTAAATAATAAACAAATTGTTTAATGTATTATTATACTCTTGACACTGTTTCATGTAAACTGTTTTATTGTAAACTGCCCCTGATCTTCAGAAGGGGCGGTATAGAAATCCATGTTAAATAAATAAATCAACTCAGAGCATAAAGGGTTCTAGTTAGGACAGACAATCAGGTGGCCATGTTCTATATGAACAAGCAGGGCGGAATAGGCTCTTGGCTCCTCTGCGAGGAAGCTCTCCATCTGTGGTCCTTTGCCATTTCTCATCAAATGCACCTTCGAGTGGTGTATCTCCCAGGGGAGCTCAATGTCTTGGTAGACAAACTGAGTTGGGTCCTTCTTCCCCATGAATGGTCCCTCCATCCGGATACAATGTCCTACATCTTTCAGACCTGGGGAACTCCAGACATAGATCTGTTTTCCACAACGCTTCTGGGGTCAGGGTCTCCTTTATGCTTTCCCTTCCATACCCCTCATTCCCAACATGCTTTTGAAGCTACAGTCTGACAAGGGCTTCATGATTCTCATAGCCCTTCACTGGCCACGCCAACCATGGTTCCCCCTGCTGCTATGTCTAACTCAGACTCAGCCTCTATAATTGGGATCTGCACCCAATCTCCTCTCCCAGGAAGACGGGACACTACTCCATCCCAATCCATGGTCTCTGTGTCTCACAGCTTGACTGCTGAGAGCATAGCATTACAAGACTTTAACCTCACTCAAGAGATTATGGAGATCCTGTTAGCTTCCAGGAAGCCCTCCACCAGACATACCTATGCTTTCAAGTGGTGTAGGTTCTCTGTCTGGTATCCCAGAAGGATCTCAATCTCTTCTCTGCTCCTGTGGAGGCACTCCTCCAGTATCTCCTCCACCTGTCCTCAACAGGTCTCAAGACCAACTCAGTAAGAGTTCACCTCAGTGCCATTGTGGCCTCTCATCATCTATTTGATGGACAGCTCATCTCCTCACAACCGCTAGTAGCGTGCTTTATGAGGGGGCTCCTACTGACAAAGCCATCCATTAAGCCACCTCCAGTGGCTTGGGATCTCAATGTCATTCTAGCGCAGCTTCTTAAGCCACCCTTTGAACCATTAACTACGACCCCACTAAAATTCCTTTCATGGAAGGTTATCTTCCTTATTGCCCTCACTTCAGCTAGATGCATTAATGAGCTTCAGGCTTTGGTGGCAGACCCCCTTATACTAGATTCCACCATGATAAGGTCGCCCTTAGGACTCACCCACATTTCATGCCAAAGGTGGTGACTCCTTTTCATTTGAATCAGTCAGGTTACCTTCCTATGTTCTTTCCTAGACCGCATTCGTCTAGAGCAGAAGCAACCCTGCATACTCTTGACTGCAAGTGGGCGTTGGCTTTTTATCTCCAGAGAACTCGAGATCACCACAAAGCCTCGCAGTTGTTCATTTCCTTTGATCCTAGTCACCTAGGTCTCCCGGCATCAAAACGTACGCTGTCCAGATGGATAGCGGACTGCATTTCATTTGCTTATGACAAAGCAGAACTCTTTCTGGAAGAGCATGTCACTTCTCATAATGTTCATGCCATGGCTACCTCAATGGCAAAACTATGCTCTGTAGCCATTGACAGAATTTGCAAGGCAGCAACTTGGTCCTCTGTCCATACTTTTGCTGCCCATTATTGTCTGGACAAGGACTCCCATTGGGATGCCATGTCTGGTCAAGCTTTTCTCCAGCACCTCTTTCAGACTTAGGGGCAACTCCTTAATTGTGTGAGAGTCCCATAGAAATGTTCTCTTATTCTAGGCAAGATGCAGGAGTTTCTTTGCCCGCATATGAGCCCATGCATGCAACAATATTACGCGTCTTTGTCCCAGAGGGGGGGGGGGGGGGGCCCAGCACTCTATGAGCCCGCTCGATAACAAATTGGTCCTCCTGGGCCTCCTCAGCAGGCACTTCCCAAAGAGTCTGACATACCTCTCGGACCACCTTGGCAACATCTTTGTAGGCTTCAGTCTCAGGAATGCCCCTAAGGCAAATATTACAGCATCTGGAGCGGTTTTCAAGATCTTCAACTTTGTCCCACAGTGATTCCTGTTCCAATTGAAGGTGCTGTATACACGCCACGTGCATTCCTGTGGCCTTCTCATGCTGTTCCATCTGCTGTTCCACCACCTACAGACATGTGCCAATTTCTCGGATTTCCCCGCAGAGATCCCCCAAACCTTCTCGCAATTCCTCCCTCACTGTAGAAACTCTTCGAAGCTCATGTAGCCACTGCCACAAATCCCCGCAAGTGCATTGATCGCCAGCGTGATCGATCTCCTCCGATTCTGCGCTCAGCCCTGCATTGGATCCCACATCTCACCACACTGTCTGGGATTTGGGGGCACAGGAGGTCCTAAACCGTTCCAATTTCTTTCTCACTGACATCCTCCCAAATCAAAGAGAGTGCCTCAACATTTCGCATGAAAATAGGCAGCCAGGAGCCGCTTTGGTAGCACTAATTTCAATACCTCCAATGGGAGCCCAGGAGTTAGGATGTCATCGCTAATGGTGATGTCACTTCCTCCAAGGGATTTTTTTTATTGGGTGGTTGGGGGATTGGGGGTGCTGAGCCACCAGGGATTTTTTTTATTGGGTGGGTGAGGGGATCAGGGCTGCTGGGCCACCAGGGAATTTTTTTATCAGGTGGTTGGGGGATCGGGGCCGCTGGGCCACGGGGGACTTTATTTCATCGGGGAGTTGGTGTGTGGGGGGAGCACTGACCCCCCACAACAGTGTACTGATGGCATCGGGGGCTTTTCCCCATTTTGTATCCCTATGTCCTCTAGTTTGTCCATGTCCTTACCCTTTTGTGTTCTCTGTTATTAGTACTCATCCAAACTCTTTAACTTAGACCCTCTGCCCTTTCTCCCTGTCCTGCCTTGTCTTTCCTCTCCATCTTGTGTCCCGTCTCGTACTTTTTTCCGTTACCCTATTTTATATCTTACTTTTTATATTGTTTTGTTATTATTGTGAACCGCCTAGTTATACTGTTTTATGCGGTATATCAAGCCAAATAAACTGTAACTGTTCTGTAACTGCTTAGGTCAACTGAGGTGAAATGTCAAACTTCACCTCAGGTGACCCTGTTTCTCTGGGATAGCATGCCAAACTTGTGCCATCTTCTGTGTGCATGTGTTTGGCTTCCTCTCCCAGTTTAATGCTGACTTTTTGCACACTGAGTAATTTGAATATTGCATTCCAGCACAGAGTCAGTGTTAAAGTCGCGCTATGAAACCCTATGCTAGATCTTTAAGCACTGTGCTCTAGTGCAGGGTTTCTGCATCAAACTGATAGTTTACTTTATAAAATAGGGGCATAGTGCTATGCTTTAACCAAGCTGTGACAGTTACGCCTGTCCTAGAGCTGGTGTAGGTGCCTATGGCTGAACCTGAGCTTGTTATAATATTCTATAACTTGCACATGTCCTTTGAGGGCCTGCTATGTTCCACCTAATCTCCGCCCCTTGCACACCCCAAGGGAAAGTACATGTGATAGGACTTCCACATGCGCTTACAGAATAATGACACTTGTGCATAAATGCCCATTCATGCATGCAAGTCCTTTAAAATATGGACTTCTGTGTGAAAATAGCCCATAACTTTCCACGTGCCCCTTATAAAATTGGCACCAAAGAGGCAATGCACTGACTAAAACTGTGAAAGGGTAAGAGAATCCTTTTACTGGATGGGATGGGGTGTTTATGGGGATCTTTTTATTAAGGTTTTTCCATGTGAAAAGCCTTTTCACATATGGAAAGGGCCATTTATAAAATTGCTCCTTGGTACACTCGCCAAATGGTGTGTACCTATATGCATGCCACGTTAAGGTATTCTGGGGCAAGGTTTTTGGGTACAAATGTGGAGGATTATGCACCCACATATTTTATAAAATGTATGGGTACATGCATATATTTACCCCTGATTTGGAGCAGTTGTAAATATGTGCATTGGTATTTGCATTTTACTGTACAAGGATTGTTTTTGTTTGTTTGTTATTAAACTTATTATACTGCTCTTCACTGCGCATCAGAGTGGTTCACAATAATAATAATAAGTAAAATTAAGGAAAGAAAAAAAGAAAGAAAGGAGAAAGTACAGCCTATGTTGCCTTGATACAATAGGTTTACAATAGGTGTATTTTCAAATTTCTTACATAGGGATCCTATTATAAAATAGGAGGGAGGAGTGGCTCAGTGGTTGGGACAGGTTACCTCAGGCCGGAAGGCCAGGGGTTCAATTCCCACATGGGGACAAGCAACCTCAGGCCAGAGGGACTGGGGTCTCTAGTCCCATGGCCACTCCTTGTGGCCTTGAGCAAGCCACTTAACCCTCCATTGCCTCAGGTATACTTAGATTGTGAGCCCTTCAGGGACAAGGGAATAAAAAGTACCTGTTAGTATACATGTAAACCCCACTGATTCTAAAGAGCACAGTATAACAAAAACAAATAAATAAATAAAATCAGGCCTTAAATGTGATTACATTTTGAGTGTCAGTGTTTGTTTATCCATCAGCTATCTGTATCTATTCTAAGGGAAGAAAGGTGGGAAGCAGAGAAGAAAGGGCTGCTGTAATGTAGATGTCTGAGAAATTACAGAGTGAATATGTAGAACAGATATGTGGGATTGGAAGAAAGCTAGTGGTAGCAGAAGTTTATGTTAGCAGAGATGAGGTTGAAAATGAGAGCTTTCTTGGTGGCAGAGAGAAGTACTGTAGAATGATAAAAGATTTGTATAATAAAATGAAGTGGAGGAGTGGCCTAGTGGTTGGGGCAAGGTACTTCAGGCCGGAAGGGCGGGGGTTCAAATCCCACCAGAGGACTACAACCTTGGGCCGGAAGGACTGGGGTTTCTAGTCCCACAGGTGCTCCTTGTGGTCTTGGGCAAGCCACTTAACCCTCCATAGCCCATGTTCCTTGTAAAAATAGTTATCTCCAAGTTATAATGCCCTGTTCAATGTAATTTCAGTTTGTTCAATGTAAACCGCACTGATGCAGAATAGCGCGGTATATAAGAGAATGTAAATAAATAAATAAAATAATAGGAAAAGCTATTTTCAGTCCTCTGCTTATTTTGCAGGCCTCCAAATATTTGGTTACTCGTGGGCCAGCACATGGAATTTACCTTTCACAATTCAATGGTTGGCTGATGCCACAGTGATAAAGTCCTCAAGAATAAGGTAAGTCAACGTCCACACTGATGATCCCTCTGACTCTTATGCCTCAAAGCTCCTTTCCTAGACTCCTCTTTTGACCTCTAATTATGCTCTTTTGCCCATACTTACCACCATGGCCACTGCCTTGACCTAGTTCTTTCTTTCAACTGCTCTTTCTCAGACTTCTTCATCTCTGTTCTTTCTCTCTGAAGCTTTCATCTGATAACTTTCATCCTTAAGTATCCTCCATCAAAGTCTTATTCAGTTATCACCAACAGCTTTAGGATTCTCCATGCTACTGACCCTTGCATCCTCTACACTATTTTATTTATTTATTGGATTTTTACCCACACTGTGCTTCTAGAAGGTTTACAAACCACCATATAAATTCAATACATTAAAATATAATAAAATAATACATGTTTATTGTTTATTAAAACTTGATTGACCGCCCTTCAAATAAAATCAAAGCGGTTTACAATAAGTAAAAACCAATAAAAGCAAGGCAGAAGGCCGGAAAAGGAAAAGAAATTACAATTTGTAAAAGCAAAGTGGGTTAAGGAACAGTAAAACTACCATTTCACCTGTCATCTCTCCCAAACTTATCAAAGTGTGATGATGTTGTTTCTTCTTATAATATTATATTCTCAGCTGGTATGGACACTTTTGCTCCATCTCTCTTCTGCAAAATCCCAACCCTGGCTCACCTTAAGAGCTTTCTTACTATGTTCTGCAGAGTGTCTCTGGCTAAAACTCTGTTTCCATGCTGACTTTATGTTTCAAATTCATGCTTGCCTCCTTCCAGTCTGCTGTTGTAGTCTTCAAGCAAGTTTACTTTGTCCATCTGACAAACACACTGATTTCTGTCTTACTCCTCAGACTGCTTCTGCCTTCTACCCTGTCTTCCTCTCTCTGCCAAAACTATGACTGACCTCTTTTTCATAACAAAGTGCATAAGATTAATCTTATTTATTTAGCTACTTTTATATACCACTTTATCTGTTAGTCTTGAGTTTTCCTCCTGCCCCATTTCATTCTATTGGCCCCTGGAATCCTTTATTTCTTTGATGAAATCACAGAGAAGAAAACTGCCTATGTTCTCTTCTTCTTCTCTCCTCTTCCAAACTCACTGCTTGCTTCTCTGACTACATTCAGATCCAGCTCCAAGTTTTATATCTCCTAAGTCATTCCTTCCATCTGTCACATTTTCAATTTATCATTTTCCATTTCACCAATTCCCACTACCTTCAAACATGCTGTGATCACACCACACCTCCAAAAGCCTTCACTGGACAAGTTCTGCCCTGTTAACTATCGTCCCTTCTTCCTCCTCCATCTTGCATTCAAAGGTACTTGAACATGTCTTTCATCTCGAGCCATTCTTGATCTGCTTTTGCGCTTTATATTCCACACAAACAACCCTTGCCAAATCTTCAGTGCAGACCTGGAAACGGCTTTTGAAGTCACCAAGTACCCGAGCTAAACAGGAGCCTGATTCTGCTTGTATTAAGACCATGCTCTATGATCTCTGGGGGAGAAACATCCTCTCTCCACTGCTTTCCAGTCTTGCTAACGAGAACCAACATCTTAACTGCTTTTCATTGCCTTTACTTAATCGTCATCCCCCTTAACCTATCCACTGCTTTTAACATTGTACATCACCACCTACTTAGTGATCTCCAGGAACAAGCAGGAATGAGTCTTCACATATGGGTATCGTCGGTACCGACGGAGCCTGCGCGGGAACGCTCCCCAGCGTCCTTAAAGAAAGCTTTTGGGAGCATCCCACAGTGCCTGCGCGCTACCTTCCCGCCTTTCCCAACTGCCTCTCTCCAGTTCTTTTCCGCGGAGCCAGCAGGTCGTGTTTCCTGTCACCACTGAAGAATTTCTTATTTTCTTTTCTTTTTCTTTAGTCGCGTGTCTGCCTTCTCGATTCCGCACCGGTACTACCGGTTCCTTTTCTTTCTTTAAAAAAAAAAAAAAAAAAAACCTTCTACTTTTTCAGTGCATTTTTCTTCTGGGGCCTTAGGCCTACAGAGATATTTTTCCCTCATGGAAAAACCCGCCTCCGGGTTTAAAAAATGCACAAAGTGCAGTAGCACTATTTCTGTCACCGACACCCATGACTGGTGTCTAAAATGTTTAGGTCCTGACCACTCCATTGCGGATTGTGAGTCCTGTTCTACGATGTCCAAAAGAGGGTTACAGAATCGGGCAGCTAAGCTCAGTACCCTGTTTCCCTCCGATGCAGCTTCCATGGCATCGACGTCTTCCAGGGCTGCTTCTTCATCCCATGGATCTCAGGTAAGCAAACTTAAATCTGGCCGGTCCTCTAAGAGTTCATCTCCCTCTAAGTATCGAGATGCCCCCGGGCTTACTCTTGAGGATACCACACCGGCAAAGTTACCCCGGCGGGAGGCTCCGGCTTCCAAAGCACTACCTATGGGGTGACAGGTTGACATCGATGGCTCGGCCTCGACCGATCACCTGTTACAATGTTCTGGGGTACCGGCAGTTTCTACCGGTACCGATATCCAGACATTGGTGGCATCGATGGATCAGAATATTCTGACCATGCAGCGTGCCATCACGGCATTCATTCAAGCTGCAACGCCTACGGTACCGCAACAAACCCCGTTGTCGGTACCCGTACCGATTCCGGTACAGGATCCGATTCCGGTTCCGATACCAGTACCACTTGCATCGACATCAGCATTGACAGCAGCGGTACGCTATCCAGTGATGCCTATTAGTACCGGCCCGGTACCGATTACTCCCGATGTCAATACCTCCCGGTACGCGTATCGGGCTCTACAAGAGCATCCAGACAGTCGATACTTTGATTCTTCTGAAGACTCTGACTCTTCAGAGGCCTCAATTGAAGCATCGGGGATCCTTCCTCAGGAACCCTCTTCTCCAAAAAGGAGAATGTCTCCTCCTGAAGACTTGTCTTTTCAGGACTTTATTAGGGAGGTGGCCAAAGGCCTGTCCCTCTCAGTGACCTCTGAGACTGAACCTAGAGCCAAAAAATTAGATATCCTACAATATCCTAAGGCTCCTAAAGAGGCAGCCACCTTACCAATACATGAGATTCTTTATGAACACATGTTGGGTATATGGGAGACTCCTCTTTCCACCTCTCCTCATTCCAGAAGGTTGGACACCATGTATCGTGTTCCTCCTTGTCCTGGATTTCATAAGACTCAGCTTCCTCACCACTCCATTGTGGTAGAGTCTGCCATGAAAAAGATCAAGAGTACAAAAAGGCACTCCTCTGCTCCTCCAGGAAGAGAATGCAGAACCCTAGATGCCTTTGGCAGGAAAATCTTCCAGGCCAGTATGCTTGTAGCCAGAATCAACTCCTATAGTCTCTATATGGGGATGTTTCTAAAAGAAGTTACAGATCATCTGCAAACCTTATCTCCTTTTATATCAGAAGATAAGAGGGAAGAATATATCACCTGGCTTAAACATGCACAGGATGTATCTAAGTTTTCCAACCGTGCAGCCTTTGACTCTTGAGGGAGTCAGTAGAGCCTCGGCTATTGCCATAGGTGCACGCAGAGTTGCTTGGTTGCAAGCCTCTGATTTGGAATCCTGGGTACAGGATGGTTTAAGAAACCTTCCCTGTACAGGCGAAAACCTGTTTGGCAAAGATTGGCAAGCAAAGGCCAACCAGATGGATGCTGAAAATTCTGCTTTAGATAACACAGGTACACTACCAAAAAACTGCCTCCAGTTTTGCAACTGATTCCTATAGATTTTGGGGTGCTGAATCCAGGAAAAATAGCCAAAATGTTCCATCACGTCACGTTTTCTTGCAAAATTAGATTTCTTACCCATATAAGGAATGTTCACATAATTTCTTTTTAGCCGACTGCAGTTTATTTTCTTGGCCCAAAATAGAGGTTGTAATGGTTAACTAACTAGAAACACTCCCTCATGATATTTTAGAGTGTTTTGTATTCATTTTATACATTAACAGGACAATTGGGAGGCGGGGGGCTAAATCCAGTACTCGCGCTGGCGCATGTTCTTTCCTGTTCGCCTCGCCTCGTTCACTCGCTCAAACACGGTGGTTGCGACATGAACGTTCCTGTCAAATTTCAGTTTCTTGCAAGTTCATTATTACCTTTTGTTTGCTCAGTCGTAATCCAGCTTTATTCCGAAGTGGTTCACTACAGTTGTAGTTTGCAGTCCTGTATATTTGTGATGGCTCACAGAGCCAGAGGTTGTGTCAACTCTCCGGACAGTTTTTGTTTTATTTGTGGGGAATATACCGTGAAAAAGCAGCAGAGGAACATTTCTGCATTTATTAAAAAAGTATATTTCGCCTATTTCGGTTTGAAGTTAGGCGATCAAGACAAACTGTGGGTTCCTCACAAAGTGTGCAAGACATGTGAGGAAGATCTACGCTTATGGATGAAAGGTAAAAAACAAGCATTTCGTTTCGGAATACCTATGATGTGGCGTGAACAAAGAGACCACAGCAGTGACTGCTATTTTTGCTCTTGCATTGTGAAGGGATACAACTTAAAAAATAAGAACGTAATAAGTTACCCCAACCTTCCCTCAGCAATTAGGCCTATGCCTCATAGCAACGAAGTACCTGTGCCTGAACCACCAAAATCTTTGGATCATATTTGTGTGGACGGTTCTGATCATGATGAGACTCATCAGATGGCTTTTCCCGATGAGTCCAGTACTTCCGAGTTTGAAACTGAACCAGATCCGAAACCTGAACTTTTCTCTCAAGCTGAATTGAATGATTTAGTCCGGGATTTAGGACTCCCAAAAGATGCTGCCCAACTGCTAGGTTCTCGGCTTAAACAGAAAAATCTATTGTCACCAGGAACAACTTTTTATTGGTACCGCAACCGCGAGACACAATTTTTGAAGTATTTCAGCAAAGAGGAAGATTTGGTATTTTGCAACGATATATACGGAGTGATGGAAACGTTTAAACTCAAGTATGATCCTGCTGAATGGCGGCTGTTCATTGATTCGTCAAAAGACAGCATAAAAGGTGTTCTTCATAATGGCAACACATTCGCTTCAGTTCCTATTGCTCACTCTGTTATTCTCCAAGAAAAATACGAGAATTTGGCCCTGATTCTTCAGAAGATTCGTTATGATGAGCATAAGTGGATGATTTGTGGAGACTTTAAAATTCTATCCATGCTATTAGGGCAGCAATCCGGTTTCACCAAATATCCCTGCTTCCTTTGCTTGTGGGATAGCCGGGCCCGCGACCTACACTGGGGGAAAAAAGACTGGCCAATTCGGGAGTATTTGAGACCCGGTGAGAAAAATGTTCTTCATGAGAGCTTGGTACCTCGTGATAAAATTCTATTACCACCTCTCCACATTAAGTTGGGTCTCATTAAGCAATTCATCAAGTCCCTTCCAAAAGATGGTGAGTGCTTTCGGTACCTTTGCTCAAAGTTCCCCCGACTTTCTGAAGCAAAGCTAAAGGAAGGAGTGTTTGTTGGCCCTGATATAAGGAAACTCATTTCAGATGGAGCATTCGCTGAAACGATGTCTGAGAAGGAAAAAGAAGCCTGGGATTCCTTCAAGGATGTTGTTCTCAAATTCTTTTGGAACAGGCGGGATGAGAACTATAAGGATATTGTTGCCAGGATGCTCAATGCCTTCAAAGAACAAGGCTGTAACATGAGCCTGAAAGTCCATTTCTTGCACTCCCATGTGAACTACTTTCCCGAAAACCTGGGGGCGTACAGTGAAGAACAAGGTGAAAGGTTTCACCAGGACATCAAGGACACAGAGAGAAGGTACCAAGGAAGATGGAACACCACTATGATGGCTGATTTCTGCTGGTTGCTGCTGCGGGAAACCCCAGATGAAAAATACGCCAAGCAGCGCACCAAGAGAAGCATTCGGGGGAAGAAGAAACGGGCCCACCAGGAGATTGATTGACCCAAGAATGACTTTAAAATCTAAACTGTGTTGACAAATATCGTGTTTTTACTAAACTTTGAAATAAAAATTTGCTAGTTATTACCACAGTGTCGGATCTCATTTATTAGAATTTTATTTTCACACCATCGGGTGTTTGTCTTCATGTATTGCAATGGTGCGGTTTGCGTTTTCTATTCTTACATACATACCTGTACAACATTTTTTGCACATTTCTTTGCTTTGATTTGTGTCTAACCTCGCTCTTATATGCTCAATGTTTGTGCACATGTATGTGGCTGTTTTAAGTGCAGACAATTTTGCTACCATCACAGTGTGTTTTGTTGACATTACTCTATTCTTATGTGCTGCCTTGGTACAATTTTCTTTATTCTTATTTGAATAACTACTAAACAATTAGTATAAAGAATTCATCCAAGAAACTTTTATCTCGATCGCACTCAATCTGAAACGTTCACCTCAAACTGCTAACCCAATGTAGCAAAAATCTGTACGTGATGGAGCAAATTGGTTACCAGATTTGGATTCAGCGCACCAAAAAACGTAAAAATCAATCGAAACATTAGAGGCAGTTTAAAAAAAATTTTTTTTAGTGTACCTGTGTAATCTTTCAAAGTCTACTACTGCTCCTTTCAAAAAGAGGTTGTTCAAAAAGACATCTTTCCCAAAGAAAGGGAAATTTTCTTCTTATGGTCAAGCCTCTTCTCAAGGTCGTTTTGCCAGAAAGAGGCAGCAACAACCAAAACAGGCCAAAACCCAGGCTGCGAGGACTGCTACGACCCAACAGCCTCAGCCTCCTCAGGGCCTTTGACTTTCCAATAGAGAACTTAGCCTTTCTGGCTCTAGAACATCCAGAGCCCCTCACCTTCCCAGGAAGGTTAGCTCATTTTGCTCCCAGATGGGAACAAATCACAGCAGAGCAGTGGACCCTCTCCATCATAAGGGAGGGGTAAAAACTTCATTTCTTAAACCTTCCTCCTCACACCATGGTGAAACAGTTCAATTCTCCAACATCTCTCCTCAACCTTCTAGGTCAGGAGATTGCTACCCTTCTTGCCCAAGGGGCAATAGAAGAAGTACCCCTTCTTCAACAGGGTTCAGGGTTCTACTCCCCCTATTTTCTCATCCCAAAGAAAACAGGGGGCTACAGACCCATATTAGATCTCAGAGAATTGAACAAGTTTCTATGCAAGGAGAAATTCAAGATGACTTCTCTTGGAACTCTCCTTCCATACCTCCAGAGTCAGGACTGGCTTTGTTCTCCAGATCTCAAGGATGCGTACACCCATGTTCTCATCCATCCAACACACAGAAGATTCCTTTGCTTCCTGTACCAAGGAAAGCACTACCAATACAAAGTGCTTCCTTTCGGTCTGGCCTCTGCTCCAAGAGTGTTCACAAAATGCATGGCAGTAGTAGCTGCATTCCTACGCACTCTAGGAATATTCGTATTCCCATATCTGGACGACTGGCTCATCCGAGCTCCATCCCAGTCAGAGGCCCAGACTTCTCTAGCCTGCACAATGCGTGTTCTTCAGTATCTGGGACTGGTAATCAACATTCCAAAATCCCATCTTACCCCTACTCAGTCTCTAGAGTTCATAGGGGCCTTACTGGATACCACAACTGCAAGGGCCTATCTTCCCCAGGCCCGTTGCCTACGCTTGGTGCAGTTAGCCTCCCAGATTCAGTTAAAATCCCATTTAACTGCTCGAGAGATGTTGCAGCTTTTAGGCCACATGGCATCCACGGTGCATGTGGTTCCCTATGCTCGCCTTCACATGAGAGCAGCTCAGTGGACCCTATCCACCCAATGGACCCAGGCATCAGGTTGCCTGTCAGACAAAATAGCAACCTCCAGTCGCCTATTTTCGTCCCTCCACTGGTGGAAGTCCACTCAGAATCTGTTGCTGGGGTCCCCCTTTCAACAGGTGTTACCCCAAGCAACCCTTACAACAGATGCCTCTCCAAAGGGTTGGGGGGCTCATCTACAAGACCTCTCGACCCAGGGCATCTGGTCTCCACAGGAGACATATCTTCATATCAACCTCTTAGAGCTCAGAGCAATCTTTCTGGCTCTCAGAGTCTTCCACACCCTGCTCAGCTACAAGACAGTCCTTATCCACACGGACAACCAGGTAGCTATGTTCTACGTGAACAAGCAGGGGGGAACTGGCTCTCTGTCGCTTTGCAACGAAGCTCTGAGATTGTGGGCCTTCGCCAGAGAGCATCAAATCCATCTCATGACAGTATATCTTCCAGGAATTCAAAACTCTTGGGCAGACAGACTCAGTCGAGTTCTGCTTCCACACGAATAGTCCCTCCATGGGGTCCAGATAGCCAGAAGTTTTCGGATTTGGGGTACCCCAGACATAGACCTGTTTGAAAGTCCGTGGAATGCCAAACTTCCCCGGTTCTGTTCCAGGATTCCATGTCAGGGAGTTCAGGCCAGAGATGCCTTCCTCCTTCATTGGGGGCAAGACTTCCTTTATGCCTTTCCACCTATTCCCCTAATCCCCAAGACTCTGTTCAAGCTTCAGAGAGACAAAGGGACTATGATCCTCATAGCACCACTTTGGCCATGCCAAGTGTGGTACCCTCTACTTCTGCATCTCTCTCAAGCTCCCTCCCTAGACCTGGGGTCTGCTCCAGATCTCCTCTCTCAGGAGGAGGGAACTTTGTGGCACCCAAATCCTCAGTCTCTTCATCTCAGGGCCTGGTTGCTGAAGGCCTAGACCTTCAAGATTTACAACTTTCTCAGCAAGTGAAGGATATCCTTCATGCTTCCAGAAAGCCTTCCACCAGACGTTCATATGCTTTTAAATGGAAAAGGTTTTCCATTTGGTGTGCAGAGAAGGGTCTCAACCCTCTTGCAATACCTTTGCATTCTCTACTAGACTATTTGCTGCATTTATCCCATGCAGGCCTTAAAACACATTCAATCAAAGTCCATTTGAGTGCTATTGCAGCATCCCTTAAGCCTCTCAATGGACAACCTATTTCCTCTCATCCTCTTATAGCAAGATTCATGAGAGACCTTCTTTTGACTAAACCTCCCATTAGACCACCTCCAGTGGCCTGGGACTTGAATCTGGTTCTTGGCCAGCTTATGAAGCCACCCTTTGAACCCTTAGCCACTACCTCCTTAAAATTCCTTTTTTGGAAGGTAATTTTTCTCATTGCAGTCACCTCAGCTCGCCGTATCAGTGAGCTGCAAGCTTTAGTGGCTAATCCTCCTTATACAAGGTTCCATCATGACAAGGTAGTCCTCAGAACTAATCCACACTTTATGCCTAAAGTGGTCTCACCTTTTCATCTGAACCAGGAGGTCTTTTTACCTGTCTTTTTTCCAGGACCTCATGCATCAAGTGCAGAGAGGAATCTTCATACCCTGGATTGTAAAAGAGCACTTGCTTTCTACTTACACAGGACACAGCAACATAGAAAGTCCTCTCAACTTTTTGTTGCTTTTGATCCTTCTCATTTAGGACTTCCAGTCTCTAAGAGAACTCTGTCCAATTGGATT
Source organism: Ichthyophis bannanicus (assembly GCA_033557465.1). NCBI lineage: Eukaryota > Metazoa > Chordata > Amphibia > Gymnophiona > Ichthyophiidae > Ichthyophis > Ichthyophis bannanicus. Next base: position 72,205,451 of record CM066034.1, read on the forward strand.
GCTCAGTGTATTTCCTTCGCCTACCAAAGTAAGAACCTTTCTCTGGAGGGCCATGTCACAGCTCACAATGTGTGAGGTCCATGGCCACCTCTATGGCTCATCTAAACTCTGTGTCCATCGACCAAATCTGTCGAGCGGCCACTTGGGCATCGGTTCATACCTTCACAGCCCATTACTGCTTGGACAAGGACTCCCGCCGGGATGCCTTGTTTGGTCAGGCTGTTCTCAAACACCTGTTCCATACCTAATCAACTCCTACCCTCCATCCCTGAACTGGATGCCTGAGATTCATGGGTAGACGTAGAGCCCTTCCCAGGGACTCACAATCTGGGTGATCTCCCAGGCATCTCTAGCTGGGGAGTCCCCATATGTGAAGACTCATTACTGCTTGTTCCTGGAGATAGCACAGTTACTTACCTGTAACAGGTGATCTCTGGGAACAGCAGGAATAAGTCTTCACAACCCACCCACCTCCCCTAGGAGTTGTATCTCTCTATCTATCTTTCCTTTCCTCTCTCTCTCTCTCTCTTTGTCTCAGCTTTAAAACTCGAACTGGAGAGAGGCAGTTGGGAAAGGCGGGAAGGCAGCGCGCAGGCGCTGTGGGATGCTCCCAAAAGCTTTCTTTAAGGATGCTGGGGAGCGTTCCCGCGCAGGCTCCGTCGGTACCGACGATACCCATATGTGAAGACTTATTCCTGCTGTTCCCAGAGATCACCTGTTACAGGTAAGTAACTGTGCTTTCTGTCCTCATTTGGATTTTGGACTCTGTTTTATCTGGTGGTTGTTTTACCTTTAATGTTACACTTTTGGGTCATAGTTTTATAATAGCTTTTTCACGCATATATGCTGGTATACATGCGTAAAAGGCCTCGTATAAAATTAGTTCCCACATAGAAACAAGTAGGTGCATATTTTTATCACTCAGATGTAGGCATGTTTGGAAACATGTGGACTTGTGATTTATGTGCATTGTTCATAAAATAGGCCCGTACACACGTACTTCACAAGGGTACATTTATGTATAAATGTATGAGAGTTAATTTTACCTGTGATTTCTTCTGACACAGATGCCTATGGGGATTATTTTAGAAGCATCGTTACGTGTAAATGGTAGCTTTTAAATGTGTAGCTTGCCTATTTGTACAAATACCGATTTTAGAAAGCTGCTATTTACACATGATGATCCACATCATGCAGAGCTTGCAAGGAAGCATCATTAGGGCATGGAAAGGGAGTGATATGGGTGACTTAAAATATTGATGTGTTTTGCTCATTTTACCAAAGAAACACAGTGGATGTAAAAAAATGTAGATGTTGGCATTTACAGCTGCCCCAAGGCATGCATAAGAGCCAAGTTGAAGGGGCAGGTGCAAAGACCAAGGCCAGCATCCTCCAACATTACCAACCCCTCCCAGCACCCCCCATGACATCACTCCCCTCAATAATCACCCTATTTTCCCCCCCTCCCCCCCCCGACATCAAGGCACCCACTCGACATTCCTCATTTCATTCCTGGCTCTTACCAAGGTCACTAGAGTCCAATGAGAACAGGAGCGATTCCCAGTTGCTCCTGCTAGGTTCCAAAATGACACTACTGCTAGGGGTCAAGCTGAATTTTGCCCTTATTTGGCAGCTTAGCCCCTAGTGGTAATCTAGGAAAACTACTGCCAGGGGTCACTGGCATCATTTTGGAATCCAAGTAATTTACATGAGTATGATCACAATTTGTCCCTGCTCCCACTATCCAAGACTTTGGTAAAAGCCAATGATGGGTTGGGGGGTGCTTGATGTTGGGGGGGGTTGAGGAGTGGGGTGATTGTTATCAGGGGCACCATTAGGTGGAGAAGTGATGCTAGGGGTTGCTGAGGGGTGAGAAGGAAGGATGCTATTTGGAGCATCAAATTTAAAAAGCAGTGCTTAGGCATATTTTGTGTAAAGCTGCACACTATTTTTTTAGTCATGCAGTTTTTTAAAATTGCTGATCCTGCTGGATGTAGAAAGACATGAACATGTAACCCTGCACAGGGGCGGCCCAAAGGGGGTGCGGGGCCATTTGCGGAAACTCATTCTGGGGCTGCATTTGCATAAGGGCCTTATTTGCATAAATATTTGCATAATGTTAGCGTGTGCTGACTTTTAGTAAACATGCCTATTAATGAGTGTCTAGAAAAGAAAGACTACCAGATAGTGTAGTTACTCACTTGTAACAGGTGTTCTCCGGGGACAGCAGGAATCAGTCCTCACACATGGGTGACATCGGCGCCAACGGAGCCCGCAGGGAAGCATCTCCCCAGCTTTCAAAGAAAGCCTTTGGGAGATGCACCACGCATGCATGGTCCACTTCCTGCCCAAGGGTGCCATCTTGTCTCAGTCAGGTGACAAAGCTAAAACGCGCAAGGAAAAAAAAAAAATACGGTAAAGAAGCAATTCCAAGAGGAGGAGGGAGGGTTGTGAGGACTGATTCCTGCTGTCCCCGGAGACCACTTACAGATGAATAACTACACTTTCACTGGAAACAAGCAGGAAATCAGTCTTCGCATATGGGATTCCCCAGCTACAGGCTACCGAGAACCTGTAAAACAAAAATGCTACAGTGGCCTGTAAGAGAGAGCCGTGATCAGCAGCAGTTGAGTCCCTTCTGAGAGACTCTCACAAGACCCAAGTGTCTGGCAGAGAACCAGCATTCCAGTAGCCTGAACACAGAAGAGTCGGAGTGAGGAATTGCCTACACCCCAAAGAGATTACAGAGTACAGTCTGGCTGAAGGCGCTGTCCTGTCGGGACTCCCTCTCCAGGTAGTAGTGAGTTGCGAAGGTATGGACAGAAGACCAGGTGGCAGTTTGGCAGATTTCTGTCATGGGGACGGAACGCAGATTTGCCACAGAGGTATTCATGGCCTTGACACGGTGCGCCATGACCCTCTGGTCCACTGAGATCCCTGCTTGCTCATAGGCGAGGGTAATGCAGTCCACCACCCAAGTGGACAGAGTTCACTTAGTCACTGGGAGCCCCAGATGGGTCATAGGATATGAAAATCTATGGTGCTTTGCGGTGGCCCTGAATCCATTACAGGTAAAAGGACAGGGCTCTCTTACAATCCAGATTATGGAGAAAGGTCTCCGCCCTACAGACATGAGGCCTCAGAAAAATGGTGGGGAGTACTACCTCCTGGTTGAGGTGGAATGGGGACACCACCTTCGGCAGAAACTTGGGGTGTGTGCAGAGCACCACCCTGATCTTGTAGAACCTCATGTAGGGCAGCTCTGCCATCAGAGTCTAGAGCTCGCTGACTCTGCAAGCTGATGTGAGTTCTACCAGGAAGGCGACCTTCCAGGATAAGTACCGAAGGTGGCAGGCAGCCAGGGGCTCAAATGGAGGCTTAATAAGCTGCAGACTTCCCATGTTATCCAACCCCCCCCCCCCCCGCCCATCTGCTAGGGGGCAGATGCGGGCTTTGGATAGCATGAGGCCCTCAGGAATCTGGACATAAGGGACTGAAGAGAGAGGGGTTTTCCCTCAATGGAATGGTGATGTGCTATGATGGTGCTCAGGTGTACTCTGACCAAATTGGACCAGTCCCACCTGTGATAGGTGAAGCAGGTACTGAAGTACCACTTTGTACTGAGCAGGAAAACTGGTTACCCGCCTTTCCACACACCACACCGAGAATTGGTGCCACTTGAAGGCATATGATCTTCTTGTGGAGGCCTTACGAGAGGCCAGAAGAATTTCTTCCACATCCCATGGGAGGTTGAAGGGGGCTAACGCTATCCTTTCAGCAGTCAAGCCGTGAGTGACAGGGACCCAAGGTTGGGGTGTAGGATAGATCCTTGCTCCTGTGAGAGTAGCCCTTGAGCTTGACCCAAGGGAATCGGCAATGCCGCCAATAGGGAGAGGAGCAGTGGGAACCAGGGCTGCCTGGGCACCGAGGGGCTATCAGCATGAGCAATGCTCTCTCATGCTGGACCTTGAATAGTGTCTTAGCTACCAGAGGTGTCGGTGGGAAAGCGTACATGAGGTGCAGTTGGTGCACGCAGAATCGAGGCAACTGTGTGTCGTCCGGGCTGACAAACAGGTCCATCAAAGGGATGCTCCAGAGAGGAAACAGCTATGAGACCACCACTGCATCCAGGTGCCACTTGTGTGACTGGAGAACTCTGCTGAGTTTGTCTACCAGGGCATTGTGCTGGCCCGGGAGGGACACCTTTGCATGCAGCTTAGGAGCAGAGGGCTACCGCCTCCTGACAGAGGGGGTACGACCCTGTATCCCCCTGTTTGTTCACGTAGAATATTGAGACCTGATTGTCAGTCTGGATCAGCACCAAGCCATATTGGAGTTAGTGGCAGAAGGCTCAGAGGGCTAGGTATATAGCGCGGAGCTCTAGCAGGTTAATTTGCATCCAGGATTCCTTTAGGGACCAGCAGCCTTGCATCTGGAGGCTCCCACAATGCGCTCCGCAGCCCATTAGAGAGGTGTCTGTGGTGAGGTCCTTCTGGGGGTTGAGTGCCTGGAAGGGCATCCTGGCCTGAAAGTGACGTGGGATCTGCCACCACCCAAGGGAGTCCACCAGTTGGCGGTTTACTTTCACTCTGTCTCTGAGCCTGCCTGTGACTTGCGGAGGCACCACTGGGCTGCCCTCCATGTGCAGGCAGGCATATGGGGTGACGTGGACTGTGGAGGCCATGTGTCCCAACAGGCAGAGTAGGAAACGTTCAGGTAACGTTCGGCATCTGTGTACCTCTGTGGCTAACTCCCTGAGGCTTTCTGACCTTTCCTGGGGGAGGAAGGCTTTTGCCTAGAGGGTATCTAGTTGCGCCCCCATGAACTTTAGGCGCTGGCCCGGAGTGAGGTGGGGTAGTTTATTATGAATCCCAGTTGCTGCAAGGTGTTGATGGTGCGTCCTGTGGTGCATTGTGCCTTTGCAGCTGTGTGCCCCTTTATGAGCCAGTCATCCAGATAAGTAAAGACGAAGGCCCCTTGGAGCCGGAAGTGGACTGTGACCACCGTGACGCACTTTGTGAAGACCCTTGGGGACAAGGCCAGACTGAAGGGCAGCACCCTGTATTGGTAGTGCTGTCCTCCTACCACGAACCAGAGGTATTTTCTGTGGCTGGGATGAATTTGGCTATGCTCCTTAGACCTAAAGGATGCCTACACTCACATCCTATCTCCCTGCTGGAGGAATGGCAGTAGTGTACCAAGGGAGAGCATCTTGAACTTCTCCCTGACCAGAAACCTGTTGAGCTCTTGCAGGTCCAGGATGGGCCTGAGGCCCCCAGTCCTCTTCGGGACGAGGAAATACATGGAAGCCTGTGCCCCAGAGATGTTTCAGCACTGGCTCGACTACCTTGCCATTGATTAGGCCTGCTAGCTCGGTGAGGGGCAGAGTCTGGTGAAAGAGTGGCCTGGTGGGCTCCCCTAGGAACTACGAGGGTGGCGCCTGTTGTAGGTGGAGGAGGTAGCCCTCCTTGACCATCTGTAGCACCCAGGTATCAGTGGTGATGGCTGTCCATCTGTGGGCAAACAGGGCTAGGCGTCCCCCTGTATGCAGCAGAGGATGCCCTGGGGGTGGTGAGGTCGTGCCCATGCAGTCAAAAGCTTCCCCCAGGCTGGGCCATAGCCAGTGCCTGGACTTCGGGGCCTTTTGTTTTCTTTTTGTTGCTAGCCCTGTTGAGAATGCACCAAACGTCTTCAACAGTTCCTTCAGGTACATGCCTATATAAAGCTAGTAAGACTGGATCCGGCATGTTAGCATCAAGCCCTGAAAGGCCTTCTGGCCGAGGGCTTTGAGGGTTCGGGCCTCCCTGCCGGGTGGCACCGACAAATGAGTTTTTTGGCTCTTAAGCCAGCGCATTGCCGACTCTACGACCATGGAGTTGTGGGAAAGCTGTAACTTTTGAAACCCAGGGCTTCAGCATAATCGGTACATGGCATTGAGGTGCCTACTAACAATTGGAAGTGACTCCAGTGTTCCCCACATCCGGAGGAGGAGGCGGTCAAGGATCGAGGGCACCAGTACTGTGGGGGTTTCCTTAGGGGATGCCTCGTACTGGAGTATCTCCAATTCTTCGGTGCATGGGTTCTCCTTGGCCTCGGTCTCGATGGCGAGAGCCTTGGCTATGTCCCACACAAAATTGAGGAATGCAACGTCCTCGAGCGGGGAACGGTGTCAGATCTTTCGGGGAGACAGGTTTGTGGGCACATCACAGTGTCACCTCATGTCCAGGGACTCTTCATCCTCAGTCTCCCATTTGGACTCGAAGTCCGAGTATGAGTCAGATGCCACGCAATCACCTCGGTCGAGGGCCGCTCTTGGCGACCATGACCCCTGGAGGATCATCGGTCCAAGCCGCGGGCACTCATTGGGGAGGACCGGTGTTCCAAGGAACAGGACTGGGGTCTTGTCCGGGGCCAGGGGCTCTCTCAAGGCCGATGGCACGCGAGGATCGGCTCGACATCCAGGGAAGCCCTCGATGTCAAGGGTCCCGTCGTCAGGGCGGATGAACTGGACGAGCCAGACATGAATGCCTGTTGCATAGCCACTAGGGCAGATATACTGCTCTCTAGGGTTGCCATTTTGGTCTCCATACCAGTTGACTCTGCAGCCTTTGACACAGGCACCCAAGACTTCGGACCCGGCATCGGAACTGTCGAGGGGGAGTCCTCGATGAGGATGAACTCAGAGGCCCGATGCCGGTTGTCAGGCGCCGACAACTCTTTATAGGGCAGCTTGACAGGCCAATCCTGCCCTGACTCCTCAGACTCATGCCTGGGACTGCAGGTCCTGGGGTGGGATTTCTCCTTTTTCCCAGATCTGTCCTCCAAGGCGATCTTCGAAGATTTCTTCTTCTTGTGGTCCACCTCCGGGGATTTCTGCTCAGAGGAACTGTGGCTGTGACTGTGGCTCTGTGGGGCACTGAGGTATCGGAGAGGGCTTGGAGGTGGTGTCAACAGAGACTCCGGTGCGGAGTCGGACTTCTGAAAGAAACTTTTCTGCTGCTGGTGGCGGCTCTTCAAGGCCTTTGAGGTCATGGTTCTGCAGAGCTCACACTCTGAGTCACTGTGCTCCGGGCCAAGACATTGGAGGCAGCAGTTTTGTGGGTTTGTGAGCAACATCATTTTGCCATACCGATCACACTTTTGAAGCCACTGGAGGCCATTGGAAAAATCAGGTCCCCACCTCCCGGCAAGCTGAGGCCTTCGGCTGAAAAAGGGCGTGAATGTCGATCAAGGAACACCTCAATGAAAAATTGAGAAAACAAATAGATGAACCCGAAGAGCGATGCTGAGGCGAGCTGGCTCGGGGGGCGGGAAGGAACTGGTATGCAAACCGGACAAAACTCAACAATAAAAATCACACTTTTTCTGGGGAAAACCTGACAACGTCCGATGGGCTCCACAGAAAAAAGGAGACTAAGGCAAGATGGCACCCTTGGGCAAGAAGTGGACCATGCATGCGTGGTGCATCTCCCAAAGGATTTCTTTGAAAGCTGCGGAGATGTTTCTGCATGGGCTCCGTTGGCTCCAACATCACCCATATGTGAGGACTGACTTCTTGCTTGTTCCTGGAGAATTCTACATTACTATACTCCAGTGCCAACTGCCAGGCACATTAGGAAGTACTATAAATACTGCCAATTTAGAACCCTTAGTAAACCCACCGTATCATAACAGCACTACCAGGCCTCACAAAGCGTCAAACCCTACCTATCAAAAGGCAACACTGCAAATATTAAACCAATACATTTCAGAGAATATCAATACATCTCCTACCGGGGAAAGAGGACAATTGGCACTGTCAAATAGAAATTACATGAACAGAATACCTCAGCACAGTTACACATGCAGAACATAGATCATCACCAAACAAAGAACTAGGGATCGCTTTAGAAATAGGAAGACAATAAACTGGGAACCTCAAAAGCCAAACCTGGAATGTACAACAACAATGGAGAAAACCTATAAATTAATTTCCTCTTGTACTAAACAAAATGCAAAGACGTTAGCAATGTACATTTCCCAGATCTGACATATTCCAGTTAATAAATTCAAAATAAAAATGTATTTTTTTACCTTTTGCTGTTTGGGCATTTTATTTTTCAGTTGCAATTGCTCCAGTCACTTTCTTCTGGTTTCTTTGTGTCTTCTGCTAACTCTCCATTGTCTGCTGTCCCTTTGTCCTTTCTTTTCTCTTTTCTAGTTTTTTTTTTACATTCTCTCTCTACATCTGCTTTAACATATTAATCTTTCTCCTTTTGCTTTTTCCTCCATTTCTTCCTTTATTTTTTTTTTATCCAATCAAATTTCACCCTTCCATCCTCAATCCCCACCTACTCTCCCAATATCTGGCCAATCCTAGATTTTTCTTCCCTCTCACACAAAATATCTTTTCCCCTCTCCATCCTCACTCCCTCATCCCCTTCCCCTTCTAGTCCCCCCACCATCAGCTCCCTTCTAGTTCCAGCCCCATCCAGCATCCGCTCCCTTCTAATCTCTCATCCCCCCGCATCAGCTCATTTTCAATCCTAGCTCCACCATCAGCCATTTCCAGGAACAGCTCGCTTGATATCATGGACACCTAGACAAGTGCACATTACTCCAGTATTAAAGGAACTACACTGGCTGCCCATCCAAGCTCAAATACAATTACAGATCAATCATGATCACCTTCAAGAGAATGCATAACCTAACTGCAGGCTGCCTACAAACCCTCATAGTGGACAACAGACCAAGAAGAGACCAAACCACAAACCTTAAAATCCCCAGACAGAAAACAACCAATATGCAAGAAACATGTCATCACACCTTTTCATATACGGACCTAGCCTATGGAACTCCCTTCCGGATAAACTCAGAGCAACCACTGACCTAAAGGACTTCAGGAAGATGCTAAAAACGCATATATTCCAGACAGACTACTAAGCTCCCTCTCATCCAAAACCCTCAAAAAAACCTAAATGACTGAAATACAAAAGTATGGACTCCATACCATTCAAATGTAAATAGTTATCAGCCCACTGATCAGACAGTAAATACATAACTGCCTATCAGTTAAAATGTAAATAGTTAACTCCATTGGGATTCAAATTGCTTGTACCGTTAGTTGTACCATGTTCTATGTAACTCTTGTTGTTTTTGTTCGATGTAAACCACCATGATACCACTGAAAGGTGGTATATAAGAAATGTTAAATAAATAAAATAAATAAATAAATTTCTAGTCCTATCCTAGCCCCCCATCAGCCCATTTCCAGTCCAAGCCCCCCCCAATAAGCCCATTTCCAGTCCTAGCCCCTCATCAGTCATTTCCAGTCCTATCCTAGCCCCCCATTAGCTAATTTCCATTCCTAGCTCCCCCCATCAGCTCATTTCCAGTCCATGCCCCCCAAATCAACCCTTTCCAGTCCAAGGCCCCCCTTCAGCCCATTTCCGGTCCTAGCCCCTCATCAGCCCATTTACAGTCCTAGCCTCCCAAAAGTCATTTCCAGTTCTATCCTAGCCTCCATCAGCCCATTTCAAGTGCTAGCCCCCATCAGCCCATTTCCAGGCCAAACCCTCCCAATAAGCCCATTTCCAGTCCTATCCTAGCCCCCCATTAGCTCATTTCCATTCCTAGCCCCCCCATCAGCCCATTTCCAGTCCAAGACCCCTCAGCAGCCCATTTCCAATCCTAGCCCCCTATCAACCATTTCCAGTCCTATCCTAGCCCCCTATCAGCCCATTTCCATTCCTAGCCTCCTCATCAGCCCATTTTTAGTCCAAGCCCCCCAATCAGGCCTTTCCAGTCCTAGCCCCCCATCAGCTCACTTCCAGTCCTATCCTAGCCCCCCCATCAACCCACTTCCAGTCCAAGCCCCCCCATCAGCCCATTTCTATTCCTAGCCCCCTCATCAGCCCATTTCCATTCTAAGGCCCCCAACAGCCCATTTCCAATCCTAGCCCTCCATCAGCCCATTTCCAGTACTATCCTAGTCCCCCCATCAGCCCATTCCCAGTCTTAGCCTCCCCCCCCCCCTGAAGAGCACCGCGCCTATCTGACTGGCTTGAGATGGAGCCAGGGAGGCCCAAAGCCCCCGCTCACCTCTGCACAGCGCTGGAATGAAGAGCAGCATGTTCTTTCACCCCAGCAGCTGTGTTCTCCTGAAATGTGCTGGCGCGCCAGAGGTGAAAGGGCATTTCCTGTTTCCCGGCATTCAGCGTGTTTCAGGAGAACACAACTGCTGGATGCTGCTCTTCACTCCAGTGTTGTGTAGAAGTGAGCCAGGGATTCGGGCCTCCCTGGTGCCCTCTGAAGCCAGCCGGCCCTGAAAACTGAACACCATGTGCAGAATGGAGTTGGCATGGGGCCCCCTGAAGCACAGGGACCTGTGCGAACAACATTCTAGCACAATGGATGGGCCGGCCCAGGCCCTGCATATCCTTACAGGTATTTTACAAACATGTCGGCATTTGGCAGAGCCTTTGTAAACTATAGTGGAAATTTTCCACGTCCCGATCTGGATGTCTTAATTCCCTTCTGGTTAAATTTAGAATCCAAGACTCCCTCTATCCAAGCAAGGGCTGTGGGACTCCCCCTGGAGATTGGTCACAGATTACCTTTACTGTGTAGCAACCAGCTTTTAATAAGTCTTCTTTCCCACCCTCCCTCCCTCCACGACTCCTACTCATCCCTGGGATAATCGTAGCTTTATAGGTGCTTAAACCTCTTAAAGGAAAGGATGTGCCATATTCATTCTCAGGTGCAGCTGTTTATTATCATCAGCATAGATTAAGGACCTGAGAATAATTAAACTTCAGGTGAACAAAGTACATTAAACATATTAGGTATAGTTTTATTAGTATAAATATCCCCAGCAACCCTTAGTAAGTAAGGAACTTAAATATCTAAACATAACCTTAAAATGAAGATGCAGACAGCAGTCCAGCAGCGAGATGGGGGCTTTCCAGTCTTTTGCATTGAGTGTCACATGTATGATTTTCTCCCATTTGGTGAAGGGTCTTACGTGTACACAAGGTGTAAGGAGCTCTTTGCTCTTAGGGAATGAGTCCGATCTCTGGAGGCAAGAGTAGCAGACTTGGAAGACATAAGAAAGACAGAGAGGTACATAGATGAGACCTACAGGGATATAGTCCTGAAGTCCCACCTCCAGTCTGGCGGCATCCTTTTGCCATGGAGGAGAGAGGTCATGTGACAGGAAAAAATCACCCTGGTGCGGCAGGAAGTGATCCTATAGCTAGGACCTGTAAAACCCCTCTCGCACCGAGGACGTTTTTCCAGGGCCATGTGCCCATGAGGGAAGGGCTAGGACAGCCGTTATAGTTGGTGATTCGATCATTAGGCATATAGATAGCTGGGTGGCTGGTGGACGTGAGGATCTCCTGGTAACATGCCTTCCTGGTGCGAATGTAGTGGACCTCACGCGCCACCTAGACAAGGTCTTAGATAGTGCTGGGGAGGAGTCTGCTGTCTTGGTACATGTCAGTACCAATGACATAGGAAAATGTGGTAGAGAGGTTCTGGAGGCTAAATTTAGGCTTTTAGGTAGGAAGTTGAAATCCAGGACTTCCAGGGTAGCATTCTCCGAAATGCTTCCCGTTCTACGCACAGGACCCAAAAGGCAGGCAGAGCTCCGGAGTCTCAATGCGTGGATGAGACGATGGTGCAAGGATGAGGGGTATGGATTTGTTAGGAACTGGGAAACATTCTGGGGAAAGGATGGGCTTCACCTTAACCGGGATAGAACCAGGCTGCTGGCATTAACCTTTAAAAAGGAGATAGAGCAGCTTTTAAACTAGATAATAAGGGAGAGCCGACAGTTGCCCAAGAGCGCATGGTTCGGAACAATGTATTCTTGAAGGATACTACCAAAAAAATGAAGTTAGGGCACATCAGCAGAGAGGTTCCAATAAAGACAAAGGTAGCCCAAATACTCTTGAGTACAGAGCAGACAGAGCTTAAAGATTCCAAATTACCGCTGCCTACTGATAACCAGTTTAATATGAATAAAATACAGTCTCTAAAATGCATGAATGCAAATGCTAGAAGTCTAAAAAATAAGATGGGAGAGTTAGAATATATAGCACTAAATGAGAAGTTAGATATGATTGGTTTCTCAGAGACATGGCGGAAGGAGGACAACCAGTGGGACACTGTGATACCTGGGTACAAACTATATCATAATGATAGAGCTGATCAAATTGGTGGAGGGGTTGCACTCTATGTTAGAGATGGCATTGAGTCACAAAGGATTAAAGTTTTGCAGGAAACAAAATTCGCTGTAGAATCTCTATGGATTGAAATTCCATGTAAAAAGGGGAAGGCGATGGCAATGGGGTTGTACTATCGACCGCCGTTTTTTGCCATATTTTTTGTTTTATTTCATAAAGAGTTTTATGCCTCTTTTGTGTTTTTCCACTTTCTAGTTTTTTGCTTTTTATGCTTGTAAAGTATTTTGATATTTATTTATATATTTCACTGTACACGTTTATATTTAATTCATTTATTCATGTTTTTTATAGTGTACAGACTTCTAATAGATAACAACGAGATACCAGACCTTTGGGTCTAATGTTCTTTACCAGAGGTATTTATGGTTTATGTGTCACATCCTTTTTGTGGTTTTACTTGTTTGTATATTGTGATGAGTAAGATTCATTCTCTGCCCTAAAAACACAGGATTCAGTGAATTCTAGCCTAGAAGCTGACAGGCAGACAAGCCATGTGAGCAGTAGTTGTCAAGGGCAACATAAACAAACCCAGCCACGGGGTTTGCAAACACGCCCAGCTGAAAAACATTCCCCAGTTCCTAATAGCTTGCACCTGGATAGAGGGAGGGCTATTAGCCACTATAAGAGTCACGCAGGAAATAGAGCTTCAGTTTCAGGTTGGCGTTCAGCTTCAGGTTCAGTTCCAGTTCCAGGTTCTTACCCTGGAGGAGATTCAGCGTTATCTTCTTATCCAGGAGGAGTTTCAGCTTCAGAGTCTGACCCAGGAGGTGATTCAGATTCAGAACCAGGAAGAGTTCAGGAACCAGGAAGAGTTCAACCCAGAAGCTACCCAGAATACCTCAGGAGAAGGCAGCTAGGAGCAGTGAGGTCAGAGAGCAGCTGTGAGTGCTCTGCTGAAGTAAAACCGTTTGAAACTCAGAGGCAACGTTCTAACTGGAGTGAATGGAAGCATAAGAAACCCAAACAGTATGTATCTGAAAGCTGTAACTTTGAGAGTGATTCTGGCAGAGAGCTAAGAGAGTATACTGACAGTAGAAATACCTACAGGGTTAAAACTGAGAAGCCTCGTGTGAGAAATCCTAGGTGGGGGCAGGGCTGTAACACCCAGCCGAGGGATTTATCTGGAGAGCTGAGAAGAGAGCAGTTAAAAGTCCCTGAAAGAGAAAGGTATGCCATTGAAGATATTTGCATGACAGAGGAAGAGGTGTTAGAAGTTCCTAAACCTCAAAGAAAGCCCCGCAGAGCTAAACCTTGTGCTGATAAGAGAGAGGAATACTTTTACTCGGTGCCAAAGCCTGAAGCTAGAGCCAACAAATATCCCAAAGGTAGAAACACATATAAGAAGTTGGATTCTAGAAACCCTGAATGGTGGCTTCCTTCTCTCCCAGACACAGAGAAGTACAGCAGCAGTTATTCCAGCCCTAGAGGGAGCTGGCCAGATAGGCTCTGTGAAGAGACGTTACAAGGTAACTTGCAGACATTTTGTAGCCAGGAAAACTCAAGCCTTTCTGAGAACCTGCATGAACCCATGATCACTGATAGCCTCAGTGAATGCTCATTCACATGTTTCTATGTTTCTATGTTTCTATTCGGAGACCCAATGGACTGTACATTAACATTCACTGATAGAATAACCTCTTTTTGTTAAACAGAGGCTGTATAGTACTGGAAGCTAACACTATATGTGAAGAGTGCCTGTTTGTACAGAGAGGAGCTGTGTGCTGAGTTTTCATATGCTTTACAATTACCTTTACTTTAAGAAGCACGAAGAAGCTTTTCTGTTTCCTTTATATTATACCAGAAAATATGGTTTATGTGTCCTAAGTTTGCTGTGTTATATATCTGAAGAATCCGATCCCGGGAGGGGAAATAAATCCTAATTTACCTTATCATTCGTGTCTACAACTTCTTTATTTTCATTAACCACCATCAGACCCAGACCTGCTAGCCCTAGGTAGCAGCCTGCCCACCTGGTGGTGACAATATTTATATATATATATCATTATTATGTTGGCATTTTTTATAATTTTTATATATATATATGAACAATTCGGTATTGTGTTCCAACCATTCTTTTATTATTTTATTTATTGATGTTATTTATATATTTTTTATCATCTTTTGGTTATACATGCAATATGTTTTTGAGTGATCTGTTTTTTTATATGTTATGTATTTATATATTTATATTTTTAGCATATGCCAGACGAACCCGACGAAGGATAGTGAAACACGGCCTGTGTCGGTTTGTCGGGTTGTCAATTGGTTAATTAAAGCTCTGTCTTTCCATAAATATCACGTTTTGGACTGGTTTCTGCAATTGACATGATATCTGCTTCTGTTGTGTTGCACCTCTATCGACCGCCTGGCCAGAATGAACAAATGGATGATGAAATGCTCAAAGAAATCAGGGAAGCTAACAAAAGTTACAGAACAGTAATAATAATGGGTGATTTCAACTACCCTGGTATTGACTGGGTCAGTGTCACGGCAGGACATGCTAGGGAGATAGATGAAATAAATGACTGCCTCTTGGAGCAGCTGGTTCATGAACTGACCAGAGGGGAAGCCATTTTGGACTTAGTCCTTAGTGGAACACCAGATCTGGTGCAAGAGATAAGGGTGTTGTGGCCACTTGGCAATAGTGATCATAACATGATCGCGTTTGATTTAATTAATGGAGGAGTGATGGTAAGGAAATCCACAGTACGACCTTTTAACTTTCAAAAGGGAGACGATGATAAAATGAGGAAAATAGTTAAGAAAAAACTAAAAGGAACAGTTGCAAAGGTTAAAGACTTACATCAAGCTTGGGTGTTGTTTAAAAATACTATCTTGGAAGCCCAGACTAGCTGTATTCCATACTTTAAGAAAAGTGGAAGGAAGTCCAAAAAACTGCCAGCATGGTTTAAAGGTGAGGTCAGAGAGGCTGTTGTTGCCAAAAAAGTGTCTTTCAGGGAAAGGAAAAAAGAGCCAAATGACAAAAAACGGGAAACAGCACAAGCACTGGCAACAAATGCAAGGCATTGATAAGGCAGGCAAAGAGAGAATTTGAGAAGAAACTTGCTGTGAAAGCAAAAACGCATAATAAAGACTTTTTCAAGTACATTTGTAGCAAAAAACCTGTGAGAGAGTCAGTTGGACCACTAGTTGATAGAGGGATAAAAGGGGCAGTAAGAGGGGACAAAGCTATAGCGGAGAGACTGAATGAATTCTTTGCTTCGGTCTTTACTGAGGAAGATGTAGGGATTTTACCCATGACTGAAGTGGTATTGAAAGGTGATACTGCGGAAGAACTGAAAGAAATATTAATACACTATTAAGATGTATTACAACTATATGACAAACTGAAGAGTAGCAAATCACCTGGACCGGATGGTATACATTCAAGGGTGTTGAAAGAACTGAAATATGAGATTACAGACCTGCTATTAGTAATCTGTGAACTATCATTAAAATCATCTGTAATACCTGAAGATTGAATGATCGCCATTGTAACACCAATTTTTAAAAAGGGTTCTAGGGGTGATCTGGGAAACTACAGACCGGTGAGCCTGATGTCAGTACCGGGAAAAATGGTAGAAAGCATCATAAAGAACAAAATTACTCAACATGTAGATAATCATGGCTTAATGGGAGACAACCAACATGGCTTTAGACAAGGAAGATCTTATCTTACTAATCTGTTATGTTTTTTTTGAAGGCGGGAATAAACAGGTAGACAAAGGTGAGTCGGTTGATATAGTGTATCTGTACTTTCACAAAGTCTTTGACAAGGTCCCTCATCAGAGACTTTTGGCAAAACTAAAAAGTCATGGGATAGGAGGCAGTGTACTATTGTGGATCAGGAACTGGTTAAAAGATAGAAAGCATAGGGTAGGGCTAAATGGCCAATTTTCCCAGTGGAAAAAGGTGACTAGTGGAGTACCCCCGGGATCTGTGCTGGGTCCACTGCTTTTTGACATATTCATAAATGACCTGCAAAAGGGAATAACGAATGAGGTTATCAAATTTGCAGATGACATAAAACTTTTTAAAGTTGTTAAAACCCAAGAGGATTGTCGAAAATTGCAAGAGGATCTTGATGAATTGGAAGAATGGGCATCCAGATGGCAGATGAAATTTAATGTGGACAAATGCAAAGTTATTCCCCCAGGAAAGAACAACCCAAACTATGGTTACACGATGCAAGGTTCCACATTGAGAACCACCACCCAGGAAAAAGATTTAGGCGTCATCGTGGATAGCATGTTAAAACACTCTGCCCAGTGTGCAGCAGCGGCCAAGAGAGAAAATAGAATGCTAGGTATCATAAGGAAAGGAATGGAAAATAAAACAAAAATTATTATAATGCCTCTGTATCATTCCATGGTGCGATCGCACCTTGAATATTGTGTGCAATTCTGGTCGCCGTATCTTAAAAAGGATATAACGTTATTAGAAAAGATACAGAGAAGAGCCACCAAAATGGTAAAGGGGATGAGGGGATAGAAGGATACTCCTATGAAGAGAGGCTAAAAATGTTAGGGCTCTTCAACCTGGAAAAGAGACGGCTGATGGGAGATATGATAGAAGTCTATAAAAAATGAATGGAGTGGAACAGGTAAATGTAGATCGATTGTTTACATCATCAAAATATAGAAAGACTAGGAGATATGCAATGAAGCTACAGGGTAACCTTTTAAGATTCATCTGAGAAAATATTTTTTCACTCTACATGTAATCAAACTCTGGAATTTGTTATCGGAGGATGTAGTAAAAGCTGTTTGTGTAGTTGGGTTTAAAAAAGGTTTGGACAAGTTCCTGGAGGAAAGGTTCATAAACCATTATTGAAAGGGACCCAGGATATCACTGCTTGACCCAAAACAAGCACTGAGGAACCTGTGTCTTTTAGGGAAACTGCTAGATACTTATGACCTAGATTGGCCACTGTTGGAAACAGGATACTGGGTTTGGTGGACCTTGGTCTGACCCTTGGCCTTTGTGCACTGTGATAAGGAAGCTTGTAGTGAGCCTATGGAAATAGAGAAACTAATGATTTTGCTTTTAAGAAAAGTGACATCCCTGCGGTGCACAGGTTTCAGCGTTGGCATAAAGAAAGCAAACAGAGAGAAACTGAACCTAGGCTGCCACACCCAAGCTCTGCTGACGTAGTTGCAGGCTTGGAAGATAATTGCAAGCACCTGTCCAGAGAGGGAGAGACACTGCCCGGGAAGCAGGGATATAAACCTCGGCTAGAGAGAAAGCAAGGAGGAGAGCCTGGAAGGAGGAGAGAGCCTGGGAGGAGAGAGCCTGGAGGAGAGCCCGGGAGAGGAGAGCCCGGAGAGAGAGAGCACGGGAAGAGAGAGACCGGAAGGAGAGAGCAGAGAAGGCTTCAAACCCCAGTTCCTGATCAAAAGGTTCAGAGAGTTCAGAGGTGGGAGCCCAGGACTCAGCACAAGAGTCAAAGAAGCCAAGCCTGGAACAGGGAGCCGTGGCAGAGCTCCAGGAAGGAACTCAGGGAAGTGAATCAGGGACTGTTTCCCAGAAGCTGGAGGGAGACTGGTGAACACAGCCAGGGAGAAGTGTCCACAGCTTCAGGTACAATTTATCCTTACCGGGTGGAGCTGTGCTCAAGAGAGACACAGGGATCCTCAGAGAGAGTATACCCTGAGAAATACGTTAAAAGCTCAGAGCAGGGCACTGCATTACCGGAGCCAGAGGAAATGCAGGTTGAGCCTATTGAGCAGGATTTATTGCCTCCAGAAGTACTCATGGACTGTACTCTATGTCAAGCTGTTAGCATTGAGTCCCTTTGCTAAAGAATAGCTGAAAAGATAAAGTCTCCTGAAAAGTAGAGTATTGAAACCTAGCCTGAACTGAAGGTAGGAACTTGCTCTTTTAATGGGAAGATACCTGTTGCATGTACATTTGAATGCTTAATGAAGACAAAGGTAAAAAGAAGATATTTTTACTTTGTTGAATGAAGAAGCTGTATTTTCTTTATCCGTTATATTGATAAGCAGCTGCATATAATTAATGACTGTGAAGCTCATCCAGCCTAAGTTTTAAATAACCTTGAGCAAATGAATGGAGAAGTATCCTGTTACAGTCTACATGGACTTTGTTTGCGTTTGGGGAATACATTTTGTCATTTGCCTTTACTTTCGGTTTCATGAC
This sequence comes from Ichthyophis bannanicus, assembly GCA_033557465.1. NCBI lineage: Eukaryota > Metazoa > Chordata > Amphibia > Gymnophiona > Ichthyophiidae > Ichthyophis > Ichthyophis bannanicus. The sequence continues at coordinate 72,223,837 of CM066034.1, forward strand.
TACACTTCATCTTAGAAGGCCAAAACTACAACTCCCAGCATGCTTCACTGGGAAAAATAGTTTATTCAACCTTTCATAAGAAAAGTTAATGGCAACCCTACCTCTCTAAGCCTGAGGCAGAGGGCTGGGGCGTGACAGTACCTTTATAAAATAGGCCCAAAATATTATAAAGTTACCATCTTGGAGGGCACTTTTCAAGACATGCATTTTGATGCAAAGTACCTGTAGATTTTGTACCAGTTCTCAAAGGGAAAGTATTTGTGTACTTTTCCTTTCAAAATCGCTCAGAAAAAAGCAGCCATAGAATTTTAACTCTGCTTTTTCTGTGTATTATTTTGAAAATACAAATCTTCAGTAGTATTGTCAGACTCAAGGGTGCAGGGGGGGAATATGTAGAAGCTGATAAGGATAAAGCGGAATTGCTTAACAAATATTTTTGTTCTGTGTTCACAGATGAAGAACCAGGAGCAGGACCTCAGAAAACACCCACAAATAGGAACAGAAGCGAGGGACATCTTGAACAATTTTCAGAAAACTGTGTTCGTGAGAAACTAGCTCAACTTAAAGTAGACAAAGAGATGGGACCGGATGGGATACACCCTAGAATACTGAGGGAACTTGGGGACGTTCTAGCAACTCCACTGACTGACTTTTTCAATGCTTCGTTGGAGTTGGGAGTGGTGCCAAAGGACTGGAGAGAGGCTCATGTGGTGCCTTTACACAAAAGCGGAAGTAAGGATATGGTTGAAAACTACAGGCCGGTTAGTTTAACTTCGATGGTGAGTAAATTATTGGAAACGCTGCTGAAAGAGAAAATAGTGAGGTTTCTGGAGTCCAGCGGATTACAGGATCCGAGGCAGCATGGATTCACCAGAAGCAGGTCTTGTCAGACAAATCTGATTGATTTCTTTGACTGGGTGACCAGGGAGTTGGACCGAGGGAGAGCTCTAGATGTGGTGTATTTAGATTTCAGTAAAGCCTTTGACACTGTTCCTCACAGGCGACTTATAAACAAACTGAGCACCCTAGGGATGGACCCTAAAGTTACTGCTTGGGTTAGAAATTGGTTGGGTGGGAGGCGACAAAGAGTACAAGTAAATGGAGCTCACTCTGAGGAGAAGGATGTTACCAGTGGTGTGCCCCAGGGATCTGTCCTTGGTCCGATTCTTTTTAACATCTTTGTTAGTGATATAGCGAAAGGGCTGTCGGGTAAGGTTTGCCTCTTTGCGGATGATACCAAAATCTGCAATAGAGTAGACACCCAGGAAGGTGTAGATAACATGAGGAGGGATCTAGCTAAGCTTGAAGAATGGTCTAGAATTTGGCAGCTGGGATTTAATGTTAAAAAATGTAAGGTCATGCATTTGGGCTGCAGCAATCCAAGGGAGCAATACAGTATAGGAGGTGAAGTTCTTTTGTCCACTAAAGAAGAGCGGGACCTAGGCATGGTTGTGTCTGATGATCTTAAAGTAGCTAAACAGGTAGAAAAGGTGACGGCAAAAGCTAGAAGGATGCTTGGGTGCATACGGAGAGGAATGGCTAGCAGAAAAAAGGAGGTGATAATGCCTCTGTATAAGTCTTTGGTGCGACCTCATTTGGAGTATAGTGTGCCATTCTGGAGACCGCACCTTCAAAAGGATGTGAACAGGATGGAGTCGGTGCAGAGGGTGGCTACTAAAATGATTAGTGGGCTTCATTATAAAGCATATGAGGACAGACTTAAGGATCTTAATATGTACACCTTAGAGGAAAGGCGGGATAGAGGTGATATGATTGAGATGTTTAAATACCTCCGTGGCATAAATGTTCAGGGAGAGAGCCTCTTTCAATTGAAAGCAAGTTCTGCTATGAGGGGACATGGCATGAGGGTGAAGGGAGATAGATTCAGGAGTGATATGCAGAAATATTTCTTTACGGAAAGAGTAGTGGATCCATGAAATAGTCTCCCAGTGGAGGTGGTAGAGATGAGGACAGTAACTGAATTCAAAAAAGCATGGGACCAACACAGAGGATCTCTAAAGGTAAAAAGTGGACTGTTGTAGTTGTTGATATGGAAGGACAGACTAGATAGGCCATGTGGTCTTTTTCTGTCATCATGTTTCTATGTTTCTATTATTAATTCCTCAGGAATGCCTGTGTGAGGATACAGGTAAAAGAATGCATGCTGTGGAATACATCCATACATCTACCAGCAGAGAGAGTAGGCGATTTTCAAATAGTCTTTATTATCTGAGTTTTTGAAAATTTCCTTCCTACTGTATTCTTGGATAGATTCTCGCTATCCCACTATCAGTCAGTGTGCCTCAGGGCTTTTTCTTGGGCTGTTTTCTCTGTATAGCTTTTTCTTGATGCTTTGATCTCCTCCCATGGCTTTTAGTACCATCTTACTACCAATGACTGTCAAATAAACCTCTCTGCATCACAAATCTTTCAAGGAAACCAGTCCCAAATATCAAACTGCTTGTTTTACAATGCCACCTGACTATTCTCTTAGACCTAAGATCTCCAAATCCAGTCCTGGAGGGCTGCAAACCAGCCAGATTTTCCGGACATCCCTAATGAATATACATGAGGGAAATTTGAATACAATGGGGGCAATGCATGCAAATATATCTCATGCATATTCATTAGGGACATACTGAAAACCTGACTGGTTTGTGGCCCTCCAGGACTGGATTTGGAGACCCCTGTCTTAGGCGTTTCACATAGCTGGAACACTCCATTTATCAGTCGTGTGGAGCCCATAATTCCCGCCATTTCAATGAAATGACTGCTGAGACAGAATTTACGTAAGGCAGATTGGTCTGGACTTACTGCAAAGGTTGAGAAGACTCTTGAGTGCATCCCCCACCAACACCAAAGCAGGGCGGGCCCAACCACTAGGCAAACTACTTGGTTGCCTAGGGTGGTAGTTTCTGGAGGGCAGCAAAGAGCAAGGCATTCAAAGTTAAACAATAGATTCTGACAGCTGGGGGGAGGGGCATAATGCTTAAGATTTGCTTAGGGTGCCAACAACATGAACCAACTCTGGAGGCAGCCCTGCACCAAAGTATTACAATTCTGCAGCTAAAAAGAACATCCTTTGGGGTTTTGAGGGAGTAGAATATTGCTTGCTGGAATTCTGACTGCAAAACTCTTTTTTGAACATAAGAACATGAAATAAGCCAGGCTGAGTCAAAGTTTCATCAAGCCCAGCATCCTGTCCAGGTCATGAGTACCTAGCAGATCCAGGGCCGGCCCGTCCATTGAGCAAGAATGTTTTTTGCACAGGGCCCCGCGTTTCAGGGGGCCCCGCGCAAAGAACATTCTGCTTTTTTCAAAATTAAATTAAAAAAACAAACAAACGCTGGCTGCTGCCGCCGCGGCAGCAGCAGAATGGACTGTCCCGCGGGGCCCCCTCTGCTCGGCTGAATCCCTCCCTCCCTCCGTGATGGCTGAGCCCCTCCGTGCCGGCTTTGAGAGTCGCGAAGGGAGAGTGTCTCCCTCGCGTCTCTGTTAAGCCCGCAGGGGCTGATGGGAAATTTCCCATCAGCCCCTGCAGGCTTAACAGAGACGTGAGGGAGACACTCTCCCTTTGCAACTCTCAAAGCCGGCACAGAGGGACTCAGCCGGAAATCATCAAAAACACCAATACATAGAGAGGAGAGTAAGTATGTCACTTTGGACAGCACTTGGGGTAAACATGAGGCAGAGCACCGAGAAAGAATTAAGAGCAATGAACTGAGGGTTATAAGTAGTTTGCATAGGAATGTTGAAACAATCAGGCCTTTACTGATTTTTTTCAATTTCTTGGAGAGCTTTCTTTTCTAATATCTAATGGCAGTGAATTCTATAGTGATGCGAATGCTGATTCCCTTGTCCAGACAAGTTTAAATGTGTGAGCGAAGGAACAGTCAAGAGGTGCAGCTGCGATGATCTTCATTATCTCAGGTGCCTGGTATAAAAAGCATGGTGGGCAAGTAGGAGGATCTTAGGCATGATCTTGCTCTTTATTGGCAGCTAGTGCAGTTCCATTAATGAAGATCTTACAGGATCTGATAAATAAGCTTAATGGCCCTGTTTCAAAGCAATTGAAGACACTTAATACTATACTGAGGAATTCCAATCAATAACAAATTACAGTCATCAGTCTATTTGGGATAAGTGTCTGGGGACAAAATAACTCTCCAAAACCTGAATATAATGAAGCCAAATTTGGCATGACAGAAGAACTGGGGAAAATAAAACCAATGTTTGAAAATGGATGAAATTGACAGGAGTTCCAGAGAAATAAATTTGCCATAAAGATGGCCAATCTATTTCTATGGAAGGAGCGATTGTAGCAGTTACAAATCTGTTGACAGTGACCTCTAGGGGGTAATGTTATAAGAAGGTGCCTAGATGAAAAGTCCAAAACTACATCTTTTTTAAGCCTATTTTATAACGGCAATATAGGACCCAGAACAATCCCTAATAGAATACAAATTTGCAGGAAAAAATTTACATCTGTTCCCAAAATGGTGTAACTTTGCACATATATTATATGTGCATACTCTTTAATTTTATAAATTATGCATGCACACTGCAACCCTACCTCCACTCTGTCCAAACCATGCCAATACTTGACTAACATAGCATTTGTCAAACCTAATTTGCGTATTTTTGAAAGGTGGCTGTGCCCACTTTCAGTCCTCTAAGCCAATCAGTGTGTGCCCTTGACTCAAGTCCTGCTTTAGCCCTTCCCACTTCTGGCCCCACCAGCCCACTCCCGCCCTATAGATAATGCAGGGCCGGCCCATCCATTGAGCAAGAATGTTTTTTGCACAGGGCCCCGCGTTTCAAGGGGCCCCGCGCAAAAAACATTATACATTAGCACAAGTAGAATGCTTCTCTGACCTCTCGCGGCTCTGTTAATCCCGCCGGGGCTGATGGGAAATCCCATCAGCCCCGGCGAGATTAACAGAGCCACGAGAAGAAAGGGAAACTCTCGCGGCTCTGAAAGCCCGCGCATTGGGAGGGACTCGGGAGCTGATGCTGCAGGGAGACTCTGCCGGGCAGGCAGGGCCCTGCGGCGGGACATTTGATTCTGCTGCTGCCACGGCGGCAGCGGCAGCAGCAGCTGGTTTGTTTTTTAAAATCTATCAGGGCTGATGGGGGGAGGGGGGTTAGGACTGGTAATGGGCTATGGGGGGGGCTAAGACTGGAAGTGGGTTGATGGGGGGAGGGGGGTTAGGACTGGTAATGGGCTATGGGGGGGCTAAGACTGGAAGTGGGCTGATGGGGGTTCAGGACTGGAAAAGGGCTGATTAGGGGTTAGGATGTAATGGGCTATGGGGGGGCTAAGACTGGAAATGGGCTGATGGGGGGTAGGACTGGTAATGGGCTATGGGGGTGCTAGGACTGGAAATGGGCTGATGGGGGGTTAGGACTAGTAATGGGCTATGTGGTGCTAAGACTGGAAATGGGCTGATGGGGGGTTAGGATTGGTAATGGGCTATGGGGAGGCTAAGACTGGAAATGGGCTGATTGGGAGGACTGGTAATGGGCTATAGGGGGGGGCTAAGACTGAAAATGGGGTGATGGGGGCTTAGGACTAGAAGTGGGCTGATGGGGGGCTTAGGACTGGTAATGGGCTATGGGGGGCTTAGGACTGGTAATGGGCTATGGGGGGGGGGCTCGGACTGGTAATGGGCTGGGGGGTGGCTAGGACTGGAAATGGGCTGAGTGGAAGGAGGGCTTGAACTGCAAATAGCTGATGGGGACGGGGGCTTGGAATGGAAATGGGCTGTAAGGGGAGGGAACTAGGACTGGAAATGGGCTGAGTGAGGGGGCTAGGACAGGAAATGGGCTGATGGAGGGCTAGGATAGGACTGGAAATGGGCTGTTGGGGGGGCTTGGATTGAAATGGACTCATGGAGGGGCTAGAACTGGAAGTAGGCTCATGGGGGGCTTGGATTGGAAATGGGCTGAGTGGAGGGGAGCTAGGATTTGACATGGGCTGATGATGGTGGGGCTAGGAAAGGACTAGAAATGGGCTGATGGGGGCTGGGATTGGAAATGAGCTGATGGAGGGACTCGGATGGGGGAGCTAGGACTTGAAATGGTCTGATGGGGGTTAGGACTGGTAATGGGCTATGGGGGGCTAAGACTGAAAATGGGGTGATGGGGGGCTTAGGACTGGAAGTGGGCTGATGGGGGGCTTAGAACTGGTAATGAGTTATGGGGGGCTTAGGACTGGTAATGGGCTATGGGGGGGCTAGGACTGGTAGTGGGCTGGGGGGGTGGCTAGAAATGGGCTTATGGGGGGCTGGGATTGGAAATGAGCTGATGGAGGGACTCGGATGGGGGAGCTAGGACTGGAAATGGGCTGATGCGGGGACTAGAAGGGAGCGGATGCTGGGTGGGGCTGGAACTAGAAGGGAGCTGATGTTGGGGGAGGATTAGAATGGGATAGAGCTGGGAGAGTGAAATGGAGAGGGAAAAAATATTTTGTGTGGGAGGGAAGACAAATCTACAATTGGCCGGATATTGGGAGAATAAGTGGGGATTGAAGATGGTGGGGTAAAATTTGAGTGGATGAAATAGGAATGAGGAAAGAGCAAAAGGAGAAAAATTAGTATGTTAAAGCAGATGTAGAGAGAGAATGGAAAAAAACTAGAAGAGTGAAGAAAGGACAAATGGACAGCAGACGATGGAGAGTTAGCAGAAGACATGAAGAAACCAGAAGAAAGTGGCTGGAGCAATTGCAACTGAAAAAATATGCACAAAAGGTAGAAAAATATCTCTTTATTGAATTTATTAACTGAAATATGCCAGCTCTGGGAAATGTGCATCATTAACGTCTGCGCTTTGTTTAGTACAAGAGGAAATTAATTTATAGTTTTATTTCTACAGTGTTGTTGGGCTTTTGGGGTTCCCAGTTTAATTATTGTCTTCCTGTTTCTACATTGTGATTTCTTGTTTGGTGACGGTCCTATGTTCTGCATGTGTAACTGAGCTGAGGTATTCTGTTTATGTAATTCCTATTTGACATTGCCACTTGTTCTCTTTCCCCAGTAGGTCATGTATTGTTGTTCTCTGAAATGTATTGGTTTAATATTTGTAGTGTTGCCTTTTGATAGGTAGGGTCTTGTGCTTTGTGAGTCCTGGTAGTGCTGTTATGATACGGCAGGTTTGCTATGGGTTCTAAATGGGCAGTTGTAGTAGTTCCTAATGTGCCTGGCAGTTGGCACTGGATTATAGTAATGTAGAAATCTTTTAGTCTTTCTTTATCCATACACTCATTGTAAGGGTGGGGACACTCATTAAGAGGCATGTTTACTAAAAGTTAGTGTATGGTAACATTATGCAAATGTTTATGCAAATGAGGTCCCTTATGCAAATGAGGCCCCGCACCGAGTCTCCGCACATGGCCCCGCACCCCCCTTGGGCCGCCCCTGAGCAGATCCCACAAAGTATTTCTCATAGTCATTTCCTGACATAAGTGGTGGCCTTCCCAAGTCCACCTGGCTGATAATTTTTATGGAATTTTCCTCTTTTGAGACAAACAGTGTTAGTTAGATGGTCCAGCAACAGATTTCATATTTTGGTGAATATCAACAATCTGGAGCCTGAACAATAGCCATAGCACTGTTCAAACTTTGAATACTTGCCGACAGCACAGCTGGCTCCATTGTGTAAGCATCCATAGGCTTTCTCATTCATGTTAGTGGGCATGGTGCCGACTGAGGAAACTTGGAACATCTAATCCGACAGAGTCTGCTGATCCACAAGCTAATACAAATGATATTGCAGCTAAATTGGTGGCTAATTCAAAAGGATTCCTGGGTGAACTATATGACTAGGAGGTTAAGAATAAACTTGTAGAGACTATGGCAAAATGCCCAGTCCTCCCAGTTATGAGATCACAATACCCTTGTGAAACTGAATGCCAGCATTGCACTTACAAAGATGGTAAAGCTTCAGGGAAAGATGAGATGTCATTGGTCAAATAGGGAATAATATGATAAAGTATTTTACATTAGAAAATGGCTCTTATGAAAACTATTCAGGAGAAAACGTGCATAGAAGAGATATACAGAAAGATAGTGCCTACTTTTAAACAATTCACTGGTAATGGTATAAGGAACCATGTAAACCTACGTGCCATCCATGCATGAAAATCATGTTTCAATGACTTACACTCACGGATGGGTACTTATGTGCATTCTTCAGGTGGTTGCTATTCTATAAGTATGGTGCATACTTTCGGAGTAGACGTGGCCAGGGGCAGAGCTTGGGCAGAGTGTAGGCAGAGCATCAATTTATGCACATAAGTTATTAAATACTATCACTTAAGGTCCATTCCTCACAAATCTAGATGTACACAATAACACCAGGACTCATGTAAGTGCTCACACCTAGGTTTAGCATGCATATCTTATGATTTACACCTTATTTTATAAAGAAAAGTAAATGCCTGCTTTTCATTATAAAGTAGGCATGATTTGCAAGCATTGGAATACGTACAAAACTAAGTAACCCTTATAACATTACCCTCCATATGTATAAGTATTCATAGAGCTATAGTTTTGGCAGAGTTACAATGTATGTGCTTTATAAAATACCCACACAAGGCACATTTTACAAAGGATTTCCAAGTGCAAGCTAGAACATCTGAAAAACAAAGCAGGCACGTCCAGGTTTAGGCACAATTTCAGAAATGTGGATGTCCTGATATGAATGGGTAACTCTAATACAGTAGTGGGCTAGGACCAAAGAAACAAGGCCAGCCCAGGGGTTTCTGCTGCCCCAGACAGGAGCCCCTGCCATGCCACCACCCCCCCCCCCCACCCCCAGCACAGAGCCATACCACCGATTCTGTCTTCTGGGGTCTTGTGGCGGCAGTGGCAGTTTTGTGCTGCCGCTTTGGTGTCCACAGCAGGCCATGTATTTCAGCACACATTTATTTATTTATTTAACAACTTTTATATACTGCGCTATTTGTTATCAGTGCGGTTCACATATAACAAGGGTGCACAGTCAGAAGACTGTTCTGTGCTTACATTGTAACAGGAGTTTAAACTTGGAGCTTACATTGTAACAGGAGTATAAACTTGGAGCAACAGGGTAACTATAAACATATGTACAAAATACAATTAGATTAGGTTTGTATATACAAGAAGGGCTAAGGCAAGCTCAAAATACTTGTGACAGGGTAAGGTTTATGGACATTGGTGAGTGGGTGAGCAGAGGCGGGGTGGGTGGATGCTTGAGCAAAGTGAAGTAGGAAAATGTGGTGTTTGATTGCTTTACGGAACTGAATAAGGTCTTTGATGGATCTAATTTCTGGTGGAAGTTCGTTCCAGCATTTTGGGGCGTAGAAGGCGAAGGTTCTTTTCCTGGTCGTCTGGGTGCACTTGATGGACTCTTTGGGGATAATCAAGGTGTTGTCGGTTACTGACCTTCTGATTCTGTTTTTCGGGGTGAGGGTGATAAGGTTCACTGAGTGTCGTGGGGGCTAGGTTATTGATGATCTTGAAGATGATGAGAAGGATTTTGTATGTTAACCTGCAATGAATTGGTAGCCAGTGGAGTTCCTTAAGTATCGGGGTGATATGGTCTGATCTTGCTAAACCACAGAGAACACGTGCAGCCGCATTCATAGCGAGTTGCAGCGGATTAAGGGTGTTCTTGGGGAGTCCATACAGGGCAACATTTGCGTAATCAAAGTGTGGTAGAATGAGGGCCTGGAAAATGGTTCTGAAGTCATTATGAGGTAACATGGGCCTGAGGTGCCTTAGCGTTCTAATTTTATTGTAGACAGATCTGGTGGTGTTTCGTATGTGCTCCTTAAAGTCGAAATGCTGGTCCAGAGTAATCCCTAGGTAGCGAATGGAAGGTTTACTAGGGAGTTCTGCATCTCTTATTCTTAGGGAGGATGGAGGTGAGAAATCTTTGTTCCTTGATATGAACAGAACTTCCGTCTTCTTGAAGTTTATGCGGAGATTTTGAGATAATAGCCAGTCAGTGATGGCGTTGAAACAATTGATAAGGCTGGAGAAGTCTGGTTGTTTGATTTTGAATGGTGTAAACAGCAGGACGTCATCTGCATAGATTAGAGTAGAGATATTGAAGGAGCGTATGATGTCACATATCGGCTGCATGTAGACATTGAACAGCAGCGTGGATAAAGAGGAGCCCTGCGGAACACCTTGGTGTTGGAGGAAAGGTGCGGATGGCCGCTTCTTACCCCTCCAAAAGGAAGTTGTGTTGGAGGGAGATCAGAAGAAGCAGGCCATGTATGCCGAAGTACCCAGTCTTTCTAAAATGTGCCTTCAGATGTATAGTGGTGTTGAATTTATGTATTAATCCAAAAGCTAGTACCAGTGTTTAAGTTAATCCGCTTGCCACTGCTGCTGAAAGTTGACCCCAATGAAATTAAATGTATCAGAAATCACATAATATATTGGAAAAAATGTCTTACAGAGCTATCTTGATGAGAATCTCTCTCTCATAAATACCTTTTTTTAATCAAAGAACTTTATTAACATAAACCATAGAAGATATGCTAAAATTAATAAAATCTCTACAAAGCAAGCATAAAACTTGTCAGTATGGTATTTGATTAACACATCTGCACGATGTGCTTAAATTTAACCCAATGGCAGAATGCACTGTGTGTCAGTTATTTCTGATGTTTCCTTCATCTCCTTTTAAGCAATACAAAACTTTTGCTCTTTACTTAGCAGAAAGAATTTTATTCCATTTCTTCTTTTTACCTACTACTTATCGGGCCAGATAGTCAGTGTCAGCAGCTAGCGCTACTAAAATGGCTAGCTGCCAGTACTGAACTTAAAACGCAGATATTCCATGCCACGGTCATATCCAGGCCACAGCACTGGATATCTAGCCTGCCAGGATTGCCATGAAGCGAACTGGGCAGTGGCGATATTCAGCCACTGCCCAGTTCGCTTCTGCAGCAAAGGCCAGTGTTTCCTGCGCCTGACTTTTACAGCATATCGCTAACCAGGCAGTGGCTAAATATCACCACTGCCCAGTTAGCAATGGGTGCCACCCTGGAACACTCGCGGCATGTCTCAATGCTAACCGGTTAGCCTTGGGCAATGTGGCAGGGGAACTTGTGGAAATTCAGCAGCACTAACCATGTTACTGCTGCTGAATATCCTGCAGAGGGCATTGACATGGTTTGCAAGTCTGCAAACTGTTTAAGTGCCTTTGAATAGCGGGCCCATCATTTCTATAGCACTGCTAGACATACACAGGGTTGTACAAATAACCATAAGAGAAAATCTCGGCTCTATGGAGCTCATAATCTGATCAAGACACACACACACACCTGTAAAAAATCACAGCTAGTCAGTCGGGATTCCTCTACCCCTCTTCTAAACTTGCAATCCCAGCTAGCTAGTCAGCTTTGTTGAGGACCCCTGGGTCCCCCCCCCCCAACTAACTGCCCACCCTCGCCAATTCATACCTTGAATCCTTCGTGGTCCAGTGTGAAGGATGACAGGAGCGGGAAGGATAGCTCCTGCCCCCATCACTGGGGATAGCCAAAATGGCTGCGATCATGCATTGCTGCCCTCTAGCCTCACACTAGGGGGCATCACCACTTGATTGCAGCCATATCTGTTAATACTATTGTGGAGGGCTCCTGACCCCCTTTACCACTGGACCACCAGGGATTCAAAGTATGAACAGGGGGGACAGTTGGTTGAGGAGCTCCCCCAAAGCCAACTCTGGGATTGCAAGTTTAGGACAGGAGGGGAGGAGGGACACTGACTAGCTAGCTGGAATATTTTTAAAAGAGCAGGAAGGGGGTCCCTTTGGCTACTCAACTAGCTAGCTGGGCTTGGATTTTAGTCTGGGGGTGTAGCAATCCCCCCTGTATAGTTCCCCGATGGGATTGGGCACTGTTCACGGGGGATCAGTGCTCAAAGAGGGGAGGGGGGGAGGCAGGCCAGTGTTTTTTTTTTTTAATTGTTGGTGCTGTGGATCTCTATCTCCGTGGCACCGACAGTGATTGACAGGGGGCCTGATCGTAGCATTGGAAGCCTGATCATCTCCAGGGTGGGTGGCTGCTGCAATGTTAACAGGCTCTCAGGCAGATAATACCACCTCTTGAAGTGATGTTATCTGTAACCACAATAGGTTCTGATTTTGGCATCCACCACACAAAAATGTTTTGTGTGATGGCTGTCAACAATCAGTACATCTATTTCCTGCCCCAAACCATCCTGATCCCACCCCCTACCCCTGCACTGCGTGAAAAACAGATACCACAGAAAAGTGCCTGCGATATCTGCTTTTCCCACATGCTAAGTGCTACCACAGGATGATAAATCTGCATTAGCCCCACGGTAGCAGCTAATGCACATTAGCAGACATGCCCCTAAGTGTTGTTCTGTGCGTTGCATTTTTCAAGATGAAAGATGGAAACAACAAACTTGGTAGGTTTGAGTCTTAGTTTCTATTCATGAAAATATTCCACGATTATTAACAAATCAGAATTTAGTGTACTTTCATGATCTTGAAAATGTCTTTGTGTAGCCAAAATAATTTTTTCAGTATAAATATATTTCTATGATGCTGTAGATGGTATATTACTTTTATAGATACAGTATTAAAAAGTGGAGGAAACTGCTCTACAGAAGACTATTAGCATTCATAAAGTAATGGCTTCATCTCATATATACACCATTTTCCTTCTATTGCCCATCAGTTTTCATAGCCATTGGAATAATCGGGCACTTGACACCAACAAGAATAATTTAAGCATCAATCCCATTTCCAGGTACTATAGTGAATGTTAGCAGTAAATTTGAAAAATTGAGATTATACTCCACATATACTGGTTTAGGAGTGAGGTTCATTACTGTCACTCTATACACAATATTAACCAATATGGAGACATTGCCTCCAAGAGATACCAAAGGCCAAAGAAAGATCTATAAAAGCAGCCCCAGTCTTAACCCTGTGAAAATCAGCTTTACTAGGTGTAGTGATGGCCAGGACTTGCTCATATAGCACAATAGCTATGATGTGATCTAAAACCAGGCTATTCCTGAAAAAGAAATGGCTTAATGAACTACTCAAAGAACCTATCGGTTGTGCAGAGCAACAAGATAGACTTATCGATGCTAAGAAGCATATGTTGCCTTTCCAGTGTTTAGCAAAGTTACCTCATGCCAGATTTGAAGAAGAAGGCCATATTCCATTTCTAATGAAAAGAAGGCTAGAAGTCCTTATGGGAGTAATTTTATAACAGGGTATTATAAGCATTTCCACAAACAAATCTATTTTATGCCCGATTTATAAAGGCACATCAACAAAAGAACCTCATCCTTGACTTCTTTCAACTGTATTTTTATTGGAATTTTATGCAGATGTAGCTTCAATAACATGTAACCATATTGGCCTAACTCCTTCAAAGTCCTTTTGCTTTTATTCTTAATTTGTTTAAAGCTGTTAAAAGCAAAAGGACTTTGAAGGAGTTAAGCCAATAAGGTTGCATGCTATGGAGTCAATATCTTCATAAAAGTCCGATAAAAATACAGTTAAAAGAAATCAAGGATGAGGTTCTTTTGTTGATGTGATTTGATACATGCCTCAGAATTGGGACTATAGGGCCTGATATTGACTTGGGCGAGCCCTGCCCCGCCAAAAGCTTGCCTAGTTTTAGCTGTGAAGCGCTAACTGGGTAGCGGTCCAATATGCCGAGACCAGGTTACCGCCATTCTCTGCCCCCGCTCTGCCCCGGAATGCCCCCAACACGACCCAATGCTAACTGGATAGCATTAGGGTGTGTAGGGGGCATAGATGGGGCTATTCGACAGCACTAGCCGTGTAGGTGCTGTTAAATATTCCCATTTAAGGCATTTACATAGTTTACTGGGCTGTAAATCGTGTAAATGCCTTTTGAATATTGGGACCTGAGTTTAATACTTTTGTTTTATAAAGACAACATTTATTTATTTTACCAGTTTTCTATACCGCCTTATCCGTCAGTCAAAGCAGTTTACATTATGTAATCACTACAAACAGGTACTGGATACATTCCCTTGTCCCCAGAGGGCTCACAATCTGTGTGTACCTGAGGCAACAGAGGGTTAAGTGGCTTGCCCAAGGCCACAGGGAGTGCCTATAGGACTAGAAACCCCAGTCCTTCTGGCCTGAGATTGCTGTCCCCAGGTGGGACTTGAACCCCTGGCCCTCTGAGGTACCATGTCCTAACCACTACACCACTCCTCTCTCTATAGGATTTCGGAAATGTCAGGGACATCTGCGACCCTGTGCAAGTTTAGACCTGCTCCAGGTATAAATGTTGTTGTTGTTAAGTGCCATCAAGTCGGTGTCAACTCACTGCGACCCTCTGGATAGCTGTCCTAAATTGTGTTTGATCTTCAGTCAGGCGGCTCATTGTTGACAGACTGGCACCCGTAGCTGCTGTTATTGTATCGATCCATCTCATTGCTGGTCTTCCTCTTTTGTGTTGATCTTCTACCTTGCCAAGCATGATGTCTTTCTCTAATGATCTCTCTCTTCGCATGATGTGTCCAAAGTAATGTGGTAGGCGAAGGCCTGTGATCCATGGTGTCTGAAATAAGCAGGGAGCCTAAACAGCTTGACCTGCAAATGAAGCCTGTGGAAGCTACAGTATGAAAGTCAAAGTCTTGTCATCTAAGTTTCTAAAGAAAGCTTAGGTTTGATCTGCTCTAGCACTGACTGGTTTGTTCTTCGGGCAGTCCATGATATACACCGTATTCATCACCAGCACCATAATTCAAAGGCATCAATTTTCTTCCTGTCTATCTTTTTCACTGTCAAACTTTCACATCCATATGACGTAATTGAAAATGACATGGCTTGAACAAGTCAAATCTTTGTATGAAGAGAGACATCTCTGCTCTTGAGAATCTTGTCTAGTTCCTTCATAGCCATTCTGCCAAGAGCAATGCGTCGTCGGATTTCTTCGCTACTTGTTGCTTCTTTATTGATAGTTGATCCAAGTAGATTAAAGTTGTCCACTATTTCAATTTCTTCTCCATCAGTGATGAACTTATTCATTTTGCTAATTTTCAGGCTCTTTGTTTTCTTTACATTAAGGTGCAGACCTATTTTAAGACTATATTCCTTGATCTTGAGAAGCAAATATTTCAAATCGTCTTCACTTTCAGCCAGTAATGTGGTATCATCAGCATAGCAAAGGATGTTGATGAGTCTTCCACCAATCTTCACATCTCAGTTGTCTTCATACAGTCCTGCTTCTCTGATGACTTGTTCTACATATAAATTAAAGAGGTAGGGGGAAAGTATGCAGCCTTGTCGTACACCTTTGCTGATTTTAAACCATTCTGTTTCTCCTTGTTCCGTTCCAACTATTGCTTCTTGATCAATGTAAAGGTTGTGAAAGAGAACGATCAGGTGTTCTGGTATACCCATGCTTCTTAATGTGGCCCACAGTTTCTCATGGTTTTCACAGTCAAAAGCCTTGCTGTAGTCAATAAAACACATATGGATATACTTTTGGTATTCTTTTGTCTTTTCAAGGATCCATCTCACATCCGCGATAATATCTCTAGTTCCTCACCCTTTTCTGAACCCTGTTTGCTCTTCAGGCAGTTCTTGTTCCAGGTATGGTTGTAATCTCTGCTAAATGATCTTGAGTAGAATTTTTCAGGCATATGGGATCAGAGCAATTGTGCGATAATTTCCACAATCAGTCAGGCCATCTTTCTTTAGTATTGGTATAAACACAGATCTTTTCCAGTCAGTTGGCCATGAATTTGTCTTCCAAATTTCCTGGCAGAGCCTTGTAAGTATGGTAACAGCTTCATCCGATTGCTGTAAAACTTCAATGGGAATGCCATCAATGCCCGGTGCTTTGTTTTTTGATAAGGCTTTCAATGCTGCTTCGACTTCTTCTTTCATCACCAATGGTTCCTGATCATAAGGTATAGGTTGAAAGGACTGCTGGTCCACTTGATCTTTATGGTATAATGACTCTGTATATTCTTTGCACCTTTTCTTGATCTTCTCAGCATCATTCAACATGGATCTTTGAGCATCTTGTAGCATTTTTTTTTAACTCTCGTAGCTTTAGAAGAGCTGATCTTGTTCTTCCTCTAATAGCTTCTGATTCTATTTCCTTGTATGTGTCATTGTAATATTTTTCCTTGTCTTGTCTTGCTGCACGTTGGAAATCTCTGAGTTCTGCGATTGCCTCTCTTTCTCCTCTGGTTTTAGGTTCTCTGCGTTTCTGGACAATTTTCAGAGTTTCTTCAGTCATCCATTTTGGCCATTTTTGCTTTTTCACCTTATGTAGAGACTTATCGCTTTCTTCTAACACAACCTTCTTGATGTCATCTCATAACTCTTCTGGAGCTCTGTCATTTGTATCTAAAGCAGCAAATCGATTTCTCAGGCAGTCTTTAAATTCCAGAGGTATATTCTCAAGGTCATATTTTGCTACATTCATGAATAGCTTGTTCTTTTTCAACTTTAGCTTGAGTTTGCATACTAGTAGTTGGTGATCTGTACTACAGTCAGCTCCAGGTTGTTGATGTTATCGAGCTTTTCCATCATTGTCTTCCACAGATGTAGTCAATTTGATTTCTGTACAATCCATTGGGTGAAGTCCATGTGTACAGTCGCCACTTATGTTGCTGGAAGAAGGTGTTTGAGATTACTAGACTGTTGGTCTTGCAGAATTCTATCAGTCTTTCTCCAGCTTTGTTTCTGTTGCTAAGTCCATCTTTTCCAACCACTTTGCCTTCTTCTTTGTTGCTAACGTTTGCGTTCCAGTCACCCATGACTATCAGGATATCCTGTTTGCATGTTCAGTCAGTTTCAGGTTGCACTTTTTCATACAACTCATCAATGTCTTCCTCTTCTGCAGCTGTTGTGGGGGCATATACTTGAATTATAGTTATGTTGATGGGCTTTCCTCATAGACGAATAGAAATTAAGTGTTCACTGACTGCGTTGTATTTCATTACAGTTCTTGCAAGTTTCTTCTTAACTATAAATGCAACACCATTTCTTCTGTCTTTAAATTCCAGCATAGTAAACCATATGATCATAAGAACATAAGAACATAAGACATGCCATACTGGGTCAGACCGAGGTCCATCAAGCCCAGTATCCTGTTTCCAACAGTGGCCAATCTAGGTCATACGTACCTAGCAATATCCCCAAAAGACACAGGTTCCACAATGCTTGTACTGGGTCAAGCATTGATATCCTGGGTCCCTTTTTAATAGTGGTTTATGGACCTTTCCTCCAGGAACTTGTCCAAACCTTTTTTAAACCCAGCTATACTAACAGCCCTTACTACATCCTCCGGTAACAGATTCCAGAGTTTGATTACACGTTGAGTGAAAAAATATTTTCTCTTATTTGTCTTAAATAGTTTACCCTGTAGCTTCATTACATGTTCCCTAGTCTTTCTATACTCTGATAGCGTAAACAATTGATCCACGTTTATCCGTTCCACTCCATTCATTAATTTATAGACCTCTATCATATCTCCCCTCAGCCGTCTCTTCTCCAGGCTAAAGAGCCCTAATCTTCTTAGCCTCTCTTCATAGGAGTAGCCTTCCATCCCCTTCACCAATTTGGTGGCTCTTCTCTGTACTTTTTCTAATAACGCTATGTCCTTTTTAAGATACGGTGACCAGAATTGCACACAATATTCAAGGTGCGGTCGTACCATGGAGCGATACAGAGGCATTATAACATCCTTTGTTTTATTCTCCATCCCTTTCCTTATGATACCTAGCATTCTATTTGCTTTCTTGGCCGCCGCTGCACACTGGGCAGAGGGTTTTAACATGTTATCCATGATGACTCCTAAATCTGTTTCCTGGGTGGTGGTTTCTAATGTGGAGCCTTGCATCGTGTAACTATAGTGTGGGTTGTTCTTTCCTAGGTGCATAACTTTGCACTTGTCCACATTAAATTTCATCTGCCATTTGGATGCCCAGTCTTCCAATTTATCCAGATCCTCCTGCAGTTTTCCACAATCCTCTTGGGTTTTAACAACTTTAAACAGTTTTGTGTCATCTGCAAATTTGATAACCTTACTAGTTATTCCCTTTTCCAGGTCATTTATGAATATGTCAAAAAGCAGCGGACCCAGTACAGATCCCTGGGGTACTCCACTATTCACCTTTTTCCATTGGGAATATTGGCCATTTAGCCCTACCCTCTGCTTTCTATCTTTTAACCAGTTCCCGATCCACAATAGTACACTGCCTCCTATCCCATGACTTTTTAGCTTCGCCAAAAGTCTCTGATGGGGGACTTTGTCAAAAGCTTTCTGAAAGTCCAGATACACTATATCAACCGACTCACCTTTGTCTACCTGTTTATGCACACCTTCAAAAAAACATATCAGATTAGTAAGACAAGATCTTCCTTGTCTAAAGCCATGTTGGCTGTCTCCCATTAGGCCATGATTATCTACATGCTGTGTAATTTTGTTCTTTATGATGGTTTCTACCATTTTCCCTGGTACTAACGTCAGGCTCACCGGTCTGTAATTTCCTGGGTCACCCCTGGAACCCTTTTTAAAAATTGGTGTTACGTTGGCGACCCTCCAATCTTCAGGTATTACAGATGATTTTAATGAAAGTTCACAGATTACCAATAGCAGGTCTGCAATCTCATATTTCAGTTCTTTCAACACTCTGGGATGTATACCATCTGGTCCAGGTGATTTGCTACTATTCAGTTTATCAAATAGTTGTAATATATCTTCCCGGTGTAGCAATATTTCTCTCAATTCCTCTGCAGTATCACCTTTAAATACCACTTCAGTCTTGGGTAACATCCCTACATCTTCCTCAGTAAAGACCGAAGCAAAGAATTCATTCAGTCTCTCTGCTATAGCCTTGTTTCCTCTTACTGCCCCTTTTACCCCTCTATCATCTAATGGTCCAATTGACTCTCTCACAGGCCTTTTGCTACGAATGTACTTGAAAAAGTCTTTATTTCGTGTTTTTGCTTCCGTAGCAAGTTTCTTCTCAAATTCCCGCTTTGCCTGCCTTATCAATGCTTTGCATTTAACTTGCCAGTGCTTGTGCTGTTTCCAGTTTTCATCATTTGGCTCTTTTTCCCATTTCCTGAAGGTTGCTTTTTTGGCAGCAACAGCCTCTCTGACCTCACCTTTAAACCATGCTGGCAGTTTTTTGGACTTTCTTCCACTTTTCCTAATGCGTGGAATACAGCTGGTCTGGGCTTCGAGGATAGTATTTTTAAATAACACCCAAGTTTGCTGTAAGTCTTTAACCTTTGGAACTGCTCCTTTTAGTTTTTTCCTAACTATATTCCTCATTCTATCATAGTCTCCCTTTTGAAAGTTAAAAGGTAGTACTGTGGATGCCTTTACTATCTGTCCTCCACTAATTAAATCAAACATGATCATACTATGATCACTATTGCCAAGTGGTCCCAACACCCTTATTTCTTGCACCAGATCTGGCGTTCCACTAAGGACTAGGTCCAGTATGGCTTCCCCTCTGGTCGGTTCATGAACCAGCTGCTCCAAGAAGCAGTCATTTATTCCATCTAGAAACTTTATCTCTTTAGCTTGTCCTGCTGTGACACTGACCCAGTCGATACCGGGGTAATTGAAATCACCCATTATTACTACTCTGTTGTGACTTTTGTTAGCTTCCTTGATTTCTTTGAGCATTTCATCATCCATTTGTTCATTCTGGCCAGGCGGTCGATAGTATACTCCAACTGCCATCACCTTCCCCATCATAAATGGAATTTCAATCCATAGAGATTCTATAGCAAATTTTGTTCCCTGCAAAACTTTAATCCTTTCTGACCCAATGCCCTCTCTAACATAGAGCGCAATCCCTCCACCAATTTGATCAGCTCTATCATTACGATATAGTGTGTATCCAGGTATCACAGTGTCCCACTGGTTATCCTCCTTCCACCATGTCTCTGAGAGTGCAATCATATCTAACCTCTCATTTAGTGCTATATATTCTAACTCTCCCATCTTATTGTTTAGACTTCTAGCATTGGCATACAAGCATTTTAGAGACTGTATTTTATTCATATTAATCTGGCTATTGGTAGGCAGGGGTAATTTGGAATCTTTATGCTCTGTCTGCTCCTTACTCAAGGGCATTCGGGCTACTATACTCCCTTTTGGAACCTCACTGCTTTTGGTAGTATCCTTCAAGGATACCTTTGTCCGAACCATGCACTCCTGGGTGACTGTCGGCTTTCCCCTAATTTCTAGTTTAAAAGCTTCTCTATCTCTTTTTTAAAGGTTAATGCCAGCAGTCTGGTCCCATCCTGATTAAGGTGAAGCCCATCCCTTCGGAAGAGCCCCCCCTTTCCCCAGAATGTTCCCCAGTTCGTAACAAATCCAAAACCCTCATCCTTGCACCATTGTCTCATCCACGCATTGAGACTCCGGAGCTCTGCCTGTCTTTTGGGTCCTGCACGTGGAACAGGAAGCATTTCGGAGAACGCTATCCTGGAAGTTCTGGATTTCAACTTCCTACCTAAAAGCTTAAATTTAGCCTCCAGAACTTCCCTACCACATTTTCCTATGTCATTGGTACCAACATGTACCAAGACAGCAGACTCCTCCCCAGCACTATCTATGATCCTATCTAGGCGGTGCGTGAGGTCCGCTACCTTCGCACCAGGCAGGCATGTTACCAGGCGATCCTCACGTCCACCAGCCACCCAGCTATCTACATTCCTAATGATTGAATCACCAACTATAACAGCTGTCCTGACCCTCCTCTCATGGGGACATGGCCCTGGAGAAACGTCCTCGGTGCGAGAGGGTTTTACATCACCTGGAGGACAGGTCCTAGTTACAGGATCACTTCCTGCCACACCAGGGTGATGCTCTCCTGTCACGTGACCTCTCTCCTCCATGGCAACAGGGATGCTGCCAGACTGGAGGTGGGACTTCAGGACTATATCCCTGTAGGTCTCGTCCATGTACTTCTCTGTCTTTCTTATGTCTTCCAGGTCTGCTACTCTAGCCTCTAGAGAACGGACTCGTTCCCTGAGAGCAAAGAGTTCTTTGCACTTAGTGCATACGTAAGACCTCTCACCAACTGGGAGAAAATCATACATGTGACACTCAATGCAAAAGACCGGAGAACCCCCATCTCGTTGCTGGACTTCTGTCTGCATCTTAGTTTAAAGCTTGTGTTTAGGTCTTTTAAATTCTGTATATAATAAGGATTGGTGTGGATGCTTATACCAATAAAAGTGTATCTAATACCCCTAATACATCTTGTGTACCTGAAGCTTAAGTAATTAATCTCAGGTCCTCTGTGTATGACTGATTTGGATAACGAGCTGCACCTGAGAGCAGCCCCTTTCCTCTAAGATGTGCAAGTACCTATAAAACTAGAATGACCCCAGGGGTGGGTGGGTGCTGGGGAGGGAGGGAGGGAGATAAGTCCTATTAAAGAGGGCAGTTACAAGGTACCCTGTCCTGAACCCTCAGCAGGGGGGAAGGGGGTACCACACAAAGCCCAGTTAGTTGAGAGAGGCAAGGTAAGTTATAGCTGAGAAGGCTGAACTAGCACACCACTAAGACAAACAATAAATAATTAAATAAACAGTTAGACAAACAATAAATAATTAATAAACAGCTAGAACTCACAGCAAGGTGTCACAGGAGACAAATATCCACTTCTCTAGCAGAGCACTGTAAAAAGCACTGCTCTTCTCTGATCAGAGAAAAGCAGATGCGAAGTGCCCAAACCCAGTCCATTTCAGTTCACTGATACCCAACAGATTGAGCTTCTTGACCACCTCCAACTTCCCTTGGTTCACGCTTCGTATGTTCCATGTCCCAAAATGTAAGATATCTTTGCAACTTCTGACTCTCTTTTCATGCGCAGCTACATCAGCAGATCCAACTCTGAGAAGTCTTTAGCTCATCCCCAGTAGCCATTTGAATGTCTTCCAACCTGGTGATCTCATCTTCCAGCACTATAGTACAATTTGTTTTGTGACTATCCATTTGGTTTTTTAGGCAAGATACAGAGGTAGATTTGCCAAGCCTTTCTTCCACGCAGTTAATTCCAGTGCTGTTGCATTTGTCACAGAAATATGATCCTCCACTTACAACATCCCATTCTGCTACTGCCCAAATAGGCATCAGGAAAGTGCTTGTTTTGGCTGTAATTCATCCAGAGGGTGTAGAGAAGATGGAGAGTTAAATGACTAGCCCAAGGAGCAGCAATGGGATTTGAGCCTTGCAGGGCTGGCCATTTACTAGGCAGGCTAGGTGGCCAACTAGGGCTCAGACCCTTGGTGGGAGGCATGGCAGGTTTGTGCCTCACTTTGGTGTCTGCGGCAGGCCATGGTAGGTGAAATCTGGGACATCCAAGTGTGAGGGGCAACAGAAAAAGGTGGACACATGTAAGTGCCTTGTAAAAATGGTCATGCCCCACCCTGAAAGATACATGCATCTGCTAAATCAAAAGGATAGCAGGGACGTGCATAGAAATGGGTCAGACATGTAGTTTTCTCTAATTTCAGAAGCATACATGTGTCAGATATGGACGTCTGCCATTCCGGGAACATGGTCGTGCCTGTGTCTTATTTCATAAAGTGCCCATGTATCTCTCACCACATACAGTCCTGGCCTGCCATCTTGAAAACAGAGACATGTGGGAGCTAGGACAAATGCCTTTTTATTTACTGCCACATTTTTCTGAAGGAGAGAAAAATATCTGGGGAGGGGGGGGGGGCGGCGGCTGAGGAGACATTCCCCTCTTCTCCTTACAGTTGGTTGTTTTCTGAAATGAACACCTTTTAGAGTCTTATTCATGCCCTGGAGCAGGTATAGCCAAGGACGTCTCCAGCATCGAACTGAGGCATATAGCACCAGTCTAAAATTGGGCGCAAGCATGTATCTTTATTTGACCACCCCTGGCATGCCACTGTGTGACACAAATGTGATTGTGCCGGTCAAGTGCAAATTCCAGGCCTTCTATAATGGCTCTTGGGATATGGATGTGATTGGGATGTTTGAAAGCCTATATTCAGACGTCCAAATCATGAATAGGGCTTCTAAAATGATCTCCATAGACAGTGGTGCTAAATATATGTATTGTGAGGTCACTGCTGCTATTGCTACCTGTTTAGTTTAGGCCTCTATTCAGCAGGCCTAAACTATATGGCTAGTTTTATCTGGACAGCAGCTGAAAATCGCTGTCATCCAGATATTATTGTTTCTCTGCTGACTCTCCACCCCTTCACTATATGGATAGTGTTGGGTCAGTTAGAGGAATTTGTGGCCAAATACTATCTATATAGTGATGAAAATACTTGAACAGTGGACAACAAGGAACGTATAACTG
Source organism: Ichthyophis bannanicus (assembly GCA_033557465.1). Lineage (NCBI taxonomy): Eukaryota > Metazoa > Chordata > Amphibia > Gymnophiona > Ichthyophiidae > Ichthyophis > Ichthyophis bannanicus. The sequence continues at coordinate 72,247,182 of CM066034.1, forward strand.
CATTTTGAATATGAGCCCCATTATTTATAAACTGCCTCTCCAAATAAATTGGTTTGACCAAAGTGGTGTGCAGCCATAAAAACTAATAAATTATCACTAAAAAAAAGAACAACAGCCATAAGTGAACAACACAAGTAGAAATAGCCCAGTATGTGATATACACTACTTACAATAACAGGTGCTAAAATAATACAAGCCCAATTTTGTTTAAGGAAGGGGAAGGGATTTTGGGGTGATATCAACAAAGTTTTACAAAAGTCATGTTACTGAAATAAAAATAGTAATTTCTTATCAATTTTTATATGATGAACACAAATATGACAGTGAAATTGCAAAGCTGGCTCTAGTTTTTTTGTAATCTACAAGAATTAATGTTTACATCACGAAATGCATGTCAATAGTAAATATAATAGGCCTTCGGTTAATACCTGTAAAAAACCAAGTCATAGACTACTTCTTAGATTTTTTCGCCTGTCTCTTGTACAGCTGTTTGGGAGCTTCTCTGGGGAGTGTCCAGCAGTAGTCAGCCAGCATTGTAGTGGACCATTTTCCCTGGTATCTTTGCTCCATTGTTGCGATATCCTAGTGAAAACGTTCGCCCTGTTCATCACTAACCATACCACAGTTGTCAGGAAAGAAATTGAGATGGGAATCAAGTAAATGGATCTTTAGAGACATATTGCAGCCAAGTTTCTGATACTGCATGAGCATGTCTTCTACTAGTTCCTTGTAGTTTTCTGCCCTAACATTCCCGAGAAAGTTTGTTGACACTAGGTGAAAAGCATTCCATGCTTGTTTCGCATCACCCTACAGCAAATTGTTGAACCGGTCATCTTTGAAGAGCTCTCGAATCTGAGGACCCACAAAAACCCCCTCTTTAATCTTTGCTTCGCTGAGTCGGAATTTTTCATGCAGGTATCGGAAAGCTGGCGAAGTGCGGTCCATGGCTTTCACAAAGTTTTTCATCAAACCTAGTTTGATGTGAAGGGGTGGTAGCAGGAATTTGTGAGCCTCAACCAGAGCTGGGTGCTGGATATTCTTCTCTCCAACTGTTACATTTTGTCTGCGATTCCATTCCTTCCGCAAGTAGTGCCAATCCCTTGCTCGGCTACCCCACTCACATAAGAAACACATGTATTTTATATATCCCTGCTGTAGTCCCATTAAAAGGGCAACTACCTTCAAGTCACCACAGAGGTGCCATCTGTACTTGTTATAGTTAATGGAAGTCAGTAGATGCTTTAAGTTATCGTATGTCTCTTTCATGTGGACGGCATGCGCTACTGGAATTTATTTATTTTTTAATTTATTTTATTGTTCTTATATACCGCACTCTTAAAAATCAGCGCGGTTTACATACAACGATACTGTGCCAAATAGGCACTTACAATGAAACAGGAGATTAAACTCGGAATTCAATTAGGGGAACTATGTACAATATTAACAGATTATCTACAATATGTATCTACAGTATGTACATCCTTTGACAGTATTTCATGTGTTCCTTGTTGTGTGCATGATAGGTGGTGTTAGGTTGGAGGGTTGAGAGTAGTGCAGGAGAAAAAGGTGGTGTTTTAGCGCCTTTCTGAATTGGGTCAGGTCTGTTATGGCTCTGATGGACCCTGGGAGCGCATTCCAGCAGCTGGGGGCATAGAACTTGAAGGCTCTGTTCCTTGTTTTGTTGCATTTTGTTATATCACTGGGGATCTGTAGAGTATTGGCTGTGCAGGTTCTCCTTTCTCTGTTTGCTGACATGGGGTGAACAAGGTCCATTAAGGCTGTAGGGGCTATTTTGTTGATGACCTTGAAGGTTATGATGATTACTTTATAGGATAGCCGACAGTAGATCGGTAGCCATGTAAGTCCTTAAGGACCGGGGTGATGTGATCCCCTCTGGCTGCTCCACCTAGGACACGTGCGGCCGCATTCATAGCTAACTGTAGGGAGTTTAAAGTGTTTTTGGGTAGGCCCTGCAGGATCACATTGGCGTAGTCAAGGTGGGGGATAACCAGTGCCTGAAAAACTGATCTGAAGTCCTCAGGTTGCAACAAGGGTCGAAGATGTCGTAGAGTTCGTATTTTGTGGTATATTTGTTTGATGGTGTTGCTGATGTGTACTTTGAAATTGAGCTGTTGGTCTAATGCAATGCCTAGGTAGCGGATGCTGGGTCTGCTCGAGAGTTCTGCATCTCTTGTCTTCAAGGTTGGCGGAGGACAGAAGGACTGGTTTCTAGTCACAAATAGTATGTCAGTCTTGTTAAAGTTGATCTTGAGGCTTTGGGATTAGAGCCAGTCGGTTATGGCATCGAAGCATTTTATCAGTTGGGTGAAGTCCGGGTTTTCAATCGTGAATGGGGTAAAGAGCAACACGTCATCCGCATAGAGCAGGCATGAGATGTTAAATGAGCGGATTATTTCGCATATAGGTTGCATATAGATGTTAAATAGAAGGGCAGAGAGAGACGAGCCCTGAGGAACACCGTGCTGTTGTTGGAAAGGCTGAGAGTTTGTGGTTCCTGTTCGAACCTGCTGCCACCTATCATGCTGATTCGGTTATCCCTTTATCTTTGAGCCGGATTAGGAGTTGCTCGTGGTTTACAGAGTCAAATGCAGCAGCGATGTCTAAGAAAATTAGGGCGTACCCTTGTTTGATATTGTCAATCCCGGTGATAAGTGTATTGATGAGAGTAGAGAGAAGCGTTTCGACACCATGAGATTCTCTGAAGCCGTGTTGGCTTGGGTCAAGGGGAGCAGTGGAGTCAATGTGATCCTGTATCTGTCATTGTACAGCCTTCTCAATTATCTTAGCTAACAGCGGGATGCTTGAGATGGGTCGGTATGATTCCACTTTCTGAGCATTTAATTTGGCATTCTTCAAGAGGGGCCTAATGGATGTCTGCTTAAGGTTTGAAGGGAATTGACCAGAGGAGAAGGAGTGGTCAACGATTTTGGCTATTATTGGGCTGACCTCATAACGTAGTGACCTTATCCAGGAAGCTGGACAAGGGTCATTAGGGGCAGTGGTGGCATTGATGTTAGCTATGATGCTCTCAATGCTTGTGTCTGACGGTGTTGAGAAAGAGGTGAGTTGCTTGGGTGGAATCTTGGTAGGGCAAGATAGTGTAACTTTGCAGACATTATTGTTTTTGGCTATCATGAAATCTGCATAGTCTTGAGGGTGTATCAAGGCTGCTTGTGAAGCTGAAAGTTCCTTTGTTAGGGTCTTCACTATGTTGAACAAGTCGTGGGGCTTGTTCAAGTATCGGCTCAGCAAGTCGGAGTGGTGTTCTTTTATTTTGGAGGATATTAGATCTCGATGGGCTTGTAGGTGGGAGCTGTAGTGTGTCTGGTCTGTTGTGGTGCGGGTACGTCGCCATTTTCTTTCTAATTTCCTCAGCGTTCGTAGTGAGGTCTTTAATTCAGTGGTATACCAGCGTGCGGGTTCCTTCTTTTTAGGTTGCTTCTCTGTAATATGTGGTTTAGTTTGGGTAGGTAAGTGAGCAAATGAACTCAGGTTGTTATTCCATGAGGCCAGCATTTCTTCAAGATTCGAAGCTGTGGTCATGATGTTGGGGAGGACATTTTTGATGATCTCCTCTCTGTCAAAGGGTCTGAAGCGTCTGGCGTGGGTTACTCCTGTTCCAGTTAGTTTTGAGGCTTGTTCTCTTTCTTGGTGCAATGGTAGTTGAAAACTGATTAGATTGTGGTCGGACCATGGTACAGGGGAGATAGTTACATTGAACTTATGGTCTGGTCTGACCTCAGGTTGAGGGCTGAAGATAAGATCTAGCGTGTTTCCTTTTTGGTGTGTGGGGGCATCGACTATCTGATCGTAGTATAGGTTGCTGAATGCTTCGAGGAAGGCTCTGGAATAGATATCCTGTAGGGCTGGTAGGTTGAAGTCTCCCAGTATCCAGTTTGGCTTACGTGTGTTTCGAGGATTAGATGCTAGTTCAATTATTGTTGCCAGATCGTCCGTGGATGAGGATGGGGATCTGTAGATAAGGTTAACGGTATTGAAGTTGTTGGCTATAGTAATAGTATCAAGGTGCGTTGAGCTATTGGAGCTGATTGTCTGGTAGTGTAGGTCTGTTTTAACCAGAAGGAATGCACCACCTCCCCTGCGGTCAGCTCTATGGCAGGTGTGGATTGAGAAGTTAGGGGGGGTGAGGTGGTTGATGAGGACAGCGTCTGAGCTGTTGAGCCATGATTCTGTCACTAGTAGCATGTCTAGATTGAGGTGTGATATGAGGGCGGGGATGACTGGCCACTTTTTACGGACAGACTGTGCATTTATGAGGGCACATTTTAGATTTGCGTGGGTTTCTAGGTTGCTTGGGTTTCGTGGGGCGTATAAGTGGTATATGGATTAAGTGAGGGTGGGAGTTCTGAGAGGGCTGTATTGGTGAGTGGTGAGCATTACTGTGGTTTCTCCTTCCTAGCCCTCATATGATCATAATTGTGCTGTGGTTGGATGCAGCGGAAAGAGATCCATTAAGGGCATTGCTGAGTAGGTATAGAATGCATATGACTATGCTGGGGGGAAGCATTTTCTACTGAAATTTGAAGTACACCGTGAATTTTTGTCAAGCGGATACTTGGCAATGCAGAGTACACAGAGTACACACAGAACACGGTTGAATTATTAATATGTGTAGTGCAGCTACTCACAATACGCAATAGGATTGTTACTACTTGTAGTGCTAATATTCACATTACATGGTACTAATACTCACAGTACGCAGTACAATTGTTAATACTTCCAGTGCTAATACTCACAGTACGCGGTGTTAATATTCACACTAAACAGTGATGTTGTTAATACTTGCTGTTCACAGTAAGGTTGGCAATAAGAGTACTTACGGTACACTCTAAATTGGGTAATCAATTAAGCGGTCCTAAATCTTTGATGAGACAGGCACTCACAGAGTGGGTAGACTGCAAGGTCAGGGCAGTCCTATTGTGGTGTGGCGTCAACTGTGATTGCAGCTGGTGGTATCTGCGATGGTCGACTCAGTCAAGGGAGAAGGGGGAGCTCAGACTTCAGTTGTTGGTGCGTGCTGGGCCGCCGCCAAAGGGCCCTCTGGCGAGGCCCTCAGGCGTGGACGCGCCCGATAGCGCTTCTCCTTTTATGCAGGGCGTCTGCCCCGATTGGGCAGCACGCCGAAGATGGCCAGTTTCCCGCCGCTGCCCCACTGGTGGCTCGATCCCCAGAGGGGAGAGCTGCTGGCGATGCTGGGAAGCGTCTCTCTCAGCGCCCAATAGCACTTCTCCTTTTATGCAGGGTGTCTGCCCCGATTGGGCAGCACGCCGAAGATGGCCGGTTTCCCGCTGCTGTCCCGCTGGTGGCTCGATCCCCGGAGGGGAGAGCTGCTGGCGATGCTGGGGAGCGTTTCCATTGTTCAAAAGCACAGCCTTCAGACAGTTTCGAAGAGTCTATAAATAGTCTCCAGTCTTGTGGGTCATGAGTGATTTTTAAGGCATTCATGAGGCTTTCAATATCGGAACAGAATACCAGATTACTTTCCCTTCTGAAGAAAGGCTCCAACTGCTGGTGGCGCTTTTGATATGAAGTAATATTGACATCTTCTAGAAGATTCCATTGTTGGAGTCTTGATCCTAGCAATTCTGCCTTGTTCTTGGATAAGTCCAAATCACGAACCAGGTCATTTAGTTCTTCCTGTGTTATTCTGTGTGGAGTTGATATGCATCCCAGTGAAAATCTGGGTCACTGCATGCTGACGGACCAGGAGAAGAACAGGTCGGCTCACCCTTGTCCTCATCAGATGAATCAAGAGAATATTCTGATGGAGGTTCTGGAATAGGAAGTCCCTCACCATGTAGAACTGGTCTCAATGCAGACGGAATGTTTGGGTAGACTATGCTCGACTTCTTTTGCTTCGTTATTCCGCTGGAAAGAGGAGGAACTAAGCAGAAGTAATAGTCATTTATGTGGTTGCTTGGCTCTCTTCACACCATGGGGACTGCAGACGGCATTGATGGTCTTTTGCAATTCAACCACTGTGAAAGCTGTGTTGTACATGTAGCGCAGCATATATGCGGGGCCCAAGGCTTGTCTTGGTCACCAATCTTGCATTCAAAGTAAAGATGATATGCCTTCTTCAGTTGAGAAGTGATACTTTTCTTCTGGTTGGCAAATGTCACTTCCCCACAAATGTAGCAGAAATTGTCAACAGTATTAACGCACTTTCGCAGCATTACTGTTCTGTATTGTACCTAAATGGCTAAAATTATATGATTAATAAAAGTTACATGTAACAGTAGCTTAAACTGTCTCGCACACAGTCTGAAATATTTTAAATGCTCAACCTTTTTGACTGCGTATGACGTCAGATGGCTTCAGCAGCTGTCTGGCAGTAGTATTGCATTACATCAGAAAATGATGCAGTCAACTCTGGATGATGTGTGCATGCTGGTATTATGCAATGTGATGCAAAATTACATCATTCAAGGCTTATTTGGGATGTTGTTGATGTCCTATTGGATAAATTTACACGGTGAAACGTCAAAAATGAACTACTACATGCAATATCTTCAAAACGAGAGCCAATAATTTTTTTTTTATGTTATATTCGTGTTCAGCTCACCAAGATACTACAGATTAGGGCCTTTTAAAGTCAATAATGATTTCAATGTAGACCAGTGTATTCAAAGGCATTTACATGGTTAATGCCACTGAATATCTGCAGGTACCGGCGCTACACGCACCAATGCTAACCAGTTAGCATCGCGGCATGTTGGGGCGTCTGGGGCAGAGAGGAGGTGGCACCTGTTGCTAACCAGGTAGCGGTTATATTGAGTGCAATAAACGCTGGGATAACTTTATCTCCAGGAACAAGCAGGAATGAGTCTTCACATATGGGTACGTCGGTACCGACGGAGCCTGCGCGGAAACGCTCCTCAGCATCCAGAAAGAAAGCCTTTGGAAGCATCCCACACGCATGCGCGCTGCCTTCCCGCCTAAACACTTCCCTCTCATCAGTTTTCGTTTTTCCGTGGAGCCGACAGGACGTGTCCTTGTCACCACAGAAAATTCATCTTTTTTATTTTTATTTTTTGTGGTCGCGCCTGCCTTCGCTTGATGCCCACCGGTACCGCCGGTGCTTTTCTTTCTTTTCTTAAAACATTTCTTCTTTTTTCGGAGAAATTTTTCTTATTTAGTGCTTGACCTTTTTCTGGCCACTAGGCCTCTATCCTTTCCATTATGGAAAATCCGGCCACTATCCTTAAGAAATGTCTAAAGTGTGGCGGTACAACTAGGTTAATAGACACTCATTTTTGGTGTCTAACTTGTTTAGGTCCTGACCATTGTCCTAAAGAGTGTTTCTCTTGTAGGAGTTTAACCAGAAGAGGTCTTCAGAACCGAGCACAACGGAGAGCGTGTGAGGAGAGGAGGCGGTTATCCACCATTGTGCCCCGCTGTGATCTCCCTCGCTGTGTCGGAGTGCACGGGTCATCTGCGGCGCCTACCCCTGATGTCAGTACCGGGGGTTTAAAATCAGGAAGCCTGCTGATTGTGCTGAGAGCGTGTGAGGAGAGGAGGCAGTTATCCACCATTGTGCCCCGCTGTGATCTCCCTCGCTGTGTCGGAGTGCACGGGTCATCTGCGGCGCCTACCCCTGACGTCAGTACCGGGGGTTTAAAATCAGGAAGCCTGCTGATTGTGCTGAGAGCGTGTGAGGAGAGGAGGCAGTTATCCACCATAGTGCCCCGCTGTGATCTCCCTCACTGTGTCGGAGTGCACGGATCATCTGCGGCGCCTACCCCTGACGTCAGTACCGGGGGTTTAAAATCAGGAAGCCTGCTGATTGTGCTGAGAGCGTGTGAGGAGAGGAGGCAGTTATCCACCATTGTGCCCCGCTGTGATCTCCCTCGCTGTGTCGGAGTGCACGGGTCATCTGCGGCGCCTACCCCTGACGTCAGTACCGGGGGTTTAAAATCAGGAAGCCTGCTGATTGTGCTGAGAGCGTGTGAGGAGAGGAGGCAGTTATCCACCATTGTGCCCCGCTGTGATCTCCCTCGCTGTGTCGGAGTGCACGGGTCATCTGCGGCGCCTACCCCTGACGTCATCATCAGGGGTTTAAGATCTGACCGCCAAGCGGTACGCGGAAGCGGTCGCGTTCTAAAGGGGCGCGTTATTAAGGGGCTTGCTCCTTATGCGCTCGAGGAGCTGGGAGCTGGTTCGTGGCTGTACAGTATGGGCCAACGACGAAAGCGACCTCTGAATGTGAGTACTGAAAATCCAACTAAGGCTGTTAAGATCTCAGGCCCCATGGATCGTCATTTAGTGACTTTAAGTGGTAAGGAGGGAGAGGCTGTTACTGTGAACCCGACTCAGCTGTCCAGTTGTGATTCCTCGTCTTTTTTGGGGGTTAGTGTCTCTTCCCCCTCTGCTGCTGTTGGGAATGCTGTTCCTGTTACCTCCTCTCCGGTGAGGAGGGCTGCATCGCTTCAATTAGCCTCTCCATCGGCTTTAGTTGCTCCTAGTTTTGCGGTGGCCTCCGGGAGTGTTCTCTTACCCCGGATACTGTCCGTTCCTGAAAGCGCTGCTTTGATGCATCGGGACAGCTCTTCTTCACATGTGGACCCTAAGGATGTCTCCCTTCTTGATGTTTGGTCTATTCTAACTAGGATAGAGTCCTCGTTGAGTTCCGTCGTTTTGCAAATGTCGGACTTTACAAGAGACTCAATTGCTAAATTTACTCAACATGATTCTCAGATAGTGGTTCTGGAGGAGAGATGCCAGAAATTAGAAGCCCAATCAATTGTATTACAAAATTCTTCAGTATCTTTTATGAAGGATAGCCTTATTCTCCATACTCAGCATGAGTTATTGGAGAATAGCTTACGAGCTTTAAATTTGCGTTGTATAAATTTTCCTAGTACATGGTTTTTATCTCCTCAGATACTTTTTGACAAATATTTGATTGATATTTTGGGTTATCGAGTGGATAATAAACCTTCTTTATCTAAAGTGTATTATATTCCCTCTAAAGGGATTTCTGAGCCGGGGGGCTCCGCTGAGCCCGCTCTGTCTCGGCTACAGGAATCCCTAAATGTTTCTGAGTTTATTGAATCGTCTCAAGATAATATTTCGACAAGGGCTACTCTTCTGGTGTCTTTTACCTCAGAAAAGGATAAGAATGCTGTGATGCGTTTGTATTTTCTGAATAAAACATCAGTTTTTTGTGGGGGGAGGGTGAGTATCTTTCCCGATGTCTCCAGAAAAACTCAGCTACGTCGCCGAGCTTTTTTGATGTTAAGGCCCCGCGTCCTAGCGCTTGGTGCCACTTTTTTTCTTAAATTTCCGTGTAAATGTTTAGTTACCTTTCAGGGCACCAAGTTTGTTTTTCTGGAGACTACGACGTTAGAATCTTTCCTTCAATCCAGGGTTCCCTGATTTCCTAAGATGTTAATTGATATGGCAGTAGTTTAGTATGAAAAAGAGTTTTGTATTCTTTGGATGGCTGCTTTTCTTTTTTTTTTTACATGCTCCCCTTGATGTGGACTTATTGCTGATGACCGGGGATGTTGTTTTGTATTTTGTTTTGTTTTCCTCAGTATTGATTACCTTTTGTTCTTGGTACATTTGTATTTTCTTGAAGTTTCTCAATAAATGAAATTGAAATGGAAAAAAAAAAAAAAAAAAGAACCGAGCACAACTCGGTACCGGGTCTCCATCAACCATGATGTCACCAGGCAGAATCTCTTCTTCCTTCCACGGTCAGGTAACCAAACAACAGTCTGTTAAGACTAGCCAGTCCTCGAGAGGTAGATCTCTTTCTAAGCATCAAGATGGCTCTGGCCTTGCCCTCGAGGACACTATGGCTCAATCCTGGCGGGAGTCTTCAGGCTCCAAAGAATTATCAGGATTTCAGGTTGCTCCCGAGGTTTTTACCTCTGTGGATGCACTTGTGCCATGCTCGGTGGTTCGGACCGCATCGACCGGTACCGATACCTCGGCATCGGCTATGGTGTTGGATGGAAAACTCATCGCCATGGAACGCAGTCTGGTGCATCTCTCATCAACAGAGTCGCCACAGACCGTTCTTCGACTACCGATATCGGCGTCGACGCCGGTACCGGTATCGGCTTCGATGCTAGCACCGGTGTTGGTGTCGGTATGCGTACCGACATCGGCATTGCTCCCGGTACCGAATTGGGCATCGTTGTAGATGCCAGTACCGGCATCTATGCTTTCGATACCTCTTTCAACAGGCTCGCTTCCCTCAATGCCGAGTCTGGAATCGCTATCTAGCCTGGAAGATTCGGTACCGACTCGTCTCGGTACCGACATCGAGAAGTACCGATCACACCTCTATAAGGAGAATCCGATGCTTCATCATCCCCGGTCTTCTAAGCCCAATGTCGGAGATGCATCTATCAGTACTGCAACTGAACTTTCAACAGTTTCAGTTTTTACTCCTCATTTCAGAGAATTTCTCTTAGAGGGGCTCTCGTTTCAAGCTTTTCTGCTTGATATGGCAAGAATACTCGCCATGTCTATACCTGGGAAGGAGTCTATACCAAGGGATTCAGAAATTCTGCAATCCCCCTGGTTTCCAGAGGAGGCAATCATGCTTCCTCTACATCAGATCCTACAGGATCTGTTATTAAGAATGTGGGAAACTCCCTTAACGGTATCCCCACATTCCAAAAGAGTGGACACTATCTATAAAGTCCCACCTTCGCCAGGTTTTCAAAAGACTCAACTCCCTCATCATTCTATAGTAGTAGAATCAGCAATGAGGCGTGTTAAGAGTGCAAAAAAGCACTCCTCTTATCCGCCAGGTCGTGAGTCTAGAACCTTAGATGCTTTTGGGCGTCGATGCTTCCAAGCATCTATGCTTTCAGCAAGAATCATTTCATATATTTTCTATATGGGATTCTCTCTGAAAGAGGTTGCCAAAGATTTAAAACTTTTCAACCCTTTCCTTCAGGAACATAAAAGAGCTGACTATTTATCACTAGTCAATCATGCTCATAATATTTCTACATTCCTTTGCCATGCTTCCATTGATTCTTTTGAATCTATTAGCAGATCTTCTGCTATAGCCTTAGGGGCACAACGTTTAGCCTGGTTCCAAGCTTCAGACTTGGATAAATGGGTTCAAGAAAAGCTGGGAAATAGCCCTTGTACTGGAGAACATCTCTTCAACAAGGATTGTCTATTTCAAGCTAGTCAGTTAAATGCTACCTTAAGAGGATTGTCAAAACTTTCCTCTGTCCCAGCTAATGATGGATCTTCTAAAAAAAACTTTATTCCTCTAGGGTGAAAAAGTTTTATCCATCTTCTTCCCCTCAGACAGATGTTCCCCAACAGGGGCAGCATCAAACCAGGCTAAGGAAACAGAAACCTCAATGGACTCAGCAAACCCAGTAACTACAGGGTTTCCGATTTCTCTTCTTCCTGTATGAGGTTCAAGACCCGTACACCTGCCTTTTTAATCAAAAGAGGCATCTGGCTTGATTTTCATCCATTCTGAGACAACACTGAGTTAACTCTAGGCATGAATCTCTTGTCTCAAGAGAACTTCATTCTACTAGCTCCAAGAGCTCTTGAGATATCTCAGGCCTACAGGTAATAAGTTTCTACTTCCCTATTTAAAAAAAAAAACCAGGAGGAAAGGTCAATCAAGAAACTTAACAGGCTGAGTGGTACCTTTCACCCTTTTTTGACACTTACCTGTAAGACCTTAACTGCATAAACACTTACTAAATTGTAAGTTTTTCAACTCTGTATTACTTCTATCTTTTAGTTGGGACATCTAGTCTCCAACCTGAATATTATTCAACTGGAGAGCTTCTTTCTGAAGCTATAGGAATTCCTACTCCAGTAAATCTTTCCAATACAGAGCTTTTTCCTTTTTGGGTCTTTCTGCACTGGGGTTTTTACAGGATGCAATTCAGCATTCTGAAAGCCCCTACCAGATTTAGTCTATACATTTGAGCAAGGTCAGCTCAGAAGGCTTCTAAAACCATCCATACTTGAAATATGAATAACCCACCAAGTGGTTACATGAGCTTCTTTAAACAGATAGCTCACATGGGTTTCCGCCTATTCTACGCCACTTGCGTTTGTTAGAGCTGACCCCTCAAATACTTCCTGTTCAATTAATCATTGCAGGGCAAAAAAGCCTCTCTACCATTTTTGCCATCCTCAATTCTGTTTCAACAGAATTGATTCGGTTGCACACTGGCTAACCAACAGCCAGGTCTCATCTAAGCAACCTATAACATGCTCTCTGCAACTATGCAATGAAGCTCTACAACTATGGGCCTTTGTCAGAGAGTGTCGTAGTCCACCCCTGGTAGGTAACTTCCAGGCGGTTAAAGAACCTTTGACTGGCAGTCTCTACCCAGTCATGCTCCCACATGGCTGTTTGTTCCTAATTTTCCATTTTCCTTAAAATTCTTTCAAGGAGAAGGAACCAGGGCCTGGACGACTTCAAGTTTAAGGAATAGCACCACTACCTAAGTTGTTCCTTATCCTCAGGGGAACTCCTACAACAGGGATGCATTTCTAATCATTGCAGTTGATCCTTATCTACTGCAATTTTTCTACATTGAAGTCTTGAGAAGCAAAGAACGCATGTCCCTCATAGAGAGACAGACATGGTATCCCCTTACATTGCGTTTTTTTCTTCCAGCTTCTATTCTGAAGTGATAAAAGGAATCCTCTATCTTAGGATTAAGGATCTCCTCTGCACACCTTCGGGTACGTCTCAAGACCTAATTATCTGAGGACTAGTCGTTTTACGACCTAGACCTCTTGTCACGGGTAAGAAGCATCTTACTGGTTTCCATGTAACCTTGCATATGTTTCTTATACCTTGACTAATAAGTGATCCTCACTAACTATCTGCAATAAAGTCTTAACCCTTCTTGTTGTTACACAAGCATTCAATCTGATCCTGAAATATTGTTGCTGTCCATATCAATGCTGTCAGCATACCATGAACTTCTTAAATGGACACTGTCAGACGGCTGCCTGGGTGAGAATCTTCACAGTCTTGGCAAGTGCATATATCTATATGATTTGCAAGGTATTGTGGGCAATGTAGTTCATTCACACCAGACACAGCTGCTGACAATAATTTAGTTGTGCTCTTGGGTAAAGCCAATAAGATATTTATTTATGGGGTTATTTCTCCCAACACAGATATGCTTGGTAGCACATAAATCAGGTTACTTGCTTTCAGTGTTAACTTGGAAAAATAAAGTCAAAATCAGGAAAACAACAAATGAAAAGCCACAAAGCAAGAAACAAACTGTTCTTTTCAGGTTAACTTCTGATTACTTCCCACATAGATTCAGAAGTGATTCTCTCCTAGCTCACAAGCAATTAGGTAAGGCTTAATTGCTAGCAGTTATCCAGCTGAAACCCCTTAGCTGGCTTGCTTTCTACTGTGTGGGTCAAATCCTGCTTCAGGAGCTTTTCTGAGTAGATTAAAGAACAAGTTTATATTTCTTTGTGATGGTTGCTGTACTTTATAACAGAAAGTTACCAACGGAGTTTAGATAGAGAGCAGTCCATATAAACACATTCTTCATCTGCAATCATACCCCCATCTTCAACAAGCATAGGTTCAATATCATGGATTGGCACAGATGAATCTCTCAATGGAGCACTTTCAGGAGAATACTTGTTTCCCTGCTGTCTTTCAAGGTTATAGCTAGGACATAGATCAGTGTTCATACCTGAGCTTCCATTGCTGCTAGAGTTCCTCTCTATATAGCCTGGCCAGTATGTAGTCCAGTTCTTATGTCCAGCCTTCCAATCCAGATCCCTGGACATTGGATCTCTCTTCACATACCTTCTGGCACGGATCTTAGGGTCCCTTCCACGTGCAGCCGTCTCCCTCACAGGTAGCTCTGGAGATTCCTAGCTCTGCAGCACCATTCCTCTGGCTTTCCCCAGTCCAATGGTGTATGCTGGCCCTTGAAATGCCTCCCAGTATATGTACTGCTTTGGACTCTTCTAGACCTCTCAAAGGCTTTTCTCTTCCTTCTTCCAAAGGGTCTCTTTCCCTCTCTGTCCGTCCGGTTTGGCTTCTGCTTCTGATGATCCTTCAGATGAAACTGATGATCCTTCTCTGGATATCCAAGGTGATCATGAAGATGATCATCTGTAGAATAAACTCTACTCTTATTCTGCTTAGATGAGTGCTCCTCCCTAACACAGCGCAGCTGTGCTGAATCAGGCCCTGCCCTTTGAGATGAGTGCTTAGGGATTACCTCATAGCCCTCCTGATTGAACACACGTTTCCCCACTTCAGCTCCTCTAATGGCTGTTGGAAACCTGGTGCATTCTGGGACTGGTAGTCTTTTATGGGAAAATTCTGTTTTCTTATTTCTACCAGAACTGACAGGTTGCTTGTTCAGAGTCACTTCACCTTTTCTATAGCTCCTTCCTGAGCTATGATAAGCTTCCTTATCACAACATCCAATTTGTCTGGTAAAGTTAGGAAACTCCTTTTCTTTACCATAACCTTTTTTTCTATCAGAATCAGGTTACCTTATATCTGAAGCTCTCTAGGTAAAGTTGTTAGCCTAAGTGCTATCACTTATGCAACACATATTACTGATCTTCAGAAATTGGGGGCTAAACAGCCCAATATAATTTTCTCGTCTGGATGAAGGGGTTCTACGAACCCATCCCCTTTTTCTATAAAGGTATCTTGACCTTTTCTTCCAGACCAGTCAGCTTTGTCTTTTCTTTTCTTTCCCAAGGCACCATCCTGCTCTAGGGACAGAAATATTTTAGACTTTGGACTATAGAGAAGTTTAAACTTCTCTCCAAGGTCCCAACTCCTTATAAAATTCCCCAGTTTTTCCCTGGGGTTATGTCTAGACATTAATATTTCTTATTTCTGTCTACATTGCAAAACTTTATTTACTCCTCACAGTAAGGGAATTCCATATGAGGACAATGTGATGGTTCTTTACAACAGACCCATATTAACTTCCCCATATGTGTAGTTTTTTGCAGTCCTTGGATAACTTCTTTTTTCAAAAATTGGGACTTCCTTTTTCCTTACTAACAGTTATTTCTACACAAGGACACCTTCCCTGATTCCTTGTTTAGTCTGGCTGTTCCACAGCACACCCTTTTACACTGTTAGCTCAACTCCTGCCCTCCATCCCTTGGATGCCTGAGGTCCTTGGGGGGAAGCATGGCCCATCCATTAGTTTTTGTAATATGCTGGGCCTCTCCCAGGCATCTCAGCTTGGGAGTCCCCATATGTGAAGACTCATTCCTTCTTGTTCCTGGAGATAGCACAGTTACTTACCTGTAACAGGTGATCTCTGGGAACAGCAGGAATAAGTCTTCACAACCCACCCACCTCCCCTAGGAGTTGTTCTCTCTCTCTCTCTTTCTAATTTGTCTACTTCCCTCCTTTGGTCTCAGCTACAAACCCAACTGATGAGAGGGAAGTGTTTAGGCGGGAAGGCAGCGCGCATGTGTGTGGGATGCTCCCAAAGGCTTTCTTTCTGGACGCTGGGGAGCGTTCCCGCGCAGGCTCCGTCGGTACCGACATACCCATATGTGAAGACTTATTCCTGCTGTTCCCAGAGATCACCTGTTACAGGTAAGTAACCGTGCTTTCTACATATCGCAAACTGGGTAGCAGCTCAATATCGCCGCTGCCCAGTGTCACCCTCTCGGTGGCCAGCCCAACGCCTAGGGCGCTGAGAGTTGGTCTGCCTTTGTATTCCTGACTCAGAGAGTATGACCCTGCATTGGTCCTGCAAGGCCCTCTGGGAATGGTAGTCCCTTTTACCCTTTGAGAACAGAAGAGTTGTAGTCGAGTGTTTCAGGCAATGACAAGAATTTATTTTTCCCCTTCCCAACGGATTTCTGTGCAGGTAAATAACTTAGGACAAACTGCCATACAATTGGCTTGAGGGATATGTACAAGAACTCAGGTAAATTAGCCTTATCAGCTTCAGGCTCAGTACAAACAAACAATAACAGCTTCCTTCAGCAAAAGAAAATGTTCCCCATGCTTTCTGTTGCTTTACCAGCTTTCTCAAACTAGTGTTCAGCACAGAGACTCCACGTGGTCAGCAAAACATAACGTGCAGTCCATCTGGTTATCCACTATTTCACTGCTATCAGAGTCAATCTGCATTTCTTCAGCATCAGCAATAGCAGGGTGTGTCAGTGAACTGCTATCCTGAACTTTAAAACAGACGTCTTCACTATCCTCACATGGCTTCTCTCGGTAGCACTCTAAAAGGATAGGACTGTGAATTACCGTATATACTGAAGTTTCTTTTTAGAGAGTCTGCTACATTCTGGCAACTGCAGGGAAATACTTTATAACTAGGTTCAAATCTATGTAAGTTGTGAAGCCTACCTTTCGGCTTTGGAGGGAAAGGAATTCTCAGCTCTGCAAAGTCAGACTGATTCCCAAACACAGCTTGTGTTTGTTTGTCTCTCAGCCTCGTAGCTTCAGCCTTAGAGGTACCAGTATTGTCATGCCAGCAGGTTTCTCTCTCTGGAGCATGTGAGTTTTCCCAAGCCTGCCTTCCAGGAAATATCTTATCCTTCTTGCCTTTACCAGATGTCACCTGGCCTGTGCTGTTTCTTTCTGGCATTAGAACTATGGCTCCCTTGGTTCTCACCTCTTGACATCTTTCTTCTTTCTGCTCCCCCCTAGTCCAGGCTAATGACCACTTTTTATCATCCTGTTTCTCCGGGCTAAACTGTGCCCCTCCCTTAAACAGGTGTATCTCATTATCTCCTGAACTAGGGACTACGTCACAGCGTGGGAGTGTCTTTCCAGCTCGTGACTCTTTGTTTACATTCTCTCTGAAAACACTGAGCCATGTGCTCAGACTGCCTGTCAGTTTCTGCAACGGAATCCTCTTCTCTCACCAACTCCATAGGCTCAGAAGGGTCTTCTTCATGACAGATCCCCCCCCTTAAGATATTACGGGCTGACGAGCTATTACTCGGACAGCTCGTAATCCGTGACAATGTGTCAGCGTTGCTATGCAGCTTCCCTGCCCGATGTTGTACCGCAAAGTCGAAGGCCTGTAGTTCTAAATGCCATTGAGTTAGTCGGGCATTATTATTTCTTATTTGACTTAGCCACTTTAAGGGCGCGTGATCTGTAACTAACAAAAACTTGCGCCCGGTGAGGTAAAACCTCAGGGCCTCTACTGCCCACTTGCTAGCCAGGCATTCTCTCTATAGTCGAATAATTTTTTTCGGCTTTTGACAACTTTCTACTAAGGTACGTAATGGGGTGCTCCATACCCTCAAACTCCTGAGACAGGACCGCCCCCAGTCTCCGAGGCGTCGGTTTGAACAATGAAGGGTAACCCAAAGTCTACCCCCCGTAGTACAGGGGCTTTACAGAGCTTCCCCTTTAATGCTGTGAACACTTCCTCCACTTCTGGGGTCCATTTCAGATTGTTTGGTGCGGTTTTTCTCAGCATTTCCGTAAAGAGCACGCTCTCCTCAGCAAAACGCGGTATAAAGCTCCGATAGTAGCCAATGAGGCCCAAGAAACTTCGTAATTGTTTCTTATTCGTTGGCCGGGGGAAGTTTTTCACGCTGTCTATTTTGCTTGACAGGGGTTTGACCATTCCTTTCCCCACCAGGTGGCAAGGTATATTACCTCTTCGCCTGCGAATAAACATTTTCCGGGGTTTAATGTTAGCCCTGCCCGTCGCATGGCTCTCAGGACGGCTTTCACCCTGGGTAGATGCTGAGCCCAGGTGGTACTGTGGACAATGACATCATCCATATACGCCAGCACGTACTCCTGATGGGGCCTCAAAACTTGGTCCACCAGCCTTTGGCATGTTGCAGCAGCTCCATGTAGGCCAAACGGCATCCGGCGGAATTGAAATAGACCCACAAGCGTGCAGAAGGCGGTCTTTGGTTTCGAATCCCTGGTCAATGGTATCTGCCAGTAGCCCTTCGTTAGATCAAGGGTGGTCAGATACCGGGCCTGCCCTAGCTGGTCAAGCAGCTCCTCAATTCGGGGCATGGGATAGGCGTCGAATTGTGAAATGCTATTTACTTGTCGGAAGTCTATACAAAAACGAAGGGACCCATCTGGCTTCGGCACGAGGACGATGGGACTTGACCAAGGGCTTTTCGACTCCTCTATTACGCCCATGCTGAGCATCTCTCGTACTTGGGCGATGACCTCTTTCTTTTTTGCCTCAGGCAAACGATAAGGCCATTGCCTAATCACTTTCTCTGGTGTGGTAACAATCTCGTGTGCCACCAGATTAGTTTCCCCTGGTATGGGTGTCAAAACATCTGCAAATTTGGCGAGTACCTTAGCCAACTCCTGTTTCTGTTGCCACGATAGCTCCACACCTATTTTGGGCTCCAGGTTTTCTTTACAGTCAGTCAGCTGGGGGCCTAGGTCTTCCTCCATCTTTTCTTCAGCGGTAGCTGTCAAGCCCGTCACTTCATCCAACCCAGTGGACCCAAATCCCCCCGTTCCACGATCCATGGGGGTCAGTGAAGGCACTTCCTCCACCGAAGGGAAACCTACACGCTCACAGATAAGTTGTGCGACCCTGTCCCCCACCCTTACCTTGAAATCTTCACTTCCAAAATTAAAAAGTAAGACTTGGACTACCCCTCTGTAGTCAGGGTCTATGACTCCAGTGCCGACATCGATAAAGTATTTTGCAGCCAACCCTGAGCGTGGCGCTATGCGGCCATAACAGCCTACAGGTATTTGCATTTTTAACCCTGTGTCTATCAATGCCTTTCCTCCTTTAGGGACTATCCTTTCTTTGGCACTAAATAAATCATAGCCAGCAGCTGCGGATGAGGCTCTCTGCGGACTTTTTGCCATAGCTGACGCTTTGCAGTATTGCAAAACAAATTTTTGTTTACTTGGGGACGTATCTCCTATATGTAGCTTTGACCGTGAGGTAGAGTCTCGGGGATTTCCAAATAGGGGACTAGAACAGTTGTTGCTAGGGCCTCTACCCCTGGAACACTCTGCTGGGCTATCCTTTCCTTAACTTCCTTGTAAGGGGCTTTAGTCATTTTCTTACATGCAAGAAGCTTATGGGAGACCTCCTCTATGAACTCATCCTCTCTCTTGGAGGGTTCATTCCTATCCTCGGGGAGTTCCTCTCTTCCCTCTGGTGGGTCAACCCTTACTCCGGAGGTTCCGGCCTGGGACCTAGTGGAGACCATGCTTGTTTTCACATTTAAGCCCTCCTCTATCCCTCTGCAAAATGGGGGCCAGTCCCTCCCCAAAACAATATCATAGGGAAGCCGTGGGACCACGGCCACCAAAACCTCTTTTTGGGTCCCCAACCCTTTTACTGAGAGCCTGTATAGTGGATAATGAGAGGAGGCACCATGTACACAGCGTATCTTAACCTGACCTTCTGCTTGCCTCGGTGCAGACCCACCACGGGCCTCAACGGCCTGCCAGAGCTTTTTGGAGACCATGCTCTGGTCTGCACCCGAGTCAAGCAGTGCACTGGCCACAATGCCTTGAACTTCCACCTTTAACAGGAACCCTTCTCGCACCTGTTTTCCTTTTCCAGACATTAGTGCTGTTCGCACTGTACAATTTTTCTGGAAATGTCCCCCTTTTCCACAATTATAACATTTTCCTTTTTTCATAAACAAAACAGCATTTCCAGTAGTCACATTTGCTTTCATACCCCTTTCTAATCTTCCAAAGTTGGTTATTCCAGCCAGCTTCAGAGCGCCTCCTTTTGGTTTTCCCACCAACTCTGCTTCAAAATAGCGCTCTGTGAGGACGGCTGCCTCTGCAGTGGACTGGCAACTTTGTAAAATTAAGAAAGATTTCACCTCAGGAGGTATTGCCTCCATGAATTGTTCCAGAATGACCGTGTCTAGCACCGAGTCAAGGGTTTTTCCTTCTGGAACAAGCCATCTCCATGCTAAAGCCTTGATCCTCTGATACAACGCTTTAGGGGTCTCATTAGGTTTAAGTCTGGCCTCTCTAAACATTCTCTGGTAGAACATTGGGGTTAGACCTAGTCTGTCTTTAACTGCTTTTTTAACCTCCTCATAGTTGGTCGCGAGAGCAGCGGGCATGGTTTTATATGCTGCTAAAGCCTCTCCCGTTAGGGAAGTGGCAAATCTCACTGCCCATTGCTCAAGTGGCCATTTGACTGCTATTGCAACCCTTTCAAAGGCCTCAATAAAGTCATCCAAATCATCATTAGTTGTTAATTGGCCAAAAGTTAAGGCTCCACAGCCTTGTGGTCCTACCACCGTAGCAAACGATGGGTTTGTTTCTTCGGTAGCCTTCTGCTTGGCGAGTAAAGCCTCCATTAGCTCTACTAAGGGCTTCTGCTGGGCATACATAGCCGCAGCTGTCTGCTCTTGCGTGCGATGTGCCAGTTCCATTTGCTTCTCGAACTGATTGGACATCCACCGCAACACCTCTTGTGGATCCATTTTTAAGGATTGTGGTTCCTGCAGAGAAAGCAAAAAGAAAAGCCCACCAAGTGCGGCACCAAACTCTCTTTTAAATCCTAACTAGTTTCACTGCAGAACAAAGACTCCCCTTTCTCTCTTGAATCCTCTACACCCGTGCCCAGTTACCTGTTACCTTCGCACGGTGCAGACTCAGGCCTTGAGAAAGGAGTCTTATCCTCAGTGTCCTGATCCTCCTGGCACGATTTTGCCAGCGAAATCTCCAACCACTCTCCACCAGCAGCTTAGCAGATTTTCTCTCTATACTTTCCAGATGTGGCAAAAATTTTGGTGTATCCTGATGTTTCTTCCTTTCTTTTCCCTCAGTTGGGATGTCCTTTTGTATTCCAAGCAAAAATCCGAACAGACTATGCCACTTGTCACCCTCTCGGTGGCCAGCCCAACGCCTAGGGCGCTGAGAGTTGGTCTGCCTTTGTATTCCTGACTCAGAGAGTATGACCCTGCATTGGTCCTACAAGGCCCTCTGGGAATGGTAGTCCCTTTTACCCTTTGAGAACAGAAGAGTTGTAGTCGAGTGTTTCAGGCAATGACAAGAATTTATTTTTCCCCTTCCCAATGGATTTCTGTGCAGGTAAACAAACTGCCATGTTTATGTTTATGTTTATGTTTTATTTCACTTGATAAAAACCGCCTTTCATTGGCAGGCAAAGCGGTGTACAATAAAACCAAAAATTTTTAAAAAAGGCCAAAGCCAATAAAAAAGAAAGGAAATACACTTTCTGGACAGAAAAGCAATAAAAACAGGAGAGACAAAGCTAAACCATAAACAAAGACAAATCACAGAGAGAACACAGGATAATACAAATGGGATTCACACGAACGGGGAGGGGACATCAAACGCAAGGGAAAAGAGGTGGGTTTTGAGGTTTTGTTTAAATGTGGGGTGGTGAGGGTCCAAACGGAGTGAAGAGGGAAGGGAGTTCCAGAGGGCAGGGCCAGCAAAAAGAAAGCAGAGGACCGAGTAGATTGTAAGTGGGCGCGGGAAGGGGAGGGAAGAGTGAGGCGGTTAAGATGGAAGGAGCGAGGGGTGTACCTAGGGGAGTGAAAGGAAAGAAGGTCCGTTAGGTATTGGGGGGTGCCTGTATGAAGAGCTTTATGAACCAGGATGAGCAGCTTGAAATGAGCACGGTGGGGGAAGGGCTCAATTGGCTTGAGGGATATGTACAAGAACTCAGGTAAATTAGCCTTATCAGCTTCAGGCTCACAACGTGCAGTGCTCAGTACAAACAAACAATAACAGCTTCCTTCAGCAAAAGAAAATGTTCCCCATTCTTTCTGTTGCTTTACCAGCTTTCTCAAACTAGTGTTCAGCACAGAGACTCCACGTGGTCAGCAAAACATAACGTGCAGTCCATCTGGTTATCCACTGTTTCACTGCTATCAAAGTCAATCTGCATTTCTTCAGCATCAGCAATAGCAGGGTGTGTCAGTGAGCTGCTATCCTGAACTTTAAAACAGACGTCTTCACTATCCTCACATGGCTTCTCTCGGTAGCACTCTGAATTACCGTATATACTGAAGTTTCTTTTTAGAGAGTCTGCTACATTCTGGCAACTGCAGGGAAATACTTTATAACTAGGTTCAAATCTATGTAAGTTGTGAAGCCTACCTTTTGGCTTTGGAGGGAAAGGAATTCTCAGCTCTGCAAAGTCAGACTGATTCCCAAACACAGCTTGTGTTTGTTTGTCTCTCAGCCTCGTAGCTTCAGCCTTAGAGGTACCAGTATTGTCATGCCAGCAGGTTTCTCTCGCTGGAGCATGTGAGTTTTCCCAAGCCTGCCTTCCAGGAAATATCTTATCCTTCTTGCCTTTACCAGACGTCACCTGGCCTGTGCTGCTTCTTTCTGGCGTTAGGACTATGGCTCCCTTGGTTCTCACCTCTTGACGTCTTCCTTCTTTCTGCTCCCCCCTAGTCCAGGCTAATGACCACTTTTTATCATCCTGTTTCTCCAGGCTAAACTGTGCCCCTCCCTTAAACAGGTGTATCTCATTATCTCCTGAACTAGGGACTATGTCACAGCGTGGGAGTGTCTTTCCAGCTCGTGACTCTCTTTGTTTACATTCTCTCTGAAAACACTGAGCCATGTGCTCAGACTGCCTGTCAGTTTCTGCAACGGAATCCTCTTCTCTCACCAACTCCATAGGCTCAGAAGGGTCTTCTTCATGACACCAGTTATTGATTGGCAAATGCATGCAACCCAGATATTTATTTATTTAGCTGCATTTATATCCCGCTTTTCACCGGGTTAAAGCGATTATATTCAATGCTGGAGCTAGATATGGTCCTGTCATTAAATATCTGGTTTTAAAGTTCAGCGCCGATGGCTAGCCACTTTAGTAGCACTAACTGCCAATGCTGACTATTGGGCCCTTTGGATTTAGCTCACTCCTTTTTCAGAAGTATTTTCTTGCCCCTGGAAGGCTAATATAAGCTTTTACCTGAAGCAATAGAGGGTTAAATGATCACAAGGGGCAGCAGTGAGGTTTGAGCCCTGGCTTAGTCTAAGCCTGCTGCTCTAACCATTAGGCTTCTCCTCATGTCATATTGAAGCATATAGGCTGGAAAAGGCATGGCCAAGCGAGGAACGTTACAATTTGCAGTGTATTTTACAAAAGGTTTGGATCATGGAGCCTTTTGTAAACTAGATGTAAGGCTGCAGGAAAATTGCATATACTATGACGATATAAAGAGACATTTATAAAAAAAACGTGTAAAAAAAAAAGAGTAGCATCACTACAATCTTTGGGGAGATAACTTTATAAAGTTACTAAAGCACATACGTGCCAAAATATCTGAGTTATTGGCCTTTTATAAAATACTAGTTGGGCATAAAAGTGCATGCCTTGCTTGGCATGAATGTGTGTAGTTTGCCAGTAGGCGTAGCAAGGCATGTGGTGCGGGCAGAGCACAGGCAGAGTTTGCAAGTATGTGTATTGATTGTAAAATACTTTAATGTATATGTGGACTTGCTTACTTTACGTGTGTTCATTTACACCTGCCATAGAGCCATGAAAACCATGTATTGTATTTGATCTTCCCATGCCCTCAACATGTAAGTCCTTTGTTGTCTTATCAACCACTTTGATTGAAGGATAAGGTGGTATACAAAACTAGTTAAATAAATAAATAAAACATTTACCTCTGCTTTTAAGGCATGTGCTCTGCAACTTACACTTGTATTTTATAAAGATAAATAGGCACCTATGTGTCTTTATAGAACAGGCTTAAATAAGTGCCTGCTTACCCTCTTTCCTAAGCACCCTGTTATAAAATTATCCTCTGTAGATGCAAGTAGGGCACTAACATATGTAAATTGTGGACTATGCTGCCTACATATCGCAGTGTCAGCACTCACATGTTCAGGTACTAAAGTCTGCAAAACTTCCTGTCTTTGAGGAGCCAAGCTCCAGACCTCCTTTTTTGTGCTGTTTGACATGGTTTTGAACACCAGAGAGCTGAGCACAATTCTTCCCTTTATTGCTACTCCAAATGATCAGTTACCTGACAGTTATATGCTCTGGGGCAGGTGTAAATACCAACAGGGCTTAATGTGTAATTTCTTATATGGTATAAAACATTTTTCTTGTTGTATGTTAATGTTGGTTCATATCTTCTGTCACCTTAATGATGTTTCATGGCCTCTTGGCAGGGATAAGAGTCGACCCTGTCTGAGGGCCGGTTATTGTTGATGTTGGAATATTGGTGACTTGTACTTTGGTTATAAATAAAACGATAAAAAAAAAAATACCAACAGGGAAATTTTTTGAAGTACATGTGTACTTTCATTGCAAAATACGAAACATGCGTGTAAATTTTAAGGTCTGCCCAAAGCACAGCTAGAACATACTGCCCTGAAATCTGTGCACGCTGTGGTTATATATGCAAAAGTAGCAGCTTTTTGAAAGTCGCTCCTTGCATGTGAATTCCCATTTACACACAAATCAGCTTTTTGTACATGTAAATGATACCTAACACTTCTGAAATTGACTCCTATAACTAAGTCATAAAGGGGCCTATCATAAAACAATCAGGATGTGGATAGATGGATCAGGAGTGGGATGGAAAAGCTTAAAATAGAAATAATACAATCTAGACTTCTAGAAATAAGATTGGGCTTGATGGATTTCCTGGCAAACGAGACACAATAAGAGAGCAGATTACTTTGTAAAGCTTTCCACAGCTGCATTTTAGTGTCAAATACAACTAGCTTAAAATCACATCCAGTTCCTAGTGCTATACTTTGGGGTTATAGCATCTCTCTGTCTGCTTCATAGCTAGGATTTTGCCTTCTGACTGTAAGGAATGGGCTGGCTGAGAAAAGAAAAGAAAACAAGGAAAAATTTTAAATTTATGGTCATGTGTGATCAACTGTAGAACTCTCAGGTGGTGAGCAAAATGTGGGAGATAGCTTGGAAATGAAAGGGAATAGTATCATGGATCCATAATACAATTCAGTCTAAGCTCTATGATCGGCGACAGCAGCAACTTTCACTAGGGCCTACTTTGAAGAGAATTTATTTTACCCAGACAATTTCTGCCATCCTTTCCTTATAAGAAAGAGAAGTGACTTGTGAGCTCCATGCCAATGGACATTCTATGAAAGTGCTGCGGTCCTGGAATATAAGCAGCATATACAGGGCTAAATCGAAAACTGCTGTAGGTGAGAATTAAAATGCAAAAGTGAACCAAGAGACCCAATGAAATTATAGAATTTGATCAGTTTCTATAACAGGGGTGAGCAAACCTTTTTTGTTGTTGTTTACAGTGGACCACATTAGTTTCTCTTGCCTGTATCAGAGATTCAGTATGGGTGTGTGGTGGGAGAAGGCTTGGAGCACTAAGGTACTACTAAATAAGACATCCCTCCAGTTCAAGGAAGAGATATCTTTGCAACATCATACTCTTTCTGATGTTGAACTCCAGTTATAAAGTAGTGCACCTTTGTCATCTTTACTTGCAAAATCTGAAATATTGCAAGAGATGGATACTAAGAGTAAGAGAAAGCTGAGTCTAGTCATTGTAATTCTTGGTTGACAATACAGTGCCTTCCCCAGCCTTAGCAATCCCTATAAACTGCATGGTTACTGCAGGAAGCTGCTGGAATATAAGGAGATAGACGCCAGCTGAAGTAATGTGAGTTTCTGCCAAGATGAGGCAACTCAGCCTCTGGCTAGTCCGAGAATGAATGCAGTGGCAGTCTCCAACTTAGCTACAGGTCACTGTGTAATCTGGGAGCCCTTAAAGCAGTGCTTTTCAAACTTTTCCACCGTATGACCCCATTTTAACAAAGCCATTGATAAGGCATGTAAAGAGTGAATTTGAGAAGAAGCTTGCTTTGGAAGCAAAAATGCGTAATAAAGACTTTTTCAAATACATTCGTAGCAAACAACCTGTGACAGAGTCAGTTGGACCATTAGATGATAGACAGGTAAAAGGAGCACTTAGATGGGACAAGGCCATAGCAGAGAGACTGAATGAATTTTTGCTTTAGTTTTTACTGAGGAAAATGTAGGGATGTTACCCATGACCGAAATGGTATTTAAAGGTAATGCAGCAGAAGAATTGAAAGAAATATCGATACACCGGGAAGATGTATTAGAACTATTTGATAGATTGAAGAGTAGCAAATAACCTGAACCGGATGGTATACATCCAAGGGTGTTGAAAGAACTGAAATATGAGATTGCAGACCTACCATTAGTAATCTGTGAACTATCATTAAAATTACACAGGTACACTACCAAAAAACTGCCTCCAGTTTTGCAACTGATTCCTATAGATTTTGGGGTGCTGAATCCAGGAAAAATAGCCAAAATGTTCCATCACGTCACGTTTTCTTGCAAAATTAGATTTCTTACCCATATAAGGAATGTTCACATAATTTCTTTTTAGCCGACTGCAGTTTATTTTCTTGGCCCAAAATAGAGGTTGTAATGGTTAACTAACTAGAAACACTCCCTCATGATATTTTAGAGTGTTTTGTATTCATTTTATACATTAACAGGACAATTGGGAGGCGGGGGGCTAAATCCAGTACTCGCGCTGGCGCATGTTCTTTCCTGTTCGCCTCGCCTCGTTCGCTCGCTCAAACACGGTGGTTGCGACATGAACGTTCCTGTCAAATTTCAGTTTCTTGCAAGTTCATTATTACCTTTTGTTTGCTCAGTCGTAATCCAGCTTTATTCCGAAGTGGTTCACTACAGTTGTAGTTTGCAGTGCTGTGTATTTGTGATGGCTCACAGAGCCAGAGGTTGCGTCAACTCTCCAGACAGTTTTTGTTTTATTTGTGGGGAATATACCGTGAAAAAGCGGCAGAGGAACATTTCTGCATTTATTAAAAAAGTATATTTCGCCTATTTCGGTTTGAAGTTAGGCGATCAAGACAAACCGTGGGCTCCTCACAAAGTGTGCAAGACATGTGAGGAAGATCTACGCTTATGGATGAAAGGTAAAAAACAAGCATTTCGTTTCGGAATACCTATGATGTGGCGTGAACAAAGAGACCACAGCAGTGACTGCTATTTTTGCTCTTGCATTGTGAAGGGATAAAACTTAAAAAATAAGAACATAATAAGTTACCCCAACCTTCCCTCAGCAATTAGGCCTATGCCTCATAGCAACGAAGTACCTGTGCCTGAACCACCAAAATCTTTGGATCATATTTGTGTGGATGGTTCTGATCATGATGAGACTCATCAGATGGCTTTTCCCGATGAGTCCAGTACTTCCAAGTTTGAAACTGAACCAGATCCGAAACCTGAACTTTTCTCTCAAGCTGAATTGAATGATTTAGTCCGGGATTTAGGACTCCCAAAAGATACTGCCCAACTGCTAGGTTCTCGGCTTAAACAGAAAAATCTATTGTCACCAGGAACAACTTTTTATTGGTACTGCAACCGCGAGACACAATTTTTGAAGTATTTCAGCAAAGAGGAAGATTTGGTATTTTGCAACGATATATACGGAGTGATGGAAAAGTTTAAACTCAAGTATGATCCTGCTGAATGGCGGCTGTTCATTGATTCGTCAAAAGATAGCATAAAAGGTATTCTTCTTCATAATGGCAACACATTCGCTTCAGTTCCTATTGCTCACTCTGTTATTCTCCAAGAAAAATACGAGAATTTGGCCCTGATTCTTCAGAAGATTCGTTATGATGAGCATAAGTGGATGATTTGTGGAGACTTTAAAATTCTATCCATGCTATTAGGGCAGCAATCCGGTTTCACCAAATATCCCTGCTTCCTTTGCTTGTGGGATAGCCGGGCCCGCGACCTACACTGGGGGAAAAAAGACTGGCCAATTCGGGAGTATTTGAGACCCGGTGAGAAAAATGTTCTTCATGAGAGCTTGGTACCTCATGATAAAATTCTATTACCACCTCTCCACATTAAGTTGGGTCTCATTAAGCAATTCATCAAGTCCCTTCCAAAAGATGGTGAGTGCTTTCGGTACCTTTGCTCAAAGTTCCCCCGACTTTCTGAAGCAAAGCTAAAGGAAGGAGTGTTTGTTGGCCCTGATATAAGGAAACTCATTTCAGATGGAGCATTCACTGAAACGATGTCTGAGAAGGAAAAAGAAGCCTGGGATTCCTTCAAGGATGTTGTTCTCAAATTCTTGGGGAACAGGCGGGATGAGAACTATAAGGATATTGTTGCCAGGATGCTCAATGCCTTCAAAGAACAAGGCTGTAACATGAGCCTGAAAGTCCATTTCTTGCACTCCCATGTGAACTACTTTCCCGAAAACTTGGGGGCGTACAGTGAAGAACAAGGTGAAAGGTTTCACCAGGACATCAAGGACGGAGAGAAGGTACCAAGGAAGATGGAACACCACTATGATGGCTGATTTCTGCTGGTTGCTGCTGCAGGAAACCCCAGATGAAAAATACGCCAAGCAGCACACCAAGAGAAGCATTCGGGGGAAGAAGAAACGGGCCCACCAGGAGATTGATTGACCCAAGAATGACTTTAAAATCTAAACTGTGTTGACAAATATCGTGTTTTTACTAAACTTTGAAATAAAAATTTGCTAGTTATTACCACAGTGTCGGATCTCATTTATTAGAATTTTATTTTCACACCATCGGGTGTTTGTCTTCATGTATTGCAATGGTGCGGTTTGCGTTTTCTATTCTTACATACATACCTGTACAACATTTTTTGCACATTTCTTTGCTTTGCTTTGTGTCTAACCTCGCTCTTATATGCTCAATGTTTGTGCACATGTATGTGGCTGTTTTAAGTGCAGACAATTTTGCTACCATCACAGTGTGTTTTGTTGACATTACTCTATTCTTATGTGCTGCCTTGTTACAATTTTCTTTATTCTTATTTGAATAACTACTAAACAATTAGTATAAAGAATTCATCCAAGAAACTTATCTCGATCGCATTCAATCTGAAACGTTCACCTCAAACTGCTAACCCAATGTAGCAAAAAATCTGTACGTGATGGAGCAAATTGGTTACCAGATTTGGATTCAGCGCACCAAAAAACGTAAAAATCAATCGAAACATTAGAGGCAGTTTAAAAAAAATTTTTTTTAGTGTACCTGTGTTATCTGTAAAACTGAAGATTGGATGGCCAATGTAACGCCAATTTTTAAAAAGGGTTCCAGGGGTGATCCGAGAAAATACATACCGGTGAGCCTGACGTCAGTAGTGGGAAAAATGGTAGAAACCATTATAAAGAACAAAATTACTGAACATGTAGATAGTCATGGCTTAATGGAAGACAGCCAACATGGCTTTAGCCAAGGAAGGTCTTGTCTTACTAATCTGTTATGTTTTTTTTAAGGTATGAATAAACAGGTAGACAAAGGTGAGTTGGTTGATATAGTGTATCTGGATTTTCAGAAGCCTTTGATAAGGTCCCTCATCAGAGACTTTTGGCGAAATTAAAAAGTCATGGGATAGGAGACATTATACTATTGTGGATCAGGAACTGATTAAAAGATATAAAGCAAAGGGTAGGGCTAAATGGCCAATTTTCCCAATGGAGAAAGATGAATAGTGGAATACCCCAGGGATCTGTGCTGGGTCCTCTGCTTTTAACATATTCGTACATGACCTGGAAATGGGAATAACGAGTGAGGTAATCAAATTTGCAGATGACACAAAATTATTCAAAGTTGTTAAAACCCATGAGGATTGTGGAAAATTGCAAGAGGACCTTGATAAATTGGAAGACTGGGCATCCAAATGGCAGATGAAATTTAATGGGGACAAGTGCAAAGTTTTGCACCTAGGAAAGAACAACCCAAACTATGGTTACACAATGCAAGGCTTCACATTAGGAACCACCACCCAGGAAAAAGATTTAAGCTTTATCGTGGATAGCATGTTAAAACCCTCTGCCCAGTGTGCAGTGGCAGCCAAAAGAGCAAATAGAATGCTAGGTATCATAAGGAAAGTAATAAAACAAAGGATATTATAATGCTTCTGTATTGTTCCGTGGTGCGACCGCACCTTGAATATTGTGTGCAATTCTGGTCGCCGTATCTTAAAAAGGATATAGCGTGATTAGAAAAGGTACAAAGCAGAGCCAGCAAAATGGTAAAGGCAATGGAAGGATACCCCTATAAGGAGAGGCTAAAAAGGCTAAGGCTCTTCAACCTGGAAAAGAGATGGCTGAGGGGAGATATGATAGAGGTCTATAAATTAATGAAACGTAAATCGATTGTTTATGCCATCAAAATATAGAAAGACTAGGGGACATGCAATGAAGCTACTGGGTAACCTTTTAAGATTAATCTGAGAAAATATTTTTTCACTCTACGTGTAATCAAACCCTGGAATTTGTTATCGGAGGATGTAGTAAAAGCGGTTAGTGTTGCTGGGTTTAAAAAAGATTTGGACAAGTTCCTGGAGGAAAGGTCCATAAACCATTATTAAAGGGGTCCAGGGATATCCACTGCTTGACCCAATATAAGCATTGTGGAACCTGTGTCTTTTGGAGAAACTGCTAGGTACTTGTGACCTAGATTGGCCACTGTTGGAAACAGGATACTGGGCTTGATGGACCTTGGTCTGATCCAGTATGGCATATTTTATGTTCTTATGTTCTTAATTTTATGTGACCCCAGATGATTATGAAATCAGGCTGGCAGATCTCCAGCTTCCTTCACCTTCCTCCATTCATCTAAAGCTGGAAGGCATCAGTAACAGTAGTGGCAACAGCAGCAGTCTGCACACTTGAGTCAGTGTGCAGTGTAACATAGTAACTTAGTAAATGATGGCAGATAAAGACCAGTATGGTCTGCCCAGTAAGATGGCAAGAGTGGCACCTGCTGCTCCATGCAGGCCACCCCTCCCCATGTCTTTGTTTTAGGGGTGAACCCACCGCTCCATGTAGGACATCGCTGTTTGTTGAGAAATTAGGTAGTTAAGT
The DNA here is from genome assembly GCA_033557465.1 of Ichthyophis bannanicus. Classification (NCBI taxonomy): domain Eukaryota; kingdom Metazoa; phylum Chordata; class Amphibia; order Gymnophiona; family Ichthyophiidae; genus Ichthyophis; species Ichthyophis bannanicus. The sequence continues at coordinate 72,278,064 of CM066034.1, forward strand.
TTATTTTGATTTTATCCTGTTGTTGTAAAGGGATCCACTGTGTCTGTCCCATGCCATTTTGAATTCTGTCACTATATTTGCCCCCACCACTTCCATCGGGAGGGCATTCCAAGCATCCACCACCCTTTCAGTGTGTGCTTACAGACCCCAGAACTCAGCATAGGTTCCAGCCTAACAGGAAGCTTACACAGTGGGGTGCAAGGGCCTATGAATGTTTACTGGCTCACTTGCTGACTGGTGACTTGGCATAGGTCACAGTGAAAGTCCAACGACATGTGGAAATAGCCATGCTTCTGTGACCCTCATCCTCTGATAATGTGACCCTATTTGGGGTTCCGACCCCAAGTTTGGAAACCACTGCCTTAAAGACTGCAATTAACAGAAACATTAGGCTGTTTTTGGGGCACTCATCCCAGTTTGGCATTTTGTAGAACTATTTATCCATAGAAGCTTGGCTCAAGGCAAAATGGAAAGTGTGTTGGAGTAAAACAGATCAGTGACGACTCAAACCACATGGAGTCACCATGGACCAGTAGAAAGACATTCCAGAGCTGGTATGACCTGCAAGCCATAATTTGCCCATCTTTGTTCTATTAGAAAAATTTCAAGTAAATCTCTCTCTAGGAGAAAGAGGATGGGGGAAATTGCTTAGGGCTCAATATACTAAAGTATGATAAGAATTTGCAGTCATGTGTTAATCATGAGCTCTTCAACATCGTACATACTCTCACGAAAGACCCAACCATGAAGGATAAAGACAAGATATACCCACGAACCTTTGCTGACTTCCTCATATCCAAGAACAAACCCCTTCAAACCACACCTTACAAGGGCACCTCTATCATGGACACCCCTCCATCAATGCAAGTTCTATTACTACCAACCATTGGAGGAACTTCAACATCCCGTCGACTGAACAAATAACCCAAACCATAATCGCCCTAAACAACCACACATCCATCTGATCCCTGCCTAGTGACATGGATTAAATCCGCCAAGGAGGACCTAATCACATACATCCAAAAGATAATAAGCATCTCACTTACTCAGGGCCACATGCCCATGGCACTCAAGCAAGCTACCATCCACCCTATTCGTAAAAACACTTCAACCAATAGAACTGATCCAGCAGCTTACCGCCCAATATTCAGCCTCCCATTCCTGGCCAAAATAATTGAAAAGATTGTTCAGAGACAGCTTCAGGACCACATCGACCAACATGCCCCGCTGAATCCCCACCAACATGGATTCTGTCCAGATCACAGTGTGGAGACACTACTCGCACATCTATTCGACAACTTACTCAAAGGAATAGACAACATAAAGAAGGGATTTCTGCTAATCTTTATTGACATCTCATCCGCCTTTAACACAGTTTCCCAAGACATCCTGCTGAAGTGCCTAGTGAAGATTGGCCTCCAAACACCACCATCAAGTGGTTCCAGTCATACCCCGAAGACAGACAACAAAGAGTCAAATCCGGTCACCTCACCTCAGCTCCTTTCCACACAGCTCAAGGAGTCCCTCAAGGGTCCTCACTGTTCGCCCTTCTCTTTAACATTTACATACAGCCAGTATGCAAAATATTCAACAAACACAATATGCCATATATGCAAATGATATTATGGCCTATACCCTAATCCATTTAGACACCCCGGACTTCACCACAATATCAACTTGCCTCCAAGAAATGACAACCTTGCTTACTAACAACAACCTGAACATCAACATAAAAAAAATCTAAAGCAATCATCATTACAGGGGAATCTATGTTCACCCCTCCCACCTCAATCAATATTGCCAACACACCAATTACACTAAGAAACTAAGTTCGGTACCTCGGAATTATACTTGACAAACATCTCACTCTTCAAGCGCACATCAATAAACCTCCAAGGCTTCCTTCAACAAACTTGCAATGATCCGAAGACTAAAACCTCTCCTCAGTCAAGAACACTTCCGTACAGTATGTCAGGCCATCATAACACCAGCATTGGACTACTGTAATACCCTTTTCCAAGGACTACCCAAACAAACCACTCGACCCCTGCAACTAGTCCAAAACACCGCCGCTTGAAACATCATTGGAGCATCACAACATGACCATGACCCCTCCTGTACGAACTGAACTGGTTACCAATTACCTCACGCGCTAAATACAAATCTGCTCTTACAATCTTTAAAATTAAAAATAACATGTCAGCAGGAATTTTACAGGATCTCATCTGCACCAAACCCAGCAAAAGACCTGACAGAAGCAGCACCAAAAACACCATACCAATCCCCAGCTTATTTACAAAAGCCAAAAAATCCACCACCATGAGGGCTCTTTCACTTGCTGCCCCCACTATTAGGAATTCTCTCCCAGAAAAGCTAATGTCAACAACAGACAAAGGATTTCTGGAAACAACTCAAGACCCTCCTCTTCATTGAACACTTCAATGAACACTCCTAACACCCCAGTCAACTTACAGCCTCATACCCACACCTCATCACCAACTGTTTATATGTCATAGTGTACATAAGTTGTGCTTTCTGCACTACCCGTTTACCCCTCCCCTTTGTCATAGTGTACATAAGTTGTGCTTTCAGCACTACCCGTTTACCCCCTCCCCTTTGTTCCCCAAAGAAAATTTTCCGTTATTGTTTAACCCTTTGAAGACAACAAGGTTTCTAGATTGATGAGATGTATGAAAGTGACATGTTAGATTCAACAATACTTTTGAACAACAAATACAAAAATTTCAAACATGTGACACTGTGGGGGGTGGCGCTATAAAAAGGGACATATTTGTCCCTATGGTCGTCAAGAGAATAATGGGACATATTTTGTCGCGTACCGCCCCTAGTGGCCAGTGGTCATAGGGGTAGGTTGGACACCAAGATATTTTTATATGAAAGGAGGTCCCTTTAAGAGCCAGGTGCAGCCTGGTCTTAGTAGTTCAGCTCCTATTAAGAAGTAAATTGTGAATGCAGAGTAGAGGGATAACATAGGCTTTTATTTCCCTTTACGCAAACAGTTCAGGTGGGTCACAACAGAGGAAAAATGTCCTTTACTTCAGGAATGAAACAAACTCATGGTAAAGAAAAACTGTTATGCTTCACAGTTGTAACAAGGATTAATTAAGGCTTCCTAGAGTAACTCAACCGCTTCAACACTCTTCTTCCTTTTAGCATACAAGTAACACTCTGGAGACAGCACATATTATTTACAAGTCTAGCAGTGATTCTATACTGCTTGTAACACATAGAGAACAGTCCATCTCCTCTTGAGACAAAAGACTAGGCTCCACAAATTCCACTTGCATCGGCTCTGAGTCAGAGCTATCCCTTTCTGTATCTGGGTTTTCTCTGGCTATTGGAACTAGCCAGTCGCTATTCTTATTCTCTGGGTGTTTGTAGAGTTCTTCTAAGGTTCGCCAGTGAGCGTGGCCTACCTTTGTGCTTTTACCATCTGGGTTATACAAAGTAGGTTTACTTTCCTTTCTTGTAAAACGAGCATTGCTTTTAAAAGGGCACTTATGAGATGAGCTTTTTCTCTTAAAGACAGAGTCAGCATACCTTGGCTTCCAACAGCATGTAGAACAGGAACTTTCTCCTTCCAGTAGTTCTCCTGGGATACAATCCTCGTGCCAGTCTTTTCCCTGAAAGTTCTTGTTACCTTTCAGTCTGGTCACTGGTTCCACCAGTAAGCGCAGGCCTCTTTCCAAGCCTAACTTCTGGCTTCTTCCTTCAGCACTGCTCTGCTTCCCAAAGTGACTGTTCCTTTGCTCAGCATTGCCCATTCACTCCTAGGGCTTAGCTCAATGCTCCTGGATCTTCCTTCTTCTTGGCCCTTGCTCGTGGTGCATTTCTCTCGCATGGCTTTGCTCCTGGTGCTTCTCTCCGGTCCACCTCTACCTCCACACCCTTTCCAGTCTCCAGCCTCTTGCTTATAAAGCTCTCCTGTGTTTGAGCTTTCTGGGCTGCTCGTCAGGTGGTGTCGATTAGCTAGGTGTGTCCAGTCAGCCTCTGTGAGTGCACACCTGCTCCCTCTAGCTGTTCTGTGTGGGAATTGCATCCCGTCCACATCTTTTATATTATGAAAAACAGCTTCTTTTCTTGCATCTTTGCTTCCATCAGCTCCTGCTGCATGACAATTTGTCCCGTGTGTTAATTTACACATAACATCTCAGTTATATTAAAAATTCATGTTTATATTTGTTTTTAATTAAGGGTAATCATGTAATTTTTCATATATGAGTGGAGGAGTGGCCTGGTGGTTGGGGCAAGGTACTTCAGCCGGAAGGTCGGGGGTTCAAATCCCACTAGAGGACAGCAACCTTGGGCCGGAAGGACTGGGGTTTCTAGTCCCACAGGTGCTCCTTGTGGTCTTGGGCAAGCCACTTAACCCTCCATAGCCCATGTTCCCTGTAAAATAGTTATCTCCAAGTTATATTGCCCTGTTCAATGTAATTTCAGTTTGTTCAATGTAAATCGCACTGATGAAGAATAGCGCGGTATATAAGAGAATGTAAATAAATAAATAAATAAATATATTTCTGTTTATTAAGCAACTTGAGCAAAATTTATTTAGAAAATACAAGCGCAAAAACGTTAAGCATGCAAAACCTTAGTATATCAAGCTTCTGTCTTAGAGTGAGCATCAGCATGAAATCAAAAAGATTTATTATATTTGAAAATAGGCAATTAGACATTAATATTTTATTTTATTTATTTATTTATTTAAAGTCTTTTCTATACACACTCTTTAAATCAGCTCGGTTTACAGATAACAGCAACTTCGTCCATGAGTAAAGGTAGAACCTGCACTGGACTTACAGAAAACAGGGTAGAAAAACTTGGGTTAACTGGGGAAAACTATATACAAGCTGTAGGCTAAGGCATATATAGTAAATAGTAAGCAAAAGCCTAATTGTCTGACAAACAGTTCAGGCTATGATAATCAGCAAAGCAGTTACGTGTCTTAGTGTAGCACAAGTGAATGCTACATGTGTCACAGAAGCTGTCTGTGCGATTTTCAACTCCAGATTTGGCACACTGAGCACATCGTCTGCGTCGATCACTTCTTGTCAGGGAATGTTCTGGTTTTGGTGCTGGAAGAACACACCGTGAACCTCTAACTGGTGCTGATGGTGCATTTCTTTGACGGTTGGAGCACCATCCAATAAGACTCCTTGTTATCATCTGACGATATTCCAGTGGTGTTATTGCCTTATAATCAGGGTCCCTCTCTTGTTGCAGTTGAACATAAATGCAATGACTATTGTTGATAGCAATATCAAGAAGATCAAAGAAGATTTTCAAGTAATACTTAATTTTTGACTTTCGGTCAGTCTCGTACGAAACCTTTTTTTGGTCCATGAGGTCCACACCACCCATGTATTTTGTTGTAAGTTGTAACAATGGAAGGACATGAAACACGCAGCTTATCTGCAGATCCTGCTTGCCTTCTTAGCGCATACATGACATCATCCTTTGAACATGGTAGGAAATTTGATCATAGAATCACTGACCTGTTGTTCAACCATTTCACACAAGTAACACCATTTGCTGTCATATAATCCATGTCACCACGTTTCATTTCCTTATCTGATTTCAAGTTCTTTGGCATGTGCTTCCGGTCTACACGAACTGTGCCACATAGGTAAATCTTCTTTTGTAGCATCTGAAATTGCAACATTGGCGAGTTGAAGAAATTGTCAATAAAAACTTGGCAACATAGCTGTTCGAGTGCTTTTGACAGCATTATGACCACCACCTCCCCAAGCCCATACTCTGTCTCCATTTTTCGTGCAGTGTACAGGTCAAACTGGTAAAGATAGCCTGAGATTGCATCACAACTGCACCACAGTTTAAATCCCCACTTCACAGGCTTGTTCCTTATGTACTGCTTTATGATGTTTTGGCCTTTGAATTTTATCATGTGCTCATCAATTGACTGCTGCTTGCTTGCATTTCTAGCTGCCTGGAAGCATCGATTGAAGTGGTTGATCAATGGGCGAACCTTGAAAGCCCGATCACACTGTGGGTGAGTTCTCGGTAGCATATCATCATTATTTGACAAATGCAAGGCAGAGCGAATTGTTTCAAATCGCGTCTGAGTCATTGCATTTGCAATGAATGGAACCTGCAGATCTGGTTGAGTAGACCAATAATCTCTAATTGTGGGCAGAACATGGTAACCCATGACCAGACACATCCCAAGGAAGGCTCGGAGCTCATCTGCATCAGTGAGAAATGGAATGCCTCTTTGCTTCATATATAGTTCACTCTGTTCTGCGATTAGTGAGACTAAGGAGTTGAAATCAGACACTTGTTCAAAAACAGAAACCGCACTAATGTCTTCAGAATCATCAAACTTCAGATTTACTTTTCCATAATCGTAGTTAATTGTCTCGGAGTTGTCTTTCACCGGCTTCCTTCCCCATTTGAAGTGTACTGTAGTTTGCACTGACCTGCCACTTGCTTGTGATTTAGTCGTGGGGGGCAAGTCTTCATCCATTGTTTGTGTTGCTTGTTTTTGAATATCATCAGGATGATTGGCATCATTTGTCTTTTTTCATTTGTGTGAATTTTTTCTAGAATTTATTTATTTTATTTTATTTATTTAGAAGGATTTAGTATACCGCCTTATCATTAAATCAAGGCGGTGTGGCACATCAATCAAAATCAATAATAAAGTGTGGTTTGTAGCATGCAGTGTGAGAACTGAGAAGTGTAGTGTGTGGGGCAGTGCGTTAGATTATATCGGTGAACTATTTACATAATGAGCTATATTGTCCCCCTCAGCCCCCTCTGGTGGCGGCGTAGTGGTACCACCGGGGCTGGGGAGCGCATAAGAAATAGGGGTTTTAGGGTTGACCTGTTGTGAGGGTCAATGAGGTAGCAGCCCTCTGTGTCAGCCTCATGGTCAACTTCCCAAAAAGCAACTCTTAGCCAAGTGTAGGGTAAAGAAAAGGCATTTATTTCACCTTTGCGCAAAAAGAAGTTCAAAATAGGCGGTTATGAGTAACTGAGCGATAACTTTCCTTGTATCAAAATGTAAATCAGAAAAACATTCAAAGTAACATTGTTAACCTTCACAAACTTAAAGCATAAGGTCTCCTGTATTCTTTTCATACACTGGGTTTGCTTCCCTTAACTTAAACACGTCTCATTGTGCAATAATTACAGTCCATCGGTTCGATGGCTTCCATAACCTCAGATTCCCCTGGCAGCCATTCCATTTCTGAGGGGTCCGAATCTGATGCCTCAGGGATGTTAAAATCTGACTTTCTAAAAGCATGCCATACCGTATCCCAGTGTTGGCTTGACAGTTTGGGGCGTCGGCTTTTAGGTATGTTGTAACACCCTGGATTTTCTGCTGTTACAGGATTATAAGTTTGCTTATTCCAGTCTTTGGCAGCACTAACCTTTTTCCTATAAAGCTTATCTGGTATTTCTGGTTTAAAACTGTCCTTATCATCCAGATAAAAGTTAGTCCTTTGTTTCTCTCTTGGTCTAGGCCTTGGTAGACAATTACAGGCAGCAACTGTTTCCCCTTTAAACTTCCTGCAATCCCTTTTGTGTAAGGCTTGAGGCCTAGTCTGAATGTCCTCCGCTTCAGGCAGTTTCCAGTGATCCCAGGATATCTTTCCTGCTTTAGAATAGGGTATAACTCTTTTGAGGCAGGGCTGCTGCTGAGGCGCCTGTCTTCCACCTCCACCCCTGTGGCAGTTGGCTACTGGCCGCGCCCTCTCAGCTATGTCCTCTTCCCCATGCCTCTGAATCTTTCTTTCATCTTTCAGGTCACTTTTATAAAAACTTTTAAAAGTACCTTTTCCTCCTTGAAGGTTCCTTTCCAGTGGATATCTTCCTCTGCTTGTATCCTCGTCCTTCTCCTTGGACAAGGCTTCCTCTCCAGCTGGAAGGGTAAGCACCTCCTTCCTTGGCTGCACTCTGTAATACTGCCCCTTGCAGTTGTGTATGGCCTTCCTCTAGGCCTGCTCTTGGGCCTTCACCTCGGCCTGCTCTCCCAGTAGCTTTCACTCCTTGAGTTATTCTGGGTCTGTCAGTGACTTCACCCCGGTCTCTGACTCCGGCTTCTGGAGCTGCTCTTGGCACTGCTTCCTGTAATGCTCTCTGTGAAGCTCTCTGCCAAGCTCCTTGCCTCCTTTCTTGTAATGCTCTGTCCCTGCTTAAATCGAGACCAGCTGCTTCTGGGTCCTGCCCATAGAGGCGTGGTTCCTCTGCTTCCAGGCTTGCTCTCCTGCTCCCTCTATGTGTACCTTCATGTAATTGCGGGTAAATCTTGTTTTTTTTCAAGATTTAAAACTTTTTTTCTTTGTGTCAGAGGGCCTGCAGTATCACAATATACATATATACAAAATGGGGCTGTTTGAGAGGCGCGCTAGGATTGAGATTCTGTAATGTCTTGGGGTAGGATCGTGATCCTGTAATGTCTTGAGGTAGAAAATTTATGTGACGTCCTTGAAATGTACTGTAAATAGATCAGTCTTAAGAAGTTTTCTGAAGTCCTTGAGGTTCTTGGTTGATCTTATGTGGTCTGGGAGAGAGTTCCATATAGCGGGTGCTGCCAGGGAGAGTGCCCTCCTTGATGTGGCCTGCCTTGTTTTAGCAAATTCTTTTGGTGTTCTGATGGTGTCTGAGGTTCCTTTTCTTCTTGGTCTCCTGTTGTCATCGGTTTTTATGAGAGGGCGTAGGCTGTCTGCTGCTAGGTTGTGTATTATTTTAAATATGTGTAGAAGTACTTTGAATTGGATTCTGGAGCTGATTGGGAGCCAGTGTAGGTGGTACAGTGTGGGGGTGATGTGATCGTGAATTGTGTGATCTGTCGTGAGTCGTGCAGCTGTGTTTTGTGCTAGCTGTAGTGGTTTTATTGTCTTTTTAGGTAGTCCTTGGTAGATGTGATTACAATAGTCTAGGGTTGGAGTGATGATGGCTTGACAGACTGTTCGGAAGTGTTCATGGGAGAGGATGGGTTTGAGCCTTCTGACTGTCCTCATTTTGATGTAAGCGCTCTTTGTTATTTTTGCACTGTGGGACTGGAGGTTGAGGTCCTTGTCGAGCGTTACTCCCCGGTATTTTATTTCTTGTCTTACCGGTATGATGGTGTTGTTTAGGTTGATGGTGGCCGATGGTGAGAATGTCTGGTTTCTTGTGATGAATAGAGCTTCGGTTTTGTTGTAATTTATTGATAGGTTGTTTTCTTGCAGCCAGGTTGCCATTTGTTGGAAGCAGTTGGCTATGTTGGAGTAGTCTGGGTTGTCCAGTTTGATTGGTGTGTATATCATTATGTCATCTGCGTATATGGTGTATTGAATCTTGTGGTCCTTGATGATGGTGCATATGGGTTGTATGTAGATGTTAAATAGCAGGGCGGAGAGAGCTGAGCCTTGTGGGACTCCTTGAGTGGCTCTGAACGGTTGAGAGGTCTTTGTTCCACACTTGACTTGTAGTTGTCTGTTGGTGAGGTAAGATGTAAACCAGCTCAGAGTAGTACTGTGTAGGCCTGCCTCCTGTAGTCTATTTAGTAGGGTTGTGTGGCAGACAGTGTCGAAAGCTGAGGAGATATCTAGGAATATCATGATGACGCCCATTCTGGTGTTGTCGATTGTCCTCAAAAGGCTGTCTAATAGCTGGATCAGTATGGTTTCAACCCCATGTCTGGGTCGAAAACCATGTTGATTGGGGTCCAGTGGATTGTAGATGTCGATGTGTTGTTGGAGCTGGTGTTGGACTGTTTTCTCGATGATCTTGGACAGGAATGGTAAGCTTGATATGGGTCTGTAGGCAGCTGGGTCAGTTTTAGCCAGGGTGGGTTTCTTGGGGGTTGGACGTATTGTGGCTAGCTTCAGGGAGTTTGGCATTGTTCCCTTGGAGAGGGAGTAATCTACTATTTTCCGTACGACTGGTGTTAGTTCCTTTTTCGTTGCTTTGATCCAGGCTACTGGGCAGGGATCTGTAGGGGTGGTGCTGGTGTTGAGGTCAGTGATGATCTTGGAGAGTTGTTCATTTGATGGGATGTCGAATGTACCCCAGCTCTGGTCAGGTTTGGATGTCTTGTATTTCACTAACGCGCTATTGTTCTTGGGTGTTGCAGTGAATTTGTTCTTGAGGTGGTCAGCGAAGATCTGTGGGTCTATTTGTTGTTTGTTTCTGTTGGAGGGTTCCTTGGTGAGGTTCTTTACGATTTCATAGAGTTCACGGGGTTTGTTAGTGGACTTCATGATAAGGTTAGTATGGTATTCTTTCTTCTGCTGGTTGATGAGGTTGTTATATTCCTTTTGTTTTGTCTGGTATTGTTCCTGTAGGGATGTTGATTTGTTGCGTCTCCATCGGCGTTCAAGTCGTCTTAGTGCTCTCTTTGCTATTCGTATATCCTTGGAGTACCATGGAGTGGAGCAGGGTTTTGTGCTGTGTGATTGTTGTGTTCTGCGGGTGGGTGGTCTGGCGGCAGATGAAATGATGTCGTTCCATTTGGAGATTTGCTCATCTATGTCCATTGTTTCGGCATTGAGGAGTAGTTGCGTGGCTTGTGTGAACTGTTCTTTGTTGAAGCTTTTGAATCTCCTGGTTGGGGGTGGGTCGTTGTTTTGCCTTTTTGAGTCTGTTACTTGTAGTTTAATCTTTATTAGGTGGTGGTCTGACCAGGGTACCGGTGTGATGTATTTATTTATTTATTTATTACAATTTCTTATATACCGCACTATATATCAGCGCGGTTTACATAAAACAAAATGACCATAACAGATTGTTTGGCTTCACATAGAACAGGAGTAACAACTTGGATAACATGTTTGGCTTTACAGAGAACAGGGGTAACAACTTGGATAACAAGGGGATACAAACTGAACTAATTACATATGTACAATGAAATTGAGTGCTAAGAATTTAGGGTGTTACATGTGTACAGTGAGGTTGTGTGCTAATATTGAGATGTTATCTCAAGGAAGTAAGAGGAGAGGCAATTAGGTAGGGGTTTGGGTTAATCTGGTAGTACTGTGTAAATAAATGGAATTTGAGAGCCTTTCTGAATTGTGTTAAGTCAGTAATCGCACGGATGCCTGGTGGTAATGCGTTCCAACATTTTGGGGCATAAATACTGAAAGCCCTGTTAGATGTTGCGATTGTATACTTTGTTGATGCCTTTGGGATTACTAGCGCATTTGTAGATGTGGATCTCCTTGTTCTGTTGGGAGGGATGAGCTGAATGATGTCAGTTAGTGATGCCATGGATGGATTTAAAAGTGAGTAGCAAAGATTTGAAAGTAAGCCTTCCTTGTATGGGGAGCCAATGAAGCTGTATTAGGATAGGCGTTACATGGTCGCATCTTGCTGCTCCCACTAAGACTCTGGCAGCGGCATTCATGGCAAGTTGCAACGGATTGAGTGTTGATTGAGGGAGACCTTGAAGAATAGCGTTGGCAAAGTCAAAGTGTGGTAAGATAAGGGATTGGTAAATTGTCCGGAAGTCTTCAGGGTTTAGAAGGGATTGCAGGTGTCTGAGTGACCGAATTTTGAAATAAATGGCTTTGACTATGTTGGATATATGGGTTTTCATGTCTAAACATTGATCGAGGGTGACCCCTAAGTACCGAATTGTTGATTTGGTTTGGAGCTCAGCTTCTTTAACCTTTATATGGGGTGGAGGGCAGAAACTCTGGTCTCTGGTGATGAATAGCACCTCAGACTTTTTGTGTTGGATCCTAAGATTTTGAGACAGAAGCCATTCGGAGACTGCGTTGAAACATTCAATTAGTGGCGAGAGGTCAATTTGCTCTGTGGAGAATAGCATGAAGAGGAGGATGTCATCAGCGTATATTAAGCAGTTGACATTGAATGATCCGATAATGTTGAAAATGGGTTGCATGTAAATGTTAAATAAGAGGGATGATAGGGACGACCCTTGAGGAACGCCCTGTCGTTGATGGAAGGGTTCGGAAGATCCAGATCCAGATTTTACATGCTGCCATCTGCCATCAAGGTACGACCTGCACCAATCGAGGGCGACGCCATTTATGCCCTTTTCCTTTAGTCGTTCTACTAGCAGACCATGGTGTACAGAGTCAAAGGCTGCTGCGATGTCTATGAAGATGAGGGCGAAATCTCGGCGGATGTTGTCGATACCTGTGACGATTTTATTGAAGAGGGAGGTAAGCAGGGTTTTGACGCCATGGTATTCCCTGAAGCCATGTTGGCGATGGTCTAGTGGGGAGGCTGTATCTATATGATCTTGAATTTGCCTTTGTGCTTCCTTTTCAATTATTTTGGCTAGAAGAGGTATGCTGGCTATGGGTCTGTAGGATTCAACTTTGCTTGGGTCAAGTTTAGGGTTCTTCAGAAGGGGTCTGATGGATGTTTGCTTGAGTGCTGCAGGGAAGGATCCAGTTGTGAATGATAAGTTCATCATTCTTGTGATCAGTGGGCTGAGTTCTGTTCGTAAATTTTTAATCCAATATGCGGGGCAGGGGTCAGTTTGTGCAGTCGTGGTATTGAGGGCCGAAATAGTATCTTCCACAAGTTTCTTGGATGGAGTGGAGAACTTAGAAAGGGATGTTAGACTAGAGGTGTCTTGTGCTATGAACGTAGAAATTTTGTCAGTTTGAAGTAGCTTGGATTGTAGATGGTTGGCATACTCCTGTGGGTGGATCTCTTCAGGTTGACATGGGGATGGTTCCTTAGAGAATGATTTAACTAGTTCGAAAAGGTCACGTGGTTTGTTTAGTGATCTTTTGAGAGTGTCGGTATGGTATTGTTTCATATTTGTTAGGATAGCTTCTCTGTAGATTGTAAGGTGCGTTCTGTAGGCTGACTGGGCTTCAGCGGAGTGGGACCGTCTCCATCTTTTTTCAAGTTTCCGTAAATGTGAGCGGGAGACACGTAGTTCTGGTGAGAACCATGGAGAATGTTTTCTTTTCTTTGCGATATTGTTCTTGGTTGGTTTTTGCGCAATAGAGCTAAGACTCTTATTCCATGAGGTGATTAAATTGTCTAGGTTGAGAGTTGCATTGTTGTATAGAGGGAGAGTTTCTGCCAGTATGAGATCTTTATTGAAGGTTCTGAAGTTTCGAGAAGTTGTGTTTGTTGCGTTGCTTGGTGTTCTATTGTTGTGTAGTGAACTGTTATTGATGGGTATAGTGAAATTGATTAGCTTGTGATCTGACCATGGTACAGAGGTGAGAGATGTCACAAGTTCTTCATTTGGTTCTTGTACTGACAGGGGGGCAAAAATCATGTCAAGTATGTTCCCTTTAGTGTGGGTGGGTTTATTGATAATTTGTCTGTATCCCAGATCATTAATCGCTTCTAGAAGGGCAGTGGCATGACTGGAGTGAAGTGATGGGAGGTTGAAATCTCCTAATATCCAGTTTGATAAGTTGAGGTTGCGAGTGTTGGCTGCTAGGTCGAGGATGTTGGAGAGATCATCAGTTGAGGATGAGGGTGCTCTATATAGAAGGTTGATGGCGCATTGGTCATTTGCAATGGATAGTATATCCAGGTTGTTGTACTGGAGGAGTCTGTAGTATGAAAATGCAAGTCAGTTTTGGTCAAAATGAGGGCCCCTCCTCCTCTTTTGATTTCTCTATGACGGGAGTGGATTGTGAAGTTGGTGGGTAGTAATTGGTTGAGAATTACATTATCTACGTCGGATAACCAAGTTTCAGTTATCATAAGAATATCCAAGTTGTGGGATGCAATTAAGTCAGTGACAACTGGCCATTTATTACGAATTGATCTCGCATTTATAAGGGCGCAGTTAAGAGCTAGTGTGGGTTTCTCTGGTTTGGTTTGTTTGGAATGTTGGAGGGCTATGTGTAACAAGTGTGATTGACGTGTTTGGGTGTTCTTTAGGTGGTGAGGATAAGAAGATTTTGTCCAGGTTTTGGCATGGTGCTGGAGTATTGGAATTTGGTTAGTAGCGTGGAACAGGGCCAGGGACTCTACAATCAGCCAAGAGAAGATAAGGAGGCAGCTCATCATGGCCGGGATAGGTGAGGCCATTTCAGTGTTGGCCTTGAATGCTGTTGATCAGGTGTCCAACTTGATGTTAAGGTGATGGTGGTAAGTCTATGCTGTGTCGGTGGATGTCACTGACTACTGGAATTTGTTAAAGGGGGATTATGCAATTTTTGCACTATTTTGTATGTGTGAAGAAGGCAGGGTGTACACAAATGGAAATTATGCAATATTCTAGATATGGGAGGTAGGCAAAATGCACACAGATGGAATCAAAAATATTAACAAGAAAGGATTTTGAGATAAGGCTATTCAGTAGTATACAAAAGTATGTATGGCCCTGAGATTAGGCTTCCTTCCTTTAAGTTGTTTGGAGCAAAGATTAGGTCGGGGGTGTGTCCAAGGTTGTGGGTGGAGGTGTTGATGAGTTGGGTGAATTGGAGGGAGTCCAGAGCTGATAGGAAGGCTTCTGCCTCTTTTCTGCTAGTAGATCTGAGATTGAAGTCTCCAAGTATTATGAGTTGTTTGTGTAGGTTGTTGACTGCGCAACAACCTACACAATTTGATGTAGTTGGCTGCACCTGCATCGACTGTTCTTTTGCTCCGGAGACTACTAATGGAGATGGAGTCTTGATGGTACATTTACGTTTAGATTTACCGTAGAATGTCGCAGATATGAATGTTGAAGCTCCACTGGCTAGATTTGTACTACTACTAGGATTAGTAGTTTCAACTGTCAAAGAATCAGGATGTTCTATGACCACTTCCTCGTCAACATTGTCGACATCTTCAAGCAAGAAATTTTGATCTTCGTCATCAAGAAGCAAGCCATCATCATCAGAATCGCTGCTCTCAGCAAACAAGAGTTGTTGTATATCTGCTTCACGTATTCTAAACAAATGCTCACGCATCTTTTTTCGAAGTATAGTTTTCTACGAATTGACGAACGATAACTGACTGTTAGCATGCGACAAAAGTAGTACTGTATTTTTTCAGTTATAGACCACCGGGACAAATGTGTCCCAGAGCAATCAAACTCACTAAAATTGATAAAAATAGCAATTTCTCTAAAGAAAACTATTCAATTTTGTCAAAGACATGCGCGTAATTAAATATGAAAGTTCACATAACATCCGGCTTCTTACATCATTTTCTATGGAACACCAAAAGAACACAAATTCCTATTTTCATAATGGTAAATTATGAAGCGCTTTATAGAAAATAAATATTACATGAATTGGTCATTAAACAGAATCATTTGACAGAATAAGGTCTTATCTTGATGTGAACAGAAATTAAAATGGTTGTTAAATAAAAATTGCATGTTTTATGAGTTTTAAAACTTATGGGACAAATATGTCCCCTGGTCCTTTTTCAACAACAAGAAGAAGTTTTATCCTTCTTACACCCATGCGGTCCACCGTCCGGTCCATGCTTCCCAGAAGGGACAGCAACAACCAAAGCAACAAAGGAAGGCTCAGGCCCCCAGAGCTCAACCAGCTCAGCAGACCCAGCCTCCACAAGGTCTTTGATGTCCTGCTAGAGAACTTAGCTATCCTACCCCTGGAAATTCCAGAGCCAGTCAACATCCCAGGCAGACTGTGTTACTTTGCCAAAAGATGGCACCAAATAACATCAGAACATTGGACTCTCTCCAAAGTGATAGAGGGATACCAACTTCATTTCCAAAGTATGCCCCCTCCCTCCACTCCAAGAGAGTTCAACTCCTGGCCCCCTCTTACCACTCTTCTGTGCCAGGAGATCGCTACCCTTCTCGCTCAGGGTACGATAGAAAAAGTGCCACTTTCCCAACAAGGCCTGGGATTCTACTCCCCCTACTTCCTTATACCAAAGAAAACAGGAGGATATAGACTCATTTTGGACCTCCGAGAATTAAACAAGTATCTGTTCCAAGAGAAATTCAAAATGATCTCTCTCGGAACACTTCTCCCTTACATCCAGAGTCAGGATTGGATATATTCTCTAGACCTAAAGGATGCATATACACACATCTTTATCCACAAAGAACACAAGAGGTTTCTTCGGTTCCTCTTTCAGGGAAGACATTACCAATACAGGGTTCTACCCTTTGGCCTTGCTTCTGCCCCAAGAGTCTTCACAAAATGCATGGCAGTAGTAGCAGCATTTCTAAGAACTCTAGGGATATTTGTCTTCCTTTACTTAGACGACTGGCTCATCCAAGCATCGTCAGCTCCAGAGGCCAGCTCTGCTCTCTCCCACACAATGCAGGTTCTTCAACATTTGGGGTTTGTGATAAATCTTCCAAAATCACAACTCACCCCTTCTCAAACCTTAGAGTTCATAGGGGCTCTTCTAGACACGCAGCAGTCAAGGACTTTTCTGCCACAAGTACTCTGTGCTCAAATAGTTCAACTGGCTTCTCAAGCAGTTATGAAAACCTCCCTAACTGCTCGAGAAATACTTCAGTTGCTCGGACATATGGCTTCCACTGTACATGTCGTTCCCTATGCTCGTCTACATATGCGTGCAGCTCAGTGGACTCTAGCTTCGCAGTGGACTTAGGCATCAGGTCGTCTAGGGGACAAAATCAGGAACTCTGCATGCCTCATTTCGTCCTGGCAATCACCAAAAAACCTACTCATAGGGTCACCTTTTCAGAAGCCACCACACCAGTCCACCCTGGCAACGGATGCGTCCAAATTGGGTTGGGGAGCTCATGCTGGACAATCTCTCCATTCAGGGTCTTTGGACTCAGCAGGAGGCTCAGCTTCACATAAACTTGCTAGAACTCAGAGCCATCTTCAGTGCTCTCAGAATGTTCCAGGACTACCTCTGCTCCAAAACAGTTCTAGTCCAGATGGACAATCAGGTTTCCATGTTCTATGTGAACAAACAGGGTGGAACAGGTTCTCAGGCATTGTGCAACGAAGCCCTACACCTATGCTCCTTTGTCATACGTCTTCAGGTACACCTACTAGCGGTGTAGCTCCCTGGCAAGCAGAATCTCCTGGCAGACAAACTCAGTCGAGTAGTACTGCCACACGAATGGTCTCTCCATTCAGAGGAAATTGCTCGAATCTTTCAAATCTGGGGAACTCCAGATATAGATCTGTTTGCAAGTCCTCGGAATGCCAAACTTCCCCACTTCTGTTCCAGAATTCCTGCTCAGAACAGTCAGGCGATGGATGCTTTCCACCTCCACTGGGGTCAGGACTTTCTATATGCCTACCCACCCATTCCCCTCATTCCCAAGACTCTGTTCAAGCTTCAGAGAGACAGGGGCCATATGATCCTCATAGCCCCACGCTGGCCACGACAGATGTGGTATCCACTGCTTTTACGTCTCTCTCAAGCCAAACCTCTGGAGTTGGGATGTGCTCCAGATCTTCTATCCCAGGAGAACGGGACACTTTTGCACCCGAATCCTCAGTCTTTGCACCTGATGGCATGGCTGCTGAGAGCTTAGAACTCCAGGATGTCAACCTCTCTCAACAGGTTAAAGATATCCTTCCGGCCTCTAGGAAACCTTCCACAAGGCGTGCTTACGCTTTTAAATGGAGAAGGTTCTCAATTTGGTGTTCAAAAAAGGATCTTAATCCTTTTTCCATTCCAGTAGAGGTGTTACTTGAGTATCTCCTCCACCTTTCATCCTCTGGACTTAAAACTAATTCAGTAAGAGTTCACCTCAGTGCCATCGTGGCTTTTCACATGCCCTTTGATGGACAACCTATCTCCTCTCAGCCGCTTGTAGTGTGTTTTATGAGAGGTCTACTTTTAACTAAGCTTCCCATTAAGCCACCACCTGTGGTATGGGATCTCAATCTTGTCCTTGGACAGCTCATGAAGCCGCCCTTCGAACCCCTAGCCACTACATCCTTGAAGTTTCTTTCTTGGAAAGTCATCTTCCTAATTGCCCTCACTTCCGCAAGACGCATCAGTGAGCTTCAAGCTTTAGTGGCTGACCCGCCTTATACACAGTTCCACCATGATAAGTTAGTCCTTAGGACTCATCCCCACTTTATGCCGAAGGTGGTTTTGCCTTTTCATTTGAACCAGTCGGTTTACCTGCCTGTTTTCTTCTCTAGACCTCATGCCTCTAGTGCAGAAAGGAATCTACATACTCTGGATTGCAAGCGTGCTTTGGCCTTTTATCTTCAGAGAACTAGGCAGCACAGAAAGGCTTCACAGATTTTTGTTGCCTTTGATTCCAGTCACCTCAGTCTACCAGTTTCTAAGAGAACACTCTCCAAGTGGATTGCAGACTGTATCTTTTACCTATGAGAGTAAAGGACTTTCTCTTGAAGGTCATGTCACAGCACATAATGTGCGAGCAATGGCTGCCTCTATGGCAAATCTGTGCTCGGTGGCGATTGATGAAATCTGCAAAGCAGCAACCTGGTCCTCTGTCCAGACCTTTGCGGCCCATTATTGCTTGGACAAGGACTCCCGACAGGATGCCTCGTTTGGCCAGGCTGTCCTCCAACATCTCTTTCAGACTTAGAACAACTCTACTCCCTGTCCCGGGTTTCCATACCAGAGATCCTTGGGAGGAAACATGACCCAATTCAGCCTGTGTTTTACTGCTCTCTCTGGGGTCATCTCCCTGGCATCTCCAAGCTAGGGAATCCCATATTTGAAGACTACATTCCTGCTTGTTCCTGGAGATGGTATAGTTACTCACCTGTAACAGGTGATCTCCAGGAACAGCAGGAATTGAGTCTTCACAACCCACCCTCCTCCCCTAGGAGTTGTATCTCTCTTTCTCTCTCTCCTTATTTCCTTTTATCTCAGCTACAAACCCAACTGAGGAGGGAGAGTTGGAAAGGCGGGAAGACAGCAGCACAGGTGCAGTGGGATGCTCCCAAAGGTTTTCCTGTAGGACGCTGGGGAGCGTTCCCGTGCAGGCTCTGTTGGTGCCGATGTCACCCATATGTGAAGACTCAATTCCTGTTGTTCCCGGAGATCACCTGTTACAGGTGAGTAACTATGCTATACTCATCTCCTCCCATGATTTTCAGTACCATCTTTATGCTGAAAATGCTCAGATCTATCTCTCTACATCTGAAATCTCTCTGGCAATCCAGGCCCGGATCTCTGCCTGCTTATCTGACACTGCTGCCTGGATGTCTCAAGGGGGGGGGGGAGAGGATGAGACTCTGGTGGCGCGGTAGGGGTGGGGGCCATCCCAGCGGCCGCAGCAATTATAAGGAGGTCATCGTCCTCCTTATACGGAGGGGGTAAGAAAACGGATTTTGGAAGGGATGGGTATATGGATTCTTTGGGCGGTACGTATCCTGCAGCTAGTTGAACCCAGGTCATTCCACATTCTTTCATGTATTTTTTATTCCATTTTAGGTCACTCTTATAAAAGGGGAATTCTTTCTCCTGGCCTAAACAAAGACCCTTAATCATTTGTATATGGAAGGAAGAAAAGGATCCTTCTCTGGGAAATGGACTGGAACTATGCAGACTTTCTGTCCATCCCACCATATCTACAAATGGATCAACATAATAGTCTCCCCATATACAAGCTGCATATTTTTTCGGGGTTTCCCCGGGCAAGGTCTTAAGTTCACAATTAATGGATGAGCGCGCTGCAGCAGACCCTGGGAGATGTTTTGTTGTCTTAAATTTGATAGTTGGCTTGGTAGGATGGTCCCCCTTACCAAGTGACCCTCCCATGATCTATACAAGACAGGAAACCTGGAAAGGATAGAGAGACAAACAAACAGACTCCGCCTGTCACTTGCATTCCAGGGACTCTGGGTCAACATTGTTACCCTCGGCAGAGACTGGGGGCGTCTTACAGGCACATAGATAAAACGAATACACAGGATACCGGGAGACAAGTACTTCCTCAGTACAGGAGTCCAAATTTATAGAGGGCTACCTCAGCCTCTAGTACACTGAGGATTCGAGGAGAGGGGCAAGACAAACAATAAAGTGTTACTTACCCACGTTGTTGAATCCCACTTCTAAAACCAAACTGTTACCAAAACAGATTGGGTTCTTACTTTATTATATACATCAGTTGCCCAAATTGATGCTATGAATTTTGGTTTTATCTCCCTGGATCCTGCTTCTTAGTACACGCACTTGGGAACAACCAATAACCACACAGTAGGTATGATACAAGTTGTTCACTTTATTTAGGGTATAGTCTTGCTTATATAGCATAAAAGATGTACAATAGACGTTATGGAAAGTTACATTAGCAGAGCTGGAAAGTTACATTTGCAGAGCTCCCAAAAAAGGGGATATAGAAAAGGGGAACTAGCCTGTCTTACCACACTTGTTCTTTTCTCCATACAGTGTGTTGTACATTCTTTGCAAAGTTAAGCTATAGCTTTTGCAAAATCTCCAAGTGAGCCTGTCACGTACACTTACAGCAAGCTGATTTTATTCCATACTTATAGTTACTTGTGATATACATGATATTCCCTCTAACAACCACCATTTGGCCAAAACCAAGTTTCTTATCTTTCCCCCCAGGCCAGTCAGATTTTCAGGATATCCACAATGAATATGCATGAGATAGATCTGCTTACAATGGAAGCACTGCATGCAGATCTATCTCATGCATATTCATTGTGGATATCCTGAAAACCTGACTGACCTGAGAGTCCCAGAAGACTGGGTTGAGAACCACTGCCCTATCCCCACCTCTCCCCTTCCTCCTTTCTTTATGTCTATGGATAACACTCTACTCCCTGTTTCCTCGGCTTGCAATCTTAGAGTTGTCTTTGACTCCTTCCTCTCCTTCTCCACACACATCCAACTGATAGCTAAAACATGTTGGGTTTTTTCTCTATAACAGTGATGGCTAACCTTTTTGAGCCCGAGTGCCCAAACTGCTGCACAAAACCAAAGAATTTCCTCAAAGTGCCAGCACGTCAATTTGCATAAATATTTGCATAATGCTAACATACACTAACTTTTAGTAAACATGTCTCTTAATGAGTGTATGGATAAAGACAGACTAAAAGATTTCTACATTACTATAATCCAGTGCCAACCGCCAGGCA
Source organism: Ichthyophis bannanicus (assembly GCA_033557465.1). Classification (NCBI taxonomy): domain Eukaryota; kingdom Metazoa; phylum Chordata; class Amphibia; order Gymnophiona; family Ichthyophiidae; genus Ichthyophis; species Ichthyophis bannanicus. Next base: position 72,299,033 of record CM066034.1, read on the forward strand.
CATTAGGAACTACTACAAACACTGCCCATTTAGAACCAATAGCAAACCCGCCGTATCCTAACAGCACTACCAGGAGTCACAAAGCACCATACCATACCTATCAAAAGGCAACACTGCAAATATTAAACCAATACATTTCAGAGAATAACAATACATGACCTACTGGGGAAAGAGAACAAGTGGCAATGTCAAAAAGGAATTACATAAACAGAATACCTCAGCTCAGTTACACAGTTGCAATTGCTCCAGCCACTTTCTTCTGGTTTCTTCATGTTTTCTGCTAACTCTCCACCATCTGCTGTCCATTTGTCCTTTCTTCTCTCTTCTAGTTTTTTTTTCCATTCTCTCTCTCTACATCCGCTTTAACATACTAATCTTTCTCCTTTTGCTCTTTCCTCATTCCTATTTCATCCACTCAAATTTTACCCCTCCATCCTCAATCCCCACTTACTCTCCCAATACCCGGCCAATTGTAGATTTTTTATCCCTCCCACACAAAATATTTTTCCCCTCTCCATTTTACTCTCCCAGCCCCATCCCATTCTAATCCTCCCCAACATCAGCTCCCTTCTAGTTCCAGCCTCACCCAGCATCCATTCCCTTCTAGTCCCTGCATCAGCCCATTTCCAGTCCTAGCCCCCCATCAGCCCATTTCCAGTCCTAGCAACCCCCAACCCAATACCAGTCCTAGCCCCCCCCATCAACCCACTTCCAGTCCTAAACCCCCATCACCCCATTTTCAGTTTAAGCCCCCCCTATAACCCATTACCAGTCCTAACCCCCATCACCCCATTTCCAGACAGCCCCCATCAGCCCACAGCCCATTAGCAGTCCTACCCCCGCCCGCCCGCCCGCCCATTAGCAGTCCTAACCCCCCCAGCCCATTAGCAGTCCTGCCCGCCCGCCCGCCCGCCCATTAGCAGTCCTAACCCCCCCCCCCTCTGCCCATTAGCAGTCCTAACCCCCCCGCCCGCCCATTAGCAGTCCTAACCCCCCCCCCCCCCTTGGCAAATTTTTTTAAAAAAAAAGCAGGCTCTGGCTGCTGCCGCGGCAGCTTGCAATGTCCCGCGGGGCCCCCTCCGCCCGCTAAGCCCCTCTGCAAGGGCTTTCAGATTCGTGAGGGAGAGCGTCTCCCTCGCGTCTCTGTTAAGCCCGCAGGGGCTAATGGGAAATTTCCCATCAGTCCCTCGCGTCTAAAGGGGCTGATGGGAAATTTCCCATTAGCCCCTGTGGGCTTAACAGAGACGCGAGGGAGACGCTCTCCCTCGCGAATCTGAAAGCTCTTGCAGAGGGGCTTAGCGGGCGGAGGGGGCCCCGCGGGACGCTGCATTCTGCCCTTGCCGCGTCCGCGGCAGCAGTCAGAGCCAGCTTTTTCTTTTTTTGCGGACCTTCCCGCGTGCCAGCTGCAAGGCCTTCGCGTGCCACAGCTGGCACGCGTGCCATAGGTTCGCCATCGCTGCTCTATAACATCAGCAAAATTTGCCCCTTCCTTTCTGAACACACTACTAAGACACTTATCCAATCTTTAGTCATCTCCCGTCTATACTATTGCAACCTCAATCCTTGCTGGTCTCCCTCTGAATTATCTCTCTTCCCTTCAATCTGTTCAAAACAGCTGTGCAGCTAATCTGCCAGCCTCAATAACCCCTCTTCTCATTGGTTCCCTATCCTTTTCTGTGATCAGTTCAAACTTCTACTGACCTATAAGTGCACTCGTTCTGCTGCTCCTCACTACTTTTCCTCTCTTATCTCTCCCTACACCCCTCCTCAGGAACTCCACTCTTCTGGCAGATCCCTTCTATCTGTGCCCTTCTCTTCTGCAGCCAACTTCAGACTTTGATCCTTCCATCTTGCTGCTCCTTATACCTGGAATAAATTACCTAAGTTTGTACATCAGGCTTCATTTCTGGCCCTTTTCAAATCCAGGATGAAAACCACAGCCGCTTTTGGATCCTGATCTGCTTAGTCTTCTGCTTTCCAACTATATGTTTCCCTACCATTCTCCTAGACATATCCTTTTCCCCAGCTGTTGTGTTGTCAGTCTTGACTAGATTGTAAACTCTGATGAGCAGGGATCATCTTTTACGTGTGTCTGTAGAGCGCTGCATATGCCTTGTAGTGCTATACAAATGATCAATAGTAGTAGTAGTAGCATAGGTTGTACTTGTTATAGTGGAAGGTTGTACATCTATTTGTTTATAAAGCAGAATCCCAGAAGCTGCTGCATACAGTTATACCTGTTCCGAGGCAGGAGAAGCTTTGTGTGCATATGGACAGATAAGAATTGACACTTAAAGGCACATTTTACAAAGGATGTCCAAGGGCAATCTGAGTTGTCAAAAGCCAGAACGTCTAAAAAAAAAAAGCAGGCACGTGCAAGTGCAGGCACGATTTTACAAACCTGGTCATGCCCAATATGGATGTCTATGGAGATGTCTACATAGATGTCCCCAGAATAGCATCTCAGAACAGGGACATCTAATAGCATAATGGTTAGAGTAGTGGGTTAGGAGCAGGGTAACCAGGCTTCAAATATCAGTTTGGGCCTTTGTGATCTTAGATTAGTCACTTAACTCTCCATCTTCTCTACACTCTCTGGATGTTTAAAGGACATAAAAAGCACTTTCCTGATGCCTATTCATGCCTGGAGCAAGTCTAAATGTGGATTTGTCTGCAAATGTCCCTGACATTTCTGAGATTGAACGGGGATATATAAGTCAATTGCACCGCCCCAGACCTGTCTTTGCCATACCCCTTGCCTACTTGGATATCCCCACAATGGCGACATCTTTAAAAACCATTTGTGAAATGGCTCCAGAGATATCTCCTTGATTTGGATGTGCATGTGCATGTGCATATCTTCATGACTGAGACTTTTAAAATGACCCCTGTGGAGCCCAATCCAGGAAGGGGCATGTCCAGGCTTTCTAGATGTCCCACAACAGGACGGGCTCCATTGTACCTGATTCTGCACAGTAGGAGCTAGATGTTCCCGTGGTTTCAGGATCGGGCACAGAGATGGCCCAGTGTGCCCCTGAATCGCCACGGGAGACGTCAAAAAGGCAACTCAGCCAGGCCTCCCTGTGCTTCCGCTAGTGTGCTGGTGCCGTGTTGTGACTTGAATCGGCCCTGTATAACTGGGTGGTTCGGTGCGTATGGGGAGAGAGTGTGGCATAATATGGTCAAGACGAATAGCAGGGCTACACGTCCTCCTGGGATGTACAGCCCCGCTAGTCACCTCTCAGAATCGGGCCGTTAGTGTCTGTTTTATCAGATACACACATAAGTGCTGATGCCGGCCTCAATCCACTAGTTCTCTGCCTCCAGAAATTACTACTACTACTACTAAGCATTTATAAAGCGCTACCAGGCGCACGCAGCGCTGTACAATGAAAACACAAAAAGACAGTCCCTTCTTAAACGAGCTTACAATCTAAAAAGACAAAGCAAGAAAAGGAGTAGAAAAAAGATAAGAACAAGGGCAAAGAGACAAGAACAGGAGAGACAGGACAAAGGAAAGAGGTAAGAACAAGTGTAAGAGGAAGAAAGAAAGGTGAAATGATTATATATATTGCACATAAAGGTAAGGACTGTGGGGTTGAGATTCAAAAGGGTTTAGCTGGTTAGCAAGAGAATCCTGATATTTAATGGCCCTATCCAGATAATGCCACAGAATATCCCCACAAACCTCTTGGCTCCTTATCTTTGGAATCTGTTGCCAAATTATATTCAGCTGGAACCTTCCACTGCTAAATTCAAATCAGTCTAAAAGACATTGGTGGGGATATTCAATGCCATGGTGATATCTGACCCTGGCACTGAATATCTGGGATCTCCAGGAACAAGCAGGAATTCAGTCTTCACAGATGGGTATCGTCGGTACCGACGGATCCCACACGGGAACACTCCCCAGCATCCAAAAGGATAGCCTATGGGAGCATTCCATTGTGCCTGCGCAGCTGCCTTCCTGCCTTCCTCACAGTTCTTCATTTTCCGCGGAGCCAGCAGGAAGCCCTTCCCATCACCGCCAAAACATTTTCTTTTTTTTTTTGTTTTACTACTGTGATTTGCCTTTCCGTCGATGCTGGTACCCTCCCCGGATACTGGCTCTACTCTTTCTTAAATGTTTCTTTTATTTTATTATCTTTTTTCTTCAGGCGGTTCCACTGCCATTTTAGGCCTCAGGCCTATATTTTTTGTTTGTCATGGACAAACACGTCAGTGGCTTCAAAACTTATTCCAAGTGCTCTGGCACTATGTCAGTCACTGATTCCCACGATTGGTGTCTTAAATGTTTGGGCCCAGACCATAAGCCAGACAACTGTCCTTTGTGCAAGCAAATGACCAAATGAGGCCTACAGAAAGGGTCAGGCAGTATGGTTCACTATTTGCCATGGATTTGATTTCAGTAGCCTCGGCATCCTCTACTTGGTCTAGGGCAGGGGTCTCAAACACGTGGCCCGCGGGCCGCATGCGGCCCGCGAGAGCATTTTCTGCGGCCCGCGACGCCACGGAGTATTGTCCTGCTTTACGTTGCATTTTTGTCCTCCTGCTGTTTCTATATTTTTTTTACCTCGCGTGATTCCCGGGGCTGCATGGTGTTTCTCACGTCCGCGTCACACGCCTGCCCTCCACCAATGAGCGACAGGCAGGAGGAGGAGAAAAAGGAGGAGGGGGGGGGGCCCGGGCCCAGAAGCAGTCTGAATAGCCACGAGGTACCAGCGCCTTGAAGAATCGCCTGCTTGGATCGCTTGGAGGATCGCCAGGGTGCACAGCTCTCCACGGCAGGTAAGGAAGCAGTCTGCCCAGCCCTGCCTCCCTCAGTCCCTCTCCTCTTCGGCTTTCAGAGCCGCGAAGGGAGAGCTTCTCCCTCGCGACTCTGTTAAGCTTGAGGGGGCAGAGGGGAAATTTCCCATAAGCCTCAGCCGGCTTAAAAGAGTCGCGAGGGAGGAACTCTCCCTTCGCGGTTCTAAGCCGAAGAGGAGAGGGACTGAGGCAGGGAGGGAGGGGGGGGGCCTGCCTGCCTGCCTGCCTGCCTGTGATTTTTGCCAAGGAGGGAGGGGGGGGGGGAGCCTGTGATTTTTGCCAAGGAGGGAGGGAGGGGGGGGGCCTGTGATTTTTGCCAGGGAGGGAGGGAGGGAGGGAGGGAGGGGGGGGGGCCTGTGACTTTTGCCAAGGAGGGAGGGAGGGAGGAGGGGGGGGGGCTGTGATTTTTGCCAAGGAAGGAGGGAGGGAGGGAGGGAGGGGGGGGGGAGGGAGGGAGGGAGGGGGGGAGCCTGTGATTTTTGCCAAGGAGGGGGGGAGGGGGGGAGGGGGGGGGGGGCTGTGATTTTTGCCAAGGAGGGAAGGAAGGAGGGAGGGAGGGAGGGGGGGGGCTGTGATTTTTGCCAGGAGGAGGAGGGAGGGGGGGAGCCCTGTGATTTTTTGCCAAGGAAGGAGGGAGGGAGGGAGGGAGGGAGGGGGGGCTGTGGGCTGGGGGGGTTTAGAGCTGGTAATGTGCTGTGGGCTGGGGGGGGGTCAGAACCATTACCTGTTCTGACCCCCCCCCAGCCCACAGCACATTACCAGTTCTACACCCCCCAGCACATTACCCGTGTGCGGTGGGCTGGGGGGGGTAGAGCTGGTAATGTGAGGGGGGCTGGGGGGTCAGGACTGGTAAGGTGCTGTGGGCAGGGGGGGGGGGGGGTCAGAACCATTACCATTACCATTAATTTATAGTTTTATTTCTACAGTGCTGAGGTATTCTGTGTAATTCCTATTTGACATTGCTACTTGTTCTCTTTTTTCCCAGTAGGTCATGTATTCTCTGAAATGTATTTTTGCAGTGTTGCCTTTTGATAGGTAGGGTCTGGTGCTTTGTGAGTCCTGGTAGTGCTGTTATGATACGGGGGGGTTGCTATGGGTTCTAAATGGGCAGTGTTAGTAGTAGTTCCTAATGTGCCTGGCGGTTGGCACTGGATTATAGTAATATAGAAATTTTTCTAGTCTTTCTTTTATCCATGCACTCATTATGCAACATTATGCAAATATTTATGCAAATATTTATGCAAATGAGGCCCCTTATGCAAATGAGCCCCCGTGTCTTATGCGGCCCCCGGGTTACTTTAGAAGTCCTCATTCGGCCCTCAAAGCAATTTGAGTTTGAGACCCCTGGTCTAGGGTCTCCAAAAAGTCCAAATATAAGTCAAAATCTTTATCGGCATCGAAGTCCAATACCAAGTATCGAGGTAAGACTTATTGTTGAAGAGATGCATCGAAGGGTGTATCGGAAGCTGACAGACCTGCCAAGCAGTCCTGGTGGGAGGACAAGCCCTCCAAAGCCACTCAGAGGCACCAGGAGGCTCCCGAGGCATCGACCTCCAGAGAGCTATTGGAATCATGCTCTGGGACGGTGGCTCTCAGCCCTGTATTGCAATCAACCCAAGCATTGGTAGCATCCATCGATCAGCGCTTCTTGGCTATCAAAAGGATCTTGGAGAAGCTCCTGGCCACTGCAGTACCGCAGCTACCGATAGTCGCGGTGACTCCGGCACTACCATCCGCTTCAGTGCGCATATCTTTGGGTCCGATGCCAGCTCTTGAACTAGTCACATCAGGAGCACTCTCACCAATTCCACCACTTGAGACGGTATTGATGGGAACCCTCCCTCAGATGCCTCCTTTGGAATCGGTATAGGAGAGTCAAGATCCGAAAGCAGCAAATCACTGCTTCATCCAAATTGGAACCAACGGCTGGGGAATTGGAGATTCTCCAATAACCCTTGACAACTAAGGAGGCAGCAACATTACCGGTGTTTCGAATCCTACAGGATCTAATGCTACATATGTGGGAAGCCCAGCTAACTGTTGCACCTATAAGTAAACATCTAGATACCATGTATAGAGTTCCTCCATGCCCAGGGTTTGAAAAAACTCAACTTCTACACCATTCCATGGTGGTGGAATCGGCAAGGGGATGCATTAAGAGTTCTAAGACTCATTCATTGATGCCTCCTGGCAAGGATACCAGGGCTCTCGATGCCTTTGGATGCCACTGCTTCCAAGCTTGTATGCTTGCTTCTAGGATTACATCCTATACCCTTTACATGGGCATATATCTTAAAGATGTCTCCAGGGATCTAGGAAACTTTGCTTCTATCCTCCCAGATGACAAACATGACTCATACTTAACTATAGACAAGCAAGCTGAAAATACCTCTAAATTTCTTACTAGAGCTGCCTTTGATACCTTTGTGTCTACTAGCAGAGCAGTTGCCATCTGCATAGGTGCTCGTAGGATGGCCTGGCTTCAAGCATCAGATCTGGAGCAGTGGGTTCAAGATAAGTTAGCCAACATTCCTTGCTCTGATGAAAACCTTTTTGGCAAAAGTTGGAGGGAGAAAGCAGTGGAAGTTGAGGCAGATGATCTTACCTTCAAATGCCTCTCTAGGAAGACTTCAAACCCCTCTAGGAAGAAAACCACTTCTAAGAAGTCTTTCTAGTCTAGAAAGATGGGATATTATCCTTCTTACCAGCCATCTTTTGCTTATCAGCCTCAGCAACAATAGCAGAAGCCTCAAGGTCCTCATCAACCTAAGAAGGCCTCCTAAACCCCAACCAGCAGCTACACAACAGCAAGCATCTGTTCTTTGAGTCTTTCCTAGAGAAAGACTCAGGTGGCATCTCATCACATCAGAGAATTGGACTCTCAACATAGTCAAAAGCGGTTACCTGCTTCACTTCCAGAGCTTACCCCCAACCACCTCTCCAAGGGCTTACCCTGCAAATCCTTCGCAGGCAAGTCTTCTATCCTCAGAAGTGGCCATCCTGTTGACTCAGAGGGCTATCAAAAGAGTCCCTCCCACCCAAGAAGGCACGGGCTTCTACTCTCCTTACTTTCTTATCCCAAAGAAAACAGGAGGGTACAGGTCCATCCTAGATCTGAGAGATCTCAACAAATTTTTCATTTGGGAAAAGTTCAAAATGATTTCCCTCGGTATCCTTCTGCCCTATCTCCAGAAGGGCGACTGGCTATGTTCTCTAGGTCTCAAGGATGCTTACACGCATTCGCTGATCCACGCTCACCACAGGAAATATCTGCACTTCAGGGTTCAGCAAATCCACTACCAGTATCGAGTGCTACCCTTCGGCCTAGCCTCTGCTCCCAGAGGCTTCACAAAGTGCATGTCAGTCATCGCTGCCTACTTGCGTACGCTGAGAATCTCCATCTTTCCCTACTTAGACAACTGGTTGATAAAGGGAGACTCCCCAGAAGAGGTAAAACTGTCTCTTCATTGCACTATTTCAGTGCTGCAGAGTCTAGGATTTGTTCTAAACTTTCCAAAGTCACATCTAGTTCCAGCACAACAGCTGGAATTCATCGGAGTACTTCTTGACAGATGTCAGGGCCAAGTGTTACTTCCCAAGGATCGTTCTACGCGCCTCATTGAGCTGGCCCTCACGATTCAAAGCCAAAGCATCGTGACGGCCTTCTGGGACACATGACCTCCATGGTGCATGTTGTAGCATATGCCTGTTTCCACATGAGACAAGTCCAATGGATACTTTCATCCCAATGTTGTCAGGCGACCGGCTGGCTCTCATACAAAAGATATGTGTAACACCTTTTCTAGTCAACTCTCTTTAGTGATGATATTCCGTCCAAAATATTATAGGAGGGTCACCTTTTCAGATACCTCCAACCCAGTGCACCTTAACCACAAATGCTTCTAAACTCAGTTGGAAAGCGCATCTGAACGACCTCACCACTCAGGGCAGTGGACAGCTCACGAATACCAGATGCAGATCAATCTCCTGGAGCTTTGTGCTCTCACGAATGCCCTTCAGGTTTTTCAACCCCAACTATCAGGCAAATACGTATTAGACTAGATGGACAACCAGGTAGCCATGCTCTATGTGAACAAGCAGAGAGGAACCAGCTTCTATCCCTTGTGTCAGGAAGCTCTTTGCCTCTGGTCCCTTACAATCGCACACCGCATCCACCTTCGGGCAGTGTACCTCCTGGGTCATCTCAATGTCCTAGTGGACAGATTCAGCCACATTCTCCATCCACCCAAGTGGACTCTCAATCAGCAGATTGTCTCTTGGCTCTTCCAGATGTGGAGGACCCCAAAATAGATCTGTTTGCTACTTAGGAGAATGCGCATCTACCGCTATTTTGCTCCAAAGTCCCCTCCCCACTCAGTTAGGCAACCGATGCTTTTCTCCTCCACTGAGGACAGAGCTTGCTTTATGCATTCCCACCAAACCCTCTGATTCCCAAGACTCTGTTCAAGCTGCAGGCCGACAGAGCCTCTCTGATCTTGGTGGCCCCTTACTGGCCTCATCAGCCATGGTTTCCTCTGCTACTTTGTCAAGCACAGACTCCACCCCTCAATTTGGATCATGCCCCCGACCTCCTTTCCCAAGATCGGGAACTTCTCCTCCATCCCAATCCATGAGCCCTCCGTTTCACAGTGTGGCTCCTTAAAGCATAACCTTTGATGATCTCGATTTTCCTCAACCAGTCAAGAACATCCTACTTGCCTCCCGCCAGCCTTCTACCAGGTGATCTTATGCCTTTAAGTGGTGATGGTTCACTCTTTGGTGCACCCCCAAATAGAAGAACCCATCTGATTGCCCAGTGGAACTTATTCTATAATATCTTCTCCACTTGTCCTCCACAGGGCTCAAGACTAACTGTCAGAGTTCATCTAAGCACTATTGCAGCATATCACAGGCCTCAGGATAAACTTTCTATTTCCTCGCACCCCCTGGTGCAGTGATTCATGCGGGGTCTTCTGCTTTCTAAGCCTCCAATCAAACCACCACCAGTAGCTTGAGACCTTAATGTAGTCCTAGCTCAACTTATCAAAGCTCTGTTTGAGCCACTGGCTACCATGCCTCTAAAATTTCTATCATGGAAGGTAATTTTCCTCATTGCTCTTACCTCAGCTTGTTGCATCAGTGAGCTACATGCTTTAATGGTGGATCCTCCTTATCCTTGATTCCACCATGAAAAAGTGGTTCTTCGGACCCATCCACATTTTCTTCTGAAATTAGTCTCCATTTTTCATCTGATCCAGTCAGTGATGCTACCGGTCTTTTTTCCCTGACCTCATGCCTCCAAGGCTGAGGCAGCATTGCATACGCTGGACTGCAAACATGCTCTTGTTTTCTACTTACATAGGACTAAGGATTTTAGAAAATTCTCTCAGTTATTTGTCTCTTTTGACCCCAGCCACTTAGGTCTTCCGGTGTCAAAGCGTACCCTATCCAATTGGATTGCCAGCTGCATCTCGCTAGTCTATGATCAGGCTGGTCTCTTTCTCGAGGGTCATGTTACCGCTCACAATTTCAGAGCCATGGCGACATCAGTTGCCAACCTCCGTTCTGTCTCGATACAAGAGATCTACCAAGTAGCCATCTGGTCCTCTGTTCACACCTTTGCTGCTCACTACTGCATGGACAGGGACTCCCGTTGGGATGCTGTCTTTGGCCAGGCTGTGCTTCAGCATCTATTTGGGACTTAACCTCAACTCCTACCAGTTCTATATCTGGCACCTGACTCCCTCTTCAATGTTCTCGGCTACCACACTCGAATCCACTGAGGCCACCTTGTGCCCATACCTACTTGGCTCCATTCTTCCTCCTCATGGACATATAGTTCTCTGTCTGGTGCCTGGGAGCAATTGAGTCCCATCTGTGAAGACTGCATTCCTGTTTGTTCCTTGAGATAGCGTTGTTACTCACCTGTAACAGGTGATCTCCGGGAACAGCAGGAATCGGTCTTCACATCCCACCCTCCTCCCTAGGAGTTATTGGGTAAAATATTTTCCTCTATCTCTCAGCTACAAACACAACTGAAAAGGAAGGTGGGAAGACAGCTGCGCAGGCACATTGGAGTGCTCCCAAAGGTTCTCCTATTGGACGCTGGGGAGCATTCCCACGTGGGTTTGTCGGTACTGACAATACCTATCTGTGAAGACTGATTCCTGCTGTTCCCACACATTACCTGTTACAGGTGAGTAACAACGTTTTAGCCGCATTTGCCAGTCGCCAACCAAGCAGCAGCAATATTGAGCTGCTGCCCGGTTAAAGATACATGGCAAACGTTAGGCCATGGTTTTCTGTGCTTGGCTTTCACCGCTTATCGCTAACCAGGCAGCGGCTCAATATCACTGTTGCCCAATTAGCAATGGGTGCCGTCTCTACTCTACCTTGATACTAACTGCATAGCAGTGGCACCTGGTGATATTTAGCAGCACTAACCATGTTAGTGCCGCTGAATATCCAGCTCAGTGGCATTTACACTGAACAGAGCAATAGCTATCCGTTAGTAGCAATATTCAGTCATTAACCGGATGGCAAAAAGCAAACTGTAATGCACAATGGAAACATAAAAAGTTCGGATAGCCATGACCTGTCCTAACTTTATGCGATTTAGCTATCCAGTTAGTGACTGAATTTTATTTTATTTTATTTATTTGGTGGTATATCAAATACATGTATATCAAAGCAGTTTGCAAACTGTAATGCACAATGGAAACATAAAAAGAAACATTAAATAATACACACACAAACATTCAAATGATTTGATTATGTGATAAAGCAATATATAAAATCCTTAAATAAATAAAGTTAAAAAAATAATAGCACAACCAATACATTATCCTAAAGTTCCAACTGTAGAAACAAATAGGAAGGGAAAACCACACAGCACCTGTGACTGATGCTAGCCTAGCCCTCTGTGAATGCCTGCTCAAAAAACCACCCACCGTGAAACCCAATATTTGGTGCCAGACACCGGATAAGCTCTTGTGCCGAATATCCGATTTTAATTACAGCAGTGGCGGCCAGGTGCTTTAAAAGTGATGACCTCTGCTGCTGAATATCAATCCCTATGTTTTCTGAACCCCATTTTTATGTATATGTACACTAGGGCAGTTTTGTAAGTGCACATATGAGCATATAAAACGCTGTATGACATGTTCAAGTCACTTCTATAAACTTAACCTCATAATGACTGCCACAATGTTCCGGGTATATTTTTGATAATACAAGAATAGTTCAGAAGAGGGAGGAAGGTGGAAAGATAAAGATAAAAAGAAAGGAAAAGAGGAAAACAGAGAGGCAAAGGGAAAGGGAGAAGACAGAGAATGAAAGAAGAGACGGAGAAGCAATAAAAAAAGATACAAGACATATGGAAAAGGGACAAAGCTAGAAAAAGGGAAGAAATGATGTGAGGTACCGGGAAGGGAACTGCGTAAAAAGCTTATGATTTACAGCAGTAAATGTTGCCATGGTAACTGGCTGTGGGGATAGCCCTCAGTCCTCAGAGAGCGCACTGAAATTGTTTATTACTTGAAGACAAAAATCTCATTCACATTTTCCACACATCAGCAGCTTTGGAGGGTTTTAGTGAAATGGCAAAGCTGAGAATAGGGAAAGTGTTTTCCTGTGAAAACAATTAAGTCCTATCTAAATCTAAAATACCGCAGAGAAAAGAGAGTGCAAATGAGTGAAAATTTATTTGAAATGTCAGTCCCAACCTTAAACAACCATGTGTATTTTCAGATGGGATGAGAAGGGTAATTTCCAGACAGACCATTTTACCCTGGTACATTGCTCTGAAAATTCTCATTCTCTTCCTTAGATAATTACACATGACATGACTTCAATTTTAGGCAGGCTTCAGCTACCAATTTCTCAATTGCATCTCATACAGCAGTAATAAGCACTTTCTTTGGAAAGCTAGGTATATCCTCTGGATTCCCTATAGGTTGTGATATCTTTTAATGGACCAACAAAAATTATCCATAGATAATGTATATGAATTTTTGAAAGTACATATGTTCCTTTCAGATTCACTTTATATGTGATCATGAGAGCCCCACACTATTGGGCATGATAGAGAGCCTCAGAAAAAGTCAAAGTTCAAAGGTGAAGTGCCGGTATCTTAATAAAGGTATATTAAAGGAAAAATTGATTACAGTTGTGTTTTAAATCTTACAGAGACTTATTCGATGAAAATCAATAAGCTATTTTTAAGGAACACTGAAACCATTCATAGGTCACGAGCCCCTCTCGAAATGCGTCTTGTTTCTAAAGCCACTAACACACACTTGTTCCACTTCTGCCAACCAATCACACATCCTCCTGGCCTTCTTCTCCTAGGATGCAGAACAAAGAAGTCAGACTAGGAAATCAGTAAGGGCCCGATTCTGTCCCACGAATAGCTATCCGTGCCTTCCCCGTCGACGTCTAACCTTCCTGCCAGTTGTATGGGGAGGTTAGATGGGGGCGGAGAAGGGGCAGATCGGGGGCGGAGTTAGGGCGGGCAGTGGGCGATTGCCAGCCCTGTACGTCCAGGACTGGCGACTTGCGTGGGGAGGTTTTCTTCCCTAGACTTTTTTTGGGTGGACCCAAGGCACGGTTGGGGCAAGGGGGGCCTGAGGACATTCCTCACTGCCCGATCCTGGCCTTAGAAGGCTGGATCGAGGGTCGGGCTGCGGGGAAAGCCTTTGTTGAGCTGACGGCTGAGATTGCGGCTTTACAATGGAGCTGCTGACTGAGTTAGTCGGGCTTTCCCTGTACATGCAGGCCAGGATGAATCGCAGTCCCGGCCTGCACATATAGGGCTGTTTGCGATTCTGGTCCCGCAGGGCTAGACATGCCCCATGGGATCAGAATCGCGACCCCCTCTGTACGTCCAATTCAAACCGGACGTACACAGGGGATGTACGTCTGGGATGGAATGAGCCTGTTAGGGATTACTTTTCAACATGAGCTGTATTAAAGAATCAGGTGGTCAGATCTTCACCTTCACCTCCATGCGGCTGATCGGGCATCGGGGGTGGAAGCGGGAGCTGCTTGCCCCTCCCGCTCCCCCCACCAAGGCCCAATTGGGGCGCTGAAGCAAGCCATTAAAAGAGGCAGCCGGCGGGAACATCAGCCTCTTCACCTTCACCTCCATGCGGCTGATCGGGCATCGGGGTGGAAGCGGGAGCTGCTCGCCCCTCCCGCTCCCCCCACCAAGGCCCAATCGGGGCGCTGAAACAAGCCATTAAAAGAGGCAGCCGGCGGTAACATCAGCCTCTTCACCTTCACCTCCATGCGGCTGATCGGGCATCGGGGGTGGAAGTGGGAGCTGCTTACCCCTCCCGCTCCCCCCACCAAGGCCCAATCAGGGTGCTGAAGCAAGCCATTAAAAGAGGCAGCCGGCGGGCATGCCCGCACCTGGTGGGCCCGTGCCTGAGGGCCTCGCCAGAGGGCCCTTTGGCATGGCCCTTAGGTGCGGCACGATGGCGAGACTGCTGTTGCCCTCGCAGACACCTCATGGAGCGCAACCAAAAGACCCTGGTTCCACCTCTACAATGTAAGCATTTATCCTGCTGCCGCATTGCATTGCTCTGAACTCCACTGCTACTACACTGCTTGCAATTAACACTGCTGCCTCATTGCTTGTAGCGTTACTATAACATTACTTGTAACATAGTATACTCTACCTGGCCTGTTGTACCCAATGCTACCTCATTACCTGTATGATAATATTGTATTATAACACTGCTAGCTCATTACCTGTATTATAACACTGCTGCCCCATCGCTTATAGCATTGCTACAACACTGCCTGTAGCATAGCATGTTCTGCTTAGCCCGCTACAATATAACATTTACCCTGTTTTACCCTCTTATTACCCTATTTTACCATGTCTTACCCCTGTTTTGCCCATGCTTGCACCCTCTATGGTTGTCTTGATTAGATTGTGAGCTCTGATGAGCAGGGACCGTCTCTACTATTTGTCCTGACTAGTTTGTAAGCTCTGATGAGCAGGGACTGTCTGCCTCTTATTTAAATAGAAATGCGCTGTAGTGCTAATAGTAGTAGAGGGAGAAAACCAACCTGGTTTTGCCCTAACTAGATTTTTGCTCTGTGTATTTCTCGTCTTGATTAGATTGTAATCTATGTCTGTAGAGCGCTGCGTACAAGTGGCGCTATATAAATGTTAAATAGTAGATCCATTATCATCCTGAAGTAACCTGCAATCTTAAATAATCCATGTAGAAAAGAAATCATTTCATAAAATTCAGATCCTGATATGTCAGTAAGTTTTCTCCACAACTTTCATAGCAAACTTATTCAGTTTTCGAGCTATCCACTAAGTAGTGTTATTGATATTGATGCATTAGTGCACTTTGATGTGTTGAAATAAAGATCAACAAGAAAACTATAAAGTAATATATTTGTACTGGATTAAGAATACATATATTTATTTATAGAGGGAGTAACTGTAATATTCATGTAAATAGCACATGAATATTTTTCTCTTTTCAGGGAGTGGCAAAGGAAAGTATGCGCTTTTTGCACCTAAATTTGCACCTACTCTTTACTATATTCAAATTTTATTGGTTCATTTATGCATTATTTTCAAAAGTATGCACATAAATGCAAAATGTTCTGCAACTACCTCTCTAAGTATGTCGCCATTTGGTTCAAATAAAGTTACCCTGCTATATGCACATAACTTTACATGCATGCAAATGCAATGTATGCCCTGGAGTCAGAGCTGACTCCTGGTAATCCAGCAGCTCCTGGGTTTTCTTGGCAGTGTGATCAGAAGTAGGTTGCCAGGCCTTTCTTCTGAGGCAATGGAGGGTTAAGAGACTTGCCCAAGGCCACAAGGAGTGCTAGTGGGAATCGAACCCTGGTAGCTACCAAGCCAGTGCTCAAGCCACTAGGCTACTCTTCCACTCCCTTTACATGTGTATCAGATTCAATTTTATAAGCTCCAATTTCTGTGTATAGAACACTGTTCTACATATAGAAATGACTTTTAAAATTGCCTCTATACTTGCTTTTGTTCTCCCAAGATGGGTCTTGACAAGCTTTTTGGAGTTTCATTCCCTTTATCAGGTCAAAACAAAATGAGCAGATCAAGGGAAGAAATTATGTTACCAGAACATGCAAGTGAATCACACTATTGTAATGTAATCTTCACTTGTATAGTCAGTAACATGTTTTTTGCCTTTATGCTCATTTTGTATTGACCTGATAAAGGGAATGCAACTGCTGAAAGCTAGTCATCAAAAGTCCAGTTCTGTATCGAATATCTAGGTCAGAAAACAGATGTGCAAGGTAGGACATTCACTATTTTCAGCATATTTTACAAAAGGCTTGTTGAATGTGGAGCCTTTTGTAAAATACCTATAAGACCAGTGGGAACAGCCATTTACAAAAAACAAGTTCACAAAAAGAGTGACATCACATGGGGCTTTGTAGGTGTAAGTACAGGCCCTTACATGTGTAAGCTGCAGAGTTTGCTGTCCATGCGTGTACATGACAAAGGTTTCAAAACTGCACATCCAAAGAGAGACCGTCAAGGAGCAGGGCTCCAAAACCTAGGGGGTCTTTGGTGTTTGAGATGGTTTTGAACACCAGTTCCATCTTCAAGTCATTCCTCCAAACCCCAGGTGCAAACGAGCAGATAGCTGACAGCTATGCCTTACTTGAAACAAATGTAAATGCCAATGGGGAAGTAACATAGTAAATGACGGCAGATAAAGACCAGTATGGTCCATCTAGTCTGCCCAGTATCCGTATATTTTTGTCACAAAGGAAATAAATGTATAATTTTAAGGTCCGCCCAAACCACTTTCTGAACATCTCCCCCTACCTCTTCTAAAATCACTACTTAAACATTTATGTTGATCTATTTTGCTCAAACGAGTTCTTACTTGAGTTGTAGCTTATCTCCTTCTCTCCACAAATGTTGCTGATGATGGAACTAGGGCCCCTTTTACTAAAGTCTATTGACCAGTTAATGTACGTTGTAATGTACGGCATCTGGCAGGCAGAAACATTTAAGTGCCAGTATGCCAGCAATTGCATGATAAACTGTATGGTAATCAGCTATGGCACAATGAGAATGGGTGGAGTATGGGCATGGAGAGCACATTGCCGCTAGTGTGAGTACTATTGCCACATGCTCATTGTCAATGTGACCACTGGCATGAGTTCACCTGACAGCTCTATGAGGGTTGTTAGGTGAACCTGCCTTAGTAGAGTGCACATTAGCGTTCTCATCTAAGCGTTAAGAGCTGGGGGTATGTCGATCATGCCCCCAACAGCTAACACAGAGGTTTTGCACTTAATGTGCGTTTGTTTCACACATTAAGTGCAGAGCCTTAGCGGGCTTTAGTAAAAGGAACCTTAATTTAATCTAATAAACATTCCATCTCTTTATATTTTTCATTGACCTTTATTTCTGTGCTATTTAGTCTTCAAATCTATTATTTTCAGCTATTGCAGAGACAATGTCCCCGATAAAATCTATACTTCATTCTTTCTCATTCACGCATCTCCAATTATCGGTAGTAAACATTTGAAAATTTGACTTTTGGGTTCATGTTTTTGATGGCATATGAAGAAAAAAGAACACAGGTTGGCTTTCTTTGGTCAGATAAGCTCTGAAATTAGTGGGAATCCTCTCTCAACATAGAGTATATTCAAGCAGTTTCATCTGTTGCATGCTTAATTAAACTGCAGTGATTAATAAATATACTTCCCTCAATAGTTTAAAACAACCTTTTCCCTGTATTTAATTCACATTCTCTTGTTTACAAATAATTACTAGTTAGTGACTTCTGATTTTCTCTATTAACCTTGGAGGTGGTAGTGTTACATTTATGAACTTGCTATGAGCTGTGCTGCTTCTTCTGACTCTAAAAATAAGCATGCTGATAGCTGTTGTAATGCTTTGCACCCTCATATCCAAGCATTTGCTTACATCTTCATGTTCCCTAAATGAAGTAATAGGAAACGGCTCTGTCTGTTACCTCACCTTCTGCAGGATGACGTGCGACATGGAAGCATTGGCATAGACAATGATCGTCGCTGTCTTGTCATCTCGGATCTCTTTCAGAAGAGGGGTGGGATCCCGGCTGTCATCCAGCATCCGGACTGAAAGACAGTCTTTTGAGATGAGGAACTGACGCAGCAATTTCTCCAAATTTAAAAGGCCTATAAACAAAATAACAAACTTTCAGTCAAAGGCAGTGCGTAATTTCTGTGTCAATTCACAGCAGCATCCCTACTACTCTTAAAGCCATGAGTCTTCACTTACTCTCATAGCACAGTTATTTTCTGGTACAAAACAAAATGACCAAACAAACAGTGTCCTGACATGAACATTATACTTTGGACACATCATGCAAAGAGAAAGATCATTAGAGAAAGGCATCATGTTTGTCAAGGTTGAAGGTCAACCAAAAGAGAAAGGCCAGCAATGAGATGGATTGATATATTCCAAATCATCCTGCTAGACAAGTCCAGACAAGTGGGTTATGTCCCCCTGCCAGAAGATGTTGGAGACAGAAAAAGTACCTGAAGCTTCAGAGACCCAGCCCTGGCAACTATTGTGCTTCCCCCAGGAGTCGCCTTTAGTATTTCTCTGTCTCCAGCAGATGGTTCCTTTTTTACTGCACCTGGCTGTTACCTCTGAGAGTGTTAGGCCAATGGGTGTTTTTTCCATTGTGGAGGTCTACAGGTTGCACAGGAGGTGCCCCCCCTTGGAGTTTCCCACACACCCTTGAGTTAAGCACCTGATCACAAGGATCAGCGTAGCTTCCCACGATGAGAGGGGGGCAGGCTTTTGATCAAGAGGACCAGCACAACCTGTTCTGAGGGGTGACAGCCTTCAGTGTCTTCTGGCTTGCCTAGAAAAATTTCTTAGCCCTTTCTTATTTTGTGATTTTAAAAAAGTAAGAAATAATATTAAACTTGTGAGAAAGACTCCTTAGTCAAGAACAGCCTGTGGAACTTCAAGCAGCCTGAGCCTTTCTGTGCAGTTCCGGGACTCTCAGTGAGTGCATTTCCCCCCCACCCCCCTTTCCCTCCATAGACATCGACACTGTGTCTTGCCTCATCATCTTGACCGGGAGGCCTACCAGCTTTGTGGTAGAGATGCCGCCTGCAGCTCCTTCCTGCCCTTTTCCTCTGTATTGGGCCTGGCCGTTTTGAAGCAGACCTCTTCAGCATGGCCTCAGCACATTCATCATTCGGTGTCCATTTTACTCAGCAGCCTCCGGGGGACCTTGCCATGCATTTCAGCAGGGCTTTTTCCAATGATAGAGCTCCCCTACTACAGCATGCTTTGTCAAGCTCCGATTCTCCTCCACCCACGGACACGTTGTTTAGCGATCTCCAGGGAATTTTTCCTTCATTTCACTCTGAGTGGAAGAAGCTGTTTTTCATCAATGTCTTTTTCCCAGGCATGCTGTTTGCATGCAGCTGCAAAAGCCGGCATTTAATGGACCAGATTTGCTCTGCATGCTCTGCGCATCCTGGTGAGGCCTCCAAATTGGGGCATGAGCCCCAGGACCGCGATCAGAGCACCCCAATTGGCATGCCATCAGACCATTATCTCCCCCTGTGTCTACTACCATCACAGTTACAGCTCCTACAGATACTCCTTCCTCTCCCCTTCTGTTGCTTCAGCATTGGGGGACAGAGGATTCTTCCCAGGAGAACTCTGATCTGGAGTTGGATCAATTCATGGCACTCTTTTGAAAATCCTGGGACCTTTGGAGAAGTGTACCTGCCCCAATGCGTGATGCACCAGGACCCACCACTGAAAAGCCACTCTACTCCCAGAAGTAGCCGAAAGAGTCCCATGCTTTGGGAGACAGGGATCGCTCTACTAAAGTAGTCTCTTGGGTCTCAGGGGACTGATTCTCCACCTCAGCTGAACCCTGATCGCTTCTCCATGGATGACAGCCTGGACAGCGCTTCCAATCTCAAAGATGGTGAGTAGTCCCCTCCAGAGGACCCAGAGGAGGACCTTGATGATGCTCAGGATGTCCGACTATTTCACAAGGAGTAACTGACGGCCCTTTTTTCTCAAATTGTTGAGGCTCTTCGACTCTCTGATACTACAGACCAGACAACCAACCAGAACAAGTCTCAGGCAGTCCCCATCTTGGCGGGCATACAGAAACTCTCTAAGGCCTTCCTATTCCCTCTGGAGCTTCAACAAATGGTCTCCCTTGAATGAGATTCCCCATATGCATCCCTCTACACAGTGAAATGCATGGAGCGCCACTACATCTGGTCCCCTACAGATCTTGATAAGTGGCTGCGTTTCCCTAAGGTAGATGCTATAATCACAGCCGTAACCAAATATACCACCATACCTGTAGAAGACGGAGCAGCTCTTTGGGATCAGACTGACCGCAAGGTTGAGGGCCTTTTAAAAATGGCCTTTTCCTCTTCCTCTCTTGTACTCCAGGCCTCTGTTTGTGGAGGGTTAGCGGCTTGAGCACTTTTATGGTGGATTCAGCTATTGACCAAGACCCAGCTTCAGCACGTCTAGAATTGGTTGCGACCTTTTTAGAAGATGCCTTCTATGACCTTCTGCGGCTGGCAGCTTGCTCAGTGGCAGCTGCCATGGTGGCACACTGTTGGCTCTGGCTTCATTATTGGTCCGCGGATGTGACCTTTAAAGCCCGCCTTGCAAAGCTCTCCTTCAAGGGCAAACTTCTTTATGGTGAGGACCTAGAGAAGCTGGATAAAGATTTGGGAGAAGTCCAGCCCCAGCATTTGCCCATGGACAAGACCAAAATGTTTTTGTTCCACTTGGAGGCTGGTACATCCTTCTCCTCCTTGTCTCGATCTCGCTTCTTGTATTCCAAGTGCTATAGACCTGGCAAGCCCTCTTCCTCTTCGAGCAGAAATGTTTCTAAGTCACAGCCCTTTCAGGGATTCCATCGGTCTAAGGATGCCTACTCTGCCTCAGCCAAGTTCTCCAAATCCAACCATGCTTCCCGCTGACATCAGCAAGCCCCACTCCGGGATTCTACTTGTGGGCGGATGGTTGACCCTTATTTTCTGCGAGTGGGCCTGCATAACTACCGATCACTGTGTCTTAAGCATCATACACCAGGGATATGTCTTCGAATACACCAAGCCCATCAAGGAGGCCTTCCTGATCTCCCCTTGCAGATCTCCTTAAAAACAGGTGGTCGTGCACACAATGATTCAATGCCTGCTACAACTCCAAGCAATTTGTCCGGTGTCACCTTCCGAAAGAGGTTGATACTCCATTTACTTTGTCGTTCCCAAGACAGACAGATCCTGATGCCCTATTTTGGATCTCCAGGGGGTAAATTTCTCCCTTCATGTGCCTCATTTTCACATGGAAACCTTTCGATCCGTCCTTCAAGCAGTGAAAAAAGGAGAATTCCTAGCATCTCTGGATCTCACTGAGGCCAACTTCCATATCTCAAAACATGAAGATCAGCAGCACTTTCTGTGCTTCGCCATTCTAGACCAACATTATCAATTCCATGCCCTGCCCTTCAGGTTGGCAATGGCGCCTCGCACCTTCTTCAAGGTGATGGTTGTGGCCGCCACACCCTTGCGGCAAGAGGGGATTCGTCTCTACCCTTACCTAGATGATTAGAGCGAAATCACACGTGGATACCTCATTAGAGCAAAATCACACATGAATGCCTTGACATGGTATTCTGCATGGTGGAATTTCTAGAGAGTCTCGGCTGGGTGATCAATCATGCCAAAGGTTGCCAACACCCCTCTCAATCTCTGAGTTCCAATTTGACACTCAGTTTGGCAAAGTCTTCCTTACTCTGGAGCATTTCTGCAAGTTCTCCAACCAGATCCAGGCCTTCCTAATGAAAGTTTGTCTGCAGGTATGGAACTATCTCCAAGTCCCAGGGGGCCATGGCGGGCATGATTGATGTAGTCTCTTAGGCTCGAGTGCACATGAGACCTCTGCAGCGTTTGCTACTCTCCCGCTGGTCTCCAGTTTCTTAGGAGTATGACATTCAGCTCCCACTCCTGTGCCCACTTCACCACAGTCTACAGTGGTGGCTCTGCCTGGACAACATGCTCCAGGGATTCCCTCTAGAAACTCCCCACTGGAATGTAGTGACGACCGATGCCAGCCTCACCAGTTGGGGAGCTCATTGCCTGAACCAGACAACACAAGGCTCCTCGAGCCGTCGGGAGTCCGCATGGACCATCAACTGTCTCGAAGCCCGAGCGGTGCATCTTGCCCTTCTGGGTTTCCTCCCATACCTCCCCCACCAGGCAGTTCACATCCTCTGTGACAAACTCCATGATGGTGTCCTACCTTAACAGACAAGGCGGCACCAAATGCCTGGGCAGAGAAGCATCTGTGGATGGTGTCAGCTGAGCACATTGTGGGCATCGACAATGTACAGGTTGACTTCCTCAACTACCATACTCTGGACCCCAGTGATGAGAACTTGTGCCCTGGGCTCTCTGCCAAATCAAATCGCACCCAGGAATAGTGATTCTTGTGGCTCCCAACTGGCCTCGCTGTCCATGGTACACTGACCTAGTGCATCTGCTGGTCGAGTGTCTCATAGCCCTTAGATTGTGTCATGACATTCTGAGACAGAAACCCGTTTGGATGGACGATCTGGTTCCCTACTTGCTTACAGCCTGGCTCTTGAAAGGTGATGTATAGTGCACAAGGACTATTAGAGGTGGGTCATCAATACCCTTCTCAAGTCCTACTGTCCGTCTACCTCTCTGGCCTATGCCTAAGTCTGGCTTCTCTTCGAGGCCTGGTGTTCCCAACAGAAGCTTTCCCCCTGGCGAGTATAGATTCCTGATGTTCTCACCTTTTTGCAAGATGGATATGACAAGGGCCTAGCCTTGAACTCCCTAAGAGTGCAGGTAGCCATCCTCACCTGCTTCCGTGGGCCTATAATGGGCCACTCCAATGCCTCGCATTCCAATGTCAGCCGCTTCCTCTGTGGAATCTGCTCTTTGCACCCTCCACTGCAGCCGATAGTTCCCCGTGGGATCTTTCTGTCATGCTAAAAAGTCTCATGAAGTTCCGGTGACGTCATTGGGCTAAATGGCGGTGTGAAGCGGGAGCTCCGCTGCCAAAGCCTGTCACAATGGGGTAAAAAAAACCTAAAAATGTGCAAATAAGTGGTGAAATACAGCGGGTAAGGCAGAGGCACCAGCAGTGAAGCGGCGGGAGGCTGAACGCGCGATCGCGGAAGTCCGGTCAGCGGGAAGCTGAAGGAGCAGTGGGGCCTGAACGGCAGCGCACGTAGCCACGAAGCACAAAGGCTGGGGAGCCGAGGCAGATGCAGTCCCGGTAAGAACACCATTGAAAACAGGCGGCGCATGGAGGGAGACTCAGCAGAGAGGACAGAAGCGGCTGTGGTGCAGAGAGGGAGCCCAAACGCTGGCCGGAGGTGGCGATTGAAGCAGGCAAGCAAGAGAGGGGGGGAAAGGCCTCCAACAAAACATGAAAACAAATTAAAGGAGCAGCAAAGCAAAAAGTTACAAAATGAAATAAAATGAAATAAAAAACGCAAAAAGATTAAAGGAAACTACACAAAAACATACTGTGGAGCAATACAAAGACAAGAAAACAAATTGATAGGGTACACAGCACGAACGAAAAGAGAAGAGACATAGACTACAGATAAAAGGAACAGATCACTGAAGAAGAACTCTAAGTAGCAAGAGAAGGTGGAGAGACTACGGATGGAGAAAGCAAGAGGAAGGTTATCAGCCAGGAAAAAGCTGGTAGAATTTAGATCCTCCTATGTGCAATCAAAAGGAGGGAAAGAAGGGGAGAAGGAAGACAAAATGGTGGCAGAGCATGCGGCTGAGCAGAGGGAGGAAATGGAGGGAGCATGGAGTACGGGAGTAGCTGACATGATTAAGACGTGGCTGGTGGAACTGAAAGAAGAACTCAAAGTGGAAATCAGTGGAGTTAAAACGAGTTAAAAGAGACTTTACAATCTCTAAGACAAGACATAGTGGACCTGGGAACCAGAGTGGAAGAAGCAGAACAGCAGGTGGAGCAACAAGGGGAAGCAATGGAAGATATACAAAAAGGATGGGAGGAGTTAAAGTTAGCTCATGAAGAGCTGAAAGCGAAAACGGAGGACCTGGAAGACCATACACGGAGATGCAATCTACGCGTAAGAGGTATCCCAGAGGATGCTAAATATAAAAACTGTGAGGAAGTAATTACAAAAGTCTTTAGACACTTGTTACACTCAGCGGCCCTAGCAGAGGAAATAGCAGATGTACTTCTGCAAATAGAGTGAGCGCATAGGGGGCTGGGGCCCATTAGAGACAATCAACCAAGAGACATTGTGGTATGCATGAATTCCTTTAAAGTCAAAGAGCGCATTGTGCAGGCGTCCAGGAAACTGGAACATTTTAAGTGGGAGGAGCACACGGTGGAAATATATCAGGATTTGTCCCTTGGTACGTTACAGCGTCGGAGAGAGTTGAAAGCGGCGACGGCCTACATGAGAAGGGAGGGGATACGCTATAAGTGGTTATACCCTTTCGGCTTATGAATAACAGTGAAGGAGTGTCGCGGAGGGTGAAGACAAGCGAGGAAGCATGGAAGGCATTCAGAGACATGGGACTAACTAACCTTCCAGAAAGTGTAGAAGATCTCGCACCAACAAAAGCAAGCGCAGTATCCACATCTAGGATGGAAAGTTTACGGTGGTACAGGGCACCAGCTAATGGCTGGAGGATGGCGAGGCTCAACAAGGGAAGTCCTGGAGGGAAAATGGCGGCAAAGGAAATGGGCTGAGAAAGACGACACCTGGAAACTGATCTAAAGAAGAATTAACGATTGAAGCAGGATGAGAGACATGGCTCAGTGATCTGTAATGCGAAGTGGACTCAGAGGGACAGGGTGCATGGGGGGGAGGGGGAGGGGGGATATTGATTGTAATGATGAGATAATGGGATTACAAGTATGCCAGAGGGGGGGGGAGGTGGAATGGGAAGATTAGGGCAGGGGAGGCACCAAGGAGAGTCTCCACAGAGGAGACGGGGGGGAAGGGTGAGGGAGGATGGGAGGGAGGGATGGAGGGAGGAGGAAGGGGTGGGAGGGAGGGGGAGGCGAAGAGGGTGGGGAAAGGGGAAGGGGAGGGGGGAGGGGAAGGGAGGAGAGGGGAGGGGGATGGAGGGGAGGAGGAGGGCAGGAGAAGGTGGGGGGAACGTATTTTTCAGGTGAGTTAAAAATAGTAACTTTAAATGTCAAAGGGCTCAACTCACCATTTAAAAGGCAGAAACTATATAAAGAAATAACACGCCAAAAGGCGTCGTTAGTGCTTATACAGGAAACACATTTAACTCGGGCAACAGAATACCTGGTCAAACCTAAGGGGTATGGGGTATGTGTACATGCATCAAACACAATAGAAAAGAAGAAAGGAGGTGTTGAAATCTTAATAGACTCAAAATTAAAGATGGAACTGCAGAAAATAGTCAGAGATAAAGAGGGGAGATATGTACTATTGCGTTTAAAATTGGGGAATGAGTGGTATTGCATTGTGAATGTATACGCGCCTACAGTGGTGCAAAAAGAATTTTGGACAAAGCTCAATGAAGAGGTGGGGAAATTAGGAGAGGGAAAACTCATATGTGGGGGTGATTTCAATCTAACGTAGAACCCAGTCAAGGATGCTACGGGAAAGGAGAGGGCAAAAGAGCAGATAGGAATAAAT
This sequence comes from Ichthyophis bannanicus, assembly GCA_033557465.1. Taxonomy (NCBI): domain Eukaryota; kingdom Metazoa; phylum Chordata; class Amphibia; order Gymnophiona; family Ichthyophiidae; genus Ichthyophis; species Ichthyophis bannanicus. The sequence goes on from CM066034.1 coordinate 72,324,559, forward strand.
ATCGCAATTTGGTATTACAACACTGCTTGATAGATGCATGGAGATTTCAACACCCTAGGAAAAGACAATTCTCATACTTCTCACACATACATGGGTCATACTCTAGAATAGATGCCATATGGGTAACGAAAGAGGTGGTGGGTAGGATTAAGGGGGCGGAGATGGATTCAATAACGTGGTCTGATCACGCTTTAGTAAAGGTTAGGATGGCAAAGGAGGGGGAAGAGAGGCAATCAATTCTGGAGGTTAAACGAATCTCTGTTAGAAGATGAGAGGGTTAGAGAGGAAATAGAGTGGGAAACAAGGGAATACTTTAGATGGAATGATAATAGTGAGGTGGAGTGGAGTGGAGTGTGGGATGGATATAAGGTGGTAATAAGGGGAGTTCTTATTAAATGGGGGCACGAAAAAGGAAGGAAAGGGAGGAAAGAGATAAGGAACTGAGAGAAAGGTTAATGAAGTTGGAAGAATTAGATGCGCAAGATAGAAAGAGAACATATAGAGGACAAGTGTTGGCAGTAAGAGCTCAGGTAAACGATACGCAAGCAGAAACTATAAGGTATCACATGCAGTTATTCAGACAAGAATTTTTTGAGGGGGGAAATAAGGCTGGAAGATACATGGCGCAGAAACTGAAAAAGCGGAAATTAAGATCACACATAAGAAAATTAGGGATTCTGAAGGAAGGTTGGTCCATAAGGATGGGGATATCCGAGAGGCTTTCAAGAAATTTTACCAGTCGTTGTATGAAGCAAGACCTCCTCCAGAGTCGGAGAGGGTACAGAGCTATTTAGACTCCATAAGGCTTCTGAAATTGAAGGAAGAAGAACAAAAGGGGTTAAATAAAACTATAAAACAAGAAGTACTGGTAGCAATAAAACAGTTAAAAGCAGATAAGGTGCCAGGATTGGATGGGTTAACAGCAAGGTTCTATAAAAGATTTGGAGAAATATTAAGTACACCATTAGTAAGGCTGTTTAATCTGCCAAGAGAGGGGGTGAATTAGCAGAAACCATGGGATGGGCAAGAATCACGGTAATACATAAAAAAGGAAAGGACTCGCAAGAATGTTCATCGTATAGACCAATCTCATTGTTAAATCTAGATGCCAAGTTACTGGCTAAAATTTTGGCTACACAATTAAACAGGGTGATAGGGAAATTGATACATCAAGATCAAGCGGGATTTATCCCAGGAAGGCAGGTATCCGATAATATTCAGAAGATATTAAATATCATTTGATCGATTGAACAGAGTAAGGAAGAGGCAATACTACTAACCTTAGATGCAGAAAAGGCTTTCGATCAGGTGTCTTGGCCTTTTCTATTTTGGGTAATGGAAAGAATGGGGTTGGGGAAGAATTTATGGGATGGGTATGAGCATTATATTGCAATCCGAAAGCTTGTGTTAATGTGAATGGGGCATACATTGCTTTTTTTGAGCAGGGGAGAGGGACGAGGCAGGGGTGCCCTCTGTCCCCCCTACTTTTTCAATTTCCGTTGAACCGTTTGCATAGAGGGTGAGAGAGAGGGCTGACCTGACGGGTATAGTAATAGGACAGAAGGAATGGAGAATATCAATGTTTGCAGATGATATAATCATGAGTCTTACGAGACCGAGCTTTCCCATACCAATATTAATGTGGGAATTAGAAGAATATGGAAGGCTGTCGGGATTTACTATAAATTGGACAAAGTCTGAAATATTGAATTTGTCAGTAAAAAAGGAAGTTCAGGAAACCTTACAAAAGAAATATCCATTTAGGTTGGCTGGGGTAGCTATCAGATACCTCGGGATACAAATAAGTAACAGGGTGGAATTATTATATGAGCTAAATTACCCAAAACTATTTGGACAAGTTGAAAGCTTGTTGAACAGGTGGGGACAAGGATACCTATCATGGTTTGGGCGGATTGCAGCTATAAAGATGATGCTCTTGCCCAGATTTCTGTTCTTGTTTCAAACGTTGCCGATATTGGTACCACATAAGAAACTAAAGCAATTGCAAAGAATCATTAATAGGTTTATATGGCAAAATAGGAGTCCCAGAGTTGCCATTTCAGTCTTACAGAGGGCTAAAGGAGACAGCGGGCTGGGGGTTCCTAACTTTCGAAAATACTATGTGGCAGCACAACTGAAAACGCTATACGACTGGCAAAGAGAAAAAAATGAAACACTGGGTTCAAATGGAAGAGGATTCAGTAAGGGGAGTGGGATTGGAAAGGATGGTGTGGAGGGGAAGTAAAGCACCTGAAAATAAACCCATACACCCATCATTGTACATATCTTGAATATCTGGAAACAAAATAGGAAAATACTAATACAAGACAAAGGATATATGCAGGGGATGACACTAGAGGCATGCTTTGAGAAGGGACAGGGGCCAGGGGTGCATATATTGAGAAGATGGGCAAAGTTAGGCCTAACATATATTTCCCAGATAGTGGTTAAAGAGGGTGTGAGAGAATTTGAGGGTGTTAAGGATTTATATGGGTTAACAAAAAATGATTACTATAGTTACATGCAGGTAAGCCACTTTGTGAGACAGCAGAGAGTATGGCAAGATTTATGGAATAATTGGGGGTGGTTTGAAGCCCTATGCTCAGGACATTTAGGTAAAAAATGAGCTTTGTCGAAGATTTATTAAGGGTTAATGGAGAGAGGAGAAGGCAAGCTGGAGTTTATGAAGAAATGGGAGAAGGATTTGGGAGTGGAATGGAACGACGAGAAATGGGATAAGGTAATACAGACAGTGGCAAGCCTATCTATAGCCACTCAAATAAAGGAAAATGCTTATAGAGTGCTGTATCGGTGGTATTGGACACCGGCACGAAAGAGGCGAGTGGGTCTAGGACAATCGGAACAGTGTTGGAGGGGATGTCAAGAGAGAGGGGACATGTTGCACATGTGGTGGATGTGTGGGCAGATTCAGACATTCTGGGAACAAGTCTTGGATATAATTTATGAAATGACAGGATATAGACTGCAAAGGAAGCCAGAGGTATGCCTCCTGCATCATCTGGAGGAGGATATCTTGGAAAGAGAGACGGGCGTCCTGCACCACTGTATAGTGGCAGCAAGAAGTGAGATAGCAAAATACTGGGCAGGGTCTGGTAGCCCCCAAAGTGCAGGCTTCATTAGAAGAGTAGCGGATATGTGTTTGATGCATAAACTAACGGGGCTGAGGCAGGGGAAAGGGGAGAGGATTGCGAAACAATGGAAGGGAGTCTGGAATTGGTTAGAAAAATGGAAAGGTGGAGAAAAGGTGAGAATATAAGCATAAGCATAAAAATAAGCATTAGCATAAAGCAAGGTCAATGTGCTAAAAGGGAAGGGAGAGTAAATACTTATAATAAACAAGAGAGCCATGTGGAGACACAAAAAGCATGAGCAAAAGAGGAGGGAAATTGAGTGAGAGGGAAGGGAGGGAGGGGGTAGGGGAGGGGGGGGGGAAGTAGAAAACTAGACAATCATAATGTTGTAATAGTAAATAGGAGATAAAATTATGTATGCTTGTAAGAATGTGACGGAAAGTGTATAAGGTTGTGTTAAGAAGATGTTTGTAAGATTTACTGAAATAGTGAATAAAAAAGTTAAATGGAAAAAAAAAGTCTCATGAAGCCTCCCTTCGAGCCATTCAAGGTAGTCATTCTCCAGGATTTGTCCTTGAAGACGGCATTCCTAGTGGTCATAACTTCCACAAGGCATGTATCAGAACTACAAGAACTTTCCTATCGCGACCCCTTCCTATTTTTCTCCTCTGAAAGGGTATCCCTCTGGGCGGCCCCTTCCTTTTAACTGAAGGTGGTCTCAGCATTCCATATCAACCAGACCATTATGCTCCTGTCCTTCCCTAAAGAACAGTGCTCGGGGAGCAATAGCAGCCTCCGGGTAGTTGATGTTAGCAGAGTTATTTGGTGTTACCTTAAGGTCTCTTTGCCTTCGCCGGTCCCTGCAAGGGACTCTCTGCGTCTAAAGCAACCACTGCATGCTGGATTAAATGCACAATAGAGTTTGCCTACATTTTCCAAGAAAAGCCCGTGTCCCTTGGGTTTTTGGGCTCACTCCAGGCCTGCTCAAGAAACTTCTTGGGTGGAACAGTCGCGTGTTGATCCTCTGGACATTTGTCATGCGGCTACCTGTTCCTCCCTCTCCACGTTCGTTCACCAAACTGCCTTGATCTCCAAGCGCAAAATGCGATGCATTTCAGGGCCAGTGTGGTGGCAGCAGCTGTCTCATCCTGCCCTAGAGTGGTTTAGCTATGGTACTGGTGCTGGACTAGTCTAGCAGGATAAATTGGAAGGAGAAATTTCACTTACTGTTAATTTCTTTTCCTAGAATCCTGCTAGATCAGTCCAAGACCCACCCTTACTCTGTTTTGTCTTGGACATCCATTTCAGCAGAGCCTTACCTATGTATGGCTGCTCTATTTCATTCAGTAGTTCAGGAGAGCTCTTGCACATATAGTTGCATCTTGGTGACTTCTTCCACATGGCTGTTTGTTGGTTGTGCCACTATTAATTTTCTCTGAGCATGAATGTTTCTCTGCTTTTCTAGGGGGACTCTGAAGGCGATCCTTAGGGGAAGCACAATAAGTGCCAGGGCTGGGTCTCTGACACTTCTCGTACTTTCTCTGTCTCCAATATCTGCTGGCAAGGGGACATAGCCTACTTGTCTGGACTGGTCTAGCAGGATTCCAGGAAAGGAAATTAACGGTAAGTGAAATTTATCCCTAACAGCAATTATGGATGCCACTCTAACAACAACTATCCATAGGGTTGCCATGAGTCAACATCAACTCAATGGTACTTAACAACACAGAGATGCAATATGTCCCACTGTGGCAAGATGGTTATGCTTTGCAAAAGGAGGCTTGGAGCTCAGAGGGTTAAAGTACTATAAGTTCTTGGATACTGCAAGCTGTGTACTAAGGCAGGAAGAAAGTGAGAACGAGCTCCAGAAAGGAATATCTTATCTACAGTAGCTAAGATGTCAGCTACATAGTCTGGGCAGGGGTGGAGTTATTGAAAATAGGCAAGTTTGGGGCTTCCTGGAACCTATGCTTAGGTAGACTGAATCCCTAATTAAGATGCTTAGGGGGAGGCAACTTTCAAGCACTCTGCCTAGACATAAAATCCATGGGTACCTCGTACCTAATTTTCAAAGGGAAAGTAGATGCATCTATTCCCTTAGAAAAATATCCAATAAAAAAGGTTATTTCACTAGCTCCTTAATTGGTTCTTCCTGTACATCTAGTTTTGTAAAATCCAGTACTTACACATGAAAGTTGCGGCATGAAATAAATAAATAAAGTAGGTGTCAAGGTTGTAAGACTAGCACCTTTGCATTCAAAGCCCTGAATGATACTGCTCTTTTTTGAATGTGTTCCTTGTTAAAATGGCTGTTCCTGCTGGTCATGCCTGCAGTTACATTCGCCTTTCCCTGGCATCCTTATGTGTACCATACAAAAACCACCACATTCAGGAAGACTTTTGTAAAATAGTCACAACATTTTGCATGTTCCGACATTTATTTATTTAAAAATATTTATAATCTATCTATGTAAAATCAGGTTTTCAGTTGGAGTGGAGGAGTGGCCTAGTGGTTGGGGCAAGGTACTTCAGGCCGGAAGGTCGGGGGTTCAAATCCCACTAGAGGACAGCAACCTTGGGCCGGAAGGACTGGGGTTTCTAGTCCCACAGGTTCTCCTTGTGGTCTTGGGCAAGCCACTTAACCCTCCATAGCCCAAGTTCCCTGTAAAATAGTTATCTCCAAGTTATAATGCCCTGTTAAATGTAATTTCAGTTTGTTCAATGTAAACCGCACTGATACAGAATAGCACGGTATATAAGAGAATGTAAATAAATAAATAATCAGAATAAATGGTAGTCCTAACTTAAATGGATTATTAATTTAACATTAAGGCCACATATTCAGTTGTTCTACCTAACTGGACAGGGCCAATGAATAATCAGCAGACTTAAGTTGCTAAATACCACTGCTCAATAAACTGGAAAGAGTTATCTGGATAATTTGAGGCCCTGGATAACGTGGGGGACCAACTAAATTGGTTAAGTTTAACCAGGCAGCACCGAATAGCAAAATTACAAAGAAGTATATTGAATATCAGCATTCTCTGGCTTAATTAAAACCTCACCCCTAAAACACTCCAACAGTCACCTTCATTCAACCAGATAAATTTTGTGGTTGGACAAAATTAACCTGGAAGATTGGAAGAAGTAGGATTTTCAAAAACAATTATTTGTTCAGGTACCTCATAAAGTTAACTGGACAGATTTTTTGTTTACTGGCCTTCTTGTGCACATTGAGAAACATAGAAACATGACCTCAGAGAAAGATCATATGGCCTATCCAGTCTGCCCTTCCATACTAACTACTAAAGTTCCTTTTTTTCCTCTAGATATCTTCTGTGTTGGTCCCATGCTTTCTTGAATTCAGATACTATCCTGGTCTCTACTACCTCTGCTGGGAGACTGTTCCACACATCTACCACTCTTTCCGTAAATAAATATTTCCACATAGTACTTTTGATTCTATCCCCTTTCACCTTCCACCTTCATCCTATGCCCCCTCATTGCAGAGCTTTCTTTGAATTGAAAGAGGCTCTCCTCATGTATATTTATGCTACAGAGATATTGAAATGTCTCTATCACATCTCCTCTCTCCTGCTGTAGCAGGTGGGCAGAACCTGTAATATTTTATTACACTCCCAATTAAAAAGAAATGAAATGTTTATAGGTATGCTATCCATTGCATTCAGAGCATCATCCAGCATGAAACAAAGGAAGAAAAACTAACATTCTGCTTTGGCACATATGAGGCAGGCCGTGGTGCTGTTGAAGAAGTGAAGGAGTGTAGCCACTGCAACGCTGATGTCTCTGTTGCTGGGATGTAAGTTTAGTGTTGTGAATCTCTGAAACTGAAACTTCAAAAACTCCTCTGGAGCAACCTTTACATGAGGAACCTGCAGTACAGAAGAGAAGAGAGCTCAGAGGCAGATTTGGAAAGAAGTGCCATGCTCTGTCATGAGGGTTACTCCTTTCACACATGTGGGCTTTGTGGTACTACAAGCCACTGAAAATGAGAGGATAGGAAAGGAGTGACCTTAATGATATAATGTGCAGTAAAAGAGGTCTTTATAGAAGAACGTGCTAGTGAGAGTAATGACAGGAAAGGAGTGACCCTTACAATACGAGGTGTAATCAGAAAAGTATTGAGACTTATTGTGTCGCTGTATAACAATATGTCACACCATGATGCTATTAACGATGCAGTGACCTAGTTATGTGCTCAGCATGTGCAGAGTGTAGCGTGGCTGCAGCATACCTGTGCTTATTTTAATCACATGGAGCCTGATTCCATAGCGTACGTACAGGCCTTCTGTGCACCAGGTCTGAACTGGACGCACAGAGGATGTCGCGATTCTGATCCTGCGGGGCAAGTCTAGCCCCACGGGATCAGAATCACGAACAGGCCTGTAAGTGCAGGCCAGGACCCCGATTCTGTCCAGCCTGCACTTACAGGCCTTGCCCGACTAACTCAGTTAGGGCTTTTAAATGGAGCTTCGGCCCCATGGTGTCCGGTTGCCATTGCACCGTGGCGCCATTTAAAAGTCACGATCCTTAGCCATTGGCCTCCAAATTGCTTTCCCCACAGCCCTACCCCCAATCTGTCCTCCCATGGCCAGGGTCAGGCTGTGGGGAATGCCCTCTGCTGCCCCTTCCCAGCCCCGGGCCCGCCGATCCTGCCACATTGGGGAAGTTATCCCACCTCGGAGGCGGAACAACTTCCCCGTTAAAGTCGCCAGCCCCAGACGTACAGGGCCAACATTAGAATCGGCCCTGTACGTCCGGGGCCGGCGACCACCCACTGCCTGCCCTAACGCCGACCCCGATCCTCCCCTTTCCTGACCCCATCTTAACTTCCCCGTACAATACACGGGAAAGGAGGACAGGACCAGGAAAGGGCACGAATAGCAGGGATGGATATCCCAATGGGACAGAATGACTCCCATGATGTTTGGTATCATGTAAAAGCAGTTCGTCAGATTTACAATGAGTGAAAAAATTGAACAACGAATTTGCATTAAGTTCAGAAACTTGGAGATTCATACAAAGAGACTTATGATAAGTTACAGCAAGTGTATGATGATGAATGCATGAATCATGCTCAAGTTTATGACTGGTACAAATGTTTCCAAGAGGGCCACCAAAATGTTGACAGTGACGAACGTTCTGGAAGGCCATCCACGAGCAGGAGTGAAGACAAAGCTGAAACAGTGCCTGCCGCAATATGCTCAAATTGTTGCTCAATTATCAGGGAGCTTGCTGAGGACATGGACATCAGTTTTGTGTCAGTTGTAATCCCTCTCCTTTCCAGTACCCGTAGGTAGGGGTTAAGGAGTTTAAGTTCCTTCTTTAAACCAATGTTCTGCTACTTCCTGGAGCAGTGCTCGTAGGGAAATGTAGTTTACCACCAGTTCAACTGAAGAGTAGTGTGACTCAGAATGTTTGTAAGCAAAAAGGGATTTATTTCCCCTCCCGGGGTTGGATTTCACAAGGATAAAAAGGTAACACAAAATATCTGCTTTTCTGGCAGCAAAAAGGACAAAATAAGAATAGCTTCCTTCAGCGTGAAATAAACATTTTCTTTCCAGCAAGTTGCAATTCAGCACATGGTTTCATACAGCTCTGTTTCCCTCACAGCCAGCTTGTATTTGCTTCACCATATATTTCTAACATAAAGATATTATCTGTTCAGATAAAGTAATCGTGCAATCCATTTCCTCTGTGGGATAATTCATACAAGGTGGTTCTGTGTCCATTAGTTCCACCTCTGAGCTAGGATTAGTTTGACCAGTTCTTTCTAGGGCCGCGCCCTTTTCTCCAATCCTGAGCCTTTCAATACATTCAGGGTTTAAGTATTGCCTAAAGCCAGTACCGTAGCCCCAACCTTCCAGGCTGTTAAATTCACATGGATTCCTGTAATCCCAGCCCTTGGGCTTACCTGGGGACCTGGCTGTGGAGGCCTTCCTCTGAGGTTTAAAAATACCGGTTGGTTCCCTGCTGAACCTGTGTGAGGCAGTTTCCAAGTGCCTTCCTGGCTGCTTGTAATCCCGTGTATGCTTCAGCTGGTCTGGTCTGCTCCTTCGATAGCTCTCAGCCGGAGCCTCTGACCTCCCTTCAGCTGAAAACTCCTTCCAACTTCTGACTGGAAGTCTGCTTTCCTCTCTCTCCTCTCCATCTCTGCCTGCTGGGGCCTCCTTATGAGACAGCCTTCCTGGGTAGGGCCTGGCTCCACCCCCTAGCAGGTGTTCAGACTTTCCCCGTGACTCTTTGCTAAACTGATAGCAGGGGCGTGTTTCCTTCTCTCGTGCCTTGTTTCCCTGACAACTGGTAGCCATGTGCCTTTGTTTATCTTGCAGCCCTGCACTTTCTACCTGGTTTTCAAGCATTTCTACCGGGCCAGAAGGACTTGCTATATCACAGATCCCCCCACTTAAAATATTACGGGCTGCCGGAACCTGTGACGGACAGCCCGTAATCCGAGAAAGGGCATCGGCATTACTGTGCAGTCTACCCGCTCGGTGCTGCACCACAAAATCATAAGCCTGTAACGCTAGATGCCATCGGGTTAACCTGGCGTTAGTGTTTCTCATCTGATGCAACCATTTTAAGGGCGCATGGTCAGTAATCAAATAAAATTTTCGGCCTGTCAAATAAAACCGCAAGGACTCTATCGCCCACTTAATTGCGAGACACTCGCGTTCTACGGTAGAATATTTCTGTTCCGCTCTGGACAATTTCTGACTTAAGTAAGTCACCGGATGTTCAATACCCTCAAATATCTGGGACATTACTGCTCCTAATCCCGTTTCGGAAGCGTCGGTTTGTACCAAGAATGGCATGTTAAAGTTAACCCCCCTAAAGACCGGGGCTGTACATAACCTGTCTTTCAGCGTTATGAACACTTCCTCCGCCTCCGGTGTCCACTTGAGGTTATTCGGGGCATTCTTCCTGAGCATGTCTGTTAGCAGGGCACTTTCCTCCGCAAATTTGGGAATAAAGCAGCGGTAGTATCCCACCAGGCCCAGGAATCCCCGCATTTGTCTTTTGTTCAGTGGGCGTGGAAAGTTCTTCACGCTTTCCACCTTACTAGCTAAGGGCTCTACCACCCCTCCTCCCACCATGTGGCCTAAGTATTTCACTTTTGTGCCGGCGAAGAGACACTTCCCAGGGTTCACCGTGAGACCCGCTTTCCTTAGCGTATTCAAGACTGCCTCTACCCTGGGCAAATGCTGGGCCCATGTGGTGCTATGGATGACAATGTCATCCATATATGCCCAGGCGTATTCGTGGTGGGGCCGTAAGATGTGATCCACCAGCCTTTGACAGGTGGCCGCTGCCCCGTGAAGCCCAAAAGGCATACGCCGGAATTGAAACAACCCTAGCGGGGTAGAAAAGGCTGTCTTAGGTTTGGAGGCCTGGGTGAGTGGTATTTGCCAATAACCTTTCATTAGGTCTAATGTGGTCAAATACTTCGCCTGGCCCAGTTTGTCTAATAGGTCCTCAATTCGAGGCATGGGATACGCATCGAAGTCAGAGATATTATTTATTTGTCTAAAATCGATACAGAAGCGCAGACTTCCATCTGGTTTGGGCACTAACACGATAGGGCTGGACCAGGGGCTTCTGGATTCTTCGATGATGCCCATTCGGAGCATGTCCCTTACCTGCTCTATCATTTCCTTTTTCCGTGCCTCTGGTAGCCTATAGGGGCGTTGCCTAATTATTATTTTTCCCGGTTCCGTAATAATTTCATGGGCAACGATTCTGGTTTCCCCTGGCAATGTCGTCAGGACATCGGAGAACCTATCTAACACCCTTCTAAGTTCCTGTTGCTGTTGCCCTGATAACCCGTCCCCTATACGTGGCCCTGGAGTTTCCCTCCAATCGGCGGGCTGAGGACCAAAATCGTCCTCCTTCTGTTCTTCGGTGACAGCGGTCAGCCCTTTTAAATCTCCCACTCCGGTAGACCCAAATCCTCCTTCTCCTCTCCCCGTGGGAGTTAATGAGGCCGCTTCTACCACCTCCGGGAAACCTACGTGCTCGCAGATCATTTGTGCGACCCTGTCACCTGCCTTCACCTGGAACTCTTCCTGACTGAAATTGAACATTAGCACCTTTACCTCTCCGCGAAAATCGGGGTCAATTACCCCAGCTCCTATGTCTATAAAATATTTGGCGGCTAGGCCTGACCTGGGTGCTATCCTTCCATAGCATCCGGGCGGGATTTGGACCTTCACCCCTGTACCTATTAGGGCCTTCCCTCCCCTGGGTATCACCCTATCTTCCACACTAAACAGGTCGTATCCTGCGGCAGCTTCCGACGCTCGCTGGGGACCCCTGGCCTGAACTGACATCTTACAATACTGAAGTAGGAACTTTGGTTTTTCCGGAGTTATATTCTTTTCTTTGGCTGGGCATTGTGGGCTACTTTTCCCCAGTTTTCCGAACAGAGGGCAGGGGACTTTAGTCGCGATGGCCTCCAATCTAGGTAAATCTTGGGACTCCACCTCTCCTTCCCCCGAGGGAGCTTCACAGGGGGTGGATATTACATTCTGTTCAGTGGTAAGACCTTCCTCGAGCCCCTGTCTAAAGGGTGGCCAATCCTTACCCAAGACGACGCTCTGTGGAAGGCGGGGGACCACCGCCATCAACATCTTCCCGTCTGTTCCCAGCCCGCTTATTCCTATTTCATATAAGGGGTAATGGTAAGATGCCCCATGTATGCATCTTATTTTAACCCTTCCCACGGCTTGACCTGGTGCTGACTGGGCTTGTATGGCCTCCCAGAGCCGTTGGGAGACCATGCTCTGGTCAGCACCAGAGTCAAGCAGTGCCTGGGCCTCTATACCCTCCACCTGTACCGCGAGTAAAAACCCTGATTGGCCTTTCTTTTCAATACCAGCCATTAATGCCCTGCGTGCATCACAGTCCCTTTGAAAATGTCCTATGCCCCCACATTTAAAACATTTTCCCCTCATGTTGGACATATATACATTTTCATCAGACAATTCATATGGTACATTCTTACTCTTATCACCAGCCATTGCTGCACCTGGAGCGCGGGATTTTGGGGCTTTGGCAAATTCAGCCTCAAAATACCGCTCCGTCATACCAGCTGCTTCCTCGGCAGTTTTGCAGTCCTGCAGCATAAGGAAGGTTTTTACTTCCGCTGGTATTGCCTCCAGATATTGTTCTAAAATTAACTCATCCATTATGGACTCAACCGTTCTATGCCCCGGTTTTATCCATTTCCAGGCCAACCCTTTCATTCTATAGTAAAGGGCCTTTGGAGTTTCTCCAGGCCTCAACTTGGCCTTCCTAAATTGGCGCCTATAGAATGAAGGTGTTAGCCCGAGCCTATCCCTCACCACATTTTTAATCGCCTCATAGTCAGTTGTTAATGCAACAGGCATTGACTTGTAAGCTAATAGGGCTTCACCAGATAGGGACATGGCAAATCTGAGAGCCCATTGTTCTCTAGGCAGCTTCATTGCCTCTGCCAGACGCTCAAAGGCGTCCACATACTCATCAATGTTATCTGTGGAAGACAACTGTCCCAGCCTAAAGACATCCCCACCAAACAGTCCTACCCCACGGGTATACTCGGGCAAGTCTCTTGCTGGCTCCTGTTGTTGCTTCTTTACCAACAGCTCCATTAATTCCTTCATCGGCTTTTGTTGTTCCATGATGGCAGCCATGGCTTGATCCTGGACTCTGCGGGTCATTTCCAGCTGTTTGTCAGCAGCATATAGGGGGATGTGCGATTCCTATGGGCCTCTTCACAAGCTTCATTTACAGGTCAAGCTAGTTAGGCTTACTTATGTCAGACATTGTGGATCACAGGCCTACACCTGCCACATTCCCCCCTTTGATTAATCTCACCCTATTAGTTAATAAGGTGAGAATAAATCACCTTGAAATAGTTATATCATGATTGAAGGATTTCGACTAGGACTAGCTTTATATAGGGCCATTATTTTAGTTGCGGTCTTCCGCTCTACTGTACTATCAATAGCACTGTGAATGGAACGCATACAGCATGGGATTATACATGGTAATAGAAAAATAACAACAACAATCAGTAATACTAGTATTAGAAAAGTCTTTAGTCCTCCTAGCCATGAGAAAAGATTAGCAAACTAGTTAGGTAACCTTAGTGGGTGCCAAGTCTGTACTGGCACATAAGCATGTTTACGCATATCTTCAGCAATTTCTTCAACTACTTGACCTTTGTCATCTATTTTCAAACAGCAATTAGTTAAATTCAGTTTACCACATACGCCTCCTTCAGCTGCTAACAAATAATCAAGTGCTAAACGATTCTGGTATATGGCAGTGCGCATTTGGGTGCTTTGTCTAGCTAGGAGTGTGAGAGCATGACTAGTTTCATTAGTTATTATTTCAACTACAGCTTGTAAGCGAATAATACGATTAATCATATAAATTGGTGTCCGATATCCGTACATACCATCATCATTCCAAGTAGCAGGCCCATAATACTCAATAATTCTTTCTGGTGGCCAATCATCACCCTCCCACTTTTCCCATTTGCCTATTTGAAGAGGTGCTCTCTTTCATCGGACTGCTCTTTTGTGTCTGTGGGTAGTGTACACTGGGTATCCTAATTGTTCTCCATGTTCCGTAGGTAAGAGAAAGAAAGAAGGTCTGATGGTCCCTAAGACACATGCTCCTCCCCAGTGTGATGGGAGTTGAGCATATGCTTGGTTTCCACAGATCCCCAATACAGGCCAGGTGGGGCTTGCCAAGCATGTGTTTTGGCAAGGTTAGTCCATAAACTAGCAAGTTCAGGAAATCTGGCTAATGGGTTAGGAGGTTCAGGTTCTTTACTTCCTGACCACCATGATGTCTTCTTCGTAGTGGCATTATAGAACTTCTGGCTAAGACAGACCAGCTGTCCTACCAGTTGGGTGAACTGAGGTCCAGTTCTGGCATAACAAAGACGTCCAATAATTGAGTGCGCTAACACCCATTCACTAGTAGTCTTGTGTAATTTAGTTTGATTGTAAGTCAGAGAGTAATTCAACTCTTGGGCCTCCCATGGCCATTGGTCACCCATTTGGGTTCCGCCACAGAAATAGCAATCTGAAATCTTTAGACTGGATACTACTGCTCCAGCTAATTGCACTGCCATATACCAGAATCGTTTAGCACTTGATTATTTGTTAGCAGCTGAAGGAGGCGTATGTGGCAAACTGAATTTAACTAATTGCTGTTTGAAAATAGATGACAAAGGTCAAGTAGTTGAAGAAATTGCTGAAGATATGCGTAAACATGCTTATGTGCCAGTACAGACTTGGCACCCACTAAGGTTACCTAACTGGTTTGCTAATCTTTTCTCATGGCTAGGAGGACTAAAGACTTTTCTAATACTAGTATTACTGATTGTTGTTGTTATTTTTCTATTACCATGTATAATCCCATGCTGTATGCGTTCCATTCACAGTGCTATTGATAGTACAGTAGAGCGGAAGACCGCAACTAAAATAATGGCCCTATATAAAGCTAGTCCTAGTCGAAATCCTTCAATCATGATATAACTATTTCAAGGTGATTTATTCTCACACCTTATTAACTAATAGGGTGAGATTAATCAAAGGGGGGAATGTGGCAGGTGTAGGCCTACACCTGCCACAGGGTGAGCCCAAAGGGTTCTGGGCTCACTGGAGAAATGATTACGGAGTGCTAGGAAGAAGAACCAATTTAATTCAGGAAAACTAGTTTACTATTCTGCCTTCAGCTTGGTGGGGGAGCTGCTTTCCGTGTGCCCTGAGGTCCTCTGCTTTTTTTCTTTATTTGACTTCTTTATTTTGCTTGTTATTTTATTTCTTTATTTTATTTATTTTTTTATTCACCTCCGGGGGTGATCATGAGCCGCGGCCTGATTTAACCTTCGGGGGAGAGGACCAGCAGCTGGTTACCGTCCCGAGTCAGAAGGGACAGGAACCGGCTCAGTGCTCAGCTCAGCACGTGCAGAGGAGCTGCCTGCCGGCGCTTTGAGCTGGAGTATACCGCCGCAGCGGTTCTTTTCAGACAGTCGGGGGCTCCGGCTTGAGAAAAGAAGCTTAAGGGGCTAAGAAGCTGTGCAGCGCGAACGACCCGGCCCTGGAAGTCCGTCTGTAAGCACCGCTGGAGGTAAGCCAAGTTTCAGCGGGAAGCGGCTGCGTTGGCGAGGCAGGCCTAGCCGCGTGGGCTGAGAGTGGGAAAATCGCGGTTCTCTGTACAGGCCTTTGCCGCCTTCTTGCTCAGCCTGGGAGCTTCGTTTTCAGTTGATTTATTCAGGGTTTACATGGGAGACCGCTTCTGAAGAGGCTGTACCACAAAAAAAAAAAAAAAAGCGGAGGCCTGTCACCGGGGATTTCTTGCCTAAGGGGCCCAGCACAGTATGCCTTCCAAGCAGATTTGCCTCTTGTGTGGGGTCAAGCCCAGCTCAGTTTCTTCGGAGGGAGTTTGTAGGGGCTGTGCTCCTGAAGTGGAGGCCATGGAGGGGCTCCCTGAATCAGAGGCTGGGGGACATGAAACATTAGAGGAGGTCATAGCTCCCAGTCTCTCTCCCCTGCCTGTTCCGGAGCCGGGACTCAGAGCGCCGGGACCACTGGATCTCCAGTTTGCTCCACAGCCTGGCGCAGGGAGTTTGGCGGCGATTTTCTTGGCGGATTTCATGGCGCTACTCCAAAGATCCTTCACGGCCTCGCAAGGGACACCGGTAGCTGGTCCCTCGGGGGCGGGGATTGGACAAAAGAGACCAGCTTTGCCTTTGGCAGCGGAGGGGTCGAGCGTTTTCGCCAAGAAGGCCAGGTATGATAAAGATCGCCTGGATCAGTCCGTCGGATCAGAGGACATGCGGTCTGAGGAGGCAGACACTGAAAGGGATCTGGAAGATCTAGAGGAAGGTGCAATCAGAGAGCAGGAGGATCAGGTGCGGGTAGTTAGAGTATTTCGTAGAGAGGAGCTCTCGGCACTTATAGCGGAGTCGCTTAAGGCTCTTAATATGCCGGAGGCAGAGCCAGCACAGGACTCTACCCTGGAGGATCCCCTGCTGCAAGCGGTTCGGAAGACGCAGAGGGCTTTCCCGGTGCACCGGGTGTTCTGGGAGATGATTCAGGAGGAATGGGATATGCCGGAGGCCGCGCTTAAAGGCTCTAGGGTTATGGCACGGCTGTACCCTCTCCTGGATCAGGACCGTGAGTTGTTCAAGGCTCCGAAAGTGGATGCGGCCATTTCTGCGGTGACCAAGAAGACTACCATCCCGGTGGAGGGGGCAGCGGCGCTGAAGGATGCGCAGGACTGCAAATTGGAGTCCTTACTGAAGCAGGTTTTTGAGGCGAATGCGCCGTCCTTACAGGCTTCCATTTGTGGGGCCTGGGTGGCGAGAGCCTGCTTGCGCTGGGCGCAGCGGGTCCAGGGCGACCTCTCGGGGGAGGGGTCAGATGAGGCGGCCCGCTTGGAGTCGGGTGCAGCGTATCTTGCCAACTTGCAGTATGACCTGATACGGGGTTTAGCGAACAGTATGGTTTCCGTGGTTGCAGGGAGGCGATGTCTGTGGCTGCGTAATTGGGCAGCGGACGGTTCTTCCAAGGCACGGTTGAGTAAGCTTCCCTTTCGGGGTAAGCTGCTCTTTGGTGAAGATTTGGAGAAGTTGGTGAAGGATTTAGGAGAGTCCAAGGGCGGTAGGTTGCCGGAGGACAAGCAGAAGCAGGGACGGCCCCTTCCCGGACCTCGAGGGCAGCTGCGGGATTTTCGCAGGTTCCCTTCCCCGAGACTGGGTCAGCCACAGCGGGGGCGTTTTCCTAGTCGGGCCCAGAACTTTCGGGGTTTCGCGGCGCAAACAGGGGTTTTGCAGCAGCATCCTCGTCCTCCGCCTTCAAAAAGTCACAATGAAGTCAGGCGGGTCCAGGGAGGGCTAGTTCCCGTAGGGGGGCGTCTGCGGGATTTTTACCCTGCCTGGGTCCAGCTCACGTCCAATCAGTGGGTGTTAGAGGTGATTCGCGAAGGTTATGCGCTGGAGTTACAGCATCCGGTGTCCGACTCATTCATTCAGTTGCCATGCAACGCGCCGGGAAAGCGCACCGCCGTGCGGGAAACGGTACAGAGGCTCCTTTCGCTCGGGGCAATTGTCCCGGTTCCTGCCGACGAGTTAGGTTGCGGTCGCTACTCGATTTACTTTGTGGTCCCGAAGAAAGAGGGGACTTGGCGTCCCATTCTAGATTTAAAAAGGCTAAACCGCTGTCTGCGTGTATCGCATTTTCAGATGGAAACTCTCAGGTCGGTCATTGTGGCGGTAAGGAAAGGGGAGTTTCTGACGTCCTTAGACCTATCGGAAGCTTATCTGCACATCCCGATACGACGGGAACATCAGAATTCCTCAGGTTTGCAGTTCCTATGGGACATTTTCAGTTTCAGGCGCTCCCTTTTGGCTTGGCAACGGTGCCGCATACTTTCACCAAGGTGATGGTGGTGGTAGCGGTGGCCTTGAGGAAAGAAGGAATTTTGGTTCACCCATATCTGGACGCTTGGTTAATCAGGGCAAAGTCCAGGGCAGAGAGTGTTTCGGCTACGGCCCGGGTGATAGCTCTGTTGCAGAGTCTTGGTTGGGTGATCAACGAAGCGAAGAGCAGGTTGGTCTCGTCTCAGGACCTGGAGTACTTAGGGGTGCGTTTCGACACCAGCGTGGGTCGAGTTTTTCTACCTCGGCAGCGGGTGCTGGGGCTCCATCAATTGATGCGGCGGTTTCTCAGCCGGCGGTGGCCCACGGCTTGGGATTATCTCCAGGTGTTAGGGACAATGGCGGCGACTTTGGAGTTGGTGCCGTGGGCACGAGCTCACATGCGGCCGTTGCAGTGGGCTCTGTTAAGAAGGTGGTCGCATCAACGAGATTCGCTATCCCAGAAGTTGCCTTGTCCTCTTCAGACTCGACGGCAGCTATGTTGGTGGCTGACGCCGGGTTATTTGGAGACGGGGATGTCGCTGGAGGCGCCGGCATGGGTTTCGTTGACAACGGATGCCAGTCTGGCGGCTGGGGAGCCCATTGTCAGGGTCGCCTGGTGCAGGGCCAGTGGTCAGACCTGGAAAAGTCTTGGTCAATCAACAGGTTAGAGTTGCGGGCGGTGGCGCTGGCTCTGAGGGAGTTGCGCCCTCTCCTGCAGGGGAAGGCCATTCGGGTGTTCTCGGACAATGCGACAGCGGTGGCTTACGTAAATCGTCAAGGGGGCACCAGCAGCGTGGCACTAGAGACCGAGGCGGAGAGTCTGTTCGAGTGGGCCGAGTCCCATCTGGTGGCCTTGTCCGCGGCGCATGTCGCGGGCGTGGAGAATGTCGAAGCCGATTTTCTCAGTCGAGTAAGGGTAGACCCTGGAGAGTGGGTGTTGCACCCCGAAGTCTTTGCAATGTTGGTGCGGCGCTGGGGGACACCAGTAATGGATCTTATGGCAACCTTTCAGTCGGCAAAGGTCGATCGGTTCTTCAGCCGCAGAAAGGAGAGGATGTCGGAAGGATTGGATGCCCTCATTCAGAGGTGGCCAGAAGGGCAGCTACTGTATGTCTTCCCGCCATGGGTGTTGATCGGGTGGGTGATACAACGCATAGAGCAGCACAGAGGACACGTGATTCTAATTGCTCTGGATTGGCTGCGAAGGCCCTGGTACGCGGACCTGGTGCGCCTCTTGGTGGGGCAGCCCTGGAAACTGCCTCTTCGCACGGATCTGCTAATGCAGGGGCCTCTCTCCATGCCTCAGGTGGATCGATTCTCGCTTACGGCCTGACTCTTGAGCGGGCTCGGTTGAAAGTGCGCGGTTATTCGCCGGCGGTAATAGCTACTTTGCTCAAAGCTCGGCGGCGATCCACTTCCTTGGCTTACGTCAGGGTTTGGCGCATCTTTGAGAATTGGTGTGCCGAGCGGGGATGTGTTCCGTTGAAGGCGACGGTTCCGCAGGTGTTATCCTTTTTGCAGGATGGCTTTCAAAAGGGATTGGCGGCGTCCTCATTGAAGGTGCAGTTGGCGGCCTTGTCCTGTTATAGAGGAAAGGTGCAGGGCATCTCGCTGGGTAGTCATGCGGATGTTAAGCGTTTTTTGACGGCAGTGAAACTCCTTCGGCCGCCGCGACAGCAGACAGTTCCGGCTTGGGATCTGTCTTTAGTCTTTGAGGCCTTAGGGAAGCCGCCTTTTGAGCCTTTAGCGGAGGCTTCGTTGAAAGATTTGACGCTGAAGGTGCTATTTTTGATGGCGGTTGCTTCGGCAAGGCGCGTTTCGGAGTTGTAGGCTCTGTCGTGTCGGCCGCCCTTTCTGTCTTTCTTCGAGTCGAAGGTGGTGTTGAGACCCGTTCCGTCCTTCTTGCCGAAAGTGGTTTCGGTTTTTCATATGAACCAAGTGGTATCCTTGCCCGTGTTTCGCAGCAAAGATAAGGGGCAAGTAGCGGACCGTTTTCATCGCTTGGATGTTCGCCGGGCTTTGAAGAAGTATGTTACTAGGACAGCGTCCTTCCGTAAGTCCGACATGCTTTTTGTGCTGTTTGCGGGGGCCCGCAAAGGTGAGGCGGCCTCTAAAGGTTCGATTGCCCGGTGGGTGAAGGAGGCCATCGCTTCGGCTTATATTTTGAGGGGTCGAGCGGTGCCGGACGGTTTGCGAGCTCATTCCACTAGGGCGCACGCTGCGTCTTGGGCAGAGTCTAAGCTGGTACCGGCAGTTGACATTTGTAAAGCGGCGACATGGTCGTCGCTGCATACCTTTGTGAAGCATTACCGTCTGGATGTGCAGGCAGACAGAGACACCTGTTTTGGTTCAGCGGTGCTTCAGGCCGGGCTACCAGGTCCCTCCCGTTGATGGGTTTTTACTGCTCTGGTACGTACACAGAGATTCCGGGACTAGACTGGAGGGACGATCAGGAAGATTAAATTAGACTAATTGTAGTTCCTGGAGTAACTCCAGTCTAGTCCCGGGTCCCGCCCTGTCTTGCTGGTGCTCTGTGGCCTGAAGCAGGAGACCTCTTACTTGTAAGCGTCATTTTTCATTATTTTTAATTATTCTGCAGGAGAGCTCACGGCATACATAGTTGCAGATTTTGTAGATAGTTGGACCTGCGGGTCTTTATAGTATAATGGGGCAGTTGTTTGCCTTTTTCAATTTACTTACTTGTTGCTCCGGTGAGTCTGCTTTGTCAGTAGGTAAACTGGAGTGTGGAGGTGGTGCCAGCCCTTATATACTGATGACATCACAAGAGTAAAGTTTCTCAGTCTCCAAAGCTGCTGGAGGAGGTTGACAACCCAGAGATTCCGGGACTAGACTGGAGTTACTCCAGGAACTACAATTAGCAGGTAAGTCTAATTTAATCTTTGTATTTTTCTTATCCAACACATCACGCAAAGATCCAGAAGACAAGACAGGGAGAGAAACCCTATTCCATTCTCTTTCATTAAGAGAATGTCAAGTTCTCTCTGCTTCCATTACTAACACATCCAGGGACAACTGGCTAGTGCCAAACAGTTGCACTCTTTGGGGGGGAATGACTATATCGCTGGCAGGAGAAGCTGTTCTCTTAGGAGCAGTGATCGTAAAGAGTATTAAACTGCTATTAACCTGTTTTGTATTCTAGCCTTCAGTCTGGGCTCTGCCAACTGCTAAGTCCACGATCTGGGGACTTGTTTGATGCAGGAACTCCCCTTTTTTCCTTCTGAACATCTAGACTGAATGCTGAGAGTTAACCAAAGCAGTTTGACAGTTTAGTTTGCTGCAGGCAGAGTTAATGGGATGGAAGAATTCACAGAGAAGTGTATTTCATTTTAACCCTGATACACTGCATTAAAATAAATGGATACTTTTTAAGTTTATGTTTGAATGTCTTAGGTTATATTGAATTATTGCACATGTGTATTCGAGATCTCTGAAGTTTTTTTAGAGGTTAGCTTAGATGTTGGTGGATGCCTGCAGCAAGGTCTCACTTTTAACAAGGAAGAAGTGATAAAGAAAAAAAATGTCTGTTTTAATTTAGGGAGCAATTTTCAAAACTGACTGCATCAATGTGAAATTGTTTAAGGGGTTAGTACTAATGCTAGAGTTCAAGCTGACACAGAAGGGACTTTTGCCCTTATATGGCAGCTTGAACCCTAGTGGTAGTACCGCAGACTACAGCTAGGGTGCAAGCGGTGCCATTTTAGACCACCACTGAGCAGTTCAGATAGGCCCAGGTGGGGCTAGGGGGGGTCTTTTTTTTATAGGGGAAGCTCCCATACCACATTGGGGGTCATGTTGTGTCATCTTTGGAGGAGTTTGGGGGCTGGCATTTGGGGAGGAATGGGGAGCCTCACCGTTGTTAAAATGCACCAGCCCTTTTAAGATGGTAGCTGGGAGCATCGGGCTATGTGTTCGTGGACCAATGCTCCCAGCCAGAAAAAACAATGTCAGTCTTGAGCTGTTATGATTTTACAGGAATAACGCAGCTTGCATTGCTCAAAGCAAGCTGCTATTCAATTTTCATAGTAATCAGGCGTTTCACATGCTTTGCATATCATTATTAGGCAATGTGCATCAGAGTTAAATGATGTGTGTTATGGTAAAATAAATGTTTTCCCCTTAGAATGCATTAAGGGGCAAACACCATGAATTTTTGCATTAATGCATGTTAGTAACTACTCCCCTAAGAAAGAGAGTTCTTTCCTGAGTTATAGTTTACCTCCTTCTCGCCACAAATGTTGCTGATAATGGAACACGATGCAGGACTTGAGGAGGGTCCCAAAACAGATACCACCCCCTTTGGAAGAATCTGGCACACTGAAAAATAGATTGTAAAGGCTAGTTCCAGAGAAAATAATAGAAAAAATAATGACTATTGAACTGCTAGCAATATAGCAGAAAGGTTAATGTGTATGCCACCATTCTGACAATGAACAAATACATTGTATAGACCCCAAAGATGTTTGCCCTCCCCCCACCCAAAATAACACAGTGTCTTCTCCTTCTAACTTCACAAAGCCTGATATTCAAAAGACTCATGACATCTTGATTTAGACTGCATAGTCAGATGCCTAAATTAGGTTCTTGTATTCAGCTATTTCTAGGCATCTAAAAATTTGGCTGAATATAAGAGGCTAAAAACTTAAGGTAATGAGTCTCCTAAGTTTAGGTGACACAGATTAGGTGTTCAGAACTAGAAATTGGCTTTTTTTTAGTGCCTAAATTTAGGTGCCTTGTGAATTAGGTAACTGAGCTTTGGAAACCTTTGAATGAACCAGATTTAGGCACCTAGGGCACGATATTCTTCTGGGATGGCTATGTGCTGCTATGGTGCATAGCCATCGCCACCAACCTTTAACCCCGGATATTCAATGCTGCAGTCATATGCAGCCCCAGCATTGAATATCCAGAGTAGCCGCACAGCCCACAAGCCCACAGAAGCTAACTAGGCAGTGATGATATTGAGCTGCTGGCTGGTTAGCTCTTCCGGGTAAAAATAGGCAAGCTTTTGCTGTGCCTCTCTTTTACCTGGGGGTGCTAACCAGGCAGCGGTGCAATATCGCCGCTGCCTGGTTAGCGACTGGTGCTGACCCCGGAACGCCCATGGCACATCCCGATGCTAAACGGTCCGTAAACCGTGTAAATGTCTTTAAATATCGGGCTCCTAACTCTTAAAGTTATATGCCTAACTCTTTGGAATATTGGGCTTACAGGGCCTGTCCCATCTAATTTCAACGTATCTGCCAACCAAAGCATACAGTGTCTCCTTCCACTGCCACAGTGTCATCCCTATCTAATCCCCATAGTCTCTTGCCATCTAAATTCACAATATCAGCTCCTTCTAACCCCAGTCTCTGATGTTGCTAACCTCACACTAACCTTTCCAAGAGTGTCATTTTTCTCTAACCTACCCAATTAACTGTTCCCCCTTTCATGAAAGTTGGTCTCTTTAAACCCTCAGATTGTCTCTCCCAACTTTTCATGTAATCCCTGCAGTATTTCCTCTTTGCCTCAAGTTTCTCTAGTTTGTTCCTGTTAATTTCCTTCTCTAACCTTGTTTTATATTCTCACATTTTTCATTGTCTTCCCCTACTAACTCTATAATATTTGACTCCACACTACATCCTGTCAGCTTTACCCACCCAATACACACTATATCACATTTGCCCTCTCCCATATCCCAAAGCAGTGAGGAATTGTACATACTGGTCTCTGCTGTCTCGTATTCACTGTCTCTCAGGAGCTCAAAAATATCCACCTCCAGTTTAGCTTTCCCCAGTCGCTCTGGGACTCGGTTTATGTGATCCTTTGCAAGCGTTATAGACAGTCTTTCTCCTCTGCTACACTCCATTGGGTCATCTAGAATGGCAGCTACAACATGGAAAGTTAACCAATCAGGACATCGAAATCCGTAGATATTACAAATTACATTTAAGCAATTATACAGATGAGGGTATGCTATAGAGAATGATTTTCAGCTTCCACTTTTACCTAACAAACTAGTTAGTTCCTTTAAAAATTGCCCTCTTTGGGAGTAATATTATAATTGCTTGCGTTGGTGAAAAGCATGCCTATGTTCACTTTGAAAATTAGTCCAGTAAAAGTACGTACACACAGTTATATCTGCCAATTTGTGTGGATACTTTTTCTGAGTAAACGTATGCACGTACTTTCAAACTTTATCCCAAACCGTAATCTCTACTGTGTTAAAAGTACATGATGCAAAGGCACATTACATAGGTACTTTTACTCAGATATGGCGGCAGGCAATTTTGTAGAAGCCCATTGTCATGGGTAAAGAAAGGTTTCATCCATGGAAATGGCTTGGGAAATTATCCTCCTATGTGCTATGTTATCTGTGACTTCCAAAAGTTGGTACACAATGATATTAGAGCCAAAGAGAGAGACAACAAAAATTGATTTGGATAAGGAACAATATCCTACAAGTGTTTTAGCTTTCAGAATATATCCTCGGTAGTGTAGACCACAAACAAAAAAAGCAGGCAGACTAGATAAGCCAACTAGTCTTCATCCGCCACATCTATGCTGCTAGTTCTGCCAAAGAGAAATGCACTTTCTGGTACGTGCCCAGGTTTAGCTTAGTGTCTCATTCTCTAAGACATCCATAGGCATATGTAAGTTCTCCACAGTACTAAGTAGATGAGCGTCCAAGTTTCCACCAAACCCTGCAGTAATCTAAAATAAAAGCAGAGGCCACTGCCCTAACGCACATCTACTTATGCCCCTGTGTCCTTGCTGGATGGTGCCTGGCTACTAACAGTCTGCCAGCATTGACCGGATTGATTTCTGGTTGTCGGTTTCTCTTCAGACGTTTAATATCAAGAGCTACAGGCTAACTCTCCCTACTGGCAGCTGTAGAAAGGGATGGGAGCAGGGAGGAAGCAATTTTTCTTTATTTTAAAATGTTTTATATACCTTCTTTGTTAACAATCACCATTCAAAATGGTTTACAAATCTATAAAATACAGAGGTTAAAGAATAACGATAAAGATGAAAAGTTAGAAATATAGGTAAACATTCATTAAACAGTTCTTTCCCTGGTCAATAACATCCATTCAAATTACTCTTCCATGGGGAATAAGGTAGTTTTATCCCTTTTCTAAAACTTAATAAATTAGTTGGCCCAGTCACACTAAAAGCTTTAGTTCTCTAAGTTACCGTAAAGATAAAGGCTACATCAGGGATCTCTAACAAGTTACCTTGAGAGGAACATAACTGTCTTTTCAGAACATAGGACTGTAATCTCTTTTTTTTCCAAATAAAAAGGTTTCCCATTCCTAATTACTTTAAATGTCAATACCAACAATTTAAAATTGGATTTCTTTCTTATAGATAACCAATGTAATTGTCTCAGTAAAGGCCGGTCACTTTCATTTTTTTTCTACCCAGCAAAAATCTAGTGTTTTATGCAATTTGTAACCTTTTGAGCAGTTCACCTTTTAAACCTACATACAAGGCACCGTTCCACATAGGCGACTTATAAACAAACTGAGCACCCTAGGGATGGATCCTAAGGTTACTGATTGGGTCAGAAATTGGCTGAATGGGAGGAGATAAAGGGTACAGGGAAATGGAGCTCACTCTGAAGAGATGGAGATTACCAATGGTGTGCCGCACGGATCTGTCCTTGGTCCAATTCTTTTTAACATCTTTGTTAGTGATGATGCGGAAGGGCTATCGGATAAGATTTGCTTGTTTGCAGATGATACCAAAATCTGCAATAGAGTAGACACCCAGGAAGGAGTAGATAATATGAGGTGGGATCTAGCTAAGCTTGAAGAATGATCTAGAAATTGGCAGCTGAAATTTAATGTTAAAAAATGCAGGGTCATACATTTGGGCTGCAAAAATCCAAAGGAGCGGTACAGTGTAGGGGGTGAGGTACTTCTGTCCACAAAAGAAGAGCAGGACCTGGGCGTAATTGTGTCTGACGATCTTAAAGTAGCTAAACAGGTAGAAAAGGCAACTACGAAAGCCAGAAGAATGCTTGGGTGTATAGGGAGAGGAATGGCCAGCAGAAAAAAAGGTGATAATGCCTCTGTATAACTGTCTGGTACGACCTCATTTGGAGTATTGTGTGCAATTCTGGAGACCGCGCTTTCAAAAGGATATAGGCAAGTTGGAGTCAGTGCAGAGGGTGGCTACTAAAATGGTTAGTGGTCTTCGTTATGTAGCATATGAGGACAGATGTAAAGATCTTAATATGCAGAGGAAAGGTGGGATAGGGGCGATATGATAGAGACATTTAAATACCTCCATGGCATAAATGCAGAGGAGGGTCTCTCAACTGAAAGCAAGCTCTGCTATGAGGGGACATAGGATGAGAATGAAAGGGGATAGACTCAGGAGTAATATGTGGAAATATTTCTCTATGTAAAGAGTGGTAGATGCGTGGAATAGTCGCCCAATGGAGATAGTGGACATGAGTACAGTATCTGAATTCAAAAAAGCATGGGACAAACACAGAGGATCTCTAAAGTTAAAAAGGGGACTACTGTAGTTGATATGGAAGGGCAGGCTAGATAGGCCATGTGGTCTTTTTCTGCTGTCATGTTTCTATGACAGTAATCCAGTACACTCAACAACAATGAATGGGCTGAAATACATATTCCCTGCTCATCCAAATATGGCTTAAATTGTCACACTAATTTTAATTTATAATATATTGATTGAATCACAGTTGAAATCTGTCTTGATCCGATCCCACCCTTCTGAATAACATCTCCTAATGAATGAATCTCTGTAACCCAAAAATTGGATTGACATCGATCAAAGATAAAATTGACAACATATTTTTCTCAACTTCCCCATATCCAAACACACTGTCTTATCTTACATTTAACATCAAGTCATGTTGCTCTTACCAGTAACTTCTTTAAACAAAAATTAATATTTTGCAATGATTATATCCTATCTCCCTCCAGTGGTGCTAATAACAACTGTATATTATCTGAATATGCATAAAAGGCTAGACTATGGAGGGCATTCTGAGCAGCATTTAGCGGGGATGTACATCCGATTTGGACGTACATCCCTGCTAAACATCTGCCCCGATGCCGGATCCAGAGCTCTCCGGTTTAGATAATTTATTTATGAAAATGTTTTATTTAATTATTGTTTGTTCATATATTTATGTATATAGTGAGCCTGAATTCCCCCGAAGAAGAAGGATTTGAAACACGGCCTGTGTCGGGCATTTGGGCTCATGTTGTGAGAAATAAAGTTTTCCTTCCCTTACAACACGTATTAGTATAGGATTGGTAAGCTGGCCAGTCAAATTTAGGATTATTATTTCAGTGTCTGGATTTGGTTGGTCAAGTCAGGTGGCTAGCTTTTGAAAATAAGAGCTAGCTGATTAAATTGTCTCTCTGCTAAGACTAACAGATATTCACGATTTTCAGGCATTGTCCCCATTATTAGAGCAGTCCATAACTCCCAGCCTCCTGTCTCCAGTTACAGCAGTGGGGACAGAGGGGGTAGAAAAAAATTATTTTCAATTTGATGATTTGAATATTTCCGTTTTTAGAATTTACATCCATCATATTTATATTTTGTGCAATATGGGGGAAATGGATCATTGTTTCTATTTCTGTCAATTGGATTGCTTAGAAGAGATATTGTTGCTGTCATGGGATAGATGGTGGGGAAGGGGGGCGGGAAAGCTAAACTGCATTTCTCTCTAACAGGTAACCAATGTAATTGTCTCTGTAAAGGCTGGTGACCTTCATTTTTCTTTCTTCCCAGCAAAAATCTAGCTATAGCAGCACTGATTTAAATGTATAATATACCGATTGAATCACATTTGAAATCTGCCTTGATCCGATCCCACCCTTCTAAATAACAACTCCTAATGAACGGAGCTCTGTAACCCAAGGAATCAGATTGTCATCAATCACAGACAAAATTGCCAACATATTCTTCTCAACTTCCCCATACTGAAATAGACTGTCTTATCTTGCATTTAACATCCTATCTGTATCAGTACCTCCTCTTCCCTCTTTCATGCCTTGTTGTTCAAACCTAGAACTAAGGTGTCCCTTCCTTCCACCCCACCCCCCCCCACCCCCTTCCCCCTTTCCTCCAACTTCTCACACCACACTTTGGATAAGTACCCCAGATTTACCTGCAAAAAATCTGGTAACCTTGCTCCCTGCCTCTCCCCTCCCCCTCCCATTTTAACCCAACCCCCAGAGTACATCAGGAGCCAGTGGGCTGCCCCTTATGCAAGATTGCTATTCTTTGCTGGTCCTCCTCTTTGAAAATCTCACTTTCTCTCTTTACCTATTTTCCCTTTGGAGATTTACCTTTGGCTCAGACATTTAAAGAAGGTTTATCACCTTCTTTTATCAATTGAGCAATATTCTTCATTTGGACCTTTGCTCTTTTCACCATCCTCCATGCTTTTCTTTGTTTTGATTGATAATTCTGGCCGTCCTTTTTAATAGCAAGCTCATTTTTGTGATCTTTGAATATAATATCTTCCCAAGTGGCCAGCATCACCCCTTTCCTCTGTCTCCCTGTGTTTAACAACATCTTCCTTTCCCTTCTTCTTCTCCCCCCCCCCCCCCCCAATCATGTTCAATATCTTCCCTTTCCATTTCATCCTGCTAGACCAGTCCAGACAAGCGGGTTGTGTTCCCCTGCCAGCAGAAGTTGGAGACAAAAAAACTTCCAGAGCTCTGATTGTTGAGCTCTGGCAGGAACAGGAATACCCCTAGGGGTCCTCCTCAGTATTTTCTCTGTCTCCAACAGATGAAGGTGTTCTTACCTAATCTCTCCTCAAGTTTCTTACTATTTTAATTTTTTTCTGGCTTTTCCTTCCTATCTGGATGCACCCAGAGTCCACAAGAGGTTACTCTGGGTTTCCCAGATCCTAACAGCAGACAAATTCACAGCCAGTCTGGCTTACCCTGAGGTGAGCTCCTGATCGTTAAGGTCAGTGGAGCTCCCTCCATCGGGGGATCCCCAGCCACAATCCACGAGGGCTTGTCGGCTGGATAAAGGACAGCTAAACTGCCTCTAGTCCAAATTTCTGACGTTAGAGGAGGCATCGGCTTCACTGACCAGAAACCGGGAGTGATAACTGTTCCTCCTCCCCCCCTCTTCCCCGAGGCATATTGGGGCAGTACCGGAATTTTAGCCTCAGTCGGGGCGGTGATCAGCTCCTCCTTCCAGGCTGCTGTCTTCTCGAGTCCACGGCTGTCGAAGAGGTTTTCTCCAGGAGGATTTTGGCTTCCTGTGATGAACTTCTTCTCACGAGTGCTTTTCGCGCGCTTTTAGTGCTGGCGGCAATTTTCGCAAGCACGTGATCGCTCTCCTGACGTCCATTTTCTTAATGAGAAGAGTCTGCTTACCTTTGCAATATCTTCACATTAACCTTGTTTTCCGTTTTTTCGAACCAGTTGAAGCCTGCCAATACATTTTATAACCAGCATTACTGTTTAAAAAAAAAAACAGTGTCACAGCCATGCCATCGCCAGTGCTACGTTGTATAGGCTGTAATAGAAAGCAGAAGGAATTGTCTGACAGGCTGTGCTCAGCATGCTTTTCACATCCAGGGGAATCGTCAAGGGGCCCTCCGGTCAACCTCCCTCCCCTCGATGCCACACC
Source organism: Ichthyophis bannanicus (assembly GCA_033557465.1). Lineage (NCBI taxonomy): Eukaryota > Metazoa > Chordata > Amphibia > Gymnophiona > Ichthyophiidae > Ichthyophis > Ichthyophis bannanicus. The sequence continues at coordinate 72,353,743 of CM066034.1, forward strand.
AGCGCGTTTGCCTCCGGCTCTTGATGGCATACAGTACACTTCCACTGCGGTTGGATATCAAGTGGCTCCAGCATTGTCTCCACAGCCTCCATCTTCTTCAGCTCAGCTTGATCCTGGCTCAGATGAGCAATTTCTAGCGCTCTTTCACTAAGCATGGGCTCTGTGGCAATCAGACTCTGCAGAGGGACCTTCTACTTCGGGGGCTGTCCCGGATAAGGGAGCATCTGTAGTCACACATATTAAACGATCTCATAAGTTACAGACCCCAAGGGGGGGCGCCTGTCAAAGGGAGTCTCCTGGAGTTTAGGCGACACCTCGGGGACTCCTGACGAGGACAGATCCTCGGTGGAAGGAAGCCTAGGATTCTCCAATCGGGAAGATGGTGAATATTCTCCGTCTGATTCTTGTGACCCCGCTTCTTTAGTGCCCTCCAGCAAGAGCAGGTAGGGTTTAAGCAGGTTGTTTTCCTCCTGAACAGCTACTCTACAAGTTCCTAAAGCAAAGCCTCTTGGGATATGTAGTATCTTTCACTCTCCAAGGAAGAGTAGTGTGACTTCAAAAAGTGGTTAAAGCAACAAGGATTTATTTCCCCTCCCGGGGCGGATTTTCAACAAGGAAATAAAGGTAACAAAACCAGACACCTCTGGCAAAAGGACAAAGTAAAGTTTCCAACATAAACAGCTTCCTTCAGCACAAAACACTTGCTTCTCAGCAATCAGAATGAAACAGCTCTGTTTTCCCAGCTCTGTACTTTTTATCTCAATACCTCTGTACTTCTCTGCAGAGCATACATTCAGCGCAGGGATACATTCAGCGCAGGGATAATACTTTATCAGATATTGTAAACGTACAGTCCATCATATCTTCAGAGACACTTTCAAAACCTGGCTCTATTTCCATTAAGTCCTCCTGAGAGGTAGGAAATATTTGTATCGTGGTTTCTTGGGCTACGCCCTTCCTCCCTGCTTTAAGCTTTGTATTATATTCTTGAATCATGTACTGCTTAAAACAGTCCTTTCCATTACAGTCATTATAATCAATGCCCCAACCTTCTGGGTAAGTAGAATCACCTTGATTATAAAATTCCCAGCCTTTGGGCTTACCTCTGTGCTTGGCTGCAAAGGGTTTTCTCTGGGCTTTGGACCCGGTAGTGGAATCTCCACCTACTGTGTGCAATGAATGTTGAAACTGCCTTCCTGGCTTTCTCTCCTCTTGGTAATCCCCAGGATATTGCAGACAGCCTGGCTTGCTTCTGCCGTATCCTTTTCTTGAATAAAGCTTTGTAAAAGGTTCTCCTTTTACCTTTGGACTTGGCTCTGGCCCTGAGCTTGTAACCTGGACTCTTCCCTGGTCCTCCTCCTGGGTTGTTAGCTGGCCTCTCACCGGAACCCTCGGCTGGCCTTGTAAGTAACCTTCCAGCTGAGCCTGTGCTGGAACTTTCTCTGGAACTCCTAATTGAGAACCCACTCCAGCTTCTAATGGATTTCTCCTTCCAGCTTCTACTGAACCTGTTCTTTTTCCCACTGAGGCCTCTTTTTGTATCTGCCCTTTAGGGTAGTGCCTGACTCCTCCCCCTAGCAGGTGCTCTGAATTAGCTCTTGAGTCCTGAGCTAAACGGTAGCAAGGGCGTGTTTCTTTCTCCTGTGCTCGGTTTCCCTGGTATACTCCAGCACTGCCTCAGATTCCTCCTCTTTGGCTCTTTCTACAGGGCTGGAGGAATCCACCATGTCACATTCTTCAATGACTACTCCTGAGGACTCGCACGAGATACGTCTTTTTCGGAAAGAAGAGTTACCTACATGGATAGAACAGGTGGTTGAAGCTGTGTGTCTCACTGACCCACCTGAACCGCAAGGTTCCCAGACACAGTCTCAGGCGGATCCTATTTTACCAGGCATTCGTAAGCCTTCCAAGGCCTTTCCCTTCCCAGCAGAACTGCAGCAAATGGTGTCACGAGAGTGGGACACCCCGGATACCTCTCTGCGTATGGTGCGCTGCCTCAGACAGCTCTATCTCTGGTTTCCAGCAGAAATGGAGTGATGGCTCTCATATCCGAAGGTGGATGCACTGGTCACTGGAGTGACCAAGCATACCACCATCCCAGTTGAGGGTGGTGCAGCGCTCCGGGACCAACAAGACCGTAAGGTTGAAAGTCTTCTAAAGACAGCTTTCACATCTTCCGCTCTTGCACTTCAGGCGACTGTTTGTGGGGGTCTAGCAGCCCGTGCCTTCCAGAAGATCCAACCGTGGGGCGCTTAGAATCTGTCACTGCCTTTTTGGCAGATTATTTCTATGATTTGTTGCGTCTCTCGGCTTGCTCAGTGGCAGCGGTAACTGTGGCAAGGAGATGGCTGTGGCTACGACAATGGGCAGCAGATGTCACTTCAAAGACGCGCCTCTCAAAACTCCTCTTTAAGGGGAGACTCCTATTCGGTGAAGATCTTGACAAATTGGTGAAGGATCTCGGGGAAGTTAAGCCGCAGCGTCTTCCAGAAGATAGGCCTAAGACCTCGTCGCGCCGGTCCTCCCAGTCTTATAATCTCAACTCTCAGCGTTTTTCTAGACCTCGCGACGCTCATAGATATCGGTCATATAAAAAGGCAGTGAGTCCTATTCAGGTATGGGGAAGTTCTCCAATACCGCGCGCTCTTCCCGTTGACAGGATGGGCAGCCCACTTGAGACCTTACCTCCAGTAGGAGGTCGCTTGTCACTCTTTTCTCGACAGTGGGCAGATATAACGTCAGATCAGTGGGTTCTCGACATCATATCGCGCGGATATTCCCTCGACGGCTGGCAGTCTATTCCCGACGCCTTCCTGCGCGCCCCAGCAGGGGCTCCCGGAAAAAGAAGGGCCATTCGAACCACCCTCTGCCGACTTTTCTGCTACATGCCATTCAACCAGTTCCAGCCTCAGAAAGAGGACTGGGCAGGTATTCCATCTATTTCGTGGTGCCCAAGAAGGACGGCTCATTTCGTTCTATTCTAGATCTCCAGGAAGTCAACCGCAACCTTTGAGTGCCTCACTTTTGGATGGAAACACTTCGCTCTGTCATCCAGGCGGTGCGCAAGGGAGAGTTCCTCGCGTCTCTCGATCTGGCAGAAGCATATTTCCACATTCCCATTCGGTACAAGCACCAACGTTTCCTACAGTTTGCTGTTCTCGGACAACATTTTCAGTGCCAGGCAATGCCATTTGGCTTAGCTTCCGCTCCGAGGACCATCTCCAAGGTAATGGTGGTGGTAGCGGCAGCTTTGCATAAACAGGGAATTTGAGTGCATCCTTACTTAGACGATTGGCTTATTTGGGCGGATTCTCTCCTGGAGGCCTGCAACACCATAGCCACGGTAGTCTCCTTCCTGGAAGGTTTAGGTTGGGTAATCAATCGCGTCAAGAGCTGCCTTCAGCCATCTCAGCAACTCAACTTTCTCGGGGCACGATTTGATACCTGCCAGGACCAAGTGTTCTTAACTCAGGAGTGCTTCCTCAAGCTATCGTCACAACTTCGGCGTTTCCTACTTCAGAACTCCCCAAGGGTTTGGGATTACCTGAAAATCCTGGGAACAATGGCGGCCACCATCGAGCTGGTACCCTGGGCAAGGGCACATATGAGCTGCCTACAGAAGGCGCTCCTCTCTCAATGGTCACCAGTATCCGAGGACTACAAGATCCGTCTCCCACTCCTGCCAGCGGTCAGATACAGCCTTCAATGGTGGCTGTCCCCGCACAATCTGCTCCAGGGAGTCCCCCTGGAGTCTCCACGATGGATATTGGTAACAACGGACGCCAGTCTTTCTGGTTGGGGAGCTCACTGCCGGACTCATACAGCGCAGGGAACTTGGTCACCGCACGAATCTCATTGGACTCTCAATCAACTAGAGGCTCAGGCAGTCCATCTCGCCTTGCAATGTTTCCTTCCCTTCCTGCGGGATCAAGCGGTTCAAGTCCTCTCCGACAATGCAACTATGGTGTCTTATCTCAACCGCCAAGGGGGCACAAAGTGTCCAGGAGTAGCAAAAGAAATGACTCTTCTTTTCCCGTGGGCACAGAAGCACTTGCAGGCCATTTTGGCACAAAACAAGCAACGTCAAAGCCGACTTTCTCAGCCGACACACTCTCGATCCCAGAGAATGGGAACTTGCTCCAAAAGCCTTTCTGGATATAGTGAGAAGATGGGGCTGGCCGGCGATAGACCTCATGGCTTCAGCAGCGAATGCCAAAGTGCCAGCATTTTTCAGTCACTGGCGGGAACACGGGTCACAAGAAATAGATGCATTAGCACAACCATGGCCAAGCCACGTTCTCCTATATGTGTTCCCTCCGTGTGCCATGATTGGGAAGGTTCTCCATCAGGTCATGGAACACCAGGGACCGGTGATACTGGTGGCTCCCAATTGGCCTTGAAGACCCTGGTATGCAGATCTCGTGCGATTGTCTCGAGAAGTTCCTGTTTAGTTAGCAGCTCCTTCGAGCCTTCTTCAGCAAGGTCCCATCTCCATGGAAAACCCTGCTCCTTACTCGCTTACAGCTTGGCTCTTGAATACCGCAAGTTGATCCTCAAGGGGAACTTGGGCAGAGTTGTCGCTACTCTTCTCAATGCCCGTCATTCATCAACTTCACTGGCATACGCTCGAGTATGGCATGCATTTGAGTTGTGGTGTTCGCAGCGTAAGATCTCCCCATGGCGCATTAACATCCCAGAAATCCTCGCCTTTCCACAGGAGGGCCTGGACAAAGGGTTAGCTTTCGGAACTCTTCGGGTACACGTGTCGGCCCTAACTTGCTTCCGTGGGCCGGTGCATGGATGCTCGCTGGTGTCGCATTCAGACGTAGACCGATTTCTCAAGGGAATCAAAGTGCTCCGCCCGCCAGTACATCCAGTTGTTCCTCCATGGGATCTCGCCCTAGTTCTGAAGGCGCTTATGGGGCCACTCTTTGAACCCCTCAAAGAGGCCACGCTTCGGAACCTAACACTTAAAATGGTATTCTTGGTAGCAATAACCTCAGCTCGTCGAATCTCTGAATTGCAAGCTCTCTCATGTCGGGATCCCTACCTTTCTTTCTCTGCAGAGGGCGTATCTCTTCGAGCGGTTCCCTCATTCTTGCTTAAGGTCCTTACACCTTTTCATCTCAATCAACCTGAATTGCTGCCTGCCTTTTCGAAACAGCAATGTTCTGGGCAAAATAAGAAACTTCGGGCGGTGGATCTCAAAAGAATCCTTTGTCGGTATCTGAAAGTGACTAATCCCTTTCGTAAGTCCAACCATCTATTTGTGCTCTTTCTGGGGCCTTGCAAGTGGCTTGCGGCCTCTAAGTGCACTATTGCTAGATGGATCCGTCGAGCGATTGAGGCGGCATATATTGGTCGTGGAAAACCGGTGCCTATGGGTATACGGGAGCTCTCCACTCGAGCACAGGCCACTACCTGGGCCGAACCTTCTCTAGTCGCTCCTCTTGATATCTGTCATGCGGCAACCTGGTCTTCTTTGTCGACGTTCGTTCGTCATTATCAGCTAGACATCCAGGTGCGAGGGGACAGTCAGTTTGGAGCTGGGGTGCTTTCGGCGGCTCTTTCTGCCCACCCTACAGGTCGTTAGCTTGGGTACTTCCGCTTGTCTGGACTGGTCTAGCAGGATGAATATGGAAGGAGAAATTTCACTTACCGTTAATTTCCTTTCCTGGAATCCTGCTAGACCAGTCCAGAACCCACCCGGTTGTCAGTTGTGGTGCTACTGGTGCAGTGGAGCCGAAGCTCATCCTTACGGACATCCTAAAGAAAGTTAATACCAGTTGAATGTCCCAGAGTCCCCTGTTGGGGCATTTATTTGTTTATATATATAGTTGTCATAACCTGCTTACGGGTTCATATTTGGCCTTGCTAGCCACGTTTGATGGTAACATTTGTTTTTTGCTAGGCAGAGTATACTGAGGAGGACCCCTAGGGGTATGCCTGTACCTGCCAGAGCTCAACCAATCAGAGCTCTGGAAGTTTTTCTGTCTCCAACATCTGCTGTCAGGGGAACACAACCCGCTTGTCTGGACTGGTCTAGCAGGATTCCAGGAAAGGAAATTAACGGTAAGTGAAATTTCTCCTTTCATCTCCTCCCCCAAGTGTCCAGCATCATTCCTTCCCTACCTCTTCCCCCCTTCCGTTTCCTCTGCTATCTCTGCTGCTGTCCTACCTCCACCAGAGCATATTCAGCAAAGGTAACAGCAGCATAATGGCAGGCCTTGGAGCACTGTGTGCCTCATTTCTGCGAGGTCTTGCCTCTTCCCACGCAAACTTTCTGCCAGAGGGTGTGGGACATGGCAGACCTTGCATGCACGCAGTGCCCAAAGGTCTGCCCTCATGCTGCTCTTATTTGTTTTGAGGCAGATTCGATGTGCACATCCGTCCCACGGGCACATCTAAATTTAAAACGGGCCCCATTTGATTCTATTTCCACATGCCCACGAGTCCAGAATCGGGGAGGAAAACGTCTCCAGTGCAGCACAGGCAAAGTATTATTCAGCTGGACGGTGCACACATCCGGCAAGCTGCCTGCGCACGGGTGCAGGCACGAGCCATGCAATATAATGCAGAATCTCATCCTCCGTCAATATTATGGAAAACGGGTAAACGTTTTGGACGTTCCTGCACCCATTGTATTCTAAAAGGTTGCATGGTTTGAATCCTGTATGTCTCTGCGATGTACCTGCAGATGCCACGCCTCCTCAATAAAATCGTGCATCTACTATGCTGCCCTTCACACTGACAGTAGTTTGCTGATGCACACTAAACAGAAATACCAATGAGAAATGACTGCTGCTACAGCCTAGACTATGCCAGTCCTCTGCATGCCCTGAAAAGTGCTAGGTAATCCCAGCGTACTCTAATGTGGTATAAGAGAGTGTAAGTATGAACATGTATGTCAGGATATGTTGTTGTTGTTAAGTGCCGTCAAGTTGGTGTTGACTCATGGCGACCCTCTGGATAGTTGTCCTAGAAAAACTGTAAATATATTATTTATACAAGATGTTAATAAAATCTCTGTTCATTGTATATAATTTTATAACATATATGTACATAGTTTCACTAAGTTGAATCCCAGTTGAATTTTCCTGTTTCATGTAAACCTGTTGCTTGCTGTGAGTATTCTTGTTCATTGTAAACCGCGCTGATGAAAAATAGCGCGGTATAGAAAAGCTATAAATAAAATAAAAATAAATAAATAAATTGTGTTCGATCTTCAGTCAGGCGGCTCATTGTTGACAGACTGGCACCCATAGCTGCTGTTATTGTATCGAGCCATCTCATTGGTGGCCTTTCTCTTTTGTGTTGACCTTCTACTAATGATCTCTCTCTTTGCATGATGTGTCCAAAGTATGAAAGTCGAAGTCTTGTCATCTGAGCTTCTAAAGAAAGCTTAGGTTTGATCTCCTCTAGTACTGACTGGTTTGTTCTTCGGGCAGTCCATGGTATACAGTATTCGTTGCCAGCACCATAATTAGGTTACTTTCTTTTTGGTGCTTTAGTAGAACTTTCCTTGAGCACAGTAGGTTGCTGAACTCCAGTAACCTCCTCAGCTTTGGGAACTGCTAACACCTAATCAGGAGTTAGTGGGCCTGATTACCTGAGAGCAGCTGAGGCCTGCATAAAAGGCTCCAGTGTCCTGCCCTGTTGAGGCTTTCCTAACAGGGGCTCTACAGATCAACCAACAGTAAGGATTTGAGGGTTTATTTTATTATATTAAATTGCTAGCTCTCTGACTGGGAGCTCTTAAAAGGGTTTTTTGTATATTTTTAAAGCAAGGTTACTTTCTTTTAGGTGCTTTAGTGGAACTTTCCTTGAGCACAGTAGGTTGCTGAACTCTAGTAACCTCCTCAGCTTTGGGAACTGCTAACACCTAAACAGGTGTTAGTTCCCTCCCTACCCACCCTGACTCTCACCCACCCCTAGTGAGCAGTCTTGCTTTATAGGGCAACTCTCCATTTAACAAATCACAGAGAATTGGACCAGCACATTTTGAATATAAGTAAAGAGATTTAACTGCTTTTTCTCTGAAAGGACAGCTGGGAAACCGGCTGGTACTTGGTAGATCTCTCTCTTTTGCTTTAACAGATACCTAAGCTCCACGAACAGAACAATGGCTGGGAAAAATTGTATCGCTAAAGCTGTTGCCCCCATTACAGCTTCTGCCTCGGTCCAGACAGGTCCTAATGCCAGTTGAAGGACCGGTTCCATGTGCAGGGTGCCTGCATGCTGAAGCTCTGAGGAAACAAGTGGAGGAACTCGGAGAGGAAGTGGCAAGGCTGAGGAGCATTCAAGGCAGTGAGAAGTACATTGATGAGATGCTTCTTGCAGCAACCAAGCTCTCCAGCAGAGGAGAAAATGGGTGCCAACAGAATGTCAATGGTTGGACACAAGTCACCAGGGCCTGCAAAATCACCAATCCAACTTCTCCAGCCCTTGAATTGAAGAACCATTATGCAGCCCTGGAAGTGGAGGAGTTGAAAGCATCCCTGGAAAGGGAAGAACAAGAGCTCAAGTACCCCAAAGTTGCAGAAACAGTGACCAGAAGGAAATGAAGGGTAGTGGTGGTTGGAGACTCTCTTCTGAGGGGTACTGAGGCATCCATCTGCTGACCAGAGGTATGCTGTCTGCCTGCCAAAATCCAAGATGTTACGGAAAGTTTGCCGAGACTAATCAAGCCCACTGACTATTACCCAATGTTGCTAATCCATGCTGGAACAAATGATACTGCCAGGTATACCTTGGAACGTATCAAAAGTGACTTCATGGCTCTGGGACAAAGGGTGAAGCAGTTAGGTGCACAGGTGGTGTTCTCTTCAATCCTCCCTGTTGAGGGTAAAGGCCAAGGCAGAGAGGCTCGCATCCTGGAGATGAATGCATGGCTGCGTGGATGGTGTCATCGAGAGCGTTTTGGTTTCCTAGACCATGGGATGCTGTTCCAAGGGTTGCAGAGCAGAGATGGCATCCATCTGTCCAAGAAAGGTCAACGCGTCTTCGGTAGTAGACTGGCTAATCTACTGAAGAGGGCTTTGAACTAGATTCCTTGGGGATGGGTGAAGAAAGCCCCCAGGTAGGTGAAAGCCCCCAGGTAGGTGATACATTAAATACCTTTATGGAAATGGGTAACAGAGGTAACATATGGAGAGCAGTGTGTATAAATGCCCGTAGCATGGGAAATAAGATCCCTGATGTTGAAGCTTTGGTGGGAGTGGCTGACTTGGATTTAGTGGCAGTTACAGAAACATGGTTCACAAAAACCATGATTGGGATGTAACTATACCTGGCTATACTTTATTCAGAAAGGACAGGGTAGGAAGAAGGGGAGGAGGAGTGGCATTATATGTAAAAACTACTATTAAAGCTTTGGAATTACAGAGCTTAAAAGGGAGAGAGGAGGCATTCTGGGTTAAACTAGAAAGAGGGAAAGAAAAATCTATTTGCATTGGTGTGATATACAGACCTCCCTCACAAGAGGAAGAGGTGGACAGAGAGTTAATTGAAGACATACACAGCATTGCTAGGAAAGGGGAAGTGCTACTGATAGGAGATTTCAGTATGCCAGATGTTGATTGGCACATTCCTGCTGCAGTATCACCTAGAAGTAAGGAGATCCTGGATTCTCTACAGGGAGAACTATTCAGGCAATTGGTAACAGACCCCACATGGGAAGGGGCCATACTGGACTTGGTGCTTACCAATGGTGAAAGTGTTTCTGATGTTGTAGTGGGAGATCATTTCGCATCCAGTGATCACCAGATGGTGTGGTTCAGTATTAGGACTAGGGCTGTTAGAATCCATTCAAAGGTGAGGATCTTAGACTTTAGGAAGACTAACTTTGCGAAGATGGGCCAATACCTCAGGGAGTCATTAGTGGGATGGGAACAGCTGGGGGATGTAGAAAAACAGTGGGCAAAACTGAAAGGGGATAGTTTAAGGGCAACCAACCTTTTTGTTAAAATGGTAAATAAAGGTAAAAGGAAAAGGAGACCGCTATGGTTTCGAAAGAAGTAGCTGAAAAAGTGAAGAAAAAGAGGGAGGCCTTCATGAAATACAAGAGATCACAGAGAGAGGAAGACAGGCATCTGTATTTGGAAAAACTTAGAGAAGCTAGCAAAGTAGTCAAGAAGGCAAAGATTCAAAAGGAGGAGGAAATAGCCAATGCAATAAAATGGGGGGATAAGACATTTTTCAGATATATTAGTGAGAAGAGGAAGGGCAAAAGTGGTATTGTCAGACTCAAGGGTGCAGGGGAGGAATATGTAGAAGCTGATAAGGATAAAGCGGAATTGCTTAACAAATATTTTTGTTCTGTGTTCACAGATGAAGAACCAAGAGCAGGACCTCAGAAAACACCCACAAATAGGAACAGAAGCGAGGGGCATCCTGAACAATTTTCAGAAGACTGTGTTCATGAGAAGCTAGCTCAACTTAAAGTAGACAAAGCGATGGGACCGGATGGGATACACCCTAGAATACTGAGGGAACTTGGGGACGTTCTAGCAGCTCCACTGACTGACCTTTTCAATGCCTCGTTGGAGTCAGGAGTGGTGCCAAAGGACTGGAGAGAGGCTCATGTGGTGCCTTTACACAAAAGCGGAAGTAAGGATGTCGTTGAAAACTACAGGCCGGTTAGTTTAACTTCGGTGGTGAGTAAATTATTGGAAACGCTGCTGAAAGAGAAAATAGTGAGGTTTCTGGAGTCCAGTGGATTACAGGATCCGAGGCAGCATAGATTCACCAGAGGCAGGTCTTGTCAGACAAATCTGATTGATTTCTTTGACTGGGTGACCAGGGAGTTGGACCGAGGGAGAGCCCTAGATGTGGTGTATTTAGATTTCAGTAAAGCCTTTGACACTGTTCCTCACAGGCGACTTATAAACAAACTGAGCACCCTAGGGATGGACCCTAAAGTTACTGCATGGGTTAGAAATTGGTTGGGTGGGAGGCGACAGAGTACAAGTAAATGGAGCTCACTCTGAGGAGAAGGATGTTACCAGTGGTGTGCCCCAGGGATCTGTCCTTGGTTCGATTCTTTTTAACATCTTTGTTAGTGATATAGCGGAAGGGCTGTCGGGTAAGGTTTGCCTCTTTGCGGATGATACCAAAATCTGCAATAGAGCAGACACCCAGGAAGGTCCAGATAACATGAGGAGGGATCTAGCTAAGTTTGAAGAATGGTCTAGAATTTGGCAGCTGGGATTTAATGTTAAAAAATGTAAGGTCATGCATTTGGTCTGCAGCAATCCAAGGGAGCAATATAGTATAGGGGGTGAAGTACTTTTGTCCACTAAAGAAGAGCAGGACCTAGGCGTGGTTGTGTCTGATGATCTTAAAGTAGCTAAACAGGTAGAAAAGGCGACGGCAAAAGCTAAAAGGATGCTTGGGTGCATACGGAGAGGAATGGCTAGCAGAAAAAAGGAGGTGATAATGCCTCTGTATAAGTCTTTGGTGCGATGACCTAATTTGGAGTATAGTGTGCAATTCTGGAGACCGCACCTTCAAAAGGATGTGAACAGGATGGAGTCGGTGCAGAGGGTGGCTACTAAAATGATTAGTGGTCTTCATTATAAAGCATATGAGGACAGACTGAAGGATCTTAATATGTACACCTTAGAGGAAAGGCGGGATAGAAGTGATATGATTGAGATGTTTAAATACCTCCGTGGCGGTAGGATCCAAGATGGCGGAGGAGTAAGACGCCGAACTTGGGTGCTTGAACCGCTCCTGCATTTTGCCTTCTGATGGGCAAGAAAAGGAAACAACGGTCTCCAAAACCCCCTAAGGCTTCGACCCCGTCAGATAGGCTGGTGCAGTCTTCGATTGCGGTGTTTTGCACTCCTTCGGCGAGCATGGCTTCGGCGGGTCCTCTGAATGAGTCAGGGGACCTGAGCGAGGGGGTGGAATTAAGCCCCGTACAAGCGCCGCCGGTTCAGCCTGGAAGCCGCCTGCGGGGGGGGCAGCTTGGTGATTTACCTCTATTGCAGGAGGTCATCTCAGCTTCCGGGGGTTCCCCTGCGAGGAGTGAGCCGATGGTGTCAGCTACTGCAGTGGCTTCGGGGGGTCGGGTAGACTCTCCCCCCTCCAGCGGCAAGGGTGAACAGAAACAGCTTTCTCCCGATGCGTCTGGCTTATCGGCTACATGGCTGCCGGGTAGAGTGGAGAAACCGGCGCGAGTAACGTTGGACAGCTTATGGGAAGCTATCTCCGACCTGCAGCAATCCCTACTACCAATTCTCAGTTCTTTTTCTCAAGAATTTTCTGTTCTTAAAACTCAGTGTTCCGTTACAGAGTCAGAGGTAAAGATTCATTCAGCAAGACTTTTGTCGTTGGAAGCTAAGGTGGAGAACCAGGAGAGCCTTAGTGCTGTTAATGAGCAGGATCGATTGATTCAAGCCAGGAAGATTGAATATTTGGACAATCAATTACGTAGGAATAATCTTAGGTTTTTGAACTTTCCTCGCTCTCCTTTGATAGCACCTATGGACCTGGTTCGTAAGTTCTTTGTGGAAATTCTTCAACTCCCAGCTGACTCGTTGCCACCAGTGGTGAGGGTTCAATATGTATCAATTTCTTCATCAGAGTCTGGGCCCAGCGGATGCCGGTCGCGGACTCTGGATCACCGCAGATGGACTTATCAGAATTTCTTGAAAGCTCACTGGAGGTGGTGACTAGCAGGGCGACATTATTGGTTAATTTTGCTTTTGAGTCTGATAGGAATTCTGTACTTCGTATATTTTTTCGTAGGATTTCTGCCTCTCAGTTTATGGGTTCAAAAATATTAATTTTTCCTGATTTGGCTAGGGACACGCAGAAAAGGCGGAAGTTCTTTCTGGCTTTACGCCAGAGAACGGAAGCCTTGGGTGCGCAGTTTAAGCTAAGATATCCTTGTAAATGTGTGGTTAATTTTCAAACTAAACAGTATATTTTCTTTGAATCCAAACAACTGTTGCAATTTCTTAGTAGTAGGGAAGAGAGCGGGGGTGGTGTGACTCCCGTACCGGCTGCCATGTAAAGTTTTCAATTGCTCCTATGATTTCTGTATTAGTGGTATTGGTTATTCCAATTTCTTAGCTATTTCTTGTTTCTTGGATCCATATTGGGGGGCAACGTATTGTGGTCTATTCCAGTTATGATTATTTTTCTCTTCTTATATAGGTGTGTTGTTTGTTTTATGTTTGTATTTCGGATTCTCATTCAGATGTGTATGCTCTGGATTGTATTGGAAAACTTGATAAATAAAAAATTAAAAAAAAAAAAATACCTCCGTGGCATAAATGTTCAGGGAGAGAGCCTCTTTTTTGAAAGCAAGTTCTGCTACGAGGGGACATGGGTTGAGGGTGAAGGGAGATAGATTCAGGAGTGATATGCGGAAATATTTCTTTACGGAAAGAGTAGTGGATCCATGGAATAGTCTCCCAGTGGAGGTGGTAGAGATGAGGACAGTAACTGAATTCAAAAAAGCATGGGACAAACACAGAGGATCTCTAAAGGTAAAAAGGGGACTGTTGTAGTTGTTGATCTGGAAGGACAGACTAGATAGGCCATGTGGTCTATGTTTAATTCAAAGACATTAATTTTCTTCCTGTCAGTCTTTTTCACTGTTCAACTTTCACATCCATATGATGCTATTGAAAATGCCATGTCTTGAATAAGTCAAATCTTTGTATGGAGAGAGACATCTCTGCTCTTGAGAATCTTGTCTAGGTACTTTATAGCCATTCTGCCAAGAGCAATACGTCATCGGATTTCTTGACTGCTTGTTTCTTCTTTATTGATAGTTGATCCAAGTAGGTTAAAGTTGTGAACTATTTCAATTTCTTCTCCATCAACGATGAAGTTATTCATTTTGCCAGTTGTCAGGATCTTTGTCTTCTTAACATTAAGGTTCAGACCCATTTTAAGACTATATTCCTTGTTCTTGAGAAGCAAATGTTTCAAATCATTTTCACTTTCAGCCAGTAATGTGGTATCATCAGCATAGCGAAGGATGTTGATGAGTCTTCCACCAATCTTCACACCTCAGTTGTCTTCATACAGTCCTGCTTCTCTGATGATTTGTTCTGCATATAAATTAAAGAGGTAGGGGGAAAGTATGCAGCCTTGTCGTATACCTTTGCTGATTTTAAACCATTCTGTTTCTCCTAGTTCCGTTTGAACTGTTACTTCTTGATCCGTGTAAAGGTTGTGCAAGAGAACGATCAGGTGTTCTGGTGTACCCATGCTTCTTAATGTGGCCCAGAGTTTTTCATGGTTTACACGGTCAAAAGCCTTGCTGTAGTCAATAAAACACATATAGATATCCTTTTGGCATCCTTTTGTCTTTTCAAGGATCCATCTCACATCCGTGATAATGTCTCTCATTCCTCTCCCTTTCCTGAACCCTTTTTGTACTTCAGGCAGTTCTTATTCCAGGTGTGGCTGTAGTGTTTGCTGAATGATCTTGAGTAAAATCTTGCTGGCATGTGGGATCAGAGGGATTGTGCGATAATTTCCACAGTCAGTCGGGTCACATTTCTTCAGTATTGGTATAAACACAGATCTTTTCCAGACAGTTGGCCATGAATTTGTCTTCCAAATTTCCTGGCAGAGCCTTGTAAGTATGGTAACAGCTTCATCTTATTGCTGTGTAACTCAATGGGAATGCCATCAATGCCCAGTGCTTTGTTCTTGATAAGGTTTTCAATGCTGCTTCAACTTCTTCTTTCATCACCAATGGTTCCTGATCATAAGGTATAGATTGAAATGGCTGTTGGTCCACTTGATCTTTATATCTTGATCTGTATATTCTTTCCACCTTTTCTTGATCTTCTCAGTATCGTTCAACATGGATCCTTGAGTGTCTTCTAGCATTCCAGTTTGAGGATGGAATTTTTTCTTTAACTCTCATAGCTTTAGAAAAGCTGATCTTGTTCTTCCTTTAATAGCTTCAGATTCTATTTGTTTGCATCCATCATTGTAGTACTTCTTGTCTTGTCTTGCTGCACGTTGGAAATCTCAGCTGAGTTCTGCGATTGCCTCTCTTTCTCCTGGCTTTAGCTTCTCTGTGTTTCTGGAGAATTTTCAGAGTTTCCTCAGTCATCCATTTTGGCCTTTTTTGCTTTTTCACCTTATGTAGAGACTTATTGCTTTCTTCCAATACAACCTTCTTGATGTCATCCCATAACTCTTCTGGAACTCTGTCATTTGTATCTAAAGCAACAAATCGATTTCTCAGGCAGTCTTTACATTCCAGCGGTATAGTCTCAAGGTCATATTTTGCTACATTCATGAATGGCTTGTTCTTTTTCAACTTTAGCTTGAGTTTGCATACTAGTAGTTGGCGATCTGTACCACAGTCAGCTCCAGGTTTTGTCTTTGTTGATGTTATTGAGCTTTTCCATCGTTGTCTTCCACAAATGTAGTCAATTTGATTTCTGTACAATCCATTGGGTGACGTCCACATGTACAGTCTGCGCTTGTTTCGTGTTTGAGATGAATAGATCATTGGTCTTGCAGAATTCTATCAGTCTTTCTCCAGCTTCGTTTCTGTTGCCAAGTCCATATTTTCCAACCACTTTGCCTTCTTCTTTGTTGCCAACTTTTGCGTTCCAGTCACCCATGACTATCAGGATATCCTGTTTGCATCACTCCTCCCAGATCAGCCCCCCAAGGCCAATCATCCCCAGCGCTCTTCTTCAAATTCTCTGTGCCCCTTGGCATGCCCACGCTGGCAGGCCCGCGTCTGAGGGCCTAGCCAGAGGGCCCTTTGACATGGTCCTTAGGCGTAGTCCAGAGGCACCGTAATTATGACAGAGGCAACCAGGACTCAAGTGGTGTGCCTGTATCCCTCAGGAAGGAATTGCCAGGCTGGAAAGTGCCTGAAACAGGAAAGAGAAATCTTTTGAAGGAGCCTGCATCCAGCTAGTGGGCAGACAGGGCTGAAGGAGAGTGCCTCGACCCCACAGCAAAAGGACACTGGGCTCAAAGTTCCCTGGGACAAAGGATAGGAATATGACAGAGGGCCTATATCCTGCAGATACAAAAAGAAAATAACAGAGGAACCAGAAAGGAGGAGGCAATAAAAAGCTGGCCAGTCACTGAAGTCAGTAAAGAGAAAAGTTGAGAGAAGCCTACAGTGTTTTGAGAGATCTTGTTTTTGAGTTCTACCCCGATCTGCACCACAAGACCTATCAGGTGCCCCTCTCCAACTTCAAATTCGCAGACGCCCCGAGGCACGAAGAGGAAGTCGCCGCCGCCATCACCCTCACACCGGGGACACTGAGAGGCATCAGGAAGTAGAGTGGGAAGGATCGCTCCTCCCCGATCTGCACCACCAGACTTATCAGGTGCCCCTCTCCAACTTCAAATTCACAGACGCTCCGAGGCGTGGCCCTTAGGAGTGTTCCTAAAGCATCCTGAAGAAAGGTAGTTCATTACTCTACATGGCTTAATGCACACTATTGGTTTAATGTCCTAAATATCCTCTGCCTATTACTTGCACTGATGTAATCCATGACCATGTTAGCCAATCTAAGCACTACTATTGAAATCTCTGCCACTATACTATAGCTTTGTCTATGAGTTTATACCTATAAAGGTCGAACTACTCGCGTTTATCCTTACTTGTATATGATATTGTTAAGATACAACCTTCCCAGCTCATAGATATCTTAAACTGCTACTACACTGTTCGCTCCCCATAACGAATTGCTAGCCTAGTATCAAAATGTATGACCTGCTTACCCACAGTGTTGTGATTTTCTGCCTGGCACTATCCTTCATACCTTCTGAAACATTGTCCTACCATCATGGACTAATTTCCATGATCCATGGCCGCGGCCGTAATAATCAAGAAAATGTCTTTAACTCGATGAGACCACCACAGCAGCCAAGGAACAACTACCTCATTCATATCTTATGCCATCCCTCTGGAAAAACTCTTACAAGGAATTCTACAGAAGATAAATCCCTGAAATGTATGTTGATAAACGCAAGATCGATCTGGAATAAATGTCCTATTATTAGCGATTATGTGGATAATCATAAACTTGACATAATCCTCATTACAGAATCGTGGCTTAAAGACACAGATGCAGTTACCTCCAATCAACTAAAGCTCCCAAACTATGACCTATACAACTGCCCAAGACCCAACAGAAGAGGAGGAGGTACCTTAATATTAGCTAGATCTAACCTGCAATTTAAATTCATGAACTCCCACAACACATCTAACCTCGACTCTATCATTATTTCAAATAAGTATTTGTCAATAGCGCTGATCTATCGGGCTCCATCCAACTCTATGGATGACCTCTCCATACCCCTTGATGTTGCCTGTAATCACTCTTCAAACTCATTACCACTCTGGATCATGGGAGACTTCAATCTCCTGGCTTTATCAAGCAAAACTCTACCGCCTTTCTGGACGCAATGGCTGCGCTTAAATATGAGCAACAAATACATGCTCTTACACACTCAAGAGGTAATACCTTGGATCTAATCTTTGCGCTTTCTCTCCTATATGAGCCTAATTTCTCCATCCAGCCTCAAATCCTGCCAGTCCCTGGTCATATCACAATGCCATTATATTCCAAATTCCTACTTCTCACCCAGACTCTCATACAAAGACTACCTCACCACCACAACGTCGCTTCAAACCATTCAGCAAAGATGCATTTCTAGATGAAACCTTGCCTCAATTTGAATCCCCCCCATCGGATCTACATGATTGTTTAAACTCCTGGAATTCAACCCTGAGCCAGGCAGCTCTACTCCCCATAACCAAGGAGTCTAGTATATCAAAGAGGCCACACTCATCTATCTGGTTTACATCAGACTTAAGAAATTCCCTACTCAAACTCAGGAAACCCGAACATCATTAGCATAAATCAAGACATCCTCATGACAGAGATAACTACATGAATGCTTTACAGGTCCACCAAGCTGCTGTAATGGAAAGGAAAAAGGAATACCACTCCAAAATCCTGATGAGATCTCTCAACAGGCCTTGTCAACTCTTTCAACTAATCCAATCTCTTACTAAGGATACTGTTGCCCACCGAACAGATAACCTGCCTAACCCTCAAGAGTTTGCTGAATACTTTAACAATAAAAACAAGATGATCACCATTCCTCCAATGGAGCCCAGCATAGACATCCCTTCACCAAATAAAGAAAATATACCTACACTGTCTGAGCTCTACCCTTACAGCAGTAATCAAATCAAAAATATAATAAAAGGACTTAATACCACCACCACCTCACCTACTGATCCATGTCCAAACCACTGGATCAAATCCACTTGTGCTAAACTTACTCCTTACATATCCAAAATCGTTCAACTCTCCTTCACCAAGAGTTCAGTGCCAACACAACTGAAAACAGCCACCATAAAAACACTCCTAAAAAACCCAAAATTAGATCCTAGTGATTTAAGCTCCTACTGCCCAATCTCGAGTCTTCCCTTCCTAACCAAAGTAATTGAAAAAATAGCACTTCAACAAATCCAAGACCACATAAACTCTTATTCTCCTCTCGAGCCTCAGCAGCATGGCTTCCATCAACATCATGGAGTTGAGACTTTACTTATCTCCCTCTTTGATAACCTGATTAAAGGCATGAGCAATTCAAAACAAGGCTTCATCCTTATCTTCTTAGATATTGCCTCAGCCTTTGACACAGTAGCACACAGTCTCCTGCTTACTCAGCTGCAACTCAAAGGCATTCAAAGTTCAGCCCTAGAGTGGTGCCATTCCTATCTTTCTGACAGACAACAACAAGTACGCATTGGTACTGTCACCCGTCCGTGCTGTGTACCTGTTGGTTGGGCAGGGCACTGCACTGGGGCTTCAGTGTAACTGGCCTTCTGGTAGTTGTAGTTGTGCTGCCAGTTAAAAATCAGTCGTGGAACGATGGTAAGGTTAATGAGGGCTTTATTTCCCCTTCCAAAAGGACTTCTTATCGTGGTACAAACAAAAGGAAAACATAACCCTTCCTGGGCATATAACAAAAGGAAAAATGTAACAAAAATAGCTTCTTCTCAGCAGTAAAACAAATGTATCTCAAAACAGTCTTTCACAAGCAGATACAAGCCTTCCTTTACAATGTCAGGCTTCAACAGCTCTTAATTCCCTTTTTTACCTTAAAGAGGATATGCTGTCTGCTATAGAAATTGTACAATCCATATACTCCGTGCTTGTCTCAGCTTCAGACGGCTCACATTGCATTGCTTCCTCACAAGCACTTAATATCTCTTTCCTCTCAGCATGTGGGACCTCTTCAAACAGTCTCTCTCTATTCTGACGTACTTCTCTTTCTCTCTCTGTGAGAGTAGACTGACTGCTATTACCACATTCACTGAACTTCTTTGGGTAAGAGCCTTTCCCCTGCTGGTGGTTGTTAGGTAAACTATAATATTCTCCTGCACTTCTATTAGAGGAAGTTGGCTTACCACTTGCCTCTGCCTGGCTCAGGATTCTGTGTATGGCTGGAGTTTGAAACGGCAGTTTTACTGAGACTCTGCTCCTTACATTCCTTCCAGAGATATTAGCTTCTTCAGGTAAAAAGCATTTAACCTTTTCATGCCTGTTATAAGGGTAGTGAAACTTCTCTGTTTCCCTTAAGCTGGCTTCATAAGACTTCTGTGTTTCAGGGAACTGCTTCCTATAGCCAAGCCCTGTGCTTCCCTTTTCAGGATAAAAATAAAACTCTTCAGCTTTTACCTTTCTCCTCCCAGCTCCATTCCAACCTGGGCTGTTTCCAACATTCTCTGGGTTCCTCTGATAACTGAGGCTTCCTCTCCTGGCTTTTCTACCTCCTCTGTAGCTATTTCCACAATTGCCGTTATCCTCCCTTTCACTCTCTGAGTCCAGCTGTCTTGGCTTCTCACTCAAGCACTCCTGGTAATCATTCAAACTTCCATTCAGGCTTCCGTAGTGATTGTCAGACACGCTTTCTCCACAGCTCTCTCTCCAGCTCTTGCAGCCCTTGCAGCTCTCTCTGCTCTTGCCGCTCCTCCTGTAGCTCTGCCTGCAGTTCCTGTAGCTCTCCCTAACTGTTTGTGAGCTGTGCTTATCTAGGTATCTCCGAGCAGCACCTCCCCCCAGCTGACTTGCATCAGGTGATAACCTCCTAGCTTCCCTGCTGGCTGGGTGTGTCTCTCTGGCTCGTGAGCTCATTTGTTTTCGTTGCTCATAGCAACTTCCTGACATGTGCTTTCTACAAACGTCAGTGTCAGCCTGATCTGCTACTTTTCTGTCTATCTTCTTAGGCTCTGGTGAATCTGCTCTGTGACAGTACACAATCATCAACAACATTTCATCAATCCCAAGGAGTACTTCAAGGATCGTCACTTTCGGCCCTACTATTCAATATATATATGCAACCTCTTTGTAAGGTTATTCAATCCTTAAGTATATTCTACCATATTTACACAGATGATGTGTGCCTTTATGCACCATTCTCACTAGATAATCCCAACTTCACCCCAATCATAGACTGCTTTAATGCAGTATCTTCATAGTTAGACAAAAACAACCTGAAAGTAAACTACAAAAAAACAGAAGTATTCATCACTAAGGATACGACTTTCATTCCACCATCCCACCTACAAGTGAAGAATGCTAACCTGAAGTCAAATCAAGAGGTTAGATATCTTGGTGTCACCCTGGACAAACATCTAAATATGGAAACCCACATAAGAAACATCACAAAGTCTGTATACCTCAAAATAAGATCACTCCGCCAGCTCCGACCCCTACTGGAACCTACCGACTTCTGCACTATATTCCAAGCCCTAGTCACTCCACTCTTTGATTATGCTAATATAATACTTCATGGCCTACCAGCATAAGCACTCCACCCTCTACAAATGGTATTAAATACTGCTGCCAGAACAATCTATGGAGCATCCAGATATGATCATGTTTAACTTATTCTAATCCACCTACATTGGTTACCAATTAATAACCGACTTAAATACAAAGCCCTCTTACTCTCATTCAAAATCCTTCATCAGATCTCAGCTGCATCACTGGAAAACCTTCTACAATGGACACCTGAAAACAGATCTAGGAGATCAAATTTGACAAATACACTTATCATTCCTACTATGTTGAGAAAAAGCTCGCAATTTACCAGAAATAGAGCATTCTCATATTTTGCACCATTGCTCTGGAACTCTCTCCCTCCTCACATCCGCCTCATCACCGATCTGGCAACCTTTCACAAAGCAATTAAGACACATCTCTTCCAGATTGCATTTAACCATGTTCCGTATATACTCATGCCCCCTTACTATTGCATACTCTCAACCTACATTCGACCATACTATCAGCCTGTAAATAGTTACTCACCCAGGTCCCATGTTACTTGTAAACTGTTGGAAACATTCTATTGTTAGATAATCTAGTTAAGTTATTAATTTATTATTATGTACCTGTTATATGTAATGTTATACCTGTTCATTGTATTATGTTAACATGTAAACCGCGCTGATTGTAAAAGTGCAGTATATAAGCATAAATAAATAAATGTTCTGTCATTTTTAGCTTGTACTTGTTCATAGAGCTCAGAAACGTCTTCCTCTTCTGCAGCTGTTATTGAGGCATATACCTGAATTATAGTTGTGTTGATGGGCTTTCCTCGTAGACGAATAGAAATTAAGCATTCACTAACTGCATTGTATTTCATTACAGTTCTTGCAAGTTTCTTCTAACTATAAATGCAACACCATTTCTTCTTTGTCTTTAATTTCCAGCATAGTAAACCATATGATCATGAGATGCAAAGTGCCCAAAGCCAGTCCATTTCAGTTCACTGACACCCGACAGATCGAGTTGTACACGTTCCATTTCATTCTTGACTACCTCCAACTTCCCTTGGTTCATGCTTCGTACGTTCCATATCCCAATATATAAGATATCTTTGCAACCTCTGACTTTCTTTTCATGTACAGCTACATCAGCAGATCCAAAAAATAAAAAAATGCTGGCTTTACTCTGAGAAGTCTTCAGTTCATCCCCAGTAGTCATTTGAGTGCCTTCCAACCTGGGGGTCTCATCTTCCAGCACTATAGTGCAATTTGTTTTGTGACTATCCATTGGGTTTTCACAGCAAGATACAGTAGATTTGCCAAGCCTTTCTTCCGCGTAGTTAATTCCAGTGTTGTTGCATTTGTCACAGATATATGATCCTCTGCTTACAACACCATCTCATTCTGCTGCTGCCCAGATGGGTGGTTTGTCTTAGTCTGGCATCTCAGCTGAGACTTGTCTATCTTGGGAGACCCTGCCAGTAGTTAAGCTACTGATAGCTCTCAGCATCACTGATGCACACAAGCCCTCACAGCACGACAAGCTGCAAACTAAGTGAGGTACTTGGCATTATGAAGCAGCTCCAGTGATTCCTGCCTTGCTCATCTCTACAAACACACTTTAAACTGCTAAGGATGGACTCTTACCAAGTGCACAAAACCCCAAAATAACATTGCAGTTCCCCAAAGGATGCATAATATTGCTGAGCAATAAATGTATGTCCTTTTCGTGCCTATGGCCTATAAGTACATTCATTCTGCTGCTCAGCACTACATTTTCTCTCTTATCTCTCACTACACCCCTCCTCGGGAACTCCGCTTTTCTGGCAGATTGCTTCTAACTGTGCCCTTCTATTCTACTGCCAACACCAGACTTCGCTCCTTTCACCCTACTGCTCCTCATGCCTGGAAAAAACAACCTGAGTGTGTACGGCAGGCTTCTTCTCTGGCCCTTCTCAAATCCAGGCTGAACGCTCACCACTTCATTACCACCTCAGCTTAGTTAAAATGCAGAACATAGACCGTCACCAAAGAACAAGGGATCACACTTTAGAAATAGGAAGACAATAATTAAACTGGGAAACCCAAAAGCCAAACTTGGGATGTACAACAACACTGGAGAAATAAAACTATAAATTAATTTCCTCTTGTACTAAACAAACCACAAAAGACGTTAACAATGCACATTTCCCAGAGCTGATATATTCCAGTTAATAAATTCAAAATAAAAAAGTATTTTTCTACCTTTTGTTGCTTGTGCATTTTCTTTTTCAGTTGCAATTGCTCCAGTCACTTTCTTCTGGTTTCTTCGTGTCTTCTGCGAGCTATCCATTTGTCCTTTCTTCTCTTTTAGATTTTTTTCCAAATTTTTTCTCTATATCTGCTTTAACATACTGATCTTTCCCCTTTTGCTCTTTCCCCCATTTCTTTCCTTACTCCTTTATCATCCACTCAAATTTCACCCTTCCATTCTCAATCTCCACTTATTCTTCCAATACCCGGCCCATCGTAGACTTTTCTTCCCTCCCACACAAAATATCTTTTCCCCTCTCCACTCTCATTCCCCATCCCTTTAGTCCTCCCCCAAAATCAGCTCCCTTATAGTTCTAGACCCACCCAGCATCTGCCCCCTTCTAGTCCCAGTCTCCCAAGCTTCCACATCAGCCCATTTCCAGTGCTAGCCCCCCATATGATGTTTTCCAGTTCCATTCCAGCCCCCCATCAGCCCATTTCCACTCCAAGCTCCCCATCAGCCATTTCCAGCCCTATTCCAACTCCCATCAGCCCACTTCCAGTCCTATTCCAGTTCCCATCAGCCCATTTCCAGTCCTATTCCAGTCCATCACCCATTTGCAGTCCACGTTCCCCCCATCAGCCCATTTCTAGTCCTATTCCAGCTCCTCATCAGCCCATTTCCAGTCCTAGCCCCCCATATGCTCTTTTCCAGTTCCATTCCAGTCCCCCATCAGCCAATTTCCAATCCTAGCCCCCTCGTCAGCCGACTTCGTCCTATTTCAGCCCCCTCAGCCCATTTCCAGTCCTAATCCAGCTTTTCATCAGCCCATTTCCAGTCCAAGTTCCCCCCCACCATCACAGCGCATTTCATCTGTTCCGTTCCCCCCATCACAGCCCAATTGCAGTCCGTTCCCCCCCCCCACCATCACAGCCCATTTCCAGTCTGTTTCACCCCTCACATCACAGCCCATTTCCAGTCCTATCCCCCCATCACAGCCCACTTGCAGTCCTCCCCCCATCACAGCCCAATTGCAGTCCATCCCCCCGCCATCACAGCCCATTTCCAGTCTGTTCCCCCCCCCATCACAGCCCAACTGTAGTCCGTTCCCCCATCACAGCCCAATTGCAGTCCGTTCCCCCCCCCCACCATCACAGCCCAGTTCCCGTCCGTTTCCCCCCCCACATCACAGCCCATTTCCAGTCCTATCCCCCCATCACAGCCCACTTGCAGTCCTTCCCCCATCACAGCCCACTTGGAGTCCATCCCCCCGCCATCACAGCCCATTTCCAGTCCGTTTCCCTCCCATCACAGCCCATTTCCAGTCCGTTTCCCCCCCCCACCATCACAGCCCATTTGCAGTCCTATCATCCCCCCCCCCCGCCATCACAGCCCACTTGCAGTTCTATCCCCCCCCACCATCACAGCCCACTTGCAGTCCTTCCCCCCCATCAAAGCCCAATTTCAGTCCGTTTCCCCCCCCATCACAGCCCATTTCCAGTCGGTTCCCCATCACAGCCCATCCAGTCCTAGCCGCCCCCACGAAGAGCCCTGCGCCGTCTAAGGGGCTGCAGAGGGAGCCGGGGAAGCCGGCACGCGCCCCGGCTCCCTCTGCACAACCGCCAGCATGAAGAGCCTTTACCTTCACGCTGGCGGCTGTTTCAATGAAGCCGCGAATGCGGAGAAAGATTAAATGCAATGCTCTTTAATCTTTCCCCATAAACACCATAAGAGATATATCAAGAAAAAAAAGAAAGAAAATTTTTGGCGGAACTACTGCTGTGAAAACTTACGTCCTCTCGAAGCAGAATGTTCCTTTTAATCAATTTTTGAGAAGGGATAGAAACCCCAAATTATACCCAAGAAGGTATCAAAAACCCATAGGGTAAAAACAAATGTGAAAGGTGAAACTATAAAAAGACTGCCCACATCTCTTATGTAACGAACATGGTACTTAGCTGAAAAGACCAAGCTTCTGTTTGATAACAAGACATCTCAGGCAAGGGAGATGTGTCCTCGCAGGCAGAATAAATTATCCCACAACAATCATAAGATGGAAATATTGTTGACCCAACGTTGCGTTTCGGGCAGCTCATTCAGCTTTAGCAGCAAGTGTTCTTCCTGTGGACGGGTATCATAGGATTTATGATTTACACCCCGTAGCAGCTCATCCAGCTTTAGCAGCAAGTGTTCTCTCTGCTCTGTAGCAACAGGCTTTAAAGACGGAGTTTCTCTCTCCCTTATCAGCCTTTCAATATCTCTCACTGCTGAGTCATGGCAGTCACTGGCACACTTCTTATTTCTGTCTGAAGTTTGCTTTACAGCCCTCTGGCTAACACAGCGTTTGGCACTTTTTCTTAGCTCTCTAACCACTTCTTCAGAAAGAGCTTTGCTAGGAACTTTAGGCAACTTATTCTCTCTACCTCCAGGGCTCAACTGGCTCCCCGAGCTGTTCCCCCACCTGGGAATTGACTCCTCCAGCTTCCTTTCTCTGAGGTACCTTGAGACACGTTTCTGCCTTGATTCCAGGGCTCTCTGCTGCTCAGCTCCCAGCTGTTTCAGACTCTCTTGCTGCATGCTTTCCTGCAAGTTCTGCCGTGTCTGCTGCTGCCTGCTTTGCTTCTCGCCTTCCTCTTCTCCCTCTTTCTCAAACACTGAAGCAGTTTTAAACCGGTGCTTCTTAGGCACCACGCCTTTCTCCCTGCACACGTGAGAGCTGTTAGGGCTCAACCTAGCTCTAACGTCATTAAGTGGGCGGGGCTTAGTACTAGCTGTAGTCTGCCTCGGAGGCTTGTGGTTACTATGGGAACTCTGTTGATCTCTGCTTTTAAAGGCACAGGTCTCACTTTCTTCCCATTCCATCCCTTCTATACAGCTCTCCTTACCACACTGTCAATCAAGACAACACGTCATGGTTTCCCACTGAAAAATTGTTATATCCATTGCGCAGACGCCGGCATTTTTCATTGAATAAGTCTGGTTGGTGAACAGAACTCGATTGTGCTGTGCGTTTAAGTGCATCGTGATATTCAAATTTTTTGGTGAGTGAAAAGATCCTTGTTCTTTTATACTCTTTCTTGTGACTAATTTTGGTTTTTAAGAGAGTATTTTATATTGCACAACTTTGCCGGCACAGTCGGATTCAGACAACCGCAGCACTAGACCAATTTATAATTAGTTATTCCTCTTGCGGGTTTATATACTCCAGTACGATCACATATAATCAACTGCCAAATTTTATCATGTTTGTGTCTTCGGGATGTTTTTGGACATAATACCTATTTATTTTGCACAACATTTATATCAGCCCTTATTCTGAATAGGTGAATTTTTATGTAGTATTTTAACTCTTGGGATGTATAAGACATTTTTTTTTTTTATTGAAAGGCTTCCAAAAAATACATAGCATCATAAACCACAAAGATCTTCAAAGAAGATGCAACAATAATAACATGATTTCAGATCACAACAACATTCAACAATATGCCTTCATTTTTTCAATTTTAACATAAGGAAACAGGGAGCAGTGACCCCCCAACCTCCCTTTCTCCCCCCCCCCCCGAAACCTCCCTAGCCCAGTACCCCCCTCCCACCCCACCTCCCAATCCCCCCCACTATGGCTTGCTAATGTTCAAGCATGGGAGTGTGGTGAGCAAAAGACACACTCAGGGGGCTAGCTCCCATTAAAATTTGAATGTTCCCCCCCTCTTAGCCAGCATAGTCACGCACCATAGCGAGAGACAAAGGGCACCCACACCAGCTCAAAGCGTGCTAGGCGCATCCTACTGACCGCTACCCCTCGTTCCATGGCATACGTATCCCACATCCGTTCCAGCCAAGCCTGGAAGGAAGGGGCCAAAGCACATTTCCAGGCTGCTGCAAGGGATAATCTAGCTGCATTCAGGCCATGGCGGAGTAGAGCAAGTTGCAGAACCCGTGCACCCGGCACCGAGGCCCCAAACAGGAAGATCCCCGGATCCCAGGGGACACTCACTCCCAGAAGCAATTGCATCCGGTATTGTATACCCCTCCAAAAGGCGCGGATGCGGGGGCAATCCCACCAAATATGCCCTAGGGTACCCCTTGCCCACAGGTATGCCAGCAGAGGTCCACCGCCCCAGGATACATGCGCGCTATCCGCGCCGGGGTCATGTACCAACGGTACAGTATTTTATAATTGGTTTCGCGGGCATTAGTCGCTACCGCACTCTTCCACAATTGAGTTTCCGCTCTTTCCCACTCCTGCTCAGTATAGGAGAGGTTCAAGTCGGAGTTCCAAAGTTCCCTGTGTCTAGTAGAACACGATTGGGATCCCTGCAAGTGGGCATACAAAGTCGCCACGAGTCCCTTAGTGGTAGTGCACCCCTCACAGTAGCGTTCCAATTCTGTCAGGGCCCGAGCAACCTGGGGCCAAACAGGTTTGGATCGAACCCAGTGTGTCACTTGCAGATATTGAAAATGGTGCCTGGCCGGGATGTCAAATTCATCTTGTATCACACGAAAAGGTTGTAGTTGACCATCAGCAAAAAGTTGTCCGACCCGACTAAGGCCGTGATGTCCCCACTGCCGAAAGACTGTATCACTTAACCCCGGTGGGAAAGAGGCGTTATCTACTATAGGGGCTAAAGGGGTTAAATCCATGTCGCGAGATCGAAAGTGCTGGTCCCAACAGCGGAGGGTATGAAGTATATAGGGATTGCTGGTGCGGATACCACGGCGGAGTTTTGGACCAAGCCACAGCCAGTCTCCCAAGCCGGCTCCCCCCGCCAAGTTCATTTCCAATTGTACCCATCGCTTAGTGCTATCAGCAATCATCCACTCCACCCCCGCCCGGCATTGCGCCGCCGCATAGTACCAATGTAAATTGGGCATGCCCATACCTCCAGAGCGCGTACGGGCATAAAGAACCTGTCACGCCAAGCGCGGGCGGCGATAACGCCAGATGAATTTCATAAGTAGCTGCTGCCAGGTCGCCAGAGTAGCCCGTGCGATGGGAAGCGGCAGGACCTGAAAAAGGTAGAGAAAGCGGGGAACTACCACCATCTTGACTACGGCTATACGCCCGAACCAGGAAAGGAGCAGGCCATTCCAAACCTCCAGATCCCGCTGAATCTGACGAAGTAAGGGATCATAGTTGGCTTTAAAGAGGCCTGCCCTCTCCACAGTCAAATGCACCCCTAAATAGCGTAGAGCTCCGGACACCCAACGAAGAGGGTAAGCCGCTTGAAGTTCAGCACACACCGCCCCGGGGACCCCGACATTCAAGATTTCCGATTTAGTGTAATTAATTTTAAAACCGGATACCCGAGCATAGTTTTCGAACAACTGCATCGCAACTGGAAGGGAAGTGGACGGATCGACCAGGGACAGTATGATGTCGTCCGCAAAGATTGCAATCCTATATTCCTCGGGGCCTATAAGAACCCCCCTCAAACCTAAATGTTCTCGGAAGCTCTGAGCCAAGGGTTCCATTGCGAGTGCAAAAAGCAGGGGCGAAAGAGGGCAACCCTGTCGCGTGCCCCGTTCCAGCAAGAAATGCCTCGAGTGTCCCCCATTAATCCGAACGCACGCCTGGGGCATCTGATAAAGACTACGTACCCAACAGATAAAATTTGTGCCGAAGCCCATTGCCTCCAGCACACACCATAAATATTCCCAATCGACCCGATCGAAAGCTTTTTCTGCGTCAATCCCCACCAGCAAGGCTGGTTGTGGTTCCCGCTGGGCTACGTGTATGACCTGCAACATACGCCTAATGTTATCTGCAGCCTGGCGGCCCGGCACGAAGCCAACCTGATCTGGGTGGACCAAGCTCGGAAGGACCCGATTCAGGCGCGCCGCCAACACAGAGGCAAATATTTTAACGTCAACGTTTAACAGGGAGATGGGGCGGTACGACGCCGCGTCATGCGGTGGTTTACCAGGTTTGGGTATCATCACAATCAGGGCCTCGCGCAGGGACGGCGGTAACGGGACCCCTGCTAAGATCTCATTGAACAAGATAGTCAAGGTTGGCGCTAATTGTATCCTAAACTTCTTATAATATTCTGCCGGGAAGCCATCACTACCTGGCGCACTACCAGTTTTCAATCGTCGAATTGCAGTTTCCACTTCGTCTACCGTTAAGTCAGAATCTAGCTGAGCCCAATCAGAGTCGGAGAGATGCGGCAGACCAATCCCCCGCAGATAATCCTGTACACGATCCCGCTCAAAGGGCTCCGCCTTATAGAGCTGCTCCAGAAAGTCAGCGAAGAGATCACGTATCTCCCGGGAAATAACCCTCCTCCGTCCCCTAGCGTCGCGCAGTTCGCGCACCACTCTCGTGGATTGTTGTTGGCGAAGACGCAAAGCGAGGAAGCGACCTGTTTTATTCCCATGCTCATAAAAAGTTTGCCGTAGTTTCCGACGTTTATTATCTAATTCTCTCTGCAGACACGCATCCAAGTTGGCTCGAGCAGTCCGCCACTGGCGCAGGACTTGTCGGGAACCAGTTCGGGCGTGTTCCAGACCTAGGCGAGTAGCCTCCTCCACCAACCGGTCGTGGTCACGCGTCCACATTTTGCGCGTGCGAGCTGCCTCCGCCATGAGTTGACCTCGAGCCGTAGCCTTATAAGCATCCCACACCGTGGGGAGAGGGACATCCCCAGAATTGTTAAGCTCAAAAAACTCCGTGATAAAATGGACATGGTCCTGCACTGCACCCTGCCGTCGCAGGAACCTCACGTCTAAGCGCCAAAGCCGTTGGTATTCACTGTACAATCCGGCCGGGAGAACGAGCCAGCACGGGGCATGATCTGACCAAGTCAGCGTTCCATGTCCAGCCTTCACTCTCCCGTCCATCAGGCGCTGATCCAATAGTCAATGCGAGTGTGCACCTGATGGACCGGAGAGTAGTAAGTTAGCCTTTTTCCCCCCCATGAGTGTCCCTCCAAACGTCCCTCAAACCTAAGTCGAGCATAAGACGCTGTAGGGCTCTTGCCGACCCCCCCACTCGCCTCCCAGCGCGACTTGTGGTATCCAGGTGGGGCACCAGATGCGTGTTACAGTCCCCCCCCAGAACAATAGGACCCCTTGCAAAATCCGCCAGCAAGGCTTTCAAGCGTGCAAAAAAGGCCCCTGACCTGTATTGGGAGCGTAAACATTAGCTAAGGTTAGCAAGTGCCCTTCCAAGCGGATATTCAAGAAAAGCCACCTCCCCTTATCTCCTCTATCTGGAGAGAGAGGCTCTGATGAAATAGTAAGGCTACTCCCCGCTTCTTCCGTCCTTGTGCATCCGAGGCCACCCGCACCTCAGTATACGGGGACCTCTTTAGCCAGCCCTGTTTACAGTTCTGAAGGAGGGTCTCCTGTAGGTAAACAATGTCCCCCTGCAGGGTGCGCAATTCTGAGAACAGCAGGGACCTCTTCCTTGGGGAATTAAGGCCCTTAACATTCAAAGAAATAAAGCGCACCATTAGCAATTACAATCCACTCCCTCGCTGCCGCCTGCTATCCAGACGGTCCCAGTGGTAGCCCCCCCCATCAAACCCGGGAAATTGGTGAGTCGGGCCCACCCACTCCACCCTCCAGGAACAGGAGCCATAGTCCCTCCTCCCAAGCCCAAGCACACCCCCCAATTCCACAAAAAAAAAAGCCTCCCCTCCCACCCCTCCCCCCCCTTCCCGTCAATACCACCTGCCTGTTTAAATTAGTACAGGACACGGTAAATTGACCACAAACTCCGAACCCCCAGAACCCCTCAAGGCAGAAATTCAACCTAAACAGTGAAAAACAGAGAAAAACATACTCCCCACTGCTCCTCCACCCCCCCCAGGTCATCAAACTCACCATTCCCCTTTACCAAAGCAATAACATCAACAAAACGTTTGCAGATCATCCGCCACCCCTCTTGTATCAAAGAAGGGAAGGACCCCAATCAAATTCCCACCACCACTTATCCAAAAATCAGGGGACCCACAAATTGAGACTCCTTAAAAAAGTAAGAAGAGCTCCTCAAGTCCACAAAAAGAGATCAAGTGGACTTGCCCACCCGAGACCACCTGGAGTGTTGGGGATTAGGGGGCGACGGATGAGGCTGAGGATTGTCATCTACTAAACCCGCCTGGCGAAGGGCTCGCCAGGCTTCAGTATAGTCCTTTGCAGAGATCTTTTTGTTTCCCAAAAGAAAGTTCATCCTAAATGGGAAGGACCAGGAATAGCGAATCCCCTTGCTGTTCAGGACCGCCGAGACTGGTTTCATCTCTCTCCGCCGTGCCAGGGTGAACGTCGAGAGGTCCTGGTAAATGGACACTGTCGCGTCCTGGAATCGGACCGTCTATTTCTCCCGGCCTCGATGGATAGCCCACTACTCTAACCTTTAGGCTATTCTTAGACATCCACAATCTAGAATACTGAAGGCCTGCCCAAACTACTCCCTCTCCCGCCTTCACTACACCTCCAGATTTTTTAGAGGTGGTAAGTATCCCCACATCTAAAAAGACCCTGTTCTAAAAAGGCATTTACACGTTTGCCAATCTACACATATAAATGCTAAAATTTAGATGTGAGGTTGCCTTTAAAATAACCTCCTGTACCTATTAGGGATGTGCACAGTTAAAACAATTTTGGAAATTATCACAATTTTCAAGTGTTTACTTCAGGTCATTTCACACATTCATCTTAATAAACACTTTTTAATGTGTATTAGAACTTCTAAATGCATGCAAATCAATTGTGCACATGTTAATTCATAGGGCAATGCACATTACATTGATTTTGTATGCCCTCAGAAATGTTTTAGTCTGTTTGTTTATTGGATTGAAGTTACAGGTAACAGAGTAATAGAAAAAAAAAAGGAAACAGAACACACTAAGGGTCATTCCATTGGGACATCCATCTCCGCTATTTGGACCCTCTGCCGATCCCGACTAACTTCCCCGCACATTGTACGGTGAGGTTAGATGGGGGCGGGAAAGGGGCATTTCGGGGGTGGAGTTAGGGTGGGCAGTGGGTGGTCTGTGGCTCCGGAGGTACAGGGCCGATTCCAATGTTGGCTCTGTACGTCTGGGTCCAGCTGCGTGTACGGGGAACTTATTTCACCTCTGAGGTAGAATCAGTTGCCCTAGTCGGTGGAGGACGGCGGTCCTGGCCATCGGAGGAAGTAGGAGGGGGTAGAGGGGATTCCCTGCAGCCCAACCCTGGCCTTGGGAGGCCAGATCAGGGGTTGGGCTGCAGGGAATGAAGCTTTTTTCCCGGCAGCCGGGGATCGCGGCTCCTGAATGGAGACACGATGCCATGGCAACTGGACGCCATGGCGCCGCAGCTCCATTCAGGATCCCTGACTGAATTAGCCGGGGAAGGCCTGTACATGCAGGCTGACCAGATTCAGGGTCCCGGTCTGCACATACAGGCCTGGATGCAATTCTGATCCCATAGGACTAGACGTGCCCTGTGGGATCAGAATCCATCTCACTCTGTGTGTCCGGACCAATTACCCAGCCACTCGGCCTCAATGCACCACTGTGTAAGAAGCTTGTCCAAACCTTTTTTAAACCCAGCTACACTAACAGCCTTTACTACATCCTCCGGTAACAAATTCCAGAGTTTGATTACACGTTGAGTGAAAAAATATTTTCTTTTATTAGTCTTAAATAGTTTACCCTGTAGCTTCATTGCATGTCCCCTAGTCTTCCTATATTCTGATAACGTAAACAGTCGATCTACGTTTACCCGTTCCACTCCGTTCATTAATTTATAGACTTCTATCAGCCGTCTCTTTTCCAGGTTAAAGAGCCCTAACCTTTTTAGCCTTTCTTCATAGGAGTATCCTTCCATCCCCTTTACCATTTTGGTGGCTCTTCTCTGAACCTTTTCTAATAACGCTATATCCTTTTTAAGATACGGCGACCAGAATTGCACACAATATTCAAGGTGCGGTCTCACCATGGAACGGTATAGAGGCATTATAATATCTTTTGTTTTATTTTCCATTCCTTTCCTTATGATACCTAGCATTCTATTTGCTCTCTTGGCTGCCGCTGCACACTGGGCCGAGGGTTTTAACATGTTATCCACAATGACGCCTAAATCTTTTTCCTGGGTGGTGGTTCCTAATGTGGAACCTTGCATTGTGTAACCATAGTTTGGGTTGTTCTTCCCTAGGTGCATAACTTTGCATTTGTCCACATTAAATTTCATCTGCCATTTTGATGCCCAGTCTTCCAATTTATCAAGATCCTCTTGCAATTTTCCACAATCCTTTTGGGTTTTAACTACTTTAAATAGTTTTGTGTCATCTGCAAATTTGATAACCTCACTCGTTATTCCACTTTCCAGGTCATTTATGAATATGTCAAAAAACAGCGGACCCAGCACAGATCCCTGGGGTACACCACTATTCACCTTTCTCCATTGGGAAAATTGGCCATTTAGCCCAACCCTCTGCTTTCTATCTTTTAACCAGTTCCTGATCCACAGTAGTACACTGCCTCCTATCCCATGACTCTTTAGTTTTGCCAAAAGTCTCTGATGAGGGACCTTGTCAAAAGCTTTCTGAAAGTCCAGATACACTATATCAACCGACTCACCTTTGTCCACCTGTTTATTCACACTTTCAAAAAACATATCAGATTAGTAAGACAAGATCTTCCTTGTCTAAAGCCATGTTGGCTGTCTCCCATTAGGCCATGACTATCTACATGCTGAGTAAATTTATTCTTTATGATGGTTTCTACCATTTTTCCCGGTACTGATATGAGGCTCACCGGTCTGTAGTTTCCCGGATCACCCCTCGAACCCTTTTTAAAAATTGGTGTTACTTTGGCGATCCGCCAATCTTCAGGTATTAGAGATGATTTTAATGATAGTTCACAGATTACTATAGCAGGTCTGCAATCTCATATTTCAGTTCTTTCAACACCCTTGGATGTATACCATCCGGCCCAGGTGATTTGCTACTCTTCAGTTTATCTAATAGTTGTAATACATCTTCCCGATGTATCGATATTTCCTTCAATTCTTCCGCACCTTTAAATACCACTTCAGTCATGGGTAACATCCCTACATCTTCCTCAGTAAAGACCGAAGCAAAGAATTCATTCAGTCTCTCCACTATCGCCTTGTCGCCTCTTATTGCCCCTTTAACCCCTCTATCATCTAATGGTCCAACTGACTCTCTCACAGGTATTTTGCTACGAATGTACTTGAAAAAATCTTTATTTCACGTTTTTGCTTCCACAGCAAGCTTCTTCTCAAATTCTCTCTTTGCCTTCTTTATCAATGCCTTGCATTTGACCTGCCAGTGCTTGTGCTGTTTCCAGGTTTCATCGTTTGGCTCTTTTTTCCATTTCCTAAAAGATGTTTTCTTGGCAACAACAGCCTCTCTGACCTCACCTTTAAACCATGCTGGCAGTTTTTTGGACTTCCTTCCACTTTTCTTAAAGCGTGGAATACAGCTGGTCTGGGTTTCCAAGATAGTATTTTTAAACAACACCCAAGCTTGATGTAAGTCTTTAATCTTTGCAACTGCTCCTTTTAGTTTTTTCTTAACTATTTTCCGCATTTTATCATAGTCTCCTTTTCGAAAGTTAAAAGGTAGTACTGTGGATTTCATAAGAACATAAGATATGCCATACTGGGTCAGACCAAGGTCCATCAAGCCCAGTATTCTGTTTCCAACAGTGGCCAATCTAGGTCATACGTACCTAGCAGTTTCCCCAAGGGACACAGGTTCCACAATGCTTGTATTGGTTCAAGCATTGATATCCTGGGTCCCTTCTTAATAATGGTTTATGGACCTTTCCTCCAGGAACTTGTCCAAACCTTTTTTAAACCCAGCTACACTAACAGCCTTTACTACATCCTCCGGTAACAAATTCCAGAGTTTGATTGCACGTTGAGTGAAAAAATATTTTCTTTTATTAGTCTTAAATAGTTTACCCTGTAGCTTCATTGCATGTCCCCTAGTCTTTCTATATTCTGATAAGGTAAACAATCGATCTACGTTTACCCGTTCCACTCCGTTCATTAATTTATAGACTTCTATCATATCTCCCCTCAGCCGTCTCTTTTCCAGGTTAAAGAGCCCCAACCTTTTTAGCCTTTCTTCATAGGAGTAGCCTTCCATCCCCTTTACCATTTTGGTGGCTCTTCTCTGAACCTTTTCTAAAATTGCTATATCCTTTTTAAGATATGGCGACCAGAATTGCACACAATATTCAAGGTGCGGTCTCACCATGGAACGATATAGAGGCATTATAATATCTTTTGTTTTATTTTCCATTCCTTTCCTTATCATACCTAGCATTCTATTTGCTCTCTATCTCTAT
This sequence comes from Ichthyophis bannanicus, assembly GCA_033557465.1. Taxonomy (NCBI): domain Eukaryota; kingdom Metazoa; phylum Chordata; class Amphibia; order Gymnophiona; family Ichthyophiidae; genus Ichthyophis; species Ichthyophis bannanicus. Next base: position 72,389,084 of record CM066034.1, read on the forward strand.
TTCCTTACTATCCCTCCTCCACTAATTAAATCAAAGGCGATCATGCTATGATCACTATTGCCAAGTGGCCCCAACACCCTTATCTCTTGCACTAGATCTGGTGTTCCACTAAGGACTAGGTCTAATATGGCTTCCCCTCTCGTCGGTTCATGGACCAGCTGCTCCAAGGAGCAGTCATTTATTTCATCTAGGAACTTTATCTCCCTAGCATGTACTGCCGTGACACTGACCCAGTCGATACCAGGGTAATTGAAATTGCCCATTATTATTACCGCGCTTTAACGTTTGTTAGCTTCCTTGATTTCTTTGAGCATTTCATCATCCATTTGTTCATTCTGGCCAGGCGGTCGATAGCACACCCCCACCGCCATCGCCTTCCCCTTTTTACATGGAATTTCAATCCATAGAGATTCTACAACAAATTTTGTTTCCTGCAAAACTTTAATCCTTTCTGACTCAATGCCCTCTCTAACATAGAGCGCAACCCCTCCACCAATTTGATCAGATCTATCATTACGATATAGTTTGTACCCAGGTATCACAGTGTCCCACTGGTTGTCCTCCTTCCACCATGTCTCTGATATTCCAATCACATCTAACCTCTCATTTAGTGCTATATATTCTAACTCTCCCATCTTATTTTTTAGACTTCCAGCATTTGCATACAAGCATTTTAGAGACTGTATTTTATTCATATTAATTTGGCTATTGGTAGACATGGGTAATTTGGGATCTTTAAGCTCTGTCTGCTCCATACTCGAGGGCATTTGGGCTACTTTACTCTTTTTTGGAACCTCTCTGCTTTTGGTAGTATCCTTCAAGGATACATTCTTCCGAACCATCCGCTCTTGGGCGACTGTCGGCTTTCCCCTATTATCTAGTTTAAAAGCTGCTCTATCTCCTTTTTAAAGGTTAATGCCAGCAGCCTGGTTCCATCCCGGTTAAGGTGAAGCCCATCCCTTCAGAAGAGCCCCTCCTTTCCCCAGAATGTACCCCAGTTCCTAACAAATCCAAACCCCTCATCTCTGCACCATTGTCTCATCCACGCATTGAGACTCCGGAGCTCTGCCTGCCTTTTGGGTCCTGCACGTGGAACGGGAAGCATTTTGGAGAACGCTACCCTGGAAGTTCTGGATTTCAACTTCCTACCTAAAAGCCTAAATTTAGCCTCCAGAACCTCCCTACCACATTTTCCTATGTCATTGGTACCGACATGTACCAAGACAGCAGACTCCTCCCCAGCACTATCTAAGACCTTATCTAGGTGGCGCGTGAGGTCCGCTACCTTTGCACCAGGCAGGCATGTTACCAGGCGATCCTCACGTCCACCAGCCATCCAGCTATCTACATGCCTAATGATCGAATCACCAACTATAACGGCTGTCCTAACCCTTCCCTCATGGGCACATGGCCCTGGAGAAACTTCCTCGGTGTGAGAGGGTTTTACATCACCTGGAGGACAGGTCCTAGTTACAGGATCACTTCCTGCCACACCAGGGTGATGCTCTCCTGTCACGTGACCTCTCTCCTCCATGGCAACAGGGATGCTGCCAGACTGGAGGTGGGACTTCAGGACTATATCCCTGTAGGTCTTGTCTATGTACCTCTCTGTCTGTCTTATGTTTTCCAAGTCTGCTACTCTAGCCTCTAGAGAACGGACTCGTTCCCTGAGAGCAAAGAGCTCCTTGCACCTAGTGCACACGTAAGACCTCTCACCAACTGGGAGAAAATCATACATGTGACACTCAATGCAGAAGACTGGAAAGCCCCCATCCCGCTGCTGGACTGCTGTCTGCATCTTACTTTTAAGTTTTTGTTTAGATCTTTAAGTTCTTTACTTACTAAGGGTTGCTATGGATATTTATACCAATAAAACTGTACCTAATACGTTTAATATACCTTGTTCACCTGAAGCTTAATTAATCTAAGGTCCTTAGTGTATGTCTGATTTGGGTAACAAGCTTCACCTGAGAGCGCCTCCTGTCTTTTAAGATGTGTAAGTACCTATAAAGCTAGAAGCTTTCAGTTTCTTCAGATTTATACAAGGATACTTGTTGGCCTACAAAACTTGAAAAGATTACATTCTAGAATGGTGAACAAAGTGGCAGGAAAATCTAAGGGTAGCATACTAAAAAAATACAAAATCTGAGGAACAAGGACTATTTTGATCGTCTCTAACCTGCCCCACCATGAGAGAGCAAGCGGGGACCACTCACTAATCTTATCCTGAATCTTCTTGGTAATAAAATCTATATTGTGTTGGAGGGTAGCATCCAAGTTCTTGCCAAACCAAACATCCAAGTACTTCAAAGGGCAGGATATCCACTGAAAATCATCACACCCAAGAGAATCTCTCGTGCAATGAGCATTAAGCGGGAGAATCTCAGATTTGTCACACTTGATTTTATAGCCAGAGATCTCCGAAAAGGAAGCAGTTACCCACAACAAGGCTGGATCAGACATATAAACTAGATCATCTGCATATGCAGAGATCTTAACCTCCGCTCCTTGAACAAGTAAACTCACTACATCAGTCTCTTGAAGAACTGCACACAAGAGAGGCTCCAGAGCCAAACTGAAAAGGTAGAGGGAGAGGGACCATCCCTGCTGGGTCCCCTGTCCTGGAGAGGAAACGGGAGAAAACACTCTGTTGATCAGGCAAGAACTTAATAAAGGGTGCCAGGCGACCAAACTGCTGTAAAGCATAGAACAAATACCTCCATTCTATCCTGTCAAAAAAACAAAGTCACATTTATTCTGTGTTCTGGTGTTAAGTGTTTGTTTGCTTGTGTGACTTTGTTTTTTGGACCTTTCTGGTGATTGGCTAATGCTGATGTCATGCAGGTGTGGTGGGTATGTATGGGGGTGCACATGTGTGGCGTTTTTTCACTGTTTGAGCATTTGTGTGAAGGAAGTGCATATCGTGCATGGCTACCTATGAGCTGTTTTGTGGATGTATGAGGCTTGTGCTGTTGTATAAAGTTCTGGATTGCTGCTCTTTGTTGTTTTTTGCTGCTATTATCTTCTTATGTTGTCTACTGTTTTTATGGTTGTTCTCTGTTCTCCTCTACAGCATTTGAAATATTCCCTTGAGAAATCACATGGCGAAACGCCTAACCGGCATCGTTGATGGCGTCGGGGGTTGCATAAGAATGATTGACAACCACGGTTTTGTTTTCACAGTTGTTTGGCTGCTATGAGACTGAGGAATTGCATAAGATAAGTGCATTTTTTTTGCATTATTTTGATATGTACTGGGTATTTGTGATATGTCATATGCTCTAGATGAGAATAGAGATTTTCCATGTGAGGAGTTTTTTCTGGCCGTTGATGTTTGTGGGGAACTTTGGGTGGTCATGCCCGCTTTAGCTCTAAACCCCAGTGATTCTGAGGCCTTTTTCTCCTCACTGTTTGATTTTGTATGGAATATTTGTTCCAATTATAGATTGTGTATATGTAGAGTGACTATTTTCTTTTTTCAGACCTCCCAACATGGCAGACTTAAACACCTCATGCACTGTTGAGCTCATACAGCAAGCCTGATAGTCCAAAAAGGGATCTAACATGATGTTAAAGTCACCCCTTATAATAATGGACTGAGGACTTAACATCCACTCTGCCGCCATCACCCGAAAGAAGTCGGGGTAATCACCGTCAGGGAATAGATAGAAAAAAGAGGGACAAATCCTTACCCCTAATGTCGAGCTGCAGCTGTGCCCACCTACCATCCATGTCCGAAGATGACGATAAAATCTTGGCATCTAAAGATTTGCCTAATAAAATGGTCACCGCATTCTTCTTACAGGGAGTAGCAGAATACACACACCTGCCCACCCAGCCCTGCTGTAACTTCTAGATTTAATGTCCAATAAATGCATTTCCTGCAAAATACAAATATCAGCACATAATTTATGCAAATATTGCAAAATTTTGGACTGTTTAATAGTGTGACCCAACCCCTTAAAATTCAGAGATACCACATGCAAGCCCTTCACATTAGCCATGGCTACGTAGAACCAAACTTGCACACCTCATCAAACACACACAATTATCAAACAGCATACTCAAAATACTGCATTCACCCACACACAACAATCACGGAGCACCACAATCATCCATGCACTGCAACAGTCAAACCCAAACTGGCCCCTAAACCCAGATACAATAACAGATACAACAAGAGTCCTCATGTTTGCAGCCAAGGCCGATGAGCTGCCCAACATGCCAAGCCAGCAAGGAAACGGCAACATATGCTGGTCAGAGTTACATAGGGAGTAAAAGTCCAATCTCACTCCATGCCAGTATCCAGTTGGACGCCATGATTCAACTCCACAACGAAATCCAGCAACATAGAGGGGTCATCAAAGGTTTGAATAGAATTGTTAACTGTCACTCTCATCTGTGCTGGCCACAAGTCCAGGAACTGCTTGCATTGATTAGCTGTAGCTTTAGCAAAGTTTGGCACGATTAAAACCTTTTGCCCAGCCACCTGCAAGGATTTCTTCGACTGTGCCGTCTACAGAATCAAAAGGGCCTGCTGATAGCGAAGTACTTTCACTACTCCAGCCTGTGTGACATCTGATTAGGCAAAAAATGGGATGGGACCCGATCAGCACATTCCAGTTCAAGTAGGGTAAGAACTCTAAGACTATTCATAAGACTATTCATCTAAGAAGAAATAGATGACTTCTGTATATATGTAAATAGTAAGTTTATACATTCTTTTGTAGTGTATGATATGTTTTATGTAAATAGTTAAATTCCACTGTTGTTAATTCCACTGTTCCATGTAAAAGTTGTTTAATTGTTAACTGTAAACCGCCCTTGATCTCTGGAAGGGGCGGTATAAAAGAACTAACTAAATAAATAAACTAACTCTAGGCCCAACCAGATTGGAAGGATGATCTCCAGGTATTGGCGCATATCAAGTAATCAAATATTGCTTCTCCGATTCCTGTTATCTAAGTCTTCAATATCCCTCTGTAGAATATCTACTTTCTGAAATTTTTTCTCCAAGTCCAGAACTCTCACCTCAAGGGCCCCGACACGGGTCTCATTAATAACTAGCCATTCCTGAAATGTCGTGATCTGCTGCACCATAGTTGTCAGCTCAGCCCGAATCTCCTCGGTACCTTCAAGGTTACATTTTATCAGGGCGTTGATATTTTGCAACTCTGCCATAATAGCAGCATTGGGCATGGGAGATGATGGTAATGGCACCATATTTTCCGGGGATGCTGGATTATGCATGGCTCTTTTCACAGTGGATGTCAGTACAAATGTCGCGTCCTTCTTGCCAGATTTCCCTGATGCTATTGCATGAATGGAAAAAGTACTTTGGAGCGTCCGATAGTAATTCAAACAACGTTCTGGACTATAACAATGTTAGGCCTGGAGAGAACAAAAGCGTCCTTCTGCAGCAAGCTCACAAGCACCTTCTCACACAAAATTTCTTAAGGTGCATTAATAAACTGAATGCATGCTAATGAATGCACATCCCTCGTAGGCATTTGTCAGTACCAGAAGCAGTGTGCTCTTCTCTAAAGCTGGTTCTTCCTCTAGTTGCCTGTAGTATGATTTCACTCAGGGCTAATTTCTCTGAATGGGTTCGTTTTGCACATACCATGATTGTCATGAATCTCACTCCTATCTGTGTAGAGCATCTAGGACTTCTCTATTCCAGCAGGCAGGCTCGAGTCCACAGCTGGTAGACTGAAGTCACCTACAAGCACGTCTGAACCTCTGCACATCATCTTAGTAATGCCTCTTTATTTATTTATTTAATGAAAGCTTGCTTGACTGCCCTTCGAACCATGAAAACATTATGCCTGAATGAAGGTCTCTATAATAGTCCTAGGCATTTCCAATTTCTCTTAGATTTAGCTCGGGAAATCCACAGTAATTCATCTCCTCCCTGCTCACCCTTTATTTCAGTGTCTGTTTTTGTCTTCCTAATACACAGAGCTATTCTTCCTCCCACCCCCAAAACTCCTTTTTCTCTACATTCTCATCTGAGGAGGAGATTACTGCTGGAAATTGACATATCCATTATACCGAGACTTGGTGAGTATGACTATATCTTGATCTGCCTTTGCCCTGAAGACCTCTGGGTCTGAAATTTTGTTAATGGGATTTCCAGCATTTATACATCATTCTCCAAAAATGATGCATCACCTCTCTATTTCATTTTGTTCTCTTCTTAATTTTCCAATAACTGCTTTGTGTCATGTCTGCTTTTGTTGTAAGTTGTCTCTTATTTTGGCCTTTTATATCTTTAAGGCTTACTTTGTTTATCTCATCTATTTTTGTTTGAGGGAAGGGTGTGCTACCCTCTCTTTCTTGGTTTAAATTCTGGTCTAAGTAGTATTTGAAATGTAATCCATCCCAACAGACAGGGGGTGGGAGAAGGTGATGGAGCATGATGGCAGATGTGTGATAACTGTATTTCCTCTAGCTGCTGAATTACCTGTTTATGGTGAAAACAAAAGAGAAACCCAGGGTCTTTCAAGTCAACCCTGGGTTGGCCCCTGTTGGAAAGGGTCCAGTTGATCCATTTGTGGTTCAAGAAAAGGGGGCATAGAATTCTTTAGGGATAATGCTGCTGAAAGCCTTGCTGTTAAAAGAAGAATCAGTGGTGTCCTTGGATTTTGAAACCACCCTTAGCCCCAAAGTGGGGGAGCAGCCCACTGATCCTGCCTTGAGTATTCTGGCCACGATGAACAATGATTTGCAATATCTAGTACTGACAGATGATGTGCATTTGAAAGCAGCAGTGAGTCTGCTAATAGCTAGTGTGACTGAAAGAGGCAGCTGGTCACCAGTGTTGGGGTTGACAGTTTGCGGAGATGAGATCGCTGCATGTCAAAGCCAGAGCTCTTCTTTGGAAACTGACAGTTGTGTCACTGCCTTGATTTGGATTGCAATTGATGGTTTGGGTAGGGTCCTCTCTGGGCAGATAAAGCAATTCTCTTTACAGCTGAAATTGGTCTCTGAATCAGTGACAACTCAAGCAGGTGAAATTTTGCAGTGTATAGTGTAATGGGGAAGATCCATCCTGGGCCTTAAAAACACAGGATTCTGTGAGAACTAGGTCAGAATCTGACAGGCAGGCAAACCACATGATCAATAGTTGTCAGGAGCAACGTAAACAGACCCAGCCACGAGGTCTGCAACCCCGCCCAACTAGCAAGCAATCCTTAGCTCCTGAAGCAAATAGTTTTCACCTGAGTGGGGGAAGTGCTAATCAGCACTATAAGAAACACTCAGTAGAGGTAGAAAGGGGAAAAAGAAAGAAACAGGAAGGAACTCAGAGAGAGATCCAGCGACAGACCCAGAGAGAGAGCGAGAAACAGCTGTGAGAGTCAGTTTGCTGTGACACAGTTTGGAGCTCAGAGGCAACGTGCTTTGCAGAGTGAATGGAAGCCTGAGAGAGTGGAACCGTATGTATCTGAGAATTGTGACCCTGGAAGTGATTCTGAACCAGACTTAAGGAAACTTACTGGCAGCAGAAATACCTTGAGAGTTAATGCTCAGAAGCCTCGTGGGAAAAGTCCAAGGCTGGTGCCGTGCTGGGAAGGCCACCAGAAGGATTTAACAGGAGAGCTAGCGTGGGAGCATCTACAAGCCCCTGAGAGGGAGAGGTATTGTGTAGAAGATATCTGCATGTCAGAAGAAGAAGAGTTTGAAAAGCCTAAACTTCAGAGAAAGCTTCCAAGGGCAAAACCCTTTGCTAACAGGGTAGAGCAGTTCCATTATCCTCAGCCAAAACCTGAAGGTAGGACAAGCAAATACTTTAAAGGGAAAAGTTCTTATAAAAAGTTATATGATGAAAATCCTGGAAGGTGGGTCTCTCCTCTCTCACACTCTGATATATATGGTAACAGTAATTCTTACCTTAGAGAGGGCTGGCTGGATAAGCCCCATGAAGATACATTAGAAGGAGGTTTACAAACGTTGTGCAATAAAGAAAACGTTTGTCCAGCTGAAAGTCAGCAGGAGCCTATGATAATTGATTCTGCTAGTGAAGATTCATTTGGTGATCCAATGGATTGTACGCTAACCATTTCAGACAAGATTACTTCTTTGTGTTAAGCCAGCGTTTGTGCATTGCTTAAGGCTAGCTGTAAAAATCACAAGATTTGCTGTTCATTTGCAAAGGAACTGTATGCTGAGAATATTGTTTCCTGTGGATATAATTTGAGTAAGAAGCCAGAAGAAGCTGTCTTTCATTTTCCTTTATCACATGCCAGAGTGTATGGCTTTATTGTCCTAAGTTTGTTGTGTTGTATAATTGAAAATCCAACCCCGGGAGGGGAAATAAAATCCTATCTTGTACCTGACCCATTCATATCCACAAATACTCCTTCATCGAAAGGGTCATCAGGCGGACAGACCCGCTCCCCCTAGGCGGCGAACTGGCCACTGCCTGACAATAGTCACGGTGGATTTGCTTGATGGGAAGGATGCCAAACTGACACAAGTTGTGCTAATAAAAAATAATAAGGCTCAAAATAGGAAACTTGAGAACCTACAGAACTCTGTCTGGAGGAGGAATATTAGGTTAATTAATTTTCCAAAACCTAAGAAGATATCAGTTAAGGAGGTGTTTAATGAGTATCTTGGAGATATATTAACATTTTTCTACCTGCTATCATCAAAAAAGTGGCATCTTCTGAGTAGCAACTGGACTTATTGCAGATTTCTTGGGATAGTCTGGATCTTACATCATTTTCGGAGTTTAAGAGATGGTGGTGGTCTTGCTAATTGCGACTTTTGTTTTGGAACCAGATCATGACTGGATTTTTACAATTTTTTTCTGCATAAAGAGAAATTGTTTCTTAATCTCAGATTGAGGATTTCTCCTGATGTGGCATGAGCTACACAGAAAAGAAGGAGGCCTACAGTTTGGCAAACCAGTGCAATGTATTTTCTTAAGTTTCCATGCAAATGTGCAATTAAACATAATAATGTTAAATATGCGTTTTGCAATTCAGAACAATTATATTTATTTTGAAGTGATAAGGTCGTTCAAGGATCAAGGATCTCTTGGCTCTGATGTAGCTACCTCTAAGCCTGTTTCATAACCTTTGATTAGAGCTCCTGAGGAAACAAACATTTTAGGTGTTCCTTGACATATCATCATTTTTCTTCCATAACTTTTCTTACTGAACTTTACCATTGGATTTGGACTATTCTGTCCCCTCATAGTCGTGGACTACACAGGGTCTAGAATTTAAATGTCTTTAGTCATTTTTGACTTTGTCTTTTCTTTTTCTTCTTTTTGGTACAAGTGTTAGCTTGGAAATTATATGTAAAATGAATAAATAACAAGTTAAAAAAACACAATCCATCCCACTTGTAAAGATCTTTTTACTTCTAGGTACATCCCCAGTCAACATATGCACGTAACACATACAACAGAGATATACAAACACATGTACACCACGTACAGATACCTAAAATGCGCACACCAAAGAAAGACACACTCACACATGCAGAGACTGTTAATAATTCCCTATCCTTAATGGGGTGCATTTTAGTCATTCTGATCTATATTTCATTTTATTTGTTGGTTCTACCATGAAAACCACTGACCAAATCATATAGTTTTCTAACTACATATGCACATGCTAACACACATACAAACAAAACATATATATATATATATATATACACACACACATACCCAGGGCCCTTTTACTAAACTATGTTAGGTTTTTGCACTTAATGTGCATTAAGGGCAAAGCCTCCATGATAACTGTCAAACATGTGACCAGCATGTTCCCAACAGTTAACATGCTGATGCAGACCCTAGTGCACTTGCCTCCACTATATGAACCCATTCTGATGGCAACACTGACGGTTAGTGCACAATATATACCCCCACACTAACAGCAATGTGCTTATCATGCCCACTCTCCACCCCTAATCTGCCCATTTGTCTCTTTACAGTAAAACACAATTGGCAATTGGCATGCATTAACTACCATGCTCCCACAGTAACTTGGGGATTCTAGTATCCCCTTTATCTGTCCATTTCTACAGTTACCATGGGCCCAAGCATGCAGTTAACGTGTGCCAAATCTCACATTAACTGTATAGCACACTTACATATACATACACAGAAGGAAAGAATTCCATGAGCCATTCTCTACATTCTTTCCCCAACTGTTTACATTTTTGTTTGCTTGGATGTCCAATGTTACTTGAAGCCAGAAGCATAAATGCATTGATTTATATCATACAATTTTACCTTTATTTTATATTCTAAGCTCAATTATTTCTTAATATATTAAACAACCTGTCCTTCCTTAGCAATGCATATTCTAAAAAAAGCCTTTATTGATGCATATATACTGGACAAAACATCAGGGCATATTTATTAAAATGTGCTAGCTGATAGCGTGGGGTTAAGCATGTGGTTTGGCTGCTGTGCTAAAAAGTAGTGTGGGCCCCTGCACTAAGAATTTATTATATTTATTCATTAATTTTGATAGACCATCATTCAATTGAGGCAACCATCACAGTGGATTACAAAATCTAAAAACAGAAAATCTAACACAAAAATGACAATACTACACACAAGGATATACGAGGACTAGGAAATGAATAGTACAACAATAAATTCCAAGACACTCTGTAAACAAACAGAACACACAAGGAAGGAAAAATTAAAGCCATTAAAAATCCCACATAACAAACAAGATGGCGTCCTAGAAGAACAAAGGGTGAGTGGCTTCTCTTTTGAGCTCCCTTTTTCTTTTCGATATGGACAAGCGGAAGGCAAAGATTATGGCAAAGTCTCCACCTTTGCTCTTTAAACCTACCATTCGCCAGACTACTATTATTGAGCTATTCACCAGGTAGGCACCAGGAGCGATGGCCGCTCTGTCGGATCATGCAGGAGAGGGCTCCTTCCATAGTCTTGACATCTCCCTTAGTCATGGCAGAAGGCCGTTCACATCTTTGCAATGGGGATCCGAGGTCTCTGACGGCTTCAGCCAAGAGGCTGACTTTGGTGGTGTGGAGCCCCACCTGGCTGATGGAGAGGCATCCGGAGCAACAGTGGGGCTAACTGGAAGAATAACGCTGGCACAACGGGAATGGATCATCCAGCTGGTATGGCTGTCTCCTTGAGCATCCCCTCAGCATCGGCTGGGGAGTTGGCGAAGGTGACAGAACTACAGACCATAACATCCAGCGGAAAGCAATGCTGTGAAGCCCCTGAAGGTATCACTGGATAGTGTTTGGCAAGGTTTGGTATCTATTGACCATGTATCTTCTGCGATGGCTAATTTAATGTTGGACATGCATTCATGACTTCAGACTAAAGACACAGACGTTTCCTATTTGGACTCTTGTGTTAAGAAGGTTGAGGACTCAATGGTTCAGTTGGGCGAGACTCAGTCTATTTTGATCCAAGATAAGTTGCTAACTGCAAAAAAGCTAGAAAGTTTGGTAAATGCCATTTGGGCTTTGAAATTTGTTAATTTTCCCAAAACCACCACTGTTGTCCCCACAATCTGTTCTTGGAGATTTTAAAAATCCCTGAAAATGTTCTTCCTCCTATGGCTAAGTCATTTTATCTTATGGTTAGGGCTGACTCTGTTGGCTCTAGGGAGGATTCTGCAGGCCAGAGAGCTCCTCAGGCATTAGAATCTTTGGACTTAATGGGTTTATTGGAGAATACCAAGTCTGAAGTTGTTCAGCATAGAAAACAGTTTTTTACTTTTGTGTTTCCCTAAGATAGGAGGGATCATGTCCTTTGTTTGTTTTTTTACTCATAGGTCTGAGCTGTTTCTGGGCGCTAAAATTTGGGTTTTTCCTGATTTAGCTAGGTCTACTCAGGAATGAGGGAGGACATTTTTGGAAATACATCAGGTAGTATTGAATTTAGGAGCCTCCTTTAGTCTCCATTTTCCTTGTAAAAGTGTGCTTCATTTTGATAATGTTAGGTATTTGTTTTTGAGCCCTCTCAGGTTAGATTTTTCATAGACTCTAGGCCTATGCTTGTTCAGACTTCAACTCCAGTGATAAGGTCTTTGATAGGATTTGGATTTGCTTGATCCCTCTTTTTCCTGAGTTATTTGCATGCTACACATTTCTCCTGATGTATAATGCTCCCCCCTCCCTCCTCTTATTGTGGGTTAATTTGCACTGAATATTTTTATTATTTTTCTGTTTTACCTTTTTGGATTTATATTTCCTAAGCGCTTTCCTTGCTGCAAGTGTAATGCATGTATTTTATTTTGCATAATTTAATTTTAAAAAAAGGGTTGAAATCTAACAGAATCTCGTCCTCGACCTAAAGAACCCACCTAACCTTTCCCAAATGCTTTCTCAAAAAGCCAGTGTTTTAAACCCAATTTAAACTTCCTCAATGATCCCTTTTGCCAGAGGCGACCCAAGGCTGTTGCGGGCCATGTGCAGAGACTAAGGAGGTCATTCCATAAGGCAATCTGCCTAGACCCTATTCCCCCATCGGCTCTCCCAATACGTCCGGAGGGGGTGGAGCGGGGGTGGGCCGCCTGGCAGCACATACAAGGCCAATTCAGGTCATGGCCCTGTAAGTGCTGCTAGGCCCGTGAGAACGTGCTGCATACCACCTCCATGGTGGTATAAGCAGCACTTTGTCCGATTGGTCCAGGTGCAGGGGGTCCCTGCCGCCCTATCCAGGCCACGGCAGGCCAGCTGTGGGTCGGGTGGTGGAGAAATGGGGTCCGGAAATGCTGGTGTCAGGGATGCTTGCAGGAAGAATGTCCCTGCAGGCAGCAGGGGCATGCTGAGTCATCCATGGGCACGCTGGGTTTCAGGGAATCGCTTTCACACAATAACTACACGAAAAATAGCTCCTAAGCTGGAGATCATTTAGGACAGTTAAATTATATAGAACAAAAATGGATTTTTCGTTTGAAAGCATTGGAACCAATTGGTTTTAAACTCTCTAATTCACGTTCTATGATATGGGTGTTAATTGTAGTGGATTAGTACATACACCTGTATCTTTTAAGGCTGGGATCTTTATATTCTGGCGCTGGGTTTGGAGGAGTACTGTGATGAAGAAGATGCTAGTGAGCCTATGGAGATAGGAAAAACTAGTTAATGTACTTTTAAAGAATGTGACAGGTCTGCAATACACACACTGCAGAGTGCAGCTAGAGGGAGTAAGCACAGAGAGTCTGAAGTTAGGTTGCCACACCCAAGCTATCCTGACGTAATTACAAACTTAGGGGATGATCACACACACCTGGGGGGAGTGAGAGAGACCTTGACAGAGAAGCAGCTTTATAAGCTTTGCTTAGAAGGAGAGAAGGGGGAGAAGGTGACAAAGCAGCACCAAGCAAGGCAGCTAGAGTGGCTGTCGTTGCAGGATAAGAGAAAGTTCCAAAGAGGCCAGCAGTCCCAAGGTGGAGAGCTCCAAGGAGAAGCCATCAGGAGAGGTACCAGGAAAGCACAGCTCAGAGAGAGGGAGCATAAAAGTCTTCCCACGTCTATGCCGGACAGGCAGTCTCAACGTGTTCAGAGGTGGGTGCCCAAGGCTCGAGCTAGGAGGCAGAAGAACCCAGCCTGGAACAGGGAGCCATCGATTAACACCAGAGAGGAACTTAAGCAAGGAGGCCAGGAACTGTTTAACTGCAGCTGGAGAGAGGTTTGTGAACCTAGCCAGAAAGTAATAGTTCAAACCCCAGATACTTGTCTTCCATACTAGGTAGACCACTGCTGGAGGGAATTACAGAGATCCTCAGAGAAAGTGTATCCTGGGAGACACGGGGAAAGCTCAGAGCAAGTTGATGTTTCTTCAGAGCAGGAAGAAATGCAGATAGATCCTAGCGAACAGGATTCCTTGCTATCTGAGTTTCCCATGGATTGCACATTATGTTTGGCTGGAAGCAGGGAGTTCTTAACTGAGGAATAGCTTTCAGGATGTGCGCTTTTTGAGTAACAGAGTAAAGAAGTCTGACCTTGTTGAAGGTAAGAGCTTGTTTAATCAAAGGAATATTGCCTAGCACCTGTGTTTGGTGTTACTAAGGAATGAAAAGATAAAAGGGAACATTTTTACTAAGCTGAATGAAGAAGCTTGTGTTTTGTTTTATCTGCTATGTTTTGGATTAAAACACCTGCACAGAAGTAATGACTGTGAAACACATGCAACCTGAGTTTTGTAAATATCTCTGGAAATACTAACTGGAGAGAATATCCTGATGCTTTATGTTGAACCTTGTGACATTGGGGAAATAAACCTATATCATTTACCTTCATACTGGTTTGTCACGGCTATATTTTTAGAAGGGAAACGACAACTCCCAACATGCCTCAGTGCTGAAGATAGTTTTTCAACCCGTTTATGAAGGACATAATGTCCACCCTAGCTCTTTAGGTACGTGGCCGGGGGCTGGGGTGTGACAAGTGGCATAGTTGTTGGATCTTGAGGCCATATCAGGATTTACACTGCTTCAGGATGTACACTGAGGATATTAAACACCAACGGAAGAGTGAAAAATCGCTGGCAGCGTCGGCCTGAGCAGCGGATGACCAGCGGGACACACCTTTTCTAAGGCATGAGTCAACGCCTGACTGCAGGTAACGAGTAATTAGGCGTGGGCTGAGAAGGATTCAAGTATAAGGATGCAGGAGTCCAGGCAGTCAAAATAAAAGTCTGGCAAAAGTTGAGCGGTACCGCACTTGGTGGTTGTGGTTTTTTTTTCTTCTACAGGAAACTGCTATGATGGATCCGAAGGACGTCCTACAGTGGATGACGTCACAGTTTGAAAAGCAGCGTGAAATGGCGTTCCAGGCACAGGAACGGGCTGCAGCGGCATTGCAAGCTCAGCAGAAGCCCGTACTCGATATGATGGAGACCTGGCTGGCTAAGCAAAGAATGCCAACGGGAGCAGTATCAACTCCATCAGGACTTGATGGGACAGCTAGTAATTGTATGGTAGGACCACTAACCTGTGGGACATTGACATTTGGAAAATTGTCTCCGGAAGATGATATTGATGATTTCTTAGAATCGTTTGACCGAGTGGCACATACTGTAGGTTGGCCAAGAGAGCAATGGGTTGTGCGCCTGGCCACGTCTCTCACAGGAGAGGCGTTGGCGGCATACAGGGCCATGCCGGCGGCTCTGGCCACAGATTATGTAGAATTAACAAAGGCTATCAGAGATCGCCTAGGGCTGACTCCGATGGTCTATCACCGTATGTAAGGGCTACAAGATTAAAAGCTGGTGAGACACCAAAAGCTCTCTGCCAGAGGGTCAGAAGCTTAACGATGAAGTGGTTGGCACCAGAGGGAAAAACCCTGGAGGCGGTGATAGATACCATTGTGTTGGAACAATTTATGGCCGCTGTTCCAAAAGAAGTGCAATCCTTTCTGATTTTGCAAAACTGCCGAACCACGAGTGAAGCAACCCTGCTGACCGAGAGGTATTTTGAAGCCAAATTGGCCGGTCATAAAAAGGGGGACACTTCAAAAACAGCAGCTGAGGCTAGTTTTGAGATATCAGAAAGAAAGCCAAGGCCAAGACCGGAATGTATAAAAACGTGTATGCCAATGCAAAGAAACTATTGTGAAAAGAGAAAATGTTTTCAATGTGGGAAGGTAGGACACATGCAAAAGGAGTGTAAGGCACGTACAACGCTGATGACTGATAATGCACAAACTATAAGGGAAGGTTTCCTTTTAGATGTTATAGTTCAGGGCATAGCTACCAACGCTCTACTGGACTCCGGTGCTGATCAGAGTATGATCTCTAAGAGACTCTGGCTAGCCATAGAAGCCCAGTCTACGTCAGTACCGAGCCGACCAGAGGGAAAGGTCAGGATCCGATGCATTCACGGAGCATCATCTTTTTATCCCTTGTACAAACTGATAGTAGAAGGGTTAGGGATGAAAAGGGAAGTCCAGATAGCTGTAGTCCCGAAGTTACCACATGACCTGGTGTTGGGCAGGGATTGGCCCCAATTCAAGAGAGGGTTGGAGAAGGGCCTACATCCCAAGGTAGCCCTCGTGTCTACACAAGCTCAGTCAAAAGCTCCAGATAGGAAGGAATACAATCAGAAGGCTGAGGCCATGGTAACTGAGGTCCCCAGCCCGCTGTTCAAAAAACCTCGGAGGCCCGACCAGAACCCAGAGAGACGGCCTCTGAAGACTGATTCTCCAATTAAGTCAAAGTTTGTGTTAAAATTTTGCAAAATGTCCACAAAAGCGCAGAGTCCACGAAGAGCCACCTCCCAAGCAGCTGGCTATGATTTATGCAGCGCCGTAGATCAAGTAATCCCTAAATATGGAAAGGCTTTAGTAGACACTGGCCTTCAAATGGAAATGCCCATTGGGTGTTACGGACACATTGCACCACGCTCTGGATTGGCTTTAAAACATTTTTTGGACGTGGATGCAGGCGTAATTGACTTAGACTATAGGGGAGCGATAAAAGTATTGCTTTTCAACTTTGGGAATGAAGACTTCATAGTTAAAGTGATCGCATTGCTCAGCTCATCTGTGAGAGAGTAGGATTTCCTTTATTAGAGGAAGTGGCCATGATGACTTCTACGGGTCGAGGATCTGGAGGGTTCGGATCCACTGGTCAGACCGAAGTGAAGGGACTGTCTGCCACCTTTGAAGAGAAGGTAGAAGAAGACTTGGGACTGCAACTGGCGGAATGCAAAACAAACCCGGAACCTAGAGTGAGCGAAGAACTTTCCCTGTTACAGCGGCAAGAACTGGCCAGAGTACTAGAAAAATTTACGGCTGTCTTGACACCGATTCCCGATGAGACAAAATTAGTCGCTAATGAAATCATAACCCCACCTGGTGAGGTAGTCAGGCAAAGGCCTTATTGGAAATGGGGATTATCGAAGAATCCAAGAGTCCCTGGTGTAGCCCCATTGTGCTGGTCCCAAAACCAGACGGCACATTAAGATTTTGCATAGATTTTAGGCGTGTAAATGCCATATCAATGTTCGATGCATATCCGATGCCATGCATTGAAGAATTGCTAGATCGGTTGGGGCAAGACAAATTTCTCACCACATTAGATATGGCTAAGATATGGCTAAGACCAGCTGTATTCCACGCTTTAAGAAAAGTGGAAGGAAGTCCAAAAAATTGCCAGCATGGTTTAAAGCTGAGGTCAGAGAGGCTGTTGTTGCCAAAAAAGCATCTTTCAAGAAATGGAAAAAAGAGCCAAATGATGAAACCTGGAAACAGCACAAGCACTGGCAAGTCAAATGCAAGGCATTGATAAGGCAGGCAAAGAGAGAATTTGAGAAGAAGCTTGCTGCGGAAGCAAAAACGCGAAATAAAGACCTTTTCAAGTACATTCGTAGCAAAAAACCCGTGAGAGAGTCAGTTGGTCCATTAGATGATAAAGGGGTTAAAGGAGCACTAAGAGGCGACAAGGCGATAGCGGAGAGACTGAATGAATTCTTTGCTTCGGTCTTTACTGAGGAAGATGTAGGGATGTTACCCACGACTGAAGTGGTATTTAAAGGTGTGGAAGAATTGAAGGAAATATCGATACATCGGGAAGATGTCCTACAACTATTAGATAAACTGAAGAGTAGCAAATCACCTGGGCCAGATGGTATACATCCAAGGGTGTTGAAAGAACTGAAATTTGAGATTGCAGACCTGCTATCAGTAATCTGTGAACTATCATTAAAATCATCTCTAATACCTGAGGATTGGAGGATCGCCAATGTAACACCAATTTTTAAAAAGGGTTCGAGGGGTGATCCGGGAAACTACAGACCGGTGAGCCTGACATCAGTACCGGGAAAAATGGTAGAAACCATCATAAAGAATAAAATTACTCAGCATATAGATAGTCATGACCTAATGGGAGACAGCCAACATGGCTTTAGACAAGGAAGATCTTGTCTTACTAATCTGTTATGTTTTTTTGAAGGAGTGAATAAACAGGTGGACAAAGGTGAGTCGGTTGATATTGTGTATCTGGACTTTCAGAAAGCCTTTGACAAGGTCCCTCATGAGAGACTTTTGGCAAAACTAAAGAGTCATGGGATAGGAGGCAGTGTACTACTGTGGATCAGGAACTGGTTAAAAGATAGAAAGCAGAGGGCAGGGCTAAATGGCCAATTTTCCCAATGGAGAAAGGTGAATAGTGGTGTACCCCAGGGATCTGTGCTGGGTCCGCTGCTTTTTGACATATTCATAAATGACCTGGAAAGTGGA
This sequence comes from Ichthyophis bannanicus, assembly GCA_033557465.1. Classification (NCBI taxonomy): domain Eukaryota; kingdom Metazoa; phylum Chordata; class Amphibia; order Gymnophiona; family Ichthyophiidae; genus Ichthyophis; species Ichthyophis bannanicus. The sequence continues at coordinate 72,407,282 of CM066034.1, forward strand.
ATAACGAGTGAGGTTATCAAATTTGCTGATGACACAAAACTATTTAAAGTTGTTAAAACCCAGGAGGATTGTGGAAAATTGCAAGAGGATCTTGATAAATTGGAAGACTGGGCATCAAAATGGCAGATGAAATTTAATGTGGAGAAGTGCAAGGTTATGCACCTAGGGAAGAACAACCCAAACTATGGTTACACGATGCAAGGTTCCACATTAGGAACCACCACCCAAGAAAAAGATTTAGGCGTCCTTGTGGATACCATGTTAAAACCCTCGGCCCAGTGTGCAGCGGCGGCCAAGAGAGCAAATAGAATGCTAGGTATGATAAGGAAAGGAATGGAAAATAAAACAAAAGATATTATAATGCCTCTATATCGTTCCATGGTGAGACCGCACCTTGAATATTGTGTGCAATTCTGGTCGCCATATCTTAAAAAGGATATAGCAATTTTAGAAAAGGTTCAGAGAAGAGCCACCAAAATGGTAAAGGGGATGGAAGGCTACTCCTATGAAGAAAGGCTAAAAAGGTTGGGGCTCTTTAACCTGGAAAAGAGACGGCTGAGGGGAGATATGATAGAAGTCTATAAATTAATGAACGGAGTGGAACGGGTAAACGTAGATCGATTGTTTACCTTATCAGAATATAGAAAGACTAGGGGACATGCAATGAAGCTACAGGGTAAACTATTTAAGACTAATAAAAGAAAATATTTTTTCACTCAACGTGTAATCAAACTCTGGAATTTGTTACCGGAGGATGTAGTAAAGGCTGTTAGTGTAGCTGGGTTTAAAAAAGGTTTGGACAAGTTCCTGGAGGAAAGGTCCATAAACCATTATTAAGAAGGGACCCAGGATATCAATGCTTGAACCAATACAAGCATTGTGGAACCTGTGTCCCTTGGGGAAACTGCTAGGTACGTATGACCTAGATTGGCCACTGTTGGAAACAGAATACTGGGCTTGATGGACCTTGGTCTGACCCAGTATGGCATATCTTATGTTCTTATGTTCTAAGGGTTACTGGCAAATTCCCTTAACACAAGAGTCTCGTCCAAAGACTGCATTTAGTACACCGATTGGAGTTTTTCAGTTCCGGAGGATGCCCTTCGGCCTACATGGGGCCGCAGCAACATGTCACAGGCTAGTGGACCTCGTGTACGGTCCCATCAGGAGTATGCCGTCGCCTACATGGACGACATTATCATACATAGTTCCAGTTGGGCCCAACACTTGCCAAGAGTGGAAGTGGTTCTAAGGGCAATGAGACGAGCCGGGCTAACCTTGAACTCAGGAAAATGTATGTTCGCTGGACAAGAAGTAAAATATCTCGGACACATGGTAGGGAGAGGTACGGTCAGACCTCTAATGAACAAGATAGAGAGTGTCCAAAACTTTCCTAGGCCAGTAACTAAAAAAACAGTTGAGGAGTTTTCTAGGCCTTATAGGGTATTATCGGCGGTTCATTCCCCACTTTGCCGAAGAGAGCGCCATATTAACGGACATGCTGAAGAAAAATGCCCCAAATCATCTTAAGTGGACCCTTAAGGCAGATGAAGCTTTTACAATGTTGAAAGGGAAGCTCTGTAAAGCGCCGGTGTTATGTGGCGTGGACTTTGGGCAACCATTTATAGTCCAATCGGATGCGTCAGACGAGCCTAGGAGCGGTTCTGTCACAAAAACATGAGGGAACAGAGCATCCAATAATGTTCCTCAGCAGGAAGCTGTCCCCGGCAGAACGGAATTATTCAACTATCGAAAGAGAGTGTTTGGCCATCAAATGGGCGGTGGAGGCCCTCAAGTTTTATCTCACTGGAAGGAGGTTTTTGTTGGTCACAGACCATGCGCCCCTAAAATGGCTGAGTCAAATGAAAAATCATAATAGCCGGTTGACCCGTTGGTGCATTGCAGGCTTTCAGTTTTAGGGTCGAACATAGAGCAGGAGAGCTGCACCAGAATGCGGACGCCCTGTCCAGGATTATGAGCTGTGCGGGTGAAGTGTCGCCAGTCCGTAATATCTTAAGGGGGGGGATATGGGATGAAGAAGATGCTAGTGAGCCTATGGAGATAGGAAAAACTAGTGAATGTACCTTTTAAAGAATGTGACAGGTCTGCAATTCACACACTGCAGAGTGCAGCTAGAGGGAGTAAGCACAGAGAGTCTGAAGTTAGGTTGCCACACCCAAGCTATCCTTACGTAGTCACAAACTTAGGGGATGATCACACACACCTGGGGGGAGTGAGAGAGACCCTGACAGAGAAGCAGCTTTATAAGCCTTGCTTAGAAGGAGAGAAGGGGGAGAAGAGGGAGAAGGTGACGAAGCAGCACCAAACAAGGCAGCTAGAGTGGCTGTCGTTGCAGGATAAGAGAAAGTTCCAAAGAGGCCAGCAGTCCCAAGGTGGAGAGCTCCAAGGAGAAGCCGTCAGGAGAGGTACCAGGAAAGCACAGCTCAGAGAGAGAGAGCATAAATGTCTTCCCACGTCTATGCTGGACGGGCAGTCTCAACGTGTTCAGAGGTGGGTGCTCAAGGCTCGAGCTAGGAAGCAGAAGAACCCAGCCTGGAACAGGGAGCCATCGATTAACACCAGAGAGGAACTTAAGCAAGGAGGCCAGGAACTGTTTAACCGCAGCTGGAGAGAGGTTTGTGAACCTAGCCAGAAAGTAATAGCTCAAACCCCAGATACTTGTCTTCCATACCAGGTAGACCACTGCTGGAGGGAATTACAGAGATCCCCAGAGAAAGTGTATCCTGGGAGACACGGGGAAAGCTCAGAGCAAGTTGATGTTTCTTCAGAGCAGGAAGAAATGCAGATAGATCCTAGTGAACAGGATTCCTTGCTACCTGAGTTTCTCATGGATTGCACATTATGTTTGGCTGGAAGCAGGGAGTCCTTAACTGAGGAATAGCTTTCGGGATGTGCGCTTTTTGAGTAACAGAGTAAAGAAGTCTGACCTTGTTGAAGGTAAGAGCTTGTTTAATCAAAGGAATATTGCCTAGCACCTGTGTTTGGTGTTACTAAGGAATGAAAGGATAAGAGAGAAAGCACAGTTACTTACCTGTAACAGGTGATCTCTGGGAACAGCAGGAATAAGTCTTCACATATGGGTACGTCGGTACCGACGGAGTCTGCTCGGGAACGCTTCCCAGCGTCCAATCAAGAGCTTTTGGAAGCATCCCAGCACGCCTGCGCGCTGCCTTCCCGCCTTTCCCAACTGCCTCTCCTCAGTTAAGTTTTAAAGCTGAGACAAAGAGAGAGAGAGAAAGGAAAGGAAAGATAGATAGAGATACAACTCCTGGGGAGGTGGGAGGGTTATGAAGACTTATTCCTGCTGTTCCCAGAGATCACCTGTTACAGGTAAGTAACTGTGCTATCTCCAGGAACAAGCAGGAATGAGTCTTCACATATGGGGACTCCCAAGCTGAGCTGCCTGGAGTCTCAGCATGTCATAGGTTGGAACATGCTATCTTCCAGAACACCAGGCATCCTGAGGATGGAGGGTAGGAGTTGAAGAAAGAAAAAATGCTGTGGAACAGCTAACCTAGCATAGGACTGCAGGGAAGGAGTCCATGCGTGGATGATGATTGTCATCAATGATGTTGCAGAAGATTGCAATAGAGACCTCCCCTAACAGGATTTCACAGAGTAAGGAGGTTCATAAATCTACTGGGAACCCAGTAGAGGAACCTTGAAGAGGACCTCACTATAAGTGGAGGTAATAAACCTGTAGGAAAAAATGTGGAGGTCAGAATCCTGAAAGGAATAGGTAACCCCAGTAGGAAAAACTGGGGTAGTGCAAAAAACGGTGGGCCTTCAGAGGAAGGGTTTATGACAAAAACCTAACTCTTTTGGCGGGAGCATGGCTCACTTTTAGGAGCAAAAAGAGAAAGGCTAACCAATTTGGACAAACAGGCATATTCCTTGTGGGGAGAAAGGGTATGGGGACCCCTTGTATCCCAAGGAGAGAGGACAAATGCCGGAGGCGTTAAAGCCTGTGATTAACTGAAGATCCACAATGTCTCTCCTAACTGGGATAAGCTAGGAGAGATATTGAGTATGGAGAGCTTCAGAGGTACATTAATCATTAGGCTATGGTATGAAAATTTTTGACTACCATAGGAGTGGTGTGTGCGGAAAACCCCAAACTGCTAGATAGCATAGGTATGGGTAAAAGCCCTCTGTCAGAATCATATAGGTATATGAGAATAGACAGGGAGATAGATATGTATCCACATACTTATCTATCTATAAGAAAATATCTCAACAGATAAATGTGTATCTATATATATATATATATATAGATAGATAGGCAGACATATAAGAATATATCTATAATGAGATATGGCAGGGCATAAAATACACACAAAAATAAATATGGATATGTGGGCTTACATATAGGGGTCTGCAAGTAAACAGACAGAGATATGCCTACAGTACAGTCATCACATAGGCTATGTGGAGAGGAAAGATTCATCTAATAACAAGGAGGTGGAACCTACTTGAGAAGACATATAGAGAATCTATTCCTCCTGGTTATGATCTGCAAGAATGCTGGTTAGTGCAAAAGAACCAGGATTGTTACATGAAAGACCAAGGACAATGTCAATGTGTAGCCAGGAAGTCCCGAGTCTTCCAGGACTCTGGCATGGTAAGTAGACAGAAGACGCCTAAAGATGAGAGACCATGTTGACCTGCTTAAGGGCAAAGGTATCATGTGTTCTTACCATGAGGACGAGCATATCCCCAATTGGGAATACTATGGACCAAAGCAGGGAACTGGCAACTCCTTGAGTCTGCACGTAAGAGAAGGCCTATGTCCTTTATATCAAAAAAGGAGATAGAAAGAAGGGGATCGTTCTAGTCATGGGAGACATGACTTAAAAGCCTTTTCTAACCAGCTAGGATAGCTGTTGGAGAAAAAAACCCCATGCTCTCTAGCAAGGGCCCACAGTGGAAAGCTTCTCTGTAGATTGCAGAGAGCATGGAACTGGCTGGTAGAGAGCCAGTATCTCAGTTAACTATGCTGCCAACTCAGGAAATGAAGATGGCAGAATAGAAAAACAATCTAGAAGCTTGTAGTGAGAGGACCTCCAAGAGAGATGGAGTACTGACTTGGAGGCACTACAAAGACTAGACAGAATGTTAGTGGAGGACAATCTGGTAGTTTGTGGATAAGAACCAGTGGTCCAAACATTAAAGCTCCTGGATGGGCAGCTGTTGGCAAGACAGCAGAAGAATCTTACTGTTCCAAAACAGAAAGAACAGACAGAACAGGAGTAGGAACTCTGGACATGTCTGATAAGCTGCCCCAAGGAAGATTAAAACAGAGGAGGTGAACTCCGCACTGGAAAGTGAGAAAACTAGAGAGGCTGAAGAGAAAGCCTCACAGTAAGTAATTCCGCTCTTACAGGGGAAAAACTTCGTAAGTCTTCTTCAGCTCCATTTTCTTCACCCTCTTACCAAGTAGTAAGTCTATAGAAAGTTCCTGTGCCAGCATGTATTTTTCCTATCATTTGATAGTGGTCAGACCTCTTTCCCTAGCAGGGAAAAGAGGAGAAACCTGTGACTTATAGGCATGAACAACCTGACAGCTCATAGAAATATAGAAAAAATGGATATCTTTTGGAAAGAGATCCCTGTGTAGGGGTTAGAATAAAGTGGTGGATTGCTTCTATTGAGAAGAAGCAACTGTAAATTCTAACCCCAAGGGTCACAAGCATCTGATGATGAATGATCAGAAACCCTGCAGGTGCTGGGTTTGCTGAGCCTGGTGAGAGGTTGGATTCTTTAGACCAGGACGATGCTTTCCCTGTTGGGGAACATCTGTATGATGGGCAAGTGATGAATAAAACCTTCTTCTCCTGTGGGAAGAAAGTTTGGTAGGACATTTCCTACGTACTGGGACAGAGGAAGGGGTAGAACCCCTAGGAACAGGGAAATCAGTGGATAACTGAGTAACCTGATGTAAAGACTCCTTGTTGAAAAGATTTCCTCCAGTGCAAGGAGTATGTCCCAGCCGTTGTTGTGCCCATTTGTCCAAGTCTGAAGCTTGGAGCCAGGCTCTACATCGTGCCCCTATAGCTATAGCAGAAGTCCTGCTAACAGACTCAAAAGAGTCTAGGGAAGCACGAGAAAGAAACCAAGAGATATTCTGAATATGCTTAAGCAGTGAGGAATAGTCTGTACTCCTGGAATCTGAAAGAAAAGGAGACAAAAGATGCAATTGCTTTGTGACCTCCTCAAGAGAAAGACTCATAAAAAATATATGAGAGAATTCTTGCAGAAAGCATAGATGTCTGGAAGGTTTGATGTCCAAAGTCATCTAGTGTTTTAGACTCACGACCTGGCGGATAGGAAGAGTGCTTTTTCTTACTCTTTATCCTCCTCATTGCTGATTCCACTACTATGGAATGATGAGGAAGCTGAGTCTTTTGAAACCCTGGAGAGGGGGGCACCTGATATAACAGATCAGTTGCCCTGGGAGGTGGGGGTACCCTGAAAGGTGTTTCCCACATTCCTAGAAGGAGATCCTGCAAGGAATGATGCAAAGGAAGCATTATGTTCCCCTTTGCTTTGGTAGAAATAGAGCCTTGTGCAGGATCATGTCCTGGGATAGGAATGGCAAGAGATCTTGCTATATCCCAGAGGAAACTCTGAAAAGAGGGATCCCTAACAGGAATCTCTCTTGGACAGGTTAGATTTACAGAACTATCCTGAGCATCCACAGAGGTATCCAAAAATATAGGAATAGAAGATCCTGCACAGTGCAGTGTGGAATGCTTAAGAGATGGTTGCTGGTACTGGGTATCAGGAACAGCAACAGTCCTTACCACATTGTCCATGCCAGGTATCGGCTCCAAGCTTGGTATAGAATGCAGCGATCCTGTTGAAAAAAGCATGGTAGGAGTTGGCCACGATGCTACTGTGGATACCGGTACCGATGTCAAGACCGGTACCGATGTCAGAGTCGAGCCCGACAAAGACATCGGAGTAGTCATCTGTGACAGTTCAATTTGTACCGAGGTGACCGAACCCATCCAGCCAGTATCCTCGGTACCGAAGCACCAGTATCGATCGATGTTGGTACCAAAAGCTATTGGTACCGAGTCTTCTAGACTAGAGATCGATTCCAAACTCGGCATCGAGGGCAGAGCCGGTGAAGCCAGTGGCAACTCAATCGGCGTGAAAGGAACCGAGAGTTGTGGATTGGAATTATCGGAACCGAGCCTTCGGTACCGCCGAGAGCCGGTACCAAGGCGAGTCGGTACCCAGTCCTCCAGACTGGAGATCGATTCCAGACTCGGCATCGAAGGGTACCGACATCAGTGGTAGTATCGGTGCTGGTACCGATAAAGGAAAGTCAGTCTGGGGTGCATCTACCGGTCCCAAAGATACGGAGGACGCCAGATGACGATCCCTGGTGAGGAGTATTTCATCCAACACCAGTGCCGATGTTGGGGTATCGGTACCGCTCGAAGCGGATGCCACCACCGGACATGGCTGAGGTATGTTCTGTGGGGGGGTGAACCCCAGGAACAACCTGAAACCCCTTATTTGCTTTGGAGACCGAAGACTCCTGCCGGGGTTTTGAAGCCAGTGGGCCCTCGAGGACAAGGCCGAAGCCATCTTCATGCTGCACATGAGACCTACCACTCGAGGACTGGCTAGTCTTAACAGACTGTTTGTGGGTTACCTGATCTTGTGTGGAAGAAGAAGGGGACAGTGCCCCGAAGTTGGAAGGCAACTGTGTATCGAGGGAATCTCGATGTTGAAAACCTCTTCTCACCAAACTGTAGTCAGGACCCAAGCAGGTTAGACACCGACTTTGAGGGTCTAAAAACAAAGTTGTACCACCACAGGACGAACATTTCTTAGAGAAAGTGCCTGGCGGTTCCATGAAGGAAAAAGAAGAGGCCTAAAAGGCCTAAGACCGTGGGATACTATGAGGAAAAAATATATCCCGCGGAAAAGGAAAATATTTCAAGAAAAGAAAAACACCGGCAGTACCGGTGGCGTCGGGAAGACAGCCCCGACCACAAGAAAAATAAAAAATAAAAACAAGAATTTTCTGCGGTGACAGGAGGACGTCCTGCCGGCTCCGCGGAAAAACGAAAACTGAGGAGAGGCAGTTGGGAAAGGCGGGAAGGCAGCGCGCAGGCGTGCTGGGATGCTTCCAAAAGCTCTTGATTGGACGCTGGGAAGCGTTCCCACGCTGACTCCGTCGGTACCGACGTACCCATATGTGAAGACTCATTCCTGCTTGTTCCTGGAGATCATTTTTTACTAAGCTGAATGAAGAAGCTTGTGTTTTGTTTTATCTGCTATGTTTTGGATTAAAACGCCTGCACAGAAGTAATGACTGTGAAACACATGCAACCTGAGTTTTGTAAATATCTTTGGAAATACTAACTGGAGAGAATATCCTGATGCTTTATGTTGAACCTTGTGACATTGGGGAAATAAAATCTTTATTATTTACCTTCATACTGGTTTGTCACGGCTATACTTTTAGAAGGGAAACTACAACTCCCAACATGCCTCAGTGCTGAAGATAGTTTTTCAATCCGTTTATGAAGAACATAGTGTCCACCCTAACTCTTTAGGCATGTGGCCGGGGGCTTGGGTGTGACAGTATATCAGCTTAGGAGCTATTTTTTATGTAGTTATTGTGTGAAAGGGATTCCCTGAAGCGCAAGACATGTGAGTCTGAAACATGTCATGTTGGATGCTGTGGTGAAAGTGTCACAATATAAGTGGTGTTATGTATTGTGGATATACATACAGATGAAACCTGTGAATGATAAAGCTGGGATTTAAAGCTATGCAGGTATATCCTGTTTGTTTAATCCTTGGCAAAACTCTGATGGTTTCTCTTTGTTCTTAATGTTTGTTATGGCTGCATGTTTGGAAAAGGATATGTTGTAAAGCTAGTGGTTAGCCCCTTTTTTAAGGGATTTAGAAGGTGTCTGTGAGAGTATATGGTATTTGTATTCTAACTCCTTAGGGTGAGATTCAGTGGTTGTAGTGTTAGAAAGAACAGCACTCCATTTAGACACTAGAACAAAGCTGGACTGGAGGAACCTCTGCTTTTCTTTTAGAAGAACTATGGAACTTATATAAGAAATATTTATTTTCCCTGTTTTATATTTATAAGAAAATTCTTAGCAGAATAAGGCCCTGTATATAGATCTCTAGCAGTCATTAATTCATAAATAGGTCACAGACATACCTAAGGCACATAGTGACCCAATACAGGAAGTAATTAGAAACTCTGTAAGTTCCTCACAGTCTGGCATCCCCAGGCAATATCAGCTCTATCCACAGGCAAATCCTATTATACTTTTATCTGATTCACTCTTGTAAGTGTAAAAGACGCAAACAAAGCAAACTCTTAAATGCCACAGTTCCCTGCAAAGATGAGTGCACGGAGTTTGGGCTTCCAGTCTACTACTACTACTACTACTATTTAGCACTTCTAGAGCGCCACACACGCAGCACTGCACAGCTAACCTACAAGAGGTAGCCATCATATCAGAGACAGTCCCTGCCCGACAGAGTCATGCTCATCGGAGCTTACAATTGATTAAAAACAGTACAGAGCATTAGTCAATTCTACGCCTTGGGATTACCGCTCACCTTCCTTCCCCTGTAATGTGTCTGCATAATTTACTTATTTGCACATTAAGGACAGAAAACAAAAGGAAGTTTTAAACCTTTCTTCTGACGCTATCATGGTGCTACTAAATGCTCTATCAGCTTGATAAAATGGACTTACTTTAATATGGAAACAGCCAGCTCTTAAAAAATGTGAGGCCAGTATTCAAAGGATTTATGCTCCTTATGTTGAGAGTTATAGGCCCAGTATTCAAAACCCTTAGCCAGCCGGCCCATAGGAGGCTGGCAAGCTGAGGGCGCTGAACAGGGTATTCAGCGGTATTCTCCAGATAGCACTGCTGAATATCTCCACAGACCACCCTGGCACCGTCTGGTTAGTTCTGGGGCGATAAGTGGGCGGAGATAAGGCATGTCAATGCTAACCAAAAAAGCGATGACACTCATCTTGTTAGCGCAATTTTCAGAAGAGAATTCTGCAGGCAGCTTGGGCTGCCTAAAAGGCTGTCCTAAGTTGCTACTGCAGAAGTCCTGGCTGAGTACAAGGCTAATCGGATGAGTGCCATCATTTATTTGGTTAGCACCACAGAGGTGTGATATTCAGCAGTAGCTCCTTTCTGGACACCACCGCTAGACACCACCTGCCAATATTTCAGCACTGCAGCTAACCATTGTGGCGTTTAAATATCGGCCATTCTGAATATTGGCCCCCTATGCTCCTAAATTGGCCTCTGAGAAAATTATACTAGTGCAGACTGCCAAAATGTATATTCATAATTTCACTAAACTCCTAAATTTAGGTGTATAAAAAATGGGTGGCAATGGGACAGATTTAGGAACAGGGAAAACAAGCTAGGAGCTCATTACTTGGCTCATAAACCTAGGAAAATAAATAGCAGGCCTAAATTTATAAGCATAACTTTTAAACTTGCAAATTAAAATGAAATAAAAACTTAAGGCCCCTTTTACTAACACTTAGCTCGAACTATCTGCCACACAGCCCATAGGAATAAAATGGGCCATCCAGCAGTTAGCTCAAGCTAAGTGTTAGTAAAAGAGGCCCTTAGGCTCCTAAATAAGCCTGAAAATAGGACACAAATTTAGGATCCTAAATTTAGGAGCTTGACACTTTTTTTTAAAATATTGGGCTCTGTTTTTCTGCAGTTCGTTCGTGGGCCGCTGTTACTGTGTGGGAGAATTAAAGCGATAGCATGCATGGAGATGGTAGGAACAATCAGCAAATATGAAAGGAAAAAAAGGGCTGCAGACCTGGGGGGGCAGAGCAGCAGCACAGTACAGGCATAGCTGGCAAGACAGCAGCAGAGGAACAAACCACTGTCAGCATTGCAGCAGGCTTTTGAGTATTCTCAAGCACATTCTCATGGCCTGCCACTCCCATCCCGTCTGACAAGAAACCTGCATCAGAGAAGGCAGGACTGGCAGGCAACGAGCATGTAGATGTGGTGCTCAAAGGCATGCTGGAGGTAGACTTGTGGTCTGTTAAAAGAGGTAGGGTGACAGTGGCAGCAGTGGAGGAAGAGAAGAGAGGGAAGATGCTGGACACGTTGGGAGAGGAGGCAAGAGATGCTGGATACCTGGAGAAAGAAGAAAATGAGAGACGCTGAACAAGGTGGGAGTGGAGGGATGGAGAGAGATGCTGGACATCTGGGGGGGAGAGAAGGGAAGGGGTGGTACTAGACACCTGTGGGGTGGAAGAGGGAAGGGGAGAGCAGGACACTTGGGGGGATGGAAGGGGGTATGCTGGACATCTGTGAGGGGGAACAGAAGGGGAGATGCTGAACTAAAGGGGGGCAGGCATGGAGGAAGGGCCTTGAGCTACCCTGAATGGGGGTGGGGCATGGCTGAAAGCTCGCCTAGGGTGGCAGATACCCTTGGGGGGTCCTGGAGTCCATGCAGCCACATGACTGGATTTTCAGAGCAGTTTGATTCAGTCTGGGTTTTATCCCATAATATGCAGGAACCTATATTTCTGATTTCCATATTGCAGAGTTGCCAAGCTACCCAGTTCCAGGAGTGAGATTTTAAAACAGTTCTGGATTTCTGACAAGCTATCTGGATGCATTATGAGACCTACAGCACCAATTTCAATGGGTAAAATCAGGGACCACAAATACCATATTGCATTGCAATGCAAATTTAAAACCAGAACTGGCAAACCTCACTCCTGGAACTGGGTAACTTAGCAACTTTGGTATTGCCTTCCTTAGGAAAAGCAAGACTACAAGTCCAAAACAATATTAACATAATGTATCCCCCTTAGTATCAAATTTAAAAACAATTTACAATCATTTACAAAAATAAGGGGAGAGCTCATAACCATTGGAACTTTTGCACGATACATGCCTTTCTAATCATTGCTCACCTCAGTCCCTTATGTTTTCTTAAAAAGAGTTCAAAAAATGATGCTTGCTTTTTTTTTTTTAAATGTCCAAATTCATTCACCATTCTGTATATATTAATGACAAAAATAAACCCATAAGAACAAGATATGCCATACTGGGTCAGACCAAGGTCCATCAAGCCCAGTATCCTGTTTTCAACAGTGGCCAATCTAGGTCATACGTACCTAGCAGTTTCCCCAAAAGACACAGGTTCCGCAATGCTTGTACTAGGTCAAGCATTGATATCCTGGGTCCCTTCTTAATAATGGTTTATGGACCTTTCCTCCAGGAACTTGTCCAAATCTTTAAACCCAGATACACTAACAGCTTTTACTACATCCTCCAGTAACAAATTCCAGAGTTTGATTACACGTTGAGTGAAAAAATATTTTCTCTTATTAGTCTTAAATAGGTTACCCTGTAGCTTCATTGCATGTACCCTAGTCTTTCTATATTCTGATGATGTAAACCCCAAATATATTCCCCACATTTGTTTTTTGCAGTTTTACAAGTCCATGCATGCAATGGGGTAAAACTAGGCCTGGATCAGCTATTCCTGAATATCTGCAGCCAGCTAGCAACATAAACGAAATGCATTGCTGGATTGTAGAAGAAACTGCCATCCCTACCCATAAGATCCGGAACTGTGTGGGAAAGAATAGGGCAGCATATTAAACTTTAGTGAAATACTACTACTACTACTGAACATTTGTATAGCGCTACAAGACGTATGCAGCACTGCACAGATACATGTAAAAGACATTCCCTGCTCATCAGAGCTTACCATCTAGTTAAGACAGTCAACACAGCAACTGCAGACACAAAATTCATATAGGGGAATGGTAAGGAAACACAAAGGAGATTAGGCAAATCAAGATCCGAAAGCGACAGCAAAGAGGTGAGTTCAGCCTTGATTTGAAAAGGGCCAGAAATAAAGCCTGATGTACAGACTTAGGTAGTTTGTTCCAGGAATAAGGAGCAGCAAGGTGAAAGGAGCAAAGTCTATACCCTAGTAGCCATGAATGAAAGCTCATGACACCTTAGATTTAGATCAAATAAAATTAGTGACAAGTGGCGTGGGTGGGCAAAATTTCTCTATCACCTTTTTTCTCAGAAATTACTCAAGAGCTTTCTATCCCATCTTCCCATTCTATAAGCGCAAAGTAGTGATATTTGAAATTGTTTTATTTGTTTGGCCTCATTTATCTTTCCTTATATAACCCCATCAAGCTGATGAATTGAAATCTGAAGAAATAATGCATTTGCCATAGCTAGAGAACTCTGAATGCTTCTCGTCCTTGGGATTTTTTTACAATGAATAATTATGAAGATCTGAAACCCAATGCTTTGTTTCGTATTTACCATTTAACTTCCATTTATCTTCTAATGCCTTCAAACAGATTTAATTTATTCCCCAGCTCTGTGGCTGATGTGCTTTCTCTCCATCTGCAGCTTTCTACATCTTTGTGATGTTTCATATTCTTTATCATGTTTATGTTGCTAAAGCAAACAATCTAGTTAACGAAGAATAAACATATTAGATATATCCACAGAGCAGGTATTGTTTAATAAAATGCTACAAACTGGAAGATAGTGCCCCCCCCCCTTTGGCAGGCCGACCCCTAGGAGTTCATTCTGATGTACAACTAGGGGTCAGGCACTGCCATTTTCCAAGATTGTGGCACTGGAGGTAGGAACAAGTGGATGAGGGGGCTTTGGGGCCACCAGGCCTTTTTAAAACTAGGGCCATGACCTTTAGTTCCTGTACTAGAGTCTTTACTATAGTTCAAGGTCCTAGTAAAGATTCAGCACTAAGATAAAAGTTTATTTATAAACAGCCTTTCTCCAGGTCAAAGCTGTGCCAGTATTTTTTGCTTTTTGCTTTTTTTTCTTTTTTTAATACATGGGGTGCAATTAATGACTACGATGCTTGACTTTCTATTCACTCCTACTGCTTCAGGACTAGCTTGCTGCACACCTTGAAACTGTGACCAGATCCACATAACGTATTCATCTGTATATATAGGGCCCGATTTTCATTTGGGCAGTGCTATGTGCTGTGTTGGCGCATAGCCCACTTGCCGTCTGTCTATCCCGGATTTTTAATGCCGGGATCATATGCGGCCCTGGCATTGAAAATCCTTGCTGTACAACCCGGAAGCTGCAAGAGCTAGTCGAGTAGCAGCGATTTTCAATGCTACCCGCTTAGCCCCTGCGCCTGAAAGATAGGCGAGGAAAAACCTCGCCTATCTTTCAGGTGCAGAGGGCTAAGCGGGTAGCATCGAAGATTGCTGCTACCGTTTAGCCCTTTACTCCACTCCCGCTCCGTCCCGGAACGCCCCCAACACGCCACGATGCTAACTGCATAGCATCTAGATGTGTTAGGGACTTATCCTGGGTTTTCGAAGGGCACTACCCATGTAGATGCCTTTTGAAACTCCTGGATAAGGCATTTACATGGGTAACTAGGGCAGTTACCCGTGTAAATGCCTTTGAAAATGCCGCCCAAAGTTTACACTCAATCCGGTTGCTCATTTTTGTTTATCCCCATCTTGTCTGTCTATCTTTATCTTTATTTTTGCGCTTGATATACTGCCCAAGCACAGGCGTCAGGGCGGTGTACAATTGAACCAGGCTGCAGCTCAAAACAAAGAAAGAAAGGAACGCTAGTATTCAAATAGGAAAGTGACAGACAGGGAGACAGAGAAAGAAAGAATATACAGAGTTCCAAACATAAGAGGAGGGAGAGGGGAAGGGGAGAGGTTAGAGGTGGGGGGGAGGGTCAGGGAGGGAGACTAGGGGTCAGGAAGGTCAGAGGCCTGGTGGAAGAGATGGGTTTTAAGCATATTCTTGAATTGGGGGAAAGACAATTCCGTGCGGAGGGTGTGTGGGAGTGAATTCCAGAGGGCAGGGGCCAGGAAAAAGAAGGCGGAGTGGCAGGTGAGCTCTAGGTGGGCTTGGGTGGGAGAGGGGAGAAACAGACGATTGCCAAGGGCGGAACGAGGGGTGGGCTGGAGGCAGATGAGGTTAGCCAGGTATTGAGTGCCGATATGGAGAACTTTATGGGTAATAGTGAGTACCTTGTAAACAAGCCTGAACTTAACTGGAAGCCAATGGAGACCAATGAGCAGGGGAGTGATGTGATCGGATGAGGAGAAGTGGGTGAGAAGACGTGCAGCTGTTTTTTGGATGAGTTGTAACTGACAGAGCTGATGCTGAGGGAGGCCTGCTAAACCGGAGTTGCAGTAGTCAAGCCTGGAAATGACAAGGAACAGAACGAGGGTGACGAGGGAGGGTGGAGAGAGAAGGAGTCGAATGGCCCGAATCTGGTGGAGTGAGGAGTCGAGAGTGAATCCCAGATACCGGAGCATAGGAAAAAGGGGAATTGGGATAGAGGAGAGAAGGGGAGAGACAGTGGGTGAGGGACCACCGAACGAGAACCAGAGGGCAGCAGACTTAGAGGGATTAATGTGAAGGAAATTGGTCCTGAGCCAAGAGGCGACTCTAGTAAGGCAAGCGTTTAGAGCCATGAGGTCAGGGGTGAGGGAGCTAGTATGCTGTAGGAGGAGGATATCGTCAGCATAGTAATACCCGGAGATTCCAAACTGCTGTATAATCAGGGTGAGTGGTGCAAGGAAAATATTGAAGAGAAGGGGGGGGGGGGCAAGGACTGAACCCTGGGGGACACCACAGAAGAGGGGAGGGGGATGAAGTGGCAGAACCAGTCCTGACAGTAAAGGTGCGGGATGAAAGAAAGGAGCTGAACCAAAGGTGAACGGTACCGTGGATCCCAAGGTCCAAGAGACGAGCAAAGAGTGTGTAGTGGTTGACTAAATCAAAAGCAGAGGACAGGTCCAAGGAAACTGCAAGGGAAAGGTCACCATGGTCGTGAGATTGGTGAACTTCATTCAGCAAGGAGAGGAGAATGGTCTCAGTACTATGACCGGAGCGGAAGCCAGACTGACGGGGGTGAAGGGCGAGGGTGGAATCAAGGTGAGCGGAAAGTTGCGAAAAGACAAGCTTCTCCAGAACTTTGGAGAGGAAAGGGAGATTAGAGACGGGACACCAACTGGCTGGGACAGAGGGGTCGAGGGAAGGTTTCTTCAGCAAGGGTCGAATGAGGGCGTGATTCCAGGTAGCAGGAAAAAAGCCGGAGGAAAGACTAGTATTGAATATATGAAGAATATAGGGTAGCAGTGTAAGGGAAGGATCCAGAAGCCAGGTGGAAGGAAGAGGGTCAAGTGGGCATGTCTTGCAGGAGGAGGTGATGGCCTTGGTGAGCTCGGTCAGCGTGATGGGACGAAAGGTGTGTCAGGTATGGGGGAAAGTCTGTGAAGAAGGGGGGGGAGGGGAGAGAGGATGTGGGGATGAAGGGGTGGGCATAAGGGAAAGGAGGTGCACCAGTTCTGACTATTTGAATGTTTCATTGTATGGTATAAACATTGTGGGTATCCTATTACTGTCATAAAGTTCTACCATTTTGTCTTTTATGGAACATCATTTATACTGTGTTGACATTGTGAGTATCATATCTGTTATTTGAGTGTTCTACTGAGCTGCCTATTAAGTTATATCATTTGTGTTCTGCTGAACACTCTCTCATATTTCTGTTATTTAAATTTATTTATTTAACTGGTTTTGGTATACTGTTTTTCTACCAGTCAAAATGGTGAAAACCTTAACAGAATAAACAAGGGTACTTGAACATCCTTGGGATTAGGGTAGGGGGTAGTTTTTGGGGAATCACAGTAGCAAAGTTAGCAGCAGGTACGTATTGTGGCACTGCAGACCAGCTGCAGGCAGAAGAAAAGGTTTTAAACCCAGAAAAAAGAGGTAAACACCGGCTGCAGCATCACGAGGAGCCATATAGGGGGAGCCAGAGAGACCTCTGGAGGACTGAGGAACCACGCCCTAGAGCCAATGATGCAATACCAGCCAACATCCAATGTAGAAAAGGAAGAATTCCTTTTAAATGCTCAGATGACTGGAGGAAGTCAGATCGGTACGCAGAGTGGCAAAGAGAGTTGCAAGCAGATTGGCAAGGAGACTGCCAAGGAGTGGTGCAAGGAGTTCCAGTTCTGCATGGATATTCGGAGGATCCAGGAATAGGAGTCCTGACCGAGGGAAACGGCCTAGCAGACTCAGCAGAGCCAGGTGAAGAAACTTGCTGTAAATGTTTTAAAAGAGGAAAAGATACACTTTCCAGGAGGGAAAGATACCATAAGGAAGCTGACCTTGAAAGGAGGAGGAGGACTATACCAGAAAGTCCAAGGCCTGAGAGTAACAAGGGCCAGCCACTGTTGAAAGGTGCAACAAGGAATAGCAAACAAGGAGGTAAAAGGAGAATTGTGAAGGGTAACTTTCAAAGCCCTGGGAGAAAGGAGCTGTGGCACAAACAAGGCCTAACTCCAGCAGCAGGCAGACCTGAGAACCAGAGGCCTACCTGGACAGCTGAGAAACCAAGACCCAGCAGGAGCAGGCCTCAGCCCTCACCTCAATCTGAGAACCTTAGAAGAAAAGGTAATTGCCATTTTAATAACTATGATTTTAGGAATGATGTGATACAGAAGGAGCAGGGCACTAGAGAATGCTGTCCTTCTAGAGGCATTCATGAGACAAGATACAAACCTGCATTAAACAGGAAACTTGCTAGAGAAGAAACAGGGTGCAGGAGAGACTGTTCCTGTTATAAAAGTATACAATGCAAGGACTTACCTTTTAATGCTGACCATTGGCGCATCATACAAGCGTTACACAGAAGGCCTGAAAGAGAGTCCTCAGACATTCCGGACTGCGAGCCCATGCAGGTGGAATTCCCGGAGGATCCCTCGGATATTCCGATGGAATGTAGCTATTGCCTGACCAAGAGGATTGAGCCCTAGCAGAGGAATAGCTGTGGCTTGTATGTAAAGTTTGATGCTGTATTCCGTTTTTGACAGTACTGTGAAGTTAACAGATTTTTCAGTTCATGTTTTTCCTTTAACCTGGAGCAAGGACATTTCTTTTGTGTGTGCTGTTGTATTCTGAGCTTAGGAACCTATTTGCAACGTGGGAAATAAAAGCCTTATAATTTCCCTACCCTCGGACTGTTATTTCTCGGGAGCTCTTAGTTATCCAGAAGGCTACCAGGCCTGTGAGAACCTGGGCCCTGCATTTGAACTAAGCTCCTCCACAAACAAATTCTTCTTCCATGTCCACCCCCTTTCTGTTGGGTTCCGCCACTACCACCAAGGGGGCGGTGTGACAGTATGTAGGTACAGTAGATATGCATGCAGGGTAAGTATGTGGGTGCAGTGGTGAGTCTGGTAGCTTCTTGAGGAGATCATAGGTGTTTACAGAAGACTTTTTCTCTCCTGGATATTTCTTAGGGTGGGTGGCAGTGTGTTTCAGAGGGTGGGGGCGTAGAGAGGGAAGGACCTATTGGGTGTGCGGATTTGCGTAGGCAGGATGAGCAGGTTACGTGTGGTTTGCTTGCAGGGGCTGGTGGAGATGGGGGCGCTGATCGACGTTTGGAGGTGCTGGGCAGTGAGTCCATTCCGAGCTTTGTGGATGATGGTGAGGGCTTTGAATTTGATCCTGGAGGTGATGGGTAGCCAATGGAGATATCTTAGGATGGGTGTGATGTGGGAGTGCCTAGGTGTTCAAAAGATTTTTCATGCTGCAGTGTTCTGTGCGAGCTGTAGTGGATAAATGGTATGTTTGGGTAGCCCGTGGTATATGGAGTTGCAGTAATCAAGCAGAGGGGTGACTGTGGCCTGGCAGACTGCATGGAAGTCCTCAAAGGAGAGGAGGGGACATAGGTTGCATGGCACTCTGAGCTTGAAATAAACTGCCTTCATGGTATTTTCAATGTGGGTTTGAAAGTCTAGGCACTGGTTTAAGGTGACTCCGAGGTATTTGAGCTGAGTTTTGACTTGGAGGTCTGTGTCTCCGAGTTTGATGGATGTTTGAGGCGTGAACTCGGGGCCCCTGGTGACGTGTAGAATCTCTGTCTTGCTGAGGTTGATTGCCAGGTTTTGATGCTGGAGCCCTTGATCGATTTTCTCAAAGCATGCTGAGAGTTTGGAGTAGTCTGGGGTGGCTGTGGAGAATGGCATATATACCATTATGTCATCAGCGTAACTTACATACCTAATGTGCTTCTAGATGGTTGTACAAAGGGGGCTGACATAGATGTTGTATAGCAGTGATGATAGTGTGGATCCCTGGGGCACTCCTTGTGGCAGGATGTACGTGGAGTATGAGGTTTGTCCTACTCTGACCTGTTGGCTGCTTTGTGAGAAGTACAAGTGGAACCATTGGAGCAGTTTGCCCTGCACTCCAATCTCGTGGAGTTGGTTTAGCAGTGTTTGGTGTGACACTGTATCGAACGCTGAAGAGATGTCCAGGAAAAGCAGTATGAAGCCTCTTGATATGTTTTCTGTTCCTTTGAGGGTCAATAGTAGGGAAGTCAGCAGGGATTCTGCACTGTGGTATGGGCAGAAACCATGCTAGTGCTGGTCTAGAGGTGAGTGCTGGTCAATGTGCTCTTGGAGCTGGATTTGGATTGTTTTTCTATGACTTTTGCCAGGAATGGTATATTGGCGATGGGTCAGTCTGAGGTGGGTGATCTGGGGTCTAGGTTGGGCTTCTTTAGGAAGGGGCAGATGGAGGCCTGTTTGAGTAGTGGGGGGGGGAGATAGGCATAGGATAGGGATTTGTGCACTATGGTTGATATAGTGGTAAGAAGTGATCCTTTATGGTCTTTATCCATGCCACTGGGCATGGGTCCAGCAGGAAGGTCATTGTATTGATGCGCGAGATGATGGCATCAATTTCTTCTAGTGGTAGGTCCCTGAAGGTGGTCCAGGATTAGGAGTCGTCCACTGTCTCACTTACGGTAAGTATGACGAGTGCAGGGGGTTGGTGGACCCATGTTTGATCTGGAGGTATATAGCCATGTCCTGGGTGTTGAGGGCATGTTCTTGGCATGGTTGGGTGGGGGTCCCTTGCGAGTGACCTGACCATGTCAAAAAGCTCCCTAGTTGAGCGCTTTGAGAAGGGTATTGTGGTAGAACTCCTTCTTGGCCTCTAGTGTGTTGTCGCAGTAGGCCTTGAGTTTCTTTAGATATACGGCATATAGTTCAGGATCTCTAGATTTCCTCCACTGACATTCTATGCGACGAAGGGCCCATTTTTGTTCTCTTAACTTGCTGGAGTACCATAGTGCCTGTCTGTGTTGCTTGGTAGAGCTGGGACATAAAGGTGTGGAGGCCGCAGTGGAGATGGTTGCATGCCATGTGGTGATTGCCACTTCGAGGTCTGCTTCGGTCTCAAATCTTAGTTCCTTCTGGGTTGGTAGGGTATTTTGCAGGAAGGTCTGTTCGTTGAAGGCTTCAAAACGTTTAGCTGTGGGGATGGCATCTCGGGATGCATATTCAATGCGTTGTTGGGGCAGAATGACCATGATGAGATGGTGGTCTAAACAGGGAACAGGGATTATGGTTGGGGGAGTGTATCCAGGCAAGGTCAAGAGGAGGTTGGGGAGGAAGACTAGATCCAGGGTTCTTCCTTTGTTGTGAGCTGGGGTCTTGATAATTTGTGTGTATTGCAGGTCCTGCATGGCTTGAAGGAAGGTGGCACTTTGGTTGCTTGAGGCGGATGGTAGATTCAAGTCTCCAAGGAGAATGAGGTGTGAGAGCAGATGGTGTTGAGTAGGGTGTCGAGTTCTTCAGCTTTGAGTGGTGCCCTGTATGTCAGGCAGATGGTGATGTGTCTGTATGAAATCGTGAGGATGTCCATAGCTGGTGTAGAGGTGATGCTGATGTTCTCAAATTTCAGTGCTTTGCGTGAGGGGATGTAGACCTCCTCCTGTGGTGTTGTGTGGATAGTTATGGATGGTGTGGATGTCGGTGTTCAGCTGGTTGAGCAGAATATTGTCACTGTCGGAAAACCATGTTTCAGTGAAGTACATGAGGTCTATCTTGCTGTCTGTGATCACGTCCTGAAGAATCTGTATTTTATTGCGGGCTGAGTGTGCGTTCACCAGGGTGCATTTGTTAGGGTGGTTCAATCAGTAAAGACCCACAAAAAACAATCAATCTAAACCACAGGACAAATCCTCAACAAAAGAAGGTCCGAGCATAAAATGAAAGAGAGAAAAAAAGAAAGGGAAAAAAGAAAAAATATCAGGATATAAGTAAATATTGGAATGTTTGTTCTGCAGGGTTTTCCCTCTGAATAACAAACAACTCCTTTCTATTCTTTTTTTTGTAAATTATAATGCCCAAAAGCCAACAAGCCAAGTTATTAGTGTCATCGTTTATAAAGACGTATAAATGAATGATTAGCTGGCAATCGAAGCTCAAGCCATAACAACCCAGGAAAAACAGGAACAGCAGCGGCAAAAGTTATAATCAACCACAGCAAACGTTGTCATCAACAGCAGCAAAAGTTATGGTTGACGGTAGCTACACAATACTGTGTTTCGGGTCAAACAAAGGACCTTGTCTCAAGCTTTCATCGTTCTTTAAAGTGATCCAATCCTTCTCTGAAAAAGACTTCTGCTGATACAAACTTGCCATGTAAAAGTGATCTCATTCCTATAAAACCTTTTCTCATTGCAGTGCTCTCTTGTAAGCAGAATGGCGTCTGACGTCAATAAAATTGACAACCAGTCAAAAAAGAGCAGTGGATTAATGACCAATTAAAAACAGAAAGTGAAATTAAATGTCCAATCATAATGTGCAAACCAAAGAAGCAAATATCAAACCAAAAGCTTTATTGACCTGACCCATGCAGGTAAACATCAAAGGGAATGAAAGCCCAACAAAGCCGTGTTTTGGCGTGGCCTTCTTCAGGGGTTAAAATTTGCTAAAGAACAAATAAAACATGTATAAATATGAAATAAAAACATTGAACAGTGAATCAAATATAAAAATAATAGATAAAAATAAATATTGTAATAAACAGAGCCAAAGGGTAAAAACTAATAAATACAAACCATACCCAAAAAAACTAATAAATACAAACCATACCCAAAAAAACCAGGAATAACATTGCCGTGGGCGGAGCTTGTGTAGTACGCACTTCTGCCGCTAGGCGTGTATAGTGCAACTCATTGTCAGTTCAGTGCCGCCTGTGTTGTCGACCTAGTTTGTTCTGTTCATCTGCAGTGATTGTTTTTGCTAGCGCTGTTTTGTTCTTGTTTCTTTTTTTATGATGACAAGTTTAAGTGAACAACGTGCAGCTGTGAAATTTTGTTTTCTACTCGGTAAAAATGCTGCTGAAACTGTTTTAATGTTGAAAAAAGCTTATCAAGATGATGCTATGGGAAAAAGTACCAGTGGTTTGCTCGGTTTAAAAATGGCGACATGTCGATTGATGACAAACCTCGTTCTGGGCGTCCATCAACTGCCCGAATTGACGAAAATATTGAAAAAATTAGAGAGCTTGTGCTCACAGACCGTCGACAGACAATTGATCAACTGTCAGAGATTAGTGGGTTATCTTGGAGCTCGGTTCAGCGAATTTTAACGGAAGATTTGGGAATGAAAAGGGTTGCTGCCAAGTTTGTTCCTCGGGTTCTGACTGACAATCAAAAGGAACATCGAGTTGAAACATGTCGTGTTTTGAAACAACAGCTTGAAACTGATCCAGATTTTCTGTCAAAGGTCATTACAGGTGATGAGTCATGGTGCTATGGTTACGACCCAGAAACAAAGCAACAGTCAAGCCACTGGAAGACGTCATCGTCACCACGTCCAAAAAAATGTCGTCAAGTCAAATCAAACATCAAAACAATGCTGATTTGCTTTTTTGATGCCAAGGGGGTAGTTCATTCAGAGTTTGTTCCCTCAGGTCAGACCATCAATCAAACCTTTTATTTGGAAGTTTTAAGAAGATTGCGCAACAGTGTTCGTCAAAAAAGACCCGATTTGTGGCAGACAGGAGACTGGTTCTTCCACCACGACAACGCACCTGCACACACAGCCATCTCTGTTAGACAGTTTTTGGCTAAAAATGGCATGGTTCCGCTGCCCCACGCACCTTACTCGCCTGACCTGGCTCCGTGCGACTTTTTCTTATTTCCACGCATGAAAAGGGGCATGAAAGGACACCGATTTGACAACATTGAAGAAGTCAAGAAAAAAAGGAGGGAGGAGCTGTCAGCCGTTTCTAAAGATGACTACAAAAAATGTTTCGAACAGTGGAAGCACCGGTGGGACAAATGTATCAGTTGTAATGGAGAGTATTTTGAAAGGGATAAGGTTGTTTTGTAAAGAATTTGAAATAAATAGCTTTTAAAAAATAATTCCTGTTTTTTTTGGGTACCCCCTCGTACATAAGCTTAAATAGATAAAAAATAAATAAATTGATAAAGGTAATATTACCATATAAAAACATGTATACTTAATAATGACAATATCAAAAAACGTGTGCCAACTATTAGGAGACAAAACAAGATGTAAAAGTATATATTCATAATAATTACAAAGAATACATATATATGTGCATGTAAATCAGAAATATACGTACTAAAACATACACACTGAAAAATACAATGTGGTACTCAAGGGTACCCATGGAGAAATAAAATGTCTAAACATAACCACTGGGAAGGGGAGGAGGTGGAGGGGAGGGGGGGAGGAAAGAAGGGAACGAGAGAAACCCTACTGGAGGGGATTAAAAGAAAATTGAAAAATCGGTATCAGTATTGAGACCAGATAGGGCCAATGTGTCAAGTAAAAAAATACATCTTTGTTCTAGACATCGTAGTGTCTTGTCCAAATCTCTTCCTCTTTTATTGGGTTTTTCAACCTTTAATACAAAAAACTTAAGATGAGATATCCTATGTTTCTGTGCGATCCCATAAGAGAATAAGGGTTTATCAGGAATAGTCCTTTTGACACAACTCCAGTGTTCTATGACATGAGTCCGAACAGTGTGTTTAGTTTTTCCCACATATAATAAAGAACAAGGGCACCTACTGTAATTATATAAATCACATTCTCAGTCATTCAATTAGAAAAATCTGAAAGAAAAAACTTCTTCCCTGTCACTGGGTGTGTGAAGAAATTTCTGATAGTAATGGCATGTGTACTGTCAGCAACACTTCCCTGGTGGCCAGTGGATGCCAGGGCAGGTGCAACACAAAATATAAAGTTAAGATTTGAGAGTCTTTTGAAGGCCCAAATGGCTCTTGGTCCTTGTAGTTTTCTTGAGCTCCCAAATCTTTAATGAAATACTTAAGCAGAGTGGTGGGAAAAATAAGGCTTTTATTTCCCGTCTTTGCTGAGGTTCAAAATATTGGGTTACAACGTGAAAGCAAAAGTCCTTACTTCAGGTAGAATAACAAACTTAGGCTTTTCAAACAAAACTATCATACATTACAGGACTGGTGGTGCTTAAACAAACCAAGAATGCTCTGTTGGTGCTTTAAACAGATCATAAGCCTGGCAGAGCTTCTAGACTTCCTGAAATACACAATGTACAATCCATGTCATGGTCAGATACATCTTCTATGGGATCCACTTGCATTTGCTCACAATCCGATACCTCTGATTCAGGGTCCCTGGTTTCATGCAAACCATATTCAGGGGTTTTATATATTTGCTCTAGCAAGTCCCAATGTCCTGGGCCCAACCTAGGGTGTTGGCCCTGTGCTATATTGAGCTTACAAGTATCCCTTCTTCCTGGAGGTTTTATATCAGCATTATATAAACCTTTATCCTTCACAGCATTCTTCTTAGGCAAATATTTTCCATACCTTTTGTTGCAACAGCCTGGTGATGAAAGGTTTTCTCCTTTGGCTTGCTTCCTCCCCTCAGAAGCTTCGTGCCAATCCTTTCTCTGAAAGTTTGCTTTAGCTTTCAACCATGGGAACAGCTCTCCTGGTAAGTGCCTGCTCCTGCAACAGCCCAAATCCTGGCTTCCGTGCTCAGCCTGGCTTTTCCTTCCCAGCTGATTCCCACTTGCTTCTTGCTTGCAATCAATGTAAGGCTTTCTCTTCTGCCAGCCAACAGCTTTCTCACCAACCTGAGCCGGTCCTTCCTTGGCTCCTTGTGGCTTCCTGTTAGCTCCTGGAGATTCTCTGTTAGGTCCTTCTCTGGCTTGAGACGATTCTCTTCCAGCTTGACCCGGTCCTCTCTCCTGGACCCGACCTGGTCCTCTCTGGATCCGACCTGGTCCTCTCTGGATCCGACCTGGTCCTCTCTGGATCCGACCTGGTCCTCCCTCCTTGACCTGACTCGGTCCTCTCCGAATCCGACCTGGTCCTCCCTGGGTCTGACCTGATCCTCCCTGGATCCGACCTGGTCCTCTCTGTTTAGCTTGAGGCAGTTCTTCCTTATAAAGAACTCCTCTCCTTGAGGCATGTGAATTGTTTGTCATGTGCTCCTGACCAGCTGGGCGTGGCACTCCAGTCTCTCTGACTGCACTCCTGCTCCCTCTAGCTGGTCCCTGTGAACATTGCACTCTGTGCACATCTTTTTCTCTTGTGTAAAACAGTTTCATTTCTCTCATCAGGGTTCTCATCAGCCTCCGCTGCATCACAGTACACACTGAGTACATGAGTGATGATGACGTTCAGGGAGAGTAGACGGAACCAACAAATTAGTCAAACTCTGGTTCTTTTTGTGAGCAATGGATACGTGTTGATTCTCAAAAGCCGGTAAGGTCTGTAAGATATGCCATTCATCTTTGATGTCAGCAATTTCTTTAGATCTAAATGAATAAGTCAATGGACACACTATCTTATTCAAAGCTGGCCTTGTACATTTCTGAAGGAGAGATTGGCACGCAGAATTGGCCCGAGAATATGCCTCTTGAACATATCTCTTAGGATATGCGCATTCCAAAAAACGGTCCTTCATATCATACGCTTGTTTGTCAAAATCGTCCATTATTGAACAAATCTTCCGTGCTCGCAAAAAATGTGAAACAGGAAGATTACATTTAAGGGACCTGTTATGATAGCTCGTGTAGTGAAGTAACCGGTTTCTATCAGGAGGCTTTTGGTAAAAGTCCATGAGAAACCCCGATGCACCCTTCCTAATAGAAATATCACTAAATGAGTGTTCAAACTGAATATTTGAGTCAAGTGTATTAATCCATTGAAGGAAATCATTTAGGAGGTCAAGTGGTCCATCCCAAACAATCAAGATGTCATCAATATACCATAGCCACTTTTTGATATTTGCCTTAAATTGATGTCTCATCAAGAATATCTTTTCGAACTGGGCGATATATAAGTTGGCAATATCTGGGGCCATGGAAGACCCTATAGCTACCCCCTTGATCTGCTTATAATAAAGTTCCCTAAAAACAAAATAATTCTCTGTTAGTGCTAATGTCGCTAACTGCATAAGGAAGGGTGTCAGAGGTCTCTTGACTCCTGTTCTTTGTAGCAAAAGTGTCTTCCAAAACCTTTAGAGCCCCGTCTTGTGGAACGTTAGTATACAATGAGACTATATCTAGGGCAACCAAAATCAAACCTTGAAAATCCTCAAAAATATTAATAACAGGAGATCAACCACGAACATATGATGGCATTGCCATAATACAGTATAAGGCCTAAGCAGCACATCAAAAAACTGTGACACGGGCTCGAACAATGAACCAATCGCTGAAATTATTGGTTGTCCCAGAGGTCTCTCCAGGGATTTATGGATTTTTAGTAAGACATATATAGTGGGAACCACAGGATGGGATACTGTGAGGAATTCCTTCTATTTCTGTGTTAAATACCCAATCTCAAACCTTGTCTGGATCAAACAGTCCAAACTCTTTTTCAGGGGTTCTGTGGGGTCCCAATCCAATCTTTCATAAAAAACAGTGTCTTTAATTTGTCGATCAATCTCCCCTATATAGTCTTCTCTGTTCATTATGACCACTGCTCCACCCTTATCAACGGGTTTTATAACAATTTTTGGATTAGTCTGTAAGGACAAAAGTGCTTAACGTTCAAACCTTGATATACTCTAAAACTGACAGCAAGGTTGTGATTCCATCTGTTCTACCCGTTTAAGTACAACCTTTTCAAAAGAAGCTTTGATGGAATTATAAGTGTGTGGCGGAATCTAACTGGAAGATCTCTTAACAATGGAAAGATCATTGGCGCTATTAATTTTATCTGAAAAAAAATCAGTTATCTTAATCTTCCTAAAAAATTTAAAAATGTCAATACGAATGTTAAATGGATCATAAGAACATGTCAGTACAAAAGACAAACCCTTGCTGAGGAAAGAAACTTCACCATCACTCAGCAGATTACTAGAAAGGCTAATTATGTTAGATTCTAAAATGGATCGCTATGATTCCAGGAATCGGATCGATCCCCCCTCATGTTGGTTCTGTCCATATCCCACTGGAGTTTCCCTCTTCCTCTCCCCCGATGAATTTGTCACTGATGATCATTCTCCCTGGATCTCGACCATGGTTGGCATCCTGATTTCCCTCCCCCTTTCCACTGTCCATCTCGAAAAAAGTGTGATCCTCATCCTTCCTTTTCTTTTTTTGGGAACTAAAAATGGAGGATGAGGCATCAGGAAGATCTTCAGACTGACAGTAACTTCTTTTCCATAGCTGAGAATCCTGTGTTGGAAGATGATCATTCTGTTTTGAGTCATCTTTATTCAAAAAACTCACTTTACGTTTAGGAATATAAACACCTTTTTTTCAACTCCATGGGTAGACATAACCACTTTTATAATCTTCTTCATCACATTGGAACTTCTTAAGTTTCTTTTCTTTTATTTCTTTTCTATATGTGTCTATGTTTTTATTATAGTCTGAAAATATTGACTCAAACCTAGTATCAGTCTCTTTTAAGTTTTTGCAACTGTTCATCAATTTCTACCCGTAAAGGCTCTGCTTTTTTCTTAGAGGTGCTAATAAGAAGAATCATCAGATCCAGGGAGCTCTTGTTGAGGATCGCATTCCAACACTGGATGAACCTATCATCATCTTGATATATCCCTGGACCTTTGTTGGCAAGCAGACCTCGTGGAATCGTTTTATGGCGGCAATATTCCAGAAGGGATGCAGCATGAAGTTCTTCTCTGATCAGTTTCTGAGTGAGGGAGATCAGGTCTTCCCACTCTCTGTTAGTTCTACCATCACCATCCTCAACCTTGGAAAACAAAGGTTCTTCTGGTAATAACTGCTGAAGAGCCTCATCACTGTAACTAAGGATGTCCTTCCAAGGAGAGAATATACTGTGTCAGAGGAAACCAGTACACAGACAAGAGGCACAAATACTTGCAAGTCACTCGACAAACCAAACAAAGAAGCGAGTATCAAACCAAAAGCTTTGTTGACCTGACCCATGCAGGTAAACACCAAAGGGAACAAAAGCCCAACACAGCCGTGTTTCGGCGTGACCTTCTTCAGGGGCTAAAATATGCTAAAGAACAAATAAAGCATGCATAAATATGAAATAAAAACATTGAACAGTGAATCAAATATATAAAAATAATAGATAATAATAAATATTGTAATAGAGCCAAAGGGTAAAAACTAATAAATACAAACCATGCATAAGCCATAAATAAGTAAAAAATAAATAAATTGATAAAGGTAACATTACTATATAAAAACATATATACTTAAGTACAATATCACAAAAATTTGTGCCACCTATGAGGAGACAAAACAAGATATAAAAACATATCTTCATAATGATTACAAAGAATACATATATATGTGCATATAAATCAGAAATCCATTAAAACATACATACTGAAAAATACAACGTGGTACTCAAGGGTACCCATGGAGTAGTAAGGTGTCCAAACATAACCAAGGGGAAAAAAGGATAAAAAACTCACAGGTAGGCATTATAAGTGCATATCATGCCTTTCATCAGAAGATGTAACAGAAACTGATAAAAAACAGGAACTAATAAAAATAAAAGTTAACCCATCAGAGGGGGAGGGGGAAAAGAGGGGAAAGGGAGGGAAGGAGGGGGGAATAGGAAAGGGGGGAGTCACATTTTTTGTCTTTATTGACACATCAGTTGTATACTGACACTACTATTCTAGTTACTGTTGATGTTATATCACTTTATACCAATATTAATTAGAATGAGGCCTTAGAGACCATTGCCAACTGGATTCCTAAATCATTGTTTGTGCAATTTCTCACATTAGTTTTGACCCGGAATTATTTTCTGCATGATGCTAAATTTTATTTACAGATTTTTGGCATAACAATGGGGGCCACAATGGGGGTCTGTAGCTACCATCTATATGGCTGATCTAGAAGAGTCTTTTATTTACACTTTACATTGGTTTTCATATATTTCATTATGGGTCAGGTTTTTAGATTATATTTTTTTCTTATGAAATCATACGGAACAATCATTACTTGACTTTTTAACCTGGCTCAATTCCAACAAATCCAATATACAATTTACAGCAAAATATCATCAGACCAAAACTGAGTTTCTGGATGTGTTGGTATACAGGGATATCATTCATTCAGTCAAGATAATAGGTATTTTTCCTTATATGACAGGATCTTCACACATTATTACTATACTAAGAAAATATTGGCATGTGCTGACCCTTCACCCATGTTTTCAAAAGGATATGATAGTGGCATTTAAGCATGAGTGTAATATTTGTGACATTATTGTACATGCTGCTACACATTTAGATCAACCCCAATTTGTTCAAGATTCCCCTGGTCACTTCCCTTGCAATGGTCCCTGGTGTACCCATTGCCAATCTATTTATCCAGGACCTGACTGGGAGGACACAACTACCGGGAGGAGATATAAAGCAAAATGGCACACTTCATGTGCCTTTTCCTTTGTAGTCAACCTATTGATCTGCCCATGTGGTTTGAAATACGTGGACTGAACTACCAGACTGATCCGTAAGAAATTGACTGAACATAGATCTAGGATTACCACCAAAACCCTCTTGGCTCCTTTTTTGCCACATTGTATACAATTATAGCATATTTTTTCTGACTTTATTTGGAGAGCTATTGATCATGTACCATCTGACCCCCGAGGGGGTAACCGTGAACACCAGCTTCAGGTTTTGGAACAGAGATGGATATTTAAACTGAACACGGTTTCCCACCATGGTCTCAATCTAGAGTTAGACTGATGGAACACATTATGATTGGACATTTAATTTCACTTTCTGTTTTTGATTGGTCATTAACCCACTGCTTCTTTTTGATTGGTTGCCAATTTTATTGATGTCAGATGCTATTCTGCCTACAAGAGGGCACTGCTACGAGAACCGTTTTTATAGGCATGAGAGCACTTTTACATGGCAAGTTTGTATCAGCACAAGCCTTTTTTTTTTTTTTTAGAGAGAGGATTGGATCACTTTAAACAACAACAAAAGCTTGAGACAGGGTCCTTTGTTCGACCCAAAACACAGTACTGCGTAACTGCCGTCGACCACAACCTTTGCTGCCGTTGACAACTTTTGCAGTTCGCTGTGGTTGATTATAACGTTTGCTGCTGCTGTTTCTGTTTTTCCTGGATCATTATGGCTTGAGCTTCGATTGCCAGCTAAGTATTAATTTATACGTCTTTATAAATGACGACACTAATAACTTGGCTTGTTGGCGTTTGGGCATTATAATTTACAAAAAAAGAATAAAAGGAGTTGTCTGTTATTCAGAGGGAATACCCTGCACAACAAACATTCCCAACATTTACTTATAGCCTAATATTTTTTTTTCTTTTTCCCTTTCTTTTTTTTCTCTCTTTGATTTTATGATCAGACTTTCTTTTGTTGAGGATTTGATAAGGTGGTTGGCACGAGTGTGTTGGGGGATAGGTGCTGCTTTTGTGATTGGGAGCAGATGCTTGGGTCTCCTTTGATGGAAGGTGCTGTGGCTTGTGCCATGATCTTGTCGGTTTGGAACTGGGGGTGAGGATCATGGGTATAGAGCAGGGGTGACCTCCTGTGGTGGCATTTGTTTCTATTTATTTATTTAGACAGTTTTGTATACCGCCTTATCCTTCAATCAAAGTGGTCACAACACAATTGGGGGATACATTTAACACGCGGGGATATGAGACACATACACTGATATTTACAGGGAACATGGGCAATGGAGGGTTAAGTGGCTTGCCCAAGACCACAAGGAGCATCTGTGGGCTAGAAACCCCAGTCCTTCCGGCCCAAGGTTGCTGTGCTCTAGTGGGATTTGAACCCCCGACCTTCCGGCCTGAAGTATCTTGCCCCAACCACTAGGCTACTCTATTGCCAGTAGGGAGAGGATTAGGATCAGGAGTGTGCAGAGTGTTCTCATTTGGGTGTTCCACATGGTGCAGTCCTTCCTTTTGAGTGGTGTGGGTCATTTGTGTGTTATATTCCTGGTCTTTGCTGGTGCTGCATGGCCATTGCAGGGTTGACTCAGAGGAGCAGAGCTTGGTGTGAGCTGGGTGCTGATGCTGCTGTGGATTTGTGGCTGGAGGCAATGTTCTGTCGGATGAGCTGAGCTGCGGAGAGGTGTTAGTAGTGCTTCTTGCTTCAGGCTATGTGCTGGCGTGGTATGTCCGTGTGGAAGCTGGGGCGGTGTCGGCACCGTTGGGTGCCCTAGGTAGTCCCTGCTTAAGGGCCATGCCAAAGGGCCCTTTGGTGAGGCCCTTAGGCGCTGGCCCGCCAGGTGAGGGCACACCCTGCAGAAAGCGGTCTTTTATGTGTCCTGTTCCAGTGGCAATGCTGTGGTCGTCAGAGCGTGGGAGGAGCTTATCTCCACAATGATTCCAGGTCCCTGTTGTGGCTGGTAATGGTGGCGGGAGTAGATCAGGTACGCGGCAGGAGGCAGTGTGAGTGCGGGTAAGCTCTGTGCGTGTGTGTGTGTGTGTGCAATGGAAAGGCCTGTGCCCTGCAGAAAGCTGTCTTTTATGTGTCCTGTCAGGCGGCAATGTTGTGGTCGTCCGAGTGTGGGAGGAGCTTACCTCCATGCTGGTTACAGGTCCCTGTTGCAGCTGGTAATGGCGGCGGGAGCAGATCAAGTACATAGCAGGAGGCAGTTTGAGTGCAGATGAGTTCTGTGCTCCGTGCGTGTGTGTTTGTGTTGAATGCTCTACTATGCTGTTTTAAGGTGTACATTACTGACATTGTATCATATTGCTTTCTATTATTGCCTATCTGCAAGTTCATCTCATTGTTCTGTCTATTATGCTGACAGGCCATTTTGCTATTGTAAGTTGTCTGTTGTACGCCGCTTGGGTAAATCTCTTCATAAAGGCAATTAATAAAGCCTAGTATATGAATGAAATAAATAAATTTGTAATTCTGCCAGTTGCATGTGGGCCATGCTACCCTTTAGCACGGTTGTTTTACTGCATATTTTTCCATGCTAAAATCCTTACTATATTGGGTAGGAAAGTTAACGTGGGAAAATCCTGAGTAAACCGCTGCACTGCAGTTATTTAACTTGTCTCCCATTGATTCTTTATCATGTAAAGTTTATACCCTTTTCCCAAAGCTACCCATTATAATTGACTGTGTTATGTAAGCTTAGTTAAATCAGCACAAATGAGGGTTGGGGCTAAGAGCTTTAATGCAAAAGTAGGATAGTGAAGGTAGATCTTTCCCATCCTGCATGTTTCATGATTAATGGCAAGGAAACATTGTAGTAATTCTTTCTAATGCAGCAGGCACTGCCTTACAAGATCCCACTCAGCATTTTGCTCATCACCAGGCATGATATTGTACTACTGCTTTTCTCTGAATGGATCTTTAAGGATCCACTTTATCCTCCATTGCCTTAAAATTTGCATTCTAGGTCCTCTGCGATATTATCTGTTAGAAATGCATGAGGTGGGGGGGGGGGACCTAAGATAGCAATTTAGAAAGATGCTTTAGAGGGCTGCTCCCAGGAAATCTCTGCTTTTCTTCATATTTACTAAGAATGTCGTATGGGGCAAAGGACCGGCAAGAGAAAAGGAAGGTCAGGAGTAGACCCAATCCTTACCTCAGGGTCAAACTTTTATAACAAAGTTTGCAGCATCTTCAATGAAATCCCAAAGTCCTGGGACTGTCTCCGCAAGCTTGAGAGGAAAAGGAAGCCTCCAAAGCTTGATGAAAATATCTTTGAGCCCTGATTCCCGCTTGCCGCCTCTGCCCTGCAGATGAGCTCATCCCTTGGTTCTCTGGAATTGGGAGGAAGTAAGTCAAAGCAAAGTTTCGAGGAGCATGCAAGCTTTGGCAGAGCTCCTGTGCATCACTTGTGTCAGTGGGAAGATTTGGTGTGACTCAAAAGTCAGCATTGGGCTAGGCAAAGCGCTGGCTTTGGAGTTGTGAACTGGTGTCTGTAGCAGTAGTGACATCGGAAGATGTTCAACAGTCTGCTGGGAGCCTATCACATGGAAATCTGCCATTTACAGAACTGAATGTGATGGAGAGACAGGAGGGTATTACCTTAGACTTGATTTAGCAGGCTATGGTGTGACTGGAGTCTGCAGTAGAATGCAAGATTGGGGAACTACACCAATTTGTAGAGAATGTTGAATAGTGTATGACAGCTGGGGAGAGTGTCTCAAGACAGCAAGATTCTTGGTTGGACATGCTGAAGACTGGACAGGGTGCATTGCATACTGTTCAGTCAAAGATGGTAAGAGACTGACTTTAGTGTGTAAAATGGAAATTCTTGAAAACAAGCAGAGCAATTTATTTTGTTTTATTTGTTTGTATTTATTACTGCCTTTCGTGAATGAAAGCGGTTTACATAGAACTCAAATCAGGTAACAATTACATTAAACAGAGTTAACGGAATTATACATTAAAGCAGTTTTAAATGAATAATAGTTAACATGGGGTGAGAAGGGGAAAGGAAAAACAACTAAATAGCAACTGCTAATGTCCTCTAATAACTATTTATAAGTGAACGGCAAACTCAATGGTGATGATATGTTCTTAATTAAATATTAGTTTTCCGAATTTCCCATGAATTAGGGGTATTGGCCCTCTTGAACTTTTGAAGAAGTTTTATGGGCTGTCTAAAGATTCCTGTGGATGCATTATCTCTGCGCAATACATTATCTTATCTGCCATTTAGAAGAAGGTTGGATAATGTTGATGTTGACGGCTGATGCTGCAAAGGGAAGTATGGCGCAGGTTAGTGCAGATCGCCTGGATGTTACTGCCATATTGGAGTCTCCACTAGAGGAACTTCAAGAGAGCGCTACGCTTCTTGCCACTTTAGTTTTTGAGGATGAGAAAAATACTGTTGTGTTTGTTTTTTCGAAATAAGAAGATATGGTGGTTTCTCAACCTCTGTTAGGTAACGCAGAAGAGGCAGAGGCTTTTTCTGCAGCTTCAACAGAGGTTAGTGATTTTTTTCTTGGACATCCTGCTAAATGGTTAGTAAAAATTTCCAGTGTTTGATAAACTTTCTTTGACCCTAATCATTTAAGGGAGCAACTGAATAAGTTTGTTCCCTAGGTGCATTAGCGGGGCCTTTTGGAGGGTTGGAGGGTAATGCCAGCTGGGTAATGATTAGTGGGATTTATTTAAGTCTGCTTTCCATTTTTTTCCTCCCATAAATTGTGTCTTTCCTTTTTGTTTCTTTTGAGATTCCTCCTCCTGCCCCCGGGCTTGGTAGAGAATGGATATTCTTTTGATTTATTTCTTATATGATGTGCTTATTTAGTTTAATTTTTATTCAAGATATCCTTTCTATTTGCCTTGCAAGTTGATGCTTGTATTATACATTTGTAAAAATCTTGTAAATATATATATATATATATATATATATATATATATATATATTTTTTTTTTTTTTTTTTATAAAGAGAAGTGCATCAGTGCAGGTCTAGATGTATTCTAGTGATTATTCT
This sequence comes from Ichthyophis bannanicus, assembly GCA_033557465.1. Classification (NCBI taxonomy): domain Eukaryota; kingdom Metazoa; phylum Chordata; class Amphibia; order Gymnophiona; family Ichthyophiidae; genus Ichthyophis; species Ichthyophis bannanicus. The sequence goes on from CM066034.1 coordinate 72,442,091, forward strand.
AGCCACTCTTCTGGCCCTCATAAGTCATACTAAATAAATCTCTCCAGGAGTGTCAGCGAGTATTAAATAACATCAAGTCAATTACCAAGCAAACTGTGATTCTTTTGGGTGATATCCATAATCTGCTCAGGGCTGAATCATTAGTAATAGATCATGCCTCATTTGTTCTGTTTATATTATGGGGGTAGGCTTAAAAATGTTTCCGGCACATAAGACAGCTTTTATAAAATTACTGCATGTGTTATGCACATAGGAGTATGCAGTGGCAAGAAAGTGCATTTTTATATAACGCATTTTTGGACAAATTCCCGGAGGAAAAGTCCATAAACCATTATTAAAGCAGACTTGTGGACAGCCACTGCTTATCCCCCGGAGTAAGCTATATGGGATCTGACTATTTTTTGGAATCCTGCCAGGTACTTGTGACCTGGATTGGCCAGTGTTGGAAACAATATACCGGGCTTGATTTTTATTTATTTGATTGAGCTTTTCATCAGGTCAAAGCAGTGTACATAGAACAAATTTAACCGTTTCCAGAGAACTGTAACTATTTTCATTAACAACTTAACTAGGATATGACATCCTTTACTTATTTACAGAGCTATCTTGGATGGGAGGGCAGGAAAGGTCAGTTGAGGGGACAGGTCTGGGATGATGGGGGGGGGGGGTTAGGTTGGGGATCCAAAGTGTAGGGTGAACAAGTGGGTTTTGAGGAGTTTGTAGATTGTGAGGAGGTCTTTGGTGTTTCTTATAGGGTCGGGTGGGAGTTCCATATGGTGGGTGCATAGAGTTCAAAGGATGAACCTTTGGACTGACCCAGTATGGTACTTTCTTAGGTTTCTTAGGTTTGTCTCAATCCTGCAGTCACCCAAGGTTCTGCATTCTGAACTATCTGCAATTCCTTCATGAACCTATTTGAAAAGAGATTGCAGTAGTCCAGTATGCTACTTATTAAAGTGTGCATAACTATGACAACAGCAACACCATCCTAAGTGAGCCTGATCTTGCTGGATCACAGAAGCTACAATGGTGTGCAAAGGTCTTGCATAGGCTGCATGATCAAGCTATTCTCAGCTTTAGATAGTGCTGGGGAGGAGTCTGCTGACTTGGTACATGTTGGTACCAATGACATAGGAAAGTGTGGTAGAGAGGTTCTGGAGGCCAAATTTAGGCTTTTAGATAGGAAGTTGAAATCCAGAACTTCCAGGGCAGCATTCTCTGAAATGCTTCCCATTCCAAGTGCAGGACCCAAAAGGCAGGCAGAGATCTGGAGTCTCAATGCATGGATGAGACCATGGTGCAAGGAAGAGTGTTTTGGATTTGTTAGGAATTGGACAACATTCTGGGGAAAGGAGGGGCTTTTCCGAAGGGATGGGCTCCTCCTTAGCCAGGATGGAACCAGGCTGTTAGCATTAACCATAAATTGGAAGACTGGGCATCAAAATGGCAGATGAAATTTAATGTGGACAAGTGCAAAGTTATGTACCTAGGGAAGAACAACCCAAACTATGGTTACACGATGCAAGGTTCCACATTAGGAACCACCACCCAGGAAAAAGATTTAGGCGTCATCGTGGATAACAAGTTAAAACCCTCAGCCCAGTGTGCAGCGGCGGCCAAGAGAACAAATAGAATGCTAGGTATCATAAGGAAAGGAATGGAGAATAAAACAAAAGATATTATAATGCCTCTATATCGTTCCATGGTGAGACCGCACCTTGAATATTGTGTGCAATTCTGGTCGCTGTATCTTAAAAAGGATATAGCATTATTAGAAAAGGTTCAGAGAAGAGCCACCAAAATGGTAAAGGGGATGGAAGGATACTCCTATGAAGAAAGGCTAAAAAGGTTAGGGTTCTTTAACCTGGAAAAGAGACGCCTGAGGGGAGATATGATAGAAATCTATAAATTAATGAACGGAGTGGAACGGGTAAATGTAGATCGATTGTTTACATTATCAGAATATAGAAAGACTAGGGGACATGCAATGAAGCTACAGGGTAAACTATTTAAGACTAATAAAAGAAAATATTTTTTCACTGAACGTGTAATCAAACTCTGGAATTTGGTACCGGAGGATGTAGTAAAGGCTATTAGTGTAGCTGGGTTTAAAAAAGGTTTGGATAAGTTCCTGGAGGAAAGGTCCATATACCATTATTAAGAAGGGACCCAGGATATCAATGCTTGACCCAATCCAAGCATTGTGGAACCTGTGTCTTTTGGGGAAACTGCTAGGTACGTATGACCTAGATTGGCCACTGTTGGAAACAGGATACTGGGCTTGATGGACCTTGGTCTGACTCAGTATGGCATATCTTATGTTCTTATGTTCTTAACCTTCAAAAAGGAGAGAGCAGCTTTTAAACTAGAAAATAGGGGAAAGCTGACAGTCACCCAAGAGCACATGGTTCAGAACAATGTAACCTTGAAGGATACTAGCAAAAGACTGAAATTAGGGCATATCAACAGAGAGGTTCCAATAAAAACAAAAGTTACCCAAAAGCCCTTAAATATAGAGCAGACAGAGCTTAAAGATTCCAAATTACCCCTGCCTACTGATAACCAGATTAATATGAATAAAATAAAGCCTCTAAAATGCTTGTATGCAAATGATAGAAGTCTAAAAAATACAATGGGAGAGTTAGAATATATAGCACTAAATGAGAGGTTAAATATGATTGGTATCTCAGAGACATGGTGGAAGGAGGACAACCAGTGGGACACTGTGATACCTGGAAAGAAACTATATCGCAATGAAAGAGTAGATTAATTGGTAGAGGGGTTGCACTCTATGTTAGAGAGGGTATTGAGTCACAAATAATTGAAGTTTTGCAGGATACAAAATATACTGTAGAATCTCTATGGATTGAAATTCCATATAAAAAGGGGAAGGCGATGGTGCAAGAGATAAGGGTGTTGGGGCCACTTGGCAATAGTGATCATAGCATGATCACGTTTGATTTAATAAATGGAGAAAGGATGGCAAGGAAATCCACAGTACTCCTTTTCAACTTTCAAAAGGGAGACTATGATAAAATGAGGAAAATAGTTAAGAAAAAACTAAAAGGAGCAGTTGCAAAGGTTGCTCATCATGCACAACACTGGAAAACGTAGGCACTGTGAGGTATGGAGGAGTAGCCTAGTGGTTGGAGCAAGTTGCTTCAGGCCAGAGGGACTGGGTTCAAATCCCACTGGAAGATAGCAACCTCAGGCCAGAGGGACTGAGGTTTCTAGTCCCACTGTTGTTCCTTGTGGCCTTGGGCAAGCCACTTAACCCTCCATTGCCTCAGATACAAAAAAAGGTAGATTGTGAGCCTGTACACTGCTTTGACCCAGTGAAAAGCATTAATAAATAAATATCCCTAAGTGAATGTCTTCTTATTGTAAATCCCCTTATTAGAAGGAAAAAGAAGGATTTGTGCCTCCTGCAGGCACTTAGACTTAATAATTAACAGAGGAAGAATAAGATCTGAAAAACGAACTGAAACTAAATCATAACATAAGAAATGCCATACTGGATCAGACCAAGGTCCATCATGCCCAGTATCCTGTTTCCAAAAGTGGCCAATCCAGGTCACAAGTACCTAGCAGTTTCCCAAAAAGACACACACAGGTTCCACAATGCTTGTATTGGAGCAAGCAGTGGATTTCCCGAGACCTCTTTAATAATGGTTTATGGACCCTTCTCCAGGAACTTGTCCAAACCTTTTTTAAACCAAAGCTACATTAACAGCTTATACCACAACCTCCAGTAACGAATTCCAGAGTTTGATTACAAGCTGAGTGAAAAAAATATTTTCTCTTATTACTCTTGAACGGGTTACACTGCAGCTTCATTGCATGTCCCTTAATCTTTCTACATTTTGATGGTGTAAACAATCAATCTACGTCTACCCATTCCACTCCATTCATTAATTTATAGACCTATATCATATTTCCCCTCAGCCATCTCTTTTCCAGGTTGAAGAACCCTAACCTTTTTAGCCTCTCCTCATAGGGGTATCTTTCCATCCCCTTTACTATTTTGGTGGTTCTATGTACCTTTTGTAATTCCGCTATATCCTTGTTAAGATATAGCTACCAGAATTACACACAATATTCAAGGTGCGGTCGCACCATGGAATGATATAGAGGCATTATAAAATAATTTGTTTTATTCTCCATTGCTTTCCTTATGATTCCTAGCATTCTATTTGCCTTCTTGGCTGCTGCTGCACACTAGGCAGAAGGTTTCAACATGTTGTTCACGATGATGCCTAAATCTTTTTCCTGGGTGATGGTTCCTAATGTAGAACCTTGCATAGTGTAACCATAGTTTGAGTTGTTCTTTCCTAGGTGCATAAAACTTTGCACTTGTCCACATTAAATTTCATCTGCCATTTGGACGTCCAGTCTTCCAATTTATCAAGGTCCACTTGTAATTTTTCACAATCCTCTTGGGTTTTAACAACTTTGAATAATTTTCTGTCATCTACAAATGTGATTACTTCACTCGTTATTCCCATTTCCAGGTCATTTATGAATATGTTAAAAAGCAGCGGACCCAGCACAGATTCCTGGGGTACTCCACTATTCACCATTCTCCATTGGGAAAACTGACCATTTAGCCCTACCCTCTGCTTTCTATCTTTTAACCAGTTCCTGATCCACAATAGGGCACTGCCTCCTATCCTATGACTTTTTAATTTCGCCAAGAGTCTCTCATGAGGGATTTTGTCAAAGGCTTTTTGAAAACCCAGATACACTGTATTGACTGGCTCAGCTTTGTCTACCTGTTTATTCACACCTTCAAAAAAACATTACAGATTAAAAAGACAAGACCGTCCTTGGCTAAAGCCATGTTTGCTTTCTCCTATTAAACCATGACTATCTACATGTTCAGTAGTTTTGTTCTTTAAAATGATTTTACCATTTTACTCGGTACTGACCCCAGGCTCACTGGTCTGTAGTTTCACAGATCACCCCTGGAACCCTTTTTAAAAACAGGCGTTATATTGGCCATTTGCCAATATTCAGGTATTACAGATGATTTTCATGATAGTTCACAGATTCTCCAGGACCAAGCAGGAAGTCTCAGTCCTCACATATGGGTGTCATCGGCGCCAATGAAGCCCCAGTGGAGCATTTCCCCAGCTTTCTATGAAAGCCTTTGGGGATGCAGGCACGCATGCGCGGTTCCCTTCCCGCCTAAAGGTGCCATCTTACCTCAGTCTCTTTTTTTCCGTGAAGCCCACGGACGTGTGTCCAGTTTTCCCGGTTAAAATTAGATTTTTCAGCGATTCTTTTTGCTCTCTTTCTACCGGTTCGACGCCAGTTCCCCTCCCGCCGGGTTTGGTACACTGGTATCGAGCCCGATTCCTCTTTTTCGTTTTTTGCCCTTCGTGGCTGGCGTTCGCGCCCTTTTTTCTCTTTTTCCCTGGAAGGCCGGTCTTTTGACCTCGCGGGGACTTTTTTTTCCCCGATGGCTTCCAGTGGTTTTAAGAAGTGTGATCGGTGTAAGAAACTAATGTCTCTCACCGACACACACGACTGCTGCCTTCGGTGCCTGGGCCCCGACCACGATCCTAAGTCGTGCGGGGCCTGTGGAAAAATGTCTTCCAAGGCACTAAGAAGTCGCCAGCAGCAAAAGGAAAGGCTTTTCTCGGACTCAGCCTCCGGCCGGGCCCGAACCTCGTCTGAGGCCTCTACATCTCGGGATTCCGATCCCGAGCGCCGTCGAAGCTCCTCGGACAGGGGGTCCCCCGACCGGGAACGCAAGAGGAAGAAACGGTTCGCGAGGGCGGCGTTGGAAGAGGTCCCTGGCTCCTTGAGGGCCAGGTCTAAGACCCCCGACCGTCGTCCTGGGCCTGTGGAACTGGAGAAGCCTGCCAAAGTTCCTTGTGTGGAGCTGGAGTCTGCTGGACACGTAAGCCCCGTAGTCCTCGTGGACTCTCCTCCCAGGGAGCCGACGTCGGGTCCGGCACCGCCGGGGCCCGAGTCGGTGGCTGCTGCGTCTCCCAAGCTGAGTCTCAGGATGACAGCCTTGGCGAGCAGAATGTCTGCCTTCATGGAGCAGCAGTGGGCACTGATGGCCAGCCTGTCTGGCGCATCTGCCCCAACCACCGGGACATCGACGTCCAAGTCGACCCCGGAGACAGAGCCGATACTCGAGTCCATCGTGGCTCGGAGTCGACCTCGGTCGCGGTCCCCCTCGACCTCCCGTTCGGGACCGAGGGCGTCGACGCCGGTGCTTCCGGCGTCGGGGCGGGTGCTCCAGGGCCCCGCGGGGTCGGACCCCGATTCATCCTCGGATGAGTCGGCTTGGGAGATGGAGGTCGAGGAGTCTCCTGACACCTTTAAGACTCGGTGCGTCCCTTCGGACTCACTGCCGGAGTAGGTCCCCCCCCCCCGGAGGACACCCAGTTCTCGGAGTTTGTCCGGGATATGGCCACTGCCTTGGCTATTCCGGCGGATCCAGAGGAAGAGCCTCGAGCTGAAGAGCTCGAGGCGCTGCAGTATGACTCTCCTCCGAAGGAGGCCTTTACTGTCCCGGTTCCTCCGATGCTGGAACGGCTCCTCTTCCGTATGTGGGAGGCACCGGCCTCGGCGCCGGTTCTTAGCAAGCGAGTCGATTCGATCTATTGGCTCCGGAAGAGCCCTGGTTTTCAGAAGGCACAGCTACCACACCATTCCATGGTTGTGGAATCGGCCATGCATCGTCTGAAGAGTCAGAAGATGCACTCCGCGGTGCCTCCTGGCAGGGAGACCCGAAACCTAGATGGCGTCGGTAGAAAGTGTTTTCAGGGATCGATGCTTGCTTGCCGTGTCCAGTCTTACCAGCTGTACATGGGCATGTACTTGCGGGATCTGGCCAAGGAGTTGGCCGGATTCTCTGCTGGTCTCTCCGGGGAACCCTTGCAGAGATATAAGTCCTTGTCCTCGGGGATTCGGGACTGCTCGAAGTTCATGTCCCGCGCCGCCTACGATGGCTTCGAGGCTTCGGCCCGAGTTGCGGCAGCCGGCATCGCGGCTCGACGCCAGGCATGGCTGCAGTCATCGGGCCTCGAGCCATGGGTTCAGGACAAGTTGGTCGATGTCCCTTGCCGAGGTGAAAACCTTTTTGGCAAGCCCATGACCGAGAAGGCCGCTCAGCTCGAGACCGAGCACCTCACCCGGACAAGGCTGTCGAGGAAGACCTCTGCCCCTTCTCATAAAAAGAAGGGCTCGGGTAAAAAGCCCTTTTACCCGAGGAAGGGCACTGCCTACAAACAGTACCCCCAATATCAGGCTGCCCAAGCTGCCCCCCAGGGTCAGCAAGCCAAGGGCCAGGGTAATGGGCCCCGTAGGTAGAGGACCCCCAAGCCTCAGGCCCCTGCTACCACTCAGCAGGGTGGGGGCTTTTGACTCCTTGAGCATAGCCTCTCCTCCACTGCTCTCCCAACACTGCACAGGAGGTCGTCTCGCCCTCTTTGCCCACCAGTGAACCCTTATCACCGGGGACAGTTGGGTGCTGGAGATAATCCACAGGGGATATGCCCTCCATTTCCACCAACTGCCACCCCCATATTTTCCAGGGGAGCCTCCAAGGCCTCCTCTGCACACAGACCTTCTCCGTCAGGAGCTTCAGGGTCTTTTGGTGGACAGGGCAGTGGAGCCTGTGCCTCCCCACTTGCAAGGTCACGGATTCTACTCCAGGTATTTCCTGGTGCCCAAAAGGACCGGTGGCCTTCGTCCCATTCTGGACCTCAGGAACCTCAACAAGTTCCTAGTCAAAGAAAAGTTCAAGATGCTTACTCTTGGAACCCTTCTGCCCTACCTCCAGCAGGGAGATTGACTATGCTCCTTAGATCTAAAGGATGCGTACACTCACATCCTCATTCATCCAGACCACAAAGTACCTAAGGTTCATCGTGGGAGGAAACCATTATCAGTACAGAGTGCTGCCTTTCGGCCTCACCTCCGCCCCCAGAGTCTTTACAAAGTGCTTAGCAGTGGTGGCGGCCTACCTGAGAAATCAGGGAATCTTTGTCTTCCCCTATCTGGACGACTGGCTCATCAGGGGTCAGACAGGTCTGGAGGCCAATCAAGCCACCCTCAGGACCATTGCTCTTCTACAACGCCTGGGGTTTGTCATAAACTTTGCAAAGTCCACTTTGCTCCCTTCCCAGAACTTGGAGTTCATAGGGGCACGGTTGGACTCTCTCCTGGCAAAGGCATTCTTGCCAGAAAACAGAGCCCGAAGGTTAATGGCCTTGGCAAGTCAGTTTCTCAGCAGGTCCCTGGTCTCCGCCAGACTCTGCCTGCTGCTTCTAGGCCACATGGCTTCGGTACATGTGACCCCCAATGCCAGGCTCCATATGAGGCCTGCACAGTGGTGCCTTCGGTCTCAGTGGTCACAGGCCACAGGCCGCCTCAGAGACAGGATAAGGGTGTCCAGACCATTTCTGCACTCCCTCAACTGGTGGCTACACCCACCCAATCTGCTGAAAGGGGTGCCCTTTCAGATTCCAGGTTACACAGTGATGCTAACAACGGATGCCTTCCTGCAAGGCTGGGGAGCGCATTGTCTGGGCAAGTGCACCCAGGGCCTCTGGTCTCCCTGGGAAGCTGCACAGCAGATCAATCTCCTCGAACTCAGAGCTATTCGATTAGCACTCAAAGCTTTCACTCCTACCCTGGCTCAACAGTCTGTCCTGATTCAGACAGACAACCAAGTTGCCATGTTTTATGTGAACAAACAGGGTGGAACTGGGTCCAGGATCCTTTGTCGGGAAGCTCAGCACCTTTGTTCTTTTGCCCTCAAGCACAACATGCTCCTCAGGGCTGTGTACCTTCCTGGCCAGGACAACTACCTGGCAGACAGGTTGAGCAGGGTACTGCAGCCCCACGAGTGGCAGCTGCATCCTTCAGTAGTTCAGAAGATCTTCCTGAGATGGGGTCTCCCTTTGATGGATCTCTTTGCCAGCCCCATCAACAAGCAACTGCCAAAGTTCTGCTCCAGGCAACCACATCCTCTGCGGACAGCAGCAGATGTTTTTCTGATATCTTGGTCTCAGGGCCTCCTCTATGCGTTTCCTCCCACGCCCTTGGTGGCCCGAACCCTATTCAAGATTCTCCAGGACAAGGCGTCGGTCCTGCTGGTAGCTCCCAGATGGCCGCGACAGCCTTGGTTTCCTCTTCTGCTTCAACTGGCGGTGGATCCTCCACTGCCTCTGGGGTTGCAACCTGACCTTCTTACACAGGACCAGGGTTCCCTTCTGCACCCCAATCTCAAGTCTCTCAATTTGATGGCCTGGAGGCTGCAAAGGTAGTTTTGGCTCCCTGGGGCCTACCTCAGGAAGTTGAGGAGGTTGTCCTAGCCTCTAGGAAACAGTCCACTAGGAAAACCTATGCTCTCAAATGGAAGAGGTTTTCTGTGTGGTGTCACCTACGTACAGAGGATCCTTTCTCCTGTACTGTGCCAGTAGTTCTTCAGTACTTACTGCACTTATCCAATCAGGGACTTAAGTCCAATTCTGTTCGGGTCCACCTCTCAGCTCTAGCAGCTCACCACTCATTGGTAGAGGGACAATCTCTGTCTGGTCACCCCTTGGTGTCCCGCTTTCTCAGGGGCTTGCTTTTGCTCAAGCCTCCCATCCGTCCTCCTGCCCCTGAGTGGGAGCTGAATGTGGTCTTGCAGCAACTGATTCGCCCTCCTTTTGAGCCGATGGCTACTTGTCCACTACGCTTCCTCTCCTGGAAGACACTCTTCCTGATAGCCCTTACCTCAGCTAGGTGAGTGAGTGAGCTTCAGGCCCTGGTCTGTGACAGGCCTTACACCAGGATTTATAGGAACAGGGTAGTCCTCAGGACTCACCCAAAGTTCCTCCCAAAAGTTGTCTCCTCTTTCCACCTCAATCAGGAGGTGGTCCTTCCAACATTCTTCCCTAGGCCTCATGAAAGCCAGGCTGAAGCAGTTCTGCTTACCCTGGACTGTAGGAGGGCCTTATCCTTCTACCTTGACCGTACGCAGGGGCATAGAAGGGCTACTCAGCTCTTCGTATCCTTTGACCCCAATAGGTTGGGGTTGGCTGTGTCCAAGCGTACCTTGTCCATCTGGGTGGCTGACTGTATCACCTGGGCTTACAAGATACAAAAAAAATTTGGAGCAAAAACAGGACGAAGTTGTCTAAGTTGTCTCATCTTAAAAAATAATTTTGAAATAATCGAATTGTCATTTGCTTCAAAAGTCAAATCTTCATCTAATAGTATGCCTAACACTCAAGGCACTGATTCTCTTGTATGATTCAATTTATTTATTGCATCTATCAAAGAACTGGCAATTGGTTTGGCATTATTGAAACCTTAGTCTTAGTTACACTGAACTGAAAGTGAAGAAGTTGCGCCAACCTAGTCATCAAAGAAATAATACCATTTAAAATTGATTAATACTCTGTTGTATGCATAACAGAAGATAGAAGGACCAAAATGTCATCTCCATAAACATAATGAATACGATTTTCTTTATCCATCATCCAGACCAAAGAAATCATTAAAATACTGAACAACACAGGAGAAAGAGATGATCCCTGCGGAATCTCACAGCTTGGTTTCCATATCTTTGAACAATCAGATTTAATTTGAACCTTAAACCTATGATTTCATAAGAGATCCAAAAACCAATTTAAAACCGTCCCCGATAATCCAAAATGATCTAGGATAGCCAAAGGCATTTCATGATTGCCTATATCAAACACGGCACTTAGATCAAATTGAAGTAGATCTGTTACTTGTCCCCTTGCTAAAATATTATTAATATCGGACACCAAAATTCCCAGTAACAATTCTGTGTTATGGGCTTTACAAAAACCAAACTGGGAATTATGCATTCAAAATTATCTAAATATTCCATAAGTTGACTATCCACTAATGCTTCCATTATCTTTGCTATTAATGATATATTTGTATTGGGGTGAAAATTTCATTTTTCAGATAAACGAACCTTTGCATCTTTTGGAATGGGGGTCAAACTAATTTCACTTATTTCCTGAGGATAAAATCATTTAGACAGTAAAGTAGAAATGATCTCCTAAAGCCAGGTTTTAAAATTAAAAGGCGCAAAACAAAAAAAAAAGTTGGACATAGATCTGCACTAGTGAATTTCTTAATATATTTTGTAAAAAGCCTATCAAATTCTTTAAAAGAAGGTTGCCTAAATAATGACCATGAAGAATCCGCAGGATAAGAAACCTCATATTCATTACTTGGAATTAACATATTCTCAACATCTGAATCTAAAAAGATAAATTACTTCATATTTTATTTACTTTACTTTGAAAATAAGTAACCAATTGTTGTGCAGTCAAAGATGAATCTGGCTGTTGTTTCACTTTATCTCTAACTAAGGAAGTTGATAATTCGAATAATAATTATGACTGGGATGAAGGCTGAGAAATTAGTGCATCATAATAATGCCTTTGAACCTGGCGTGTCAGTACTTTGTTTTTCTGATATCTACTTTTCCATAAAAGTTTATCTTGGTCATCCTGAGAAGTATAAGGAGATGGGAAATATGCAGGACTGACATCGTAGTGGTCAGCCTAGAAAGTCAACAAAGAGAGAACAGGGCCCTGATAAAGACATCTCTTGGCAACCGCAAGCTAGCCTCCCCTGAGCTTCTGCGAGAATGGAAGGAGAAGTGTTCTGTTGCAATTTGCATTTCCACTGTGAGGAGACGATGCTTGGAGTACACGTTGAGGGGCTGTAAGGCACAGAGGAAGCTGCTACTAATGGTGGAACAGAGGAAGAGACGTATTGAGTGGGCATCCAAGTACTCAAAATGGAGCAAGGCTGACTGGGAGAAAGTTCTGTTCAGTGACGAAAACACATTCTGCATTCTGGGTGACCAGGGCAAAACCTACGTGAGAAGGTTTCCTTAGGAGTACAAACCAGAGTGCTTGAATATCTCCATGAAGCATCCAACCAAAATCATTATCTGGGGATGCTTGGCAGCTAGTGGTGTTGGAAGACTCCATATCATTGACGAAATGGTGAATGCAGTGAAATATATAGTAATTCTGCATCTTGCCACCAAGTGAAAACTGTCACCGACTGGAAGAAAATAAAAGTTCAGACCATTAACTGGCCAGCTCAATCACCCAATCTCAACCCGACTGAGAATCTTTGGTACAAGGTATCAGTTGAGATTGCCAAGAAGAAGCCATGAACCAAGCAAGAACTGATTGAGTTACTGATTGCAGCCTGAAATCGTATCATTACACGAGAACACCTCATAAAACTGGTCCACTCCATGCCAGACAGATGCCGTCTGGTAAGAAAGAGCAAGGACTGGCCCATCAAGTGCTAATGGTCACCAACAACAGAAAACAGCCCTTTTAGGGCTACCTAATGAAATTAAGAAAAAAACATGCACACTGCCAACATACATGGAACAGAAAACACAACAACCTTTTGGGCACACATTGCATCTCTGTATACAGATTCACGACCAAACAAACACGGGTATTAAACAATCATAAAAGAATGCTCAAGCCATGGCAAATTTGTCAGATTTGTACAAAAGACGAAAGGGAAGAAAATGGCATGCAGAAGGGGCTGTAAATTGTAACACATTTTGTCCCTGTGATCCAAACAACTAAAAACTGCCAATTCAGCACTACCTATGCAAGACTTTTTCACACCATTGTAAGCAGGGTCGGGCCTGGTTAGCACTTGGATGAGAGACCATCTTGGAAAAACAGATGCTGTGGGCTTACTGTGTGGAAGAAAGGCTTGGTAATCTATTTTCATTGCCACATTGCCAAGAAAACCAAGGGGATAGCCACAACTACCCATAGGGTTGTCAGGAGTCAGCATCGACTTGACCGTACACAACAACAGCTGTGCACAAGGTAGATGTGGTCAATGAAGGTTTTAATTGTCTGACCATACTCAGCTTGGAAATAGCATTGTGTATGACCTCCAAGATCTGTGACAGAAAAAACGTTTTGCTATCCAGTATGACCTCCAAATCACTAATTGAATCTTTCAAGGAAGCCACAGTACTATCAACCAACAATCTTTGTAACTACTTAGACCAATCTTCATTCCCAGAGATCAACACCTCTGTCTTTTGTGTATTTAGGACTGATCAGCTTCTCTTATACTATACAACAATCTTCTCTAAACGCTGATTAAATATTGCTATGACATCATCAGGGCAAGACCTCAAAAGAGCAGTGTGTAGGGTGTGCATTCATGAGTGTACATTCAGTTCATTTGGGTGCCTAAAATTTTGATGCGCACGCAGATCATTAATGTGTGTATATGCAGAAATTAATGTATGTATATGCAAAAAAGTCCTAGCATGCATACAGGGTGCACATTTTAAATGAATGTGTGAAAAAACACGAAAATCACAAAAATAATGAAAAATTTGGGAAATTTGCAAACAAGTGAAACTTTTGTTTAGTCTTGCATATTCCTACAATTTGAATGTCATCAGCATATGTAAAGAATGGAAAACTGAAAGACTGAATGGACCCCACACACTGAATGCTTTAGACTAGATACCTTTGCTTTTAATTTGACCTTGAAAGTTCTTCCATTAAAGAAAGAGACAAGTCAGATCAGTATTTCATCCCCTTTAGCTCCTCCTCTATGCATCTGCTCATCAAAATAGAGCATCAAATCAAAGGCAGAGGATAAATCTAAGATCATAAAAATTACTGCTTTCTTTTGACCCTAATACCTATATATAGTGCCCATCACAGCTGTAAAAAGTAATTTCATCCCATAAGACCTTCTAGGGCCTACCAGGGCCGGTCCCAGAGTTGGTTCAAGGTATTGGCACCTTAGGTAACTCTTAGGCCTTATGCCCCACCTGGCTGTCAGAATCTATTGTTTAGTTTTGAATGCTTTGCTCTTTGCCACCCTAGTTGACTGCCTAGTTTGCCTAGCGGTTCAACCGGCCCTGTGTCCTATATCAAATATATCTCCCTCCTCCAAAATCTTCTAGCTGCACAACCATCTCCTTTTCATTAAATTCTGCCAGCATTGGTAAATTAGAAATAGGTCTGAAACTAATTGGGTCTGCTACATGTAAACCACCTTTTTAAAAAACGGGTATCATTCTTGATTCCTTAATAGCCAACAAGCTCAAAGGAACGCGAAAGACAGCACAAGTTAAGAGCATAGAATACCATCATAGTGACGTGCTTTAACATAAAGAACCCCCCTGAAGAAACTCACGGAAGTGAAATGCAAATACGGCGCCAGGGAAAGGCGTTGGGGAAAGACAAAGATAACGAATGGAAAGACTAAGTTAAGCACTCATTTTCATTTTTCAAACGTTTTCTGAATATAAAAGTAACATAACAGGAGTTATGAAGAAAAGGATTAACGTATTACAAGTTATGAAGACTGATCTGGAACTATAGAGTACGAAGGTCATTGATGCAAAGCGGCACACCAATTTGAGCCTAAGATCAAGGTTGAAAGGACACAGTGGACACAGTGGACCACAGCATCCTACTAACCAGACTCCAAAGCATTGGCATTACTGGCACTGTCCTAAATTGGTTTAAATCTTATTTAACTGATAGGCAGTTCAAGGTAAAAATTAATAATGTCACCTCTCTACCCACTAAGATTAAACAAGGTGTTCCCCAAGGTTCTGCGCTTTCGTCTCTTCTTTTCAACATTTTTATCCAACCAATATGCAACATCATGGTTGCCCATCAAATAGATTATACTATTTATGCTGATGACATAATGATTTACACGACAGTCAACCTGAACAGCCCCGATTATAACAAGATTACGAACTGCCTCGACAACATGTCTGCCTGGCTTACTCTCAACAACCTGGCCATGAACCATAACAAAACAGAAGCTCTTATCATTACTCGAAACACTGACTTCAGCCCCCCACCTTTTATTAAATTTAAAAATACTTCGTCCTTTAACGGTATTGTTGTAAGATACCTCGGAGTAACCCTTGATAAGCGACTCAACCTTCAATCTCATATCAGAAGAACTGTTAAAAGCGCTTACTATAGAATGAAAATTATTAGACGCCTGAAGCCCCTTCTCTCCCAACAACATTTCCGCTCAGTCTGTCAAGCTCTAATAACTCCAATTCTTGACTTCTGTAACCCTATTTACAACGGAATCCCGAAACACTCCCTAAAGCCACTTCAGATGGCTCAGAACACAGCTGCCAGAATAATCGCCGGCTCTTCTACTCAAGCCCACATCACCCCAATTCTTAAAGAACTCCACTGGCTCCCAATAAGCCTCCGTATCAGATACAAGTTGGTCATCAATATATTCAAAATCAGACATAAGACTTCAGCAATCAGTCTCCAAGCCCTCTTATTCCCTAACACCAGCAAAAGACCTAGAAGGAAAACCACAGCTGACACCCTCGGCACCCCAAGTAGCTATACTAAAGTCTGTAAACTCACCTCACAAAGAGCTCTTTCCTTATCGGCCCCTCAAATATGGAACTCTCTCCCCCCCGACCTACGATCCATTGAGGAACTGAAGGAATTCAGAAAACAACTAAAGTTCGTTCTTTTCATTGAGCACTACGGCTATGACACTTAACCAACTCATATTAATTGTAACCTCTCTACATTGTGTTTTTTGTAATAGTTCACCATGTTATGTATCCCACCTTTCACTTCCCATGCCTATGTTTAGCTTTTGTATGTCTTTGTAACCGCTTTGATTTAAGGAAAAGGCGGTATAAAAAACCTGTTAAATAAATAATAAATACAAAGTCTGAGACCTTTAGTTCCTTAAAGATCAATCTTCTTAAATGCTTAACACTAATCTAGATACAATATATAAGAAGTTACTAAGAACTGACGAATGGGTAGAAGCTTATGATTGAATGAAGATTTGAGTAAGTGATAAATAATAATCTTAAAAGTAATAATAGAGTGGCGATTATCTTTTTGAGTAACAAAATAGGCCCTCTGAAAACAGACCATTAACTAGAGCTGTTAGTCAACAAATATGCTGGCATGGTGTCCACAGGGGACTTAGGGCCATGTTTACTAAGCTGTACTAACAGTATGCGCTGTTTGTAAACTGGACTAGTGGTTGGCACGTAGTATTGAATAACATGGGACATAATTATAAATAGCACATGTTAACTGTTAATCCAACTTAGTAAGCATGCCCTATAGTAAGATGAGGAAAACCCAATAGGTCCTGTACTCTATTCTCATTAATTAAAACATTTTTATAGATCAACTTCATGATTTCCATCATTCAAAATATTTTAGTTTAAATAGAATAATCAAAATAGGAAGAATAAGAGGCAAGAACAGAGTCAGGGTAAAGTTGTGGATAAATTCAAAATCCTCTATAGCATAACTAGTACAGACAGGGCCAGCCTGTCCTTTAGGCGAGCTAGGCAGCCACCTAGGGTAGCCGGCCTGGGTAGATGGTGGCTGCGGCACAGGTGGGTGGCAGCGGCACACCTGGGCAGCCATTGCTGCTCCCCCCCCCCCCCCCCCAGCTGCTGCCGATTCCATTTGGCGGGGGAGGTGGACAGCGGCATTATTTCCAAAAGTGATGGCTTTTGGAAATACTGCTGCTGCCCGCCTCCCCCTCCCTTGATGGAATTGGCGGCAGCTGGAGGTGGGGGCGGTGTCAGTGTGGAGAGGCAGCATCAGCAGGGGGAGCAGTGAGGCTGCAGTTTCTGTCTAGGGTGGCAGAAACCCTTGGGCCAGCCCTGAGTACAGAATATTAAAATTCATAGGATCATTCCTCTAAAGCAGGGATTCTCAAACCAGTCCTTGAGGCACCCCTAACCAGTCATGTTTTCAGGATAACCACAATGAATATGTATGAGAGAGATCTGCATACAATGTAGGAAGTGCATGCAAATCTCTGCCATTCATATTCACTGGGATTATTTATTTATTTTTATTTAAACAGATTTGTATACCACCTTATCCTACAATCAAATGATCCTGAACACATGACTGGCTAAGTGTGTCCCAAGGACTGAGTTGAGAAGCCCCGCTCTACAGGGAATAATGTCTGGTATCTATTTTTTTAAATATAGTGGTTTCCCATTTCTTATAGCCTTAAATATTAACACTAACAATTTAAAGCTGCATTTCTCTCTGATGGGAAGTCACTGTCATTTACTTAAAAGTGGATGGACACTCCCATATTACTTAGGACAAACTCCCTCGTTCCCAATCCCACCTCTAAAAACTCTGGCTGATCACCTACAGTACGTTCATAGCCCCAACACACATTCTGATTCTTCACCCATATTGGCACCCTCCCTCAGATCCAGTACTTTAGAAAAAAAATTAGCTAAAAGTTTCACCTCAGGGCTCTCTGATCATCAATTCATCTCTGAGCTTCAATTCCCAATGGGCCCCACACAATATGGAACATTTCCCGAGGCTTATTCACAGCTTTCTTAATAGGGAAGGTTAAAAAAAAACACTTTTATTGCGCCATATATTGCAGTCCTATATTCATTAGCTTTCTAGCACCACTTCTTCCTGTCTGCTGATAATTTAAACTTAACTCAGCTGCATTCTAAGCGAAAGAGCTGGCATCTAATTATCTACAGCAGTGGAGTATACCATGTCCTATATGCTTTAGCTCGATAATAATATGTTTTATAATACAAGTCAATACTATGTTGCAGGGCCACTACACCGGCCCAATTTTATAAAAGCCATTTTCCTCCTGTAAAACATGTTTACAGATGGAAAATTAGCCAAAAGATGTGTAAGTTATCCATTTGCGTTAAAATCTGGAACCAGAGCCCATCTAAAACTGATTTGGGTGTCCTTCTGTCCCATTTTCAATGTTTTTTAACTTTTGCTAAATCAAAGCATCGGTATATTGAAAATGGAATGTGAAGTATGTATCTTTATTTATGATTTGTAGTTTTTAAAGTCTTTGCTTTAAAAATTTTTTATTCTTCTGAGCTTACTGGTTAATCACTTATTCTATCGATGGTTGTACTTGTGAGTAAGTTCTTTGCTAACTCATAAAAAAGGTTTTTGATATATAGATGATATAATTCTACTGCAATCTTTATTTCTAAGCTGACACCATCTCTCCTCATACATTCAAGGCAGCTCTGGTTCTTGTAAACTGCAGTCCAGCCAAACCTTCTTAGAATACTTCCAGTAAATTACTGTAGATACCTCCAGTGAATTAGGTATGTTTGCATATTTTGGTTACTTTGAAAACCAGATCTTTTTGCAGCCTTTATAGGACTGATCCTCTACAGGTTAAGCACTCTGCCCTCACTGTTAATCTGATGATTGCCCTTTGGCTGCTCCAACAGGCCCATTATGTCTTGGGCCATCTAGGGAGTCATATGAGCCATGGAAGGGGGCAGGGTCCAATTGAAGAATGTGGTTGGCTGGTCCGGGACTCCTTCCATGATATGCTACAATCCAACAGCTACACAGAAGCACTGAAGAGTTCCTGTTATCAGTTGGTTATTGACCAATGAGAAACCTTTAAAGAATCCATAGTTTCTAATTGGTCAAGAAGTAGAGAATCTTTGTATTAAAACATGATCCCTTTCCCCCATGGGTTTGAGTAAGCATTGTTGTAAAAGGCTACCACACAGGGCCAGTTCAAGGATTTCAGGCATCCTAGACAGGCCTCTCCATTCTGCTCCCCCCCCCCTCACTCTTATTGCTGCTGTTGCCACCCCTCTCCAGGGCCTGCAGCAGCGGCAGTGGCTCAGAAAAGGGGGTCAGCATTTACCTCAACTCACCAGCGCTGTCCCATGGTTTCTGCCCTCAGTTAGCTATCTCTTGCGCCCCCTCCAGCACACATTTCCAAGGGCCTGTACTCTGTCCTCATCCTTCTTGACCTCTCTACTGCCTTCGACATCGTTGGTCACAACCTTCTCCTCGATACCCTGTCCTCGTTTGGCTTTAAGGGCTCTGTACTATCCTGGTTCTCCTCCTATCGCTCCTTCAGCGTGTGTTCTGGTGGCTCCTCCTCCTCTGCTACCCCACTCCCAGTTGGTGTACCCCAGGGATCTGTCTTGGGTTCGCTTTTTTTCTCTCTCTATACCCAGTCCCTTGGTGTGCTTATCTCTTCCGATGGCTTTCAGTACCATCTGTATGCTGATGACTCCCAGATCTACCTCTCTTCGCCTGAACTCTCTCCGGCAATCCAGACCCGGATCTCTGCTTGCCTTTCTGACATTGCTGCCTGGATGTCTCACCGCCGCTTGAAATTGAACATGGCCAAGACTGAACTTCTTATCTTTCCCCCTAAAACCTCGCCTCCTCTTTCTCCTTTCTCAGTCTCTGTGGATAGCTCTGTACTTCTTCCTGTTTCCTCGGCCCGCAATTTGGGGGTTATCTTTGACTCCTCTCTCTCTTTCTCTCCACATATCCATCTTGTAGCTAAGACCTGCCGTTTCTTTCTATATAACATTAGCAAAATCTGCCCCTTCCTCTCTGAACACACTACTAAAACGCTAATCCACTCCTTAATCACCTCCCGTCTTGACTACTGTAACCTACTCCTTGCTGGTCTCCCTTTGAATCATCTCTCGCCGCTTCAATCTATTCAACACTCCACTGCACAGCTAATCTTCCGCCAGCCTCGTCATGCCCATTTTACTCCTCTTCTCAGGTCACTTTACTGGCTCCCTATCCGTTTCCGCATCCAGTTCAAGCTTCTCCTGCTGACCTATAAATGCATTCACTCTGCGGCTCCTCAGTACCTTTCTTCTCTTATCTCCCCTTATCTCCCCCATCGGGAACTCCGCTCTTCTAGCCAACTGCTTCTATCTATGCCCCGCTCTCCTACTGCTAACTCCAGACTTCACTCCTTTCACCTTGCTGCACCCTACGCCTGGAACAAACTACCTGTGTCTGTACGCCAGGCACCTTCTCTAACCATCTTCAAATCCAGGTTGAAAGCTTACCTCTTCGCTGCCGCTTTCGAATCTTGACTCACCTAATCTTCCTTCCCTTGTTTTACCCCTGCTTACACCTCTGTTTTTTGCTTTGACTAGATTGTAAGCTCTGATGGGCAGGGATTGCCTCATATGTCTGTGCAGCACTGTGTACGACTGGTAGTGCTATACAAATGCTCAGTAGTAGTAGTAGTAGATTTACGGTTTTGAAGTCTTAGTGTTACCCCCCAGTTCCTTAATTACCCTTGTGCTTGCTTTAGTCATCAGCAGGTTAGACTATTGCAACGTTCTCCCGGCCAATCTTCCTAACTATCAACTTCAAAGATTACAACGCATCCAGAACACTGCAGCGCGTCTGGTCACCTTTTCTCGTTCTTTCGAACATATCACCCCGATTCTTCTCCGGTTACATTGGATGCCCCTCCGCTACCGCTTTCACTATAAATTTTTTATTTTGGTTCATCGCGCTATCCATACCAGTAACCCCCTCTATTTAGCTGACTGTATTTCATTACACTCCCCTCACCGACAACTTCGCTCCATCCATACCAATCGTTTATCCCTACCTTCACCTTCTCATGCCCATCTGGAACAGACACGCCATTCAGCTTTTTTCTTTCTCGGACCTTTATTATGGAATATGTTACCAACTCACCTCCGGCTAGAACCATCATATCCTCAGTTCAAGTCTTTGCTCAAAACTCATCTTTTCCAGAAAGCCTTTGACCTCACCCCTGAGGCTTTTCCCTGAGTATTGTCTGTCCTTGTCTTGTGTCTTGTCTACAGCCGCCCTCCCCTTACCCCTGTTTTTGTGATCTGTGTGGCGCAGTTTAGGCCACTTTGTTTATGATTTGATATTTGTGTGCAGTGCCCTGTCTCACTTTGCTCCCCTCTTTCCTGTCTATTTTTTGGTGTTCATTTTCTAGGTTTGCAGTGTGTAACCAGTTTTTATTGTACACCGCTTAATGTTTGTACAACAGCGGTCTATCAAGTGCTAATAAAGATAAAGATAAAGTTAGGGATAGCGCTAGTCCTGCTACTGCTTAAAGTGGAAGAACTTACTTCTATAATGTAACATGAACTATCTCGGCTGGCAAGATAAAAAAAAAGTGTGATGCTATAAAGGCATAAATCCAAGTTATCAGGCTAGGGGTTTTACATAGGATAGGAAATACTAATTCCCTGGTTAATTCCTGACTCTTATGGCTAAATTAAATCCAGTAAGAGTACAAACATACAAACAGCAACAAAGCACTAATGCTCAGACATTTGATAAAAAATATGTTAGGAAAAATGAGATAAGGCATTCGGAAATGTGTTTATCAGGCAGGTATATTCTCATCCTAAATGTTAAGTATATGGTTAAAATCTTGAGTAACTGAGTTTCAGGGAAAGGAGAGGACAGCATGCAGACTCTTTGTCCTTGCATCATCCTGTTTAGCTTTTAGTTTTGTGGCTGAGCTTGAGAGAGCTGAATGGTGACAGACTAAGGGGGCTAAATACTACATGAGAACATAAGAAATGCCTTACTGGGTCAGATCAAGGTCCATCAAGCCCAGTATCCTGTTTCCAACAGTGGCCAATCCAGGTCACAAGCATCTAGCAGGTTCCCGAAGGGGAAATAGAGAAACACCCTTCCTGCAACGTCACCAAGCACAGAAAAAAGCTGGACAACAAACCACCATGGAAGGAACCATTTATTCAAACAATCATGAGGTCGGCCTGACATGTGTTTCAGTTGGTGGCCTTCTTCAGGGGAATAAGACCTCAAAAGGTGTATCACATTTAATAAGAGTAAAAACACCTTTAAGAATCCAGTGTTTGTAACAAAGAGGTACACAGGATCCACAATGCTTGTTCTGGGGTAAGCAGTGGATTTCCTGGGTCCTCTGTAATAATGGTTTATGGACCTTTCCTCCAGGAACTTGTCCAAAACGTTTTTAAACCCAACTACACTAACAGTTTTTACTACATCCTCTGGTAACGAATTCCAGAGTTTGATTGCACATTAAGTAAAATATATTTTCTCTTATTACTCTTAAATGGGTTGCATTGTAGCTTCATTGTGTGACCTCTAGACTTTGTACTTTTTGATGGTGCAAATTGATCTACGTTTACCTATTCCACTCCATTCATTAATTTATAGAACTCTATCTTATCCCCCCTCAGGAGTCTCTTTATCAAGTTTAAGAGTCCCAACCTTTTAAGCCTCTCCTCATAGGGGTATCTTTCCATTCTCCTTACCATTTTTGTCGCTCTTCTTTATACCTTTCCTAATTCAGCTATATCCTTTTTAAGATATGGCGACCAGAATTGAACACAATATTCAAGGTGCAGTCACACCATGGAACGATAGGGGTATTATAATATCCTTGGTTTTATTCTCCATTTGTTGGTCCCCTCCTCCTTCCTACAGGGGCCCTGAGTACACTACCTTATAACGCCCTATAAGACTCCTGTAGTGGCACTTCCCTGACAGTCTCACTTCCTGTGCCTTGCCAGTCTCAGGACAGAACAGACACACATGCTTTTCATTTTATTCCCACATACATCACAATTTCATATACAGCACAATAAATTGCATTACTTATATCTGCAGAGCCCTGCACAGGTAATATAGGAATGAAGCAAGTTAGATGCTAGATAGAGAAAAGAAAAGATAAAGATAAGGAGGGAGTAGGAGAGACTGATACAGCACACCTTCGTGTTCTGTCACACTGCTCTCCTGCTATGCTTGTCACAAGTACCTCTTTTATAGCACATTTCTTAGCAGCTTCTCCATGGCGGGTGCTCCCTTATTTGCTGTTGCTGTTCTCCCACTATCCTTGTACTTTGTTCTTTTCATATTTACCAGACACAGTGTTGGCATCTCACTGTCTGTATTTGCTCATCGCATCATCCAGCCTATCTTATGGTTTCTTTCTGTTTCTTATAGCCATTACTAGCTTGTTTCTGAGCACAGAGCTGCACGTAGGCTGCAATTTATTCCATACACATTCCTTTCCTTTTGATTCCTAGCATTCTATTTGCTTTCTTGGCCGCTGCTGCACATTGGGCGGAGGATTTCAATGTATTATCCATGATGACGCCTAAATCTTTTTCCTGGATGGTGGTTTCTAAGGTGGTACCTTGCATCATGTAACCGTAGTTTGGATCATTCTTTCCTAGGTGTATAACTTTACACTTGTCCACATTAAATTTCATCTGCCATTTAGACCCCCAGTCTTCAAAATTTTCAAGGTCCTCTTGCAATTTTTCATAATCCTCCTGTGTTTTAACAACTTTGAATAATTTTGTGTCATCTGCAAAATTGATCACCTCACTCATTCCTATTTCCAGGTCATTTATTAATATGTTATAAAGCAGCGGACCCAGCACAGATCCCTGGGGTACTCCACTATTCACCTTTCTCCATTGGGAAAATTGGCCATTTAACCCTACCTTCTGCTTTCTATCTTTTAACCAGTTCCTGATCCACAATAGTACACTGCCTCCAATCCCATGACTTTTTAATTTCGCCAATAGTCTCTCATGAGGGACCTTGTCAAAGGCTTTCTGAAAATCTAGATACACTATATCAAGAGACTCACCTTTGTCTACCTGTTTATTCACACCTTCAAAAAAATATAACAGATTAGTAAAACAAGGCTTTCCTTGGCTAACCATGTAGGCTTTCTCCATTAAACCATGGATATCTACATGTTCAATAATTTTATTTTTTATAATGGTTTCTACCATTTTGCCAGGTACTGATGTCAGGTTCACCAGTCTGTAGTTTCTCGGATCACCCCTGGAACCCTTTTTAAAAACTGGAGTTACATTGGCCACTCTCCAATCCTCAGATACTACAGATGATTTTAATGATAGTTGATAGATTACTAATAGTAGATCTGCAATCTCATATTTCAGTTTTTTCAACACCCTTGGATGTATACCATCCCGTCAGTTGTAATACAACCTTCCCGATTTATCAATATTTCTTTCAGTTCTTCCGCTACATCACCTTTATATACCATTTCAGGCATGGTTAAGTACACTGCACTAACGTTCACATATTTTAATTCACTGTTAGCACACATTATTAATAATTAGGTCTTGTGGCACCTGCAATACAAAATGCGCATTATGATAATTTAATGCACGTTAACCATAGTGCACATAAATAACTCCCCCCTCCCTGAATGACTTAGCCAAGCTAGAATTGATATCCACTAAAATCACTGAACAAACCTGGTAAGCCATGGGCCTAGCAGACCTATAATCCCCAGTGATGGAAAACTCTCTCAGTGAGCAAGGAGTATTGAGATTTTGGAGAGGTGGCAGAGCTTTGGTTCTCCCCAGAAGGGACATGAATACAGTGGCACAGAGGGACTGGAGCTTTGGTTCTCCTCAGAGGGACATGTATATAGTAGCACAGAGGGAGTGGAGCTTTGGTTCTCCTCAGAGGGACATGTATACAGTGGCACAGAGGGAGTAGAGCTTTGGTTCTCCCCAGAAGGGACATGAATACAGTGGCACAGAGGGAGTAGAGCTTTGGTTCTCCCCAGAAGGGACATGAATACAGTGGCACAGAGGGAGTGGAGCTTTGGTTCTCCCCAGAAGGGACATGAATACAGTGGCACAGAGGGAGTAGAGCTTTGGTTCTCCTCAGAGGGACATGTATACAGTGGCACAGAGGGAGTGGAGCTTTGGTTCTCCCCAGAAGGGACATGAATACAGTGGCACAGAGGGAGTAGAGCTTTGGTTCTCCTCAGAGGGACATGAATACAGTGGCACAGAGGGAGTGGAGCTTTGGTTCTCCTCAGAGGGACATGTATACAGTGGCACAGAGGGAGTAGAGCTTTGGTTCTCCTCAGAGGGACATGTATACAGTGGCACAGAGGGAGTAGAGCTTTGGTTCTCCTCAGAGGGACATGTATACAGTGGCACAGAGGGAGTGGAGCTTTGGTTCTCCTCAGAGGGACATGTATACAGTGGCACAGAGGGAGTGGAGCTTTGGTTCTACTCAGAGGGACATGAATACAGTGGCACAGAGGGAGTGGAGCTTTGGTTCTCCCCAGAAGGAACATGTATACAGTGGTACAGAGGGAGTAGAGCTTTGGTTCTCCCCAGAAGGGACATGAATACAGTGGCACAGAGGGAGTGGAGCTTTGGTTCTCCTCAGAGGGACATGTATACAGTGGCACAGAGGGAGTAGAGCTTTGGTTCTCCTCAGAGGGACATGTATACAGTGGCACAGAGGGAGTGGAGCTTTGGTTCTCCCCAGAAGGGACATGAATACAGTGGCACAGAGGGAGTAGAGCTTTGGTTCTCCTCAGAGGGACATGTATACAGTGGCACAGAGGGAGTGGAGCTTTGGTTCTCCCCAGAAGGGACATGAATACAGTGGCACAGAGGGAGTAGAGCTTTGGTTCTCCTCAGAGGGACATGTATACAGTGGCACAGAGGGAGTAGAGCTTTGGTTCTCCTCAGAGGGACATGTATACAGTGGCACAGAGGGAGTGGAGCTTTGGTTCTCCCCAGAAGGGACATGAATACAGTGGCACAGAGGGAGTAGAGCTTTGGTTCTCCTCAGAGGGACATGTATACAGTGGCACAGAGGGAGTGGAGCTTTGGTTCTCCTCAGAGGGACATGAATACAGTGGCACAGAGGGAGTGGAGCTTTGGTTCTCCCCAGAAGGGACATGTATACAGTGGTACAGAGGGAGTAGAGCTTTGGTTCTCCCCAGAAGGGACATGAATACAGTGGCACAGAGGGAGTGGAGCTTTGGTTCTCCCCAGAAGGGACATGAGACTTCTCCCAGAAGGAATGGAGACAATCAGCTATAAAGGGTCAGTTTGACATATCAGATTCCTCAATACATCCAGTTGAAGTCCTGTAATGTAATGCCCCTGTGCCCCTGTACCTTGCGGAGGCATCATCGTGACTGGGACTGGTATGGCAGGAGCTCCCCTCAGGCATTATATGCATTATGGGTAACATGCATTAAATTATCATAAGGATTATTTTACTGCAAAACCTGGATTACAGTGGGCAGGGAAAGAGAAGGAGGACTAAAGGGAACACAAGAGTTTCTTTTCTTTGTGTGTGATAATGCCCTGTGGGGATCAATACAACAACCATTTAAATGCACAGTTGATATTTTCTCTGAACTTAGCAGAAATTGTAAATGCTGCCAGCTCCGTTCACAATCCCATCAGTTTATGATTTTTCCTGAGGAGGAGCAAAATCCCATCCACTGCCTGAGGGGAGCTCCTGCCATACGAGTCCCAGACCCGAAGACGCCCCCGCAAGGTAACTGGGCACAGGGGCATTTAATTTATAAATGTCAGAGTCCTTCCTCTCTTACACTCCATCCATTTATTATGGAGCAGTCTATTTCAGAAGTTGTGCCCAGAAGGTCAAAAGTGGTTTGCCAGGCATTCACCTCTCACTACAAATATGTATTAAGCCATCAACAGAAACTGCAACAGAATTCAGTGTCTGGAATGAAGACTATGTTTTCTGGTCAGAATTAAACTGTCTGCCTGTCTTTGAGAGAGTAAACATTGTTTCTAACACATCATCTTCCTGCGGAACAGCCATATTAAAGGTTTTGGGATAAAGAGCAGCATCACAATAAGAGTCCCTCAAGTTTGAAGACAGGGTAGTAGTTGTAGTGACTAAGAAGGCTGCTGGGGACAATAGGAGAAAGTGTAAAACATAAGAAAAATTCAAATTAAAAATGGAAGTGAATAAGAATAGTTAAGAAAAAAGCAGAGAGAAAATGGAGTTAAATACAGTAACAGTAGGCAAAGACAAAGGTGGGGCACAGACACGTGATGATGAAAAATGACAAAAGAGAAATCAAAGATATGGAGAGGTACTGAAAAAAGGAGATAAATGAAGCATAAGACAGGGAAAGTCAGAGGGAGAAAGAAAACAAGGACTATAGCTCTAGGTTAACTGAGGTGCTGATGGATGTAGAGAAGGTCTCTTTAGTTTTTAGAAAGGATGTTCTTTGAGGATGCAGTGTGATGTGTTTTGGGTCATTAAGAAAATAAAAATCAACAGACCTAAATGTGCCAGAAGCTTGTGGCTGCTTTTATGATGCCATTTTAATACAGTTTGTTGAAGTTAATACCATTGCCCTTAAAATGAACATTTTATAAGTCTCTCCTGTTTATCCACATCTCTCTTGCTGCTATTAATATTTAATGTCTCTGGAGTAAAGTGTGCTCTGCAATCTAACAGGCTCTGCTCTTGCATTAATGAGTGTTCAGAAAGGCAGGATTTGGATACAGGCTTAACCCTTTTCACGCCAAGGATTGGAAGAGAAACACAGAAACATAGTAGCACAGAAAATGATGGCAGATAAAGACTATATAGCCAATCCAGTATACCCATCCATAAGAACCATTAAATTCTACAATGCCTTCCTCTTCCTCAGAGATCTTCTGTACTTCTCCCAAGCTTTCTTGAATTCTCATCTCCACCATCTTCGCTGGGAGGCTGTTCTAGCATTCACCATCCTGTCTGTTAAGAAATATTTCCTTAGATTACTTGTGATTCTATGACTCCTCATTTATTGGTTTCCTTTCAACTGGAAGAGGGCCACCTCCTGTACATTTATTCCACGGAGGTATTAAAACATTTCTATCATATTATCCCTCTCCTGCCTTTCCTCCAAGTATATATATTGAGATCTTTAAGCCTATCCCCATACAAATGCCTTATGATGAAGACCATTTTAGTAGCCACACTCTGGACTGACCTTATCCTGTTTATAGCCTTTTGAAGGTATGGCTTCCAGAATTGTATACGGTATTCCAAATGAGGTCTCACTAGAGACTTAGGGGATCATTCTGAGGCACAAATAGCATACATCCCTGCTATTTGTCCCCCTTGCCATCCCTGTGCAAGGCTACCTGTATGAACAGTGGGGCTGTATGTGGAGCCTTAGAGGTACATGGGCAGACCATCACCCCAGATGTACAGGGCAGATTCTGAGGTCGGCCCTGTATGTCCTGGGTCAGCCTTCTAGATGGGGGACTTATTCCACCTCGGAGGTGGAATAAGTCCCCCTGGACATCAGGGGACAGCAGAGGCCGGTGGCGGCAGGACGGTGAGGGGGTGCAGTGGGTTCCCCACAGCCCAATCCTGGCTATGGTAGGCCAGATCGGGGGATGGGCTAAGGAGAAAGAGGGGCTCTGTCCCATGGCCAGCAATCACGACTCTTGAATGGAGCTGTGATGTCATGGCGACGGGACACCATGGCATCATGGCTCCATTCAAGAGCCTGACTGAGTTAGCCAAGGATCTGTAGGGCATGCGGCCCTTCAGAATCGGGGCCCAGCCTGCATGTACAGACTAATAGACTCGATTCTGATCCTGCAGGAGCTAGACACCCCTGCGAGATCAGAATCAAGTCTACCGCTGTATGCCCCAATTCTGAGGGGCCATACAGGGGCTGGACGTCCAGAAGGGAATAGGCCTCTTAGGCACTAGGCCCCTTTCTTGCTGGCTATTCCTCTCCCCATGCACCCAAGCATCCTTCTGGGTTTTGCCTTTACCTCTTTGGCCACTTTAAGATCATCCAATATGATCATCCCCAGGTCCTGCTCTTCTTTCATGCATGAAGTACTTCACCTCTATACTATACCGTTCCCTTGGGTTTTTGCAGCCCAAATGCATGACATTCCATTTTTTGGCATTAAATCTTAATGCTTTATGGTTATGGTTTATTAGCACTTCATTAACTGCATTTAGCCGAGCATAAAGAGCGGCTTACAATTAAAAAAACACATCAATATAAAGCAGGAATAAGAAAAGAACTCCATAATATGACAGGAAAGTCACAACATAGGAAAGCAGAAAGAGGAGAAAAGAAAGAAGAAACAACCAGGCAAACAGGGGAAGAGGGCTGCATGCAGAACCTGACTCAAGTGAGATTGACTCCAAAGACTTGGGTAAATAGGAAGGCTTTTAGAAGTTTCTTAAATTGGGGAAGAGATGGTTCCAGAGATAGGAAGGAAGGCAATTACACGAGAAGAGGCCAAGAAGAAAAAAGCAGACCGGCGCGTGGACTCATTTTGGCACATGAAGGGGATGGAAGGACCAGACAATTATCCTGAAGTGATCGAAGGCAACCTTGGGGCAAATAGGGAATAGATATTGAGGTGCCAAGTTATAGAGGGCTTTATGAGTGAGGGTAAGGATTTTTAAGCAAACTCTCTGGGAGAAGGGAAGCTAATGGCGCTGAAAGGAGGAGGGCGTGACATGATCGGATTTCCTAGCATGAGTAAGGGCATGAATGGCGGTGTTCTGGATGGTTTGGAGGCATTTGAGGTGATGTTGTGTAAGACCGGAGAAAATTACATTACAGTAATCGAGGTGAGTGATAACAGTGCTGAGGATAAGTGTGGTCAGAACCGCTTGGTCGAAAAATGGGTGAAGGGCTCAGAACTTATGAAGATCTGAGAATGCAGACCGAGTAAGGTGTGCGAAATGAGTGGAGAAGGAAAGTTCTGAACCTATGTAGACATCAAGATATTTAAAAGAGGAGAGCAGTGAGATGGAAAGGGCTAAAGCAGGGGAAAACCTGGTGCCTATAATCCAGGTGGCATGGTTTTGGTGGGGTTACACTTTAAAGCGTTGTTGAACAACCAGGTGGAGATAGAGTCGAGAGCTGAGTTTAAGCAAGAAAGATTGGGTGAAATGCTGTTAAGATATGCCAAAAGCAAAATGCCATCTGCGAAAATATAAAAAGTGATATCCAATGACTGAATGAAGGTAGCCAAGGGGCCGAGAAAGACATTGAACAGGATGAGGGAGAGTGCTGAGGAACCCCACAGGGGGAGGGAGTAGCAAGCGGAAGAGGAGTTGTGGCGACGAACTTGATAGCTGTGATCGAGGAAAAAGGAAGAAAACCAAGAAAGAACATTTATCCTGGAAACTGATTTTGTGGAGACATGAGAGGAGGTTGTGGTCAATGAGGTCAAACACAGCAGTGAGATCAAGAGAAATGACAAGCGCAATATAACCCTGGTCCAACATGGTATGTAAATCATTGAGAACAGAAGTGAGGATCATTTTGGTGCAGTGATTAGTGCAGAATCCAAACTGACAAGGATGCAGGGCTAGGGTGCTTTTGAAGTGATCGGTTAACTGGGGGAGAATGAGGCATTCTGTGAGTTTGCTAGAAAAGGAAAGTTGGATTTGGGCAACAGTGGGAGGGGTTATAAGGATCACGTTTAGGACCTTTAAGAAGGTGGCGAATCAATGCTTGTTTCCAAGAGGAAGGGATTGTATCAGTGGAGAAAAAAGAATTAAACATAGAGCAGATATATGAACTGAAGTCAAGGGACGGGTCAGTAAGCCAATTGGAAGGGATGGGATCCAAAGGACATGAGGGCATCTTGATGAAGGAGAGGAGATGAGACAGAGTGGGGGGATCGACTGGAGAAAAGCTACCCCAGGTATGGGTAGTAATGGTGGCTGAGGAGATGGGGGAAGGAAAGGATCAAAAGAAGGAAGTCCAGAGTGAGTGGAGGAAATTTTAGCAATGAAAGCGTTGGCAAGGGGATCCAGAGACGGGTCAGTGTTAGGGGTAGGAGAAGAGGAAGGAGTATGAAGAGAGGAGAGACTAGTCACAATAGAGAACAGAGTCTTAGGGTCATTGGTGGAAGCGGTAACCAGAACTAAATAATAGTCCTTTTTAGCAGTGAGGACCTGGGATCGGTAATAGCGATATTGAACTCTAAATAGAAGAAAGAGGTCAGGGTCCTTCCTTTTCTGCCATTTTCACTCCACTGTCCTGAGCTGCCGCTTTAGGGGGTGGAGCCCAGGGCAGTACCAGGGGGACAACTGGTGGGGAGCTGGTTGAACCTGAATTAAGGGAGCGATCTGGTCTAGCTGAGTGGAGAGTAAAGAGTTCCAAAGGTCGGCTTGCTGAGACAGAGGGAGCAAGTTAAAGTCCTGCGGGAAAATTTCAGAGGCAGCAGGAAACCTGGTTTTGGACTCAGGGGTCAAGTACCTATGAGTCTGGGGAGGGCATTATCTATGGTAGCAGGAAAGGACCAGGAAGGGAGAAGCAGACGAAAGAGTGGTCAGACCAGGGATGAGGAAAGAGGTAAATGTTAGTAGGGAAAGGGCTGGAGTCTTGCTGCACTATGATGAGGTCTAAGGTATGACCTGCAACATGTGTGGGGCCGTTAATGAATTGGATGAAACTGTGATCCTGAAGGAATTGAAGAAAAGAGAAGTCACAAGGTCAGGAAGGGGTGTGGAAATTAATGTTAAAGTCCCCGAGGACAAGCAAGTTAGGAAAAAACAGAGAAATATCAAGGATAGTCTGGAGGATGATGTCCCACAGGGAAGAGCAGAGAGAAAGGGCACAGTATAGAAGTAAAATATGAACAGGATGGAATGTACCAGTCTTAAAAAAGATCTTTTCAGGGTCAGGCCAGGGGTCAGCAGGGAGTTCACTGATAGGAAGGGAGTTATTATGGACATCAAGAAAGGGCACAGTGAATCGGGCAGCAGTGGACAGGAAAACTTTGGTGTCATTAAGGGGCAAAGCCAAGAAAGGGCACAGTGATTCAGGCAGCAACGGACAGAAAACTGTAAACATACAATCAAACAGGGTTTCACAAGTCAGTTACTTAATTGTAAAGAACAAAGCAGGCAAACAAACAGTAGAGCTATAAACACCCGCCATCTTAACTTTAAAGGATAGAGCTGCAGACATCCAGTTTAATTATGCATGCATGCATTACAGGCCTTTGAGTCAATGTTGACTCCTGGTAACCCAGCAGCTCCTGGGGTTTCTTGGCAGTGAGTCAGGAAATAGATTGCCAGACCTTTCTTCCGAGGCAATGGAGGGTTAAGTGATTTGTCCAAGGCCACAAGGAATGCTAGTGGGAACCAACCCCTAGTCTCTTGATTATTAAACCAGTGCTCGAACCACTAGGCTACTCCTCCATTCAGTATAACTATCCCAAACTTTAATATTCATAACAAACCTACATTGGAATGAGCCTTCATGTGGCATTCGCCTAACCAAAAAAGCAGCCAGCATCTATTAAACAAGTTAAAAGGTACGCACTTTAAAGTGTTACATAATGGTGCGTTTCCCCTTTTCTCCATTCACAAGCTTCAGGCATGTCTTAATGGTGGACTCGGAGGAAAACAGCCATGATAAAGCAAATCTCAACAGCAGATGATGTGTGAGTGGATAGCTGAGCATAGTGTGAGTAATGACTGATGGTATATGTGTGCTGTGTGGATTTGCCTGTTCCTATACATCAATAGTATAATGTGGATATCTCCATGTACAGAGTTTAGCTGTTTATTTATAGAGATGTGAACCCGGTATGTCAGAGAGTAGGAGGATATATGTGTGTATGTGTTTTGGGTGTGCATGCTTGTAGGAAGTGGTCTAGGAAGCCGTGTATATGCGTCTGTCATGGGTGAGTGTATGTGTGTACTGGAGGCTGTGCATGCAGCCAGTAAGTCATAGCCTGTTTATGTATGTGTATATGTATGTTAGTATGTGTGTGCATGTTGACATTGTGTCTTGGGACTGTGTTGTGTGTCATGGGAGTGATGTATTTGTGTTTGTCATTGGGACTGTTGTGTGATATATATGTGTGTCTATATGCATGTTGAGACTGTGTACATGATGGGAGTGTGTGTTGGGGCTGTGCACATGTTGGCATTATGGTTGGAGACTTGTGTGTCTCTGAGGGTGTATGTTGGGGCCATGAACATGCGCTGGTGGTGTGTGTTGGGAGCCTATATGTGTTTGTGTGATTTCATTTCATTTATTAAAACTTGATTTACCGCCCTTCAAGTGAACAGCAGGGCGGTGTACAACAAAATTAAATATAACATACAGAGAATAAAAGAGAGAATTCCAATAAAAGACAGGAAAGAAGAATAGGGCACAAAGACAACAGTGAAAGGAGTGGGTTGAAGAAGAGAGGTAGAGAAGGAGGAGAGGAGAAGAAGATGAGTAGGAAGGGACAGGGATCAAGGTGGGAGGGTGTATTGGGATGTTTGTGTATATATTTGTAAGTATCATAAGGGTGTCAGGTGGTTGGGTTGGTGTGTGTCAGCTGGGATGTGTGTGTATTCAGGTATGTGTGTCATGGTGTGTGTGTATGTGTGTGATGGGGTGTTGGGTGGCATATATATGATGAGCATAATTTGGGTGTGGAGGTATGTGTGTGTATGCCATAGGGGATTTCAAGGTGTGTGTGCTCACGGGAGTGTCAGGTGGTGTGCATGGGTATGTCATGGGGGGTATCTGGAGATGTTGAATGGTGTTCATATGTGTAGTGTGGCTTATGGAAATGCAGGTTTCTCTTTCCATTGTATTTTTCTTTGTCCCCCTATACTCGTTCCCTCTACCTCCCACCTCTTGCACTATTTCTCCTCCCTACCTCTTGCTACTTTCCCTTCTTCACCACCATACACTCATGTACTCTCCCTTCAAGGATTGGTGCAACCATCAGGCAAACTAGGCAGCTGCCTAGGGTGGAAGCTCCTTGGGGCAGCAAAGAACAGGGCAATCAAAGATAAAGAATAAATTTTGACAGCCGGGAGGGGAGGGGGGTATAACGTTTGCCTAGAGTGCCAACACATTGAACCAACTCTAGGGCCAGCCCTGTTCACTTTCCCTGCCCCCCTCTTTACTCCTCCTCTCCCCTGTCCCTTCTTGCACTCTCCTAGTTTTCATCCTCCCCTCCATTCTTTTTTCTCTCTGCACCTGCACACTTTTGTTCCCTCCTCTCTCTAACCACACCCTTTGTCTTATGCTCTGTCTCTGCTGAGCCCTTTTTTAACTCCTCTAACCCCAGCCCTTCTATTTTGCTTTGCCGCTTCACCCTTTCCCTATCTATTCTAGTCTTCATCTGTAATCCTGCTCCCTCTTCCCTCCTCTCCTCATCTGTTCCTGTCTTTATCTCTAACCGCTCCCTTCTCTGTTCTTCCTCTCTAATCTCTGTCATTTCTCTTCTTTGGTGGGTGCTTCGGTTGCTGCTCTACTCTCTCTTTGCCAGCAGTAGGTGGGGACTCCTGCCGTGCTTTGGGAACCACAGTTCTTTCTTGGGCCAGCAAGACTTGGGAATTCCTGCTGACTTTGCTGCTTTGGGGAAGGCCTAAGCATTGGCTTATTGGCACCAACAAAAATATGTGTATGAACAGCAGGGCTGGTGCTATTAGGTAAACTAGACAGTTGCCTAGAGTGCCAGCCCTCCAGGGATGTCTGCTGCTGCTCATTGCCACTGCTGTTGCCCCTTTCTGGGGCTGGCAGTGGCAGCAATGGCCCCAAAACCATGATGCAGTACTTACCCATTGTCTCTGGGGCGGCAGCGCGTTTTGTCTTGCACAATTGCTACTTTGTTCTCCTCCAACACTGACTTTCAGTTTTGCATAAACCAATAGTTTGTGCAAGAGAGGGCCCATGACGAACAGACAAGATTTATTTGCTGGCTGGATACTCGAAAATAGGTGCTGTCACTTACAGAAGGGGAACCTAATAAGCTGATAAACATTCCCTTGCTAAGCTGTTCCTCATTGGGTGCTTGTCTCTGTTAGGGGATCTCGTCCTTGGATTAATTTTCAAAAGAATTTGAATGATTACTGGTGGCCAGTAAACATATAAGCCACTATTTGAAGATTTTCAGCTCCTAAATGGAGAGCGGTGAGCTGAAAACCTGCTAACCGTATGGTGATGGGGTGAAGTTAGAGCAGCAACCCAAAAATCGCCACATAGCGGTGATATTCAGCTACTAGTGGGACAATTTATGTGTTTAGTTAAGGCAGCAGCAAAGATTTAGGGGTATGTTTCCTAAGCAGCGGTAGTGGCTTCCATGCGGTATCGGAGCCGCGGCCCCAGTGACTTCAATGGGGCCACAGCTCCGATATCATACGGAAACCGCTACCGCTGCTTAGTAAACATACCCCTTATACTCTGATGAATAAATATATTTATTTAAATGCCATGGCGGCATGTAAATAAATTAGCTGGAGTGCCACTGCTGAATATTTCGCTGTCTATATTCAGCTGCCTTGTTTGAGGGGAGATTCCTTTCTGTAAATGGAACTTTATCCTTGATTCTGGATATCTATTATTTATTTATTTAGCGAGTCTTATATACCGCCCATCTAAGAATCTAGGCGGTTTACAACAAACAAACATGCCAAGTAGGCTTTACATAGAACAAAGAGAAAAGGAGTTAGTACGTAACTATAATACTATCTTTGAACTGGGATTATTCCTTTTCAAAGTGTCCCTCATTTTTCTGTAAGTATAGATATGTAGGAGGAACTTTCAAAAATACTGTTCTCTGGGAATAAAATAAAAATCAGAATGGAAAAATGGGATCTGAATAATTCTGTTCTGACAAATGAATTTTAACTTGGAACAGATTTTCCAGTAACATTACTTTGATAATATAGAGGGAATTTTCAGAGGCATCCCTCCCTGCTTATGAAGCAGGATTCTGTGTGCAGAAATGGGATGTTAAAAATTGCCCAGCATGTCTGCATCAATTAAGAAGGTATTCCCGGAGCAGAGAGCACACTTACATGCATACTTTTGGATTCCCAAAAAATGTACCGACCCGTGTACAGGTGGAAATCTGTGTGTATATTTTCCTGAGATTTTTCCTTTGAAAATTGATGGAATTCTGTAGGAAAAAGTACCCAATGACGTTATGCGTATGGACTTGAAAGCTGCTTCCCTTCCCTAATGTATATACACATATGGAACGATACTTGCTGGTCTGGCTGGGCGATTAATAGTTAGACCATATCTCTGTCTTGGATATGCAAATATACCCTACTGTTTGGTATAAATTTGCACTGAACTGGCCACGTTAGCTAGACATTAATATGTTTCCTTACTAAATATACGAATGACTGATTGATTACAGCACCTGTCCTTTGGTTCCCCCTATGAGTCTGACTTAACCACTATAAAATCTGATCCACATTCACAAGCACTCAAAGCACATGAGAAAGTCCTTGGCAGAACTTCAGTTTCCAGGGGAAATAATTACAAACTTGCTTTATTCTCTTGCCAGTTAGATACACTAAGAGGTATTGTGAACTGCAGTCCAAACTCCCCCCATCTTCTCCCAGCAACAGTCTTCAAGCTGTCGCTTCTCTGTAGCTCCCCAAACACAAGGCTTTCGGAGCATGCACTCGTAAACCCATGGCTCTGACAGAAGGTGTCTTCCCTCACTTATAGGCTGTGTTCAGCATCACACTGATATTACCAAGCCTGCAGAGTTCTGTCCAATGTGCCCCCAACCCAAATCGAAAACTGCATTAGCGTTTTTGCTAGTACTGTGTACCACTGACCGATAAACATGAAGACCAAATAATAATGGGCCCAATATTCAGCACCGGTGGCTAGCATTGCTAATGCAGCAAGCTACTGGAGCCGAATATTAAACTTGGATAGTCAATGCTGGGGTCATATCTGGCCCCAGCATTGAATATCCAGGGTCACCACATAGGCCGCTCACTAACCAGGCAGCAGTAATATTGAGCCACTGCCCCGTTAGCAATATGTAGTGAAAATCAGGCCTGGGTTTCCTGTGCCTGGCCTTTGCCACATATCACTAACATGGCAGCGGCTCGATATTGCCGCTGCCCAGTTAGCGAGCAGTGCCACCTCTGCTCTGTCCCAGAATGCCACTGACATGCCTCGATGCTAAGCGGTTAGCGTTGGGGCGTATAGAGCCAGCAGCCGCGGATATTCAGCGGCACTAACTGTGTTAATGCATCTGAATATCCCGTTCACTGCGATTAATACGGTTAGCAGCTCTGCTAACCACATTAATTGCTTTGAAAATTCCCCCCTGTATCTTTTGCTTATACATTTGATACATGTAATGAACCTGTTAAGCCTTACAATAAGTCTTTTTAATAAGAAGTTGGCTAAGTTCTTGTCACCTTCTTATGTATTCGTTATATTGTCTGCCAATAAGTGGGACAACAGCATGTTATGCCTAACCTCCTCCTGTGAATAATACAAAGTGATTTAGGGACAGTCTTTGTAATAGATGCCCCTAAATCTCTGAAACTAGAGTTTCCATACTATCATAAAAACCTTGGTGTCTGATCCCTGAATGCAGCAAGAAGTTCTTATTGGTAGATTGTGGGATTCTGACCTTTCAAAATCACATAGAAAGATACAGTACTTTCTGGGGTCTCATTCATCACAAAGATCTAAGCAGTAACTCTAGTATATTCAGACACAGCGATCATGAGCAACTACCAATGTCATTCAAACCGCAAGCAGAACCTCAAAGCATCATTCTTCATGAAGGCCGTCACTGGGGAGAAATGCAGACAGCACGACCTGAATGTGACTGGCGTTTTCTATCAGTCATCGGGCAGACGTTCTATTACTTTCAGATCAGCATTCTCACCACACACTTGCTAGCAAGCACAGATAAGACATAGAGCCTTGCACAAAACAAGGTTCAGGCCTTGGGCTTATACAAGTCTATACCATGTTACCACAGTGCCAGGGTGTAGACACACCCTCATCATGTTACCTATGTAAATATATAAATCAGTCTAGACTGGAATTTCTGTGTTCTTTTACTCTTCTATTCTATTCCATGTTGGGTCAGCTATGTGAAAATGTAATTTATTTTCTGATGTTACCCTGGCAATTCATATTTTGAAAACAACTCATTAAAACCCAATTGGAGTACTTGAGTTTCCTGTATTCATGTTACAGTCCCTTTGTAAGAAAGTACTGTTGTCTTGTTAGTCCACTTAGCTACATAAAAGCAAACATCAAAGAACAGATAATAAGGGCGCTTTTGAGAGCTATGCCCCCTTCATCAGGTCAATACAGTTTAATGTACAATAATGTTTTCTCTCAATCTGAAACAATGAACTATTTCATGTCACCATCACTAAGGTGGCATGATCTTACTTTTTCCGATCAGTGCTTTAAGTGCTGCAAATTTGCATTTCAATTTGAATAAGTTCACATGGTTCAAATACATTCTTGAAAGGTCTTTCTCTGTTTCCTTTTCTTTCTACTTTCATTCTTAAGTGAAGAAAAGTAATCTTTAATGGCATGTTCAGCACTCAGTGAAATTAACACAACCTAAGTAATTGCTGCCAATTTTTCTAAATTATCTCTGCTTTTGTACACAATTAACAGCTGTAAAAAAGAATGAAAAAATCTCTCCACTGTTGGCATAATCTCCTCCAGGGCTAGCCTAAGGGTATCTGGTGCCCTAGGTGAACCTTCAGCCATGCGCCTCTCTCTCAACACCATGGTCCCTCTTGCCACGCACCCCCCTCCTATATTTGTATTTTGTCTCTGATTCAATTGCTCCTTCATTTAATTATATGGCTTTGAATTTCTCCTTGTACTTTCAATTTGTTTTGTGCCACTCCTAAAATTATGCCACCATATGTGGCTGCCTAATTTGCCTAGTGCTAGAGCCAGCCTTTGTCTCCTCATATTCTAGTTGTATTGGTAGGTTCCTGGTTTTTGTGCTTATCTTCATCACAGTGCCTTACTGTGGATGATGGAGATGAGAGAAATGATGGTCAGCCAGTCAGAATGCTGGGGCTGGTATAATTAACATGCTACACTACATACTGTATCACATTAGTTTTGTATTTTTATTTCAGCTGCTTTTCCCCTGCCTCCAGTTTCCTGCGACAGTTGTACTTGAACAATACAGACTCATTGCTAGCCAAAGGCAGGAATTAGTTAGTAGCCTTTGCTTCTTGGAAGACCTGATCAAAGAAGGTGAAGTTGTCAGCTATCACTGGAGAACTTCAAACCATCACTTCTACATAGATAGCATTTATCTTTCAGGGTATAATGTAATCTCACCAGCTGGAGATGGCCACCAGGCACCTTGTCCCCCTCATTTCCTGTCTTGTAGGCAGTAACAGTTGAATTTTTCTACTGCCCAGGAACTGAGCACTTTGGGCCCGATTTTCATGTAGGCAGGCTATGCGCTGCATCAGCACACAACCTGTCCGCCGACCCCCTTAACCTGTATTTTCACTTCCGCAGCAATGGAAGTGAAAATCCAGCGGCTGCCATGGTATGGCAGCCGCTGAGGCTAAGCGGGTAGCAACGATTTTTGATGCTACCCGCTTAGCCCCTGTGCCTGAAAGATAGGCTAGGGAAAACCTCTTCCTCCAACCCCGCTCCATCCCGGAACGCCCCAACACACCCCGATGCTAACCACATAGCATCTGGGCACGTTAAGGACTTATTTGGGATTTTCCAAAGGCAGTACCCATGTAGGTGCCTTTGGAAAATCCCGGGATAAAGTGTTTACACGGGTAACTAGGGCAGTTACCCG
Source organism: Ichthyophis bannanicus (assembly GCA_033557465.1). Taxonomy (NCBI): domain Eukaryota; kingdom Metazoa; phylum Chordata; class Amphibia; order Gymnophiona; family Ichthyophiidae; genus Ichthyophis; species Ichthyophis bannanicus. Next base: position 72,481,335 of record CM066034.1, read on the forward strand.
TGTAAATTCCTTCGAAAATTGGGATCTTGATAAATTGGAAGACTGGGCATCCAAGTGGCAGATGAAATTTAATGTGGACAAGTGCAAAGTTATGCACCTAGGAAAGAAAAACCCAAACTACGGTTACACGATGCAAAGTTCCACATTAGGAACCACCACCCAGGAAAAAGATTTAGGTGTCATCGTGGATAACATGTTAAAACCCTCTGCCCAGTGTGCAGCGGCGGCCAAGAGAGCAAATAGAATGCTAGGTATCATAAGGAAAGGAATGGAAAATAAAACAAAGGATATTATAATGCCTCTGTATCGTTCCATGGTGCGACCGCACCTTGAATATTGTGTGCAATTCTGGTCGCTGTATCTTAAAAAGGATATAGCGTTATTAGAAAAGGTACAGAGAAGAGCCACCAAAATGGTAAATGGGATGGAAGGATACACCTATGAAGAGAGGCTAAAAAGGTTAGGGCTCTTCAACCTGGAAAAGAGACGGCTGAGGGGAGATATGATAGAGGTCTATAAATTAATGAATGGAGTGGAACGGGTAAACATAGATTGATTGTTTATGTCATCAGAATATAGAAAGACCAGGGGACATGCAATGAAGCTACAGGGTAATCTATTTAAGACTAATAAGAGAAAATATTTTTTCACTCAACGTGTAATCAAACTCTGGAATTTTGTTACTGGAGGATGTAGTAAAAGCTGTTAGTGTAGCTGGGTTTAAAAAGGATTTGGACAAATTCCTGGAGGAAAGGTCCATAAACCATTATTAAAAGGGACCCAGGATATCACTGCTTGACCCAATACAAACATTGTGGAAACAGTGTCTTTTGGGGAAACTGCTAGGTACTTATGACCTAGATTGGCCACTGTTGGAAACAGGATACTGGGCTTGATGGACCTTGGTCTGACCCAGTATGGCATATCTTATGTTCTTATGTTCAACTCGGAGAAAATCATACATGTGACACTCAATGCAAAAGACTGTTTAACCCCGTCTTTTAACTACCTAGGCATAATTCTTGACACCAGCCTCTCCTTCTTGCAACAAATAAGATCTGTGATCAAACCATCCTTTTACTCCACGTGACACTATCGTGCTATTCGCTCAGTTCTTGATGTCCCAGCCCAAACTGCAGTTACTCTTAGCACAGTCATCTCTTTTCCAAGTTGAAAGCCCTACAGTAACCTTTTCAGCCTTTCCTCATAGGGGCATCCTTCCAATCCCTTTACCATTTTGGTGGCTCTTCTCAGTACCTTTTCTTATTCTGCTATATCCTTTTTAAGATACGGTGACCAGACTTGCGCTCAATATTCAAGGTGTGGTTGCACCTTGGAACGATACAAAGGCATAATAATATCCTTGTTTTTATTCTCCATTCCTTTCCTTATGATTCCTAGCATTTTCTTTGCTTTCTTGACCACCGCTGCATACTGGGTGGAGGGTTTCAATGTATTATTCACGATGATTCCTAAATCTTTTTCCTGGGTGGTGGTTCCTAATGTGGAATCTTGCATCGTGTAACCATAGTTTGGTTTGTTCTTTCCTTGATGCATAACTGCACTTGTCCACATTAAATTTTATCTGCCATTTGGACATCCAGTCTTCGAATTTATCAAGGTCCTCTTGCAATTTTTCATAATCTTCCTGTGTTTTAACAACTTTGAATAATTTTGTGTCATCTGCAAATTTGATCACCTCACTCATTATTCCCATTTCCAGGTAATTTATGAATATGTTAAAAAGCAGTGGGCCCAGCATAGATCCCTGGAGTACTCCACTATTCACATTTCTCCACTGAAAAAACTGGTCATTTAGCCCTACTTTCTGCTTTCTACCTTTTAACCAATTCCTGATCCACAATAGTACACTGCCTCTTATCCAATGACTTTTTAATTTCACCAAGAGTCTCTCATAAGGGACATTATCAAAAGCTTTTTGAAAAATCAGATACTCTGTATCAACCGGCTGACGTTTATCTACCTGTTTATTCACATTTTACTGCTACTACTGATCATTTGTATAGTGTTAGAAGACATACACAGCGCTGTACAGGAAAAGGTAAAAGATGGTCCCTACAATCTTGTCAAGACAAACAGCACAACAGCTGAAGACAAGGATACTGTACATTTAGAGGAATAGTAAGGAAACACATAGGAGATTAAGTGGATCAGGATTCCAAGCGGCCTCAAAGAGGTGAGTTTTCAACCTGGATTTCGAAAGGGCCAGAGATGAAGCCTGGTGTACAAACTCAGGTAGTTTGTTCCAGGCATAAGGAGCAGCAAGGTGGAAGGATTGAAGTCTGCAGTTGGCAGTAGAAGAGAAGGGCACAGATAGACGTAATCTGCCAGAAAAGCGGAGCTCCCAAGGATGGGTGTAGGGAGAGATAAGAGAGGAAAGGTAGTGAGGAGCAGCAGAATGAGTGCACTTACAGGTCAGTAGGAGAAGTTTGAACTAGATAGGGAGCCAATGAAGTGACTTGAGAAGAGGGGTTATATGAGCATATCGAGGCTGCTGGAAGATTAGCCAGGCAGCTGAGTTTTGAACAGATTGAAGGGGAGAGAAATGATTCAGAGGGAGACCAGCACAGAGGAGGTTGCAATAGTCTAGACGGGGTGTGACTAAAGAGTGGATAAGTGTCTTAGTAGTATGTTCAGAAAGGAAGGGGCAAATTTTGCTGATGCTATAGAAAATATTAGAAAAACAAGATCATCCTTGGCTAAATCCATGTTGGCTTTCTTCCATTAAACCATGACTACCTATATGTTCAGTAATTTTATTCTTTATAAAGGTTTCTACCATTTTATCCAGTACTGACATCAGATTCACTGGTCTTCTGTAGTTTCCCGGATCGCCCCTGGAACCCTATTTAAAAATTGGCGTTACATGGGCCATTATCCAATCTTCAGGTACCACAGATGATGTGGAAGCAACCGGCTAGCGGCTCAATATTGCTGCTGCCCAGTTAGCTTCTGTGCCATGTGGCAGACTTGGTTATTCAATGCCGGCCCCGGCATTAAATATTCGGGGTTAAAGTTCAGTGGCGATGGCTATGCGCTGTAGAAGCGATAGCCGTCACTGGTGAATATCACCCCCTATATCTTTTCCAGTAACTATTTAGTATCCACTAGATTCCACATGCTTTTCAGACAGAATAGAGCACTCTATCTTTCCTATGGCTGACTGATGACAATAATTTAGATTTAGGGTCTAATCCACTACATTTTTTAAACATAGAAATATAGAAAATAATTGCATATAAAGACCATATGGCCTATCCAGTCTATCCATCCATACCAATTGTTAAGCTTCACAATCCCTTTCCCATCCTCGGAGATCCTCTGTGCTTGTCCCATATCATAGGTTTTGGAACAGGGGGCCACAGGGGCCCTGGCCCCACCAAATGTTTGTTGCTGCAATCGGAGCATCCCCTACGTCAGCTCGTGGGGACCTGATCTTCTAGAGGTAGAAGTAGGAGAAGGCCGGCGATCGCAGCTGTATGGAGTTCGGCTGGCTAAGGGGCAGAGCTTGCCCCCCCCCCCCCATGGCACATAGCGTTCCAACGCCTCTCTCCCACATTTTCTTGAATTCAGACACAATCTTCATCTCTATCACCTCCACTAGGAGGCTGTACCATGCATTTACCAACCTTTCCTAAAGAAATGTTTCCTTTAGATTGTTCTTGAGTCTGACCCTCTTTACATTCATCCTATGACCCTCACTTTAGAGCGTCTTTTCGAGCTTTCTGTGCATTTATAACATTTTTTTATTTATTTATTTATTTATTAACAATTCTTATATACCGCACTATTAGACATCAGCGCGGTTTACATTGAACAAAAAACATCCGACAATTTACATATGTCTGGTCAATTACATTTAACAGGAAGGTATTTAACATGAAGGTATTTAAATGTCTCTGTCTAATCTCCCCTCTCCAGCTTTTTCTCCAGAGAATACATATTGAGATATAGTCATAGAGAGGCCGATGCAGTACAGCACTGTGATAGAACTGTGTGCTAAAGCTCAGCACATGGTTTTCTAACTCAAGTGTTATGCAAAATGTTTGCTCTTTCATACAGTAAGCAAATAGCATGCAAAACGATCCAGTACAAAAAATGTGTGTTAACATGAGACAGCACATCTGGAGCATATACACATGGATCTATACCAGTGACAACTATGTTTTGTGCACAAAAGGTTGTAACCACCAACAAAAAATATCCTAAAGGGCAAAAGGAGAAAGGTCTGGCCCTTAAACTAACATCATAAGAAGATCAATTCTCACTAAGGTGCTCACTTTCCAAATAACTTATTTTTGTCAGACAATGTGAATAGTGGTGTACCCCAGGGATCTGGGTGAATAGTGGTGTACCCCAGGGATCTGTGCTGGGTCCGCTGCTTTTTGACATATTCATAAATGACCTGGAAAGTGGAATAACGAGTGAGGTTATCAAATTTGCAGATGACACAAAACTATTTAAAGTTGTTAAAACCCAAGAGGATTGTGGAAAATTGCAAGAGGATCTTGATAAATTAGAAGACTGGGCATCAAAATGGCAGATGGAATTTAATGTGGACAAGTGCAAAGTTATGCACCTAGGGAAGAACAACACAAACTATGGTTACACAATGCAAGGTTCCACATTAGGAACCACCACCCAGGAAAAAGATTTAGGCGTCATTGTGGATAACATGTTAAAACCCTCGGCCCAGTGTGCAGCGGCGGCCAAGAGAGCAAATAGAATGCTAGGTATCATAAGGAAAGGAATGGAAAATAAAACAAAAGATATTATAATGCCTCTATATCGTTCCATGGTGAGACTGCACCTTGAATATTGTGTGCAATTCTGGTCGCTGTATCTTAAAAAGGATATAGAGTTATTAGAAAAGGTTCAGAGAACAGCCACCAAAATGGTAAAGGGGATGGAAGGATACTCCTATGAAGAAAGGCTAAAAAGGTTAGGGCTCTTTAATCTGGAAAAGAGACGGCTGAGGGGAGATATGATAGAAGTCTATAAATTAATGAACGGAGTGGAACAGGTAAACGTAGATCGATTGTTTACGTTATCAGAATATAGAAAGACTAGGGGACATGCAATGAAGCTACAGGGTAAACTAAGACTAATAAAAGAAAATATTTTTTCACTCAACGTGAAATCAAACTCTGGAATTTGTTACCGGAGGATGTAGTAAAGGCTGTTAGTGTAGCTGGGTTTAAAAAAGGTTTGGACAAGTTCCTGGAGGAAAGGTCCATAAACCATTATTAAGAAGGGACCCAGGATATCAATGCTTGACCCAGTACAAGCATTGCGGAACCTGTGTCTTTTGGGGAAACTGCTAGGTACGTATGACCTAGATTGGCCACTGTTGGAAACAGGATACTGGGCTTGATGGACCTTGGTCTGACCCAGTATGGCATATCTTATGTTCTTAATTGGCTGTGTGAGGACTTAACCCCTATGACAGACTGCGTCCATTTTAATCACTTTGTGCAGAACAAGTATGCTCAACAAAACGAAAGCAAACACTTATCTTATGGGCTGTCCAATGAAGAAGCAAACACGACTTCCACTTGTCATGAAATAAAAATGGGATACGACACAACACTGCGTTTTGGGTCCATCATCATTCCTAAAGACCCTGCGTCCAGCAAACATCCCCATCCAAATCAGAAGAACATGAAAAGATAAGCCCTGACAGCGAGACCTTCTTTTAAAAACCAGCGTCTGACGTCACAGCACCCTATTGGTTACTGCAATAGCCAATGGAGAGGCGAAAGCAACAATGCAGATGCCTGACCACTGCAGCTCCATTCACAAAAAGCTATGCCAATCCAGTTCTAGGTTTAAACCCAACAGAGATACAGAATGTAGAGTGAAAATCCATCATTGTTCGCATGATTGAAGGATGGCCTCACAATCTCCACCCCTACTAAGCGGGGGGATCCAATCCAATACACGCCACTTGAACTGAGAAAAAGCGTGATTAACCAATATACTGTGTTGAACCATGGGGGCAGACAGGCTTCCAGTGCGAAACGAGATGCATGTTCAGCCAAACGTTTTTTAAAGGGTCAAATGGTACAGCCCACATATTTAAGATCACAAGGGCATACAATCAAGTAAACAACAAAATCTATACTACAAGTAGTGTAATAGTGTGTGTGCCATTCTTTGTGGGATGCAGTGTCAAACCATGATTTCCTTTCCAGGGTGCCAAAGCAAAATGAACCCTCACCGCATGGAAATGGCCCTTCTGCTCTGGCAAAACCAGGGGGACTGGAACCGCATGCACCAAACAATCCCCGAGATTTCTACCTCTGGTGTATGCAATAGGCAGAGGTTTCCGAAAGCACGCATGTACACTAAGAACTTGCCAAAACTTACACAGAATCTTGGTGACCTGAGTAGACCGGTCACTAAAAGGTAGAATTCCCACAGGGTAATCAATGGTTGATGTTAAGGAGACAAGTACCATTCCCCATGATTATTTAATGCCTGCTTGTATGCCCTGCGAATAATGACGCGAGAATAGCCCCGAGTACGCAGCCGCTGGCTCGGCTCAAAAGCATGAATTTTGAAGTCCTCCAAAGTAGAACAAATTCTTTTGATGCGCAAAAACTATCCATAAGGTAGTCTACATTTCAAAGTTAATGGATGAAAACTCTGATAATATAATAAAGTATTACATTGCACAGACTTCCTATACAATGTGGTACATTCTTTGATAAAACTATTTGTAATAATGACAAAAGAAATTGTTTGGGTAAGCGAGAGGGAAGTGTCAAAGGGATCTCAAATATCACCTGTAGTGCTTCCTGTTGAGAAATATTTGTATATAATGACACCACATCTAAAGTCACCAAAAACACCTCTGACTCAGGTAAACTAAGATCCTGAAGTGATGTCAAAAATTGAGTGGTGTCTTTAACAAAGGATTTTACTTTTGCCGCTGCTGGTTGTTAAACAATAATCATAAAATTTGGACAAAGGCTCCAAAATGGATCCTTGGCAGGAAAGTATAGGGTGGCCAGGAGGATTCTGGAGTGACAGCACTTGTCGGACTGCTGCATGCACATATATCCACGCATATGATGGAATGTGATTCTGGCATATCATTTTTGCAGTACCAGTATTTATGCACCGATTAGCATTCCATCACATGTGTGGATGTATGCAAATGCAACTTCAATGAGTGCTGAAACCCATTTGTCAATAATCCAGCATTTTACTCTTTGCTCAGCACAGTTCCTCTCAGTTCTGTCTTTATTTTTAACCCATGCTTTTCATGGATGCCAGAAAAATGTTGCGGATCTTTATGCTTGCAATAAAAGGAAAAAACAGGCCTACAATTCTCACTAATGCTACTACTGAAGAATGAACTAACCTTATACTGCTCCTCAGACTTTGCCTTTAACTCCCAGAATTACACTCTGCCTCCTTGATTTCTGCACACTTTTCTGCACCTGCACAGAATAGCTAATATCTTGATTACTTTGGATTTAAATGAGCTGTGTGCTAATGTCTACCTAAGGTTTTATGCATAGTTAGCTCATTATTAGCTCATGCACAAAACTCATTTCTATGTGGGGCGCAAACATATTGTGCCCAAAAGCCAAGCTAGCTTATACCTAAAGCACTTTATTGCATCAGCTCGAGAATGGGAGAAAAGCATTAGTAAATGAAACCCTTAGTGACCTTCATCCAAAAAGCATCCTGATACACTTTACAGTTATAACACATTAGAAATACATATCTGCAGCATGGATAGCACGTGAAAAAAATTTAAAGAACCAAGGTTGCATCATAGGTTGCAGGGGAGAAGTTAAAGGGCCCAGTGTTACTATGGTGAGTGAATACACTGGGGCATGGGCAATAAAGAGTGTGCTACGTAAAATACAGCAAAGTATATCATATCCCCCTGTCTTCTCTAGGCTATCCATATTTATATCCTTAATTTTCACTTCAGAGGATATATGAATGAGACTCGGCAACATTATGGTAGCTCTTTTCTGGACAGCCTCAATTTTGTCTTTATCGCTATGGAGATGGGGACTTGAAATTTGAACACACTAATCCAGATGAGATTTCACCCACAATTTATACAGAGGTATTATCACTGCCTTTTTTCCTCCTTGCCTTTTGTCCTTTAGCATTTCTGTGGCTTTTGCTGCTACCTTATCATACTATTTGACAACCTTAAAACCTTTCAGAACCTCTCAGCCTCTTCCTTCCCCATCATGTACAGTTCCTTTGAGTTTCTGCACCCGTGGGGGGTAAGTTTATTAGAGGGTATCAAGGGTAGGGACCTAAATAGATGACTATGTTAGGACTATTTTAGAAAGAAAAGTAGGCGTCCCCTTGTCTTTATGAAATGCTAGAGTATGTGGCAGAGAATGTGCCTTGAATGCAGGCCTGATCCCTTAGCACCTGCTCGCAAGCAGATGTAAATGAACGCATGCACTTTATGTGTGTACATTATAACCTATACACATACATGAGAAGACCACTGGAGCGCTGCCCAGACCACATTCTTGGCTACACCTAGTGGATCGCCCCCAGCACTGCCTGTTGTCCCCACAGAGGGGAAGGAAATTTTCAAAAGACCCTTCTACAGGGTAAATAATTATTTAACTGCAGAAAATCCCATTGAAAACTGTTCCCCCGAAAATGAAGGGCTCAATATTAAAAAATGATTTCTCTATATCCACATCTTTGAATTTTCAGAGGCACTCTGGGGGTGATTTTATAAATCTTTTCCATGTGTAAAAAACACCAATTTACACATGGAAAAGGCCTTAATGTACATGCAGTGCAAGCTGGCATGCTCAGAGGCAGAGCTTGCGCAGAATTCCTTATAAAATACACACTAACATATTTACCCCTACTCAAGAGAAGGCATAATGCCATGTCTGGATTCTTGGGGTGATTTCTGCAGGTGCCTCTATGACTTTATAAAACAGCTGCCTTCTTGAAGGAATATACATGTCCATATTGAGTTCAATTAAATTAAATATTACCCTCCGTATGGATAGTGCCTCTGAAATTGTTCTCAGACTGCTCCAGCACTACCTGGGTAGTGCTAGGGAGGAGCGGGACAGAACTAGACGGCTAGCTCCAGTTATCACTTCCTCCTGTGATATTTCAGAGCAGTAACATCTAGACTCTTGGGTCTTGCCTGCCCTTCAACAGAACTTTGAATCCTTCCAAATATACAATATACCTTAGCAAAAGGCAGGAGAGCTTCATTCGGGATTGTCATACATTTCCTCAGGATAGCATCTGGGGAGAAAGAATATAGCTAACCTGGATAAGTTGATTAATATAAGATTTTAGCTTCTGGAATCATTCTCCAACTGTTCTGTTTTACTATGGAGAAACAAATTATCCTTTATTAGGACAGCATTGCACACCTGGACTCAGGACACATGCTGCTCAACTCATTCTACTGTTCATTACTTGCATTAATGTAATCCTGAAGCTGCAGTTTAGATGGTCAGGTAATTGCACAAACATCATTAATACAACCTGAAAGTGAATTGTCCATGTGGGTAATGTGGCCCAGATCTGCTGTTGAGTGATGTGCCTGGTGTTCTAGCAGCTGTCTGAAATGTCTCATTCACATGCTTGGGAACCCACAGTTTCACTGCCTCTATTTGCTGCCAGTGTGCTGTCTCCTGCCTGAGATTGCTTCCTTGCCCGTACAGCTGTCTGGACACTCTCCCCTCTGGCACTGCACATCATTCTTATCACTGGGACCATGAACACAAAACACCCATATCTAGGATGACTTCGCCAGCAGCTGCAGGAGGGGGAGTTTGAGCCAGCAGGCTTAAGATAGTCTTTAGGTCCAGGGTCCTGTCTTGGAACACATTTGCAGGCTTCATGGCCCTGGAGATAGCCTGGACTTGTCACCAGTTGTTGATCGCAGCTTCATGGCCCCATGATACTAATCATGGACTCAAAGAGATAAGTCCATGTTTTTTCTTCACAACTGACCATGTTGAAAGTCAGAATAAGATGGGAGAAAAGAAAAAAAGGTTAGCTGGGTAGAGACCAAACAGCTAGATGTGGTTACTTGTCAGCTAACTAGGGTCCTTTTCCAATTTAGACCAGCTTGGTTTCATCCAGGATTATTAGTATTTAAAAGGCAGAGGAAGCTTCTGGAAAGGAAGTGGAAGAAGGAGCATACTTTGGAGGCCTTGGAGAGGTTTAAAAAGCATTTATGGTCTTATAGAGAGCAGACTCTGAAAGCTAAGGAGCATTTTATAACAGAGCAGTTAAGTGTCAAGGGAATTAGATCCAAACAATTGCTTGGCCTATTAAAAAAGGTTAACAATGCATCTGGACTGGGCTGGCCCCAGAGTTGATTCAAGGTGCTAGTGCCCTAGGCAAACCTTAAGCCTTATCACCCCCACCAAGAGGCTGCCGCTCTAGGTGACTGCCTACTTTGCCTAATGGTTGGGTAGCCCTGCATCTGGATTGAATTTAGGAGGGAGGTCTGGATTGACAGCTGAACAGTTTAGTCAGTTTTTTGTGAAGAACATCAATGATATTAGGGAGCAGATGGGGTGGGAGCTTATCCAGGAGGAGGTAATAGAGGGCCTGAAGAGACAAAAATCAGGTATGATTGTGGATCCCTTTTTACTAATGTTGATGGTGAGGTTGGGGATATATTGAGAAAGGGAAAGGTAACAGTATGTCAGCTGGATCCTGTTCCACAGCTCTTAAGGAAAGTAGGGCATGGACAGCTCATTTTTGTTATATTTGGTGAATACATCATTGGCCCATGGGCAGGTTCCAGCAGTTTTGAAGCAAGCTGTGGTACAGCCAATTATTAAGAATAATGGACCGGACTGTCATAGTGTGTCATATTACCAGTTGGTTGTGGGGAAATGTATTGAAAAATTTGTACATAAACAATTGCAGAAATTTTTGAAAACCGGGGGTGATGTTAGCCCTAGGCAATCCAGTTTTCGGAAAGGCCATGGGACAGAGACTGTGCTGGTCTTGTTACTAAGTGACATTAGGTTTAGTATGGACTATAAAAAAGATGTTTTACTCATTCTGTCACTGACATCATTGCCAGCCACAGCCTTGATATACTCATGGTCACTGAGACATGGTTATCCACCGAAGACAACGTCTTACTCAACCAGATCCTCCCCCAGAACTTCACCGCACATTCAAGTCATAGACAAGATAAAAGAGGAGGTGGCGTGCTCATCCTCACTAGGTCAGACCTCCATTTTCGAACTGTAGACTCCACCAGCTCAAACCACCTTGAAACCGTCACCATCTCCAATAAATACTGCTCAATCATCCTGCTTTACAGAGCACCTTCAGCCTCCCCAGATGATCTCTCGGCTATCATTGATCTGGCATCTAACACTCAGAACCCAAGCATCCCAAATTGGATCCTAGGGGACTTTAACCTGCCCATGCTACAAGATAATCAAGCATCAGCCTTCCTCGATGCCCTCAAAAATCTTGGCTTCAAGCAATTAGTTAATGATTCTACTCACATTAAGGGAAATATCCTGGATCTAGTATTTGCCCCGCAAACCTCTCTTAACCCAGCCCAGGACCCTATAACCTCCATAACTCCTGTTCCTTGGTCAGATCACAAACTGATCATCATCCAGATTCCTTCGTACAAAGCCTACACAAAAATCAACAAAATACAAAACAACACCACAAGACCGCCCTCTCGATGTTTTAAGCCTTACAACAGAGATCTTATCCTTGCGGAGACGCAACAACTCTTCTCTGAAACCACCCAGAACCTTGATGACCTTATCTCTCACTGGAACAGCTGCCTCAGTTCGATTGCCCTACGTACGCCAACCAACAGGCCCCCAGGCAAAAGGATGAGTGCCCCATGGTACTCAGTTGATCTTAAAACATCACTTAACCAATTACGGAAACTAGAGAAACGCTGGCGCCGATCTCATTCTTTACATGACCAGACAGCATACAACTGTCATCTAGCTGTGCATCGCAATGCAATCACCGACACGATGAAGCAGTACTACTCAAATACCTTAAAGAGATCGCTTAATAAACCGCATGACCTTTTCGACCTGGTTAAGACCTTATCAAAGGAACCATCCTCTGGACCTCCATTTGAGATACACCCACAAGATTTTGCAACTTATCTACAATCCAAAATATGCCAGACTGACAAAATCTCTACTACAACCTTTGAAATAGAGCAAGACTGCCAAACAACACTAACCATGTTTTCTACCCCCACCAAGAGAGAACTCGAAGACACTATTGCTGCCCTAAATATCACTACTGCCCAGTCTGATCCATGCCCAGCCTTCTGGATCAAGGAGCTTCGCAGCCATTTCAGCCCAGTACTGTCCAAAATAATGACCCTCTCCTTCTCAACCGGCTCCTTCCCTTCCGCCCTTAAACGCACCTCTATTAGACCTCTGCTAAAAAACTGCAAACTTGATCCCCAGCAGGTGGAATCCTATAGACCAGCGATGGCGAACCTATGGCACGCGTGCCAGCTGTGGCACGCGAAGGCCTTGCAGCTGGCACGCGGGAAGGTCCGCAATCGAAAAAAAAAAAACAACCCTGTCTGCTGCCGTTGTCGGGGCCGCCGCGGCAGAATCGAGCGTGCCGCGGGGCCCCCCTGTACCCACCCGGCAGAGCCTGTCCTCCCCGTAGCAGCTCTCTCTCTTTGGAGCTGCAGTCAGACGCGCCGGCTTGCAGAGCGCGAAGGGAAGAGTTTCCCTTTCGCGACTCTGTTAAGCCCGCGGGGGCTGATGGGAACTTCCCATCAGCCCCCGCGGGCTTTACAGAGCAGCGAGGGAACTCTTCCCGCGCGCTCTGCAAGCCGGCGCGGCGGACTGCAGCTCCAAAGAGAGAGCTGCGCCGGGGAGGACAGGCTCTGCCGGGTGGGTACAGGGGGGCCCCGCGGCACGCTCGATTCTGCCGTGGCGGCCCCGACAGCGGCAGCAGACAGGTTTTCTTTTTTTTTTTTAATTTTCCCTGGGCTGGGCTGGGCTGGGGGGGGTGGGGGTTAGGAGTGGTGATGGGCTGGGCTGGGCTGGGCTGGGGGGGGGTAGGAGTGGTGATGGGCTGGGCTGGGCTGGGGGGGTTAGGAGTGGTGATGGGCTGGAGGGGGGGTTAGGAGTGGTGATGGGCTGGGCTGGGCTGGGCTGGGCTGGGCTGGGCTGGGGGGGTTAGGAGTGGTGATTGGCTGGGCTGGGCTGGGGGGGTTAGGAGTAGTGATGGGCTGGGCTGGACTGGGCTGGGGGGTGTTAGGAGTAGTGATGGGCTGGGGTGGGGGGGTAGGAGTGGTGATGGGCACTGGGCTGGGGGGGTTAGGAGTGGTGATGGACACTGGGCTGGCTGGGGGGGTTAGGAGTGGTGATGGGCACTGGGCTGGCTGGGGGGGTTAGGAGTGGTGATGGGCGCTGGGCTGGGGGGGGAAGGAGTGGTGATGGGCTGGGGTGGGGGTGTAAGCAGTGGTGATGGGCACTGGGCTGGGGGGGTTAGGAGTGGTGATGGACACTGGGCTGGCTGGGGGGGGTTAGGAGTGGTGATGGGCACTGGGCTGGCTGGGGGGGTTAGGAGTGGTGATGGGCGCTGGGCTGGGGGGGTAGGAGTGGTGATGGGCGCTGGGGGGGGTTAGGAGTGGTGATAGGCGCTGGGGGGGCTTAAACTAAAAATTGAGTGATGGGGGATTAGGACTGGGAGTGGGCTGATGGGGAGGTTAGGACTGGAAATGGGCTGGTGGGATTAGGACTGGGAGTGGGCTATGTGGGGCTAGGACTGGTAATGGGTTGGGGGGTTGCTAGGACTGGAAATGGGCTGAGTGGAAGGGGGCTTGAACTGCAAATAGCTGTTGGGGATGGGGCTTGGAATGGAAATGGGCTGAGGGGAAGTGGGGGGCTTGAACTGCAAATAGCTGATGGGGACGGGGCTTGGAATGGAAATGGGCTGAGGGGAAGTGGGGGGCTTGAAGAAGGGAATGGATGCTGGGTGAGACTGGAACTAGAAGGGAGCTGATGTTGGGGGAAGATTAGAATGGGATGGGGCTGGGAGAGTAAAATGGAGAGGGGAAAAATATTTTGTGTAGGAGGGATGAAAAATCTACAATTGGCCAGGTATTGGGAGAGTAATTGGGGATTGAGGATGGAGGGGTAAAATTTGTGTGGATGAAATAGGAATGAGGAAAGAGCAAAAGGAGAAAGATTAGTATGTTAAAGCAGATGTAGAGAGAGAGAGAATGGAAAAAAAACTAGAAGAGAGAAGAAAGGACAAATGGACAGCAGACGATGGAGAGTTAGCAGAAAACATGAAGAAACCAGAAGAAAATGGCTGGACCAATTGCAACTGAAAAAAAATGCACAAAAGGTAGAACGATATCTCTTTATTTTGAATTTATTAACTGGAATATGTCAGCTCTGGGAAATGTGCATCATTAACATCTGCGCTTTGTTTGGTACAAGAGGAAATTCCTATTTGACGTTGCCACTTGTTCTCTTTCCCCAGTATTCACTGAAATGTATTGGTTTAATATTTGCAGTGTTGCCTTTTGATAGGTAGGGTATGGTGCTTTGTGAGTCCTGGTAATGCTGTCAGGATACGGCGGGTTTGCTATGGGTTCTAAATGGGCAGCGTTTGTAGTAGTTCCTAATGTGCCTGGCGGTTGGCACTGGATTATAGTAATGTAGAAATCTTTTAGTCTTTCTTTATCCATACACTCATTAAGAGACATGTTTACTAAAAGTTAGTGTATGGTAACTTTATGCAAATATTTATGCAAATAAGACCACTTATGCAAATAACATGCTGGCACTTTGAGGAAATTCTTTGGTTTTGTGCGGCAGTTTGGGCACTCGGGCTCAAAAAGGTTAGCCATCACTGCTATAGACCCATATCCAGCATTCCACTACTTGCGAAGATCATTGAAAAGGAAGCTCAACGACAATTACAGGATCACATCGACTCCACTGCACCGTTAGACCCATGCCAACATGACTTTAGAGAATTCCACGGAGTGGAAACCCTCCTCACCACTCTCTTCTGCAAGATAATCACAGGCATTGATGACATCCGTAAGGGTTTTGCTCTCATCTTTCTGGACATCGCTGCAGCCTTTGATTCAGTAAATCATGAGCTTCTATTAAGACGACTGATTGACAAAGGCATTAATGGATGAGCGCTCGAATGGTGCAGATCCTACCTGTCCGAAAGATGGCAACATGTTTGTTCCGGAGGGACAAATTCTGAACCTTTCCACCAAAGTCAAGGAGTCCCACAAGGATCCTCCCTTTCTGCGCTCTTGTTCAATATTTACATGCAGCCAATTTGTAACATCATCCGGTCCTTCAATGTCGACTGCATGTTATACGCAGACGATGTCCTTCTCTACATTCCTTTCTCTACTGAGCATCTGGACCTCTCCCCACTGACGAGTTGTTTCAATGCAATATCTGACTGGCTTCTTTCTCAAAACCTCAGAATACAACATAAGAAAACGGAAGTACTCTTCATTACGAGGAACCCCAACTTTACCCCACCACAATATCTTAAAGTAAAAAAAGCTGAGCTGCACTCTAAACCATCAATACAATACCTGGGAGTCATCCTAGATCAATGCCTGGATATGAAGGCTCACATAGGAAACATAGTCAGATCAGTCTACTACAAGATCCGCTCACTTAGGCATCTACGCTCCATGCTTGAACCATCTGACTTTCGGACAATTTTCCAGGCATTGGTCATACCTCATTTTGACTATGCCAATGTCATATTACAAGGTCTCCCCCAGTCTACACTAAACCCGCTGCAGCTAGCCATGAACACGGCAGCAAGAATCCTCCATGGAGCATCCAGGAGCGACCACGTGACGCCTCTGCTAATACAGTTGCATTGGCTACCCATCCAGGCCAGAATAGTTTTCAAGATCTTGATAATCACTTTTAAAGCTGTTCACAATCTCTCATCCACATCCTTAACCTCCCTCATCCATGCCACATCACCAAATAGAGTAAGAAGATCCACGGCTATAAACTCCTTAACCGTACCGAAGGCACTTACTGTTTGCACTAAATTGACAGCCAACAGGGCTTTCAGTCTCAGTGCCCCAAGATACTGGAATTCATTACCCCATGATATCCGGGCTATTAAGAATCTACCACAGTTCAGGAAAGCCCTCAAAGGTCACCTCTTCAACAAGTACCTTATTGAGCCCAACTGCATCCCTTAGAGCTCCAAGACACCCCATACCATCCACATTCCCAGACAAACTTATAGCATACCAACAACACACCAAGTTGAAACTCAAACCCATGACATGGATTGTGTTTTCTATGCATCCTCTTTGATTTTGTTTCCATGTAGTAAGTTTTGTAAATAGTTACCCCTGTTATCCAAGTTTTTTGTTCCCTGTTATCTGTAAACTCACACATGTTATTTGTACTGAGCATTTTGTTCCATGTAAACCGCGCTGATGCTGTATAGTGCGGTATATAAGAGAATGTAAATAAATAAATAAATAAATAAATTCTTTTAGACCTATCTGTGGCCTTTGACATAGTTAATCACCCATTATTATCGAGGAGGCTATTGAAGTTGAGATTAGCGGGGAAAGTATTTTCTTGGTTGTTGTCAGCCAGAACACAAAAAGTAGTTTAGGAGGGACAAAAATCTGATGTATTGTCAGTGATTTGTTGATTACCATTGGGCTCAGTACTATCATCTTCCCATTTTAATCTTTATCTGAACCCAATGGTCCAGGCAGTGGAGCATGACATTCAGCTCAAATCATTTGGAGTCTATGACCTTGGTTAACCGTTGTTTTGGAGAAGTTCTAAATGGTTTAGATAGGCAGAACCAAAACTTAATCTGGAAAAATCATATTACCTTTGACTAGGTGCCAGACTGTGCCATACATTTGTGCCATCGATTGAGCGTATTCCTCTGACTTGAAGCAGGCTGTGAGAAATTTGGGAGTGCTGTCTGATAAAGATGTGTCACTGAATGATCACATTACATTGGCGGTAAGAGCCTCATTTGAGAATCTGTGATTGGCTAGGCGTATACGCTCCTTGTTGGACCATGGGGATTTGGAAATACTAATGCATGCATTTAATACATTGAGGCTAGACAATGGCAACAGTCTATATTGTGGATCACAGACATAACAGCTAAGAAGACTGCAGCTAGAGCACAATGCAGCTGCGTGCCTATTGGTGAATAAGAAGTTGATGGATCATAATTCTCCTATTGACAGCACTTTATTAGTTGCCAATTCAAGTCTAGATCCAACTTAAGACTATGGTTTTCAAGCCCTGCTTTTGTATGGTCCTTTATATCAGTGAAATTTGCTTTGGTTATGAGTCTTCGAGGAGATTCAGATCCTTGCAGAAGCTTTTGCTTCAAGTGCAGGCAAATATAAGATTGTACTATAATTCTTTGTAGGTATTTATGGTGCTCGGCCCTGAATTATGAAATGCACTACTGGTGGAGCCATTATTTAACTCTTAGAAAGAAGTAAAAATCATACAGACGGATATTCAATGGCATTTATCTAGATAGCAGCACCTGACCACCTGCACTATCCATATAGTGCCGGGGTGGAAAGTGGGCAAACCCAGAATATATCGGATAGTACCAATATTCTGTTCACTATCCAAATAACTTAGGACTGGCTGACTTACTTTATCTAGATAAGTTATTCAGATAGCAGATTGAATATTGACGCTATCCAGAGGAGTTCATCCTCTGCCTGCATTATAAAGATATTAAATGTATTTCAATGTAAACGTTTGATTTCAATGTAAATGTTTGCTTGTATAATTTCAAGTTCTCTGTAAACCATTTTGACCTTTGCAAAAAGCAGTATATAAACACAGCCAAATAAATAAATTCAGTGCTAGCCACTATCCAGATATTGGCGCTAAATACCTGAATATTTTTTAGCTACGGTGGCTGGTGTCCAGAAAAAAAATGCTGACTGCCACAGCTAGACATTCACCCCATGGCATTTTAGCTGAGCTTTTGGTTAAGTGAGCAAGGGAATGAATAAACTATGATGAGGGGTAGATTATAAAAATGTATTGGGGGTTAGAGGATATATAATGTTAACTGAACTGTAACACGCTTTGGGCTATTTGGTGAGGCATGTCATCAAGTTTTGTAAAAATAAAGTCAGTTTTTAAAACGATCTTATTTAACCCCTCTGATATATTTATAGTACTTTCTTAGAAATTTTCATATTACTTGTAAATAGGCACACTTTGCATTGTAACTCTTCCCTACCATCACATTACGAAGCCCATACATATTAATCATAGAAAAAAATGAAAAGAGAAGAAACTGAAATATTTCATTTGGAAAATTCTGTTCATTTCAAGTGAACTGTACAGTAAAGGCAGAAAAATGAAATCATAATTTTGCAGCTCAGTGACCTCTGTAAAAGTAATTTCTTCATTGGGGTAAAGATTTTCACAGTCAGGAAGAATGCTTTGTCTACCAATAAACTTGAAATATCACAAACTAGAGGACTAGAGTCTCCATGTAGCACCCTTCTCTGTTTAACCACAAAACTTTAGTGCAGTATTAGTAATAACTGTAGCTGTTCCCCTTCTGCTCCTTCCATTCATGTCTCCATTACAGTTCTGTCTATCCCTTGAATAAAATGTGTATCTCATGTGCCCCACGAATACCAATCAGTCAATGGCTAATATCACACACACAGTGAAAACTTATCAGAAGGACGTAATTTTATATATCTAGATTGCTTACAAGAGTAAATGTCAATTTTAGAATGTGAATAAGAACATAAGAAATGCCATTCTGGGTCAGACCAAGGTCCATAAAGCCCACTATCCTGTTTCCAACAGTGGCCAATCCAGGTCACAAGTACCCCTAGCAGGTTCCCAAAAAGACATACAGGTTCCACAATGCTTGTCCTGGGGCAAGCAGTGAATTTCCCAGGTCCTCTTTAATAATGGTTTATGGACTTTTCCTCCAGGAACTTGTCCAACCTTGTTTAAATCCAGCTGTGCTAACAGCTTTTACTACATCTTCCAGCCACGAATTTCAGAGCTCAATTACAGGATGAGTGAAAAAAATAGCTTCACTGATTAGTCTTCAATTTACTACATTGTAGCTTCATTGTATGCCCCTCATCTTTGTATTTTTTGAAGGGGTGATCAACCAATTCACATTTATTTGTTCCACTCCACTTGAAATTTTATAGACCTCTATCATATCTCCCCTCAGCCATCTCTTTTCCAAGCTGAAGAAACCTAACCTTTCGAGCCTTTCCTCATAGGGGGATCCTTCTATCCCCTTTAGCATTTTGGTTGCTATTCGTTGTACCTTTTCCAAGTCCTCTATTAACTTTTTTTCAGATGGCAGCAACCAGAACTGCATTGAATAGTCAAGGTGTTATCACATCATGGAACAATACAGAGGTATTATGCTATCCGTTGTTTTATTCTCCTTTCCTTTCCTTATATTTCCTAGCTTTTTATTAGCTTTCTTGGCTGCCGCTGCACCTGAGCAGAGGATTTCAACACATTATACAAAATGACACCTAGATATTTTCCTGGACGGTGATTCCTAATGTGGAACCTTACATTGTGTAGCTATAGTATGGGTTGTTCTTCCCTAAGGGGCATATTTACTAAACAGCATGCCAGTAGCATGCAGTTAGGGCACAAAAAACCAGCACGGAAGCTCATGCCAACCTCAAGGAGCATGAGCACCACCCCCTTGCTATGAGCATGTTGCTAATGCAGGGCATTGCAAAACCAGGCATGCAGGTACACCTAACGCCATCTATTCAGGTGGTGTTAAGTACACCTGCGCTAATGGCAACAATCACAGTTACTGTGTACTCATAACACTTGCACTAACAGTGATGTGCCGTCAACACCCATGTTCTGCCCGAACTTGCTGTATCTTTGCTGAGTCGTGCAGCTGAATATGGTCCCAGCGAATAGTGGGGGTTGTATGTCCAACCTGGACATACAACCCCTCTATTTGCTGGTCAGAATCTACCCCTTAGCTTCTGCTGCTTACACATGTAAAGCCCTTGATGTCACTCTTTTATAGAACTACTATCACCACTACTACTACTGATCATTTGTATAGTGCTACAAGGCATACGCAGCGCTGTACAGACACATGTAAAAAAACTGTCCCTGCTCATTAGAGCTTGCAATCTAGTCAAAACAGACAACACAACAGCTGAGGACAAGGATACATCTAAGGGAATGGTAAGAAAACACGTAGGAAACTAAGCGGATCAGGATCCAAAAGCGGCCTCGAAGAGGTGAGTTTTCAGCCTGGAATTGAAAAGGGCTAGAGATGAAGCTTAGCATGCAAACTCACGTAGTTTGTTCCAGGCATAAGGAACAGCAAGGTGGAAGGATCGAAGTCTGGAGTTGTCCCATCCCTCATCCCTATGAACCTTGTACAGACAGAAAGGATCTGCCAGAAGAGCGGAGTTCCCGAGGAGGGATGGAGAGAGAAGAGAGAAAGACAGTGAAGAGCAGCAGAATGAGTGCACTTATAGATCAGTAAGAGAAGTTTGAACTAGATACAGAAATGGATAGGAAGCCAATGAAGCAACTTGAGGAAGGGTTATATGAGCATATCGAAACTGGTGGAAGATTAGCTGCACAGCTGAGTTTTGAACAGATTGAAGGGGAGAGAAATGATTCAGAGGGCGACAAGCATGGAAGCGGTTGCAATAGTCTAGATGGGAGGTATCTAAAGAGTGGATAAGTGCCTTAGTGTAGTGTGTTCAGAAAGGAAGGGGCAAATTTTTCTGATGTTGTGGAGAAAGAAATGACAGGTTTTAGCTCTCAGTTGGATGTGTGTGGAGAAGAAGAGGGAGAGAACATATATGTTTGTGAAATCAGTGTTCCCATATATGTGCCAGCACATCCACATTCAGCAGAGCCTTTTGTAATATACTCAGGGACTTGGAAATACCCCAGTTCCCGCCTAAATGTCCTTTGCAAAATCAGCAGGTGTCAATGTGCAGAAAAATAATATGATGACAGTGGTGACATTTCTGTCATCAAAATGTAAATCACAAATTAGGTGCTTCAGGATTTATAAATATGTAGGATGATCTGTTGTGCCACCAGAATCGGCATAAGCAGTGATTTATAGGAGTTGTAAAAAGGTTCTTGTCAAGTTTAGGCTTAAAATGAATTGGAATATTGGGAACATATGTTTCTGAGGAAACTATAACAAAGTGTATGTCAGGGTACTGTGTCGCAACTAAAAAAAATGTCACTTCCAGAGTGAAAAGAACAAAGTAAAAAAAACAAAAAAATCCACTCTACTAAATTACAGGCTAACTAGATACAAGATGTTGAAAATATCATTCACAGGCACAAAAACAGAGGAGAAAAAAGCCTCAGAATACACGGAGCAGGCTAGGGCATCCAAACACACAATGCCTCCATCCATTACATCAATGGGCAGAAAAAACTCCTCTCAAGAATATATATAACATTTCAAAATTATTTAAGTGTTTTCTTTCTCACAAATATAACATTTACAATTTTCTTTCTAAAATCTTCATTTTTTCATTTCTTTTTCATTCAAATTCAAATTATTAAATAACACTCTCCTCCAGAGCATGTCATCACAACACTTAACTGAAGCAGTCTCAAAGTCACATCAAAGTCACAGGGCTTCATCCGATACCTCGACGCCAACAAGCACGTCTACTAAGCGTTTCGCATAGCGCTTTTTCAAGGGGTCCTAAAACTGATACATAATGCCCCACTGATTGCTACCGTCACTCGGCACACTCATTGTGCAGTGTTTACGCCAAATTTTCAGCGCTAGTATTGGTGCAGAATGCAAGAAGGAATCTAATGTGAGCATAAACACTTCACAGATGCCTGCGCTAATGGCAGCGCATCACACATTTAGATCCATGGACATGGTTTGTAATGAAGCAATTAGCTGTGCAACACAGGTGCAGTGAAGTGGACAGAAGACCAGAAGGCTGAACTTGATGTGAGATTTTAATGTGAGGTCTAAGGAGACATTACGGGTTAGCTCAAGTTCTGCTGAAGAGACTGATGAAAAAAACAGCAGGAGAAACATGCTGGAAAAATGTTATGTGCATGTGCTAGAATGCTATCTGGTACATAAGCAGCAATATTATAAAGCGTAGTTACACACCTGTAACAGGTGTTCTCCAGGGACAGCAGGAATCAGTCCTCACTTATGGGTGACATCGGTACTGACGGAGACCACATGGAGCAATTCCCCAGCTTTCAAAGAAAGCCTTTGAGATTGCTGCCACGCATGCGTGGTTCTCTTCCCGCCCAAAGGTGCCATCTTGCTCAGTCAGGTTCCATAGCTAGAGCCCTACTAAGCAGATGGCAAGGGAAGGATAAAATAATTGCAACTCTTTAGGGGAGATGGGAGGGTAGTGAAGACTGAATCCTGCTGTCCCTGGAGAACACCTGCTACAGGTGAGTAATTACGCTTTCTCCAGGAACAAGCAGGAAGTCAGTCCTCACTTATGGGACTCCCCAGCTACAGGCTACCGAACCTGTAAGTCAAAAATGCCTCTGCGAGGCCGTGAGCAGAAGCTGATGTCTGAAGGAAGCCCAAGTCCTCGGACCTTCGGGGCAAGCTCTCCGTAGCCGCAGAAGGGTCGAAGGGCAAGAGTTGCTTATATCCCGAACAAACTACGGAGTACAGCCTGGCCGAAGGCGCTGTCCCGGCGGGACTCCCTCTCCAGGCAATAATGTGAAGTGAAAGTTTTTGCTGAAGACCAGGTCGCAGCCCAGCAGATGTCCATCAGAGCCACTGAGCGCAGCAAAGCCACTGGGGCGCCTGCCTTCGCCTGGGCGAAGGCGATGCAGTCCGCCACCCAGATGGAGAGGGTGCGCTTGGTGAATGCCAGCCCCAGACAGTTGGGATCAATGGTGATGAAGAGCCGGTCGGACCTGCGATGACCATGGGTGCACTGCAGATAGAAGATGAGAGCCCTCTTGCAGTCGAGTGTCTGCAGAACCTCTGATGCCCAATCGATGTGAGGTCTTGGAAAGAAGGTTGGCACAACCACCTCCTGGTTGAGGTGGAAATCCGAGACAACCTTCGGCAGGAACTTGGGGTGGGTGCGAAGGATGTAGGGGGACTTGGCCATAAGGGCTTGACGTTCGCTGACTCAATGCGCCGAGGTCAGTGCCACCCGGAACACCACCTTCCAGGAGAGCTGCTGGAGCGAGCATGTTGCCATCGGCTCGAAGGGCAGCTGTTCAGCTGCATGAGCACGATGCTCAGGTCCCATTCCGCTGGGGGAGGCCGGATGGGAGGTTTGGACAGCAGGAGGCCCCGCATGAAATGGGAGACCAGAGGCTGGCCCGAGAGGGGTTTACCCTCAACGGGCAATGGTTGGCTGAAATGGCGCTCAGGTGCACCCTGACCAAGTTGGACTTCAGTCCCACCTGAGAGAGGTAGAGAAGGTACTGGAGGACCCAACGGGTGGAGCAGGAAAGGGGGTCGATCTGGAGCTCGGAGCATCAGATCGAAAACTGCCACCACTTCAGGGCATGAACCAGCCTCGTCGAGTCCTTCCTCGACGTAAGGAGGACGTCCTTGATCTCCACTGGGAGGTACAGTGAAGCTAAAGAGATTCGTTCAGCCGCCAGGCCATCAGGGATATTGAGACCAAGTTCGGGTGAAGTACCCATCCCTCCTCCTGCGTCAGCAGACCGGGGGCACTGCCCAGGGAAACCAGAGGCTCCGATGAGAGCTGAAGCAGAAGCGGGAACCAAGGTTGGTGAGGCCACGAAGACGCCACGAGAATCACCGAGGCTTGGTCACGCTGGATCTTGTGGAGGGTTCTCGCAATCAGAGGAGTGGGGGGGATTGCATACAGAAGCCCGGAGGTCCAGTTCAGGAGGAGTGCATCCAGGGCCACCCTGCTCGGGTGGGGTATCGGCCCGCAGAAGCGGGGGCAGCTGCACGTTCATCAGGCTGGCGAACAGGTTCATGAACGGAGTCCCCCAGAGAGATGGAGAGCCACCTTTGGACTAAAACACCACTCGTGTGGGCGAAGAAGTGTGTTGAGCCTGTCCACAAGGACGTTGTCTTGACCCAGGAGGTAGACAGCTCGTAGAGTCATGCCCCACTGCACTGCGAAGGAGCAGAGGAGGACCATCTCCTGACAGAGGAGGCAGGAGCCCATGCCCCTCTCCTTGTTTTTGTAGAACATCGCGACTCAATTGTCGGTCTGCACCAGCACTGACCTGCCCTTCAGGTGGTGCTCGAAGATCTTCAAGGCCAACCGGACTGCTCGAAGCTCGAGCAGGTTGATCTGCTGTTGAGATTCCTCGGGCGACCACCGCCCCTGTGTGCAGAGGTGGTCTCAGTGGGCTCCCCAGTCCAGCAGCAAGGCGTCAGTCATCAAGATGAGTTCGTGCGGATGAGTCTGGAAGGGCATACCCTGAAGAAGGCTCTGGAGGTCCTGCCACCTGACTAGAGATTTGACCAGGCTGCGAGACACCTCAATGGGGTCCCAGAGGTGGCCCGAGGCTTGGGTCCATTGTGTTCTGAGGCACCACTGGGCTGCTCGCATGTGTATGCGAGCATGGGGAACGATGTGGACAGTTGAGGCAATGTGCACCAGGAGGCGCAGCATGGTCCACGCCGAGACCCTGGGCCAGCCTTGGACCTCGGCAGCCAGAGTGCGGAGCCAATCCGTGCGAGCTCGAGGTAGAAAGGCGGTCGCACATTCTGTGTCGAGAAGGGCGCCAATGAACTCCAGGGTCCACACCGGTGTGAGGTGGGATTTGGAGTAGTTGATCAGGAAAATGAGATGCTCAAGGAGGAGGACCATGTGCGACACTGAGAGGTGAGCCTCCTCTGCTGAGGCATCTGAGATGAGCCAATCGTCTAGGTAAGGGTAGACGGATATGCCCTGCAGCCGGAGGTGCGCCGCGGCCACTGACAGGCACTTAGTGAAGACTCGCGGGGCAGACATGAGCCCGAAGGGCAGCACTTTGTACTGGAAGTGCTCTCCCTGCACCCTGGAACGCAGGTACTTTCTGTGCTTGGGGTGGACCGGTATGTGGGCGTAAGCGTTTCTGAGATCCAAGGAGCATAGCCAATCGCCTTGCCGGAAGTAGGGCAGAAGGACATCAAGGGATAGCATTTTGAACTCCTCCCAGAAACTTGTTCAGGTTCCTGAGGTCGAGGATGGGGCGCAGGCCCCCTGTCCTCTTCAGAATGAGGAAGTGCCGGGAATAAAATCCCTGACCCCGGAGGTGTGGCGGAACTCTTTTGACCGCTTACTGACCAAGGAGGTTGTTCAGCTCTTGCTGTAAACAAGCCTGGTGCGATGGAAGCTGAGTAGGTTCTGCTGGGGAGAAGGGAGGAGGGAGTCTGTCTAGATGAAGACGATACTCGTCCCGGATCACCTGCAAGATACAGGTGTCCTATGTCATAGCCGCCCATTTGGGGGCGAAGAGGGACAGGCATCCTCCCATGCATGGAAGCATCCCTGGAGGGGCGAGAGGCTATGCTTTTGATGTCATACCTCAGGGGCTGGCTGGGGTGGCACCGCCGGCTGGACTTTGGGCCCCTTGGGTTTCTGATGACCCTGGGTACCCCCTTTTCCCTGAGCGCTGGTCGTCGTTGCAAGGGTAGGTGGGCATGGTAGATAACTCCAGTAGGGGAGCCCTTTCCTTTGGAAGAAAGACTTTTTGGTGTGCTGCTTCTTCCATGGAAGCGAGGAGGTATTGCAAGAGAGACGGGTGCGAGTCATGAATTCCGTCTCAAACTCTGCTGCCTTGTCCTCCATGGGCTTGCCGAACAGCTGTTCGCCGAGACAGGGAACATCTAGGAGATTCTCCTGGACCTACTGCTCCAGGTCCGAAGACTGGAGCCACGCCTGATGTCGGGCTCCGATGCCAGCCGCCACTACACAGGCGGAAGACTCAAACCCGTCATATGCGGTGTGGGAAAGGTATTTTGAGCAGTCTGCGACCAACCTCAGGAGCGTCTGGAACCTGAGAAGGCGCTACCCATCAAGGCCTGAGGATCATCCACCAAGTTCTTTGGCAAGGGTGCGAAGGAACTTACCCATATATAGTTGGAACGCCTGGATGCGGCATGCCAGCATGGATCCCTGGTAAGCCTTGTGCCCGAGGGCGCGACCGAAGAGTGTGACTTCAGGCTCTTCTGTTTCTGCACTGCAGACTCGACTACCATGGAGGTGTGAGGAAGCTGGGTCATCTGAAACCCGGGGCCGCGATGGACCCTATACATGATATCAAGTCTTTTACTGACAATAGGGACCGAGGCGGATGCTTCCCACATGCTGAGAAGGAGCCGGGAAAGGATGGATGGTATCGGAATCGGAACAGACTTCCTGGGTGGAGACTTGTACTGTAAAATGTCCTCTGCCTTTGGCTCCTCCTCAGTCTGCATCGGCATATTGAGGACCCAAGCCATATCCCGCACAAATGCCAGGAAAAAGGTGTCCTCGGGAGGTGACCGCCTTTGTGAGGCGGGCGGGGATGGGTCAGAGGGGAGAAAGCTGTGGGCGCGGGTCTCTGGGGAAGTATCCCTGTCTGATTCCCAGCCCGAGAGATCCGAGAGGGACTCAGAATCAGGCTGATCCCCGCGCCCCCTGGCTGAGGCCTACTTGGAGCTGGAGACACTGGCTCTGGAAGACCTTGCCTCCGAGGAAAGGGACAGTGAGTGAGACCGGTGCCGAGGACCCTCATGAGGCCTGTGACTCTCGGGGGTTTCTAAGGCAGTTTTAGGGACCCCAGTCTGGTGCCCTCGGTCTCTGGGTGTGAGCCAACTGTGCTGGGCAAAAGCGCCTGCTGGGCAGCGAGGAAGGCAGAAACACTGCACTCCAATGCCAACATATGGGACTCCCACTCAGGAGTGGGTCCCTGCGATGCCGACACCAGGGTTACCAGGTCTGGTGTAGAGGAGGGGAGGGGGTCCTCACTGGGATGACCCTCAGGAGACCGGTCACCATCGCCAGAGGCCTCCATGTCCATATGAGGTACCTTTCGAGGCTGCTCCTTGTCCAACTCTCGGGAATGCCGAGGGGGGCTAAGGGAGCAAGCGCGAGACCGCTTGTGCTTGTCCGGAGCCCCCAACAGTGACTTTGAAGTCTTCTTCTTCTTTCTCCATTCCACCTCGGGTGAACACTGATCGGAGTAACGCCTGGGGCGCGGGGTCACTAAGGGGGACCCCGCAAGCGGTGGATCGGTAGGGCGTGGTGCCACCACCGGGTTATCCCTGGGCTGCCTTGCAGAAAATGTCATCTGATTTCTGCTTGCAGCTGAGCAGGGCCTTAGCGGACATTTTCTTACAAAGCGAGCAGAGCTCTGGATTGTGGTCAGCCCCCTGACACCGAAGACAGCAGTGGTGAGTGTCCGTGAGCGACATATTTTTGGAGCATCTGTCACATTTCTTAAAGCTGGTGGCCATGGGGGCAAAAAGGGCCCCTGTGAGGTCAAAAACCCTAGAGGCCAGCGGTTGGGAAAAAAAAGGCGCGAAAAGGGCCCGAAAGAGAAACAGTAAATAGAGACAAAGAAAGAGGTCTCCTAGCCAACCGCCGAAGCAGGGGTGAAGGTGGGGAAAGAAGAGGACCGGTGCTACTGGAAAAATGGCTGAAAGGCTGAATCACAAAAAATCTTTTTCCGAGGGATGAGGATGTGCATCCGAAGGGCTCCATGGAAAAAGGGAGACTGAGCAAGATGGCACTTTTGGGCGGGAAGAGGACCACGCATGCGTGGCAGCAATCCTAAAGGCTTTCTTTGAAAGCTGGGGAATTGCTCTGCACGTGCTCCGTCGGTGCCAACGCCACCCATAAGTGAGGACTGACTTCCTGCTTGTTCTTGGAGAATAATATTGCTATGTTCCAGAGAGTAATCCAGCACATGCACACAAGTGCCTTTTTGTGCGCAGGATATAGGTGCTGCTAATGCAGACTCCTGCGTGCATGTGCCTGGCTTGCTGTCCTGGTTTAGGACAGACTTTTTGTGTAGAGCTTATGTGCATGCTGTTGCTTAAAGGATCACTGTGGAAAATGTCTGCGCTAAACTTGTGAGAGGAAACCCTGCACTAGAGTTTTAGTACCAGGCTCTAGTGCAAGGTTTCTAAATCAAGCTGTCAGTCTTTCAGATGTCATTCATAAATTAGACGATATGAGACCGATATTGAAAGGCATTTATATGGTTTACAGACTTGTAAACTGTGTAAATGCCACTGAATGGACTATTCAATGGCACTAACATGGTTAGTGCCACTGAATATCCCCAACTAATGCCGCTATACACCCTGATGCTAACTGCTTAGCATCGGGGCATGTCGTGTGCGTGTCATGGGCAGCAACAGTTGCTAATCGGGTAGCAGCAATATTGCACGGCTTCCCAGTTAGCGAACTGCGGTAAAACTAGGTGAAGCAAAAGCTGGCCTAGTTTTTATCAGTGGGAGCTAACCAGATAGCAGTGCAATATTGCCACGACCTGGTTAGCTTCTGCAGCATCAGAGGCTGTGTGGTGACCCGAGATATTCAATGCCAGGGCCGCATATGAGCCTGGCATTGAATATCCAGGGTTAGAGTTTGGTAGTGATGGCTATGTGCCATAGCGGTGCATAGCCATCCTAATTAAATATCGGGCCCTATCTTTTTAGATCAAGAAAGAGGATTTAGTCCAAGCAAAAACTGAACAAGACACAAAGGGGTAGTTCTATGTTGTTAAATCCAATTTTTTTCTTCCTGAAATCTAATTAGAAAACCCCAGCCAAAAGCAATCTCCTATTAAACATGAAGGCCTGTAGCTACTAATCAGAGATAATGAGGACTAATTACTATGACTACCCAGTGTATATCAGTGAATGACCATCTGAGACAACAATGAACTGTGACTTTTCCCAGTGCAAAAATTCCATTCCAGGAGCAGATCCATATTACTGCCAAAACTACAGTTACTACAGCAGTGATGCTCAAGCCTTCTCAATGATCCACTTTTACAGTATATCTCAGAGTCCGTCCATGTTCTGTTCTTTTTAACAGAACTAGAAAGAGGGTTAAGTAAAGAGTTACAACTCAGAGCAAAAACAAATAACAGAATCATGCTGTATTCAAGAAAAACTGTTCACACTACACATGCTCACAGTGACATTAGTCTCAATGTGGCCCTTCATTAAGCTGTTTATGACAGTGCATTGGACTTCCCCAAAGCAGTACATTTCCTGCTACACTGTTATATATTCTGTGGTGGTTGGAAAAAAATATTATCTTCACATTGTAAACTTGGTTCACAGGTCATTAAGGTCATTTCTCCTTTTGAGAAAATGACTTTTGATGTGTAGCGTTTTTACGTTTCCTTGAAACAGGCCTTCACAGACGGAAACACAAATTGGTGAATACTGTTTCCATAGTGGTTTATGGTTTGTTAGGTTAAAGCTGAATGGTTTAATACTGCTGCCAACTGTAAATGTACTTACTATTGTGTGTAGCAAGAACAGAAGCCAAAAATTCACATACGATATGTAGATAATTCTTCTGACAAGGAACATTTTAAAGTGCATAATACAAAATACCATCAGATGGGCCAAGAAAGAGTACATACAGAGGCAGTTAATTATAGCAGAGACCTGTCGAGGGAAATTATATCAGCAGCTAATCAGCTTATCTGAACTCCAGGGACAGATTCCCCTGTTTATAACCTTTCACTCATGAAGTAATGTCTCTCAAAGGGTTGTTTTTATGCATTCTGTTACTGGAATGCATCTCATTCCTAAGCCAAAATATGTTACATATGATCTCAGTCTCAGGTTTACTACTAAAGTTCATCTTGATACTTGCATTGTGCCAAGGAGTAGAATTTACAGGCCTATTAGGATTTAGCTATTTGTTTGAGAGCTAGGCACAGTTTATTTTATGCATCATTGGTGACAACTCAGGCCCAGCCTAATCTATCACCCAAATTTACCAATGTTGAATTAAGAAGCACATAGATATGGCATGAATATATAATCTAATAAGTATGTTATTACCCAGTAAGGTTGATGAAGAGGGAGTTATTTCTAGTGAGCCTTTAGCTATCCATCTAGTATTGCTCCCAAAGTGCACGGTTTCAATAAATTCAGACATTCCTACCTTTGAGTCAGAGAGAATCTTCAGTACAATATCCATGCGATGACAACTAGTAAGTTAGCACCAGCATGAGTCATAAAGCTTCTGTTCTAGGAGATGCTTCCTTTTTAACATACATGGCTAATTCCTTACTGGAGTAGGGTGTTTGCCCCCTGTACTGAAAAGGGCAGTAGTTAGACCATTCTTGAAGAGGAAGGAGATCCTGGGGAACTCTTGAGCTATCATTCTGTAGCTGTCTAATTTGCCCTTTTTGACTAAGGTAATAAAGAACTTGGTATATTTCCAGTTCTTGGACTACTACAAGCAGAGATGAGTGGGATAGGGACGCTGTCCAGTTAAAACTTGATCTGTCTGCCACATTTGACACTTTGGATCATGGGTTACCCTGCAGGCAACTGACAGAGATGAGAGTGAGCAGACTGCATTTGTTGTGGTTTACATCATTTTGACCACTATAGTTCAATCTGTTTGCTGGAAGGGGCAGTGTTCTGATGCAGTCTACTGATTTGTGGAGAGCCACAGGGCTTGATATTGCTCCTCCTACCCTCCCCCCATTCTGTTTCATCTCTATCTAACTTCATTAGCTAGGATAATTGAGTATGGAAGACTGCCATATTTTCATAGACAGTATAAAGAAAATGATCATCTATGTGGAAAAAGAGAGGCTGGCAGATACCACAAACTTGTAGCTGTGTCTGGATGGCTTCATCAGCATAGGCTGAAGTTGAATCACTCACTGCTTGTACTATCACAGATTTCAGGACCCTTTTTAGAGTCAAAGGCATTGATAAGAAGCAGAGGTGAAGCTGGACATCCACTTGATTATGTCTCCCCAGAGTTCCTCAGTGGTATATTCAGATTTTTGCCATCCACATTTGATATTTTGGCTTTATCTGGATCAGACTAAATTGACTATGACCATTCGCTTCCTGGTGACAAATTGGATTACTGTAATTCTTTGTATTAGTGCCTGTCTAAAAATAGCATCAAAAGTTGCAGTTAATGCAGTATACTGCTGCTAGGCTTTTTATTGGTAAGAAATATAACTATATCACTTCCATCTTGCGCAGCCTCCATTGATTGCCAGTTGAGTTAGATGTTAGATTTAAATTTAAGATCTTATGGAAGTCATTTTAGAAGAGTTGCATGGCATTTACATGTGCAAATGGCAAATACACATAAATACTGATTTTATAA
Source organism: Ichthyophis bannanicus (assembly GCA_033557465.1). Classification (NCBI taxonomy): domain Eukaryota; kingdom Metazoa; phylum Chordata; class Amphibia; order Gymnophiona; family Ichthyophiidae; genus Ichthyophis; species Ichthyophis bannanicus. Next base: position 72,512,683 of record CM066034.1, read on the forward strand.
TGTCCCTATTTACATGTATAGATGCTAGGGGTCATATAGATTATAAGGGAGCATGTTCTGGATGTGGGTTGGATGGTCCAAAAACTTATAACTGCATTTCCCATTTTACAGTGGCAATACAACTATATTTCTAAGCAATTCCCTGTTGTCATTTCAGGGCCAGTGCTACCATTATAGCTCCAGCCTTCCAAAGGCACCCATTGCTGCTGCTGTAGCCCCTCTCAGGTCCTGCAGCAGCAGAATTGGCTGCAGACAGCTCTGCAGCGCTTACCTTTGAACTTTGGCATCGCAGGGCTTTTGCTTCCGCCCCCTCCGATGTCCAATGCCCACTTCCTTTGCAAACAGGAAGTCAGCATTGGGTGGTCCAAGGGAGCAGAAGCAAACAGCGCCAAAGTTAAAGGTAATCACCATGGGGCTATTTGTGGCCATTGTTGCCACTGCAGGTCCCAGAGAGGGATAACAGTGGTGGTGGCAATGAGCGCCACAGAGGGGGGGCAAAGGGATGAGCTTAACCTAGAGCACCTCATCTCTTTGCACCAGCCCTGTTTCATTTCCATCTGCTCCTAGGCACACCTAAGTGTCAGGTACCTGCTTGTTTGGACCCGCAGTCTCCACTAGTAACTGAGGTGTAATTCTATTTACCACCTGAAAAGTTTAAAAAACAGAGTGATTTCACTCACTTAATGGGCTCCTCTTGTACATGCAGTCTTGTGAAATTCAGCACTTACACGTATAAGTGCTGGCAAATATGCATGTATGTTGCTATGAAGGTACTTACACTTGTAGTACAAAGCCCTGAGTAATTCTGCTGTTTTTTGAATGCTCTTGCTGCACTTACCAGTGAATACATGTGTTTTTGCTGGTTTTCCTTTTTTTATTTATTTATTTATTCACATTTATATACCGCATCTTCCAAGAGTTCAGTTGCGGTTTACAGTTAACAATAATTAACAAATCAAGTTTGTTTTACATGGAACATTGCAATAATACAGAACTTATTTACAAGGAACATCATATAAAGTATAGAACAAACAATGTGGTATAATACCAAACAGTGTGGAAACTATATACAAGTTATATATGAATATATATACATGGATTACATGGGGGAGGTCAGAAGATCATCATTGGAGAGTGCTATCTGTATAGGTTAAAGGTTTATTGCATAGAGCAACCGGATTGTCTATTTAACGTTTGTCTATTGTAGATATTGAGTTATTTATGTTATAATGTTTGGTGAACAGATAGGTTTTCAGTTTCTTGCGTAGTTCTGTGATCTCTGTTAGCTTTCGTAGCTCCTCTGGAAGGGAATTCCAGATAGTAGGGGCTATGTGCGAAAATGCTCTATTGTTTGTTGATTTGTGGGCTTTTGTGAAATCTTTCGGGATTTTTAATCTGCATAGTTGTCCTTTTCTGTGTGTAGGCTTAGCTGGTTCTTTGTGTATTAAGTTACATAACATGGGTGGGGCCAAAGCATATAAGGCTTTGAATGTTGTTATTATTGTTTTGTAGATTATTCTACTTTGAATTGGTAACCAATGAAGGGAGACTAGTATTGGTGATATGTGTTGAAGGGAATTGATTTTCAATGTGATTCTAGCTGCAGCATTTTGTGCGAATTGCAATCGTTTTATACTTTGTTTTGTTAAGCCTATTAGGATTAGATTGGCAAAGTCAAAGTGTGGGGTTATTGTAGCTTGTATTATGTTGATAAAGTCCTGTGTGAAAACTAGTGGACGAAGTTGTTTAAGGGTTTTAAGTTTGAAATAGATTTTCTTTATGGTATTGCTGATGTGAGTTTCCATCGTAAGGTGTGTATCTAGCATGACACCTAGATATCTTATTTCCTTTTTTATTTTGATTTCTTGGTTTTGGAGTCTTATGTGTGATGGAGGGATATAGGTTCTGTTCTTGGTTACGATTAGAACTTCAGTTTTAGCGTGATTTATGTGGAGGTTTTGTGTTTTTAGCCAAGTTGTGACTTCATTATAGCAATCCGATAAGAGTTGAAGCGGTAGGTTGGGAATTGTGAATGGAATATAGAGCATAATATCATCTGCGTAGAGATGATATTTTACTCCAAAGCTTTTGAATATGTTGCAGACTGGTTTTATGTAAATATTGAAAAGTAGAGCTGACAGCGCTGAGCCTTGAGGTAATCCAATTTCTTGCTTGTAGGTGGTGGAGTTTTGATTTCCAATTCTTACATTTTGTGTTCTATCAGTTAGATAGGATGAGAACCATTTGTGTACTGTAGAGTTTAATCCTATTTGTTTTAAGTTATTGAGCATTATTGTGTGGTGTACGCTATCGAACGCAGCTGATATGTCGATGAACAGTAGGATAAATGCCTGTTTAGGATTGTCAATCTCTCTTAGGAGTGCATCTATTAAAACTGTGAGGAGTGTTTCCACTCCATGGCAGGGCCGAAAGCCATATTGTTGCTCATCAAGAGGATAGGATGAGTCAAGAAAATCTTGTGTTTGTAATTGAACTACTTTTTCAATTATTTTGGCCAAAAAAGGTATGCTTGATATGGGTCTATATGACGTTGGGGATGTTTTGTCCAGTTTGCTGTTTTTGAGGATTGGCCGGATTTGTATATATATATATATTTTATATATATATATATTTTACAAAAGGCTCTGCATTTTAGCAGAATCTTTTGTAAAATACTTGGAGAACCATAAACACCCCAGTCTGGGCATCCCAAATCCTACCTAGATGTCCTAAGAAAAATGGAGTTTTACATTTGGTCTGTTAGAAGGTAATTTTATAAAAGAGTGCAGAAACTCTTAAAACACATAGAAGCATGTGTTACGCCTTTTTTATAAGGGCAACGCAAGCACCTATGTGTCTTTACAAAGTTATTTCTCTGAAAGTTCGTACACAAATTTACACCTGCCTCAGAACCTGTTTGTGTAGATATAGACATATTTTATAACAAAACCCTAACTCACAACTCTGTGCCTGCTCCTTCCAACCTCTGACCTCAGGAACTCCCACGCATGTTCTGCATCTGTGTATCAGTAGTGCACACCTTCATTCATTTATATCCCTGAGCAATTCTATAAGTGCCAGCTTCTGCATTTAAAACACTGTTTTTGTGTGCAAAAAATGCTTATAAAATGACCTAAGCAGGGCTGTAGCAAGCTAGAAATGAGCCCCGTATGGCTCGCAAAGTCGGCAATCCCTCCACCCAGCCATGCACAGGAACTCACTCTTATTGGGCTTCCTGGAAGTTCCAGAGATGATGTCAGTGTCCCTTCTATACTTGTGTCTTCTGCAGCCCCACTGCTCGCATAGCCCTTGCTACGACCCTGTTCCTAAGTACCTATTAGGGCATACCAAAATCTGTAGCAGAATGCCTACATAGGCATTCCCTGGCTTAGAAGTGAGGTTCACAACTGCTGTGGTATGCACAAAACTAACAATAGAAAAAACTGCTCTCAATATGAAACTCCAATATTCCAAAAGATTACATCAATACTAATACCAAAATTCATTCTCAGGCAAAATGACCTCAGATGGCACAACCCCACACTTAGTGAAAAATCACTATAGGGTGTTGATAGACGCTCACTTCACCGGTCAAATCCTCCTCCAAACTCTCAAACCAAATACACCAAATCCTTACAAAAGTCTATGAACAACCACAAACCTATCCCTGGGAAAAGTTATTAAAATACTATATAAACCTACACAAACCTATAACCTATAACCATCCACCCACATACAGCGCTATCCCAATTATACCGACACTCACACACAAACATTCCATTCATAAAAAAGCGTCTACAATACAAAGATAGACTGAATACCAACGGGGCTGAACGCAGCCCGAACAACTTCGGAATAACACCTGCAAATGTAAAAACAGATGATAAAGTAACCAACTGAATAACATCAACAAAGTGATTTAAAAGACTTATCTTCTAACAGAAGTCTTGCAGCCAGCTGAGTCCTCAGCCCTCAGAATAAACGCTCATTACTCTAGGTCCACTCTGACCTCCAACGCGGGAAACGAAAATATCTGCAAATGATATCACTATCATTCATTCACATGACGACCAGAGCCCTACAAAAGCTTTCGTTTCGCCATTAACTGGCTTCATCAGGAGCTACGCCGTACAGATATCATTACTCCACAATGGCTACTCTAATCTTCCCGCTATCTGGAGTACATTTGCAGGTGTTATTCCGAAGTTGTTCCGGCCTAACAATGAGTGGAAGTCTGAAAACCACAGTTTTTCTTTAGTCTTGTGCAGATTTAAAGATAGCATATGTTGAGAAGTCAAGCTGTATGTTCTGGTACTGACTGTTAGGAAGAAAACCTCTGCTGATTTCTTTATTAAAATCTTTACCAGAATTCCTGATTCTCTCAGCATCAGGTATGTCAGTGATAAATATTGCAAGCACCAGCTGTAAAAAATACAGTTAAGGAATTCTGTAAGATCACTCCAGCTCTACTGCACAAAGAGCTTTAAAAAGACAGGTATAAAATACGTTAGTCTTTGCAGTCACTTGCAAGTAGTTTTGCTATTACGATTTCAGGTTTTCCCTCCACTGCCCCTTCTAAGGTCCGTCTAAACCAGGAGTCTCAAACTTGGTCCTCAGGGGCCACAGAACTAGTTTTGGGTTTTCAGGATATCCCTAACAAATATGCAAATGAGATGTGCATGCCTACCGCCTCCATTGTCTACAAATCTCTCTCATTACAGATATCCTGAAAACCCAGTTGGTATGCAGAGCTCTCAAGGACCAGAGTTTGAGGCCCCTGATCTAAACTGATGAAAAACACATGAGCACAGTCTAAAGAGGACTGGTATGAAAAGTAGGAAAGGAGAAGATATGATCGTGAGCAGGGCTGACTCAAGGTTTTCTGCCACCTTAGGCAGAAGCCCTGGCGTGCCTCCCCCTCTTCCCCCCTTCCTCGTGCTGAGCTGCGCTGCGCTGCTACTGATTCTGGCACTGGTGTCAGTGGCGGCTCGGTGGAAGTGGCAGACCATGTGCTTCAGCACTCATGGTCTGCCACTTCTGACCCCTCTGACACAACTTTGGGGGGGTCAGAAGCAGCAGGCCATGAGTGCCGAAGCACATAGCCTGCCGCTGCCGCTGAGCCAAACTTGCCACCAGAATCAGCGGTAGCGGGGTGAGGTGACTTGGCTCAGCACAATGGGGCAGTAGGCCATGTGTGCCGTGCCACTCACAGAGGTCTGCTGCCCTAGGCAACCGCCTAGATTTGCCTAGTGGACAGGCCGGCCCTGAACGTGAGCACCCAGATTTCACTCTGTTTTCCACATAGTTTCTTGACTCAGACTGTGAGCACCCACCTAATTTCGTGGATGTGATTCTAGCTTCAAATATCTCTCAATACAGTTTAATATTGTATTTAATAAATCCTTCTAAATAAATAAATAATATTAGCATAAGATTATACAGCCTGCTATTCAAAAGGCAGTTATCCAGATAGCAGCTGCTTTTATCCAAAGAATTGCCCTAGCCAGCACTATCCATTCTTATTTAGAAATACAATATGGATAGTATCGCTGAAAATCATTTAAGACAGTCCTGGCATTATCAACATGGTGCCAGGGAAGAGCATTCCATTTAGTTATCCAGAGAACGGCGATATTCAGCCTGCGATTTGGATAACTATCCAGATAAATGTAGGGGAGTGGTGATGTTCAGTGGGCCGGATAACGAGCAATGCTGACCACTGCATATGTATATTCACCGCCACTTGCTATCCAGGTAACAGTGCTGAATGTACATATTTTATTTAAATGTCATGACAAGTGTTAACAGCTGACCACGGAATTTAAACATTGAGCTGATGTGGAGGAGTAGTCTAGTGGTTAGGGCAGCAGCATGGAACCAGAAAGACCAGGGTTCAAATCCCACTGACTCTCCTTATGGCCTTGGGTGGGTCACTTAATCCTCCATTGCTTCAGATACAACCTTAGACTGTAAGTTCTGGGGACAGGGAAATACCTTCAGTATCTGATGAATCTCACTAACTTGATCTACTTCTGGAAAGGCATGAGCAAAATAATACTAAATAAATAAATAATTGAAGACATATAAGGGGAAAGGTAGAGTCAAACTATCTAGGCTGGGATAAACTGCAAGATGAGGTATTATTTGTAATACTGAAGATGAAGATTTTTTTGGTTCAGATACAGATTATCTTCACTGTTATCTAGACTGAGAGACACCAAGGAGTGGGATGCTATTTTAATTGATACACTGAATATGCAGAATTTTGGACAGCAACTCAGAGGTTGATCTTAATTTCCCCAGCTCATTTTACTTACCAATTCGTAGAGAATTCGGGCTACCAGCAATTTTCGTTATCCACATCAGAAAGAGCACCAAAGGCGCCAGGACCTGGGGCATTTTCTATAAATCCTCATGGAGCACTGTGGTAGGCTGGGCATAACATAATTCTACAAAACAAATGTCTGTATTAACAATACAGTGCCAACAATCTGCTTTGTGACATAATAAAGCAGCCAACTAGTGAATAACTTTGCATCACATAAATGGCTTGATCAATCAGCATTATTCTAGCAACAGCAGAGAAATTTTTCTGCTTCTCTTTCTCTCTCTCTCTCTTTCTACCACCTTTGTTCCACTCTACACAATGCATACAAGCTTAGTACTAACATTGGAATATCTCCCCAAAGGGATGACTGCTAATGCCTTGTATTTCTTTGATATATTTTATTTTCTAAAATTAATAAAATACAAAAATGCAGATATCACTTATTACCCACACTAGGCAGAAGCCAAATATCAATTCCAGAATCTCAAACATTAACCTTGCATTTTTTAGGCATGTTTCACATAAGTGATAGCACCTATTGGGGAGGCTCCAGCTAGACGGGCGTAGTTGGTGTGTCTGTCCATACGCATCTGTTTATAGATGCATATGACGACCCTCCCTCCCAAAGCAGCAGGTTGATGAGCCAGTAGGAGTCCTGGTCCCGCCAGCATGAAAATAGGGCTGCAGCTAGAAATCACCAGCAGCAATTACCAGGTCCCATTGACATGAAGAGCGGGGCTGCAGCTAGAAATTGCCAGCAGGAGTCCTTGGGTCCTGCCAGCATATACAGTGGGATTGCAACCTGGCTGACTGGCTGTCTGGGAGCTGGGACGGTGTGGGTAAAGGTCAGAGCATAAAGAGAAGGGGCAGGGTTAGAGGAGGAAGGAAGGGAAAGTGGAGGAGTGGCCTAGTGGTTGGGGCAAGGTACTTCAGGCCGGAAGGTTGGGGGTTCAAATCCCACTAGAGGACAGCAACCTTGGGCCGGAAGGACTGAGGTTTCTAGTCCCACAGGTGCTCCTTGTGGTCTTGGGCAAGCCACTTAACCCTCCATAGCCCATGTTCCCTGTAAAATAGTTATCTCCAAGTTATAATGCCCTGTTCAATGTAATTTTCAGTTTGTTCAATGTAAACCGCACTGATGCAGAATAGCGCGGTATATAAGAGAATGTAAATAAATAAATAAAACACAACTGTGCATATTCTCTCCCAGGCCCATAAATACAATCACATCTCCCCACTACTGATTCAGCACTATTAGCTCTCAATTCTCAAGACTACACCAGGACAAACCAAGCCACATCAAAAAGAGCCTTCACCCTGGCTGCCCCCGCCATATGGAACTCTCTCCCAGACCACCTCAGAGCAACAAACAACATCAAAGACTTCAGAAAACAGCTCAAAACTGCACTATTCAAAAACCATTTCAAGGACCTCATAGAATGACTTTTGCTCAACCAAGTCAGATAGCAAAGCCACCATTGTAAATATGAATCTGTAAATATGTATCATAAGCACACAATGTATATAGCTTCACATCAAATCAACCACACTCCCTCACACAGTACACTGCGAGAAACCAACCACTGCATGCTACTGACAACCCCCCTTTCTTTGATTGTTTGCTGTGCCAACCGCTTTGATTTCATGAGAAAGCGGTATACCAAGTCCGTTTAAATAAATAAAAATAAATTCAACATTGTACCCATCATCTTACTGTCATCCATAAGGCTCTTTGTGAAGAAGCCCCTCCCCCCCCCGATTATCTTTCCTCACTTATCATCTTACATGTCCTAGCTTGTCCCCTCCATTCATTGCATGGTTAAATATGAATCCGCCCGGCAATTTGCATTTTTCTTTGTAACCCCTGTGCTCTGGAATAGTCTGCCCCCAAAGCTATGTCTTGAGTCAGTCTTCAAGCATTTTAAAGTTGCTTTAAAAACACATCCATTTGAATGGGTCTTTGAAATTTCCAGATAGGGCTCTGAGCCGCTGGTTATGGCTGTCCATCCCTCCTCCTTAATGGTCCTCTCTCTCTCTCTCTCTCTCTCTCCCCCCCCCCCCCAGACTTTTCCATAGCATAATTAATGGAGTCCCTTTTCACTTTCCATTTAATTTGTTATTATATACTGCTTTGTATACAAGTGTAATAAAACCATAAGGAAATGGGTGGGGTTAGAGATTAGGGAGGGAAAAAAGGGGTGGAACATTGAGGAGGGGCATGTTTAGAAGAGGGATTGAGATGAGGGAGTGAAAGGCAAGGAAGGGAGAGAGTGTAAAATTGGTTGGGGGGAAGGGGAGAGTGCACAGCTACGTGAAGTGAAAGAGAGAGTGGATAGGAAAGAGGAAATTGAAGAGCAGGGATGGGAAACCTCCATCACACACATAAACACACCCATGGATGTACCCCCAACACCCAACATGACACACACATGCATGCATACACCCATCAACATCCTCATGAGACAGACACATGCACACACCGCTCTATTACACCCCCATGACACACCCATATACACATGCACAGGCTCCCTTTATGTGGAGGTAGTGGAGATGAGAACTGTATCTGAATTCAAGAAAGCATGGAACAAGCACAGAGGATCTTTGAGGGAGAGGAGTGGATTGTAGAGCCTAGTACTTCTTCTCAATGGAAAGACTGAATAGGCTATATGTGGCCCGATATTCAGTGCCAGTGGCTAGTGCTGCTAACATGGCTAGCTGCCGGCGTTGAACATTAAACCAGGATATTCAATGCCAGGGTCATATCCGGCCCCGGCATTGAATATCCAGGGTCGCCATATAACCTGATCACTAACCAAGCAGTGGCAATATTGTGCGGCTGCCCAGTTAGCGATACACGGTGAAAGTTAGGCCAGGGTTTCCCACACCTGGCTTTCACCACATATTGCAAATCACCTTTCAAGGCTTACCAAACTCAACCATCCACCTTCTCTAACTTGCACTCAACACGCTGCACGAACTCTCTTCAATGCAAAAAGAACAGCTCACATCACACCTCTCCTCATTGGCTCCCCATTATAGGACGTATAAAGTTCAAATCCATGCCCACAACCTTCAAAGTCCTCAATGACTCCTCATCTCCACACTTACAAACCCTGATCCAAATCATAACTGACAACAGAGGACAACAACCCAACTCAAGGAAAATGCTACATATACCACTGATATTCACAAAAACCAACGCTACTACATCTAAGAGTGCCTTCTCTCTCTATGCACCGCACCTATGGAACCCAGAAAAACTAAAGACTACAACTGATACAGTTTCCTTCAAGAAAGCCCTCAAAACCCATACTTCAAAGAATGCTACCCACCAACGTAACCCACTCTCCACCCATCCCACTCCCCCAGTTTCTCATCAACACCCCTCTAGCCTCACCCCCCAGTTTCCCCCAAACGCCCCTACCTCAAACCTCCATGCATTTACAAATGTACACAGTTACTCCCAATTACACGTATCAATGATTTTCCAAGTTGATTCCCCTGTTTAATGTAAAATGTTCGGTTAAAACGTAAACCGCTTTGACTAAAGGATAAAACAGTATAGAAAAACTGTTAAGTAAATAAATACATAAATAAATAATAATGTAACTTTCCTATTTCTTTTCTCACTGATCTTTTCTCTTCAAGGTCTTTTAGTATTATACTCGTATTAAGAACCCCTTCTATTTTATTTGCAAATCGCTCTGATACATTGTGATGAGGCGGTATTATATCAAGTTTTAAATAAACTATAAACTATAGCACAACTCTTGACATGTCCTAACTTTATGCAGGTACCTATCCGATTAGCAGGCTGAATATCGTTGCTAACTGGATAGGTACCGGGACTGCCCCAGCTCTGCCCGTGCACTAACAGGCAGTCTGTGGGGATATTCAGTAGCACTATCTGGTCAGTGCTGCTGAATATCATGCTCACTAAACTCATGCGGTCAAAACCGCATAAACCTCTTTGAATATTGATCCCTATGTTTCTGTTTCTGTATGAACATTTATAAAAAATTAACATCCATGTAAAAATTGACGCATATTACTAAGCATTTTCATCTTTCTACTTTTTGATTACACCACTTGGAGCAGCACAATTCCTGTACACTGGATCATAATAGGAAAATCTGGAATCCAAATGGCAGATGAAATTTAATGTGGATAAGTGCAAAGTTATGCATCCAAGAAAGAACAACCCAAACTATGGTTACTCGATGCAAGGTTATACATTAGGAACTACAACGCAGGAAAAAGATTTAGGTGTTATCGTGGATAACATGTTAAAACTCTCCGCCTAGTATGCAGTGGCAGCCAAGAAAGCAATAGAATGTTGGGTATCATAAGGAAAGGAATGGAGAAAAAAACAAAGGACATTATAATGCCTCTGTATCATTCCATGGTGCGACCGCAACTTGAATATTGTGTACAATTCTGGTTGCCATATCTTAAAAAGGATATAGCAGAATTTGAAAAGGTACAAAGAAGAGCCACCAAATGGTAAAGGGAATAGAAGGATACCCCTATGAGGAAAGGCTTAAGAGGTTAGGGCTCTTCAGCTTGGAAAATAGATGACTGAGAGGAGATATGATAGAGGACTATAAATTAATGAATGAGTAGAATGGATAAATGTAAATCGGTTGTTTACTCCATCAAAAAGTAGAAAGACTAAGGGGATATGCAATGAAGCTACAATGTAACTCATTTAAGACTAGTAAGAGAAAATATTTTTTCACTAAACGGGTAATCAAACTGGAATTCATTACCAGAGGATGTAGTGAAGGCTGTTAGTGTAGCTGGGTTTAAAAAAGGTTTGGCAAGGTCCTGGAGGAAAGGTCAATAAACCATTATTAAGGAGGACCCGGAAAATCCACTGCTTACCCTCAGACAAGCATTGTGGAACCTATGTACCTTTTTAGGAATCTGCCAGAATACTGGGCTTGATGGAACTTGGTCTGACCCAATATAGCATTTCTTATGTTCTTATGTAACAGCATTAAAATTGCTGTCATGAAAAATAAAGAACAAAGATCTCTGCCAGACATTTAAATCTCCTTTAAAGAATTAGTCATCACTCACATATACTTCCTCAGACTTTCTTTCTAGGCTCAGTGTTTGTGAAAACAACAGGGGGTGGGGGGGAGGATATTCAAAGTAATTAACACAGCACTGACTGGTTAGTGCTGCTAGCATCGCAGCATTCAGGTATCAGCACCCGGCGATAACTGGGCAGTGGCAATAATGAGCCCTGTTAGCAAAAAGTGGTGAAAGTTAGGCACATTGAAGGCTGGCCTAATTTTCATTGCAGAAGCTAACTGGGGAGTGGCTCAATATCGCTGTTGCTTGGTTAGCTTATTTCCAATCTGGCCAACCCAGATATTCAATGCCTGTGGCCAGATATGCCCTTCTGAATATTTGGGTTTAAGTTTCAGTGATCACCGCTGCTGAATATCCCCCCCCCCCCCCCCCATCATGTTAATTTTTTTTAGAAAGTTGGCTATATTTCCATAGATTACTATTTCCTGGGCCTTCTGTAACCATTTTTCTTGGAAGGTTGGGGGCTTCCTGTTCTACAACACGCTCAACCATTAATATTAGCTGTAAAACGAGATTCTTAGGCTTGCCCAGTGCCTCTTCCTTCTTTATCATATCCAATAAAATCGGTTTTATCTAAATCTAGTGTGACAGAACAGATTTCCCAATTTCCCAAAATACCTCCTCACAGAACTGTTTAATATATCCGCCACATTTGAAGGAAATTCTCTGTAGTATTACATCCTTTCCAACAGTTTGGCACATTTTTCTATACATGAAATTGTATATAAACTACAGATTACATAGCTGTTAATCACAAAAGCTACAAATCTTTAGTTCCCTTCAGATATTCTCCATAGTCTAAGAATTCTGTTCCAGAATCTCACTTCCAGTGCAGCCCCTCAGTACAATAGATGCTAGAACATCAGGTCTCTCAGAGATCCAAACTAATTACATTAGAATGGCACAGTCATGTATTATTGTGTTGCTGCTAGATTATACTTTCTGCCAGCACACTTTTACATATGATTCATAGAACTATGCTTACTATACAGTACAAAGTTTTCCTGATGCCTCTCCCCTAGTATTGTGGGCTGATTATGGTAATGTAATGATATATGTTGTTTTTTGCTGTATAAGCATTTAAGATTTTTATTCCCTTATTACCGTTTTTCTTTCATTCAATTGTTTGAATGTATTCTTAAAATTCAATAAATATTAAAATTACAAAGTTTTCCTATTATGACTCACTACATTGTACCCATTGAATGTGGAAGTCCTGAATCTTCATGCTCTCTTTTTGCACTTTGTTATTTAGTTTTACATAATAAAGCTCAATAAATTCCAGTCCTGGAATGGAGGAATAGGCTAATGGTTCCAGCATTGCCTTGGTAACCAAGAGACAAGGGTTCAGTTCCCACTAGCACACCTTGGGCAAGTCACTTAACTCTCCATTGCCTTGGAAGAAAGGTCTGGCAGCCTACTTCTGGTCATACTGGTAAGAAAACCCAAGAGCTGCTGGGTCACCAGGAGTCAGCATTGACTCAAAGGCACACATTGCATTTATGGTGTCAGAAAAAAGTCCAAGCCACAGCCATGTGTAAAACACAATTTTAGAAAGGCTACACTTGAGATGTTTTTGCCCTGGGCACATCTATATAAAAATGATTGGTCAGGAGGCATTCCTTGGGTCTTTTGGGGCAGGATAAAAATGAATACATGTAACTCCCAGTTCACAGTGGGAATGCATTTGTATGAACAGAATTTCACACGTCTGATGTTATACCTGCCCCCTGACACAAACAGGTTTTGTAAAAGTTCTCCTTTTGGCCATCCCTTAAGCTCCCAATGTTTGTTTCCAAATTGAAAGGAGTGAACTTAAAGTCCTCTGTACTCCATTGGCGGTATCTACAAGTTCAGGGTTCCAAAATAGCGGGGATGCAGGTGTACATTCCGGCATTTACACGAGCGCGTCCTGAAATGTCGGAATGTACACATGTAAGCTGCCTCGGTTCCTATGTCCATTTTCCCCCATGTGCACGTATTCAAGATCCCTACTCCTGCTGCACCTGAATCTGTCTTTTAGAAATGGCTTCATGTTCAACAGGACAGCATCTAAAATAGCATCAGATCTGTAGACATGGTGATATGCAAGTCTCAATTCTGACTTCCACTGTGCTTTCACATGTCTAGTTCCTCCCTGGGGCTGGAATTAGCATTTATGAGCTTGATATTCAGCAGCAGCGGTTAGCGCTTCTAAAGTGCATGGCCGTCGCTGCGGAACCTTAACCCCAGCTATTCAATGCCAGGGGTCAAATCTGGTCACCAGTATTGAATATCCAGGTCTGCTGCATGGTGCCACTGCCCGGTTAGCTTCCACAGGTAAAGATAGGCCAGCATTTCCCACACCTATCTTTACTTGTGGGTCACTAGCTGGGCAGCGATTCAATATCACCGCTGCCCATTTAGCGACGGGTACCACCTCTGCTCCGCCCAGGAATACCCACAACATGCCCCGATGCTACAAGGTTACTATTAGGGCAAGCAGAGGTGGAACATGCGGATATTCAGCGGCACTAACTGTGTTAGTGCCGCTGATTATCCCTCTAAGCAGCATTTACATGCTTTATAGTTCTGTAAAATGTGTAAATGCCTTTGAATATCAAGCCCTATGTGTGTATCTTATAAAATTCATGTATAAGGGCTGACTTTTACTGACACATACTCGCACAAAGTCAATCCTACCTTGAGGAAGTTGTAACACTGTATGGCAGCTTTCGGAAATGCAGTTTTATAAAGATGTACAGGTGCATATATTGGGTTTATAAAACAGGCACTACATATGCACTCATATTCCTTCACAGCCTAGGCTTCTTTTTTAAAAATTACTCTTCCTAGGAATAAGACAAAAAAAGTATTCAGGCAAAGAAACAGGTAAGCACATAACTGTAAAGATCTTGCTAGTACTGCTTCAACCTAAGAGCATTAATTATTTTTCATATCAATCACTAGTAACTACTGATTCATATTTCATGTTTATTACACATTTAATTCCAGTGTCTTTTCTTAACACAGAGGTAGCAGCAGAAATAGATAATGATAGCCAGCAAGGAGAGGGGAGGGATGAATTATTGAATACTATCTGTAATAGCCTGCAGGTCTCAATTATCCCTGTTTGATGTCTGAAAGTTCTCATTGCAAATAGAGATGGATTTATTGATCACACTTGATACATCCTGCAAGCTGCAGAAGCAATGAGTAGCCGTTCTGTATCTGCGAGCAGGCAGCACATGATAGATACTTTAAGAGCAATAGGAAGACAGCTAAGACTATGAGTTTGTGAGTTCCATATCTTTGAGGGGTTGGGAAGAGGCAAATTTCAGGTCAGTATAACTAAGTCCATTGTAAGGATATAAGGCAATTTAGACGAACCCTCATTCTTGAGCCCCTCCTGCTCCTGTCCCTGCCACTAACACACCTCTCTGGGAACAGCAAGAAACACTTGGAGCCTGAACATCTGCTGGTGCTGTGCTCTGAAAAGCCAGCTTGTTCCTCCCCCACGCAAATAGGGAGACTTCGTCAGAGGTAGCAGGACCCTCTGAACTTTCACAGCGTTGCACCCGCACACAGCAGTTCAGGCTCTGCAAAGTTTTCTTTACTTTTTTACTCATTGCCGCTGCTGCAGGTATGAGAGAGGTGTGGCAGTGCCAATAATGACAGGAATGGGCCATTCTCCAAAGCTTGGTGATCTAGGTGACCACCTAGTTTGCCTAATGGTAGTGCCAGCCCTGAATATATAAGAGGCTGAATATAACACTGCAGTTTTGAAAACACTAAACAGCAGGGGAATAACTTTATAACAGGGCGCTAAAGTGAAAATCCAAAAAGGTACTTATTTTATGTCAATTTTTATAAAGGCAACACAGGTGCCTTTGTGTCTTTTATAAAATATTGTACGATGTCTTCACGTAGAGCGCAAATGCTCCTGCATGCATTTACTCCTGTTCCAAAGAAGTATTCTATAGAGCAGGCATATCCGACAGGTAGATCGCGATCTACCTGTAGATCGCGGAGGGGTCAAAGGTAGATCGCCAGCCCCACTTGGCTCCATCTCTCCAGCAGCTCGCCCCGTCACTAGGAGAGAGCTTGTGCCGGCAGGTCGTCTGCCGAGGGCTTGCCGCCGCCGCTGCTGATCCTATGCCTGTCTTTTTTCCCTGCCTGCGGGAATCTTGCCTGTGGGTGTATTGGGGGCACTTGTTGTTTTTGTGCCAGTAGTTTGTGGGTACCCCAGGGGGCTGCCGCCCGCGCCCCGCGATGAGACGCCACAGGCCCGGCATCATACCTGGTCTCCTGCCTCTCAGAATCACCCATTCCTGCCCCCACCCCAACACCCCTTAGAAGTGTGCTATATACCGGGCGATATCCATGAATCTACAGACATAAGAGACATAGCCCAGTTACTAGTCTTTATCCGGATGGTTTTTGAAGACTTCGGTGTTAAAGAAGAACTACTTGGAATGATTTCTTTAAAAGGGAGAACTACCGGTCAGGAAATATTCTGTTCTTTCCATTCTTTTGTGATAAAGTGTAATCTTTCATTGCATAGGCTTGTTTCCATCACTACTGATGGAGCAAGAGCAATGACAGGTGAGGTTAACGGTTTCATAACCCTCTGTAGACAACATGACGACTTCCCAGATTTCCTCTTACCACTGCATCATTCACCAGCAAGTTTTGGCAAGCAAGAGACTCAATACAAAGACTGTCATGGACATCACTTTCAAAATTGTAAATTCAGTTCGTAGAAGATCACTTCAAAGACGGCTTTTCAATCTTACTCTTGAAGGGGCAGCGGAAATCATTTTGCACACAGATGTAAGGTGGCTAAGTAGGCACAAACTTCTGCAAAGATTTTGTGATTTGCTGAATGAAATAAAAAGGTTTTTGAAGGAGAGGGGAGATGACCAAGCAGAGTTGGAAGATGAGGAGTGCTTATGTGATCTGGCATTTCTTGCTGACTTTACAGGCGAACTAAATGATATGAACCTTGAACTACAAGGTAAAAACAAATGCATTGGTGAGATAATGAGTACAGTTTCATCCTACAAGAGCAAATTTGAGCTAATGATGACTGACCTTGCAAACAACACTTTTGATCATTTTCCTAATACGCAGGACCATCTGGGACAATATCCAAATTTTGTTTTTCAGAACGAGAAGTATGTGACAGAAATATGTTCTGTTATCCAGGAATTCGAAATAGATTCTGTAACTTCCAAAAAATTGGAACAGTTGTGGAGTACTTGTCATACCCATTCAAAGTAGATGTGGACATTAAAGAAACTGCAGCTGCTATCAATAAAAATTACTCATTGAACAAGCCATCTCTTGAAAATGAAATGTTAACCCTTAAAAATGACATTTTTCTCAAGACCCATGCTGAGCAAGAATAGTTTTGGAAGCTAGTGCCTAGAGACAAATTTCCCAACTTGAGAAGATGCAGTGAAGCTGTACACTCCTGTTTCGGTTCAACTTATTTGTGTGAATCTGCATTTTCCCATCTGAAAATGACAAAGAGTACACAATGTTCCAACATGACAGATGAACATTTCCAGGATTCCCTGAGACTGGCCCTCACGCATTATTCACCCAACTTCAAAAATCTGGTGGATGAAATGCAGGCTCAGACGTCTCACTAATGAGCAAGAGCAAAATATTAAAGATTGTGCAAGATCAGCCTGGATCAATACTCGACCTAAATTTAACACAAATTACTCAATAAAAGTTAAAGAAAGTTATTAAGACAGTTAAAGAAAGTTATTACTCAATAAAACTTTAAGAAAAAATGTATTTTCCATTTCTCCTCGCAGTTCTTACTGGATCTTCGTCTCTCTGTTTTGTTTTTGCTTAATTTGCTTAACAGCTGATCACATCCAAGTAAATGACAGAAGGTTCATTAAAAATGGGGGGGGGGGGGAGTGGAATCCTCCAACTTTATTGGGTTAAAACTTAATTTGAAACTAAATTTTCATGGTGGTAGATCACCGGCACTTTTGGCCAGAAAAAGTAGATCATGACCTGTTCGAATTTGGACATGCCTTCTATAGAGTATGCATTCACATCCCAACTCTGCCCTAGCCCCGCCCAAACTACACCGCTGTGAATGCCTATGTGCATATTCAGCCACTTAATTCTTGAAGAGCCTTTTTTTTGCATGCAAATGTGCTTCATACATGGAACATACTATATAAACTAACCCACTAAAAGGAGAAGACAACTTCTCAGTAGACTCTCAAGGCTGGCCTAATAAAGCGTAGTTACTCACCTGTAACAAGTGATCTACGGGGTGACGTCGGCACTGATGGAGCCTGGTGCAGGAACACTCCCCAGCATCCAATAGGAAAGCCTTTGGGAGTATTCCTCCACACATGCACAGTTGCCTTCCTGCCTAAGCTCCTAGTCTCCTCAGTCTGGTATATAGTGGAGACAAACTACGGTAATAATAAAAAGAAAAAATGGGACAACTTGAAGGGGAAGTGGGTGGGCTCTGAAGACTAATTCCCGCTGTTCCCAGAGATCACCTGTTACAGGTGAGTAACTATGCTATCTCCAGGAACAAGGAGGAAATCAGTCTTTATATATGCAACTCCCTAGCCACAGAATGACGAGCGAGAGAAGAGTCCTGGCACAACTAGAGGTTGCAGAAAGGATTGAACAGACTCAACTCGTTCTGAGCACCCCTCGCGAGGTAGTCCAGATGGCGGCGGGCAAGTTGTCTAAATTTGAAAAAGATTATGTACAACAGATTGACCGAATTGAGCATCACTTCTGGTCCAGGCAATATTGCGCTGCAAAGTTATGAAGTGAAGACCAGATAGCTGCTTTGCAGATTTCAGAAATAGGAACAGAATGGAGGTTAGCTACAGTGGTAGCCATGGCTCTGTAGGGTATATTAGTAGCACACAAATAAGTTAGACTCTGTTGTTGTCCAGGGGAAATAGCTACTATTACACAGCCCAAAGTTTGGTGAGTTATTCTGGCAATGAGCCACGAAAGAAGTCTGGTCTGCAGATATATATTAGACTTTATTATAGGCAACCAGGTAGAAAAATATACACACACACATATAGCTAATTAGAAACATGAGGTAGAAATTTGTTATAGTACAGATGTACACTTGGACAACGTAATAAATCACTGATTAGTAACCAGACGTCACTGATTCGCTCTGCACTGAGGAAAAGTAAGAAATATATTGCTAACCCCTTGCCCATCCGGAGGAGGAGAGATAAGTCAGTACCTTAGTTCCGTCGGGCTCTCAGGAACAATGCAGTCCAAGGAGGCAGCTCCTAGCTAATGCGGGCTCTAGCCTCGTCAGGCGAGCCGCAGTAAGTCCGAACCGGAGGTATCTGTGAAAGTCTTATCTCAGACCTGTGGAGGACGGCCTAGCCCACACTTAGTGGCCGTCTTGCGGAAGGGTCAGGTCGCAGGAATCAGGTACGCAGTGCACAGCAGAGAGGAACCGGTGCAAAAGTCTGTATGTACAGGTGGGAAAAACCCCCAACTCTCTCTTCTAAAGTTTCAGTGCAGATTGCATTATTCTGTGTAAGAATCCTCCGTCATAGGTCCGATGATTGGTTGGCACCAGGCAGTCTGAGGTGTTCTCAGCGAATCAGGAGGTAGATGATGAGCAGCTTCTTGCAAACAAAGGAGCCATGGTAAGAAATCAGACAGAAGCAACAGTATGTAACTTCTGGGCATGTACAAGTGTCCAAGGCCATCCACGGACAATAGCTTCTGTATGTATGCTTAGAAACGCTGCGCCAGCAGTTGCTTGGAGGTTGTTTGTAGCTGAACACAGCAAAAGTGAAGTGAAGAATCCATCTTGCCTGTGCAGGTTGGTTCAGGCCTGAGTTGCTGAGCAGGCCGGAGATTTGCATGTAGAATTGCAGAGGTACCAGCCCTACATCTCCCCCCCCTTGTATGATGGAGGATGCTACAAGGGAGCACACTCCATCGTACAAAGCCTAACTAGCAGTACTACCGTGCAGGTCAGAACCAAATGACAAATGATTGACTAATGCATGAGAAGTGGATAATACTTCAAGCACAATATGCATGAAAGCAATACTGCATGAGGAATAATACAGGGAAGACACTCAAGCAATAAAAGAAGTCAAAATAAAATGACATAGATACAGTCAAGTCAATGCAATCAATATAAAGCATGGTAACTTCAAACTCAAGAGTATATATATAGTATCCAAACCAAAAATGCATATCAGTAGTACAATATAATGTGTTAGTGTAACACCAAGGTGAACACTCAAAAGTAATGATAAGCCATGTGTAACTGTGTTAGTAAAAGAAACACATGCTATCTATGAAAAACAAAACACAACTCAATCAAGAGCAATGGATAACTTTCAAAGAAAATGGTGACACTTATTCAAAAGTGTGACGTTCCAGCAAATCCTGCAGACGCATGGCAGGCAGCAGAGGTGCAGGATGCATAGAGCGACGAAGAGTACGAATCTGTCTCTGTTGATACAAAGAGATAAGAAACTGGAGCACCAACAGAAAGAAAAGACCAGGCACAATGACATGTGACATAAAATCAGTTTGTAAAATGTCCACATCACGGGAATCAAAGTTATAATCAGCAATGGCAAGGTTGTCCTGGTCAATAGACAGTTCAACTGTGTGAGAGTCCTTATAGTCCAAAAGATAGGTCAAGGCTGCAGTGAAGTCAATCTCATGACCCCGAAACACATCCAATATCTGGAACTCTGACGAAACAGGGTCAGCATCTAGATAAAACAAGGAAACTCCACCAACATTAACAATGGAGTTCTTGGGAACATCAATCAAGCAAACATTGCAGGGTAGAGGAACTCTATTATGAATGTCATGTTTATTCATGGTGACCAGGAGTTCCCTCAAAGGGGTACTAACCAGCCAAACATTGTTGACAACAGCAACTTTTGTCTCTGAAAAGTCATCAAACTTGGTCATGGTAACTTTACATTGTTCTTTCACATTTACAGCAGACAACCCACAAAGAGCCGTAGAAGTGTCCTTCAGGAAAGGTTTACCAGGACATAACCAATGAATGGCTTTAGAGCGTTGGCACATGCCAAGATTAGGCACCAGGTATTGACGTGGATCATCATAGTGGTAAGCGAGGTATTCGGGAGTGTCGACCCATAGATAAACATTCTCAGACCAAGTACCAACATTAATCACCTGCTTCAGCTGGTACACATTATCAGGTACTATGAAAGGCAGGTTCAACAAAAAGGCAAGTTCCATAGTAGGTACATCGACATACAAGGGAATAGCAGTCCCCATGTGGAAAGCAATCTGGATCTGGAGTGGTTCGATATGATTTCTGGTTATTTTAGCAAAAGCTTCAGTAATAAGGTCCGGAGATACCAGATATGCAGGAATCTGTCTTTGAATCAAGTTACTGATGCTATTGTCTAGTTCTCTAAACAAATCATAAGTAAGGTCGCGTATGGGCTGCATGAAAGTATGCTCATCGTTCAAAAGACTTTTAAGCATAGACAATTCCGCAGTGGTCATAGCGATTTGCTTAGAATGAAGATTAACCACAGTGACTTTATCACGTATGGTTTTACCATGAGCTTGTAATTGACTTTGCTGTGAATGAATCTGAGTGCGGATGTCTTTCAGATCAGCTTTAAACTCCTGGATAGTACTCTGAAGTTTACTAATAGATACAGCATTAGCAATAGACATAGAGGAAGCAAATAAGGAGCCCAGAGCAGTGAACAGTACACCAACACCAAGTCCTATGAATCTTTTCTGTCTAGCAGTGTCCGGTCTTATAGGTTGAATCATAATCTTTTCCAACTGACCCAAAATATTCTGTACATTTGCGGTGGCATAATCCATGTGAGTTATGTACCACTGCTGTATATTAGTGGTGCGTGTAACA
The DNA here is from genome assembly GCA_033557465.1 of Ichthyophis bannanicus. Classification (NCBI taxonomy): domain Eukaryota; kingdom Metazoa; phylum Chordata; class Amphibia; order Gymnophiona; family Ichthyophiidae; genus Ichthyophis; species Ichthyophis bannanicus. The sequence continues at coordinate 72,534,009 of CM066034.1, forward strand.
GACGATTCAAAATGCTTCTGTAAAACATGTCGGGGATCTAGGGACACAAAAACTTTCTGTGTGACAGTCTGGGACTGTGTAATCAGGAAACCAGGCGCATCCTGTAGCACGACACCAGAAAGAGGGCCAGGCTCAATCAATCTGGCAACCTCGGATCCCGCTAACATCAAAATCAGGAACAGGACCTTCAAAGTCCGGGACTCCATCTGTAAAAGAAAACAAACAGGCTATCCCGCCTCAAGGGTAGAATCACTCACTTCAGCAAGAGGTTCTTCAGGAAGGAACTTACTGGGATGACACGGTCTAAGCTGATTAATGTGGACCCATTTAAGGGAGCCTTCCCTCTCAGTACTGGACTTCATTCGAATTTGATAAGCAACAGGGGAGGCTTTATCCACAATAGGAAATGGACCGTTCCAGCTAGGTAGAAATTTACAGTCTTTGACCTTATTCTTACCAAAATTGTAGTAGAATACCTTATCGCCAATCTGGTATTCTTTAGAGGTAGTCCTCAAATCATAATAGGCCTTCCTACCCCTAGCAGCAGTGTCCAAATTCTTTTGGGCAAAGGCAAAGGCACTTTGCAAGTATTGTCTTAAATGGGCAACATATTCATGAGCAGTTGTAGCAGCAGCGAGGTTCACATCATTAGTCCTGTAAAGAAGATGAAGGGGTAAAACCATGTCCCTACCTGTCATCATCTCAAAAGGGGACACACCAGTAGCACGATGACGCGTGGCTCTGATAGCCATCAGGACCAAGGGCAGTTTGATGTCCCAGTCCTTCCCAGAGGAAGAAACATACTTTTTCAAGATACTGATGATAGTTTTGTTTGCTCTCTCCACTTGTCCAGAGGATTGTGGACGATAAGCAATGTGGACTTTGGCCTTCACACCTAGTACCTTCCACAGATGCTTAATGACTTGTCCCGTGAAGTGGGAACCCTGGTCGGATTCCACTCGCATGGGGAGGCCCCACCTGCTGAAAACATGGGTTAACAACAAGGTGGCCGTGGTCTCGGCGGTACAGTTGGGTGCTGGGATGCACTTGACCCACTTAGTAAATAAGCAGGTAACTGTCAACATATATTTGTTGCCTCGAGAGGATCGGGGCACGGGGCCGATCCAGTCAATCTGGAGATCAGACCAAGGCATGGTCAGACCTCTGTTTCTCAAAGGGGCTCTATGAGAAGGAGCTGCAGGTTGAAATCTGCAACAGCTCAGACAACCTTTAGTATACAATTGGACATCTTGGTACATGTGGGGCCAGTAGGCCACTTGTTTCAACGTTTCATAGGTTATTCGGTCACCTCTATGACCGGCACAAGGTTCATCATGAGCGTGCTGTAACATAACTCCTCGGAAGGCCCGAGGTACCACCCATTGCACAATACCATGCTTACTCGTCTGTATCAACAGATCTTTCTGGAGATGGAACATGTCCTTGGAGATGTAGAGGATCCTCAGTTCCTCATCATCCTGACAATCCTCCAGAGTTAATGGGTGTTCCTGGGGGTTCTGCAGAAAAAGGTAGAAACGTCCAAGAGTAGGATCTTGTTTCTGGGCTTGCACGAGGTCGAGATCTGTGCTCTTGCCACACCATTGAACCACAGGGGGCATGGTGGATAATTGAGCTTGTCGCCGGGTAACCGCCGTCACAATTTGAAGCCCATTGGTCTCGGGAGCCTCCAACTGCCAGAGGTCTCCTGAGACAGCACCCTCCTTGGCAAGCTGATCAGCTAGATCATTTCCAATCTTGTCAGGATTATCAACACGGCAGTGACCTTTCACTTTCTTCCAGTAGATGGTCATGTCATTTTCATGAGCTACCTTGTCCAAGGCCAGAATCAATCTGGCATGTTTGACAGGTTTCCCTTTGGAATTCAGCATATTGTTAGATTTCCAAATGGGTAAGTGGGAAACAAAATTCTGTCGGACGTAGTCTGAATCAGTACAGATGGTTAGGGTGTGAACCCCTCCCTGCGCAGCGGACTGGAGAGCTGCCAGGGCTGCAGCTAGCTCAGCATACTGATTAGACTTGGTACCTAGACGGTACTTGAAGGGTTCACAAGGGTGGTTCTGGTTCCAAACTACACCTATACCTGCTACCAGTTCATGGTCAGGCTCTCGACGGTAAGCACAACCGTCCACATACACCTTGGGGTAGCCTTTACAGAGGTTCTCATCGTAAGGACGATGACGAGAAGGCTCAGGCGTACATGACTCCATATCGGTGTCTAAATTACCCACTAAAGGTTCTCTGGCAGTGCAATCGTGCAATTCAGCCAGGCCCTGTGCGGCGGCATCCTTGCGGTTTTGAGCATACCTGACCTCCAGGGGCCAGCCCTGAAGTGCTAAGGTCCAGGATACAATGCGACTGTTTGACACTTGTCCCGATTTAATCCGATCACTGCCTAGGAACTTGATGGGTTGGTGATGAGTCTCAACAACCAGCCTCTCACCTTGGATATAACTGCGGAAATATTGTAGGGCCCAGACTGTGGACAACAAGGATTTCTTACAGTCAGAGTATTTCCTCTCCACTTCCGTTAAAGCTTTGCTGGCATAGGCAATAACTTTCCTATCTGTGTCATGCATCTGGTACAGAACAGCACTCATAGAGTGATCAGTGAAACCTAGTTCCACGAAGAATTCTCTGCCACTCTCTGGATAGGCAAGACAGGGAGCTCGACTCAAAGCTGCCTTCAGCTCTTCTAGAGCTGCCTCTTGGTCGGGATTCCATACCCAAGGTTCATCTCTTTTGAGGAGTTTGACCAGGGGTCGGGAAATCTCCGCATATTGATCCACAAATTGGCGTGAATAATTGCAAATGCCCAAGAATGAGCGCAGCTCACTCACATTGGTCGGACGTTTGAGTTGTTGCAAGGCCGCAATTCTCTTCCTTTGAGGCCGCAGTCCCTCAGCAGAAACTTCGTAACCCAAATAATTGAGGGATTTCCGGCACCATTGGCCCTTTGACAAGGACAGCTTTGCTCCTGCAGCTTTCAGCTGACGGAAAACATGCTCTATTTCTTGCAAATGGTCAGTGAAACTGGCGCTCTTCACCAGAATGTCGTCTACATAGACGAGGGTGCCTCTAGTCTCAGCATCAGGCAAAGCCTTATGCAGGAAAATATTGAAGTCTGCTGGGGCATTCAAATAACCAAACGGTGTCCGATTCCAAGTATATTGTCGCCTACCGAAGGTAAAAGCCAGCTTATGCTGATCTTCTGGATGGACAGGTATAGTCCAAAATCCTGAGGCCAGATCCAGGCTTGTAAAGTACCTTGCACCCTTGATGGTGGCTAAGTTCTGTTCCAGATGTGCCATAGGCCATCTGGAGAGAGGTACCTTTTTATTAAGCTGGCGATAGTCCAAAGCTAAGCGCCAGCTAGAGTCCTCCTTGATGACAGGCCACAGTGGGGCATTGTAAGTACTGTTGCATTGACGTATAATTCCCTTTTGTTCCAGGGAATTAATGATTTCCTGAACGGATTCATAGGAGGCCAATGGGATTTTTTTTTTTATTAACTTTATTTAAGGTTCAGCACCAAAGAACAGGCAATACAATGTCATACAACAAAGCCCATGGCAGGGTGTACTCTTATCCCCGCCTTTGGACACAAAACCAATAAGCCCGTGAATACTAACCACGTAAAACAACAAGAGAACCAACATTTTATAATTTTGAAACCAGGAACCCCCCCCCCACCCTCCCCCCCCCCAAACCCCCCCACCCGCCCTAAGCACCATGCCACATCCAGGGATCCACAAAGTCGAGGAGCGACCTACAACGAGTATGACGCTCCATCCCAAATGACCCAGGGTACATGCCCCCTTTCTAATGTCCCATTTGCAAAATGGTATTCCTGCAGTACGGTCCCAGCTGCTGGATGTAAGGTTCCCAAGTAAGCATGAATGTGGTCCAACGCCGGACATGGCTCCTAGCCCGCCAACATTCCGCCAACATCAGCTGATGAAAGTTATTGCGCCACTCCAGGAAAGTCGGCGGGTCATGGTCCCGCCAGCGGTGCAAGATGGGACCTTTCCCCACCAAGCACGCCTTCCGGACCAAGAGGCGGGCTCCTCTCCCTCCAGGGACAGACGGAGGCAAATAGTCCACTGCCACTAAGGGTCCAGTCCAGGGGAAGCGTTGCTGTAACAAATTCACTAAGTAAAGATGTATACCCTTCCAATATGGGTGAATTTTCTTACAAACCCACCACATATGAGCTAAATCTGCCAGGGGCTCGGAGCATCTAGGGCAAGACCCATCTAAGGTAATGTGGCTCCGCAAAGCTCGCCGAGGTGAAAAATGCACCCTAGTTAGCGCCTTAAACTGAATTTCCCGCCATCTGGCTCCCTCGGCCAGCCTAGTAATCCGGCCCAGGGCCTGCGGAATGGATCCTAACGGGATTTCCGACGCCAACTCCCGTGCCCAGGCCCTCTCCATGTGACCATAGTTCGGTGCAACCCTAAAACCCGCTAACCGTTTCTTGAATCCGGCTATAGAGGGGGGAATTTCCTCCCCCAGACCAAAAAATTCAATGAGCTGCGTCGAGCGCTCCGCCGCCAGCTCCTCCCTAGGTAAAGAAGCCACATAGTGGGAAAGCTGCAAATACGTGAAGTATTGAGACGGCCGCAAGGCATATTCGGTACTTAGCTCCCGGAACGGCTTACAGGCCCCCGTCAATCCAACCGCATGGCCTATGAGACGTAACCCCTTCCCCCTCCAGTTACGAAAGCCTTCAGTCTCCGAGCCTGGCGAGAAATGAACGTTCCCCCATATAGGCAGCCAACTGGAGACGCGCCAGTTCCGCTTCCAGTAACCATTCAGTTGCTGCCATGTACGGCGAGCCGCCATCATCAATGGACTCCGCTTCACAGCACCTGGCAAGTGGGCGAGGTCCGCATGTAATACCCCTAGTAGAGACAGGGGGGCCACCGCCGCTGCCTCTATTTGTCGTGGCGTAAAGACACTGGTCTCACCCAACCAATCCCCTATATGACGCGCCTGGCAGGCCAACGCATATAGCCAAAGATCCGGGAGGCCAATACCCCCAAAACGCCACGAGCCAATCATACGCTCCATCGGAATCCTAGCCCAGGCTCCCCGCCAAAGAAAACGTTGAATCTCCGATTCTAGTTTACGTAAATCCCGCTTCCACAACCAGACTGGGAGGGTCTGCAACCAGTATAAAATTCGAGGGAGGATAACCATCTGTATGGCAGCCACTCTTCCCAACAGGGACAGAGGGAGGGGCTGCCAAGCTCTCAGCTGAATTTTCATACTAGCCAAGATTTTGTCGAAATTACGGGAATATAAGTCTTGGGGTAACCGCGTCAGGACAATCCCCAGGTACTTAAAACTCTGATCTGCCCATTTCAGTGGAGACTCCCCAGGCCAGTGTCCACGCAGTTGGCCTGACACATCAAGGGCTTCAGATTTATCCTCGTTGATACGAAGACCCGTAAAGCTACCGAAAAGCCGGAACTCGAACATTAAGCTCTCCAGAGATGCGTGGGGCGCGGTGAGATGTACCAGCATATCATCCGCAAAGGCAGAGATTTTAAACTCACAACCACCCACCACCACTCCTCGTATCGCCTTGGTCTCTTCTACACTGCGAATGAGGGGGTCTAAAGCGAGCACAAATAGCAAGGGAGACAGTGGGCAGCCCTGCCGAGTCCCCCGGTGAAGGCTAAAGGCTTCCGACAAAATCCCATTACATAACACACGTGCAGTGGGCCGCTCATATAGACTCTGCACCATCCCACAAAAGGAAGAGCCCAACCCATATCGCGGCAGTAAAGAAAATAAATATTGCCAGTTAACTCTATCGAACGCTTTTTCAGCGTCGAAGCTCACCAACAGTGAAGGCAGGCCATGTAGATGCACCCATTCAAGGGACGTTATGATTTTCCGCAGATTGCGGACCGCATATCGGCCTTTAACGAACCCAACCTGCGAGTCATGCACTAAAGCACCGAGAACCATTGCAAGCCGATCTGCTAGAATTTTCGCCAGCAGTTTCATGTCATAGTTCAATAAAGAAATAGGCCGATAGGAAGACGCTTGAAGGTGATCCTTACCAGGTTTGGGAATCAGAGTGATATAAGCCTGGTTTTCCCCCCAGCGCCTCCCTGCTCCCGATACCCGTTGCCTATACGTCTCCGCCAATACCGGGCTAACCCCCTCCGACAGTATCTTATAAAATTCGGCCCCAAAGCCATCTGGGCCAGGCGCCTTGTAGCATGGCGCGTTCAAAATTACTTTCTGGATTTCCTGTGTAGTAATGGGTTGATCCAGATAGGCCTGCTGTTGCTCGGACAACTGCGGCAATTTGACCTTATTGAGATATTCGGCCATACACACAGGGTCAAGCTCATCTTCCTGGTATAAAACTCGAAAAAAGTCTTTAAAGATGTCACTGATTTCACTCTTGCCACTACGTAATTGTCCTTGCCCATCGCGGAGGGCAGCCACTAGCCTCGTACCGCGGTGCCCTTGCAAGCATCTCCCCAGCAATTTTCCAGACTTATTCCCAAAACAGTATAATTTATGTTTGTAATATAATAGAGACTTCTTTGCACGCTGATGTAGCAAGGTATTAAGCGCTACCTGCAGTTCCCACCAACTTTTTCTATTTTGAGTTGTGGGGGAGCGCCCGGCGAGGCGTCTCGCACGGGCGACTTGTTGCTCGAGGCGAACAATTTGCTCGTTTATTAGGCGGCGCCTCCGAGCGACATAACCAATAATATCACCTCGGAGAACCACCTTGGCCGTCTCCCACACCAACTCCGGGTCATCACAATGCCCTAGGTGGTGCTCCTCAAACTCTCGCCATTTGTCACTTAAAAATCGCCGGAATTGGGCATCTTGGTATAAGTCAAGGGGGAATCTCCACATGTGAGCAAAGCCCTGTCCACCGCCCCCCCGCCAATCGATCCAGACCATGGCATGGTCCGATATCTCAAGCGGACCAATCCGAGCATCTGCTATACTCGCAAACTGAGCCGCTGAGACTAGGACATAATCAATGCGAGCACCAGTTCCCCGTGCTCGGGACACATGAGTAAAATCTTTTTCAGTGGGGTGGAGCAAGCGCCACGGATCTACCATGTGAAGTCGCGCACGAAATCTCTGCAGTATCTTAGCTGACATTTGTCTCTCCCGGGTACACGACGCACGCGAAGTATCTAATTCAGCGTCGAGGACGCCATTGAAATCCCCACCCAAAATTAGGGGAATATCCGGCAGTTGTTCAACTTCTGCTGCTATTCGGTTTGAAGAACACAGGGTCCAACAGATTAGGACCGTAGATAGTACCCAGCAGGACTTCTCTATCCTCCAATGTGCCATGCAAAAAGAGAAAGCGTCCGTGAGCATCCAAGACCTGTTTTAGCAGAGTAAACCGCACTCTCTTATGTACTAAAATAGCAACCCCCCCGTTGTTCCCCGGTGCAGGGGCCCCCCAGACCTGGCCCACCCAGTCCCGGGTGAGCTTGGCATGTTCCACCGCTGTTTGATGAGTTTCCTGGAGCAGCGCAATATCGCAGCTCTGCCGAGCCAGAGCTTTAAGTATTTTATATCTCTTAATAGGTGTTCCTAAACCACAAACATTCCAGGAGATAATCCTCACTCCGCATGCAGCTGCTTTCGACCTCTGTACCCGGTATGAACATTATCTTCGTTCAGGAAGAGACCCCCCCAGCCTGGGGTCCCCATCCACTTTCCTCTATAGTGCCTGGATGCTCCCTCAATGACGTGTAAGGACTTAGCCCCGTCCCTGGATGTGGCAAATCCACCCCCCCACCCCCCATCCCCCTCCCCTCCCCATAACCAACCCTACACCCCCCAAACCCCCATAACCCTACCCCCACATATACCACCACCCTATCTTCCACACCAACTAACCTCTCCATGACTACCGGTACGTGTAGAGCTCCCTCCCCCTCCCCCCCGGGTGAGGACAGCCCAGCGCCATCAACTGTCCCGCCGCAGGACCCCTCAGGTCACCTTCTTTAGGGCTCAGAGTCAACCCAGGCATAGGGATGGGGGTTCGGATTTCCCACGCCCAGGACTATCATCCCGGGAGAGGGAACCAGTCCCCCCGAGTGGCATTCCTTTTGGTGGTTGGGCTCCCCCCCCCCCCCCCCGGGGAACAGCTACCCACCCAAACTGGAATATCCAGGCTACAATGCTGCGACCTATACTCAGTACCTTACCCTCCCCCCCACAACCCGCAGTAACACCTCCAACTCAGGTACCCCAGAAGAAGATAGTAAGAGTTTTAACAATTTGACTATGCAATATTCCCCATTTAGCAGTGACAGTCCACACTGCAGCCTGGGTTTATCAGCAAACAAAGCTGTGGCGATCTTTCACGTGCAAGAGACAACAATCAGGGAAAAAGAGAAAAAAGAAAAATACTGCACGTGTCACATAGAACTAAGCGAGAGTGCCCATACCCCGTCCCACTAGACCTGGCTACTGTGGACTGTCACACAGCTCGAAAAAGCATCCTCACTTTACAAATCTGACCTTACCCAAATAGGGCAAAGGCTCCAAGGACCACAGCATTAACAAGGCTAAGCAAACCATGTGGGCCTACGACAAAAAAAGAAGAATAGCTGAAAAGTCACCCGAGGAGGGGACTATAAATATAGACAAAAGGAAAGTATAATAAAATTAAATATCAAAACAAATAAATAAATAGAAACCAACAGAGATGGGGTAAATAACAAGATGTGGGAATGGGGGTGTGAGTAAGCAAATGGAGGGATAACACAGCGTAACATTTGCATCCCCCAGGCTATGGGAATCTCACAGCCAGCTCCAAACTTTTCTCAGACAAGCCACTCAGGGTACCGTCCTAGGTAGTGTCAAAGTCAGCAGATAAGAGCCTCCAAAGTCTCTTCAGCAGTCAATGCAGACCGTTACAATAAGTCATCGCGTCCTCCGGAGTCACAAAGGTCCGCTTTCCCCCTTCACATTCCACACGAAGAGTTGCTGGATATCCCATAGTAAAGCACAGGCCACGTGCAATAAGCCGTCCGCAGACATCTTTAAAGGCCCGTCTCCGCTGCGAGACCCCGGCAGAATAGTCCTGAAAAATCAGTAGACTGCAACTTGCACTCCCTGCACGGCGCTTCTGCCTCCACGCTCTCAGGATCCCCTCTTTCTGCGAGGCATTTAAGAAGCGTGCGATTACTGCTCGGGGCCGATTGTTGCCAGCTTTGTAAGGCCCCAGCCTGTGCGCCCTTTCTATGATTATGGCGCCTATCCCGGCATCTAAAGATAGATTTTCAGGCAGCCACGACTCCAAGTACTGCCCGAGGTCACTCTCCTTCACCGTTTCAGCAATTCCAATGAAACGGAGGTTATTGCGTCGGCTTCGGTTCTCTAGGTCCTCCAACTTCTCTTCATGCCGCACCAGCGCCTCCTCTAGCTGTTTAATACGGGCCGCGTCTTGCGTGCACGAATCCTCTAATGTGCTCACTCGCTGCTCCACTTGCTCCACACGAGCAGTGAAGTCAGTAACAGCCTGGCCCACCGCGGCAATTTGCGTGGCTAAGCCGCTCAGGCGCCCCTCCAATGCTTCCACCACCGCTTTTGTAAGCTCTGCTACCATCGGCGCCGCCAGTGACCCTGGCCCCTCAGTAGCCCCGTCGGCCATCTTGTGTTCGCTGAGTCGCGGGCGCTCCCGGCGCGTTGTTTTTGCCGCCATGCCCTCTCGGGCGTTTCGGGACCTCTGGGAAGCAAAGTTTGGGCTAAGAACAGTCTCCCCCCGTGGTGTTGGTTTGTTGAGCGGCGTTTGACACGATTGGGGACCGGGGGGGAGGGCGCGAGCTCCGGAGCTAGGCAAAAGACGTCGTACCTAGCCCACCATGTCACCGGAAGTGCCAATGGGATTTTATACTGCCTCACAAAGACGGGTTTACTGTTTGGATCCGTAGGAATACGGGTGACATGTAGGTTGGTGAGACCACAGTCATAGGTGTCAGTGGCAAACAGGTCCTTGTGACGGTACAGCAGTTCTTTTAATTGGGCCTTTTCTGACTCATCAGTGCAGGCGTCTGCTTCAGCAAGTTTTCCTGAAACCATTTCATCAAATCCCAGAACAGGTGTGTTTGAGGGTATTTCAACCTTCTCCTCAATCTCATCTTGGAGAGAGGAGACCTGGATGGCTTGGACAGCATGGGGCTCCCCCCCCCTGGTGGGTGAGGGAACTAACAGCCTCATCGAGTTTACTTGACAAAATCAGATGGTCAGATGCGAGGTCCACTTGAGAGGTCACAGCACTATGTGGCCAGACAAACTGTAAGGTGAGGAGGCCTCGGGGTGAGGATCGTACACACGCAGGGGTCCCCCCCCCCCTTCACAGATGTTCCAGGAAACAGGGGCTTCCCCAATAATTTGGAGACTCAATTCCACACTTGGGAACGATTCTGCCACTAGGAATCCCAGGGGTTCGCCTTTCACAAGGTGAATGCGATCTGGGTTTGGATTGGTGAGCAATAAGTGTAAGGAGGGAGCTGTGGCCTCCATGCAGGGTATGGGACCCATGGCTAGGCCCAGCTCCTCAAAACGGGAATTTGGACTGAAGAAGACCAAGTTGTCTGAGACCACTTGTCCTCGGGTCACCTGTATCGGCAGGGGACAATCCTGTACCCTCCCAGGTATGTGGGTGTCTTCTGCACTGACCACTTCACAGACTTGAGGAATAGTCTGACCAGCCCGTAGGGATGGGCGGGCACCAGAGAAATCCACCGGATCTCCTTCCATCCTACTCCAGAGGATGTTGTTCACGAAATCCACATAAGTTCCCAGTCGAACAAGGCAATCTGAGCTTAAGGAGAGGGGCACCTCAAGTCCTCTGATGATGGAGAAGGTGTGCCGAAAACCTTTGACCCCAACTTGTAAGGGGAGATTGCAGTAGCCCATTAATGTCTTGAGCCCTTCCCCAGGCACTTAGAACGAAGTCTTCGCTCCCATTACCCAATCAAGGGTAATCTGTTGTTTGAGCCGATAGAAAAGAGTCTCACTGATGAGGGAATGGTCACAGTGGGGTAATAGGTAGGCCCTTTCCTTTTGGGACCTGCCCACCTGCACATATATAAAGGGACCTTTCTCAGCCGAGAATATGTCCGTCAGTCTCCTAGGGTGATCTAGGCAGGGATGGGATGGAGGAGGGGTTTGCACCTCACAACCTTCCACAGGTTCCTTCAGGAATATCTGCAGGCAGTCAGTATCAAGGACAATGTTAGCTACTGAACCCACTGCAATGGAAACCACGTCGCTGATGCCCTGATCCTCATCTCCAGCCCTTTCATACTGGAGCTGAAGGATCTGGGGATCAGCTGACCTCTGGAAATTAATCCTAATGGACTTGTTTGTGCGTTCCACCGAACAAGGACCACTGACTCTGCTGTCATGTTTTACCCTAGCATAAGGTATGGGATGTGTGGCCTGAGTCCAGATCACTTCCTCGACGTAGTCCAGGATGGGGCGTAACCGTTTCAGGAGCTCATTGCCAATCAAGAATTCTTCCCCAGGGCACTTGGTAATGATGACAGGATGTTTCACTTGTAATTTTCCAATTTGGAGGTTAAGCCAGACCTGCCCCATTGACTCAATGGGCTGATTCCCATAAGCTGCGAGTGACAAATCACTGGGTGTGACGTGTAGGGTCCTCTGACTCCCCAAGGAAGCAGTGAGTCTATCAAAGAGACTCGATGTAATCAGGGTAGCCTCAGAGGCTGAATCTATCAGGCCCTCACAGAGAAAAGCCTGCTGAATTGTAACAGGAACAGTGTACCTCTGTCCTTTTGGCTTGAGTTTACCCAGAAAGTACTTGTGCTTCCTGATGGTGTCGAAGGCTGGACCCTCGCTGTCCATTGCGGGACTGTCACTCTGTGTCCATGGGGTGGCATCTATCTGAACTGGCTGCACCTGTGCAATAGTGACCTGTGGGGCAGAAACAAAGTCGGTTAGTCATTCAGTCGCATTAGAAGGGGAAGAGGAGTCAACCAGTTCATCCTCTGGCTTCTGAGGCTTTGCTCGTGGCTTAGGTGGCGCACTACTAGCAGAAGCCTCCTGTGAGGAGCTGAATGCAATGGTAGCCTTCATCATATCTGTCAACTCGCTTATTCTCTTCTCCAGCTCCTGGAATTTGTCAAAACCGGGCTTTCTCTTCCAGTTCCGGTTCTGCGGAGTGAAACGCTGATTCCCAGAGCGCTGCTTAGACCCAGATGACTGGTTGTTCTGGGGTGGCCTGGGAGGATTCTGTGGAGCAGAAGGAGAAGAGTTATTTTCTAACGAAAGGGTAGATTTTACAGCACTAACACACTGTTTTGGCTCTCTGGCTTTGCTTGGAGCCCGGACTGTGCTGCCAGTATTGGTTGCTCTCATGGTAGGAACAGCTTCCCAAATCCACTCAGCATGTTCTATCACACATGACAGGGGTTCGTGACGCTTGTCAGACATATAAGGCTTAATAGATGGAAGGAGCAACTGACAGAAAAGATTACGAAACTCCTGATGGTGTTCTATTGTTTCCCAAGAAGGGTCACTCTGGAAGAAGGTCTGCCTAAGTCTGTAAGCAAACTCTCGGGGTGTTTCATTTTCCCTATGAGTCATACTAAATTCTGCCTGCTTTGCAGCGATATCATCAGGGTATGGCCCATAATGTTTCTTTAGTGCCTGTTCAAAGATGACAATGTCCTTCTTTTCATCGTCTGTCATGGCCCGAATAAATTGCTGACAAGGTACATCAAAGGACCATGGAAGATACAGAACCATGTCCTCCCCCCTGGTAATGTTCAGTGCCCGAAAGGCATCTTTGACTGCAGCTAAATGTTCATTTATGGTGGCATGACCAGTTTTTTCAAAAGGTGTGACCATGCTCCGCAAGGTCTTGATAATTTGTAATTGTGCGACAGAAGCACCTTCATTTATTTGATTTCCTTGCAGGACACGGGAGCATAGAGGATTTCGCTTGCCTTCAGCTCCCTCTGGTGGTCGCTGCTGGTACAGTCTTCCATCACTAGGGGGACTTCCCACCCCCCCCTCCACCGCTCCCTGTATGGGGAGGGGTCGAGAGTAGGGTGTTTCACTCTGCCCTGTTTCTCTCCTGTGCTCATGCGCTGATGGGAGAGAACTGACTTTGTTCTGGAAAAGCTGCCTTTCTACACTGGGCAGGGTTTCCAGTGGCAAACTGCCGTCATCTACCCTCCAGTAATCTGAGAAGCCTAGAGGGATCAAATTATCCCTGTACTCTATCTCATTACCCTGAGAGGTGGACACACAGGCCAATTCAAAACAATCAGCTCTTAATTGCTGGATTTCGAGGTTAACTCTCTGTATTTCCTGCCCACATTCCTGACGTGCAACAACTAGCCCTCTTTGCAGATCGGCTGTACGCCGTCTCGCTGCACTTAGAGCAGCCTCTGCAGACTCGAGCTCAGCTATTAGAGCGCTCTCCCAGTGCTCATAAAGAGCAGCATCCGCTTGCAATCTCCTTGTCTGAGCGGCTAGTTCAGTTCTACAAACTGTCAGAAATTGCAATTCCGTTTGATCCAGAGCATTCCGCTTCCTGAGAGCGGAAACCTGATCCACCCAGCCCTCTGTGTGAATCATCGTTACAAACACAGGAATAGCTGCTAGAATTACACTGACTCAGTAAGACGCAACTCATTCAGAGATCCTGTAATGTGGGTTCCAAACCCGTCTCAACATAAACAGCTGCTTTGACCACAATAAACAATTCAGAAATATTACACAAATTCTGAGAGACGTAGCACATTCAGAAATACTCATCCCGTACGAGCCCCCATTATTATGTAGGGTATATTAGTAGCACAAAAATAAGTTAGACTCTGTTGTTGCCCAGGGGAAATAGCTACTATTACACAGCCCAAAGTTCGGTGAGTTATTCTGGCAATGAGCCACGAAAGAAGTCTGGTCTTCAGATATATATTAGACTTTATTATAGGCAACCAGGTAGAAAAATATACACACACACATATAGCTAATTAGAAACATGAGGTAGAAATTTGTTATAGTACAGATGTACACTTGGACAACGTAATAAATCACTGATTAGTAACCAGACGTCACTGATTCGCTCTGCACTGAGGAAAAGTAAGAAATATATTGCTAACCCCTTGCCCATCCGGAGGAGGAGAGATAAGTCAGTACCTTAGTTCCGTCGGGCTCTCAGGAACAATGCAGTCCAAGGAGGCAGCTCCTAGCTAATGCGGGCTCTAGCCTCGTCAGGTGAGCCACAGTAAGTCCGAACCGGAGGTATCTGTGAAAGTCTTATCTCAGACCTGTGGAGGACGGCCTAGCCCACACTTAGTGGCCGTCTTGCGGAAGGGTCAGGTCGCAGGAATCAGGTACGCAGTGCACAGCAGAGAGGAACCGGTGCAAAAGTCTGTATGTACAGGTGGGAAAAACCCCCAGCTCTCTCTTCTAAAGTTTCAGTGCAGATTGCATTATTCTGTGTAAGAATCCTCCGTCATAGGTCCGATGATTGGTTGGCACCAGGCAGTCTGAGGTGTTCTCAGCGAATCAGGAGGTAGATGATGAGCAGCTTCTTGCAAACAAAGGAGCCATGGTAAGAAATCAGACAGAAGCAACAGTATGTAACGTCTGGGCATGTACAAGTGTCCAAGGCCATCCACGGACAATAGCTTCTGTATGTATGCTTAGAAACGCTGCGCCAGCAGTTGCTTGGAGGTTGTTTGTAGCTGAACACAGCAAAAGTGAAGTGAAGAATCCATCTTGTCTGTGCAGGTTGGTTCAGGCCTGAGTTGCTGAGCAGGCCGGAGATTTGCATGTAGAATTGCAGGGGTACCAGCCCTACAGCTCGGACATTATGGGCAGTGACATGGTGTTGAAGAGATAGACCAGCTTGCGCATACATAAAAGATATGCAGTCTGCTAGCCTGTTTGAAATTGTTCTCTTAGAGACTGGTACCCCCGGATGACTTTGGTCAAAAGAGACAAATAACTGAGAGAATTGGTGATGAGCCTTAATATAGTCCAGACAGAATGCCAATGCTCTCTTACAATCAAGCTTATGCAATTTCGCCTCAGTTGGGGAGGTATGAGGCCTTGGAAAGAACATTGGTAGTGAGATGGATTGGTTCAGGTGTAAGGAGGTAACAACTTTCGGAAAGAACCTAAGATATGTCCAAAGGACTACTCTGTCATGGCAGAATGTGGTATATGGAGTATAGTCCACCAAGGCTTGCAGTTCACTGACCTACGAGTGGAGGTGACTGCAATGAGAAAAAGGACTTTTCATGTTAAGAACTTTAAAGAGGCTAATGCCATGAGTTCAAAAAGAATGCTCATGAGCTGTGCAAGAACAACATTTAAATCCCATGGTGTGGGTGGTAGGCAGAGAGGTGCTTTGGTTAGGAGAAGATCCTTCATGAATCTAGCCACCAAGGGATGTGTCGAGATCGGCTGGTTTTCCAACATATGGTGAGAGACCGCAATGGCACATAAATGTACCCTTACAGAGTTGGTCTTGAGACCAGAGGAGGATAAGTGGAACAGGTAAAGAAGTAGATCCGGGATTGAACATGTGTAAGGATCTAGTGTTTTCTATGAACACCAAATGATGAATCTGTGCCACGAAAGCATAAGAGCATCTGGTGGAATCTTTTCTGGAAGATAGGAGAATCTGTAAAACCTCCTCTTGGAGTCCTAGGTGTGAGAAGACCACCCAATCAGCAGCCAGACTGTCAAGTGAAGTGTCTTGAGTTTGGAGTGCAGGAGGGTCCCCTGTTCCTCAGAGAGAAGGTTGGGAGAGTAACCGAGGTTGAGGGGAGGTTTCCGAACAAGTTGAAAAAGTAGGGGAAACCAGAGTTGTCTGGGCCATCAAGGGGCAATAAGGATCATCATTCCCCTGTCGGCTTGTAGTTTGAATAGTGTCTTTGCTATGAGGGGGAGAGGAGGGAAAGTATAGAGGAGATGCTGTCCCCAGTAAAGGCGAAATGTATCCCAACTCTCCCTGTGAGGGGAAGGGATCCTGGAACAAAACCAAGGTAGCTGAGTATTGACAGGAGAAACAAAGAGGTTGATTATTTTGCAGCCCCCAAAGCTGGAACCACTTGAGGTTCCAGCCTCCACTTGTGTAGATAGAGGATGCAACTCAGTCTGTTGGCTAAGGAATTCTCTGTTCCTGGAAGGTACACTGCATGAAGGTGAATCTCTTGAGAGATTGCCCAGTTCCACAAGTGGATGGCCTCTATGCATAAGGGGAGAGAACCTGTTCCTCCCTGTTTGTTTACATAAAACATGGTCACCTAGTTCTCCGTCTAAATGAGGACTGAGCAGCCCCTGAGATGGGCATTGAAGATTGCTCTGAGTTTGAGGAGACTGATGTGTAGAAGATTCTCTTGTGAAGTCCATAGGCCCTGGGTCAAAGACTCTTTAGGTGAGCCCCCAACCTACCTTTGATGCATCGGTCATCAGGGTACACTGTTGTACAGACCGTTGAAAAGGTAATCCTATGAGGAGTTTGTGCGGTTTGCTCCACCACTGCAGGGCTGACGTCATCTGAGGGGTGATGGTGATGGAGTCTGAGAGGTGGTCTGTAGACTGCTTCCACTGCTGTGAAAGAGTCCATTGTGCTATTCTCATGTTCAGATGAGCATATGAATGACATGGACTGTGGAGGCAATGTGGCCTAGGAGGCATAGGAATATTCTGACCGTTATTGATTCCTGTTGTTGGATCTGTGGTGCCAAGGACATTAATTAGGCACATCTGTTGTCTGGCAGAAATGCTTGAGCTTGTATCGTGTCTAGTCGAGCTCCTAGTTTTGAGTTGGAGTGAGGTGCGATATTGGATAATTTATGACAAAACCTAACTCCTGTAGGACATGGATAGTCTGTTTGAAGGCAGTAGTGATTACTATAATGGTATCTGCCCTTAGCAACCAATTGTCTAAGTAGGGGAACAGAAAGATCCTCAAAGTTCGAAGATAGGCTGCCACCATAGCTAGGCACTTTGTGAAAACTCTGGGTGCCAAAGCCAAACCGAAAGAAAGGACTCAATATTGGTAATGATTGTTCTGAAATACAAATCTGAGGAGCTTTCTGTAATCTGAGTGGATGAGTATGTGAGTATAAGCATCCTTTAGGTCTAAGAGGAGCAAAGCCAATCATTTGGTTGGAGGTAAGGATGAAGGGTTCCCAGAGAAATCATCTTGAATTTTTCCTTGATAAGGAATTTGTTGAGGTTTCAGAGATCTAGTATAGGCCTGTAGCATCCTGTCTTCTTTGGTATAAGAAAATATCGGGAGTAGAAGCCAAGGCCTTGTTGAGAAAGAGGCACTTCCTCTATTCCCTCTTGCATTAGTAGAGAGTGGATCTCCTGTTGTAACAAGGTGGTTTGATGGAGATCTAAGGAGGGTTGGCTTATAAAATGAGTGGGTGGAAGATCTCTGAATTTCCTCTGTAGACCCTGGCCTACTAGATGTCATGTCCAGGGTTCTGAGATGATGTTTCTCCAGCGGTGTGCAAAGTGGACTAGTCTCCCTGGGATCTTGGAAGGAGGTGGATAAGTCATGGGAGAATTGGCCATGCCCCTTAGGAAGGAGTCAAAAATTCTGAGTTTGTTGAGTAGTAGAAGCAGGCTGTGGTTTGGTAACCTTGGGTTTCCTGGATTGTTTTTGGTCCTGTTGTCTCTGTTGTGGAGCAGAGTAAGAGGAATAGGAGTGATAGGGTGGAAAGTAACGTTTCTTCTTTGGGAAGAAGGGTTTTTTGGAGGCAGTCTTCTTTTTAGAAGGATCTGCCATCTTTCTAGAAGGCTTCTTCATAGTGAGGCTATCCGTTTCTATCTCACCTGCTTTTTCCCTCCGCCTCTGGACAAAAAGATTCTCCTCATTGCATGGAATGTTGATTAACTTATCTTGGACCCATTATTCCACATCAGATGCCTGAAGCCAGACTATTCTTCTAGCTCCAATGCAGGTTGCAGCAGCCCTGCTGTTGGCCTCAAAGGAATCAAAGATTACCCTTGTTAGAAATTTTGAAGTGTTTTGGGCATGTGTGACTAAAACCTGATGAGTTGCCTATCTGTCAGGGGATAGTAAGGTGGTAAATTCTGCCAAATCTCTAGAGACATCCCTGAGGATCATGCCCATATATAGCATGTAGGAATCTATTCTGGAGGCTAACATAGTTGCCTGAAAAGCCTTTCTGCCAAAAGCATTGAGGGTCCTGGCCTGTCTTCCAGGAGGAACCAATGAGTGGTTCTTTTGGCTTTTGATCCTTCTCATGGCAGACTCCACTATCATAGAGTGGTGAGGGAGTTGAGGTTTTTGAAACCCTGGAGAAGGAGGGACTCTGTAAAGAGTATCAAGCCTCTTGGTGACTACAGAAGTTGACACAGGAGATTCCCACATCCTAGCAATTACATTTCTCAAGATGTTATGCACCGGGAGGGTTGCCGCCTCCTTCGGTGCCGATGGATACTGTAGAATGTGCAGCTCCGCTGCCCTGGATTCTGTCTCCATGGCCACAGATACATCCAGAGCAGCCACCATGTCTTTAATAAAATCTTGAAAAGACATGTCCTCGGGCGGAGACCTTTGACGCTCATAAGGAGGCGACGGATCTGATGGCACATCCTTGTTGGTATTGGAATCAATGGATTCGGAATAGGAGATCTCTGGCACAGAATCAGAGTCCGGAAGGAAATCAAAGTATTTTATTTATTTAACAGTTTTTTTATACCGCTTTATCATTTCAATCAAAGCAGTTTACATTGTAACTTAAACTTGGTAAACGTACATTAAACAGGGACATTGATAACTTGGATTTTTCTGAGCAATGGAGGGTTAAGTGAATTGCTCAAGGCCACAAGGAGTGCTTTCGGGAATCAAACCTTGGTCTCTTGGTTCCCAAGCCAGTGCTCTAACCACTAGGCTACTCCTCCATTCTATGAGGTCCTCATAAAGATTACATAAAGTAATACCTCCAGTGCTTGGAGGAAGGGTGCTTCAACGTCGAGGGTATCAAGTGCAGTGGCACCGAAGACCTCAGTAGTGGTTGGTCCAAGGAGCGATGCGATGCGTCGAGAGGTACCTCTGAGGCCGCCGGTGTCGGTGGAACTGGTGCCAACTCTGATATCCCTGATGCCATCGGTGTCACTACTGCAAGGAATGCAGCGATGCTCTTTTCGATGGTGATGATACAGTCATCGAGCGTAATCCAATCCCTAACACAACTTGTCACACAATAGATTTCTCATAATACAGAACAGCCCATTTACGAAGCATCTGTACTCCATGCATGTGATACAATCAAGTTCATGCATAGTATCATATGTTCCAGTAAAGACAACCTAAAATCCACAGAGCTAAACTGAGTCCAAAGAAATATGTAGTTATTGCTATATCCTTCTATGTAAAGTTCTTTACTACTACATTGTTCTATGTAAACCGCTTTGATTAATCGATTAAGCATTATAGAAAAACAGTTAAATAAATAAATAAATATAAATAAATAAATCCCCTCCACATCTTACCACAAACATTTGTAATAATCTACTGACAAAACTAAAGAGAATCTTGTCCAAAATATCTGATCACCTTATATTTGGTGCAGTCTGGCTTGACATCAGGAAAACTAGGTGGTTGCCTAGGGCAGCACACTCTGATGGTGGGTACAGTGACAGAATGAGCAGCTACAGTAAAAGCAAAACAGATCCTGACAGCCACACAGAGAACCACCAGTCTGTGCTTTTAGCTGTTTAATATTTAATGGGGTCAGATTCAAAGGGATTAACAGCAGACCTGACAATCGTGTTAATACCACTGAATGGGAGATTCAGTGACACAAACCCTCTTAGCTCAGCTGAATGCCCTGACACTAACTACTTAGCACCAGAGTGTTCCAAGAGCATGGCAGCACCAAGGGTTAGCTGGTCAGTGGCAATATTGAGCCACTAATTGGTTAGCACAAACAGGCTAAAGTTAGGCCAAAAAAAGCAGGCCTAACTTTAGCCGGTTTATCTATCTGCAAAACAGTATAAATATCCCTCCAGTAAATTACCTAGGCTATGCACTTATTATATTGCTCTTTCAAAACTTTATTAATTAATTTCTTGAGGTCTCAGACTGTAACAGGCACTGGCTACAATGGACATTGGGGCACTTTTCAATGTTAAGATAAGCACAATATTTTTTATCATATTTGAAAAAAAGCACAACATTTGAATATGGAATTGTTTAAGACCGTAATACTTTGAAGAACAAATATCGAACGACAAGATTGTATACACCGATACACTATTTGTTAGAGGTCATTGATGCAAATTAGGGCTGAGGCTAAGGACTATGTCCGTTGTAGCCAGTGCCTGTTACAGTCTGAGACCTCAAGAAATTAATTAATTAAGTTTTGAAAGAGCAATATAATAAGTGCATAGCCTAGGTAATTTACTGGAGGGATATTTATACTGTTTTGCTGATACCTCTGTTGAACTGACTAATACCTGAAGTGGTTTATCTATCTGACCAGCGGCTGAATATCACCGCTGACTGGATAGCTAAATCAGTATCCCAGCATACTGGATATTCAGTGCTAATGGTCAGCCAAATGCTTTAAATGCTAAAAGTATGATTACAATTATGTGTTTTTTATAGGATCACTCTGAGAGTCATGATATTGAGGCAGTGGCAGCACAAGAGTTTCTGCCAATCTAGGCAGACCCTCTTTGCTGCCCCCCCCCCCCCCAAAAGACTGTGCCTACGTCCAACCTTCCATGCCACCCCCACCTTATGCTGAAACGGCGGCGGTTGAACTGCTGCTTCAGCACTGCTTCGGGCCTTAAAGTGCCCGCGCTCACACACTGCCCTTCCTGCCCTCCGCCAATAGAACATTCTTGGAGGACAGGCAGGAGTGGCAGGCCAGAACTGCACACACGTGTGCTGGCGTTTTAAAGCCCCCCACGGCGCTGAAGCAGAATTTCAGCTGCCACTTCCTGGGGGGTTGGGTTAGCGATACCGCCCGCTAGGATCTGCCACCCTAGATGATCACCTAGTGGACACGCCATCTTGAAGGACTAAAAAAGGGACTGCTACTTCTGGAGAGAGATCTGCAATTGTAAATATTTACTTCTGGGAATTTTTCTAAATCTTCATGAAAAAGGAATTCTTTAGATTAAAGCTGATTAATCTGTGAATCCAGTGTATTTGTTAAATCAGTCAGGGCCTAGTATCAGCAAAGAGCTTTTAGTTAAATTAAAAACACAACAGGTAGCTTTCAGTTTAAGTTTAAAACCCAGCAGAGAGCTTCTAGTTTAAATTTAAAACACAGCAGAGAGCTTTCTGGTTAAATTTAAAACCCAAGACTCCCTCTATCCAAGCAAGGGCTGTGTGAATCGTCCAGGAAATTGGTCACAGATTACCTTAGAAGCACAGGACAGAGTACTGTGTAGCAGCCAGCTTTTAATAAGTCTATTTTTCCCTCCCTCCCTCCCTGATACCCACCCACCCCTGGTATAATCGTAGCTTTATAGGTGCTTAAATCTCTTAAAGGAGCTGCTATATCCTCATCAGGCATACATTAAGGACCTGAGATTAATTAAGCTTCAAGTGAACAAAGTACATTAAACGTATTAGGTATAGTTTTATTAGTATAAATATCCACAGCAACCCTTAGTAAATAAAGAATTGAAATACCTAAACACAACCTTAAACTAAGATGCAGACAGCAGTACAGCAGCGAGATGGGGAATTTCCATTCTTTTGCATTGAGTGTCACATGTATGATTTTCTCCCAGTTGGTGAGGGGTCTTATGTGTGTACTAGGTGCAAGGAGCTCTTTGCTCCAATCTCTGGAGGCTAGAATAGCGGAGGACATAAGGAAGACAGAGAGGTACATAGACGAGACCTGCAGGGATGTAGTACTGAATTCCCACCTCCAGTCTGGCAGCATCCCTTTTGCCATGGACGAGAGAGGTCATGTCACAGTAGAGGAACGTGTTCTACCAATCGTCTCAACCACTATCCAAACTTGTGCAGAATAGTGGTTGAGACGATTGGTAGAACGTGTTCCCTTTGCGGCGATTCTGAGTGATTTTGTATAACCACGGTTGCAGTGCCGCTATTTGTGCAGCCTGGTTAGGCTTGTCACATCATGTGATTTGTGGTCAAGAAGAGACTTTTATAGTTTTGGCCAATGAGAGACTCGCTATTGCCCTTTACCCCTGATGATGTTTTATTAAACGAAACACGGCCTGTGTCGGGTGGGCAGCATCCATTGGTATTGTAAATAAAAGCCTCTTTTTAAACACATTTATTTTGTTCTATCCTTGGACACATCACGTTCCTCTACTGTGACATGACCTCTCTCGTCCATGGCAAAAGGGATGCTGCCAGACTGGAGGTGGGAATTCAGTACTACATCCCTGCAGGTCTCGTCTATGTACCTCTCTGTCTTCCTTATGTCCTCCGCTATTCTAGCCTCCAGAGATTGGACTCGTTCCCTGAGAGCAAAGAGCTCCTTGCACCTAGTACATAAAATAAATAAATAAAAGCCTCTTTTTAAACACATTTATTTTGTTCTATCCTTGGACACATCACGTTCCTCTACTGTGACCTGTTTCTGACGTGACGTTTTGCTCTTAGTTGGACCGAGAGAGGTCATGTGACAGGAGAGCATCACCCTGGTGTGGCAGGAAGTGATCCTATAGCTAGGACCTGTCCTCCAGGTGATGTAAAACCCTCTTGCATCAAGGAGGTTACTCCAGGGCAATGTGCCCATGAGGGAAGGGTTAGGACAGTGTTATAGTTGGTGATTCAATCATTAGGCATAGCTGAATGGCTGGTGGACGTGAGGAATGCCTGGTAACATGACTGCCTGGTGCAAAGGTACCGGACCTCACATGCTACCTACCTTATATAGTACTGGGGAGGAGTCTGCTGTCCTGGTACATGTCGGTACAAATGACATAGGAAAGTGTGATAGGGAGGTTCTGGAGGTTAAATTTAGGCTTTTAGGTAGGAAGTTGAAATGCAGAACTTCCAGGATAGCATTCTCCAAAATGCTTCCTGTTATACGCACAGGACGCAAAAGGCAGGCAGAGTTCCAGCATCTCGATGCGTGGATGAGATGATGGTGCAAGGATGAGGATTTTGGATTTGTTAGGAACTGGGGAACATTCTGGGGAAAGGAGGGGCTCTTCCGAAAGGATGGGCTCCACCTTAACCGAGACAGAACCAGGCTGCTGGCATTAACCTTTTAAAAGGCAGACAGAGCAGCTTTTAAACTAGATAATAGGGGAGAGCCAACAGTCGCCCATGAGCGCATGGTTCAGAACAATGTATCCTTGAAGGATACTAGCAAAAGATTGAAGTTAGGGCATAACAGCAGAAAGGTTCCAGTAAAGACAAAAGTAGCCCAAATGCCCTTGAGTACAGAGCAGACAGAGCTTAAAGATTCCAAATTACCCCTGCCTACCGATAGCCAGATGAATATGAATAAAACACAGCCTCTAAAATGCTTGTATGCAAATGCTAGAAATCTAAAAAATAATATGGGAGAGTTAGAATATATAGCATTAAATGAGAGGTTAAATGTGATTGGAATCTCAGAGACATGGTGGAAGGAGGACAGCCAGTGGGACACTGTGATACCTGGGTACAAACTATATCGTAATGATACAACAGATGAAATTGGTGGAGGGGTTGCGCGCTATGTTAGAGAGGGCATTGAGTCACAAAATATTAAAGTTTTGCAGGAAACAAAATTAGAATCTCTATGGATTGAAATTCCATGTAAAAAGGGGAAGGCGATGGCAATGGGGGGTGTACTATCGACCGCCTGGCCAGAATAAACAAATGAAATGCTCAAAGAAATCAGGGAAGCTAAGAAAAGTTATAGCACAGTAATAATAATGGATGATTTCAATTACCCTGGTGTCAACTGGGTCAGTGTCACGGCAGGACATGCTAGGGAGATAAAGTTTCTAGATGAAATAAATGACTGCTTCTTAGAGTAGTTGGTTCATGAACTGACCAGAGGGGAATCCATTTTGGACCTAGTCCTTAGTGGAAAAGAAGATCTGGTGCAAGAGATAAGGATGCTAGGGCCACTTGGCAATAGTGATCATAGCATGATCACATTTGATTTAATGGAGGAGAAATGGTAATGAAATCCACAGTACTATCGTTTAACTTTCAAAAGGGAGACTATGAGAAAATAAGTAAAATAGTTTAGAAAATACTAAAAGGAGCAGTTGCAAAGGTTAAAGATTTATATCAAGATTGGGTGTTGTTTAAAAATACTATCTTGGAAGCCCAGACCAGCTGTATTCCACACTTTAAGAAAAGTGGAAGGAAATCTAAAAAACTGCCAGCATGGTTTAAAGGTGAGATCAGAGAAGCTGTTGTTGCCAAAAAAGCATCTTTCCAGAAATGGAAAAAGGAGCCAAATGACGAAAACTGGAAACAACACAAGCACTGGCAAGTTAGATGCAAGGCATTGATAAGGCAGACAAAGAGAGAATTTGAGAAGAAGCTTGCTATGGAAGCAAAAACGCATAATAAAGCCTTTTTCAAGTACATTCATAGAAAAAAAAAAGCTGTCAGAGAGTCAGTTGGACTATTAGATGATAGAGGGATAAAAGGGGCACTAAGAGGGGACAAGTCCGTAGCGGAAAGACTGAATGAATTCTTTGCTTCGGTCTTTACTGAGGAAGATGTAGGGATGTTACCCATAACTGAAATAGTATTTAAAGGTGATGCTGCGGAAGAATTGAAAGAAATATTGATACACCGGGAAGATGTATTACAACTACTTGATAAACTGAAGAGTAGCAAATCACCTGGACCAGATGGTATACATCCAAGGGTGTTGAAAGAGCTGAACTATGAGACTGCAAACCTACTATTAGTAATCTGTGAACTATCATTAAAATCATCTGCAATACCTGAAGATTGGAGGATCGCCAATGTAACGCCTGTTTTTAAAAAGGGTTCCAGGGGTGATCCGGAAAACTACAGACCATTGAGCCTGACGTCCATACCGGGAAAAATGGTAGAAACCATCATAAAGAACAAAATTATTGAACATGTAAATAGTCGTGGCTTAATGGGAGACAGCCAACATGGCTTTAGCCAAGGAAGGTCTTGTCTTACTAAGTTGTTATGTTTTTTTGAAGGTGTGAATAAACAGGTAGACAAAGGTGAGTTGGTTGATATAGTGTATCTGAATTTTCAGAAAGCCTTTGACAAGGTCCCTCATGAGAGACTTTTGGTAAAATTAAAAAGTCATGGGATAAAAAGCAGTGTACTACTGTAGATCAGGAACTAGTTAAAAGATAGAAAGCAGAGGATAGGGCTAAATGGCCAATTTTCCCAGTGGAGAATAGTGAGTGAATAGTGGAGTACACCAGGGATCTGTGCTGGGTCCGCTGCTTTTTTAACATATTCATAAATGACCTGGAAATGGGAATAATGAGTGAGGTAATCAAATTTGCAGATGATACAAAACTATTCAATGTTGTTAAAACCTATGAGGATTGTCGAAAATTGCAAGAGGATCTTGATAAATTGGAAGACTGGGCATCCAAATGGCAAATGAACTTTAATGTGGACAAGTGCAAAGATATGCACCTAGAAAAGAAAAACCCAAACTATGGTTACACGATGCAAGGTTGCACTTTAGGAACCACAACCTAGGAAAATGATTTAGGCGTCATTGTGGGTAACATGTTGAAACTCTCCGCTCAGTGTGCAGCGGCGGCCAAGAGAGCAAATAGAATGCTAGGTATCATAAGGAAAGGAATGGAAAATAAAACAAAGGATATTATAATGCGTCTGTATCGTTCCATGGTGCGACCATAGCTTGAGTGTTGTGTGCAATTCTGGTCGCCGTATCTTAGAAAGGATGTAGCGTTATTGGACGGGGTGCAGAGAAGAGCCACCAACGTGGAGGGGGGGGGGAGGGGGATGGAAGGATACCCCTATGAGGAGAAAAAAGATGGCTGAGGGGAGATATGATAGAGGTCTATAAAGTAATGAATGGAGTGGAAGGGTAAATGTAGATCGATTGTTTACGCTATCAAAATATAGAAAGACTAGGGGCCATGCACAGAAGCTACAGGGTAACCTATTTAAGACTAATAAGAGAAAATATTTTTTCACTCAACGTGTAATCAAACTCTGGAATTTGCTACCGGAGGATGTAGTAAAAGCTGTTAGTGTAGCCGGGTTTAAAAAAGATATGGACAAGTTCCTGGAGGAAATATCCATAAACCATTATTAAAGGGGACCCGGAATATCTACTGCTTGACCCAATTGTGGAACCTATGTCCTTTGGGGAAACTGCTAGGTACTTCTGACCTAGATTGGCCATTGTTGGAAACAGGATACTGGGCTTGATGGATCTTGGTGTGATCCAGTATGGCATATCTTATGTTCTTACTGGGGTAATCATGAGTTTTGAATTTCATTATTTAAATCTTGTAGGGGATGGGGCCTAAGAATCTGAAAGGTAATGGGGAGGCTAGGGAATTCAAGGGTGTCTAATGCCCAGTTTGGAAGTTACTCCAAACTAGCCTGGTTGAATAACATTATAAGACCTGCACTAGCCTGCTTGAATAACCAGGGTAACTCCTACCAATGCAAGCAACCTTGTAAGATCTGTACTAGTCTGCTAGAACAACTACTTTAACCTCTGCCGACACAAATAGCCTCGTAAGATCTGCATTAACTCTTACACACTCAAGCTGCACATTGCTCAGAAACATTACAGCATACCCCACATTGTCAAAACTCCCGACCAGCCTAGGCGCCCTACACTCAAAATGCCACCCTCATTGCTAGCCTTTACCATCTGCTATCTGCTTGCTAACCTATTCTACAGTGCATCCACCCTTACCACCAGCTACAGTCCCATCCCAGCCCTACAAGGCCTAGGAAAGAGATATTCTGGTGGCCCACATCGACCACCAGAAGGGACCAAACATAACTTAAACCCACATTTGCTCTACATATCCCTTCAACACACCACAAAGTCCAAAGAAGAGAAGCACCAAAAACCTCGCAACTTGAAATGCACCCTCATAAACGCACGCTCAGTCCAGAAGAAATGGCCAGCTATCTCTGATCTTATTCTCAAATACAACCTAGACATTCTACTGGTCACAGAATCATGGCTGTCCAATTCAGACTCAGTCCTGCTTAACCACCTTATCCTGCCCAACTTCAAAATCCACACCTGCCACAGAACCAACCGAAGAGGCAAAGGTGCCTTCATCCTCGTAAAGACAGAGCTTCAATTTCAACTACTCGCCTCCACCAATACTACACACCTGGATTCAATCAACATAACCAACAAATACAGCTCCATCTGTCTCATCTACAGATCCCCATCTCCTTCACCTGAAGACCTATCGACTATAATTGACCTCGCTTGCAACCCCAAGAACCCAAACATACCAAACTGGTTAATAGGCAACTTTAACCTACCATCTCTCCGAAGCACCCACTCCAAAGCCTTCCTCGAAGCACTCACTGAGTTGGGTTACAAACAATTAATCGACACCCCTACCCACTCAAAGGGAAATAAATTGGACCTCGTCTTTGCTCCAATACCAGCCTTAAGCCCAAACCTCAACCCCGTCATATCCATCACTCCAGTCCCATGGTCTGATCACAATTTAATTAACTTCCAGATGCCTATACACCAAGGTCACAACACCCCTCCAAAGGCAGCTGATACTTCCGCAGAGCTTAAAAGATGATTCCGGCTCTTCAACAAGGAGGAGATCATCGACGAGGTCCTACCAAACCTCAGCTTGGCATCACCCAACCTTGACTCACTGATTCACCTGGAACAACAGCCTCAGCTCAGCGGCGCTTCTACCTGCATTAAAGAAGTTACCAAGAAGGAAAACAGCACAATGGTATTCCCCAGAACTACTTGAAGGACTAGAAAGGGGAACTGTTACTTCTGGAGAGAAATCTGCAACTGTGAGTATATACTTCTGGTAATTTTCTAAAAAGAATTCTTTGTATTAAAGCTACTTAATCTGTGAACCCACTGTTTTTTGTTGGATTAGTTAGGGCCTAGTAGCAGCAATTAAAGTTTGAATTTAAAACACAGAGGAGAACTTTCTGGTTACATTTCATACCCAGCAGAGAGCTTGTAGTTTAAATTTAATAGTCACTCAGGGCCAAGTAACAGCAAAGGAAAGGAATGGAAAATAAAACAAAAGATATTATAATGCCTCTATATCGTTCCATGGTGAGATTGCACCTTGAATATTGTGTGCAATTCTGGTCGCCGTATCTTAAAAAGGATATAGCGATTTTAGAAAAGGTTCAGAGAAGAGTCACCAAAATGGTAAAGGGGATGGAAGGATACTCCTATGAAGAAAGGCTAAAAAGGTTAGGGCTCTTTAACCTGGAAAAGAGACGGCTGAGGGGAGATATGATAGAAGTCTATAAATTAATGAACGGAGTGGAACGGGTAAACGTAGATCGATTGTTTACGTTATCAGAATATAGAAAGACTAGGGGACATGCAATGAAGCTACAGGGTAAACTATTTAAGACTAATAAAAGAAATATTTTTTCACTCAACGTGTAATCAAACTCTGGAATTTGTTACCGGAGGATGTAGTAAAGGCTGTTAGTGTAGCTGGGTTTAAAAAAGGTTTGGACAGGTTCCTGGAGGAAAGGTCCATAAACCATTATTAAGAAGTGACCGAAGATATCAATGCTTGACCCAGTACAAGCATTGTGGAACTTGTGTCTCTTGGGGAAACTGCTAGGTACATATGACCTAGATTGGCCACTGTTGGAAACAGAATACGGGGCTTGATGGACCTTGGTCTGACCCAGTATAGCATATCTTATGTTTATGTTCTTATGTACAGACCTCACTACTCTTCCTCAGGAAGCTCGAAAGAAAGTGGCACTGTTCAGGGGCCTCGGACGACCATACTGCCTACAGCTCCCACCTAGCAGCACACCGCGAAGCAGTGTACAAAAAAATGAAGGAATACCACTCTGAACTTCTACTACGCTCCCTCAACAAACCTCATGACCTCTTCAACATTGTCAAGATTCTGACTAAAGAGCCCTCCCCCACCCAACCGAGCCTACTACACCCACAGGAATTCGCGGACTACCTACGTGCCAAAACCAACCTAACCAACAATACCACCGTCCCCACTCCAATTCACACACCACGCCAACCAACATCACTGACCACCTTCACAACCCCTTCCGAGAGATCCATCGAGGACATCATCATATCCATCAATACCACCACAGCTCCCGAGGACCCTTGCCCAGCATTTTGGATAAGATTGCTACGTGCAGAACTCAGCCCAATCCTGGCTAAGATCATGGAACTGTCCTTTTCAACAGGAGCATTCCCATTGAAACTAAAACAAACATCCATCCGGCCCCTCTTAAAGAACCGCAAGCTAGACCCCCGGAAGGCTGAATCCTACCGACCTATCTCCAGCATCCCCCTGTTAGTCAAAATAATTGAGAAGGTCATCCAACGCCAAATCCAGTACCACATTGAAACCACCGCTCCTCTCGACCCATGGCAGCACGGCTTTAGAGAATCGCATGGCGTTGAAACACTCCTCACCATCCTACTTAGCACCCTAATCATGGGGATCGGCAATATCAGACAAGGCTATGCACTAATCTTCATGGACATCACTTCCGCATTCGACTCTGTCAACCACGAACGGCTCCTTACACGCCTACAAGAAAAGGGAATCCAGCTTTGAATTGGTGCATGTCTTACTTTTCTGACAGATGGCAACATGTATGATCTGACTCCATGACATCTGAACCATTTCAACAAAAGCAAGGTGTCCCCCAAGGCTCCTCACTTTTGGCACTCCTTTTCAACAGCAACATGCAGCCCATCTGCTCAATCATCCAGTCCTTTAATATCTCCTGCCTGGTGTATGCCGATGATGTTCTGCTATTCACACAATTCCTTATTGACCAGCCTGACCTTTCACCACTAATGAGCTGCTTCGATGCTGTGATGGACTGGCTCCACACACAAAGCCTCAAAATCAGCTTCAACAAGACAGACATCCTATTCATCACAAGGAACCAATCCTTTACCCCTCCTGCCTCGATTAGGGTAAGAGACACAGAACTCCCAAGTAGAACCACCATCCGCTACTTGGGCATCACCTTAGACCAGCAGCTCGACATGAAAGCACACATAAGCAATACCATCAAGGCAATTTATCATAAAATACGAACAATTCGCCACTTAAGACCCTTACTGGAACCTGATGACTTCCGGACTATCTTTCAAGCGCTCGTAACCCTCCACTTTGACTAGGCCAACGTCATTCTGCATGGTCTCCAAAAAAGTACGCTGAACTCACTACAACTGGCAATGAATGCCGCTGCCCACTTCTTGCATGGAGCCTCCAGAAGAGATCACATAACGCCTATCCTACAACACCTCCACTGGCTTCCTATCCACAGCAGGCTCACCTTCAAGGTACTTCTGCTGACCTTTAAGGCCCTTCATAAACTATCCTCCTCCTCCCTCATGGACCTTGTTCACCCCACTCCTGAAAACAGATCAAGAAGATCATTTGCACCCAACACAATAACAAAATGCTCCCTTACAACAAAAAACAGAGCCTTTGTGTTCTACGTACCGACATGCTGGAATGCCCTCCCAACCACGATCAGGGCTATTACTCACCTCACTCAATTCAGGAAGGCCCTAAAGCACCACCTTTTCCTTCAACATTACTCCCACACCGACGACATGACACAGTACAGTACATCCTCCCACCCCAGAAGTAATGACTCAACTTGTAAATAATTCTCAGATCATCCCATGTTAATTTGTGCCACATTGATCCACATAAAGCATAACTGCAGTCCACATTTGAAACCACATAAAAGCATAACTGTGACTTAAATGCCCAGTTTGTAAATAGCTGTATATAGTTACCCCTGTTTTAAACCCAAGTTGTAATACCTGTTCGATGTAATGTTTAATGTATGTTCATCTGGCATTGACAAATTTAATGTTACCTGTAAACTGCGCTGATACCAAAGAGTGCGGTATAAAAAAGATTTAAATAAATAAAAATAGGAGTCCACGTGACACATGAGCGGGTGAAGATGTGTCTCCACTTTCTCCGGGGCTGCCTTGGCAAATTTGGTCAATAATCTACTTGTATACCCCCTAAATTGAGTCAGTGTGGGGTGAGAAGCAACAGCGGTGCCCAGGCAGCCGACTTGGAGTGGAAATTGTGGAACTATGCCTCCCCCAACGCGTAAGGAGAGGGAGAAGGATCGACCGACAAGGCCTGGAGCCTCAGTGGTAGCAGTGATGCAGCCCTCTTCGCCGAGCGGCGAAAGTGTAGAGTCCACCGCTGAGGACCTGGCGAAGGAGGTGGTTCGACAGCTGGATCCTAAGTTTGATCAAATTTTGTCTAAACTGGAGGTGATGAATTCAGCGATGGCAGAGATGAATCAAAGAGTGGAGGAGCTGGAGACCAGAGTGGTGGCGCTCGAGGACGACGATGGGAAGCAAGCGCAGGAGCAAGAAGGCACGCGAGCGAAACTTGAGGCCTTGCAAAATAAGCTGGACGATTTGGAAAATCGCTCCCGTAGGAACAACATCAGGCTGGTGGGTATATCGGAGGAGACTACGGACCAGCAACTTTTGCCACTAATAGAACAATGGCTCCCCAAGGCCTTGGGACTTGACTCCTTGGTCGGCGAGCTTAAAGTTGAGCGGGCCCACCGCATTGGACAGAAATTGGTGAATAGAAGGCGGCACAGGGTGTTAATAGCGCGAATTCTCAACTTTTGCCACAAAGAGCAGCTGTTGCGGGCATATCGGCAGCGGCGGAAGCTGACGCTGGACAACAACGACCTACTTCTTTTCCAGGACTACTCGGCGATTGTAACAGCGAAAAGAAAAGAGTTTACTCTGGTGTGTGCCACTCTTTTTCAGCAGCAAATCCGATTCACGCTAGCGTTCCCGGCCACCCTAAGAGTGTTTCACAAAGGGAAAAGCTTGGCCTTTGACACAGTAGGAGCGGCGAAGACCTTTTTGGCTGACCTGAACAAGCTTGTGCCGGGGCAGCTGGATCCTTGGGTGTCGGGACCCTTGGCAGCAGGTAATGTGGTGCACCAGTAATCTGGGTCACACAGCGGCTTACACGCAGGGATTTTTTTTGTGTGTGTTTTTTGCAGTGGCTTGCAATTTGGACATGGACAAGCGCTGCGTGAGCGCTGAGACTGTTGTTCTATGGTTTCTCTTTTCAATGTATGCTACTTATCTTTATTTTACTCTGTGTGAGAGTATTTTTTTTCTTCTCTCACGGGGAGCTCGTTTGGGTCTCTTGGGGGGTGGGCTCAGTGTTTTTGATTTATCTAACATTGTGGGAGATTGGGGTACGGTATTACACTTTGGCTTGTTCTGTATAATATGCCTTGCCTGCTTTGAAGAACCCCGGGGGCTGTGTTTGGGGGGAATATGTGCTTTGAGCTACTGAATGTGACTGGACAGTGTCCCTAGCGCGGCGTGGCGAACACACCTCGCATGTGAGATTGACATGAGGAACCGTGGGGGTAGAGGGACCATTGACTCTGGTGGGAGGGGGCGGGGCGGCCCTGTAGTGCACGGTAGGGACTCCGGTTTCAGCCACGATGGCTGAAGTTGGAATGGAGGATTTTTTATGTGGGGAGGGGACAGGGGGTGGACAGGGGGGGTGGGGGCTGAGGGTGGGGGAGGGACAGGACTGGAACGTTGAGGGGAGAGGAAGGGGACGGGGAGGGAGGAGTCGGGGACCACAGGGAACGATCCATCGAGAGGGTTGTGTAATATATAGACTTGAGGGCAGACAAGTAGGGCATTGGAGGGCAGACAAGTAGGGCATTGGAGACAGCACCGTCCATCTTTGGTGGGTACAGGGCCGGGGGGTGAGGCTGGGCACTTCCGGGCCACATTTAAGTGGAACATCGTGGGGTTAGCTATGAGCATGATGATGCAATGAGACACCATATGAGATTTGTAACTTGGAATGTAGGAGGGATTAACTCACCAATTAAGAGGACAAAGGTATTGCAGGCCTTGCGCAAAAGTAAGGCCCACATTGCACTGTTGCAGGAAACCCATCTTAACGCACAAGAACATGCTAAGTTTAAAAGGGGATGGGTGGGGCAGGTAATTGCGGCTTCCTCGGGAGGGAAAAAACTCAGAGTGGCGATTTTGATCAGTAAAGAAATCCAGGTGGAGGAATTGGGGAGGGATTTGGATCCCTTGGGAAGATATCAGTTTGTCCATTTAAAATTAAATGGGGAGGAATTTTACCTTGGGAATGTGTACGCCCCGAATGTATATGATCATAAGTTCTTTCAAAGGATTAATCAGAAAGTGGGGAAAGCTCCGCGGGTACCGGTAATTTTGGCGGGAGATTTTAACTGCCCGCATGATCCGGAATTGGATAGATCCAATGCGAAAGGGTCGGGGGGTTGGAACACCAAGGGGGTAAGTTACCTATGCAGGGCAGGAGGGCTGGTGGACATCTGGAGAACTCTCCATGGCGGGGAAAAAGATTTTACACATTTATCTAGAGCCCATTGCACCTGGTCAAGGATTGATTACATTCTGGTGGCGGAAAGAGAGTTTGCCAGGGTGGTGGACACCGAAATAGAACAGATTGTGATTTCTGATCATGCCATGGTGCGAATGGATTGGAGAGGGAGAGATAGGGGAGAGTACCGTTGGGCCTTCCCGCGACAGATGTGGAAGAATGAAAGGTTCCAGCAATACTTAGTGGGCAAATGGGAAGAGTATCTGCACTTTAATGAGACCAGTGTCAAGTCGGCCACCTTGTGTTGAGAAGCAGGGAAGGCGGTAATGAGGGGGCATATTATTGCTTATGTAGCGAAGGAAAAGCGGAGGATCAATGAGGAGATCGTGACCTTAACGCAGAATATGCAGCGCCTAAAGCACCTGTCTCGGAGAGGTCATCATCAGCCAGAGGTACAAGCTTATTTGGAGGCACAGCGAAAGCTGAATGATATTCTGCAGCAGCGAGCAACATACAATATGCAGTATTACCGGCACCAATTTTTTAGATATGGTAATAAGACGGGAAGTCTGCTTGCTCGTTTAGTGAAGGAGGGAGGAGGACCCCGGGTGGTTGCCCAAATTTGCGATAAGGAAAGGGTGAGGCAGACCGATCCTCGGAGGATTGCGGAGGTTTTTAGGCAATTTTATGAGGAGTTGTACACCCCGGATGTGGAGATTAAAGGGAAGGAGGCTTCATTTTTGGATGAGGCGGCTTTGCCGCGCCTCTCAAGCATGGAGCGAGCTACCTTGAATCGGCCGATTTACGGCATAGAAATTCAAACAGTCATCCGCGAGGGGAAGCCTCATAAGGCCCCAGGCCCTGATGGCTATGGAGTGGAGTTTTATCGGATGTTGGAAAGGGCAGTGGTGCCGACTTTAGCGGCAGTATATAGTGAAGTCCTGGAGGAGGGGGGCTTTCTGAGAGATATGCGGACGGTCATCATAACGGTCATCCCTAAAGCTGGGAAAGATGTCGAACATCCGGCCTCGTACCGACCAATTTCCTTAATTAACTATGATATGAAAATCTTAGCGGGTGTACTAGCGAAGCGGTTGCAGGGGATTCTTCCAAGGCTGATCAGCCCGTGTCAAACGGGCTTTGTCAAGGGGCGGGAACCTTTCCATAATATTAGCAAGGTCCTCCTGGGAGCGGAGCTGTGTGTGAGGACTCGTGAGCCGCTACTCTTAGTAAGCCTAGACGCAGAGAAGGCATTTGATAGAGTCTCCTGGTCTTATATGTTTGAAGTTTTGCGGAACTTTGGATTTGAGGGAGCTTTTCTCGGTTGGATACAGGCGTTCTACAGGGTGCCTCGGGCTTTCATTGCGACCGGAGGTCATCGCTCCGACTCTTTTGAATTGAAGAGGGGGACGCGGCAGGGGTGCCCACTGTCACCGTTGCTATATATTATGCAGCTAGAACCCCTGTTGCGGTTGCTAATCAGTGGGAGGGGAATTCAGGGCATTGCCTGGCCAAGGGGAGGGGTGAAAGTGAGTGCGTTCGCAGATGATCTGTTGCTATGTTTGACGGACCCGCAGAGGTCTTTGGAGAAAGCGTTGGTGCTGATTGAGCACTTCGGTGAGTTCTCGGGTCTAAAAATCATTAGGGCCAAGTCGTTGGGGTTAAACATGGGGGGGGGGGCACTGAAGGGTAGTTGGGAAGGCATTTTTCCTTTAGTGTGGGCGGAGGAGTCGGTTCGATATCTGGGTATTCAGATCCCGGGGGAACTCAGTAAGTTATATGCAGTAAATGTCGACTCAATGATGGCTCGAACATTAGACAGGTTGAAGAAGTGGACAGGCCTGCCCTTATCGCTGAAAGGGAGAATAGCGCTTTTCAAAATGGTGGAGGTACCGAGATGGGTCTATTTGTTGAGAAATGCCCCATATGGTTGAGGCGTAAAGATATACAGAAATTGGAGCGGCACCTGACGCATTTTCTATGGCAGGGGAGAAAGGCGCACATTCCGTATACGACTCTGCTTAGGCCGGGAGATGAAGGAGGAGCGGGTCTGGTGTCTCTGAGAGAGTACAATTTGGTGAGTCTGTTGAGGCCTTTGCGGGACCTGGTGGCAGGGACGGCAGTAGTGCTTCCAATTGAATTAATAGATCACTTCTCCGAGCCGTATCATAGAATGTATTGGCTGCATCGGCCCAGGGGGCAGTTACCAGGGGGTTGGAGGGAATCAGGGTACTTGGGGGTGGTCCGGCAGGCATAGAGGTGGCTCTGTCAGCGGCGGGGGATTGACTGGCACTGCTCTGACTGCCTCCCTGTGGGGGGGAATGGTGATTTTTTGCCCGGACAGCAGGAAATCAGCTCTCAGAGATGGCGCGATAGGGGACTAGAATATGTGGGTCACCTGAGGATGGAGCAGGAAGCAGAACTGGATTCATATCAGTCCTTGCAGAGACGTTATCAGTTGGCAACGCAAGATTTTTATTTTTATCTGCAGGTGCGCCACTATCTGCAGACACTGCGGAGCACAAAGAGTAGGGGTTTTAGCTGGGGTTTGCGTGGCATGTTGGACCTCTTTACTGTGTTCGACGGGAAGGTTACCATCGGGTGTCTGCGGGCTGAGCTAACTACAGGGGGAGTTTGGAAAGGGTTGAAAGCTTTGGAAGAGAGATGGGATGCAGATCAGATTGGGGAGGGGACTGTAGTGAGGTTACAAACGGCGTTCCGGCAGATCCGCACACTGTCAGAGTCCGTGCTGTTGCAGGAAATACAATATAAATTTCTGTGGCGAGGGTATGTTCATGATGCTTGGGCTGCTCGGGCGGGAATAGCTCCAACTGCGGTTTGCCAATTGTGTAAAATGGGGAAGGGTACTTTGGCGCATAAGTTTTGGTTATGCTCCATCATCCACGGCTTCTGGGTGTAAGTCTATGGAAAACTGAGCGCTTGGATAGGTCAGTCAGTGCGAGAATCTCCAGAATGGTGTCTCTTTGCATCATACGAAGATGGGGCTCCGATAGGGGGGGGTAAGCGTCAGGTCTGTGAAAAAGGCTTTCTGGTGGCTAAACAATTTTGAGACACTGGGAATCCTCAGTGGCGCCGAATCTCCAGGAATGGGAATGCCATATGCAGTTATTGCAAACTATGGAATGCTACACAGCGTGTCTGTTGGGCGCGAAGAAGATGGGGAGTTTTGAGAAGATTTGGGCTCCAGTCTTACCTATAGGAGAGGATGGGCTGGTGGAGGATTAGTGGGTGCTGGGGGCGAGGATGTGGTGCTAATTACTTTGTATGAGGCTAAAGGTCTCGGACAGAGGTCTGTCTTGGTAAAGAAGGGTGGGAAGGGACGGAGGAGGGCGGGGAGGGGGGCCGAGGGATAGGACTAGGCGGGTGGGGTGGGGGAGGGGGGACAGTAAGGATAGGGAGGGGGTTGACTAAGGGATGAACGGGGGCTTAGACGCATATTGAAGGCTTAAAGTGCTATGTTTGCCGTGTTATTTTCTATTTTGGGGGGGGGGGGGTTGATGTGTTGGGGTTTGATGTTATGGCCAGCTTTATCATAACAAAGCTGTTGACACACTGATTGTATTGGGTGGCAGGTTGTTGCATTGGTACTCGTACTTTGGGGGTGGGGGGCTCCACGGGGTTGGAAAACCTGCTGTATTCCTAGTTGTGTATTAAGTGACGTGGCTTGTCGCGCAATACCTTGTTACTGTGTGTATCATCTGGATGATTTTCATGTTAATAATAATAAAAATGATATTCCTTAAATAAATAAAAATAAATAAAATAAATTTCTCCAAATGGGTGAGTTTTGCACATACTATGACAGTCATGAATCTCACTTCTAAGCCAGGGTGTGTGGAGTATGATCTCGGTCTCAAATTTACTGTTAATGCTTGACATAGTTACTCCAGCATTCTGTGAAGCCTTATGTAGCTGCAGCACTGCTGTTCGGGTTGTAACTATGGTTATCAATGTCTCTGTTTAATGTACATTACCAAGTTTAAGTTATAATGTAAACCACTTTGATTGAAATGATAAAGCGATATAGAAAAAAACTGTTAAATAAATAAATAAAGCATACAGAAAATGCTATTATACAATCACACAGAAATATAACCATGTACAAATGCATGTGCTGACAAGAGTATACACACTATTACACAATCTGCTGAAGGAAAAAAGGGAACATGGGGTGCAGTAATGGCAGAGGTGTATGTGCATTTTTTGCAATATGAGGGCAGTCCTATAAAGAGCAACTTCTGGTTTTGAAGTCTGTGTTGGAAAGGGGTGGAAGAGGCAGTAGAGGATAGAAACCATGGGGCAGTGCTAGTGAGTTGAGGTAAATGCTGCCCTGCATTTTCTGAGCCATTGCCACTGCTGCAGGGACGGCAGCAGTGGCAATTGGTGTCTCTGGAGGGCCAGCGCTCTAGTTCACATAATGGTAGTGCCAGTCCTGGTTATTTGAGAAGCTTCTCTACACATAAATAGCAGTATTTAATGTGGAGATTGGAATTCACATACAAATGCGATTTTACAAAGCTGCTATTTACACGTGGAGATCTACACCATGCAGAAATTCCAAGGGGGCGTGATTCGGCGATGGTTTAGGTGGGCCAAAATCTACACATGTATTCCTTGTTTTACAAGAAGGAATCCAAGTATGACCAAAACTTTCCACTTTGGGTTTTGCACCTGCTCACAGACATGCGTAGGTTTTTTAAAAAGTGTTTGTCACAACCAGGGCTTTACACAAGGGATTATGGGAGTAATTCTTCTTAATCCCCCATCGTTAATTTCTTTCTCCAGAATGTAAAAGTGGGTCTTATATGCATAGATTTCTAACTTTTTTTGTTTTATTTAGTTCATACCTTTCCAGTAGTAGTTCCGCATTCAGGTGCAGTAGGTTTTTTCCTGTCCCTGAGGGGCATTTTTACTAAAGTGCACTAAATTAGCGCATGATTGGGCCACAAATCTAGCATGGAATCTGGTGCTAATGCTGGGAAGCATGCATATCCATCCCTCTGTCATTAGCGCATTGCAACCATGCTAACCGGCACTGTGTCCAAAATGCTCACTTTCCACCCCTAACCCACTCAGTCCCCACCCACTCATGGGCAAACTAGTTAGAATGGAATTTTGTGTGGGTCCCTGCACTAGCTGTTAGCACAGTGCACTTACCTCATGCTAAACCCCACACTAACAGTTAGTACACTTTAGTAAACATGTCCTTAACTTTGTATTTGAGGAAACTGAGGTTTAAGCGATTTGCCCAAGGCCACAAGGAGTGTCAGTGGCCCATATACAAATGGATGTGCTCGTACTTTTATGTGGAAATTGCAAAATCATCACTTCCAAGTGGATGTGTCAACATTTCCACATAGAAGATGTTGAGTTGGTGATGCTCAGTTTTCCCACTTGTAGATTTGTAAAATAGCTCCTCTCACTGTGCATGGAGGCAAATCCACATGCACTCCATGTTTGGAAAAGCCTTTGTAAATTACAGTGCAAAGTGCCCATGTCCCAACCTGGATGTCTTAATTCCTCTCTCCATGACCTATCTAAAATTGGCCTTCATGAGTTAAGAGAGCAGGTCGGCCCTGAGAAGATTTATAGTGAGTGGGATTAAACTGAGAAAGGGACAACTTGAGTATAATCAGATATGATGTAGGGGTCTGCAAGTGTTTCAGGAATAACTCTTGTTATGTAAATTTTTGATAGAGTTACTTATGACCATGGCCACTCTATGCAGGTTACCCCAGTTTTCTTGAAAACCTTCTCTGCCCATTGGCTTGTACTTTGGTTCTCCTAAGTCTCATGACCAAACAAACACTTTAGTTTCCTTCCTTATTTTTTCTGCCTGTTGCCTCCCACCTACCTGCCCTTAACACTGTACTCTGTGCCTATCCAATGCCAATACCTCTGCTAGTAGGCTATTCCGTAAATAAGTTTTCTTTCATGCTTCCTTTGAATTTTGCTCTCGTTATAAGTTTCGAAACCTTGATTTATTTCAGTTGCTCTTTTTGGAACTGCTGCAGCCTGTCAATGTCCATACAAAGATAGAGCCTTGTGGACCAAACACAGTACTCAAGGTTGGTTATCACTACTGGCATTGCTGGTGCAAGGGTACTGGGTGCCTAGGCAAACCTTCAGCCTTATGCCCCTCCCCTGAGATTCTGAATAATTAAACTCAACAGTCATGATCATTGCAACAGCATCCCTTTAACAATAACCCTGTAAAAATGTATAACTGGACATCAGGGGCCCAATTTCGTAAAAAGCCAATATTCAAATGCAATAGTCATGAGCTGTGGCACTTAAATATTGAGGGGATATTCAGTGACAGTACCTGGATAGGAGTGCTGCTCAATATCAGTGCTGAGTGATGCTAACCAGATAAGTTACATGGTTAGCACAATTTTCAGTCGGTGCTTGCCTGGATTGCAACATGCAGCCTAAGTTGTCTGGACAGGGGCCACTGAACAGTGTGCTAATTGGTAAGCTGACACTAGTACTGTCCCCACTCTGCTCACAGACCACCCCTGCACTAACCAGATAGTACCGCTGAATATCGCGCTCTGCCCCTTTAGCCAGTTGGTCTCCCTTTTGTTGGCCGGTTAAGGATTTTGAATATCAGCTTATATACTTTTAAATATTAAA
The DNA here is from genome assembly GCA_033557465.1 of Ichthyophis bannanicus. Lineage (NCBI taxonomy): Eukaryota > Metazoa > Chordata > Amphibia > Gymnophiona > Ichthyophiidae > Ichthyophis > Ichthyophis bannanicus. Next base: position 72,574,254 of record CM066034.1, read on the forward strand.
CATTGCTTTGTTTGTTTTTATTTATTTAGCTATGCTTATATACCGCTTTTCACCAGGTCAAAGCGGTTTACAATAAACAACAAGAGATACATCAAACAGGTCATAACATATTTACAGGAAGTTATACATTCAACATGGGCTTAACTTATTTACATTCCTGATTGGGATTATCAGGCTTTCCTAACTTATTTACAATTCTCCTTCTTCTCTCGGTCTCAAACTTATCTGATATTCAACATGGTCATGTATTCATTGGATGATACTCTGTGCCAAAGTGTTCTCTGAGTAAGTGGGTCTTTAATTGTTTTTGAAATTAGGAGAGATCTTTGTTGTTCCAGATTTTGGTTGGGAGAGAGTTCCATAGGGACGAGGCGTAGAGGTCAAATGCACAAGTACATCTTTGGAGACTGTACTTTGTCCTTGCATGTGGTAAGGTCAGAACATTGTTAGTGGTCTGCCTTGTTGGTCTTCCAGAGTTCGGTTGTGGTAGTAGGGTGTGAAGGTGCAATGTTTGTTGTTGGTGTAGTGCTTTGTGAATTAGTATTAAAGATTTGTACTTGATCCGAGTTTCCAATGGGAGGATGTGGAGAAGCTTCAGTACCGGGGTGATGTGGTCATATTTCTTCACCCTTTGAATGATCCTGGCTGTTTTGTTAAGGGCTGTCCGTAGTGGGTTGAGAGTGGAGAGTGGGAGTCCTTGATATATTACATTACAGTAGTCCTGATGGGGGAGTGTCATTGCTTGTAGAACTGATCTGAAGTCCTGGAGGTCTAGGAGTGGTCTGAGGCGCTGTATCATCTTGGTTTTAAAGACTATTGTTCTTGCAGTTTTTGCAATCTGATGCTTGAATGGTAGGGTTTGGTCGAGAATGACTCCCAGGTACTTTATTTGGGTTGTTCCCAGGATGAGGTGTGTTCGTAGGGTGAAGGTTTGATCCTTTGTAACAAATAATGCTTCTGTCTTTTTGAGGTTGATTGTAAGACTATTTTCTTGGAGCCATCTAGAGACGTCATTGAAGCAGTGTAGTAACTGTGGGTTTACTGGATTTGCGATGGTTTTATTGGTCCGTATAGCATAATGTCGTCTGCATATATGTGAAAGTTGATGTTTTGTGACCGTATTATGGAGCAGAGTGGTTGTAAATAGATGTTAAAGAGCAGTGCCAATAGTGCGGAGCCTTGTGGTATTCCTTGAGTCTGGCGGTATGGGGTGGAGGTGCCGGTGTTTGTTTGAATTAGCTGATACCTGTCTCTTAGGTAGGACTGGAACCATTGAAGAACTTTATCCTGTATACCAGTTTCTTGCAGTCAGTGGAGGAGGATGCTGTGTGATACGGTATCAAACGCTGCTGATGTATCTAGAAAGATGAGGGTGTATCCAATTTGTTTGGTTTGTATTCCCTTGATTAACGTATTTATTAATGAGACCGTGAGTGTCTTGACCCCATGTGATGGCCGGAATCCATGTTGCTGTGGGTCAAGTAGGTTGTTTCTGTCCATATGATCCTGTAATTGCTGTTGTACTGTGTTCTTGATGACTTTTGCGGAGAATGGGAGGCTTGCTACTGGTCCAAATGAGGTAGGATCCAATGGGTCAAGTTCTGGTTTCTTGAGGGTCGGGCAGATGATGGACATTTTGAGGCTATTAGGCATCTGACCTTGTTTGAGAGATTCATGTGCAATGGTGGTGAGTGCTAGGCTTAGCTCCAGTTTTGTCATCTTAATACAACTGACCAGGCAGGGATCAAGAGGAGAGGTGCTGGTGCTGAATATTGTTATAATGGTTTCAAACCTCTCTTTGCTGATTGTTTCAAACGTGCCCCATGTGGTACTGAGGGTGATATCATGGCAGTTTTCTGTTGGTGTGGGTGGGATGTTGGGATTTTGTTGGAGCTGTTTATATTGTGCTGCGAGTTGCTGTGGTGGAATGTTTGGGAGTTTTATTTATTTATTTATTTATTTAAAGGGTATTTCTATCCCACCTTATCCTTCAATTGGTTAGAATGATTAGGGGTTTTGGTCAGCTGTTTGACAATATCAAAGAGCTCACGTGGGCGATTAAGAGATGTATTTAGGAGCTTTATGTGGTAGGCTCTTCGTGTGTTGTCTATTTCAGTGCGATAGTTGTTTAGAGCATCCATATATCTTGTTCTGTCTGGTTCATGTTTGGTTTTCCTCCATCTTCTCTCGATTCTTCTAAGTTGTGTTTTTAGCTTCCGTAAGGCGGGTATGAACCAGCGTGCTCTTGCTGGTCTCTCTTTTTTTACTTTGGGGGCTGCCATTGATCGTGCTGCTGTAGCTATTACATTGTTCCAGTTGTTGGTTAAAGTATCGGGATCGGACTGTCCTGATTGTATGATCGGTAGAACTGGTTTGAGGACGTTGTCTTTATTAAATGGTTTGAATTGTCTTATTAGGTGTGCATCCTCAGCAGTGGTACTTGGTTGGTTGGATGTAATGAAGGTGATGAGACAGTGGTCAGACCATGGCACGGGTGCGATCTGGGGAGCTTTGCCTGAGATGGAAGTTTGGGAGTTTAGGAATATGAGATCCAGGGTGTTGCCCTTCTCATGCATTGGTGCACGGATGATTTGTGTCAGTTCCATGGCTTCCATTGCTTCAAGGAAAGCAGTTGCATGTTTCTCTTGCACGGATGGGAGGTTGAAGTTCCCAAGGATTATCAGTTCTTTTGTAATATTGGCAATTTTGGTCGTTTGTTTGAGAATATCTGATAGGTCAGAGGTTGCTGTAGGAGCTCTGTATATCAGGTAGATTGATAGGTGGTGATTGTGAATATGTCTGATTCCTCTGTGCTTTCTGTTGCATAGTTTCGAAGGTGGAGATTTGATCTTGCTATTATGGCTACTCCTCCTCCTCTGGAATGTGAGTGAGAGCAGTTGTATCCCTGTGGTGTGAGCTGGTTCATGAGTATGGCATCTGCCTCTGATAGCCATGTTTCAGTTATACAGAGGATATCAATCTTTTGAGATGTGATGAGGTCTTGGATTATGGGGAGTTTATTCCTCACTGATCGTGCGTTTATGAATGAGATTTGGAGTGCTTGTGTAGCTACTGGTGTTGTGGGATTGTTGGGGGTGTGTTCTGATATGGTTGGAATAGGTGTGAGTCTTCGTTGTGGTTATGCCTTGGAGAGAGGGCTTAATACTGGCTGTTTCTGTAATGTGCTATATGGGAGAGATTGTGGTCTGAATATTGCGTTTGCATTTATTTATTTGGTTCTTCTATACCGCTCCTTCCAGAGATCAGGGGCGGTTTACAATTAACAGTTTGAACAACTTATACATGGAACAGTAGGATAAACTATTTACAGGTAACATATCTAACAAAACAAATTTTGAGTAATCTTAACAGATTGCATGATTGTTGATGTAATATTGTGAAGGTGGTATCGCTGTTAGCAAATATGCTGGTGTTAGAAAAGGAGGCATGTGGTCTGCTGTACCTGAGTTTGTTTGTTGATTCGGTTGGATTGGTCCTGCTTGGTTGGATGGTACTCCTTCTCAGTTGCTGCTTTGCTTTTATCTTTTTAAGTGTTGATAGCTTGTCCTATATTGTTATGGCTGCATTTTGTCAGGGCTCATTTTTGTCCTCTCCTGTGGCCCTCGCCTAAGGGCAATACTAAAGGGCCCTGTGGAGAGGCCCTCAGGTGTGGGCCCGCCAGGCACAGGTGCGCCTAAGTGCCTTTGTTTAAATTCCCCGCAGCTGAGTCCTCATTGGTGGTGATAGTGTCCTGATGGGCCTTCTGCAGCAGAAGGGTGGGAGTATCCTGCATTCCCACTCCTGTGCTGTGGGATGCCAATCGGGGCAGTGGTGGCCAGCTCAAGCAGTGCCTAAGCACCTTTGTTTAAATTTCCCGCAGCTGAGTTCTCGTTGGTGGTGATAGTTTCCTGATTGGCCTCCTGCAGCAGAGGGGCGGGAGTATCCTGCATTCCCACTCCTGTGCTGTGGGATGCCGATCGGGGCAGCGGTGGCTGACTCAAGCAGTGCCTAAGCGCCTTTATTTAAATTCCCTGCACCTGGGTCCTCGGTGGTGATAGTGTCCTGATTGGCCTGCTGCAGCAGAGGGGCAGGAGTATCCTGCGTTCCCACTCCTGTGCTGTGGGATACTGATCAGGGCAGCGGTGGCCGGCTCAAGCAGCGCCTTTGTTTAAATTCCCCTCAGCTGAGTACTCATTGGTGGTGATAGTGTCCTGATTGGCCTTCTGCAGCAGAGGGGCGGGAGTATCCTGCATTCCCACTCCTGTGCTGTGGGATGCCGATCGGGGCAGCGGTGGACAGCTCAAGCAGCGCCTAAGCGCCTTTGTTTAAATTCCCCACACCTGGGTCCTCATTGTTGGTGATAGTGTCCTGATTGGCCTGCTGCAACAGAGGGGCAGGAGTATCCTGCAATCTCCAGGAACAAGTAGGAATGTAGTCTTCACATATGGGTATCGTCGGTACCGACGGAGCCCGCGTGGGAACGCTCCCCAGCATCCAATAGGAAAGCTTTTGGGAGCATCCCACAGCGCATGCATGCTGCCTTCCCGCCTCTGAACCTCTCTCACTTCAGTTCTTCGTTTTCCATGGAGCCGACAGGACACGGTACCGTCACCGCAGAAAATCTACCTTTATTTCTTGTTTTTTGTGGTCGCGTCTGCCTTCATTCAACGCCTACTAGTACCGCCGGTTCTCTTCTTTCTTTAAAAAACAAAACAAAACATATTTTTTTCTTCAGGGCTTTTCCCTATTTCTGGTGCTAGGCGCCATTTTGGGCACCAGGCCCATTTTTTTTCTTCAAGAATGGAGAAACCAGCCAGTAGTTTCAAAAAATGCTTAAAATGTGGCGGTACCATCTCCGTCACTGACACCCATGATTGGTGTCTAAAATGTTTGGGTCTTGAACATTGTCCAACAGAGTGTCTCTCCTGCACGAGGATGACCAAGAGGGGTCAGCAGAATAGAGCTGCAAAACTCGGTACCCTTTCTGCCTCCGACACGATGTCAGTTGCATCGACATCTTCCAGGGCTTCATCTTCCTCCCATAGATCTCAGGTAACCAAAAGTAAAACTAGCCGGTCTACAAAAGGAAAATCTCCTTCGAAGTATCGAGATGCCTCGGGCATTTCCCTCGAGGATGCTTCACTGGCAAAACAGCCCCGGTGGGCGTCTTCGAGCTCCAAAGCATTAACGGGGCTCCAGGATGTTCCAGAGGCCTCGACCTCTGCGGAACTACTGTTGTCATGCTCTGGGGTCATGGCCGCATCCACCGGTACCGGCACCCAGGCATCGTCAGGAGCGATGGATCAGAGAATCCTTGCTATCGAACGCAGTCTAGCGGCCCTCTTAGCAGCCTCGGTACCGCTAAGACCGCAACTGACGGTTCCACAGGTATTGGTACCGACATCGGTACCGGTACCGACAACACCTGCTTCGACAGGACTGCTTCACCCCATGCCGATGTCCACTATCGGGGATCAGGAACCGAGACACTTCGGTACTGACTTCAAGCGGTACCGATACCATGCGTCACATGAGCACCCGGTGCTTAAGTCTTCTGATTACGATGACTCTGATGATTCTACCGGTACCAGAGTGAATCTATTAGAAGATTCAACTCCCTCTCCTCAACACAGGATGCCTCCTCCAGAGGATATGTCTTTCCAGGACTTCATACGTGATTTAGCAAAAGGCCTTGCAATCACTGTGATTACAGAAAAAAAGAACCTAGGGCAGAGGAATTAAGAATTCTACAATACCCTATGGCTCCCAAGGAAGTAGCTATGCTTCCCATTCACAAGATCTTACATGATCTGATGTTGAGAATGTGGGAGACTCCTTTAATGATCTCTTCACATTTCCGATGCCTGGACACTATGTACCGAGTGCCAAGTTGTCCTGGTTTTCAAAAAACTCAGTTACCACACCATTCAATGGTAGTGGAATCGGCCATGCGAAGAATCAAGAATGAAAAACACACTCTTCTAATCCTCCAGGCCATGAATCCAGGACACTTGATGCCTTTGGCCGTCGATGTTTTCAATCCTCCATGCTGGGAGCCAGGATCAATTCCTACATTCTGTATATGGGAATGTTCCTGGAAGAAGTCACAAAAGACTTAGAGCTCATTAGTCCTTCTGTCTCAGAGGAAAAAAGAGCAGACTACCTTATTCTGGTCAAACATGCCCAGAATGTCTCTAAATTCATGAACCGTGCTACCTTTGATTGTTTTGAATGTCTTAGCAGAACCTCTGCTATATCCATAGGAACAGTGGGTGCAAGAAAAGCTGGGAAACATTCCTTGCACAGGAGAAAATCTCTTTGATAAAGACTGGCAGGACACGGCTAATCAGCTTGAATCTGACAATACTACTTTGAACAGATTGTCAAAGGCTACAGCCAACCCAGCAAAAAAGAAAACATTCAATAAACCTTTTTCAGTAAGAAAAAGAAGTCTTACCAATCTTACACCCATCAAACTCACTGTCCACTTCATGTTTCCCAAAATGGACAACAACAGAACAGACAGCAGAGAAAGCCACAAGCTCAAAAAGCTCAACCGGCTCAACAGACCCAGCCCCCTCAGGGTCTTTGACTTCCACCTAGAGAACTTGGTCATTCTGCCCCTAAAAGATCCAGAACCCTTGACCATTCCAGGCAGACTATGCCATTTGTCAAAAGATACTAAAAATTATTCCTCCCCTCACTCACTTTAAACAATATAGATGTCTCCCTACAAACGAGTGACTAAAAGTGACTAATGTGTATCTAATGTGCAAATTTTTTGTCGGAAGTTATTGCCCTGAGAGATTGCTCCCTCCTGAAGCGTGACTTCCCTTTTAATTACTTTTATGGTAACCAAACCACCGTATAAAACCTGTGAAGCAATTGCATTCCCTAATGCTGCTGCACAACCAAATTCTTAAAATTTCCACTCTGAAAAATTCTGAAACTGCAGATTTTCCACGTGGAAAATCTGCAGTTTCAGAATTTTTCAGAGTGGAAATTTTAAGAATTTGGTTGTGCAGCAGCATTAGGGAATGCAATTGCTTCACAGGTTTTATACGGTGGTTTGGTTACCATAAAAGTAATTAAAAGGGAAGTCACGCTTCAGGAGGGAGCAATCTCTCAGGGCAATAACTTCCGACAAAAAATTTGCACATTTGTCAAAAGATGGCAACAAATAACATCAGAAAATTGGACTCTGTCCATTGTAAGATTGGGATACAAGCTTCATTTCCTCAACTTGCCCCCACCTACAATTCTGAGACAGTTCAATTCTCAGGGCCCTGCCACCGACCTCTTGTGGCAGGAGGTCACGTCACTTCTAGCTCAAGGAGCAATTGAAGAAGTGCCCATATCCCAACAGGGGACAGGGTTCTACTCCCCCTATTTTCTTATTCCAAAGAAGAGAGGGGGACACAGGCCTATACTAGACCTCACAGAATTAAACAAGTATTTGTTCCGAGAAAAGTTCAAGATGATCTCCCTTGGAACACTTTTACTATACCTTCAAAGTCAAGATTGGCTATGTTCTCTAGATCTAAGAGTGGTGTATTCCATCCACTCAGATCACAGGAAGTTCCTTCGATTCCTGATCCAAGGAAGACACTTCCAGTACAGAGTTCTTTCTTTCGGACTAGCCTCTGCTGCAAGAGTCTTCACAAAATGCATGGCAGTGGTAGCAGCATTTATGAGGACTCTGGGAATATTCGTCTTCCCTTACTTAGATGATTGGTTCATTCGAGCATCGACAGCTCCAGAGGCCAGCTTCGCTCTCTCTCGAGCAATAACAATTCTTCAATACTTGGGGCTGGTCATAAACGTCCCAAAATCTCATCTCACCCCCTTTCAATCTCTAGAATTCATAGGGGCTCGTCTAGACACACGGCAGTCAAAGGTTTTGTCCAGGACCAAGCAGGAAGTCAGTCCTCACATATGGGTGACATCGGCGCCGATGAAGCCCCAGCGGAGCATTTCCCCAGCTTTCTATGAAAGCCTTTGGGAATGCAGGCACGCATGCGCGGTTCCCTTCCCGCCTAAGGGTGCCATCTTACCTCAGTCTCTTTTTTTCCGTGAAGCCCACCGGACGTTTGTCCAGTTTTCCCGGTTAAAATTAGATTTTTCAGCGATTTTTGCTCTTTTTTCTACCAGTTCGACACCGGTTCCCCTCCCGCCGGGTTCGGTACACCGGTATCGAGCCCGATTCTTCTTTTTCGGTTTTTGCCCTTCGTGGCTGGCGTTCGTGCCCTTTTTTCTCCTTTTCCCTGGAAGGCCGGTCCTTTGACCTCGCGGGGACTCTTTTTTCCCCGATGGCTTCCAGCGGTTTTAAAAAGTGTGATCGGTGTAAGAAACTAATGTCTCTCACCGACTGCTGCCTTCGGTGCCTCGGCCCCGACCACGATCCTAAGTCGTGCGGGGCCTGTGGAAAAATGTCTTCTAAGGCACTACGAAGTCGCCAGCAGCAAAAGGAAAGGCTTTTCTCGGACTCAGCCTCCGGCTGGGCCCGGACCTCGTCTGAGGCCTTGACATCTCGGGATTCCGATCCCGAGCACCGTCGAAGCTTCTCGGACAGGGGGTCCCCCGACCGGGAACGCAAGAGGAAGAAACGGCTCACGAGGGCGTCGTCGGAGGAGGTCCCTGGCTCCTCGAGGGCCAGGTCTAAGACCCCCGACCGTCGCCCCGGGCCTGTGGAACCGGAGAAGCCTGCCAAAGTTCCTCGTGTGGAGCCGGAGTCTGCTGGACACGTAAGCCCCATAGTCCTCGTGGACTCCCCTCCCAGGGAGCCATCATCGGGCCCGGCGCCACCGGGGCCCGAGTCAGTGGCTGCTGCGCATCCCGAGCTGAGTCTCAGGATGACAGCCTTGGAGAGCAGAATGTCTGCCTTCATGGAGCAGCAGCAGGCACTGATGGCCAGCCTGCCTGGCGCATCTGCACCGACCACCGGGACATCGACGTCGAAGTCGACCCCGGAGACCGAGCCGATACTCGAGTCCATCGTGGCTCGGAGTTGACCTCGGTCGCGGTCTCCCTCGACCTCCCGTTCGGGACCGAGGGCGTCGACATTGGTGCTTCCGGCGTCAGGGCGGGTGCTCCAGGGCCCCGCGGGGTCGGACCCCGACTCTTCCTCGGACGAGTCGGCTTGGGAGATGGAGGACGAGGAGTCTCCTGAATACCTTTAAGACTCGGTGCGTCCCTTCAGACTCACCGCAGTCTGAGCCCCGGAGTAGGTCCCCCCCTGGAGGACACCCGGTTCTCGGAGTTCCTCCGGGATATGGCCACTGCCTTGGCTATTCCGGCGGACCCCGAGGAAGAGCCTCGAGCTGAAGAGCTCGAGGCGCTGCAATATGACTCTCCTCCGAAGGAGGCCTTTACTGTCCCGGTTCCTCCGATGCTGGAACGGCTCCTCTTCCGTATGTGGGAGGAACCGGCCTCGGCGCCGGTTCTTAGCAAGCGAGTCGATTCGATCTATCGGCTCCGGAAGAGCCCTGGCTTTCAGAAGGCACAGCTACCACACCATTCCATGGTTGTGGAATTGGCCATGCATCGTCTGAAGAGCCAGAAGATGCACTCCACGGTGCCTCCTGGCAGGGAGGCCCGAAACCTCGATGGCATCGGTAGAAAGTGCTTTCAGGGCTCGATGCTTGCTTGCCGTGTCCAGTCTTACCAGCTGTACAAGGGCATGTACTTGCGGGATCTGGCCATGGAGTTGGCCGGATTCTCTGCTGGTCTCTCCGGGGAACCCTTGCAGAGATTTAAGTCCTTGTCCTCGGGGATTCGGGACTGCTCGAAGTTCATGTCCCGCGCCGCCTACGATAGCTTCGAGGCTTTGGCCCGAGTTGCGGCAGCCGGCATCGCGGCTCGATGCCAGGCATGGCTGTAGTCATCGGACCTCGAGCCATGGGTTCAGGACAAGTTGGTCGATGTCCCTTGCCGAGATGGAAACCTTTTTGGCAAGCCCATGACCGAGAAGGTCGCTCAGCTCGAGACCGAGCACCTCACTCGGACAAGGCTGTCGAGGAAGACCTCTGCCCCTTCTCATAAAAAGAAGGGCTCAGGTAAAAAGCCCTTTTACCCGAGGAAGGGCACTGCCTACAAACAGAACCCACAATATCAGGCTGCCCAAGCTGCCCCCCAGGGTCAGCAAGCCAAGGGCCAGGGTAATGGGCCCCGTAGGCAGAGGACCCCCAAGCCTCAGGCCCCTGCTACCACTCAGCAGGGTGGGGGTTTTTGACTCCTTGAGCATAGCCTCTCCTCCACTGCTCTCCCAACCCTGCACAGGAGGTCGTCTCGCCCTCTTTGCCCACCAGTGGCCCCTTATCACCGGGGACAGTTGGGTGCTGGAGATAGTCCACAAGGGCTATGCCCTCCATTTCCACCAACTGCCACCCCCATACTTTCCAGGGGAGCCTCCAAGGCCTCCTCTGCACACAGACCTTCTCCGTCAGGAGCTTCAGGGTCTGTTGGTGGACAGGGCGGTGGAGCCTGTGCCTCCCCACTTGCAAGGTCACGGATTCTACTCCAGGTATTTCCTGGTGCCCAAAAGGACCGGTGGCCTTCGTCCCATTCTGGACCTCAGTAACCTCAACAACTTCCTAGTGAAAGAAAAGTTCAAGATGCTTACTCTTGGAACCCTTCTGCCCTACCTCCAGCAGGGAGATTGGCTATGCTCCTTAGATCTAAAGGATGCGTACACTCACATCCTCATTCATCCAGACCACAGAAAGTACCTCAGGTTCATTGTGGGAGGAAACCATTATCAGTACAGAGTGCTGCCTTTCGGCCTCACCTCCGCCCCCACAGTCTTCACAAAGTGCCTACCAGTGGTGGTGGCCTACCTGAGAAATCAGGGAATCTTTGTCTTCCCCTATCTGGATGACTGGCTCATCAGGGGTCAGACAGGTCAGGAGGCCAATCAAGCCACCCTCAGGACCATTGCTCTTCTACAACGCCTGGGGTTTGTCATAAACTTTGCAAAGTCCACTTTGCTCCCTTCCCAGAACTTGGAGTTCATAGGGGCACGGTTGGACTCTCTTCTGGCAAAGGCATTCTTGCCAGAAAACAGAGCCCGAAGGTTAATGGCCTTGGCAAGTCAGTTTCTCAGCAGGTCCCTGGTCTCCGCCAGACTCTGCCTAAGACTTCTAGGCCACATGGCTTCGACAGTGCATGTGACCCCCAATGCCAGGCTCCATATGAGGCCTGCACAATGGTGTCTTCGAACTCAGTGGTCACAGGCCAAAGGCAGCCTCAGAGACAGGATAAGGGTGTCCAGACCATTTCTGCACTCCCTCAACTGGTGGCTACACCCACCCAATCTGCTGAAAGGGGTGCCCTTTCAGATTCCAGGTTACACAGTGGTGCTCACCACAGATGCCTCCCTGCAAGGCTGGGGAGGGCATTGTCTGGGCAAGTGCACCCAGGGCCTCTGGTCTCCCTGGGAAGCTGCACAGCAGATCAATCTCCTCGAACTCAGAGCTATTCGCTTAGCACTCAAAGCTTTCACTCCTACCCTGACTCACCAGTCTGTCCTAATCCAGACAGACAACCAAGTTGCCATGTTTTATGTGAACAAACAGACAGAACCGGGTCCAGGATCCTTTGTCGGGAGGCCCAGGACCTGTGTTCTTTTGCCCTCAAGCACAACATACTCCTCAGGGCTGTGTACCTTCCAGGCCAGGACAACTACCTGGCAGACAGGTTAAGCAGGAATCTGCAGCCCCACGAGTGGCAGCTGCATCCTTCGGTAGTTCAGAAGATCTTTCTCAAATGGGGTCTTCCTCTGATGGATCTTTTTGCCAGCCCACTGAACAAGCAATGCCCAAGTTCTGCTCCAGGCAACCACATCCTCTGCGGATAGCAGTGGATGCTTTTCTGATATCTTGGTCTCAGGGCCTCCTCTATGCGTTTCCTCCCACGCCCTTGGTGGCCCGACCCTGTTCAAGATTCTTCAGAACAAAGCCTCGGTCCTGCTGGTAGCTCCCAGGTGGCCGAGACAGCCTTGGTTTCCTCTTCTGCATCAACTTGCGGTGGATCCTCCACTACCTCTGGGGTTGCAACCCGACCTTCTCACACAAGACCAGGGTTCCCTTCTGCACCCCAATCTCAAGTCTCTCAATTTGATGGCCTGGAGGCTGCAAGGGTAGTTTTGGCTCCCTGGGGCCTACCCCAGGAAGTTGAGGAGGTTGTCCTAGCCTCTAGGAAACAGTCTACAAGGAAAACCTATGCTCTCAAGTGGAAGAGCTTTTCTGTGTGGTGTCACCTACGTACAGAGGATCCTTTTTCCTGTACTGTGCCGGTGGTACTTCAGTACTTACTGCACTTATCCAATCAGGGACTTAAGTCCAATTCTGTTCGGGTCCACCACTCAGCTCTAGCAGCTCACTACTCATTGGTAGAGGGGCAGTCTCTATCTGGTCACCCCTTGGTGTCCCGCTGTCTCAGAGGCTTGCTTTTGCTCAAGCCTCCCATCCGTCCTCCTGCCCCTGAGTGGGAGTTGAATGTGGTCTTGCAGCAGCTGACTCGCCCACCTTTTGAGCCAATGGCTACTTGTCCACTATGCTTCCTCTCCTGGAAGACACTCTTCCTGATAGCCCTTACCTCGGCTAGGTGAGTAAGTGAGCTTCAGGCCCTGGTCTGTGACAGGCCTTACACCAGGATTTATAGGACTCATCCAAAGTTCCTCCCAAAGGTTGTCTCCTCTTTCCACCTCAATCAGGAGGTGATTCTTCCAACATTCTTCCCTAGGCCTCATGCAAGCCAGGCTGAAGCAGTCCTGCATACCCTGGACTGTAGGAGGGCCTTATCCTTCTACCTTGACCGTACGCAGGGGCATAGAAGGGCTACTCAGCTCTTCCTATCCTTTGACCCCAATAAGTTGGGGTTGGCTGTGTCCAAGCGTACCTTGTCCATCTGGGTGGCTGACTGTATCACGTGGGCTTACAAGGCGGCTGACCTTCCTTTGCAGGGTAGGGTTACGGCCCATCGAGTCAGGGCAATGGCTGCCTCAGTGGCTCATCTCCGCTCTGTGCCCTTGGTAGACATCTGCAGGGCTGCAACTTGGTCTTCAAGCCTGACTTTTGCAGCCCATTACTGCCTGGAGAGGGAGTCCCGTAGGGACAGTGCTTTTGGCCAAGCAGTACTCCGGAATCTCTTTGAGGTTTAGGCAACTCCTGCCCTCCTGCCCTCTGTTGGGCTACCGGTGGAGGTTGTGTCCTTGAAAAGCCTTTCTTTGCTGCCGAGACTAGAGGGAGTTCTCTTGTTCAGCCTGGGTTCCTCGGTAGCTCAGAGCTGGGGAGTCACCCATATGTGAGGACTGACTTCCTGCTTGGTCCTGGAGAAAGAATAGTTACTCACCTGTAACAGGTGTTCTCCAGGAGCAGCAGGAATCAGTCCTCAGAACCCTCCTTCCTCCCCTTGGAGTTGCAGTTGTACATAGTTTATTTTTCATTTTTGTGTGCTGTTCTTAGCTATGTCATTTGACTGAGGTAAGATGGCACCTTTAGGCGGGAAGGGAACCGCGCATGCGTGCCTGCATTCCCAAAGGCTTTCATAGAAAGCTGGGGAAATGCTCCACTGGGGCTTCATCGGCGTCGATGACACCCATATGTGAGGACTGATTCCTGCTGCTCCTGGAGAACACCTGTTACAGGTGAGTAACTACTCTTTCCTGCCCCAGCCACGCTGTCTTCGTATAATACAACTGGCATCTCAAGCATCTATGAAGGTATTCCTTACTGCTCAGGAGATGCTTCAACTGCTGGGACACATGGCATCCCCTGTCCATGTGGTTCCCTATGCTCGCCTCCACATGCGAGCAGCACAGTAAACCCTTTCCTCTCAGTGGTCACAAGCCTCGGGTCGACTAACAGACAAAATCAGAACTACCACACATCTGATTTCGTCCCTGAAATGGTGGCAATCCCTGGAAAACCTCCTTGTAGGCTCTCCTTTCCAGCAGCTTCTATGCCAAACCACTCTGACGACAGATGCGTCTAAAATGGGTTGGGGGGCCCACTTGCACGATCTCTCCACTCAGGGTCTTTGGACCTCACAGGAGGTTTCCCTTCACATAAACCTCCTAGAGCTGAGAGCCATTTTCAGTGCTATTCAAGTCTTTCAGGGCCATCTCAGCAACAAAACAGTACTGGTCCAAACCGACAATCAGGTAGCTATGTTCTAAGTGAACAAGCAAGGCGGAACAGGCTCTCTGTCGCTATGCAACGGAGCTTTGTGAATATGGGCCCTCACCAGAGAGTTACAAATTCACCTGTTTGCAGTATACCTTCCGGGCATTCAAAACTTGTGGGCAGACAAACTCAGTCGAATGCTGCTGCCACTCATACCAGCTTGCTCGAGTGTTTCGAATCTGGGGAACACCAGATATAGACCTCTTTGCAAGTCCACAGAATGCCAAACTTCCCCGATTCTGTTCCAGAATTCCAGCTCAAAACTGTCAGGCAAGAGATGCTTTCCAACTCCACTGGGGACAGGACTTCCTCTATGCCTTCCCACCCATTCCCCTCATTCCCAAGACTTTATTCAAACTTCAGAGAGACAGAGGTCATATGATACTCATAGCTCCACACTGGCCATGGCAAATGTGGTATCCTCTTCTTCTGCATCTCTCCAAACCACTCCTCTGGAGTTGGGGAATGCTCCAGATCTCCTGTCGCAGGAGTACGGATCTTTACCGCATCCCAGTCCCCAGTCCCTACACCTCAGGGCCTGGTTACTGAAAGCCTAGAATTCCAGGATGTTAACCTTTCTCAACAAGTAAAGGATATCCTCCTGGCTTCCAGAAAAACCTCCACAAGATGTTCCTACACTTTCAAGTGGAAAAGGTTCTCTATCTGGTGTTCACAAAAGGGACTTAACTCCTTTTTAGTACCTGTAGAGTTGCTACTAGAGTATCTTCTACAATTATCAACTTCTGGTCTGAAGACCAATTCAGTTAGGGTCCATCTTAGTGCTATTGCTGCTTTTCATAAACCTTTCGATGGACAACCTATTTCCTCTCATTCACTTATATCAAGATTTATGAGAGGCATACTTTTAACAAAACCTCCCATTTAACCATCACCAGTGGCATGGTCAGTTTATGAAACCGCCCTTTGAACCTTTAGCCACTTCAGACCTAAAGTTTCTTTCATGGAAAGTTATTTTCCTAATTGCCATCACTTCTGCAAGACACATTAGTGAACTACTGGCATTAGTAGCTGACCCTCCTTATACAAGGTTTCACCATGATAAAGTAGTCCTCAGGACTCATCCTCACTTTCTGCCAAAGGTGGTTTCTGCCTTTTCATTTAAACCAGTTGGTTTATCTTCCTATATTCTTCCCTAGGCCTCATGCCTCCAATGCGGAAAGGAATCTTCACACATTGGATTGTAAAAGAGCCTTAGCTTTTTATCTCAAAGAGCTAAGCCACATAGAAAATCTTCGCAGCTTTTTGTGGCTTTTGACTCTAGTCATTTGGGACTTCCAGTTTCTAAAAGAACTCTGTCAAATTGGATTGCAGATTGCATATCCTATACATAAAGGGACTTTCTCTCGAAGGCCATGTCACGGCTCACAATGTGAGAGCAATGGCAGCCTCAACGGCTAACCTTCATTCTGTCTCTATTGATGACATCAGAATCCTAAACATTAAACCCCCTGAAATCAATCTAACAACCCAAAAGCAAAAGATCTCAGAAAAAAAAACAAAAACAAAAAAAACCCACCCCCTCAAAATAAAGCAATAGTGCAAAATACTTTTTTTGTCGGACTATGGCAACCAAGTACCGGGAATTCAGTCCAGGTACCGCTGTGGCAATTCCTTTTATTAAAGATATGGATAAAAATTTCAAAATCCAAAACTTAGCTTATATATAGTGCTGCTCTCCGCACTGCAATAATATGCCAGCAAAACACAGTTACGACGTGGCTCCACGTTTCGGGTGTAATCACAGATGTGTTCTTTTACTGATGAGCAGCTGGCTAACTTCAAGAAAAATAAGTCTTTATTTGATGCGGACCCTATGACTTCTTCGAGTCAATTGCCACCGACATTGTTGGAATTGAAAGATTTGCATAAGAAACGTATCCGTGTTCAGTTGCACGGATCAGCAATGACCCAGTATTTAAAATCTTCGGTGCTTCCCAGAGGTCTTCGGGTTTTAAAACCTCCCAAGCAGTTCACTGATGATCAACTATTTTTGGATAAATGGAATGCCATTTTAAATAAGTGTGGCTTTGACTTGGTTGCATTGCTAATTGAGCGCTCATTACAGGAACAGGAAGCCCTCAGGGCTAAGGCTGAGGAGCTTTAAAAGCAGATTTTGGAAACTCAGGAATTGGCTGCTTTTCAATCTCATTGGGTAGAAACCCAAAAACAGCTGGATACTTTCCAGGATCACATTCGCAATCTTAAGATCCGGAAGTTCAAACGCGATAAATCGGACTATGATAATGATTGCGTTTATCATTGGCCCTCTATGCGTCAATTTTCTGCAGGGAGAAGGGTCACATTTGATGTGGATTCTAGTGATACGACGGACTCTGAAGCTAATGATCAGCGTTCCTCAGATTCGGTGCTTCCTCGTACTACTCAGATTGATCGGTCTAGAGGTAACTCCTCCCGGGGGCGTCGGTCCCGTCGTAATTATCAACAGGATTTTTGGCAGGGACCGGACACGCGGTCCCGGACCAAGAATCGTCCGTCATAAATCTTTCAGGCCATCAGTTATCGTCCTCTGAGCTACAAGTGTTGGAACGAGGCTTGTCCTTTGTTCCTACATCTCGGTATGATGGATTTGCCACTAGAGTGGCACTATATCGTTTTTTTAGATAATTGAGGGTGATTCATCATTTTTTTGGTAAGCCTGAGGTTGGTGGCTGTTCTTTGATACAGAATCCTTCTCGTTGGACCCCTCCGGGGGCCCCAGACCCTGTTATCAAAGTTTATCAGGATTTGGTTTTACAACATCTTACTGGTTTGGAACAGAAGAAGTGCCGAGTTTATAACAATTTTTCTTCTACTCAACATCAGACACTTCGTCAATTACAGAATTCAGAAATTGTGGTTCGAAGAGCGGATAAGGGGGGTGTCACGGTCCTACTAGCGGCGGATCAATACCAGAGGGAGGTTGAGGTCCATTTACATAATCAGACCAACTATGTGATGTTGTCTGGGGACCCAACTGGGGAGATTGGCTCTCGCATTCATTCGGTGGTTTTTGCTGCCTTTCTCCATAATTGGATTACTAAGCGGGAACTTGATTATCTTCAAAAAAAGCATCCTACGATACCGGTATTTTATCTCGTGCCTAAAATACACAAATCGCTAAGTGCTCCCCCTGGAAGACCTATAGTGTCTTGTAGAGACTCCATATTAGAACCTCTTTCAAAATTCTGTGATCTTTTCCTGCAACCAGCGGCATCTAAAGTCTGCTCTTACATTCGTGATACAGGGGATTTTTTGAATCAATTGAGGAGTTGCGATGATGTTAGTGCATATACATACCTGGTCTCCCTTGACGTTCAATCCCTTTACACCAGGGGTGTCAAACTCAAATACACAGTGGGCCAAAATGTAAAACTTGAACAAAGTCGCGGGCCAGCATTGAACAAATGAACCTTTTAATATGGACCCAAACAAGATTTGCTTTAACATTGAATATGAAGCAACACTTATTACTATACAATTTATAACTTAATAGTTCAGATATGCAAAAACCAATTTCAAATAAAAAAAAACATCAATGACATTCATTTATTAAATAAGATTTAAATAATAATAAATAATAATTTTTAAAATAAAATAACAATAATAAAATTAATCAACCATTCAAGCCCATGTCTTGGAGTAGCAAGAAAAAGTGCATAAAGAAAACGTTAATTATTGCTCAGTTTGCTGCACACTGATCTAATCTGATGTGCCCAAGCCAGATACCTGGCATCTCTTCTTGGATGATAGTTCATCAATGTCTGGGCTCAGGCTTTGAGCTGAGGAAATCCTCAGTATCGAGCGAAGGTGTTCATCAGTCAGACGTCTCCTGTGAGATGTTTTGGTCATCTTCATCGAGGAGAAAAGTTGCTCACATAAGTGCTGCCGAACATGGAGAGCATCTGAGCAGCTTGGGTGCGGAGCTGAGGCATTGTGTCAGGGATGAACTGTGGAAACTGGGCGGCGCCCACAGCATCATACTTTGACTTCAGCGTGTCATTACACTGGAGTTCAATTAGCTCCATTTGGAGGTTGGTTGGTGCGTTTTCCACATTAACTGCAAAGGGATTACTGAGCAGTTCAAACCTACATTTCTGGACATCAAAGTCGGCAAATCGCCGGCTAAACTCAGCACCGAGTACACTGAGTTTTTCAGCAAACTGTGCGCATGGGAACAAGTTGGTAAAGAACTGCGTTTTCATGGTTTGGCAGCAGGGAAAATGGCCAAGGTTTCCTTGCAGCATCTGATTCTCCCACAGGCACAGTTTAGTTTTAAAAGCCCTCACTGCAGCGTACATGTCTGTGATGATGCGCCCCCGCCCCTGAAGCTGCAGGTTCAGCGCATCGAGATGGCTCGAGATGTCACACAGAAAGGCCAGCTCACACAAACGTTTTCTCCCGAAGCTCTGCTGTGTCCTTCCCTTTGCTTTCCAGAAACTGACATATTTCCTCATGCAGCTCAAAACATCTATTCAGTACTTTTCCTCGGCTTAACCATCTCACCTCTGTGTGATACGGCACGTCTGCGTATTCCGAACCACACTCCTCCAGAAAAGACTTAAACTGGCGGTGATTCAGACCTTTGGCTCTTATAAAGTTAACTACTTGTGTTACTGTGGTCATAACATGTTCCATCTTTAGGGCTTTGCCACACAATGATTCCTGATGTATGATGCAGTGATAAACAGTTAGTTCACCTGCACAGTTCTCTTCCTGCATCTTTTCCCGGACCCTGCCCACCAGTCCACTTGTTTTACCGCACATCGCTGGCGCACCATCTGTCGTTAATCCCACGAGTTTATCCCACGGCAGCTTTATTTCAGTTACGCATTTGGAAACCACCTCAAAAATTTCCTTTCCTGTGGTTGTGCCATGCATTGATTTGAATCCCAATAGCTCCTCCGTAACACACATATTTGAGTCCACTCCACGGATGAAGACTGACAGCTGAGCAGTATCAGATGCGTCGCTGCTCTCATCCACAGCAAGGGAGAATGCAACGAAATCTTTTCCCTTTTCCAAAAGCTGGTCATACAGATTGGTGGCAAGATCACATGTGCGATCAGCTACTGTGTTTCTGCTCAGGCTCACGTTTGAAAAGGCTTGCTTTTTCTCTGGGCACACGATGTCACAAACTTTCAACATGCACTTTTTCACAAACTCTCCCTCATTAAAGGGCCGGGCTGATTTTGCGATCTCTGCTGCCACAATATAACTAGCCTTTACAGCAGCCTCACTTTGTGATGTGGCTTTTTTGAACATATTCTGTTGTGAAACCAAACTTCTTTTCATCTCCTCCACTTTCTGGCTCCTTTGAGTCATGTCCAGGTCCTTGTACTTGTCATGGTGTTTTGTTTCATAGTGTCGTCGAATGTTATACTCCTTAGTTATAGCCACGTTGACTCCACAAATCAGACAAACAGGTCTGTCTTTTACATATGTAAACAAATATTCTGTCTCCCACCTGTCCAGAAAGTTCCTGTTGTCTGCCTTTCTTTTTGCCATTTTTGGGAAGGGGTTCCACAGTGACAGTTGTAGCTTGAGATCGCTATGACTTCTGTCACACAGGAGAGGGCGTTTCTGGGACCTGTCCTGATTGATGCGCCAAAACAACAGCAAGGCATTATGGGATTTGTAGTATTAGCGATGAATGAATGCGCTGTATAATACCGGCGGGCTAGCTCTAGTAGTCATTTGGTATAGCCTCGCGGGCCAAATATAATTACACTACGGGCCAAATTTGGCCCGCGGGCCAGAGTTTGACACCTATGCTTTACACCAACATTGATCAAGTTGAGGCACTTGCCTGTTTACGGAGCTATACTTTGGATCTCCCGGATCGGATTCCTAAGTCATTTGTGCTGGAATTATTGGAGTTGGTATTAAATAATTATTATTTTTTGTATCAACAGCAATTCTACAAACAGATTCATGGCATTGCTATGGGGGCCACTGTCGCCCCATCGATAGCGACCCTCTATATGGATACTTTTGAATCATCTTACATTTATACTGATGAGACCTTTCAATTTGTTCCTTTTTGGAAGAGATTTCTTGACGATGTCTTTTTTATCTGGACGGGCTCCCGGGAAGATCTGGATCAATTTCTGGGTAGATTAAATTCCCATGTGGCACGCATCCAATTTACAGCACAGATAAATCCCCATCGTATTCAATTTTTGGACATCAGAATAGTCCTGACCTCTCATGGTTTTGAGACCACCTTGTATCGGAAGCCTATCCAGCGGAACACCTTGTTACATTTTGATAGTTTTCACCCTCGAGCGCTGAAACGGGGTCTCCCTTACGGTCAATTCCTGCGTCTTCGGCGGAATTGCTCGACCTTGGCCGATTTTCTTTTTCATGCAAGAGAGTTAAAATCACGTTTGGCTAATAGGGGGTATCCTATGATAGTGGTTGAACGGGCATTTAAGAGGGCCCGTCATTTGCATCAGGATTGGCTTCTTATTCCAAAAAATATTTCATCGCCTGACTCAGTGGTTACTGGGATGCTGCCTTATACATCTAATATGCCACAAGTTACTAAATTATTACATCGATTTTGGCCTATCCTGAGATCTCATGATTGCTTTCGAGATGTTCCTTTACGAATTGCTTACTCCCGTACAGCCAATTTACGGGATTTCATTATGCATACTACTTCTCTACAAGATCGCCCTGCATTAAGGCATGTGGATATTGGTCACTTTGCCTGTGGACAGTGTATGTATTGTTCCCTTACGTTGGAGGGTTCTGATTGGTTGGATATACATACTTCCCGCACCTATACTACCAGGTGGCATACTGACTGCACCTCTTGTTTTGTAGTCTATCTGATAGTATGCCCCTGCTCATTCTACTATGTGGGGCGGACCATACGAGCAATGAAATCACGTTTGGCTGAACACGCCTCTCGATTGCGTACCAGGACTCTTTCTGCCCCTATGGTGGATCATTGTTTAACAATGGGGCATGATTTCTCCTCATTACGTTGGAGGATTTTAGATCATCTTCCTGCTGATCCCAGAGGTGGCGACAGAGAGCAACGTCTTCAGTGGCGAGAACAGCGTTGGATATATTCTTTGGACTCTGTTGCCCCTCGGGGTCTCAATCTTCAGGTGGACTGGCAAACTATCATTTGATTGGTATTACTTTTTGACAGGCTCCTGGTGGGGGGTTTCCCTGTTTAAGTGGGCTTCCTTCTGTCTCTGGGGGTTTCCCTGTCTTGTGATTGGAGGACTTAAGCTGTTCCTGAACGCTGACGTCAGACGCCGATGGCTATTTGGTGAGTTACACCTCCGGGGTTGTTTCATTCAAGCTTTGAATTTTTGTCAGTTTGGATGGGCCTGAAGCAGGGTGTTCAAGGTTCTTACATCTGTGATTACACCCGAAACGTGGAGCCACGTCGTAACTGTGTTTTGCTGGCATAGTATTGCAGTGCGGAGAGCAGCACTATATATAAGCTAAGTTTTGGATTTTGAAATTTTTATCCATATCTTTAATAAAAGGAATTGCCACAGCGGTACCTGGACTGAATTCCCGGTACTTGGTTACCATATTCCGACAAAAAAAGTATTTTGCACTATTGCTTTATTTTGAGGGGGTGTTTTGTTTTGTGTTTTCTGAGATCTTTTGCTTTTGGTCTATTGATGACATCTGCAAAGCAGCCACTTGGACTTCGGTACATACCTTCACAGCCCACTATTGCTTAGACAAGGACTCCCGTCGGGATGCCTCGTTTGGCCAGGCTGTTCTCCAACATCTCTTCCATACTTAATACAACTCCTACCCACCATCCACAGTTTGGATGCCTAAGGTCCATGACCCATCTCACCTGGGTTCGCAGCCAGCTGGGGTCACTCCTTGGCATCTTTCAGCTGGGGAGTCCCCATATGTGAAGACTACATTCCTGCTTGTTCCTGGAGATAGCGTAGTTACTCACCTGTAACAGGTGATCTCCGGGAACAGCAGGAATTTAGTCTTCACAACCCACCCACCTCCCCTAGGAGTTTGTCTCTATCTCTCTCTTTCTCTACTTCTCTCCTTTGGTCTCAGCTATAAACTCAACTGAAGTGAGAGAGGTACAGAGGCAGGAAGGCAGCATGCATGCGCTGTGGGATGCTCCCAAAAGCTTTCCTATTGGACGCTGGGGAGCATTCCCGCGCGGGCTCCGTCGGTACCGATGATACCCATATGTGAAGACTACATTCCTGCTGTTCCCGGAGATCACCTGTTACAGGTGAGTAACTAAGCTTTCCCACTCCTTTGCTGTGGGATACTGATCGGGACAGCGGTGGCTGGCTCAAGCAGCGCCTAAGCGCCTTTGTTTAAATTCCCCGCAGCTGAGTCCTCGTTGGTGGTGATAGTGTCCTAATTGGCCTTCTGCAGCAGAGGGGCGGGAGTATCCTGCATTCCCACTCCTGTGCTGTGGGATAGTGATCGGGGCAGCGGTGGCCGGCTCAAGCAGCGCCTAAGCGGCTTTGTTTAAATTCCCCGCACCCGGGTCCTCATTGGTGGTGATAGTGTCCTGATTGGCCTGCTGCAACAGAGGGGCGGGAGTATCCTGCGTTCCAGCTCCTCTGCTGTGGGATGCCGATTGGGGCAGCAGTGTATGTGGTACCTGCTCTCCCTGCAGCTAAAGGAATGTGTTGATGGTTCTTTGAGTTTGTGTAGCTGTCAAGATCTATTGTTGTGCTTTGAATGCTGCTACTCTACTATCTCTCAGAAGCTGCCACCTCAGGCAATGGCCTAATCTTGCCTGATGGTTGGGACAGCCCTGACTACTGGCCTTTAGAAGGACATTATCATCTGTCTTTTTTCCTGCTGATGAGACCTCTGCTTTTGCCAGCAAGCAGGTTGTTAGCTATCTCTATTACTTTTATATTGACTGGCTACCCTGAGGTCATAGAAGATGACTACACCTAGATCTCTCTTTCTTATTTCACAGTTGCCAGTTCTTTGCCTTCTGATTAATGTGCTCAATGGAAATTTGCATTCTGAATGCAAACTTTTACACTTTTTAGTACTGAAATTTTGTTTCCATATCCTTGACCATTCTTCTATTCTATCAAGTCCCCTTTTATTTTATTTTCAGTCCTGTAATAGAGTTTTTTTTACCATCGGAAACAAGTATATTTTCCCTTAGGTTCCTTAGTTACTAATAAAAACATTGCATCTGTCTCCATCTCTATTTTTTTCTCCTGGGTATATCTATTTCCAGCCCCTTCTGTTTCTTTCCAGGTATTTGCAGAAAGATAGAGATATGTTTTCAAAAGATTCTAGGCGCTTAGCTTCAGGAATTAGAAAGCTAGTCCTGAAAATTTACCCCTACTGAGAAAGAAAATATAGCTACCTTTTCTTACTAGGTGGCTATATTTAGAGACTCAAAATGTAGGTGTTAACATTCACATAAGCCCCTGAAGAAAACACCAAAAGATCAGTAACAAAGAAGCCAGAATTTTTTCTCCCCTTTTCCTTCTCTGCTAGAGCACTAGCAAAGGCAGTAAAAAGAAATGGTTCCAGTTTACACATGGGGATACCCCTGCTTACACCTAAGTGGACTCCATTTGCTGGCACAGAGTACTGGCATCTAAAACCTACAAGAGAAAAAATACTCAGGACCTTTAAGATCTATGAATACCAATAAGAAGAAAACTCTGATGAATTGCAAAGAGAAGAGCAATGCTACTGAAATATTTGCTGATGGAATGAAATTACAATGAGAGAGAAGATATTTATATCTAGGTAGGCGGATCACAGAAGATGAAATATGTCTAAAGGAAATAAGACAGATTGGGAAAGCAAAATATGCCCTTTGGGACTGTAAGTAGCTTCTCAGGAGAAGCTTATATTGAAACCAGAAGAAAAGGCTAGTGAATGTAGATGTTTGCTCCATGTTAAGATAGGGAATTCAAATTTAGATGAAGAAAACTGCTGCATTTGAAAGGTGAAGAAATTTGAACAATGTCTGGCAGAGCATGAACTCAAATGAAAAAGGACATGTGATGATAGGAAGTAGAGCTAACCCGATAAAGATGTGCTCAAAAGAAAAATGAGATCTTATGATCATGTACTCGGAGGCAGCGGCGATAGATTATCTAAGCTGGTTCTGGAGAGCATGATAAAGGCCAGAGGAAGCAGAAGAAAGTCGTGAGCAGTTTGAGATGATGACATTAACAAATGGTAAATATCTAGAAAAATAGGCAAAGCAAAGGAAAAAGTCAAGCACAGAGAGAGCTGGTGCGCCATAGTGGCCAACCGTATCAAAGACTGTAGCAATGATGATTTGGATTTTTAGAGTTATTACTTAACTGTTTTCAAATGTAAACTTAAATTGAATTACCATTTGGATACAGAGGTTATTTCCCTTCTCAAGTGGGCTTATAGTCTAAGTTGTACCTGAGGCAATGAAGGGTGAAGTGACGCCCAAAGTCACAGAGTCTCAGTGGGAAAGAGTGTGATTTGAACCCTGGCATCTCCAGGAACAAGCAGGAATGCAGTCTTCATATATGGGTGACGTCAGCACTGGTGGAGCCCCATGTGGGAACACTCCCCAGCATCCAATAGGAATGCTTTTGGGAGCATCCCTCCATGCATGCGTGCCTGTCTTCCTGCCTTCCCAGCAATTCTCCTCAGTCGTCTTTTTTCTGCAGAGCCATTAGGACATCGTCCTCTTCCCGCTGTTAACAGCTCATATAAGTGCCTTTAGGTACATCGTGCTTCGCCTTCCTGTCAATCCGGTCCTGCATCAGACTTCCTGTTTTTCTTTCTTTACATTTTTTTTTTTACTTTTATTTTTATTTTCAATTAAATTTTCCTTACGTTGTAGAATTTGCTGCTTTCTTCTTTTGATTTTGCTTCTGTGGTCTTCTTAAACATGGAGAAACCACACAGTGGGTTTAAAAATGTACTAAGTGCCAAAACAATATGCATGATTGGTGCTTAAAGTGTTTGGGCCCAGACCAGGATACTTCGGCTTGCCCTCTGTGTCAGCAAATGACCAAGAGAGGACTTAAAAACCATGAATAACAATGGGGAAATTGTTTCCGCCAGATTCAGCTGCTTCGGCACACTTTTCAGTGGCCTCCACACCCTCTCGGGCATCCACCTCATCGCATGGTTCCCATATCTCCTCGAAGCCCAAACACAAGTCCTCGACAGAGGCAGAAAAGGTATCAAAGACCTCAGCTTCAGCGTCCAACACCAATTTCCGGCATCAGCACCGAGACTCACCGAAAGGAGAATTGGAGTTGGACCAGCCAACAAAACAGCCTCCAAAGTTTTAGAAGGGCTCTGGGATGCTCCCAAGGCTTCATTCTCTGGTGAGCTCCTGGTTCCATGTTCTGGGACGGTGGCGCAAGACCCCATGCAAGAATCCACCCAGTCACCTCCAGTGCTGGAGGGTGCTGGCTATCGAGCAGAGTCTGGCTACTATCCTGGAGGTAGTAGTGCCAAGGCCTTCAGGATCTGGAGACCCAATGCCAGACCTCGATGTCGGTGCTTCGAGGCATTCGGTAGCATCACTGATGGAACCGGTACTGTCACAAGCTCCAGGGTCAATATCCCCATTAGAGCCCATGGGTGAACTAGTCTCAGGGCACCTTGGTTCCAATGCCTCCCCGATGTCGGCATTGGAGTGGCATCGATGCCATGGTACCGACTGACACTATTTTGACTTTTTACCTAGTACTGATTCCACCTCCTTAGAATCAGACGTCAAGTCTGTGGGTTCTGGAGGACTCCCGGCCATTCCCTTGGACCCTTCTCCACCGCATAAGCGACGCCAGTCACTGCCTGAGGATATGTCTTTTCAAGATTTCATCTAAGACATGGCGGCAGCGCTCTCAGTGACGGTAGCCACCGAGACGGAACTGAGAGCTGAAGAACTCTCACAGAAGCAAAACAAATCATAAAAAGCCCCACCCACAACAAAGGGAACATTCTTGGTCTTATATTCTTCCCTCAAGAAAATCCCAATCAGCCAATCCCGATCCCCAGTATAACCCCGGTACCCTGGTCAGACCATCATCTGATTGAATGTCCTAGACATCAAAAGAGTAGATAGAATGTGTCACATTCCTCCTCGATTCTCACCACCACCAAAAAGTTGTCTAATGGACAATATTTTGGTGGTGGTGAGAAGCGAGGAGGAATGTGACAAATTCTATCTAACCTTTTTGATGTCTTGGACATCTGCACCTTGCCCACTCACAATCTTAAATGACAGAGGTGTAAGGCAGGGGTCTCCAAATCCAGCCCTGGAGGGCCAAAGACCAGTCAGGTTGGCAGGCTATCTCTAATGCATATATATCTCATGCATATCATTAGGGATATCACGAAAACCTGCAGGGTTGCGGACCTCCAGGACTGGAATTGAGTAGCTCTGGTCTACTACATGGCCTACCGAAACAATCACTCAACCCCCTGCAAATGGCTCAACATATGGCAGCACGTATAATCTCTAACACACACTTTACAGATCACATTACACCCATACTACATGCACTCCATTGGCTCCCAGTTCAGAGAAGAATTAAATATAAACTCATCATGATAATGTTACATAGTAACACAGTAAATGATGGCAGGTAAAGATCAGTATGGTCCATCTAGTCTGCCCAGAAAGAAGGCCAAAGTAAGATGGCAGGAGTAGGTGCCACTCTGTGCAGGCTGCCCCTCAGGCCACCCCTCCTCATGTCTTTGTTTAGGGGTGAACCCACCGCTCCATGCAGGACACCCCTATTTGTTGAGAAGTTAGATGGTTCAGTTTATTTTGATTTTATTCTGTTGCTATAAATGGATCCATTGTGTCTGTCCCATGCCATTTTGAATTCTGTCACCATATTTGCCCACACCATCTCCATCGGGAGGGCATTCCAAGCATCCACCACCCTCTCAGTGAAAAAATATTTCCTAATATTGCCTTTCAATTTTCCACCTTGCAGCTTCATGTTATGCCCTCTCATTTTACAGCTTCCCTGTCTTTGGAAGAGGTTTGTTTGTTCATTATTTCTCCTTAAGTATTTAAAGGTCTGAATCATATCTCCCCTATCCCTCCTCTCCTCCAAAGTGTACATATTTAGGTCTTCAAGTCTCTTCTCATAAGGCTTCTGACGCAGGCTCCAAATCATTTTGGTCACCTTCCTCTGAACAGATTCCATTCTTTTTACATCCTTTGCAAGATACAGTCTCCAAAATTGAACACAGTATTCCAAGTGAGGCCTCACCAGTGACTTATACAGTGGTATTAGAACCTCTTTCTTTCTGCTGGTAATTCCTCTTTGTATGCAGTCCAACATCCTCCTGGCTTTTGCCACCGCCTTGTCGCACTGTTTTGCCACCTTGAGATCTACAGAAATAATCACACCAAGGTCTTCCTCCTGATCCGTGCACACCAACCTCTCGCCCCCTATCGTGTTCATTTCTCTTGGGTTTCTGCTACCTAAGTGCATGACTCTGCACTTCTTTGCATTAAATCTTAATTGCCAAGCATTTGACCATTCTTCCAGCTTTTGTAGATCTTTTCTCATGTTAAGGACACCCTCGGGGGAGTCCACTCTTGCAAACTTTCGTGTCATCTGCAAAAAGACAGACCTTTCCATTCAGTCTTTCAGCAATATCACTCACAAATACATTGAACAGTGCCGGGCCCAGTACTGACCCCTGGGGCACCCCGCTAATCACCTTCCCTTCCTCCGAGTGAGCTCCATTTACCATCACTTTCTGTCGTCTATCAGTCAACCAATTTCTGATCCAGTTTACCACCTTGGGACCCATCCCAAACTACTAAGTTTATTGATAAGCCTCCTATGAGGAACAGTATCAAAGGCTTTGCTGAAATCCAGGTAGATGACATCCATTGCATGCCCCTGATCTCATTCTCTGGTCACCCAGTCAAAGAACTCAATCAGATTTGTTTGGCAAGATCGTCCTTCGGTAAAACCATGTTGCCTCGGATCTTGCAACCTGTTGGTTTTGAGAAAGTTCACTATTCGCTCCTTCAGAAGCGCCTCCGTTACTTTTCCCGCCATCGAGGTAAGGCTCACAGGCCTGTAGTTTGACACTTCTTCCCTGTCACCACTTTTGTGTAGAGGTACGACATCAGCCATTCTCCAGTCCTGAGGAACTACTCCTGTTTCCAAGGAACTGTTGAAAACATCCTTTAACGGCCCTGCAAGAACCTCTCTGAGCTCTTTCAGTATCCTGGGATGTATCCCATCCGGTCCCATGGCCTTGTCCACTTTCAGTTTCGCAAGTTGTTCTAACACATCATCTTCTGTGAATGGCGTGGTATCTACTTCATTCCCATCTTTATATTTGGGAGTCACAGTTGGCCTTCTCCAGGATTTTCTTTAGTAAAAACAGAGCAGAAGTATATTTTTAGCAATTCTGTTTTTTCAATGTCCCTTTCCACGAGTCCATTCCCAGCACTTCTGAGTCCTGCAATTCCACCTCTGATCTTCTTCCTTTCCCGAATATACCTGAAGAAAGTTTTGTCGTCACACTTAACATCTTTAGCCATCTTTTCCTCTGCCTTTGATTTTGCTATCCTTATTTCTCTTTTTGTCTCTTTGAGTTTGATCCTGTATTCATTTCTGTGTTCCTCTGTTTGCAAGCTTTTGAATTTTGCGAAAACTGTGTTTTTTGCCTTTATTTGAGAAGCCGCTTCTTTGGAAAACCAAATAGGTTTCCTTCTCCTTTTGTTTTTATTTACTTTTCTTACATATTTATCTGTTGCCCCTTTTATTGCCACCTTTAGTTTAGCCCATTGCAATTCCACTTCCCTTATCTCCTTCCACCCTGTCAACTCCTCCTTTAGGTACATGGCCATTTTATTGAAGTCAGTGTTTTTGAAGGTTAGGACTTTGAGCTTGCTATAGTTGGACTGTACCTTGGTTTTTATCTCAAACCACACCGTGTGATGATCGCTGCTGCTCACAGGTGCACCCACCCAGACATTCGACACGCTATCACCGTTGGTGAGGACTAAATCCAGCGTTGAGCTTTCCCTTGTTGGTTCCATCACCATTTGTCTAAGTAACGCATCTCAGAGAGCATCCACAATTTTTTTGCTTCTTTCCAGATTTGCAGAAGGAGTAATCCAATCCACATCGGGTAGATTAAAGTCACCCAATATGATCGCTTCCCCCTTTGTGGCTATTTTGACAATGTCTATAATCAATTCGTTATCTAGCTCTTCGATTTGAGTCAGAGGTCTGTAGACTACAGCAGTATGGATGACAGTGCCATCTCCTCTTTCCAACACAACCCAGAGCGCTTCTTCTTTTCCCCATGCCCCCTGCATTTCAATAGCTTTAATATTGCTTTTGACATACAAGGCTACTCCTCCTCCTCTTCCATTTTCTCTGTCTCTTCTGAATAGATTATAGCCAGCTATGGCTATATCCCATTCATGCGATTCATTAAACCATGTTTCTGTAATGACCACAATGTCCAAGTCCATTTCCACCATTAGGGCTTCCAGGTCTGGAACTTTATTAGATAAGCTTCAAGCATTTGTGCTCATTACTTTCCAGCATTTAACTGGCTTGCGTGTGTTTTGCATTGATTTTGTTCTGTTTCCTTCTTCCCACTTGTTTTTGATGTGTGGTTTAGAAGTGTGTCTGTTTCTGATGTTGTTCTGCTTTTGCAGGGAGTGACGTCCAGAACTTGACCTTCCCCATCCATCACCCCCTTTTTCTAGTTTAAATGCGTATCCACATACTGGCTGAATTTTTCACTTTTGGATTCTTCTCCCTGCAACAGAGAGATGTAGTCCATCAGCGCAGTATAGTCTCTTGTTGGTTCATCTGTTTCCCCAGTCGCCTATAAATCTGAATCCTTTCTCTTTGCACCAGGTTTGGAGTCATGCGTTAAAGCTGTTTATGCGATTTAGCCTTTCTGCCCCCTTACCAAGAACAGGTAGAATTTCTGAGAATACTACAGTGTTAACAATGGGATTTAGTTTCTCCCCCAGAGTTTGAAAGTCCCTTTGAACTGTAGTGGCACTGTTTCTAGCCAGGTCATTTGTACCCAAGTGGATGATAACATCAATTTTGGAGTGCTCACTTTCAGCGCTAAGTACATCAACAATTTGGTTTGTATTCTTGCTAGATAAAGAGCCTGGGAGGCATTTGACTAACTTCCCTCCTTTGAACTGTGTTTCCAAGTTGGTGCCTCTGATGATGGAATCACCAAGTAGTAGTAGTTTTCTGTTCCTTGAGTCTTTCTTCATAATTGGTGCTTTATCAGGAGATTGGGCATTGACTATCTTATTTAAGGGCCCTTGAGCTTCCCTGGCTTGGGCATCCTCATTAACCAAAGCAGAGAAGGCACTATGCAGTGATATCTCTTGATGTACAGGGTGTTTCTGCATTACCGGACGTAGTCTACCAGAGCCCACTGTGATCCATTTCTTCCTGGGATGTTTGAGTCTCTGTGGGAGTGGCGGAGGACTTTGTTTGGTTTGTATCCTAGAAGAGGTGCATTTCATTGCAGCTACCTCTTCCCTTAATAGAGTCAATTCATTTTGTATGGCTGCCAACTTGAGGCATATAGGGCAAGCTCTTAGGTTCCAGATGATTCGTCTCAGAATGAAAGCACCACAATTATTGCACTGAATACAAGACATGTGTGGTCGAATTAAGAGGATAGATGTCAACGTATATGACCGCTATATAAGCAATGCAGCCCGGGGGTGGGTGGGGCGAGGGGTGGGGGGAGGGAACCTAAGTGTCCTTGGCCAGCAGGCCTTACCTGAACCGAGGGCACCTTTAGATTTCTGATTGGAGGGCTACCCAAGGAATGCAAGCAGATTATTCCCAGAAGTGAATGTAAAACCAGCAGTTAACTTAGCTACACAAACCATCAGGATAGGTAAACCCAATTAAATATTATATATCAGCTACACAATCAACAGGATAGGTAAGAAAATAGGTAAGCGATACCAAGCTGCAAGCTTATTAAAAGATACAAAGCTATAAGCGTATCTGTTTGTATGAGAAGCTGTGGAGCACAGATTCAACCAGATGTTCAAAAGCATTAGGGAATTAGCATCACCTACACTGTGCCAGCTAATCAAAAAAATACCCAACGACCGCCACAGAAGAGGCGCTATGAATAACACCGGCGAAAAGCGGTATATAAATACAGCTAAATAAATAAAATAAATAAATAAATAACACTTTTATTTCCTCCCGAATACCGTAAACGAAACAACATACAAGTAACAGAGCATTTGAGTATATCTCCCTGATGCTCTGGAACGCATTACCAGAGAGACTTAGAAATATATCACACCTTTCCACTTTCCGCACACAACTGAAAACTTTACTATTCATAGAACACTTCAGACAAAATGAGCTAACTGCTGACCTGACCTAAGCCCTCTTCCATTATACAACCCCTTGCCACACTAACCCTACATAAACATACTGCTAACATACCCCTTACCTAATCACACTGTCATACCCCCTGCAACGAAAGAACTTATATAACTGAATGCATAATACTCCTGATACAAGCTGTAAATAGTTAATCATGTATATACGTTGATAGTCTGTTATTCATATGTAACTTTCACATTGTTCAATGTAACTTTGTTGTTTCTGTTTATGTAAACTGCTATGATTAATTGATATGGCGGTATAAAAATCATACAAATAAATAAATAAAAACTTGAAATTCTTCAATATCCCTCAACGCCTAAGGAGGCTGCTAAGCTCCTGATACATTGTATCCTCCAGGATCTTATGCTTCACACATGGGAGGCTCCCTTGATGGCTGCATCAGCCAGCAAAACACTGGACATGCTGTATAGGGTTCCTCCTTGCCCAGGTTTTCAAAAATCTCAGCTATCACATCATTCTATAGTTGTGGAATTAGCAATGCGTTGAGTTAAGAGTTCTAAAAATCACTCCTTGGTTCTCCCAGGGAGGAAGTTGAGGACTCTCGAAGCATTTGGATGTCGGTGCTTCCAAGCAGTTATGCTAGCATCCAGGATCAGCTCCTACATGCTTTACATAGCTATGTTTTTGAGGGATGTAGCTAAAGATCTGGCTGATTTCTCCACCCTGCTGCCACCCGACAAGCAAGGTCCATATCAGGCCCTGGTCAACCATAGTCAAAATACCTCAACTTTCCTCACTAGGGCTGCTTTTGATGCCTTTGAGTCCACCACTAGGGCAACAGCAGTCTGTATGGGAGCCAGAAGAATGGCCTAGCTGCAAGCATCTGACCTTGAACAATGGGTTCAAGATAAACTAGTTAACATTCCCTGTATAGCAGAGAACCTCTTTGGAAAAGGATGGAGAGAAAAGGCTGGTGAGATACAGATGGATGATCTCACCCTAAAATGCCTCTCTAGACTACTTCCTTGAGGGCATAGCCAGTCTACCCTTACAGGACTACCTCCCCTACCACACTGCAGGAAGATTAGTCTACTTTGCCCACAGATGGCCCCTCATTACATCAGAGCCCTGTACTCTTAAGAGTTGTGAACAGGAGATATCAGCTCCATTTTCAGAACCTGCCCCCCACTTTCTTCATAGGGGAGTTCCACATGGATCCTTGGTATTCCAGCCTGCTTCAGCAAGAGATAGGAACTCTTCTAGTGCAAGGAGCCATAGAGGAAGTTCCACCCTCACAACAATGGCTTGGGTTTTATTCCTGTTATTTCCTCATCCCCAAAAAGACAGAGGGATTCAGGTTTATCCCGGACTTCAGGAATCTCAACAAGTTCCTAGTTTTGGAAAAGTTCAAGATGGTCTCACTAGGAACCCTACTTCCATACCATCAGGAGAGACTGGCTCTGCTCTCTAGATCTCAAGGATGCCTACACTCACATCCTCATACATCCCTCTCACAGAAAGTACCTGCACTTCTTGTTCCAGGGACTGCACTACCAGTACTGTGTCTTACCCTTTGGTCTAGCATCTGCACCAAGAGTTTTTGCAAAATGTCTGGCAGTAGTAGCGGCCTACCTCCGCACCCTAGGCATCTTCATCTTCCCTTACTTAGACGACTGGCTCATCAAGGGCAATTCCCCTCAGGTAGTGACCATGTCTCTCCAGCACACCATCTCTGTGCTTCAGCATCTATGCTTTGTGGTCAACTACACAAAGTCCCATCTCGCTCCAACTCAAAAACTAGAGTTCATTGGGGTGCTTCTGGACACTACACAAGCTTGAGCCTTCCTTCCAGGAGACCACTTCCACCACCTCATCGAGCTGGCAAATCACTGCCGAAGCCAGTTCCACATCAAGGCAAGAGACATGCTCTATCTCTGGGACACATGGCCTCCATAGTCCATGTCATCCCTTATGCTCGCTTTCACATGTGTCAAGCACAGCGGATTCTCTCCTCTCAGTGGAAGCAGTCAACAGGTCATCTCACAGACAAGATCATCATCACTCCTCAACTTATAGACTCCCTCAAGTGGTGGTGCACTCCTCAAAATTTTCTCGTCAGGTTACCTTTTCAGATGTCTTCACCTCAGTGTACCCTGATGACAGATGCTTCCAAACAGGGCTGGGGGGGCTCACCTCGAAAGCCTAACTATGCAAGGCCTCTGGTCCTCCAAGGAGGCCTCTTACCACATCAACCTCTTGGAACACAATGCAACGTTCTCCAGTGTTCCGTTCTCAGTTGACTGGACAATCTGTACTCATTCAGACCAACAACCAGGTAGCCATGTATTACATAAACAAGCAAGGTGGAACCGGATCTTGCCTCATTTGCAAGGAAGTGGTTCACCTCTGGGCCTTCGCTGTCTCTCATCGGATGCTTCTTCGAGCATTTTACCTTCCGGGGGAGCTCAGTGTGCTAGAGAACAATCTGAATCAAGACTGACCACACAAATGTACTCTCCATTGAGAGACAGCGCAGCACACCCTTTCCAATTGGATTGCGGACTGCATTTCCTTTCCTTATGCACAATCCGGACTTTTCCTAGAAGGTCACGTCACAGCTCACAATGTACGAGCCATGGCCGCCTCAGTCGCCCATCTACGTTCCGTCTCCATTTTGGAGATCTGCCAGGCTGCCACATGGTCTTCCATTCATACTTTTGCTGCCCATTACTGTCCAGATAAGGACTCCAGTAGAGACACAAACTTTGGCCAAGCCATTCTTCAGCACCTTTTTGGGACTTAGCTACACCTCCTTCCTCCCAGCCCTCTGTTCCTACCATCATGTTTCTATGTTTCTCGTCATGTTTCTATGTTTCTATGGATTATTGTAGTAGTTGATATGTAAGGGCAGACTAGATAGGCCATGTGGTCTTTTTCTGCTGTCATGTTTCTATGTTTCTATGGTTACCTTCACCCTATTAAGCGGAGAGTGTACTCAAGGGGCTGAGTCTGACAGATCCATCATCCACCCTCGTTACAGTGCGGGTTTTTATTCCCCGTCGGTCACACCTTACTTCTCTCTGGCTTCTATGGTAGCCGGAAGCTACAGAGTCCCATATGTGAAGACTGCATGCCTGCTTGTTCCTGGAGATAGCATAGTTACTCACCTTTAACAGGTAATCTCTGGGAACAGCAGGAATCAGTTTTCACAACCCACCCTCCTCCCCTGGGAGTTGTAGAATGTTTTTTTTCTATTTTTTTTTCTGAGCTCTATACCTTACTGAGGAGAATTGTTGGGAAGGTATGCATGCATGCATGGAGGGATGCTCCCAAAAGCATTCCTATTGGATGCTGGGGAGTGTTCCCATGCGGAGCTCCGTTGGCGCCGATTGTCACCCATATGTGAGACTGATTCCTGCTGTTCCTGGAATCACCTGTTATAGGTGAGTAACTACACTTTCTATGGTTTGCAATCTGCTTTTCTTGTGAGCAATAGCATAAATAAATAGAAACATAGAAACATAGAAATATGATGACAGAAAAAGACCACATGGCCTATCTAGTCTGTCCTTCCATATCAACAACTACAACAGTCCCCTTTTTCCCTTTAGAGATCCTCTGTGTTTGTCCCATGCTTTTTTGAATTCAGTTACTGTCCTCATCTCTACCACCTCCACTGGGAGACTATTCCACGGATCCACTACTCTTGACGTAAAGAAATATTTCCGCATATCACTCCTGAATCTATCTCCCTTCACCCTCATCCCATGTCCCCTCGTAGCAGAACTTGCTTTCAGTGTGAAAGAGGCTCTTTCCCTGAAAATTTATGCCACGGAGGTATTTAAACATCTCAATCATATCACCTCTATCCCGCCTTTCCTCTAAGGTGTACATATTAAGATCCTTCAGTATGTCCTCATATGCTTTATAATGAAGACCACTAATCATTTTAGTAGCCACCCTCTGCACCGACTCCATCCTGTTCACATCCTTTTGAAGGTGCGGTCTCCAGAATTGCACATTATACTCCAAATGAGGTCGCACCAAAGACTTATACAGAGGCATTATCACCTCCTTTTTTCTGCTAGCCATTCCTCTCCGTATGCACCCAAGCATCCTTTTAGCTTTTACCGTCACATTTTCTACCTGTTTAGCTACTTTAAGATCATCAGACACAACCACGCCTAGGTCCCGCTCTTCTTTAGTGGACAAAAGTGCTTCACCCCCTATACTATATTGCTCCCTTGGATTGCTGCAGCCCAAATGCATGACCTTACATTTTTTAACATTAAATCACAGCTGCCAAATTCTAGACCATTCTTCAAGCTTAGCTAGATCCCTCCTCATGTTATCTACACCTTCCTGGGTGTCTACTCTATTGCAGATTTTGGTATCATCCGCAAAGAGGCAAACCTTACCCGACAGCCCTTCCACTATATCACTAACAAAGATGTTAAAAAGAATCGGACCAAGGACAGATCCCTGGGGCACACCACTGGTAACATCCTTCTCCTCAGAGTGAGCTCCATCTACTTGTACCCTTTGTCGCCTCCCACCCAACCAATTTCTAACCCAAGTAGTAACTTTAGGGTGCATCCTTAGGGTGCTCAGTTTGTTTATAAGTTGCCTGTGAGGAACAGTGTCAAAGGCTTTACTGAAATCTAAATACACCACATCTAGGACTCTCCCTCGGTCCAACTCCCTGGTCACCCAATCAAAGAAATCAATCAGATTTGTCTGACAAGACCTGCCTCTGGTGAATCCATGCTGCCTCGGATCCTGTAATCCGCTGGACTCCAGAAACCTCACTATTTTCTCTTTCAGCAGCGTTTCCAATAATTTACTCACCACCGAAGTTAAACTAACCGGCCTGTAATTTTCAACCACATCCTTACTTCCGCTTTTGTGTAAAGGCACCACATGAGCCTCTCTCCAGTCCTTTAGCACCACTCCCGACTCCAACGAGGCATTGAAAAGGTCAGTCAGTGGAGCTGCTAGAACGTCCCCAAGTTTCCTCAGTATTCTAGGGTGTATCCCATCCGGTCCCATCGCTTTGTCTACTTTAAGTTGAGCTAGTTTCTCACGAACACAGTCTTCTGAAAATTGTTCAAGATGTCCCTCGCTTCTGTTCCTATTTGTGGGTGTTTTCTGAGGTCCTGCTCCTGGTTCTTCATCTGTGAACACAGAACAAAAATATTTGTTAAGCAATTCCGCTTTATCCTTATCAGCTTCTACATATTCCTCCCCTGCACCCTTGAGTCTGACAATACCACTTTTGCCCTTCCTCTTCTCACTAATATATCTGAAAAATGTCTTATCCCCCCATTTTATTGCATTGGCTATTTCCTCCTCCTTTTGAATCTTTGCCTTCTTGACTACTTTGCTAGCTTCTCTAAGTTTTTCCAAATACAGATGCCTGTCTTCCTCTCTCTGTGATCTCTTGTATTTCATGAAGGCCTCCCTCTTTTTCTTCACTTTTTCAGCTACTTCTTTCGAAAACCATAGCGGTCTCCTTTTCTTTTTACCTTTATTTACCATTTTAACAAAAAGGTTGGTTGCCCTTAAACTATCCCCTTTCAGTTTTGCCCACTGTTTTTCTACATCCCCCAGCTGTTCCCGCCCACTAACGACTCCCTGAGGTATTGGCCCATCTTCGCAAAGTTAGTCTTCCTAAAGTCTAAAATCCTCACCTTTGAATGGATTCTAACAGCCCTAGTCCTAATACTGAACCACACCATCTGGTGATCACTGGATGCAAAATGATCTCCCACTACAACATCAGAAACACTTTCACCATTGGTAAGCACCAAGTCCAGTATGGCCCCTTCACGTGTGGGGTCTGTTACCTATTGCCTGAATAGTTCTCCCTGTAGAGAATCCAGGATCTCCTTACTTCTAGATGATACTGCAGCAGGAATGTGCCAATCAACATCTGGCATATTGAAATCTCCTATCAGTAGCACTTCCCCTTTCCTAGCAATGCTGTGTATGTCTTCAATTAACTCTCTGTCCACCTCTTCCTCTTGTGAGGGAGGTCTGTATATCACACCAATGCAAATAGATTTCTCTTTCCCTCTTTCTAGTTTAACCCACAATGCCTCCTCTCTCCCTTTTAAGCTCTGTAATTCCAAAGTTTTAATAGTAGTTTTTACATATAGTGCCACTCCTCCTCCCCTTCTTCCTACCCTTTCCTTTCTGAATAAAGTATAGCCAGGTATAGTTACATCCCAATCATGGTTTTCTGTGAACCATGTTTCTGTAACTGCCACTAAATCCAAGTCAGCCACTTCCACCAAAGCTTCAACATCAGGGATCTTATTTACCATGCTACAGGCATTTATACACACTGCTCTCCATATGTTACCCCTGTTACCCATTTCCATAAAGGTATTTAATGTATCACCTACCTGGGGGCTTTCATCTACCTGGGGCCTTTCTTCACCCATCCCCAACGAATCTAGTTTAAAGCCCTCTTCAGTAGATTAGCCAGTCTACTACCGAAAACGCGTTGACCTTTCTTGGAAATCATTTAGTCACCTCATGCTTGGAGTGATAAAAAAAGATGTTGCATGCTGACTCAGAATTTTTTAATGGCTTGGAATAAGGAGTTTAAATATCAATAGGGAAAGGAGGTTTGCAGAAGAATGTGATTGTCTGGGTGAATGGGAGGTGTGGGGAAAAACGCATTGGTGCCTGAACTTGAAACTGACTTAATCAGGGACTAAGAAGTTTCAGCAATCAAAAGGCAATTAGCCATTGCAAGGTTTCCAACCCAGCTGTAATAACAAAGCTCCATTATAAATCAGAGGTACCTGCTGTTCCCGCTGCTTCACAGACAGCAAGGTTACAATTAGCCAGAATATAAAGCACAGGTGCCTACAGCAACTTTCCAACTTCTTGGCTTTACTAATGTAAAGATAATTTCTCATTTACCACATACTAACTAGAAAGACCCTTCAACTCTTCTCCAAGGAAAAACTAGGGACAAACCTCTAATCACTCCTCAAGAAAAACTAGGGACAGAATTCTCACCTTCCCTTCTTTTCCCCTTCATCCCCCAAGAAAGAGACTGTGGTGAAACATCTCATCTCTGTTGGAGTAGACATAACTGTTAGCACACAAAGAACCCATATGTAAATTGCAACTTGACCCACACTCCACCAAACTCCACAAATATGCACCTACTTACACTGTGCATACCTTTAGGCATGACCTTATTTTATAACAGCCCCTTTGTGCTTGAAAAAGGTTTACAGAATCTTATTCTTTGTGCTTGCTTTTTTTCTGTCCGTCTACTATTTTATTGTAATTGCTGTGGCTCTGGCCCAATAAGGTCTTATTGGGCCAGCTAGTACCAATGAATTACAACCTCAGCAGCTGTGACTGGCAAGGGAGGAAAATGACCCGATCAGATCGACTAAAATTGTGCTTAGTGCAAGGAAACATAGGAGGCTGAATTTGCATCAGTGGAAAGAGCTTTTGCTTCCCAACTTGTTGAAGTAATAAAACAGCTGACTTGATATTCAAAAGCACTTTTTGGTATTGCATCAATTGCCATATGGATATCTGCCCTATATGGGTTCTTACTGCCAGGGTGATCTGTATCTGAACAGTGCCACGGTGGAATGTAGGCACTGTTCAGAGATAATCATCCGCCATCCATTTAGTTACATGGATTTTACATTTACCTGTATAGCTATTCATTTTATTTATTTAAAACATTTAGAGTCTGCAACTATCTAAAGTTCTAGGCAGGTACAACAGAACATACATAAAAGTTCTAAAAACATAAAATGCAAATCAATCCATTCCTCCTTAAGTATTTACAACAGTAGGCTACCTAATGCATCTACTAACTAAATTCCACATCACCCAGCAAAAGCCATGGTTAAAAAAAAAAAAGCTTTTAACTTCTTCCTAAATGCAAGTACATGAGTAAGATTTTTTAATTCAAAAGGTGGCGAGTTCCATAATCAGGGACAGAAATAGAAATTGCACGAGCACATACTTCAGTTGAAAAAACTTCACATAAGATCCTTTGGGGGCAAGATGAAGGCATAAGCAGCAACACAGCAGGACACGCAGGTGATTGCCTGCCCCAATGCCTCGGAAGAGGAAGGGGAAAGCCTCGCTGCCTACCTCCACGTTGACACCAAAAGTGATAGTGCAGTCCCTGCTTCAATTTGCACTGCATACTTCCCAGGACCAGCATTCCTCTTCAGCCCTGTCTGTGGTGTAGTCCACACTCGCTAGTGTTAGCAGGCTTCTCTGAGCTCCGAGTATCACTCAGCCCTGCTGCTACTGAGACCAGATATGGACATTGGGGTGAGGCCAAAGGCATTCAAGGGGGGGAATCCTTGGGCTTGCCATCGACGGTGGAGGTTCCCACAGCAGCTAGGTCAGCCTTCGATCCGGCAAGAAGCTCTGGTCAATGTGTACTATCGGCGGTGGCTGTAAGACCAGCTGTAGTCACCCTAGAAGTATTATGGGGTGCCATCAAGGCTGTGGGCACATCTCTATCTACATTTGCTAGCATGTTCATGTCTGACTTGTATGTACTTTCTGCCAAGGCAGCGGGACAGAAGCTGTCTCTTATACAACAAGCTGCAAGGTAAAAGAAGGTGGAGTCAGCTTTGGAAAATCTTCAGTCTATGAGTTCAGCCCAGATTAAAGAAAAGGAAGTTCTGAACAAGAAACTGTTATTCTTGGAGAATCGTGTTCGTAAGAACAAGTTGAGATTCCTTAACTTCCCGAAATGTCCATTGATTTCACCAGTGGACATGTTGAGAAAGCATCTTGGTGAAGTTTTAAAAATATCTGGGGAAGCAGTGCCGCCAATTGTTTGAGCCCAGTATCTGTCGCTACCCACTAATTGTGGAGAGCCGGATGCAGGTCTGGGGTTAGGTCAAGCTCTAGATACCGAGAACTTGACTGCCTTTTTTGAGTTATCTTTGGAAGTCATTACAGAAAGGACAACTTTAGCAGCTTGTTTTGCATTAGGGTCGGACAAGAATGCTGTCTTGAGGTTGTTTTTTCTAACGTCAACTACTTTTCTTGGCTCAAAGATATATATATTTCCTGATGTATCTAGGGATATGCAAAAGAAGCGCTGAGAACATCTTTGATAGTGATATTGTGGAATGGCTATCGGGTAAGGTTTGCTTGTTTGCAGATGATACCAAAATCTGCAATAGAGCAGACACTCAGGAAGGAGTAGATAACATGATGAGGGATCTAGCTAAGCTTGAAGAATGGTCTAGAATTTGCAGCTGAAATTTAATGCTAAAAAATGCAGGGTTATGCATTTGGGCTGCAAAAATCCAAAGAAGCGGTACAGTGTAGGGGCTGAGGTTGCTGTCCATGAAAGAAGAGTGGGACCTGGGCATGATGTTTATGTTTATTAAATCTGATCTATCGCCCTTCATATAATAACAGAGCGGTGAACAATTACAAAAAGTCAAAAGCCTGGCCAAGGGCCAGGGAAAAAAGAAAGGAAGCTACAATGTAAACAGGACAGTGAGGAGCAGGCCATACATACCAGACGGAAGGAACAGAGACAAGGAGGGGCAGTGGAAAGAGATCACACAGGAGGTGCAGGGAGGTCAAAAGCAGAGAACAAGTGAGTCTTCAGGTGTGCTTTAAAGGTGCGGTGGTTCTGTTCAAGGCGGAGAGATGAGGGAAGTGAGTTCCAGAGTGTGGGACCAATGAAGAAAAAAGCTGAGGAGCGAGTAGAATGCAGGTGGGCTCAAGAGGGGGAAGGGAGATGAAGACGGTTTATGTGAATTGACCGGAGAGCATGACTGGGAGTGTGAGATTGAATGAGGTCCGACAGATACTGAGGGGTGTGCGTGTAGAGGACCTGGTGCACGAGGGTAAGAAGCTTGTAGCGAATACGGTAGTCAACAGGTAGCCAGTGGAGGTGCAGAAAGAGAGGAGTGACGTGGTCAAAACGAGTGAAGTGGGTAGCAAGCAGGCAACCGTGTTCTGAATGCGTTGGAGCCTATAAAGTTGAGATTGAGGAATACCGGAAAGGACAGAGTTACAGAAATCGAGGCGAGAAATGACAAGGGAAAGTACAAGAGTGGTGAGGGCTTGGGCAGTAAGAAAGGGGCGAACAGCGCGGATCTGACGGAGGTAGAAAAAGGACATTTTAGTGACATGGGAAATGTGATTATGGAAAGAGAGATTAGAGTCAACAAGAACACCAAGGTACCGAAAGCAAGATACTAGTGGGATAGAGGATCCAGCAAAGAATGGGGCTAATTGTGGACAGGGACTACTATGGGGGAACCAGATAACAACTGTTTTAGAGAGATTTAAGTGTAGGCAGTTTGTGGAAAGCCAGTCAGAGAAGACACGAGTTGAGAGGTGAGAGATCTGGCTGAAGAGGAGAGGTGTGATGGAGAAGAACAATGTCATCTGCATAATAGAAAGCCGGTATCCCAGATTGCTGAATGAGAAGGACAAGGAGTGCTAGGAAGATATTGAATAAGAGAGGTACAAGGACGGATGATTGTGTTTGACGATAATAAAGTAGCCAAACAGGTAGAAAAGTTGACGGCGAAAGCAAGAAGAATGCTTGGGTGTATAGGGAGAGGTATGGCCAGCAGAAAAAGGAGGTGATAGTGCCTCTGCATAAGTCTCTGGTATGACTTCATTTGGAGTACTGTGTGCAATTCTGGAGACCACACCT
The DNA here is from genome assembly GCA_033557465.1 of Ichthyophis bannanicus. Classification (NCBI taxonomy): domain Eukaryota; kingdom Metazoa; phylum Chordata; class Amphibia; order Gymnophiona; family Ichthyophiidae; genus Ichthyophis; species Ichthyophis bannanicus. The sequence goes on from CM066034.1 coordinate 72,616,499, forward strand.
TGAAAAAGATATAAGCAAGTTGGAGTCGGTGCAGAGGGTGATTACTAAAATGGTTGTTATGAAGCATATGAGGACAGACTTAAAGATCTTAATATGCATACTTTAGAGGAAAGGCGGGATAGAGGAGATATGATAAGAGACATTTAAATACCTCCATGGCATAAATACACAGGAGAGTCTCTTTCAATTGAAGGCAAGCTCTGCTACGAGGGGACATACTATATGATGAGAGTGAAAGGGGATGGACTCAGGAATAATATGCGGAAATATTTCTTTGTGGAAAGAGTGTTAGATGCTGGAATAGTTTGCCAGTGGAAGTGATGGAGACGAGAACAGTTTCTGAATTCACAAAAACATGGGACAAATACAGAAGCTCTTTAAAGGTAAAAAGGGGACTATTGTAGCTGATATGGAAGGGCAGACTAGATAGGCCATGTAGTCTTTTTCTGCCATCATGTTTCTGTGTTTCTATTTTTGGCTCTGAGGAGCAGAGCCTTAAAGCTTGGTGCTTCAATGAAATTATTTTTTCCTTATAAATATTTGGCTATATGGCAGGGTAAAATAGTAGCATGGTAACATAGTATATGACAGCAGATAAAGGACAGTATGATCCAACTAGTCTGCCCAGCAAGGTGGCAAGAGTAAATGCACCCCTCCACATGACTTTGTTTAAGGGTGTACCCACTACTCCATGCAGGTCAACCCTATTTGTTGAGATGTAAGAAATAGTTACGTTTATTTTGATTTTATCCTGTTTCTATAAAGGGATGCACTGTGTCTGTCCCATGCCATTTTGAATTCTGTCACTCTATTTGCCCCTTCCACATCCATTGGGAGGGCATTCCAAGCATCCACCACCCTTTCAGTAAAAAAGTATTTCCTGATGTTGCCTTTCAGATTACCACCTTGCAGCTTCATGTTATGACCTCTAATTTTACAGCTTCCCCGTCTTTGAAAAAACAATATGTCTTCTTTGAGTCTGAGCAATTTCTACAGTTTGTTTCAGCTAGGGAAGAGTCTCCAGCTCAGGTGGTGCTCCCTGAAGGGTCCGCTAGTTAATGGACTGGCTGAGGATGCTATCTTGAGATGCTGCCGATAGAATTTTTTTTCCTATGCAATTTGCATTTTCTTTTTCTTTTCCTGTTCTTGTCTCATTGTAGTTTATTTGTGGTCTATATTATTATTTTGATATAGAGGAACTGTTAATTTCCTAAGTTTGTTTCTTAAATTGCCTGTCATCAATGTTTATTTGATGTAAATCTTTGAAATTGCAAAAATAAAGAATAAAAAAAGAAAAAACCTCACATAAAAAAGGAATGGTCAAAAACAATTGGCCGACCACAAACCACATCTAGGTGCATAATATTGCAACGCTGAAATGATGTAATGTGGAACTGAATGGACAGTGGCTGAATATCACTGGCTGTATACTGTATATATGTATACTGTACAGTCAATGTTTCTGCATTTTCAGATAGCATTGCTCGATGTATGTAAAATATTTAAATACTACAGCTGATGTTTTCTTCCTTTTTTTTATTATTTAACTCCAAAGAGGAACATTACATTTACATCCATATACAGAGTTTTCCATCTTTCTATTAAATTTACAGGCCATGATTAGTTTACATTTGTAACTTAACATTTTCACCTAAATCACTCAGGCCTGTTCTACCATCGTGTTACTCTCCCCTGCCTTCTCCCCACTCCTTCTGCCGCCAGGCCTGCTCCTTGCCATATCCGGTTATGAAGCCTGGCTTACTTTCTGCAGTCCTTTGCCATTCTCCCAACCCCAGGTTTACTCTGTTTCCATATCAACCTCTTTATATATTCAATGTCCTTTTAATACTTCAAACTTCTCAACTTAACATAACATATCATTCTACAGTAAGTCTGCCAAATGGAGTTAATTATTGTCCCTTATCCTGTGTCTTGCTAAGAGGGTTCTTGCACTGGGATACACTTTTAAATAGTTATCTCCTTTCTTTCGTAGCCAGTTGTTATTGTTTTTGATTCCCGGCTCCTACCTCCCAACTTCCCCATCTTTCCTCCCACTGTTTTTGATTATCTTGCCTCACTGCTGTAATTTTTTCAAATGTCTTAGCCTCCCCTACTTTTCCCCACCAATCTTCCACTCAGGAGCTGGCCTGTGCCTTCCATTTCCATGCAATGGTGACTCTGGCCATCAGAAGCCGTTTGGCCCGTAAGGTGGTGTATTGCTCCTCCGACTGCTGTCCGCTCTCCAGACCACTGGGCCTAGAACTATGTGGAAGCTGAGTTCCCTTTCCAGTTCCCCTGCTGCTACTTTCCAAAATTGGCTTACTTTGGGACATTCCCACCACATGTGAAAAATGTTCCTGTGCCCCTCCAACATGTTCCATCTGTCTTACGACCAAACCTGTGCATCTGCTTAGGGGAGAGGTATGTTCAATGTATTATTTACAGTTGGGTCTGTTGCCATGCTGTGACCCTTGAGTTCCTATGAGCTCTAATGTGAATATTCTCCCACTGCTTTTCCGTTAAGTGATGTCCCATCCACTCCTGCCAGCCTTTTACATGCATGGGAGGGTCTTTATGTTCCTCTGCAAAGAGCACCCCATAAAGTCTAGAGATGATTTGTTTCTGTCTACTACCTCTCTTTACTAAATCTTCTAACCCTATAGGTTGTTTTCTTAACTGGGAAAGTGTATCGTTACGCAGGATGAAATAATGCAAGTCTAGCCATGAAACAATCACATCAAGGCAATGACAGAGGGGACTTATGTCGAATAACAATGGATCTATAAAACCAAGAAGTTGAATATTCAGAGTGCACATATATCTACTGAAGCCTTGACTAAGGATGAGTCAAGCCAAAGGGCTTAGAAAAGACTAAAAAGCCTCCGTGCAAGGACCAAGCCCTGTGGGACACCAAAACATAAACCAAAAAACTGCACAACTGGTCGAGGAATAATGTACCAAGAAGCAATGATCTTCTAGGTATGTATGAGGCAAGCCAACTAAGAAACTGACCACTGATGCCCAATTCATGGGGGTGAGAGAAGAAGAGACTATAGTCAATCACATTAAAGGTGGCCATAAGATCTATGGACACTAACATAGCTGCCATTCCAGTGTCTAAACCCCCTTAATTTCATTAAGTATGGACATTAAACCCATATCAATTCTGTCATTGCTTCTAAATTCAATTGTCACAGGTGCAAATCATTGCTTTTTTCAATGTAATCACACAAATGGGTAAAAATCTACCTTCTCCAGTAATTTACATAAAAAAGGGAGCTTGGATATAGGCCTATAATTGGATAGGATTGCTGGATCAAGCATGGGCTGCTTCAGAACAGGACTAATAATAGTGCGCTTCCAATTTGCAAGAACTATACCAGTACACAGGCTCGCATTAATGGTCACTAGTGCTGAATCTTTTAACCACTTGGATGGAAATGGGTCCAGAAGGCCTAGGACACTGTTTATGGCAAGGTGAACAAAAGGAAAAAAAGGAAGCAGCTAAACTACAGGAGAAGCTGGAGGTGCTTTAAGTGTGCTGGCTGCTGCCACTGAAAATGCCGCTCTGTGCTTTATATATAATTATAACATATATGTAGCTAGCAGCTTATTTCTGCTCCTTTGGGTTTCTAGTTAAATTGGAACTGAGCCCCACTGAGCCTACAGCACTATGAGCTTATACTTGCAAATGCTCAGACTGTGGCAGTTGGGCTGGGATGTTCATGTCATTATAAGATTGTTGCTCATTCTATAGAACTGAGGTGATATCAAAGCAGCCCCCTATAGGGAATTGCAGTAATATTACTGCAGGAAATTGCAGCTTGCAGTATCATTAAAAAACAATGAGTTGATATTCAGTACCACTTATCTGGTTAGGAGCACCCGTGATAGTCAGCAAAACAGTGCGGATAGTGCCACTGAATATCCTACAAACTGCCTTGGCAATATCCAGATATGCCAGGGCAGTCTGTAAGCAGAGTGGAGTTGGAGAGTATCTGGGTGCTCTAAGCGGACCTATAAACTTAGATTCCCTCCTCCCCTCCCCCCAATTTTGATAATTAAACTCAATACTCCATGATCATCCCTTCTACAACAAGCTGTAAAAATGCACAATTAGAGAACATACTTTTAAATATAGAACTTTGCTGTGTATGTTTGTGTGTGCCTACTCTCTCTACAGGTAAAAGAATGTGCTGATGGCTCTTTGCATGTTTGGCTGTCAGGATCTATTTTGCTTTGACTGTTGTTGCTCTTTGTTATCCCTCAGAAGCTGCTGCCCTTGGTGACCGCCTAATCTCCAGGAACAAGCAGGAATAAGTCCTCACATATGGGTACGTCGGTACCGACGGAGCCCGTGCGGGAAAGCTCCCCAGCTTCTTAGAATAGAAGCTTTTGGGACCTCCCACTGCACATGCGCACTGCCTTCCCGCCTTCCTGAACAGCTCTCCTCAGTTTCTCTTTTTCCGCGGAGCCAGCAGGTCGTGTTCCTGTCACCGCTGAAGAAATTGTTATTTTATTTGTTTCTTTAGACCGCGTACCTGCCTTCCCCATACTGATACCGGTATCGCCGGTCTTTTCTTTCTTTCTTTAAAAAAATTATAATTCTTTTTTCTTATTTTTTAGCTTTTTGGTCACTTCAGAGAGGCCTCTCGGCCTACTCAATTTCTCCTCATGGAGAAGCCAGCCCCTGGATTTAAGAAGTGTACCAAATGTAATGCTGTTATTTCAGTCACAGACACCCATGAATGGTGTCTGAAATGTTTGGGGCCTGACCATTCCATACCGGACTGCCCATCTTGCTCCCACATGTCTAAACGTGGGCTGCAGAACCGGGCCAACAAATTCCATGTGCTGTTTGCTTCAGAGAATACAGCATCACAGTCATCCAGGTCTTCTTCTCCGGATGGATCTCAGGTAACCAAACCTTCTGTGGGCAAGTCCTCAAAGAGCAAATCTCCTTCAAAGCATCGAGAGGCTCTTAGCTTAGAACTTGAGGACCCTGCCCCAGCCAAACAACCCCGGCGGGAAGTCCAACTTCCAAAAACGCCAATTCAGGGGTCTCAGGTTGATATCGATGCTACGGCCTCGACAGATCACCTGTTAGCCTGCTCTGGGGTACCGGGTCACTCCGGTACCGACATCCAGGCAGCTATGGCGTCCATGGGCGATACTGTACAGTCCATGCAGCAGGCCGTCATGGCTTTCATTAAAGCTGCAACGCCATCGGTTCCGCTTTCAGCGGTTCCGGGCCCGATACCGGTATCGTCCGCCATGCCGGTATCGAGGCCGTCCACCTCTAAACGCAAGTCGGTACCGTATGGGCTTTCGCTCCATACCGGTTCCATACCCGATACGCCCGATATCGATACCGATCGGTACGCGTATCGTGCGTTAGAGGAAAGCACCGATTCCTCTGAGGATTTTCACTCCTCTGATGATTCTGCTGAGTTTTCACTCAACTTACCTGAGGAGCCCTCTTCTCCTAAAAGGAGAATGTCCCCTCCAGAGGATTTGTCCTTCCAGGACTTTGTTTTAGATATGGCTACAGCCCTTTCTATTACCACATCCTCTGAAAAGGAACCCAGATCCAAAAAACTGGATATTTTGGGATACTCAAAGGCCCCTAAGGAGGCAGTTACCCTGCCTATCCATGAAATCCTTCAAGAACAACTGATGGATTTCTGGGAAAATCCTTTGACTTTGTCTCCTTATTCCCGTAGGTTGGACACCATGTATAGGGTCCCTCCTTCTCCTGGTTTCCAAAAGACTCAATTGCCCCACCACTCTATTGTGGTGAAGTCTGCAATGAAGAAGATTAGGAGTACCAAAAGGCACTCTTCCACCCCTCCAGGACGGGAATGTAAGACTTTGGACTCTTTTGGTAGGAAAATTTTCCAGGCTAGTATGCTTATAGCCAGGATTAATTCCTACAGTCTCTATATGGGCATGTTCCTGGAGGAACTTGCCAAAAAGGTGCGGCATTTTGCCCCCTTTATCCCTGAGGATAAAAAGCAGGGATTCCTTTCCCTAGTGAAACAACTCTTAGAGGTTTCTAAGTTCTCTAATAGGGCAGCATATGATTCCTTTGAGGGAGCCAGTAGGGCTTCGGGCATTGCTATTGCAGCCCGACGTCTTGCTTGGCTCCAGGCCTCTGATCTGGAACCTTGGGTTCTAGATGGCTTACGGAATCTGCCCTGTACAGGTGAGAACTTATTTGGGGAGGAGTGGCAAATCAAAGCCACCCAGATGGATGCTGAAAATGCCACCTTGGAAAGACTTTCAAAGTCCACTTCAATTCCTACTAAGAAAAAGTCTTTTAAAAGGCCTTACTATAAGAAGGCCAGAGTTGCTTCAAATACTGGCCAGCAGTCTTCTCAACCTCGCTATACTGCTAAGCGTCAGCAATCCAAACAAGCACGAGCTAAGCCTGCAGCAGCTACTGTAGCTCAGCAGGCTCCAACCCCTCAGGGGTTTTGACTTGCTCCTAGGGAACTTGCCACTTCTGGTTCTAACACAACCAGAACCTCTCACCATACCCGGAAGGTTGGTTCACTTTGCTCCCAGATGGGAACAAATCACAACAGAACAATGGACCCTCTCTATCATTCGAGAGGGTTACAAACTTCATTTCTCCAGCCTTCCTCCCCATCATATGGTGAGACCATTCAATTCTCCCCCATCTCTCCTAACCCTGTTGGGTCAAGAGGTTTCCTCTCTTCTTGCCCAAGGGGCCATAGAAGAGGTTCCTCTTCCTCAACAAGGGTCCGGTTCTACTCCCCTTATTTTCTCATTCCAAAGAAGACAGGGGGATTCAGACCAATCCTAGATCTGAGAGAATTGAACAAATTTCTCTTCAAGGAGAAATTCAAAATGCTGTCTCTCGGCATTCTCCTTCCTTACCTCCAGGGTCAGGACTGGCTTTGTTCTCTAGACCTACAGGATGCGTATACACATATACTCATCCATCCATCCCACAGAAAGTATCTTCGCTTTCTGTTTCAGGGAAAACATTTCCAATACAGAGTACTCCCCTTCGGTCTAGCCTCTGCTCCAAGAGTATTCACAAAATGCATGGCAGTCGTAGCCGCATTTCTAAGAGGCATGGGAATCTTTGTCTTCCCATATCTGGACGACTGGCTCATCCGAGCTCCAACTCAGTCACAGGCCCAGATTTCCCTGGACCACACAAGGAGCCTTTTGCAGTATCTGGGACTGGTAGTAAACCTTCCCAAGTCCCAACTCATCCCTACTCAATCTCTAGAATTCATAGGGGCCCAGTTGGACACCATCACTGCAAGGGCCTACCTTCCACATGTTCGAGGCCAGCGCCTCCTGAGTTTGGCCTCCCAAGCTCAGTCCAGCACTCACTTGACAGCCAGGGAAATGCTACGCCTACTGGGTCATATGGCCTCCACAGTGCATGTGGTGCCCTATGCTCGTCTTCATATGAGAGCAGCTCAATGGACCCTGGCCACTCAGTGGACTCAGGCGTCAGGAGTGCTCTCAGACCAAATACAAACCTCCGATCGTCTGTTTTGGTCCCTCCACTGGTGGACTTCCACCAAGAATCTGTTGTTGGGGGCTCCATTTCAACCATTGCTACCCCAAGCAACCCTCACAACAGATGCCTCCCAAACAGGGTGGGGAGCCCATCTGCAAACTCTCTCCACTCAGGGCACTTGGTCTCTACAGGAGACCACCCTTCATATCAATCTTCTGGAACTGCGAGCAATTTACCTTGCCCTCAAGGTCTTCCACTCCCTCCTAGCCAACCTCACTGTCCTAGTTCAGACGGACAATCAGGTGGCCATGTTTTACATAAACAAACAAGGAGGGACGGGCTCTCTGTCGCTTTGCAACGAAGCTCTAAGACTATGGGCCTTCGCCAGAGAGCATCAGATTCACCTGCTAGCAGTGTATCTCCCAGGAGTTCAAAACTCTCGGGCAGACAGGCTCAGTCGAGTTCTGCTGCCACACGAATGGTCCCTACATTTGGACCAAATAAACCGAATCTTTCAGGAATGGGGGACCCCGGACATAGACCTCTTTGCAAGTCCGTGGAATGCCAAACTTCCCCGGTTCTGTTCCAGAACTCCGTGTCAGGGAGCTCAGGCTACGGACGCCTTTCTCCTGAATTGGAGTCAGGCATTCCTATATGCCTTTCCACCCATTCCTTTGATTCCCAAGACTCTGTTCAAACTCCAGAGGGATCATGGAACTATGATCCTCATAGCTCCACGCTGGCCACGCCAAGTGTGGTTCCCTCTACTTCTACAGCTCTCCCAGGGATCCTACTTGGATCTGGGAGCTGCGCCAGACCTCCTGTCTCAGGAGGAGGGGACTTTGTGGCACCCAAACCCCAAATCCCTTCACCTCAGTGCTTGGTTACTGAAGGCTTAAGCCTTCAAGACTTTCATCTTTCCCAACCAGTGAAAGATATCCTTTCTGCCTCTAGGAAACCCTCTACCAGGCGTTCCTATGCTTTCAAATGGAAACGTTTTTCCATTTGGTGTGCTCAGCAGGGTCTTGACCCTCTGGCACTTCCTTTGAATTCTCTTCTTGATTATCTCCTGCATCTATCCAATGCAGGCCTCAAGACGAATTCGGTAAGAGTCCATTTAAGTGCTATTGCAGCATCCTTGAAACATATAAATGGACAACCTATCTCCTCTCATCCTCTTGTTGCAAGATTCATGAGAGGCCTGACTCTCACTAAACCTCCCATCAGACCACCCCCGGTCGCATGGGATTTGAATCTAGTGCTCGGTCAACTTATGAAGCCACCTTTTGAGCCAATGTTTTCCACCTCCTTGAAATTTCTTTCCTGGAAGGTCATCTTCCTCATTGCAGTCACTTCGGCTCGCCGCATCAGTGAGCTGCAGGCTTTAGTGGCTAATCCACCTTACACAAGATTTCATCATGATAAGGTGGTCCTTAGGACGAATCCCCACTTTATGCCTAAAGTGGTCTCGCCTTTTCATCTTAATCAAGAGGTATATCTACCTGTCTTTTTTCCAGCTCCTCATGCATCCAATGCAGAGAGGAACCTTCATACTCTGGACTGTAAAAGAGCTCTCGCTTTTTACCTTAATAGGACTCAGCCACATCGAAAGTCTTCTCAACTTTTTGTGGCCTTTGATCCTTCCCATTTGGGACTTCCAGTCTCCAAGCGTACACTTTCCAATTGGATTGCTCAGTGTATTTCTTTTGCTTACCAGAGCAAAAACATTTCTCTGGAAGGCCATGTCACTGCTCACAATGTGAGGGCCATGGCAACTTCTATGGCTCATCTGCACTCTGTTTCCATAGATCAGATCTGTCGAGCCGCTACCTGGGCCTCGGTTCATACCTTCACAGCCCATTACTGTTTGGACAAGGACTCCCGCCGGGATGCCTTGTTTGGCCAGGCTGTCCTCAAGCACCTGTTCCATTCCTAAACAACTCCTGCCCACCTTCCCAGAATGGATGCCTGAGATCCATACGAAGATGGCGAACCTTTACAGGGGATCCCATGCATCTAAGCTAGGGAGTCCCCATATGTGAGGACTTATTCCTGCTTGTTCCTGGAGATAGCACAGTTACTTACCTGTAACAGGTGATCTCTGGGAACAGCAGGAATTAGTCCTCACAACCCACCCACCTCCCCTAGGAGTTGTATCTTTTATCTATCTATCTTCCTGTCCTCTCTCTGTTGACTCAGCTATAAACTCGAAACTGAGGAGAGCTGTTCAGGAAGGCGGGAAGGCAGTGCGCATGTGCAGTGGGAGGTCCCAAAAGCTTCTATTCTAAGAAGCTGGGGAGCTTTCCCGCACGGGCTCCGTCGGTACCGACGTACCCATATGTGAGGACTAATTCCTGCTGTTCCCAGAGATCACCTGTTACAGGTAAGTAACTGTGCTGTCTTGCCTAATGGAAAAGCCAGCCCTAACAATTCCTAATATCATCGCTATACGGTTGACTATTTGCATAACTTAAGACAGCAAAAAAGCTGTCCTAAGGCCATTGGGATAGGCTGTCTTTGTAGCAATGCTGAACATCGCCGCGAGACAGACAGTGGCAGTGCTGGTTACAGTATCTGGATTTTCAGCACTGACTTTTATCCAGATATCTGTGCTGAATATCTGGAATATTTTTAGCTGCAGTGGCTGGCATTAAAAAAAAAAACACTGACTGCCGCAGCTCAGTAGTCGCCCTGCAATTTTACAGTCTTGCAGTACTACATTAAACTAGATGTTATTTTCAAAATTAAAATCATATATTGTAAACTGATTCAAGAGTTCATTTAGAGTACTATCTAAAAGGTATATGTTAGTCCGTTTTTTTAAAAGGCGCTTTGTGTTACAGTGTCTCACTTCATAAATACTGCGACCTGCGACAATTCATCATAAGTTATTATCCAAGCAACTAGGAAAGGTGATACTGATGTACAGTGCTGGGGAGATTTATTTTTGCCTTTAACTTGTGACTTTTTTCACCAATGTATCACTCAGTGCAAGAAATATGAAGAAGGATGCTACATAGGTGAAACAGATCGCAAGTTAAGAACAATGCTCCATAGAAAACTATTACTGTCCTGTGGGAGTAACACTTTCCAGACCTGATTAATGACCATCTGATCGAAAAACTAAAAGGGAACTTAGCATCTACTATACAGTGCAAAGCAATACTGTGAAACAAACAGAAAAGGACTTATGGGAGAGATTAGTTTCCTCACTCATTATCAAACTTGGGGCCTTATTCAAAAAAGACTTTTGCCTATTCTGTGCCTTTGGAAAACATCTTTATTGAATAAAGCCCATAGGGGCCTATGCAATAGAACTTACGCCAAAAATAAATTGTTAATAAGCAAATGCAACCTATCCCTTCTGCAAGATCAGTTGCATATATGAATAAACATTTTGCTGTGCATAACCAATCTTTAATTCCTTTCAACAATCATATATATATATGAAAATTCTCTTTATTCTTATAAAAGGAAACACTGGAGCTTAAAACATTCTTTAGCTCTCTCATATTCTAATCATCGATCCATATCTGTTGCTTGCAGTCTCAATCACAAATATATGGATGGTCGTATGACTTGTTAATTTATTTATCTTCCATGCAGAAAATCCAATAGGTCATCACTTATCTTATAAAAGTTCCCAACATGAATTCATGTTTTAAATTCAGATGGTCTATGGCAGGGGAATATTTTTCCCTAGCTACAGATGCATACTGACATATTTCAATATAATCTACCTTTAAGGACTTGGAAGGCTTTGACCCTGCATATCTTAGGGAATTGTTCTGCAAATGTACTTAGGTGCAGCTTGCGGTCCAAAGAAGGACAACAGCTGGTGATTCCATCCCAGAAATAAAGCATGACATTACACTAAGGAGAGTTTTTCTCCCATGTGCAGAGTGAGATCTACTCATGATATTTTGTCTTTTTGGATACTGTTAAGAACCTGGCTGATCCAAACTGCCTTTGATACCTAAAAGAGGTGGCCCCAAGGGTGGCTCTGTAATGAGGCGGAGTGAGGTGGTTGCTTCAGGTGGCAAGTTTCGAGGGCAGCAAATAATTCTCCCAAAACAGCTGCCTCACTCCGCCTTCAGAAGTAAAAAAAAAACCCAAAAAAACAAGCGCATAAATTGCTGCCGTTGCCAAGTCCGCTTCTCAGCAATGGCAGACTCACCCTCTCCTTTCCCTGGCAGCCGAGACTCCTGCCTCTTAGAGAACCATGGCTGTGCTAGCGATCTTTACTTTAAATAAAAAGCCAAACTGGTGCTGAGCCTTCCCGCCTCTGTGAAGGAACACGTGCAGCTATGGGGATGGGACATAGCTGCATGGGTTCCTTCACAGAGGCGGGAAGGCTCCGCCCCAGTTTCACTTTTATTTAAACTGAATATAGCTAGCATAGCCATGGTTCTCTAAGAGGGGAGTCACAGCTGCCAGGGAAAAGAGAGAGTGAGTCTCCAGGGGAGCTAATCCGGGGGAAGGTGGGGGCTGGAAGGGGGCTGAAATGGGGAGGGGAGGAAGGGGCTGGAAGGGAACTGACATGAGGAGAAGATGGGGTCCTCAACAGGGCTGGGGGGGTGAGGAGGGGGCTGGAATTGGGGAACTGACATGAAGGGAAGTGGGGTCTGCAATGGGGCTCACATGGGAGGTTAGGAAGGGGCTGGAAGGGAACTGACATGAGGGGAAGGTGGGGTCTGCAACAGGACTGACACGGGGGGTGAGGAAGGGGTTGGAAGGGAACTGACATGAGGGGAAGGTGGGGTCTGCAACAGGGCTGACACGGGGGGTGAGGAAGGGGTTGGAAGGGAACTGACATGAGGGGAAGGTGGGGTCTGCAACAGGGCTGACACGGGGGGGGGGGGGGTGAGGAGGGGCCTGGAATTGGGGAACTGACATGAGGGGAAGGTGGGGTCTGCAACAGGGCTGACACGGGGGGTGAGGAGGGGGCTGGAATTGGGGAACTGACATGAGGGGAAGGTATGGTCTGCAACGGGGCTGACAAGGGTGAGGGGGAGAGGGAAGGAGGGACTGGAATGGAACTGACATGAGGGGAAGGTGGGGCTGGAAGGGGCTGACATGGGGAAGGAGGAGGCTGAAAGGGAACTGACATGAGGGGAAGGTAGGGTCTGCAACGGGGCTAACACGGGGGAGGAGTGATGAAAGGTCTGGAAGGGAACTGAGATGAGGGGAAGGTGGAGTCTGCAATGGAACTGACACAGGGGGGAGGAAGGAGCTGGAGGGGAACTGACATGAGAGGAAGGTTGGGGGCTGACACAGGAGAGGAGGAGCTGGAAGGGAACTGACATGGGGAGGAGGGGACTGGAAGGGAATTGACATGGGAAGATGGGGTCTGCAAGGAAGCTGAAATGGGGGAAAGGTGGGGGCTGGAAGGGAGCTGACAACTTTGTGCGGCCCGCGACAGAGGAAAACAAAAAAAACACAAAACCCTGGCTTCTGCCGTTGCCGCCGTGGCAGCGGCAGAATCAATTGTCAAATTTAAAAAAAAAAAGACTTCTGCTGCTCAAGCAGCAAAATCAGCTGTCCTGCGGCCCCTTCCCCTGTGCCCGGAGATCCGAGTCTGCCCTATCAGCGGCGTGCTTTTCAAGCCGCGAGGAGAGTATTCCCCTCTCGCGCGGTTCAAGCCGCGCGAGAGGGGAATACTCTCCTCGCGGCTTGAAAAGCACGCCGCTGATAGAGCAGACTCGGATCTCCGGGCACAGGGGAAGGGGCCGCAGGACAGCTGATTTTGCTGCTTGAGCAGCAGAAGTCTTTTTTTAAAAAATTTGACAATTGATTCTGCCGCTGCCACGGCGGCAACGGCAGAAGCCAGGGTTTGGGGGTTTTTTGTTTCCCTCCTTCGCTGGCCGGTAATGAGCTATGGAGGGGCTGACTGAAATGGGGTAATGGGGGTTAGGACTGGAAGTGGGCTATTGGCAGGGGGGGGTTATGACTGGTAATGGGCTATGGTGGGGGCTAGGACTGGAAATGGGCAGATGGGGGTTAGGACTGGAAGTGGGCTATTGGCAGGGGGGGGGTTATGACTGGTAATGGGCTATGGTGGGGGCTAGGACTGGAAATGGGCAGATGGGGGTTAGGACTGGAAGTGGGCTAATGGCAGGGGGGGGTTATGACTGGTAATGGGCTGGGGGAGGTTATAACTGGTAATGGGCTATGGGGGGGGCGAGGACTGAAAATGGGGTGATGGGGGTTAAGACTGGAGGTGGGCTGATTGGGGGGTTAGGACTGGTAATGGCCTATGAGGGGAGGTAAGACTGAAAATGGGGTGATGGGGGATACGACTGCAAGTGGGCTATGGGGGGGACTAGGACTGGTAATGGGCTATGGGGGGGGTAAGACTGAAAATGGGGTGATGGGGGGGTAAGACTGGAAGTGCGCTATGGGGAGGTTAGGACTGGTACTGGGCTATGGGGGGACTAGGACTGGTAATGGGCTGGGGGGGTTGCTAGGACTGGAAATGGGCTGAGTGGAAGGGGGGCTTGAACTGCAAATGGCTGATGGGGAGGGGGGCTTGGAATGGAAATGGGCTGTGAGGGGAGGGAGCTAGGATTGGCAATGGGCTGATGGGGGGCTAGGATTGGAAATGGGCTGATGGTGAGGCTAGGATAGGACTGGAAATGGACTGATGCAGGGACTAGAAAGGAGCAGATGCTGGGTGGGGCTGGAACTAGAAGGGAGCTGATGTTGGGGGAGGATTAGAATGGGATGGAGCTGGGAAAGTGAAATGGAGAGGGGAAAAATATTTTGTCTGGAAGAGAAGACAAATCTACAATTGGCCAGGTATTGGGAGAGTAAGTGGGGATTGAGGATGGAGGGGTAAAATTTGAGTGGATGAAATAGGAATGAGGAAAGAGCAAAAGGAGAAAGATTAGTATGTTAAAGCAGATGTAGAGAGAGAGAATGGAAAAAAACTAGAAGAGAGAAGAAAGGACAAATGGACAGCAGACGATGGAGATAGCAGAAGACACGAAGAAACCAGAAGTGGCTGGAGCAATTGCAACTGAAAAAAAATGCACAAAAGGTAGAAAAATATCTCTTTATTTTGAATTTATTAACTGGAATATGTCAGCTCTGGGAAATGTGCATCATTAATGTTTGCACTTTGTTTAGTACAAGAGGAAATTAATTTATAGTTTTATTTCTACAGTGTTGTTGTACATTCCAAGTTTGGCTTTTGGGGTTCCCAGTTTAATTATTGTCTTCCTATTTCTAAATCTTTTAGTCTTTCTTTATCCATACTCATTAAGAGGCATGTTTACTAAAAGTTAGTGTATGGTAACATTATGCAAATATTTATGCAAATGAGGCCCCTTATGCAAATGAGGCCCCACGTCTTATGCGGCCCCCGGGTTACTTTACAAGTCCTCATTTGGCCCTCAAAGCAATTTGAGTTTGAGACCCCTGCTCTAGACCATAATGGGTCAGACCAAGTCCTTTAAGCTCACTATCCTGTTTCTAACAGTAGCCAATCCAGGTCACAAGTACGTGACAGATTCCCAAAAAGGCACACAGGTTCTGTAATGCTTGTCCCGGGGCAAGCAGTGGATTTCCCAGGTCCTCTTTAATAATAGTTTATGGAATTCTCCTCTAGGAACTTGTCCAAACCTTTTTTAAACCCAGGTACACTAACAACTTTTGCTACATCCTCTGGTAACTAATTCCAGAGTTTGATTACACGGGGCCATATTCTAACTGCAGGAAGGCAGTTACATCCCCCTGCAATTACCGCATTTCAGTGTTGCAAAACAGCTGCAGGTTCAACTAAGACCACACACTGAGGTGGTATTAGTTGCACTCGCGCTACTTGCGATGAGCCATTATGTTAGTTTCTGCTGACAATGCAGATGCCTGTGTGTGAGAGTTTGTTCACTTGCCTCACTCTGCGGTAAAGCATAATTTTGAGAAAGAAATCCTGTAAACCTAAAGAGCAATGGGTAAAAGCATTTTTTGATTACATATGTCTGTTTTTAGTTTGTATTGATATATTCCCTACTTGGTGAAGACCTATCTCTGTTCTGCATGTGTGACTGAGGCTACATGTTCTGTTAGCATAGAGTTTCTATGTAGGGAGCTGTCGTAATCCGGCTTGTTCAGTTTTCTGAATAGGAATATGGATGTTCTAGGACCCACTGCAATATTTGTGGTGCTGCCCTTTTTGGGTATGCTCCATGTTGTGTGAGTTTTGGAAGTTAGTGCTGCTATGGAATAGTAGATTTGCTCTATGGGTCCTGTACTTTGGGTTGTTAGTAAGGTCAACTTTAGGGTGTTGGTTGGGGGGGGGGGGTACTGGAATATGTATTGTCTTTGAGATTTGCAGTTTTGTGTTATTTATGTTGCCAGACTGAAATTTAAAATATTTTGTCAGGTCAGATTAAAGGAAATTTCTAATTTTAAGGGAACGTCTTGGTTTAGTTTTGTTCCTTATCGTTCCTCCAGTTTAGTCCTCTACCTCTGGGTTGTGCACCTCTTCCTGCAGCTTGGAGACTGGGCATGTCAAAGTCGTGACATCACTGGATATAGCCTGCTTGTATCTCCCATCAGCCTCCAGTGTGTCCAGTCTCCTTGCAGCAGGAGGACATAGTGAGCCTAGCTTCTGGGCTCACTTGGGGGGAACAGATAAGGAGCATTTAGTGTGACAAATTCTATTCTGATTTTACTTTTGATTTTTACCTTTAATTTACTTTTAATTTTACTTTTAATTCAGTTACCTTTGGTTAATTGGCAATCAGGGATTAGTTCCCTTTAGTTAGGAGCAAAATTTCCTTATTTACAGTAATTTTAAATTTGAGCCTGGCTCTTTAAATTAGAAGCAGCTCTTGCCTTCCCTCCTTCTCAGTTATTTTCACGTACTGCAGGCATTTGCCGGTGCGGATCTCTCTCCCTTGACTGTACAGGAGAGAGCTCCGGGACCCGTACAGCCACACTGAAGCTGTGTGAGACGGAGCCTCTCCGTTGCTGCGGGATTTTAATTTTACTCTGTGGAACCGGCTGAGCGGTCCTCGCCGTGGCTGCTGGGCGCGACAGTGCGGTTTGAGGATCGGATGAATTGAAGGTGGTAGGAGCAGGCTGCGTGGCTTTCTGCCCTGCAGGTAAGGCCTTCGGGCTCGATCGGTCTGCTGAGGTCTCATTTTTGCAGCGGCTGTTGTTCTTGGTGCCAAAATTCATTGGCGAAGGGGTGGCCATTTCCTCTCTAGGTACATGGACCGCATGGCGAGAGTTGCAGTGAGCTGCCTGTGTGAGGAAAACAACAGGCAGAATAGCTAGATTTTTGGGCCTAGTGTTTCTTTCTTTCTTTTGTTTGTAGGTTTGGTTTTTTTTGAGGCTCAGGGGGTTCCTCAGCCTTAATGGGGACTGTTGTTAATCCTCTTTATAAAATAAATAAGAATAAACTTAAAAATAGGACAGCAGTTTTGGCATTGATCCCTGATATCACATGTTCTTTCCCTCCTAATCATGTCTCTGAGGAGCATCTGTTAAGTCCCAGGATATTAGGCAATTTGCCAGCTTTTAGGTTCAAGGGCAGAGCCCTAACTTGTAGTTGGAAGGAGGGACAGCCTGGAAGTGTGCTTTTATGTATTCTATAGTGAAAGTTGCCCAAAATTCACAGGGACAGGTTTAGGAAACCTTAGGATAAAAAAAAAAATAGACTGACAGTTAAACTGTCAACCAAGAAGTGCCTGTGCTACGGTCTATGGCCACCAGAGGGCAGCTGGTACACTCAATAGTGCCTTTCTATGACTGTGTGTATGCAGCCATTATCTGCAAGTCAGGAAAGAAATGCCACAGAGCAGCTGTAATGTTCTGAAAATCAAGATTATATGACTGAGATTTAAAGCTCTTAATTTCTGTATCGTTGCTCGGGCTCTGGTGCCCTAAAGGCCGCCAAATGGCAGCGCTGCTCATGAATCACATATAGTATTCAGTGCCTCCATCCCTGGGGGGATGGTAAAATACAAAATCATATGACTCATCAGGTTCACACAGGCAGCAACCTCTAAGACCTCCATTTGCAAGGTGGTCGGTGTATTCCACTGCTATTTCTCTGACTGCAGGAAGGCCGGGGGAGGTGCCTGTGTGTTTCATAGCAACACTTAGCATGCACTTTCCAGGAAATTCTCATCTATTACTAGAGCAGGGTTTCATTTCATTTCATTTCTCTGGTTGTGGTTAATGCACAGCGTTAGGGGCTGTGTTCGAAAGCTTGGGTCCCACGGACTTCGGTGGGATTTCAAAAAGAAAAAGAAACTCGCTTTAGTGAGAGATAGCCTTGTTCATTTTTAGCTAACACTGTTGATTTTACTTTTGATTTTTACCTTTTGAGTCCTGAATCCCAAGGACGGGACACTGTTTGCTTCCAGGGGTTCTACTTTCTATTTTGCTCTTCAGCTCCCTGGCAGACGCAGCAGGCTGGCACAGGGTGTGCAATGCCTCCTGCAATGCAGAATCCCCCTGGATAAGGGGGGAAGGACAACTGGGTGCAGCGGGGGCTGGTAGCTTCTTGCAAAGCTATAGGAGCAGTTCGGGTAATTTGATTTCATTGGAGTTGGCGGAAACTTGGTTTTTGGAGTCCTACACTTTAAAAAAAAAAAAGAAAAGAAAAAGGGGCATAGCTATGTTGATTTACAAGAATCTCCTTCCGCTATCCATAGAAGGTCCTATAAAGCGTTAAAGTCGGTTTATATGGCAGGGTAATATTTTTGCTCAGCTGCTGTGATATAGCGCTATGATCCACTGTAAACATATTCAAGTCAAAAGGAATTATGGTGATAACTCTCTTGGACAGGTGTAACAGGTGCTTGGGTGAGCGCCATGGCCAGTCCACAGATGTGGAATGCTCTGCCATAAGGATTATTATTTATTTATTTATTTTTATTTCTTATATACCGCGCTCTTTTAATCAGTGCGGTTTACAAATGAACAAAATGTAAACACAATGACACAGTCAGCATTGTTTTTTTTACAATGAACAGGGAACACAAACTTGGCGGAAAAACAGGGTTAACTATATACAGACAAGAGGCATAAAATAGAGTAAACTATGTACATGGCATTTTGGTTGATTAACATGGTAGTGGTAAATAGCTACAATTAAAAATACAGTATAATTACAGTATGGATGGTGATTATGTCATGAGAGGGGTTTTTCTAGTTGTGTGGTTTCTCAATGGAAAATTGTTCCTGTTTAGTTTGGCTTTGCCCAAATTATAAGATTTTATGGTAGATTTGTAATGTCTTAATTTTGGCTATATGTGGTTTAATTTTACATATGGAAAAGGCAGCTCAGCAGAGAGACGTTGCAAAATAGAACTCTGGCCTTTGAAGCTATCTACGCTCACATTCCATTTATCAGAGGTTCTCCAGTACGGAGAGTCTCTGCTAGTGTTCAGCGAATGCTTTAATGGGGGGCCAGAAGCACACAGCCCGGCTAGTTCTCTAGCAGCAATGGCAGCGGCTCAGACTCTAGTAGGCATACTTCATATGCTGGGCTTACAAGATGGCTTCTGCGCTGATCGGCATCAGCCAAGGTGACTGCCGGTTTAGACTGTGAATGTGGAGTCAGCCTGGAGGAGGGGCCTTGCATTCTCTGGACAATGCCCTGCATACACTGAATCACTTCAATTCGATCAGCTACTGGCAGGACACAAGGCACTCTCGCATGCTTTTTTGCTTCAGTGGTCTAAAAGTGGAGTCTTTCCCAGGTGGTATAATGGGAACTTGTCTGCAGTTTCTCGGCTTCTTCATTGCTGACTCAATTGCCACTGCGGACTGAGAGCTGTATTTCATATCACCAGGTGCTAGTTGAACTTAAAATATAAAGTCCATCTTTGTGCAGTCAGACGGAATGGGGCGTTACTCTAGCAGGAAGGCTGTGGATTAGTATGCCTGTGTTTGGGAGTTCTTTCTACTTCATATTGTTGGCACGGAAAGAGCGTCTCTTAACATATGCTGAAGGAATTTTTGGTTAAGAGGTGTCTTTGTTAAAAAAAGAAAAAAAAAAAGTATTCAGCTGTCCTGAATTTGCCTGTTCTTGATTGACATTTTGAGGCTAAGCAGGGGCAGGCCTGGGTACTACGTGGGTGGGTGCACACCTTGCACTACCAGGGGGCATGGACTCACTGTATGGAAGAGAGCCCTAGCAATCTTCTTTATCGCAAGATAGAAAAGTAGATGGTTCACTGAAGCGATCGTTGGGGGCAATGCTCTGGCCTTACAAGCTCCCATTTGTGGAGCCTGGGGAGGCGAGAGCATGCTTCAGGTGGTCGCAGTGTTTACGGCAGTCTACTCGCCTGGAACAGGAAAGGATCAGGGAGTTGAATCGACTAGAGCCTGATTTGCTTTATGGGACAAATGTGCATTATGGCTTGATTCAAGCACTAGCTAATATTATTGGCTTCCTTGGGGTTCACCCGGAGGTCTCTCTGGTGGAGGAATGGGGCAGCTGATGGTTCGTCCAAGTCGAGGGTCAGTAAACTCCCAATTAAGTCTTTGTCTTGTCCTTTCCCCGTGGGCTCTCATAGGGCAACTAGTTGGCGTATCAAGGCTTTCAGAGAAAGGTACTCTTGGTAGCGCCCGGTTGGACGAGACGGCCGTACTAGGCTTTTCTCATTCGCCTACTCGACAGGCTTTTTCTAGAAGTTGTCGGTAGCGGACGTTCTGCTGCGGCTAGGTCCGCGACGAATGTCTCAGGTGGATCGGTGCCCGCCTACGGTTTGGCCTTTGAATGGGCGGGGCTGAAGAAGGGTTATTCTGCAGCAGTCTTCGCCACCTTGTTGAGAGCAAGGAGGCAGGCTGCTTCTGCTACATAGGTCCGTGCTTAGCACCTTTTGAACGGCTGCTGTTCACGGCGGCAAGTCCGGGCGACAAAGGTGTCTGTATCCTTGGTCTGAGTTCTCTGCAGGACAGTGTCTGAAGGAACTAGCGGCCAGTTCCTTAGAGGATCCAGCGGGCGACTGTTTCCGGCTGTAGAGGTTCTGTGAAGTGAATAGCGCTAGGTGTTTGGATCGATGTGTAGCGTTTCCTTAAGTTGGGATCCAACTGCGCTCCTCAAGGAGAGTTCGGGTGTCGCTGGGGGATCCCGATTGGGCCTTAGAGGCGTTAGCTAAAGAGCCCTTTGATTCTTTACTCCAGACGTCGGTAAAGGATTTGCTGTTATAGACAGTGGCTTTGATAGCTCATTGTTCGGCGCGACGAGTTTCGGAGTTTTAGGCGTTGTCATGTAATGAGCCGTTTTCACCCTTTCTGGATAGAGGGTGGTGTTTGCGAGCAGTCCTGTCGTCCTTCCAAAAGGTGGTATCTGATTTTTCTCCTGAGCCTATTGGTTTCTCTTCCAGTTCTCGGTTTTTCTGGAAGGGAATGTTTTTATTCGTAGCTTACGCCGATAGGAAACATTAAATGCAGGGTGCGGCATTCATTTCTTTGTTTTTGTGTGCTGGTTGGAGGTCCCCACAAAGGGGAAGCAGCAGCGAAGGCGGCCATTTCGCACTGGGTTAAGGCGGTGGTTGCCTCAGCTTTCTGGTGGCGAGGTTGTATGATTCCGGGGGGCTTTCTGACTCTTGCTACCAGGGCACAAGCAGCTTCGTGGGTGAATCACTGTGTCATTCCACCAGGGGGGAATGGTAGAGCAGCTTCCAGATCGTCTCTTCATTTCCTCAGTAACCACTACTGCCTAAATGTTTTCGCAGTAAAGGATGCCTGTTCCGGGTCGACGGTGTGGTGAGTTGGCTGGATAGGTCCCTCCCAATGATTACTGCTCTGTTACATCCCAGAGGTAGAGGACTAAACTGGAGGAACGATAAGGAAATGGAAATTACACTTACCTGGTAATTGTCATTCTCCAGGACCAAGCAGGGAGCCAGTCCTCACATATGGGTGACGTCGGCGCCGACGGAGCCCTCGTGCGGAGCATTTCCCCAGCTTTCAAAGAAAGCCTTTGGGAATTGCAGCGCGCATGCGCGGTCCCCTTCCCGCCCAAGGGTGCCATCTTGCTCAGTCTTCTTTTTTCCACGGAGCCCGATGGACGTAGTTCGTTTTTCCCCGAGGAAAAAGTTGATTTTCCCTATTTTTTCTCTTTTTTCTCCGGTTCAACGCCGGATCCTTTTCCTGCTCAGACCGATACGCTGGTATCGAGTCCTTTCTCTCTTTTTCGGTTTTTGTCCTTTGTGACTAGCGTTCACGCCTTTTTTCTTTTTTCCCTGGCAGCCCGGTCTTTTGACCTCGCAGGGGCCCTTTTTCCCCCGATGGCTACCAGCGGGTTTAAGAAGTGTGATCGGTGTAAGAAACTTATGTCTCTTACCGACACACATGACTGCTGCCTCCGCTGCCTCGGACCCGATCATGACCCGATGATCTGTGGTCCGTGTGGCAAAATGTCCTTGAAGGCGTTGAGGAGTCGGCAGCACCAAAAGGATAGGATCTTTTCTGACTCTGCGTCCGGACGGGCCCGGACCTCGTCAGAGGCCTCGACGTCTCGGGACTCCGGCCCCGAGCAGAATCGGGGTTTCTCTGAGCAGGGGTCTCCTTCCCGGGAACATCGCAGGAAGAAGAAACCCGTGAGGGCGTCGTCGGTGGACGCTCCTGGTTCCTCGAGGGCCAGGTCGCATACCCCGATAGCCGTCCCGGGTCTTCGGAGTCGGAGAGGCCTGCCAAGCATCCTCGTGTCGAGATGGAGTCTCCTGGACACGTAAGTGTTGTTGTCCTCGTGGACTCTCCTCCAAGGGAGCCGACGTCGGGCCCGATGCCATCGGGGCCCGAGTCGGGGGCTGCTGGGTCTCCTGAGCTCGGACTCAGGTTGACGGCCTTGGAGAGAAGCTTCGCTGCCTTCATGAAACAGCAGTGGGCATTGATTGCCGGTCTCACCGGTGCATCTGCCCCGACCACCGGGACCTCGACGTCCAAGTCGACCCCGGAGGCTGAGCCGATCCTCGAGTCCATGCGGGCTCGAGTCAATCCTCGGCCACGGTCTCCCTCGGCCT
This sequence comes from Ichthyophis bannanicus, assembly GCA_033557465.1. Lineage (NCBI taxonomy): Eukaryota > Metazoa > Chordata > Amphibia > Gymnophiona > Ichthyophiidae > Ichthyophis > Ichthyophis bannanicus. The sequence continues at coordinate 72,638,993 of CM066034.1, forward strand.
CCCGTTCGGGACCGAGGTCGTCGACGCCGGTACCCTCGGCGTCGGGGCGGAGGGCATCGGTGCCCGCTCGACCGGAGCCGCTCGATTCCTCCTCTGAGGAGTCAGGCTGGGAGACGGAGGACGAAGAGTCACCCGATACTTTTCGGACTCAGTGTGTCCCATCGGACTCGCCGGAGTCCGAACCTCGGAGACGATCCCCACCGGAGGATACCCGGTTCTCAGACTTCGTGCGGGATATGTCCAAGGCCTTGGCCTTCCCCACGGATCCCGAGGAGGAACCTCGAGCCGAGGAGCTCGAGGCCCTCCAGTATGACTCTCCCTCGAAGGAGGCCTTTATTGTTCCGGTTCCTCCGATGCTGGAGCGGCTGCTCTTCTACATGTGGGAGACCCCGGCCTCGACGCCGGTGTTAAGCAAGCGGGTCGATTCAATCTATCGAGTCCGCAAGAGCCACGGGTTCCAAAAGGCACAATTACCGCACCACTCCATGGTTGTGGAATCGGCCATGCATCGACTGAAAAGTCAGAAGATGCACTCCTCGGTGCCTCCCGGCCGGGAGGCCCAGAACCTGGATGCCCTCGGTAAGAAGTGCTTCCAGGGCTCTATGCTTGCTTGCCGTGTCCAGACTTACCAGCTCTACATGGGCATGTACCTCCGAGACCTGGCAAAGGAAATTGCCGGGTTCTCTGCTGGTCTCTCCGAGGAACCTTTGCAGAGGTTCCAGGCCTTGTCCACTGGTATTCGGGAGTGCTTGAAGTTTATCTCTCGAACAGCCTACGATGGCTTCGAGGCTTCGGCCCGAGTAGCCGGGGCCGGCATCGGTGCCCACCGACAGGCTTGGCTACAGTCATCCGACCTCGAGCCATGGGTACAGGACAAGTTGGTCGATGTCCCCTGCCGGGGTGAAAACCTTTTCGGCAAACCCATGCCTGAAAAGGCTGCTGAGCTCGAGACAGAGACTCTCACCAGGACTAGGCTGTCCAGAAAAACCTCTGCCCCTTCTCAGAAAAAGAAGGGCTCGGGAAAAAAGACCTTTTACCCGAGGAAGTCATCTGCCTATAAACAATACCCTCATTATCAGGCCTCTGCAGCTCCCCAACAGGGTCAGCAGGCCAAGAGGCAGGGTCATGGGCCTGTAGGCAGAAGGCCCCCAAGCCACCAACACCGGCCCCTGCTCAGCAGGGTGGGGATTTTTGACTCAGAAAGCATAGCCTCTTCTCCTCAGCTGGCTTCTCTCAGCACAGGAGGCCGGCTGGCCCACTTTGCCCACAGGTGGTCAGCCGTCACATCAGATACCTGGGTGCTTCATATAGTCCAAAAGGGCTATCTTCTCCATTTTCATCAGGTACCTCCCTCCTGTTTTCCAGGGGAGCCTCCAAGACTCCCTCTGCACAGGGACCTACTCCTTCAGGAGTTAGCAAGTCTGCTAAAGGAACAGGCTGTGGAACCGGTGCCCCACCACCTGAGAGGTCACGGCTTTTATTCCAGGTACTTTCTGGTACCAAAAAGAACAGGAGGCCTCAGACCCATCCTAGACTTGCGCAACCTCAACAAGTTCCTGGAGAGGGAAAAGTTCAAGATGCTTACCCTTGGAATCCTGCTGCCGTACCTCCAGCAGGGAGACTGGCTATGTGCCTTAGATCTAAAGGATGCTTATACTCACATCCTTATTCATCCAGACCACAGACAATATCTCAGATTTGTTGTGGGGGGAAACCATTATCAGTACAGAGTACTACCCTTTGGCCTGTCCTCCGCTCCCAGGGAGTTCACCAAGTGCCTGGCAGTGGTGGCGGCCTACCTGAGGCTTCAAGGTCTTTTTGTGTTTCCGTACCTGGACGACTGGCTCATAAGGGGCCAATCTTCCCAGGAGGTCAATCAAGCCACCCTTCGCACTGTGGCTTTGCTTCAGCACTTGGGGTTTGTCATAAACTTCGCAAAGTCCACTTTGCTCCCGTCCCAGAACTTAGAATTCATAGGAGCAAGACTAGACACTCTTCAAGCGAAGGCTTTTCTGCCTATGGACAGAGCCCACAGGCTGATGGATCTGGCCAGGCAGTTTTGCAGCAATTCCCTGGTCTCTGCCAGGCAATTCCTGAGACTACTCGGCCATATGGCTTCCACGGTTCATGTCACCCCCAATGCCCACCTGCACATGCGGCCTGCTCAGTGGAGCCTTCGCACTCAGTGGCATCAGGCCACGGGGAGCCTAGCGGACTCAGTAAAAATATCAGACCTGCTAGTCTCCTCTCTGCAATGGTGGCTTCATCTTCTGAATCTGGTTCTCGGAGTGGTTTTTCAATCCCCTCTGCATTCTCAAGTGCTGACGACAGATGCTTCTCTTCTCAGTTGGGGAGCGCATTGCCAAGGGACATGTACTCAGGGTCTCTGGACCCCTTGGGAGGCTGCTCAACAGATAAACTTCCTGGAGCTACGGGCGATACGCCTAGCTCTGAGAGCCTTCTCCCACCTTTCCTCTCACCAGTCTGTACTGGTCCAGACGGACAATGAAGTTGCCATGTTCTACGTGAACAAACAAGGAGGCACAGGCTCCTTCCTTCTGTGTCAGGAGGCACAACGACTGTGCTCTTGGGCTGTCAATCATGGAATCCTCCTCAAGGCTGTCTACCTCCCAGGTCAAGAAAATTACCTGGCGGACAGACTGAGCAGGATCCTGCAACCACACGAATGGAGGTTGAACCCGTTGGCGGTTCAGCAGGTCTTTCTCAGGTGGGGCCTCCCCACCATGGATCTTTTTGCCAGTCCTCTGAACCGGCAACTCCCGAGATTTTGCTCCAGACAACCGCATCCTCTCAGAGTAGCAGCAGATGCGTTTCTGATCTCGTGGTCCACAGGCCTACTGTATGCGTTTCCTCCCACGCCACTAGTGTCCAGAACGCTGTTCAAAGTCCTCAAGGACGGGGCTTCATTGATCCTGATAGCCCCCAGGTGGCCGAGGCAACCGTGGTTCCCACTTCTGCTGCAGCTAGCGGTGGACAGCCCTCTTCCTCTGGGGTTTCAACACGATCTCCTGTCTCAGGATCAGGGGACTCTTGCACCCCAACCTCCAGTCCCTTCATCTGATGGCCTGGCTGCTGAAAGGGTAGTCCTGGCTCCCCTACTACTGCCTCGAGAGGTGGAAGATGTGGTCTTGGCCTCTAGGCGACAATCCACCAGGAAATCCTACGCTCTTAAGTGGCGTAGGTTCTCCGCATGGTGTGCTCAGCACAGCGAGAATCCCTTCTCGTGCTTGGTAGCGGTAGTATTGCAATATTTGCTTTACCTCTCCAATCTGGGCCTTAAGTCTAACTCTGTCAGAGTTCACCTTAGTGCTCTCTCAGCGCACCACTCGCCGGTGGACGGTAGGCCTCTTTCCAACCACCCTTTGGTGGCTCGTTTTCTCAGAGGCCTCCGTCTGCTTAAGCCTGCTTTGCGTCCACCAGCCCCTGAGTGGGATCTGAATGTGGTCTTACAGCGGATTACTTGTCCGCCCTTTGAACCTATGGCTACCTGCCCTCTCCGTTTTCTCTCCTGGAAAACCTTATTTCTGGTAGCTCTTACCTCTGCTAGGCGAGTGAGTGAACTTCAGGCACTAGTGTCTGATCCTCCTTACACTAGGTTCTACAGGAATAGGGTAGTCTTACGGACTCACCCTAAGTTTCTTCCTAAGGTTGTCTCCCCTTTTCACCTCAATCAGGAGGTGGTTCTTCCGACCTTCTTTCCCAGGCCGCATGCCAGCCGGGCTGAGATGGTCCTGCATGCCCTGGACTGTAGGAGGGCATTGTCCTTCTACCTTGACCGTATGCGGGAGCACCGGAGGGCTGTTCAGCTCTTCGTTTCTTTTGACCCCAATAAGTTGGGGTTACCTGTCTCCAAGCGTACTTTGTCCATATGGGTCGCTGACTGTATCGCCTGGGCTTATGGGGCAGCCGGCCTCTCGTTGAAGGGTCGAGTTACGGCTCATCGTGTCCGGGCTAAGGCTGCGTCAGTGGCTCATCTCCGCTCTGTTCCGTTGGCAGACATCTGCCGGGCCACTACTTGGTCTTCAAGCCAGACTTTTGCGGCCCATTACTGCCTTGAGAGGGAGTCCCGCAGGGACAGTGCTTTCGGACAGGCAGTACTCCATAATCTCTTTGGGGTTTAGGCAACTCCTACCCTCCGGCCCTGGTGTTGGGCTACCGGTCGGGGGCGTTCTCAGAGAAGATTCCTTCCTTACGTACTGACGAGCTAGAGGGAGCTCATTTTTTCCGCTTGAGGTCTCCGGTAGCCTTAAGCTGGGGAGTCCCATATGTGAGGACTGACTTCCTGCTTGGTCCTAGAGAAAGAGTAGTTACTCACCTGTAACAGGTGTTCTCCAGGAGCAGCAGGAATCAGTCCTCACAACCCTCCCTCCTCCCCTTGGAGTTGCAGTCATATGATTTGTTTTTGCTAATTTTTTGCTGTCTTTTAGCTATGTCATCAGACTGAGCAAGATGGCACCCTTGGGCGGGAAGGGGACCGCGCATGTGCACTGCAATTCCCAAAGGCTTTCTTTGAAAGCTGGGGAAATGCTCTGTACGAGGGCTCCATCGGCGCCGACGTCACCCATATGTGAGGACTGATTCCTGCTGCTCCTGGAGAACACCTGTTACAGGTGAGTAACTACTCTTTCCTTGAGTGACGACAGTTTAGTCCTCATTCCCGCCCAGGGGTGTGATTTCTTCAGAGTTTATTTTCAGGCGGAGTGGAGCATCAATCTCAAGGAGTAGACAGATCCTTTCAGTTTCTAGATCGCAGTGAGTATCCCTCTCTGTTCTTTCTTCCTTTTCTCTTATTTAAACGAGGTGATGGTATAGGAAACGTGTTTGCATAGGGGGGACATGAATGTAAAGTTAAAAAAAAAAAAAGAAAAAAAGAAAATATAAGACGGATACGGTTAAAAAGGCTCCTCCGGTTGAGGAATGGGGAGTTATTTAAAGTTATGGTTTAGTTACTTATTTGTTGTTCCTTTGAGTTTGCTTTGTCAATAGAACACTGGAGGCTGATGGGAGATACCAGCAGGCTATATCCAGTGATGTCACGACTTTGGCATGCCCAGTCTCCTAGCTGCAGGAAGAGGTGCACAACCCAGAGGTAGAGGACTAAACTGTCGTCACTCAAGGAACGACAATTACCAGGTAAGTGTAATTTCTATTTTAGTAGCCTGATAGCTTCACCGCTGCTGAGTTCCAGACTTTTCCAGCTCTAGCATAACCCAATCCAGCGTTTGAATTCATGGTTACCAGGATTAGTTTTTCATTTTATATCTTCCCTCCTCATCAATAATCTGGTCATAGCAAAATAAATCTGATGGGCAGATTGTTGATGGTATGATTGGGAGGGAGAGGGCTGTGTAAGTGGCTTTTCATTAATCAAATTTAATGTTATTTTTGTTATGTTTGTTTTATTGTAACATCTATTTTACTAAATTGCATGCGTATGTTTGGAAGCCACCTAGGATTTTAGATTGGTAGCATATACATTTTAAAATAAAGTATACAAAATTTATGCAAATAATGCTGCAATGAATCTCTGTACATGGCTCTGCATCACCCTCATGCCACCCCTGGGAGGAAGCAGACGGGGGGGGGGGGGGCACTAGAAGGTGGAGGACAGTAGAAACCTCAGATTGGGACCAGCATGATGAAGAAAAAAATGGTCAGACCACAAAGATAGAACATTTTATTTTCAATTTAATGAACAGTCTTGGTGCTATCTTTATATTTTATAAATTATTCAAACAATGCAATGTGTGCCTTTGAGTCAGTCCTGACTCCTGGTGACCCAGAAGCTCCAGGGTTTTCTTGGCAGTGTCACTGGAAGTAGATTGCCAGGCCTTTCTTCTGAGGCAGTAGAGGGTTAAGTGACTTGCCCAAGGCCACAAGGAGTGCTAGTGGGAATCAAACCCTGGTTGCTTGGTTATGAAGCCAGTGTGCTAACCACTAGGCTACTCCTCCACTCCATAGGGAAATGCATATCTTTCTATTTCTCTGGCATTACATTGTATGCAGAATCTGACTTTTTGGGATTTCAGTTTAATTTTTATCTACATATATATTTATTATTAGGTTATGGTCACTTATTCTGTACTTTGGTGAGGGTCTGTGTTCTGAGTTTGTGGCCAAGGCAAAGTGTTCTGTTAACATGGAGTTTGTATGTAGGGATCTGTACTGTACTAATCTGAATTGTTCAGCTTTTCAAATAGGTGTTTCAATGTTCCAGGGCCTGCTGCAGTATTTAGAGTTATGCTTTATTGGGGTAGGCTCCTTATGTGAGTTTTGGAAGTTGAGCTGGTATGATGTGGTAGGTTTGCTCTACAGATCCTCAGTGACTTTGTTGTAGGGTTTTGTATTAGTTCGCAATATGCCTGGTACTGGAGATTGTTTGTTGTTAGTGAGATGGTCGGAATCAGATTTTTTTTTTAAGATATTGAGTTCTGTGGGTGAATGTCCTAGTTCTGCTCTGCACCCATTGTTGAGGGAGGGGGTTCTGTGGATGCAAAATATATGTTCAAAAAGAAAAAAGCAAGAGCTATAACGCAGTTTATAACAACAAAATAAAACTGAGTTATAATTTGGTGTTGTAAACAGTGCTGCAGTTCTCGCTCTCTCTTTTAGTTCCTTGGTGTGCAAACATCTTGCATTTCCTCCACATTATTTAATCGGCTTTTTAGTTTGGGTCAGTCCCTGACTGGAGTTTTGAGAAAGATCTGTGGCTGCCATCTCATCCCTCGCCTCAGGCAGCAGATTGCCTTGAGCCGCCCCTTGTCTGTGGGATGTAGAACAGTAGGCTTTCTGCTACAAACATTTAAGGATCCAGAAGGTCACAATGAGAAAGTCAAAGGAGGCTTCTACGTGTAAGGATTTTAACATTCCCTCTATAAATACTAGAGGACCCAGAAGATTGATGAGGTGAGCAGATACGGTTTCTAGTGATATGGGTGATGGAGGCAAGGCGAGATGCTAGGACTTTGAAGTAAGAGTGTATCTCGTCACACTATACTAGCAATTGTATTGCTGTGTACTGGATAGAATATGTATTAGTGAATAACATAAGGGTAAGATGGAATGTTTTATATTTATTGTTAATGTACTTTGATGGAAATAGATATATGCTCCTATATTATGTTGTACTATATCCTGAGCACTAATGAGGCACATATGTCATAAAAGCTTTTAGAATATAAGTAAGGCCTTCCTACAGAGCAGGCTGTTTTAGTGTGCACACATAATGGACTTAACCTGCATGCTAACGTTTATTGCATAGGCCCCAGAATCTCCCCATAGCTGCAAATACTGCTGTTTGTTAACTTTGCTAACTTCTTATTCCTCTCTACATACTTTAACAAATGAACAAACTTTAATACAGTGGTTCAAAGGGCTCCCCAGTTCTTTAACTACCACACTGCACACGCACACACACACTTTATTTAGTTAGTTAGTTTGTTTTATATACCGCACTTTTTACAATCAGCACAGGTTACATGTTAACAACATAGTACAATGAACAGGTATAAACAGTACATATAAGAGTACATATAACAGGTACACAATACTAAATTAACAAGATTAGTTAACAATAGAACGTTTCCAACTTCCTCTTACTCTGCTGCCTCAAACACTGATATAATGCAAGCTATCATTTACTTGAATATTCAGATATCAGCATCCTTGGCTCATTTAGTATGCATCAGCTAAAGGAAACAGAGCTATCCGAAGCTGGCCACAAATGTATTCAGTTAGTCCTGTAAATCTGTTTGGGCCTGATATTCAGTTGGGCAGGTTATGAATATCAGGGGATCGCTGCACACGCCGGAAACCACAGTAGCTAACGGGCAGCAGCAATATTGCATGCTGCCCGGTTATTGATTGTCTCTGCCTCCGCTCCTCCCCGGAACACCCCCGACATGCCCTGATGCTAAGCGGTTAGCATCGGGGTATGTAAGGGCCATAATTGGGGATATTCAGAAGTACTAACCATGTTAGTGCTGTTGAATATCCCTCTCAGCATCAGTTACACGGTTTACAGGGCTATAATTGTGTAACTGCCCTTCGAATATCGGGTCCTTTGTTTATTTTTAGTTCGTGATTTTAATTTTAAAATAATAGCTCCTTATCAGTAATGTCAGCATTCCCTCTACTGGCACTTCCTTATTTCATTTGCTTACTGCACTTTTCTTTCAGTGAATGAACCGTGCACTTATTTTTCAAAAAATCTAATTCTACATGAATTGTGTAATGTCCTCCTTTCAGCAGATCATTGTCAAACCAAGAAGAAGGAAAGAAACAATCAACTTTCAGTACATAAAATTACTTCTATGTGAATGCACAGTGAATGTGTGAAGATACATTTTACAATGGGATGTCCAAGTGCAATCTGGGAAATCAAAGCCAAAATGTCTGAAAAAAAAAAGCAGGCACGTGCAAGTTCAGGCATGATTTCAGAATGTGGACATGCCCGATATGGATGTCAATAGAGACATCTACATAGATGTCTCCAGAATAGCATCTCAGAACATGGATATCTAATAGCATAATGGTTAAAGTAGTGGGTTAGGAGTAGGGTATCCATGATTCAAATACCAATGTGGGTCTTTGTGATCTTAGACTAATCACTTAACTCTCCATTTTCTCTGCACTCTCTGAATGCTTTAAGGCCAAAATAAGCACTTCCTAATGTCTATTCATGCCTGCAAATGTCCCCGTAGTTCCTGAAATCGATTGGAGATGTGCAAGTCCATTGCATCTCCCCAGACACACCCCCACCATACCCCTTTGCCTACTTGGTTGTCCCTGCACTGGAGATGTCTATAAACCTCATTTGTGGAATGGCTTCAGCGATGTTTGTGATTTCAGTGTCCACGTGCATTTCTTCAGATGTCCTAAATCATGACAAAACCTTTTAAAATGACCCCCATAGTGTATGCTTCTAATTTCTACCACATATATAAATCTGATTCCTGTCTCTGAGACAATTCCATGCAGTTCTCCATCTCTGTGCATTGCAGGTTGAGCACCGACACAGAATGAGAAGGCTCTGCAGATTTCTGCTAAATAATTTATTCCAAGACTTGGGATTCACCTTTTCCTACAGATCATTAAGACTTTTGGCGGCTTGAATTCATTTAAATAAATATGGTGCTGAGAAATGAAGTGCTGCTTTAAAAATCAGCTATTCTCAGTGGAGCTTACAATTGTATTCCAAAGGCTAATCCATAAAGGGCACAGAATATGAAGTGCAGTGATGCAAACCAAATTGGTCTCTTTAGTGCAAGCCATGCAATCCTCCAATGCAACATTTGATCCTCTAACAACATAATCCCCTATAACCCCTAATGACAAATGTTTGAAATTTGTTGTAATTATCTCTATGGCATTTTAATCATTCAAACACACTTTCATATTACATTAATGACAAGAACCTATTTTTATATTGTCCTCACTATCTGTGTGGATTTTTTTCATTAAAATTGTATGATGGTAACCGGAATTCTGAAAAAATAATCCATCAAAGAAATCCTGACGTGCATAAAAATGAGCACATGTATAGCTTTTCCTTTCCAACAAACATCCATGGTTCATATGCATGAATAAATCTTTATGTCCTGAAAGTGTTCAAGTCACCATGTTACTTTAAAGCAAGGGTTCTCGACCCAGTCCTGGAGATACAGTTAGCCAGTCAGATTTTCAGGATAGCCACAATTAACATGCATGAGAGAGTTTTGCATACGGTGGAGGCAGTGGTTATCCTGAAAACCTTTCTGGCTGGGTGTGTCCCCAGGACTGGGTTGAGAACCTTTGTTCTGGTACAAGAAATAAGGGTGTTGAGGCTTCTTGGCAACAGTGATCATAGTATGATCGCATTTGATTTAATAAATGGTGGAAAGACAGCAAGGGAATCCACAGTACTACCTTTTAACTTTCAAAAGGGAGACTATGATAAAATGACGCAAATCGTTAAGAAAAAACTAAAAGGAGCTGCTGCAAAGATTTAAGATTTACATCAAGCATGGGCATTGGAAGCCCAGACCAGATGTACTCCACGCTTTAAGAAAAGTGGACGGAAGGCAAAAAAACTGCCAGCATGGTTTAAGAAAATAAGAGCATAAGATATGCCATACTGGGTCAGACCAAGATCCATCAAGCCCAGTATCCTGTTTCCAACAGTGGCCAATCTAGGTCATAAGTACCTAGAAATTTTCCCAAAAGACACAGGTGTCACAATGCTTGTATTATATCCCGGGTCCCTTTTAATAATGGTTTATGGACCTTTCCTCCAGGAATTTGTCCAAACCTTTTTTAAACCCAGCTACACTAACAGCTTTTACTACATCCTCCGGTAACAAATTCCAGAGTTTGATTACACGTTGAGTGAGAAAATATTTTCTCTTATTAGTCTTAAATAAGTTACCCTGTAGCTTCTTTGCATGTCCCCCCTAGTCTTTCTATATTCTGATGATGTAAACAATCGATCTACGTTTACCTGTTCCATTCCATTCATTAATTTATAGACCTCTATCATATTTCCCCTCAGCGGTCTCTTTTCCAGGTTGATGAGCCCTTAGCTTTTTAACCTCTCTTCATAGGGGTATCCTTCCATCCCGTTTACCATTTTGGTGGCTCTTCTCTTTTCCTTTTCTAATAACGCTATATCCTTTTTAAGAAATGGCCACTAGAATTGCACACAGTATTCAAGGTGCGGTTGCACCATGGAACAATATAGAGGCATTATAATATCCTTTGTTTTATTTTCCATTCCTTTCCTTATGATACCTAGCATTCTATTTGCTCTCTTGGCTGCTGCTGCTGCATACTGAGCGGAGGGTTTTAACGTTATCCGTGATGACGCCTAAATCTTTTTCATGGGTGGTGTTTCCTAATGTGGAAGCCTGCATTGTATAACCATAGTTTGGGTTGTTCTTTCCTAAGTGAGGTTAGAGAGACTGTTGTAGCCAAAAAAACATCTTTCAGGAAATAGAAAAAGGAGCCAAATGACAAAAACTGGAAACAACATAAGCACTGGCAGTTAGATGCAAGGCAATGATAAGGCAGGCAAAGAGAGAATTTGAAAAAAAAGCTTGCTGTGGAAGCAAAAATGCATAATAAAAACTTTTTCAAGCACATTCGTAGCAATAAACCGTGAGAGAGTCAGCTGGACCATTGGATAATAGAAGGGTAAAAGGGGCACTAAGAGGGGAAAAAGCCATAATAGAGAGACTGAATGAATTCTTTGCTTTGGTCTTTAATGAGGAAGATGTAGGGAATTTACCCATACTTGAAATGGTATTTAAAAGTGATGCATTGGAAGAATTGAAAGGAATACTGATAAACTTGGAAGCTGTATTATAATTAATTGATAAACTGAAGAGTAGCAAATCACCTGGACCAGATGGTATACATCTGAGGGTGTTGAAAGAACTGAAATATGAGATTGCAGACTTATTATTAGTAATCTGTGAACTATCACTAAAATCATCTGCAGTATCTGAAGATTGGCAAATGGCCAATGTAATGCCAATTTTTAAAAAAGGGTTCCAGGGGTGATCCAGGAAAATACTGGCGAGCCTGACATCAGTACCGGGCAAAATGGTAGAAACTATTGTAAAGAACAAAATTACTGAACTTGTAGATAGTCATAGTTTAATGGGAGAAAGCCAACATGCATTTTGCCAAGGAAAGTCTTGTCTTACTAATCTGTTATATTTTTTGAAAGGTGTGAATAACCAGGTAGACAAAGGTCAGCCGGTTGATATAGTGTATCTGGATTTTCAGAAAGCCTTCAACAAGGTCCCTCATGAGAAACTCTTGGTGAAATTAAAGTCATGGGATAGGGGGCAGTGTACTATTGTGAATCAGGAACTGGTTAAAGGATAGAAAGCAGAGAGTAGGGTTAAATGGCCAATTTTCTCAGTGGAGAAAGGTGAATAGTGGAGTACCCCAGGGATCTGTGCTGGGTCTGCTGCTTTTTAACATATTCATAAATGAGTTGGAAATGGGAATAACGAGTGAGGTGCTCAAATTTGCAGATGACACAAAATTATTCAAAGTTGTTAAAACTCAAGGAAATTGTAAAAAATTGCAAGACCCTGATAAATTGGAAGATTGGACATTCAAATGGCAGATGAAATTTAATGTGGACAAGTGCAAAGTTATGCACCTAGGAAAGAATGACCCAAACTACAGTTACACGATGCAAGGTTCCACATTAGGAACCATCGCCAGGAAAAAGATTTAGGCATCATCATGGATAACTCGTTGAAACCCTCCATCCAGTGTGAAGCAGTGGCCAAGAAAGCAAATAGAATGCTAGGAATAATAAGAAAAGGAATGGAGAATAAAACAAAGGATATTATAATGTCTCTGTATCGTTCCATGGTGTGACTGCACCTTGAATATTGTGTGCAATTCTGGTCACCATATCTTAAAAAAGATCTAGTGGAGGAACGGTTAGAGCACTGGCTTAGGAACCAAGAGACCAGGGTTTGATTCCCACTAGCACACCTTGGGCAAGTCACTTAATCCTCTATTGCCTCAGAAGAAACCAAGTTATCAATGTCCCTGTTTATTGTACATTACCAAGTTTAAGTTACAATGTAAACCACTTTGACTAACAGCTTTTTATACCACTTTATCATAAATAAATAAATACGGTAGAATTAAAAAAGGTACAGAGAAGAGCCATCAAAAGGGAATGGAAGGATACCTCTGTGAGGAAAGGCTTAAAAGGTTAGGACTCTTCAATTTGGAAAAGAGATGGCTGAGGGGAGAATGCAAGAGGTCTATAAATTAATGAATGGGGTGGAATGGGCAAACAGACTGGTTGTTTATGCCATCAAAAAGTAGAAAGACTAGGGAACGCACAATGAAGCTGCAATATAACCCACTTAAGACTAATAAGAGAAAATATTTTTTCACTCAACGCGTAATCAAACTCTGGAATTTGTTACCGGAGGATGTAGTAAAAGCTGTTAGTGTAGTTGGGTTTAAAAAAGGTTTGGACAAGGTCCTGGAGGAAGGTCCATAAACCATTATTAAAAGGTAGTACCGTACCTAGCCCTGTGCGAGCGGTGCAGTCGCACAGGGTGCAAAGGCTTAGGGGGTGCATTTTGGCTGCCTGCTGTTGCCCTGCCGCCGCCACTTTTTGTTCTCTCAGCTGCTGCAGGGCAACAGCGCGAAATGCGCCCCCTAAGCCTTTTCGTGGGTTTTTCTGCAGATCTGGTCCCTCCGTCCTCTAACGTGACATCAGAGCAGGGAGGGATCAGATTTGCTGCTGGCAAATTGCACATCGGGCGGGCCCCCCTCATACCTCCATCCATTCTCTGCCTGCTCTTGCCCTGCTGCTGCCATAGTGGAGAAAACAGAGGGCGGTAGCAGCAGGGCAGGAGCAGGCAGCGGCTGGATGGAGGGAGGGGTGTGTGTGCGTCCGATGTGCGAGTCACACAGGGCTTGGTATAGCCCTGCTAAAGAGAACCCGGGAAATCCACTGCTTGCTCCAAGACAAGCGTTGTGGAACCTGTGTTTCTTTTTGGGAGCCTGCTAGGTACTTGTGACCTGATTTGACCACTGTTGGAAACAGGATACTGAGCTTGATGGACCTTGGTCTGACCCAGTATGGCATTTCTTATTTTCTCATGTAAAGTGAATTTTCCTTGGATAGACAACTACCACCTTCTAGTCTGAGAATAGAAATTTGTTGGCTTCCTCATTTAATTCATAATTTCTGTAGGCTGTTCCACCAAAGTAATATGCCTTTACCACTCTTTTGTGAGACAAGAGGAATTTCAACTTTATGGGTTAGGTACTTTATTCATGACACCATTCCTTATTACCATTGTTGCTCTCTGGCTGTACTATTTACAGTTGCCAGTTGTCTATTTTTTTAACCAATTAACTGATCTGATCCTTGTATTACTCAACTGCATGCATAGACCTGTAGTTCTGAGTTCCTTAAGTCCAGGAAGGACTACAGCTCTGTATGCTTGCAGTGCAGGAAAACCAGCTGTGAATCAGCTTGCTGAAAAATGAAACCAGCTAGCAGCTGTACGACTGGCTACCAGCCCCTGGCCACACTACATTGCCTTCTTATATCAGAGTGCTTTATATTGAGCTTGGTTTAGCCTCTTCCAATCCTTGATTTTAGGGCATTATTTGCTCTCAAATCATAAATATTGGGATTTCATATGTGGACAACTTGTAACTATAAAACATATTCCTGACAGAGAAGAAACTTAACAAGAATTGTTTGGGCCTGAAGAACCAGAGCTTTTTCACAGTGTGGCTTTTTAATTCTTCATTCTTTTGACAAAGAAACAATTTCTGTACTAACTCTCTTCATTTAAAGTGGCTTTGCCTCCTGGAGGCATATTCTCAAAAGCTATTAAAGCAGCTTTCTTCACCACAGAAAAAAACTTTCTTTATGCTACAGTTCTGATTTGTGATAAGTATTATAGAAAGCAAAAGAGTGGAGGAGTGATTAGATCAGGAGGCTGAGAACGGGGGAAGCTAAGGTTCAACTGCTGCCTCTCCAAATGATGTAGAAAAACAGTGGGCAAAACTGAAAGGGGATATTTTAAGGGCAACAAACCTTTTTGTTAGAAAGGTAAATAAATGTAAAAGGAAAAGGAGGCTGCTATGGTTCTCAAAAGAAATAGCTGAAAAGGTGAAGATAAAGAGGGAAGCCTTCAGGAAATACAAGAGATCAGAGAGAGAGAGGAAAACAGGTATCTATATTTGGAAAAACTTAGAGAAGCTAGCAAAGTAGTCAGGAAAGGAAAGATACAAAAAGAAGAAATAGCCAATGAAATAAAATGTGGGGATAAGACATTTTTCAGATATGTTAGTGAAAGAAGGAAAGGCAAAAGTGGTATTGTCAGACTCAAGGGTGAAGGGGAGGAATATGTAGAAGCTGATGAGAATAAAGCAGAATTGCTTAACAAATATTTCTGTTCTGTCCTCACAGGTGAAGGGCCAGGAGCAGGACTTCAGAAAACACCCACAAATAGAAACAGAAGTAACAGGAAGCTCAAACAAATTTCATAAGACATTGTTTGTGAGAAACTAGCTAAACTAACAGTAGATAAAGTGATAGGATCGGATAGGATACATCCAAGAATACTGAAGGAACTTTGGGACACTCTAGTGGCTCCACTGACTGACCTTTTCAATGCTTCTTTGGAGTCGAGAGTAGTCCCAGATCTTTATCTTTATTTGCGAGGTTTGATATACCGCCCTTGCCAGAGGACTGGAGAAAGGCACATGTGGTCCCTTTACATAAAAGTGAAAGTAAGGATGAGGTTGAAAACTACAGGCTGGTTAGTCTAACCTCTATGGTGAGTAAATTATTGGAAACCATGCTAAAATAGAGAATAATGAGTTTTTGGAGTCCAATGGATTGCAGGATCCGAGGCAGCCTGGGTTTACCAATAGTAAGTCTTTTTAGACAAATCTGATTGATTTCTTTGACTGGGTGACCAGGGAGATGGACTGAGGGAGAGTCCTAGATCGGTGTACTTAGATTTCAGTAAAGCCTTTGACACCATTCTGTACAGGCGACTTATAAAGAAACTGAGCACTCTAAAATTACTGATTGGGTTAGAAATTGGTTGAGTGGGAGGCGGCAAAGGATACAGGTAAATGGAGCTCACTCTGAGAAGAAGAAGGTTACCAGTGGTGGGCCGCAGGGATCTGTCTTTGGTCCGATTTTTTTTAACATCTTTGTTAGTGATATTGCGGAAAGGCTGTTGGGTAATCTTTTCCTGTTTATAGTGATACCAAAATCTGCAACAGAGTTGACACCCAGTAAGGAGTAGATAACATGAGAAGGGATCTAGCTAAGCTTGAAGAATGGTCTAGAATTTGGCAGCTGAAATTTAATGCTAAAAAATGCAGGGTCATGCATTTGGGCTGCAAAAATCCAAAGGAGCGGTACAGTGTAGGGGGTGAAGTACTTCTATACACAAAAGAAGAGCGAGACATGGGCTTGATTGTGTCTGATGATCTTAAAGTAGCTATACAGGTAGATAAAGCAATGGCGAAAACCAGAAGAATGCTTAAGTGCATAGGGAGAGGAATGGTCAGCAGAAAAAAGGAGGTGATAGTGCCTTTGTATAAGCCTATGGTGTGACCTCATTTGGAGTATAGTGTGCAATTCTGGAGACTGCACCTTCAAAGGGATACAAACAGGTTGGAGTCTGTGCAGAAGGTGGTTACTAAAATGGTTAGTGGTCTTCATTATAAAGCATATGAGGACAGACTTAAAGATCTTAATATATATACTTTAGAGGAAAGGCAGGATAAAGGAAAAATGATAGAGATGTTTAAATACCCCGGTGGCATAAATGCATAGGAGAAGAGTCTCGATTGAAAGCAAGCTCTGCTACGAGGAGACATAGGATGAGGGTGAAAGGGGATAGACTCAGGAGTAATATGCGGAAATATTTCTTTACGGAAAGAATGGTAGAAGCATGGAATAGTCTCCCAGTGGAGGTAGTAGAGACGAGGACAGTATCTGAATTCAAGAAAGCATGGGACAGATACAGAAGATATCTAAAGGTATAAAGGGGATTATTGTAGTTGATATGGAAGGGCAGACTAGATAAGCCATGTGGTCTTTTTCTGCCATTATGTTTCTATGTTTCACTTTTGTGGGTCTATTACTAAAGTGGCTAGCTGCAGTGCGTGTTCTGGCACGCACTGAATGCGCACTGTGATGCTCATTGCCAGCTAGTTCAGGGCCATGACAGCATGGGATGATTCCTACTCTGTGTAACCCATGGTAGGGTAATAAGTAGGTGGGTTAGTGGCGGAGAGTGGGTGTGGTGAGCTCAGCGCTGTTAGCACTGTGTTCACACCATGCACTACCTGCATTAGTGTGGGATCATCTAATCCCATTTCAGTAGGCAGTGTTAAGTGCCCCCGTGCTATTGTGGTGTGTGCTAAGCATAGGACTCCACATTAACTGCTGGGAAAATGCTTTGCATGCCCCTGATAGTTATTGCAGTGGTGTTACACCTCACAGGCTATCGTTTCAGAACTTTTGCCGCATTAGGTGCAACACCTTAGTTTACTTTAGTGAAAGGACCGTGTTGTGAACTTCGCTTCCTCAACCTCCATTGCCTCAGGTACAAACTTAGGATATCAACCCTTTGTGGATGGAGAACAGGTGTTCTCCAGGGACAGCAGGAATCAGTCCTCACATATGGGTAGCATCGACACCGATGGAGCCCTGTGCAGAGCATCTCTCCAGCTTTCAAAGAAAGCCTTTGGAAGATGCCACCATGCATGCGTGGTCCCCTTCCCGCCCAAGGGTGCCATCTTGCTCAGTCAGGTGACACAGCTAGAGTTAACAAAAAAAGATGGCCAAAATCTGAACAGCAACTCCAAGGGGAGGAGGAAGGGTTGTGAGGACTGATTCCTGCTGTCACTAGAGAGCACCTGTTCCAGGTGAGTAATTATGCTTTCTCCAGGAACAAGCAGGAAGTCAGTCCTCACATATGGGACTAACTAGCTACAGGCTACCGAGAACCTGTAGATAAAAAACACAGCCCAGCCGTGAGCAGCCGCAAGTGAATCTGAAGACAGATTCTGAGGACCCCAGTGTCCAGGAAGAACCATGGCTCTGGTAGCCTTAACGAGAAGGGTCGGAGGGCAGGAGTTGCCTAAACCCCGAACAGATTCCGGAGGACGGCCTGGTCGAAGGCACTGTCCCATTGGGACTCCTTCTCCAGGCAGTAATGAGTTGCAGATGTGTGAAGAGAGGACCAGGTGGTGACCTGGCAGATGTCTGCCACAGGGACAGAGCGTAAGCTTGCAATGAAGGTTGCCATAGCCCTGACATTGTGTGCTGTGACCCAGCGCTCTAAAAGCAGCCCAGCCTGATTGTGGGCGAAGGCAATGCAGTCTGCCACCAGATGGACAGAGTCCGCTTGGTGACAGCCTCCACCAGACCACTGGGGTTATAAGATACATAAAGCTGAGAGGCTTTGCGGTGGTACTGGGTGTGCTGCAAGTAGAAGGACAGAGCCTATTTGCACTCAGGTGTGGAGATTGGCCATTACCTTGTCAGCATGGGGCTGGGGAAAGAAGGTGGGAAGTACTACCTCCTGGTTGAGGTGGAAATCAGATACCACCTTCGATAGGAATTTCAGGTGGGTACGGAGCACGATCCTGTTCTTATCGAATCTGGTGTAGGATGGCTTGGCCACCAAGGCCTGAAGCTCACTGACCCTGCGGGCAGAGGTGAGTGCCACCAGGAAGGACACCTTCCAGGACAGGTAGAGCAGATGTCAAGTAGCCAAGGGCTCGAAGAGTGGCTTGGTAAGCTGCACTAGGACCACAATGAGATCCCATTCCACTGGGAGCAGACGGATGGGAGGCTTTAGAGAGCAGTAAGTCCTGCATGAATCGAGTAACCAGGGGCTGCACAGAAAGAGGCTTGCCCTCTATGGAGTAATACTTTGCGGAGAGGGCACTCAGGTGCACCCGAACAGAGTTGGAATTAAGCCCAGACTGTGAGAGGTGGAGCACGTATTGCAGCTCCATGTGTACCGGAGAGGAGAATGGGTTTGCCCGTGCTCCATGCACCAGGAGACTCTGTACCACTTGAAGGCATAGGTCCATCTCGTGGAGTCCTTGTGAGAGGCCAGAAGGATTTCCTCTATGTCCCTGGGGAGGTTGAGGGGTGCTAAAGCAACTTTTTTAGTTGCCATGCTGTGAGAGACAAGGATTTCAGGTTGGGGTGGAGGATTGCGCCTTCCTCCTGGGTCAAAAGTCCTGGGGAGCTCCTGAGAGGGACTGGAGGCGCCATTGAAAGATGGAGCAGTAGGGGGAACCAAGGCTGTCTGGGCCACCTTGGGACCACCAGAATCACAGAAGCCTTGTCTCACTGGACCTTGAAGAGGGTCTGTGCTATTAGTGGTGTGGGAGGGAAGGCATACAGTAGACCCCCTGACCACAATATGAGGAAGGCATCCGCCACTACCCAGTCCGGGTGCAAGTGTGGGCAGCAGAAACGCAGTAGCTGAGTGATGACTAGGCTGGCAAAAAGGTCGAGGTTTGGGTTGCCCCACAATCCAGTCGCTGTACCACCCCTGGGTCCAACTGCCATGCGTGTGGCTGGAGGACCCTGCTCGGTCTGTTCGCCAGGATGTTGTCCTGGCCCAGGAGGTATGTCACCCGGAGAAGCATACCCTGTCTGGTTGCATACAAGCAGATAGCTACTGCCTCCTGGCATGGGCGGTAGGAGCCTGTGCCCCCTTGCCTTTTCAGGTAGAACATCGTAATCTGATTTCCGTCTGTGCAAGCACTGGCTGGTGCTGCAGGCGGTGCTGGAAAGTTTTTAGCACCAGGAAGTTGGCTCTGAACTCCAGCACATTGATCCGCTGCTGACTTTCCTTAGGTGACCACATCCCATGGGTGCGCAGCTCCTCGCAGTGGGCACCCCAGCCCCATAGGGAAGCATCCATCGTTAGGACCCTCTAGGTGCTCGGGAGTTGGAAGGGCATGCCCTGGTGCAGGTTCTGCCACCTACTGAGTGACTCTGCCATCTGATGGAACACCGAGACTCTGATCTGGAGATGGCCTGTGGCCTGGGTCCACTGTGAGCGGAGGCACCACTGAGCTGCCCGCATTTGGAGGCAGTGTTGGGTACCACATGTACCGCAGAGGCATGTGGCTGAGAAAGCAAAGCATGGACTGCACTGAGACTGTGTGGCAACACTGTACCTCAGCTGCTAGGGCTGTGAGGCAATCCGCCCTGTCCAGGGGGAGGAAAGCCTTGGCCTGGAGGGTGTCCAGGCAAGCCCCTATGAACTCCAAGTCTTGTGCTGGAGTGAGATGGGATTTGGGGTGATTTATCATGAATCCCAAATATTGTAGGACCTTGATGATGCGGCCTGTGGTCTGTAGCATCTCTGAGGCCGTGTCCCCTCTTACTAGCCAGTCGTCTAGATATAGGAAGATGAAGGTCCCCTGGAGACGAAGATAAGCGGCCACCACTGCTATACATTTGGTGAAGACACTTGGTGCAGAAGCTAGGCCAAAGGGAAGTACCCTGTACTGGTAGTGGTCGCCCATGACCATGAATCTTAGGTATTGCCTGTGACTGCGGTGGATGAGGATGTGGATATAGGTATCCTTCAGGTCCAAGGAGCATAACCAATCTCCCTGCTGGAGGTAGGGCAGCAATATTCCAAGAGAGAGCAACTTGAATTTCTCCCGCACCAGGAATTTGTTCAGGTTTCTCAGGTCCAGGATGGGCCTTAGCCCCCCTGTTCTTTTTGGGACCAGAAAGTACCTGAAATAAAATCCCTGTCCTCTCAGGTGATGTAGTATGGGCTCCAAGGCCCTGTCCCTGAGAAGGCCTGCGAGTTCTTGCATTAGCAAAGCCTGGTGTAGGGGAGACTGAGGAGGCTCCCCAGGGAAGAAGGGTGGAGGTAGCTGGTCCAGGTGGAGGAGGTAACCCTCCCTGACCACCTGAAATGCCCATGAGTCAGTGGTGATGGAGGCCCACCTGTGGGCAAAATGGGCCAGGCGCCCCCCTGTTGGGAGTTGACCCTCCAGTGGAAAAGAGGCTATGCCAGGGGCATCAAAACCCCGACCCAGGTTGGGGTGGGGCTAGTGGCTGGGGCTTGAGACCCTTGGGCTTGCCTGGGCCTTGGCCCCCTCCCTTGCCCTGGTGACCCTGCTGACCCTGCTGAGGGGTCTGGGTGGCTGGGTATGGACAGTTACCTCAATAGAGTTGGCCCTTCCTGAGGAAAGGAGGCTTCTTTCCCTCTGGTTTCTTCATCGGGAGGGTGGAGGTCTTCCTCGAGAGCCGTCCAGGTAAGATACTCGGACTTGATTTTGCCGCCTTGTCCTCCATTGGTTTGCCGAAGAGTTGCTCCCCAAGGCAAGGGATATTGAGGAGCTTCTCTTGTACCCACTGCTCGAGGTCCAATGATTGGAGCCAGGCCTGACATTGAGCACCGATGTTGGGGCGGCAGCAACCCTCACACTGGATTCAAAGCAGTTGTAAGCGGCTTGGGACAGATATTTGGAACACTCTCCGACTGACTTCATAAGAATATGGAAGCGCTGGAAGTGACCTCCATTGAGGCCAGCCACGAAGCCTCCTTGGCCAGGTCTCGGAGGAACATGCCAATGTAAAGTTGGTAAGTTTGCATACAGCATGCCAACATCAAGCCTTGGTAGCATTTCCGCCCGAGAGCATGGAGGGGGTGAGACTCCCTGCCTGGTGGCACCAATGAATGCAACTTTGGGCTGTTCTGCCAACGCATGGCCAACTTGATCACCATGGAGGTGTGGGGGAGTTGCGCCTTATGGAAGACTGGCCCTCGCTGAACCCGGTACATCGTATTCAAGCGCCAGCTAATGATCGGCACCGATGCCAGGGTTTCCCACATCCTGAGAAGGAGCCGACTGAGAATGGAGGGAATGGGGACTGTCAGGGTCTCCTTTGGCGGTGCCTTGTACTGGAGGATGTCAAGCTCCTCCACATGGTGGTCCTCCTCTGACTCGGGAGTGAGAGAAAGTGCCCAAGCCATGTCCCTGATGAACTCGAGGAATGACGTGTCCTCGGACGGGGATCGGCGCCTCGTGACCGGTGGAGACAGGTCCGAAGGAGGGTCTCGGTGGGCCGAAGTCTCTGGAGATATCTCAATAATCAGACTCCCAATCGGAGTAGTCCGAGGAAGACTCGAGACCTGACGGCTCCAAGGGTGTCATTGGCACCGGTCTTTGGTGTCCCAAGGCCGGGAATGGCTGGAGCCAGAGGTGATTTATCATGAATCCCAAATATTGTAGGACCTTGATGATGCGGCCTGTGGTCTGTAGCATCTCTGTGAGGACCTCGCCACCGAGGATCAGGAATGAGAACAAGACCCTCTCTGAGGATCCACACGAGGTGTCTAGCTCTCGGGGATTGCTTCAGCGGCCCGGGGAGTCCTCAACATCGAGGTTCCTGCAGTCTCGGGGTGAGCACCGGTGGGGCCAGGCATCGACGCCTGCTGGGAGGTGATGAATGCAGAAACGCTGCACTCCAGTGCCAGCATATGAGCTTCGCACTTGGGGGTGGCAGCCAAGGACACTGATGCTAGGGTGACCAGGTCAGGTGTCGAGGAAAAGAGGAGGTCCTCGATGGGACGGCTCTTGGGATACCGGGGTCCATCACTGGAGACCTCTACCTTAGTCCTGGGTACCTTTTGGGGTACTCCCGCTCCAACTTCTCGGAGGCCCGTCATGCCTGAGGGACCGTGCGTGGGATTTCCCATGCTTGTCTGCCTCCAAGGACGAGGCCCTTAAGGTCTTCTTTTTCTTCTAATGCTTTCGCTTCGAGGATCCTTGCTTGGAATGCCTGCGAGTCTGCTCTGGAACCGTGGGGGCCTTATGCAACTCCGAGGATCTGTGTGGGGTCTTTGAGCATGAGGCTATCAGGGATACTGGGGTCGAGTCTGCCTTGTGGAAGATGTCGCCCTGCTTAAGCCGGCAGCTCTGGATGGCCTTTGCAGACATCTTCTTACAGAGGGAGCATTCCTCCAGGTCATGGTCTGTGCCCAGACACCAGAGGCAACAGTCGTGTCGTGAGGGACATGTTCTTGGAACACCGATCACATTTCTTAAAACCGGTGACCAGTGGGGCAAAAAGGACCCCAGCGAGGTCAAAGACCCTTGGCATGGCCAGCAGTTGGAAAAAGGCACGAAAGCACTGATGGATAAGAACCTAAGAAAAAAAAGACCTGAGACCCGATGCTGGGGCAGCGGGGCTCGGAGGCGGGAAAGGAATTGGTGCAAGCCGGAGTAGGTGCAAAATGTACAAGAAAAATCAACTTTTTTCCAGGGGGACAAGATAAACATCTGTAGGGCTCCATGGTAAAAGGGCGACTGAGCAAGATGGCACCCTTGGGCGGGAAGGGGACCATGCATGCGTGATGGCATCTCCCAAAGGCTTTCTTTAAAAGCTGTGGAGATGCTCCAAGCAGGGCTCCATCGGCATCGACGTCACCCATATGTGAGGACTGACTTCCTGCTTGTTTCTGGAGAACTGCACTTCTTTCCTTCTTTATCCTGGCTTTTTATCAAAATGTAACTCAGCGTCCACAATATAGAAATCTGGTAGTCACTTTATCCTCACTGCCCATGCAAATACAGAACAAGATGCACGAATTGGAAAACTCTTGAGAATTGTACTGATGGTAATATTTAAACTGAATTCTCCAAAACTGGCCTTAAGTGTATTTCACATTCTTAAGGACATGGATGTAAAATGATGCAGCTTTAGCCCTTTAGAGAGGGACTTACCATTTGTATCTGTATTACATAGGCAGAGTAGAAGATCACTCAAGATGTCTCAAATGTGAACCCAAATAAGTACATGATGTGACTGATTTTATCTGAGCTTTATGATTAGGTTGTAGCCTTGTGTTCATCTCATCTAACTTCTGTAACATTTTTGTAAAAAAGTACATTAACATCAATACAGTTAGCCATTAATTTTAGGTTAAATACTAGCGATTGTCTGAAGGAATTTCTGCTAAAATTGCCTTGCTCACAGTGCGTGAGCAGAGCCATTAACGATTAGCAGTTTAAATGACCTCGTTATAGCCCTGTGATGCTGCTACACCTACGAAACTTTCATTATGTCACACTTCAGATATTAGAATTGATATTATTTATTGCTGTTGGAAGCACCAATTAAAAGATTAGCAAAGGCAATAAGACAGTTTTGGCTCATTTATTAGTGGCTGCCTGGCATTTGACTGCAGCATGGTGGAGACACGAAGACAAAATAAAATGGTGGGAGGTAGTGGTGACAGAAAAAACAAGATTTGTGAGCGAGGATATGAGAAAATATAGCAAGCCTTTCTGGAATACACTGCACGAGGATGAGGACAGACCTAGACACTTACAGAATTTGTAACTGTGAAGGTGGTGACGTGAATTTATCTAAAGATTATCATACAGTCAAAAGAATCACTATAAAAAGTTGAGATCTGCTATATAGAGGGCAATAGTCAAATAGGCACATTGATGCAAACACCACAGGTACTTTTTGCCCTTGGGATTGAACCAGTAATAAAGAAAATGATCATTGTCCGACAATAAAAGTACCTGCAGAGACTCGTGCCTGCTTTTTCTCTGGGTATGTTTTCATTGGAAAATAATGTCATAGATCTAAAAATGTCATCTGCATGCATTCTTTCCCTTCCCCTGACCTCTATATGACCTTGGGAATGCCTCCCGACAATGTAAAGTGAAGTGTGCAATTTTATCTATATTGAGGGTGGGCAATTTTCCAAATCACCCATTTCCATAGCATGGATAAAACATTATTTTATCAGTGGTAACCTTATTTTTGTGGAAATGGAGCAGAGAAGCAGACTAGTGGTTACAACAGCAGCCCGTGAACCAGGAAAGCCAAGCTTCAACCTCCACTGACACTCCTTGTGATCTTGGGCAAATCACTTAACCCTCCATTGCCTCAGGTGTAAACGTAGGGTCCTTTTTACTAAAGCCAACAAAAGATTTGCAGTTAATGTGCCAGACAAATGCATGTTAATAGCAAAGCTTCCGTGTAGCTATCAGGGACGTGATCAGTATATTCCTAGGAGCTAACCTGTTATGAGCCACTCAAATGTGCACTCTGCTTTGGTGGGTTCATGTGAAGTGGCATTTTAGAAATGATGTCTAGGTGAAATCTTGGGTATCCAGGGCAAAACGTAAAAAAAAAACAACAACCTAGGGACATTTACATTGCAGCCCAATTTTAGCAACTTGGCTTTCCCCAACATGAACAGCAGTATGTGCCAAGATATCTATCCTATGTTGAATGCATGTCCATCCAAGCTATTTTGCATGTGAGGATGTGCATCAACATGCCAAACTGAAAACAAGGGCCCTCATTTTATTTTTATTTATTTATTTTATTTAATTTGTTTATATACCGCGCTCTTCAACATCAGTGCGGTTTACATGGAACATGAGGTATTTACGGCGGGGGTTAACACCGTGATACATATAACAGGTAGCTTAACTTGGATAACAGTATTAACTATTTACATTTGTAATGATAACAGAATGATATATACAATACATGAGGGAGGTTGCATGTGGTCGGGGCTACATTGTGAGCGGTGGAGTTGGTATGCGTTCTCATTATCATTATGTAAAGTATAAGGGATATCAAAGAATCTTCTTCTCTATGTCCTTCAGGTGTCTGGATGGCAGAACGAGTGCTTTTTCTGCTGCCTATTCATAGACGGTCCCACTAGTGGGTAGGTAAATGCTCGCTGTTTCTGAAATGGGGCGTGCACATCCAACTTGCTTAGAATGCATGTCAGTGGCACCCCAAATTCCAAAATTTATTTATCAGGTTTATTATACTACTTTATCATTTCAGTCAAAGTAGTTTACATTATAACTTGGTAATGTACATTAAACAGGGACATTGATAACTTGGATTTTTCTGAGGCAAAGGAGGATTAAGTGACTTGCCCAAGGCCACAAGGAGTGCTAGTAGGAATTGAACCCTGGTCTCTTAGTTCCCAAGCTAGTGCTCTAACCATTAGGTTACTCCTCTACTCCAAATGATGATTTATCTGATTAACTCCAGAAACTGTCCAGATAAATCATTTGAATGCAGGGCTGGTGCAACCCAATGGGTGATCTAGGCAGTTGTCTGGAGTGGCAGTGTTCCCAGGGCACTCATTGCTTCTGTCTCTCTCTGTGATCTACAGTGGCAGGTCAGCACTATGTTGCCATTTACTGTAAATGATATTGCTGCTGCTGTTGCAGGTCCTGGAGGGGGTGGCAGTGATGAAAATGGGGTTGGAGGTAGAAGCAGGGGAGGGGGTGGCAGGATTGAGAGCTCGTCTTGTACTGACTCTGTGTGAATGTCAACTGCACAGCTTATCACCATCATGCATTTCTGTGCTTATTTCTTGTGGTTTTATGGAATTTAAATCTTTTAAATCTCAGTGGTCAAGGTTAGCTACATTGAGAATTTCTCAAGGTCTGTAATGTTTCAAGAACTGCCTGCCTGCATTTATAGATTGACAGCTGAGGATGCCAGTTAAAAACACATAAGTCAATCAGGTCAACTTCTTTTTTATTATTCAATAGTGTAAAAGATGCTCCCAGCTGTATCCAGGAGCCATATCCCTTCTGCACTGCCATCTTTAAAATAGCAGGAATGCTAATAAGATATCTTGATTGCATAAGGTAAGGGTTGTGGTCAGCAATGCCAGGTTTATAAACGTTGATTCCTAATGTGACTATGCAGAAGAAAGTGGTAAGAATTATTTAAAGATCTCTAAGGAGGTCTCCCCAACCCCCTTACAAAAATGGTGCCGATCCCATCTGAGAGGGGTGAGGGTAGGAGGAATTGTAATTACTGTACTGACCAATATCTTTGGTACATTCAGAGATAATTCCAGAACCCTGCTTGTACTTCAGGCAGTTCTTGTTCCAGGTATGGTTGTAGTCTCTGCTGGATGATCTTGAGTAGAATCTTGCTTGCATGTGGGATCAGAGTGACTGTGCGATAATTTTCATCATCAGTTGGATCACCTTCCTTCAGTATTGGTATAAACACAGATCTTTTCCAGTCAGTTGATTATGATGTCATCTTCCAAATTTCCTAGCAGAGCCTTGTAAGTATGACAACAACTGCACCCAATTGCTGTAATACTTCAATGGGAATGCCATCAATACCCGGTGCTTTGTTCTTTGATAATGCTTTCATGCTGCTTCAACTTCTTCTTTCATCACCAATGGTTCCTGATCATAAGATACAAGTTAAAACGGTTGTTGGTCCACTTGATCTTTAAGGTATAATGACTGTACATTCTTTCTACCTCTGCTTGATCTTCTCAGCATCATTCAACATGGATCCTTGAGCATCTTGTAATATTACAATTCAAGGCTGGAATTTTTTCTTTAACTCTTGTAACTTTAGGAAAGCAGATCTCGTTCTTCCTCTAAGTTTCTGATTCTATTTCCTTGCATGTATCAATGTAGTACTTCTCCTTGTCTCATCTTGCTACACATTGGAAATCTCTGTTGAGTTCTGTGATTGCCTCTCTTTTTCCTCTGGCTTTAGCTTCTCAGCGTTTCTGGGCAATTTTCAAAGTTTCTTTGGATATCCATTTTGACCTTTTTTGCTTTTTCACTTTTTGTAGAGACTTTCTTCGAACACAACTTTCTTGATGTCATCCCATAACTCTTCTGGTGCTCTGTCATTTGTATTCAAAGCAACAAATCAATTTTGCAGGCAGTCTTTAAATTCTGGTGGTATACTCTCAAGATCTCTAGCACTACATTCATGAGTGGCTTGCTCTTTTTCAGCTTTAGCTTGAGTTTGCATACTCGTAGTTGGTGATCTGTACCACAATCAGTTCCAAGTTTTGTCTTTTCCAACATTGAAGTCCACAGATGTAGTTAATTTGATTTTTGTACAATCCATTGGGTGAAGTCCATGTGAACAGTCATTGCTTGTATTGCTGGAAGAAGGTGTTTGAGATGAATAGATTGTTAGTCTTGCAGAATTCTGTCAGTCTTTCTCCATTTTCATTTCTGTTGCTAAGTCCATATTTTCCAGTCACTTTGCCTTCTTCTTTGTTGCCAACTCTTGCGTTCCAGTCACCCATGATTATCATGATGTCTTGTTTGCATATTCTGTCAATTTCAGCTTGTACTTGTTCATAGAACTCATCCACTTCATCCTCTTCTGCAGCTATACACACACACAATGAAGGCATTTCTAACAGTCATTTACCCAGGTAAATAAGTTATGTGAAAACTGTCCACTCTCCCTGTGGGTAAAATTGCACACCAGTGGCTCTTTGAGTTTGTATAGCTGTCGGAAACTATTGTTTTCCTTTGACTGCATCTGTTCTTTGTTCCTCCCCAGAAGCTTCCATGCTAGGCAATTGCCTAGTTTGCCTGGTGGTTCCAATAGGTGTTTATCATTAGTAGGAGGAACAGAAGGAAGGAGTTGGTTGTCTGGTTCTGTGTTCCTGTATAAAAGTGAGGAGCAGAAGTGCAGTCTGTACTTCTTATCCAGAGGGCAAACATAAGGAGTAACAGAAATTTGCTGTGCCAGAGAAGCAACAGGGCCAACCCAAGGGTGTCTGATATCCTTGGTGAACCTTCAGCTGTGTGTCCTCCCCACCCAGCTCAAGGCCGTAACTACCTCCATGTCCAGCATTTCCCTTTCCTATCCATATGAGTGAAGAAGTTGCTTAGTGGTTAGGGCAGCAGCCTGGGACCAGAAAGACCAAAGCTCAAATACCACAAGAATCCTTATGGCCTTGGGCAAGTCACTTCACCCTCCGTTGCCTCCGGGGGACAAGGAAATACATACAGTACCTGATTTTAACTAACTTGAACTACTACTGGAAAGGTGTGAACTAAATACTACTAATAAATAAAATATCTCCAAGTGTCTAGCATCTCTCCTCTTCTTCCCTACCTCTACCCCTGTTGCCCAGCATGCCCCCTTCCCTTTCCGCTATTGGGCTTACGTCCACCTAGTCTCGCTGCCATCGCCAACGCTGTTGCTACCTCCCTCAGCAGCACCGCAGACGACTTGGAGCAACTGGCACAGGGCTTCTGCACACATGTGTGCGCTCAAGCCCTGCCCCCTCTGCACTTCTTGAAAGCTGCCTCTGAAATTGTGCTGCCCTAGACAGATGCCCCTGAGAAGCAGAAGGGTGTCCAGTAAAGAAGATACTGAAAATTCAGTTGCTTCACTGCTAAAGGTGACAGACTGAGAACAAAGGCCAGGAATTTCCTGAAGGAGTAACTGTGGAAATAGATCCAGAAAGTGCCTAGTACCTCTGCAAATAAATGGTACCACCTGCCCAGAGTGAGAGGAAATCCCTAACAGTAAAGAAAAGAAGGAATATGAACTTTAGAGCTGTGGTTGTATGTTTCCTGTTGCTACAGTGTATACTACCTGAGTTCATTTTCAGTAAAGAAACTCTGTGAGGAACATTTGTACTCGTATGTTCAAAGTAATTTGTTAATATAAGAGTACAATCCCATCTTGGGCCTTGAAGTGGTTAATCCATCTCATCCATCAGAGGACCCACCCAGGAAAGGAGAACAAACATGAACACTTGTGAAACCCCTCAGTTAAGCCTTAAAGACAGACAGTGGCGGAAGCTTAAATGGAGGGCCCTAAAGCAAAATATAAGAAAGGGTCCTCAAAGCAAGGAGAACCCATCCTGGAAGATACAGCAGTGACTACAAGGGAGCCCACTGCATCAATGGACCCTCCTACAAGGGGCTGTTTGGGTGGAATTTATGCCACTGATTACAGAGGAAAAGAGGGGGGAGGCTGCATGATCGCTACTACTATCAGGGCCATACCGAGCCATAAGTGCGTCCTGTGCAACTTGCACATCTGGCGCACCCCACCCCCTCCAGTTTGTCACTTGCCCCATGCCCAGCATCTCCCCATCTTACCTCCATGTCTCTAGCCGGATCCCCTCTTTCCCCCCCTCCCCCCCCCCCCCGGGCTGTCTTGCCCTGCTGCCACTTTTAGGGTTTCCTTGGTGGCAGCGGCGGCAAGACATCTAATTGAAAAAAAAAAAACCCACACAGGTCTTTCCAACTCTGCATTTGCATGCTGGCCTGATCCCTCCCTCCTCTGATGTATGCTCACGTCAGAGGAGGGAGGAACCAGACCAGCCATTCAAATGCAGAGTTGCAAAGACACGCATTTGACTAGCTGATCTGGTCCCTTCCTCCTCTGATGCAAGCATTTATTTATTTATTTTTATTTTATTTAGCTGTATTTATATCCCGCTTTTCACCGGGTCAAAGCGGTCAATTGGGGGATACATTTAACACGAGGGGATATGAGACACATATGCTAGTACTTACAGGGAACATGGGCAATGGAGGGTTAAGTGGCTTGCCCAAGACCACAAGGAGTGCCTACAGGACTAGAAATCCCAGTCCCTCCGGCCTGAGATTGCTGTCCCCAGGTGGGACTTGAACCCCTGGCCCTCCGGCCTGAAGTACCTTGTCCTAACCACTAGACCACTCCTCCCTTAGCATACGTCAGAGAAGGGGGGGGGGGGCGGAATCAGGCCAGCATGCAAGCACGGAGCCAGAAAGACCCACATGTTTGTCCCGCTGCCGCCACCACCAAGGAAACATGTAAAGCGGTGGCAGGGCAAGAGCAGGCAGTGTGAGGGGAGCTGAAGTTGACAACCCCAAATGCGCCAGTATTTTTTTGCACCACTCACACAGGACTAGGTATGGCATTAACTACTACTACTACTACTGTTCAGTGTTTTCTGAAACATTGTGCATAAAAAAGATCTCATTATGTATACTTTGGAGAAATAGCGGGAAAGAGGAGATATGATAGTGACATTTAAATACCTCCGTGGCATAAATGGACAGGAGGAGAGCCTCTTTCAGTTGAAAGAAAGCTCTGCAATGAGGGGGTATAGGATGAAGGTGAAAGGCGATAGACTCAGGAGTAATACGTGGAAATATTTCTTTTTGGAAAGAGTCGGATGCATGGAATAGTCTCCCAGTAGAGGTGGTAGGGATGAGGACAGCATCTGAATTTAAGAAAGCATGGGACAAACACAGAAGATCTCTGAAGGAAAAAAAGGGACTGTAGCATTTGCAGTGGAAGGGCAGACTGGGTAGGCCTTATGGTCTATTTGCTGTCATATTTTTTTATTTCTATGTTTCTACTAAACAAAAACTGAGTGCACAGTAGAGTGCATTGATGATTTAAAAATAAAGTACCAAAAGTAAAGTGTTTGCATCGGTTGTGAGTGGATAAAAACAAGTTTATTCAATATCACTGATGCACAGTACTCGAGAAGAACACCTTAACTGGAGACAGGGAAAACGCCTTTCAGTACAGCAGCCCTACATATGAAAGGCTTTCCATATCAGGATTCTGAACAACTTGGGTAATTATATGCTGCTGGTATTGGAATTATTGAGGATGCTTCTATCACCTTAGCAGTCATTTTCCATTACAACAGAACAAAGCTCCCCCTACCTTTCATGTTACACATGATGTGGCAGGTGTGTTGATGAGATAGGAGTGCAAGGGAGAGATCAGCTAGCCAGCAAACAGCAGTGCAATGTGTGACTATCCACTTAAAAGAGCATCTATCCCCAGAACCAACTGCACTCTCTGCCAAATACAAGACTGCTCTGGCAATCTAATTCTATGATATTCTGCCAGCAAAGAGTTGCACGAAGTTATATTCCTAACTGGCATTAATTTTTCAAGCCAACCACTGTCAATAATTTAGGCCTGGAAAAATGAAAATGTAAAATTACAAGCTCATAATACATACATACAAAATTGAAAGCATGAGCACTGAACTACTGGAAAGGCATACACACAATAGAAGGTGAAACTATTGTATGTACGATTATTTATACAGAGAGAAAAGAGAGTGAGAGAGAGAGAAAGATATAGAGTCTTTATCTATATACAGACAAATAAAAATAATTGAACTATTTAAAAAGAAATAAAGATAAAGGAGCCAGTATTCAGCAGCTTTAAAACACCTGGGACTTTCAGCACTAGAACTTATTCAGCCTCTGGTGCTGACCGTCTGGTTTTGCCAGTCAGCATGTCACTATCCGGTCAGCAGCAATACTCAGCCACTAAGCATTTAAAGTTAGGACAGCCATTGAACTGGCCTAAATAACCAGTTAAGTTATTCGGTTAGCAGCTGAATATTGCCTCTGACTGCATAGTGACTGGCAACCCAAACTGTCCACAGACCACCCAGGTTTAAGCGGACATTGTTTGCGCCGCACAATAAGGATAGTGTTGCTGAATGTCAGGATCGCCATGTTTTAGCTGGGCAACAAGTCTGCTAACCATCTAAAATGCTGTGAATATGCCCCAAAGATTTTAATTTCACTGATATGGAATTGTGGGAATGACCAGCCATCAAAGCTGAGAGTTGATGTTGTTTTGGAAATTTTTCTCCTCATGAACAAGTAGGGAGATTAAACCTATAAACATTAAGGGGGATATTCAGCAGCAGCAGCTAGCTGTCACTGCTGAACTTTGAACCCGGAAATTCAATGCCGGGAGTCATATCTGGCCAGCGACATTGAATACTTGGGTTGGCCAGATAGCACTTTAGCTAACCATCCAGTAGTGATATTCAGCTGCTGGCCAATTAATTAAAGTGGTGAAAGTTAGGCAAGCCTTTCAGGTGCCTAACGTTCGCCATTTTTGGGATAATTGACTAGTGGCTGAATATCACCCCTAGCCAGTTATCCCTGGTGCCACCTCCGTTCTCCGGGAACAAGCAGGAAATCAGTCCTCACATATGGGTGACATCGGCGCCAAAGGAGCCCATGCAGTAACCTCTCCCCAGCTTTCAAAGAAAGCCTTTGGGAGATGCACCTCACATGCGTGGTTCCCTTCCCACCTAAGGGTGCCATCTTGCCTCAATCTTTTTTCCGCTGAGCCCATCGGACGTGTGTCTGTTCCCCCTGGAAAAAGTTGATTTTTTTTCTTCCTTTTTTCTTTGATTCTTGAATCGATTCCTTCTCTGGTTGCTTACTGGTACCCTACTCGCCTCCTGGGTCCACTCTTCTTGGCATCACGGTTTCTTCTCGGGTTCTTTTTTTTTTTCCCTCGGGTTGTTTCTTTGGTGCATGGGGTTTTGTGCCCTTTCTGGCTGGCCAAGAGAGTTTGACCTTGCTGGGGCCTTATTCCTTGCCATGGCCTTGGTCAGTGGCTTCAAGCCTTGCAACCGTTGTGCACATAATGTCACGCATGGATCTGTATAATTGTTGCCTTCAGTGCCTCAGGGCAGATCATGATGCCTTGGCATGTGGTCTCTGCCAGCAGATGACCCCCAAGGCTCTCCAAGGCTAAAAGAAACAGCACAAGTCAATTTTTCATAAGACCGATTCAGCCCCGGAGTCGCCCGTGGGATCAGCACCCTTGAGGGCCGCCACAGAGGCCTCGGCCTTGCGTGGCAACCATACTTCCTTGGAGCCTCGAGGTCACGGGGCATCGAGCCTGGTCTCCATTGGGGAGGGATGCATCTCGAAGAGCTGGATGTCATTGATAGCCTTGTTGGGTGACTAGGGCCGTGGGCAAGTCCCATGGCACCTGGCCTCGGAGCCCTCAATGCGAGGCCGAGGGCAATAGCTGGGAGCGGCTCTCAAAGCTTCCCTGGTGAGAGTAGATGCCATCAGTGTCTGGGGATCGGTCTCAGTTCTCTGATGCCATTCTCATCGAGGACACCTCCTTCACGGTGCCAGCATCAGGCCTGAGATCACCAGTGCCCGCACCGGTAACTGCAGAGCCTTTTGGCCTCAAGGCTAGGATTGCAGCCTTGGAACACAGCTTGTCTGCCTTCATGGCCCAACAGCAGGCTCTGATGCCTGGTTCCTCCAGGTCATCACTCCCAACCACCAGCCTCTCCACAGTGAAGGAGCCCGTGGAGGTGGAGCCAATCCTTGAGTGCCACTGGCCTCGAGAGATCCCTCAGCACCGGTCCCGGTCCTGCTTGGGGCTGAGGACTTCCCCACACAGTGCACCTGATTCAGAGCGCAGGGGCATCGGAGGCCTCAGGTCATCTGGGCTGGGGCGCAAGCCCAAGGTCCGGAGGACCCTCGAGATCTCCTCCAACTCCGTGTCAGAGTGGGAGACTGAAGATGTTGAGTCCCCGCACACTCGGTTCCACAAAAACATGTCCTTGGATCCTTCCCCTCTGAAAGCTCGGTGCCAGTCCCCACCTGACGACCTAGCCTTTCTGGAATTTATCCAGGATTTGGCGAAGGCCCTTGCCTTCAATACCGAGTCTGAGGAGAAGCCTCGGGCGGAGAACCTCAAGATCTTCCAGTACAAGGCTCCCCCTAAGGAGGCACTCATGGTGCCCATTCCCCCCATCCTAGAATGGCTGCTCTTCCAAATGTGGGAGACCCTGGCCTCAGTGCCCATTGTGAGCAGGTGGCTGGACTCAATGTATGAAGTCCGCCGGAGCCCTGGCTTCCAAAAAGCTCAACTGCCTCACAAATCCATGGTGGTAGAGTCAGCTATACATAAGCTCAAGAGCCAGAAAACGCACTCTTCGGTGCCACTGGGCAGAGAGGCCTGTGTCATGGATTCTTTGGGTAGGAAATACTTCCGGGGTACAATGCTCAGCAACTGTATGCAAGCATACCAGCTGTACGTGTACAGGTACATTTAGATTGTGAGCCCTTTGGAGACAAGGGAATAAAAAGTACCTGTTAGTATATTGTCACACCTACTCATCCAGGCGATAGCCTAGGACAGTGATGGCTAACCTTTTTGAGCCCGAGTGCCCAAACTGCCGCACAAAACCAAAGAATTTCCTCAAAGTGCCAGCATGTTATTTGCATAAGTGGTCTTATTTGCATAAATATTTGCATAAAGTTACCATACACTAACTTTTAGTAAACATGTCTCTTAATGAGTGTATGGATAAAGAAAGACTAAAAGATTTCTACATTACTATAATCCAGTGCCAACCGCCAGGCACATTAGGAACTACTACAAACGCTGCCCATTTAGAACCCATAGCAAACCCGCCGTATCCTGACAGCATTACCAGGACTCACAAAGCACCATACCCTACCTATCAAAAGGCAACACTGCAAATATTAAACCAATACATTTCAGTGAATACTGGGGAAAGAGAACAAGTGGCAACGTCAAATAGGAATTTCCTCTTGTACCAAACAAAGCGCAGATGTTAATGATGCACATTTCCCAGAGCTGACATATTCCAGTTAATAAATTCAAAATAAAGAGATATCGTTCTACCTTTTGTGCATTTTTTTTCAGTTGCAATTGGTCCAGCCATTTTCTTCTGGTTTCTTCATGTTTTCTGCTAACTCTCCATCGTCTGCTGTCCATTTGTCCTTTCTTCTCTCTTCTAGTTTTTTTTCCATTCTCTCTCTCTCTACATCTGCTTTAACATACTAATCTTTCTCCTTTTGCTCTTTCCTCATTCCTATTTCATCCACACAAATTTTACCCCTCCATCCTCAATCCCCAATTACTCTCCCAATACCTGGCCAATTGTAGATTTTTCATCCCTCCTACACAAAATATTTTTCCCCTCTCCATTTTACTCTCCCAGCCCCATCCCATTCTAATCTTCCCCCAACATCAGCTCCCTTCTAGTTCCAGTCTCACCCAGCATCCATTCCCTTCTTCAAGCCCCCCACTTCCCCTCAGCCCATTTCCATTCCAAGCCCCGTCCCCATCAGCTATTTGCAGTTCAAGCCCCCCACTTCCCCTCAGCCCATTTCCATTCCAAGCCCCATCCCCAACAGCTATTTGCAGTTCAAGCCCCCTTCCACTCAGCCCATTTCCAGTCCTAGCAACCCCCCCAACCCATTACCAGTCCTAGCCCCACATAGCCCACTCCCAGTCCTAATCCCACCAGCCCATTTCCAGTCCTAACCTCCCCATCAGCCCACTCCCAGTCCTAATCCCCCATCACTCAATTTTTAGTTTAAGCCCCCCCAGCGCCTATCACCACTCCTAACCCCCCCCAGCGCCCATCACCACTCCTACCCCCCCAGCCCAGCGCCCATCACCACTCCTAACCCCCCCAGCCAGCCCAGTGCCCATCACCACTCCTAACCCCCCCAGCCAGCCCAGTGTCCATCACCACTCCTAACCCCCCAGCCCAGTGCCCATCACCACTCCTAACCCCCCCACCCCAGCCCATCACCACTCCTAACCCCCCCAGCCCAGCGCCCATCACCACTCCTAACCCCCCCAGCCAGCCCAGTGCCCATCACCACCCCTCACCCCCCCAGCCAGCCCAGTGTCCATCACCACTCCTAACCCCCCCCGCCCAGTGCCCATCACCACTCCTACCCCCCCACCCCAGCCCATCACTACTCCTAACACCCCCCAGCCCAGTCCAGCCCAGCCCATCACGACTCCTAACCCCCCCCAGCCCAGCCCAGCCAATCACCACTCCTAACCCCCCCCAGCCCAGCCCAGCCCAGCCCAGCCCAGCCCATCACCACTCCTAACCCCCCCAGCCCAGCCCAGCCCAGCCCATCACCACTCCTAACCCCCCAGCCCAGCCCAGCCCATCACCACTCCTAACACCCCCAGCCCAGCCCAGCCCATCACCACTCCTAACCCCCCCTCCAGCCCATCACCACTCCTAACCCCCCCAGCCCAGCCCAGCCCATCACCACTCCTACCCCCCCCCCAGCCCAGCCCAGCCCAGCCCATCACCACTCCTAACCCCCACGCCCCCCCCCCCAGCCCCGCCCAGGGAAAATTAAAAAAAAAAAGAAAACCTGTCTGCTGCCGCTGTCGGGGTCGCCGCGGCAGAATCGAGCGTGCCGCGGGGCCCCCCTGTACCCACCCGGCAGAGCCTGTCCTCCCCGTAGCAGCTCTCTCTTTGGAGCTGCAGTCAGACGCGCCGGCTTGCAGAGCGCGAGGGAAGAGTTCCCTCGCTGCTCTGTTAAGCCCGCGGGGGCTGATGGGAAGTTCCCATCAGCCCCCGCGGGCTTAACAGAGTCGCGAAAGGGAAACTCTTCCCTTCGCGCTCTGCAAGCCGGCGCGTCTGACTGCAGCTCCAAAGAGAGAGCTGCTACGGGGAGGACAGGCTCTGCCGGGTGGGTACAGGGGGGCCCCGCGGCACGCTCGATTCTGCCGCGGCGGCCCCGACAACGGCAGCAGACAGGGTTGTTGTTTTTTTTTTCGATTGCGGACCTTCCCGCGTGCCAGCTGCAAG
This sequence comes from Ichthyophis bannanicus, assembly GCA_033557465.1. Taxonomy (NCBI): domain Eukaryota; kingdom Metazoa; phylum Chordata; class Amphibia; order Gymnophiona; family Ichthyophiidae; genus Ichthyophis; species Ichthyophis bannanicus. Next base: position 72,675,757 of record CM066034.1, read on the forward strand.
GCCTTCGCGTGCCACAGCTGGCACGCGTGCCATAGGTTCGCCATCGCTGGCCTAGGAGCAGGTGAACTTGCCTGTCTTACTCTCTACAATTACTGTCCAAGATGGCCGCCAAGGAAGGCTGCTGGGTAATGTAGTTTTTAGAGCAAGGAGTGTGACCACAGGGTAAATAGGCAAAACAGAGAATTTTATTTTGGGGTTTCCCCTCCGCATTGAATTCAAAAACCTCAACTGAAATTGGATAAACTCTCCAATAAGGCAAACAAGAATGTGAAAACAGGTTGAACACAAAAATACAGGATTTCCTTTTAAAACATCAGCTTTCCACTTCCCGTGAGGAACAAGCTTCTAAAGCTCAATCTGTTCTCCAGATTATTTATTTATTTATTTATTTTAGTTTCTTATATACTGCACTTTTTGAGATCAGCGCGGTTCACAGGGAGCAACAACAAAACCAGAACAGGCTGTTCGGTATTACATATAACAGGGGTAACAACTTGGATCAAACTGGGAGAACTATATACATGGAATATGTCGTCTGTTAACTAGATAACATAATCGAACTATGTACATGAAGAGAATGAGAGAAAAAGAAAAAATTGGAAGGATAAGTGGTGGGACTGTTAAGCTATGTTTTATGTGGGGTAGTATTTGGTGAATAGGATGAATTTAATGGCCTTTCTGAATTGGGTTAGGTCGGTTATGGCGCAGATGTCGGAAGGGAGGGAGTTCCAGCATTTTGGTGCGCAAAACAAGAAAGCTCTGTTCGCTGTAGATAGATTGCATGTTATTATGGCCTTTGGTACTGCTAAGGAGTTTAGTGCTGCCTGTCTTCTAATTCTGTTTGATGGAACTAATTGGATGAGCTCAGAAAGTGAGTTTGAGGATATACCCTTGATGGCCTTGAATGTAAGAATCAGGGTTTTGAATATTAGCCTTCCGTGTATGGGGAGCCAATGGAGCTGTTTGAGAATAGGAGTGATATGTTCACTTTTGGAAACTCCTTGAAGAATCCTTGCAGCAGTATTCATAGCGAGCTGTAATGGGCTCAAGGTGGATTGTGGGAGCCCTTGAAGAATTGAGTTGGCGAAGTCAAAATGTGGTAAGATTAATGCTTGGTAAATGGTTCTGAAGTCTTCTGGGTCAAGTAGGGAACGTAGGTGCTTGAGCGTGCGTATCTTGAAGTACACAGCTTTTACGATATTATTTATGTGTGGTATCATGTTGAGCCGATGGTCAATTGTTACTCCGAGGTATTTTATTGTTTCCTTGGTGTATAGTTTAGCACCCTTGACGTTTATATATGATGGTGGGGTGAAGTTGGGGTCTCTGGAGATAAAGAGAACCTCAGTTTTTTTGTGCTGAATGCGGAGGTTCTGTGACAGGAGCCAATCAGAGACTGCATTGAAGCAATTCGTTATAGGCATTAAATCTATTTGCTTTGTGGAAAATGGCATGTAGAGAAGGATATCGTCTGCATATATCATACATTTCACATTGAAGGATCTGATGATATTGCAGATCGGCTGCATGTAGATATTGAACATGAGGGAAGAGAGAGAGGACCCTTGTGGGACGCCTTGTTTTTGATGGAAGAGTTTGGATTCTCCTGTTGCAGATTTTACAAATTGCATTCTGGTGTCGAGGTATGATTTGCACCATTCGAGTGCTGAGTTGCAGATGCCTTTATCCATCAGTCGACCGAGAAGGATCTCATGGTTTACTGAATCGAACGCTGCTGCTATATCAAGGAAGATTAGTACCACGCCTTGCTGTAAGTTGTCTATGGTGGTGAGAACATCGTTGAAAAGAGTGGTAAGCAGTGTCTCAACACCATGGAATTCTCTGAAACCGTGTTGGGCATGGTCCAGGGGGGCTACAGAATCTATGTGGTCTTGAATTTGCCTTTGTGCTTCTTTCTCAAAGATTTTAGCTAGCAGGGGGATGCTGGCTATTGGTCTGTATGAATCGGGCCGTTTAGGGTCTAGTTTTGCATTTTTTAGTAGAGGTCTAATGGATGTGAGCTTTAAAGCAGATGGGAAGGAGCCAGATGTAAAGGAGAGGTTAATTAGTCTAGCAATGAAAGGGCTAAATGAGCTTCGGAGATCCTTTATCCAAAAGGCTGGGCATGGGTCGGTTTGTGCAGTGGAGGTGTTGAGTGAGGCGATTGTGTCTTCAATGTGTTTAGCTGAGGGGGTGGTGAGTGCAGTTAGGGGTGTTATGCAGGTTGTTTCGTGTACCGAGGTTTTGGAGAGCTCATCTGTTTGTAGAAGTTTCGCTTGTAAGTAATCAGCAAATTCCTGTGGGTGGATATCTTCTTTTTGTTCAGAGGATGGTTCCTTTGATAGTGATTTGACCAGGTTGAAAAGGTCACGCGGTTTGTTCAAAGATCTTTTAAGCATATCAGTGTGGTATTGCTTTCTTATGGTTGTGATTGCATTGCGGTGAGATGTAAGGTGTTGATTGTAGGCTGTGTGATCATCGCTGGAGAGTAAGCGGCGCCAGCGTTTTTCGAGTCTTCGTAGATGGGAAAGGGAGGACTGTAATTCAGGGGAAAACCATGGAGCAGAGGTTCTTTTTCTTGGTGTTATGTTCTTTTTGGGTGGTAGTTGGGCAATGGTATTGAGGTTGTTGAACCAGGCGGTAACAGACTCATCAAGGTTGGGTACTGTGTTGTTTAGGAGTGGTTGGGTGCTTGATAGTATGAGTTCTCTATTGAAAGGTCGGAAGCCTCTTGTTGTTCTAGATGTATTGACCGGTTTTCTATTGTTAAGAAGATGATTGTTGCTCAGAGGAATTTGTAGGTTTATAAGCTTATGATCTGACCATGGTACATTGGTGATCGACTTTACAATGTTGCAGTTCTGCTCGGAGACGGCTTGGGGAGCGAAAACCATATCAAGAACATTTCCTTTAGTGTGTGTGGGCTCCGAGATAAGCTGTTGATATCCAAGGTCTTCAATGGCGTTGAGGAGTGAGGATGACTGGTTTTGCTGTAAAGATGGGAGATTGAGGTCTCCCATTATCCAGTTAGGAGTGTGGGGGTTGCTGGTATTGGCAGCCAGGTCTAATATGGTGGGAAGATCGTCCGGTGCGCTTGAGGGGGCTCTGTAGACTAGGTTAATGGAGCATTGTTTGTTTACTATGGTGATTATATCTAGGTTGCTTGTGCTAAGAGAGCTGGTCATGTTAAAAAGGAGTTCAGACTTGGTGAGTATTAGTGTTCCTCCTCCCTTCTTGTTTTCTCTATGGGTTGTGTGTATGGAGAAGTTAGGTGGAATGAGTTGGTTGATAAGGACATTGTCTTCTCTAGATAACCAGGTTTCGGTGATCATGAGTGCATCCAGATTGTGAAGGGTAATTATGTCTAGGATTACAGGCCATTTTTTTCGAATTGAGCGTGCATTTATGAGTGCACATCTTAGGTTTTGTGGGAGTTGGGGGTTGTATTGCTTAGGGTTGTTGGTTTGAAGTATTGCTATATGGATTAGGTGGGAGTGTCGTATACGAGCTTCCTTATCTGGATGATGGTAAGGGTTGTTAGACCATTGTTTTCCGCGGTACTTGAGGATCGGTATATGATTGGTGGGGGGAGAGTAGGCAAGGGAGGTCCCTAGCCAGTCTGTGAGGAGGAAAAAACTGAGAAAGGTGATTAGGTGGAGAGCCATTTTAGTTTCTTGGTATGGGATGTGTGTGAGAGTCTTGGATTATTGAGAGGGAGTTTACAAGATACAGTATAGTAAAGGCAATGTTACAAGATACAGTATAATAAAGGCTATGTTACAGTGTAGTAAAGGCTATGTTACAGTATAAGGGTTCAATACAGTATAATAAAGGCTATATTACAGTATAGTAGAGGCTATGTTATAGTGTAGGTGGTTCAATGCAGTGATATAGTACAGTACATAGTGATTAGAAAGGGTATTGACAACAGTCAGATAACTACTGAAACAGGATATGATTATGGTAAAAGTGTGACTACTGAAATGGGGACTACTGCAAATTATGATAACTACTGGCGACAGTATGGATTAAGGGAGAGGTATGACTACTGGCAACAGTATACGGTTATGGTGAAGATTATGGAGAAGGTACGATTAGTGACAACAGTATAGGCTTGAAAGGAGGGTATGGCTACTGGCAACAGTATACGGTTATGGTAAAGATTACGGTGAGACTACTGTCAACGGTATGATATTAAGGGAGGGGTATGACTACTGGCAACAGTATAAGACTGGGTTAGGGTATATGTGGTAAGTTAGTGATAGCTAGTGGACAGTTAACTATTAAGAACTTAGTTTCTATGAACAGAACAGGTTTGCAGCTTTTAGCAATATGGGGGTTGTTCTCATGCGGGGATGCAGTTGAGTGCAATCTTTTGAGTAACACGTTATATTGTACTTGCTGTGAGATCAAACAGGATTTTTACTTTGTACAAGTTGGAAGACCAACACTTGTCATTCTTTTCAACAGCTTCTTTTCTCCAAGCCATGCACAGCACAAGTCCTTAAATGGCTTTCCTGCTACAGTCTTTTACATAGGCAAAGAATCAGCAGCTATTCATGTTCTTGGCCAGGCACAGAGAACACTGCATTTCTTCTATATCTGAACCATTAGGATCCTCTAGCAAATCTAAACTGGATTTATAGTTTGGTCTGTATAGTCTGATATTTGTAAGTTATGCTAACCTGATGTAGTCCTGTAACCGCTTTGATTGTATGAAAGGCGGTATAAAAAACCTGTTAAATAAATAAATAAATAAATAAATATCCATTTCATTTCCAGATTCACTGTGTCTATCCTGAATTTCAGCTGACCGGTTATTCTCCTGCCTTATCAGCTCCTGCAATCTTAACAACAGCTGTTCCCTATGGTCTCCAGCCACAGGCTCTTGCAACGGAGTTTCTCTCCCTTTCAACAAGTTAGCAAGCTCTGTTAGAGTGGAGGTTTGGCAGTCATTGGCATAAGTTTTAGGCTTAATAAAGGTTTGCTTTCCAGCGTTCAGGGGCACACAGCGTTTAGCACTGTCTCTTAATTCTTTAACAATGCCTTCAGCCTGGCTTTGGTTAGGAATTAAAGAAAGGACATTTTCATTACCTTCAGGGTTTAAATGCTGTCTTGAACTGCTTCCCCACCTGGAAACACTTCTTTGTCCTGGAAACTGTTGCCTGCCCCGGGTTCCAGACACCCTCTGTTTCTCCTTTACTCTTGCATGTGAATCAGCCAGGTCTCTTCCTGAAGCTCCTCTTCTCAATGGAACTAAAGTACCTGCTTCAAAACCCAGCAAGCTTCTGATTCCAGGCTTGTTCCCTTCAGAATCAGCTCCCCTTACTTGAACTGCTTCTGGAACTCCACGGACTCCAAACACTGCCCGCTCATCTTGCTGCTGCTTCATTTCTGTTCCTCTCTGCTGCATTTCTCTCTGCTGCGTCTCCGTTTGTTCTAAAACTGAAACACTTTTAAACTGCTGCCTTTCAGGGACCACGCCTTTTTTCCTGCCCATGTGCAGCTCATCAGTGCTCAACCTAGCCCTGACGTCACTAGGTGGGCGGGGTTTAGCACTCGGAATACTCTGCCCTGGAGGCTTGTGGTTTCTATGGGAACTGCTTTTCTCTCTAGATTTAAAGGAACAGGGCTCCTCTCCCTGCCATTCCATTTCCTCTGCAGCGTCCTCCTCACCACAATATACATACATGTAAACTGCTCTGATGCACAAGTAAAGGGCGGTATATCAAGTGCCTAAACCATAACCATACATGGGCATGTACTTGCGGAACATGGCAAGGGAGTTTGCCGAGTTTTCGACTTGTCACTTCAAGAAACCTTTCAAGCGGTTCCTGACCCTGACTTCAAAGAATGCTCCAAATTTATGACTCAGGTGACCTATGACAGCTTCGAGAATAGCTGCAGTGGGCATAATTGCCCGCCACCAGGCCTGACTACTGCCTTCCAACTTGGAGCAATGGGTGCAGGACAAGTTGGTCGATGTCCCTTGCTGGAGAGAGAACTTCTACGGCAAGCCCATGATGGACAAGGTCACTGAGATGGAGTCCGAGTTCATGACCAGGACCAGGCTGTCCAAAAAGATTGCTGACCCTTCCAAAAAGCTCCAATACCTGAAGAAGAGGAAGGCTTATGGAAACTACCTTCAGTACTCAGCCTTGAGAAATCCCCAACAGGGCCAGCAGGCCATAGGACAAGGGCACAGCCCTCATAAGCCTAAGACTCCCAAACCCCAGACTGCACCTCCGGTGCAACCTGGAGGGGGCTTTTGACTCCCTGGGCATAGCCTCTCTTTCCCCGGGAGGTGCTACCCTGCAGCACATGGAAGGGCATCTGGTGTTTTACGCTGACTGTTGGTCTGTCATCACCACTGATGCATTGGCCCTACAGGTGATGAAGGAGGATTACCTCCTCCCTCGAATAGATGCCCCTGACATTTTTTCCGGGAAAGCCCCCTATGATTCCCCTTCACCGGGGCCTGCTTCAGCAAGAACTCGCCAGTCTTCTGACAGACAGGACAGTGGAAGCTGTCCCCCTCCACCTCTGGGGCAAGGGGTTCTACTCCCGCTACCTTTGGTACCCAAAATAAACCGGAGGGTTTCGACCCATTCTAGACTTGCGGGACCTCAACCGGTTCCTAGTGAGGGAGAAATTCAAGATGCTCTTCCTTGGAACATTGCTGCCATACCTCCAGCAGGGAGACTGGCTATGCCCCTTGAATCTAAAGGATGCATATTGTGATGATGAAAGCCCTATGAAAAGCCTGGATATGGATGAAAATCCTGAAATCCCCATTGAAGTCAATGACAGTGCACATGTGCAGGGGAATTTCAGCCGACGTCAGAGAAAAGCTCAGTCCCCTGCAAGGGGTGGAACACGCCCTAGCTCAGGGGTGGAGACAAGCCACCCTCCTGATTGGTCAGAGGAGGGCGGAGCACAGGGAAGGCCCAGCAAGAAGCAGTGGTTAAAAACCACGTGTGGGGGACAAGGAAAGAGCCAAGGAGAGAGCCAAGGAAAGAGACAAGCACAGAGTCAAGCTCAAGGACAGAGACGGAGAGACGAAGGGAGACTCCAGGGAGTGAGAGTCAGCGGGAGACCTGCTGGAGAGAATGCCAGAGGAGAGTGGCTGAAGCCAGACAGAGAGAGAGAAGTCTGGGTGAGAGAAGGAGCCAGAGAGAAGGCTCAAACTCAGGCAGCAGTAGCTCACCGAGAGGCAGTGGCAGTCTCAGGCCAAAGCCCGTCTACTGTTTCAGACCAGGAAGAAAGAGATATTGAGCCAGCATTTAAAAGCAGAAGTACAAGTAACTGGAGGAGAAGTGCACGTCGGGCCAGCAACTGGGACAACGGTGATAGCTGGAGAGGTGGAAAAGGTATCAGTGCTGACATACAGAAACAGCCTCAAGGTAAAGCCGATAATTTCTTTCCTGATAATGTGGCAAGAGGGCTAAGGGCTGGTTTAAAAGGGCAGGAACTGAAACCTTCACCTCCCACCGTTAACCAGTGGATTGAAAACTTAGCCAGTGTTGGAATTCCCAGTGAAGATAACAGAGAAGCTTTTGAATCCTCTAAATTAGGGGGTTTGCAAGGGATACACTCTAATGAGAGGAATTCTATCTCCAATGCAAAAATACCTACGAGGGCTGACTTGCTGTGGGACCAGTTTCAGCTGTTTCTAAGAGAGGGGAAACTTAAAGAAACTCCACAATATGAGAGAGACTCTGTTGGTACAAATGATTTTGAAGAAATGCAAATAGAGACATGTGTGCCTAATGAGGTCTGTTGCCCAATTCCTATGGATTGTTCTCTGGCTCAAAGGAAAGCTACAGTTGTGAGATAAGAAAGGAAGAAATGTAAAAACCCTATAGTAAGGGTAGTGCTTACCACGAGAGTTGTAAGAAGTATTCAATGTTTATTTGTTCACTGACTGAGAGCAACGGAGCTGTGAGGGAACGTTGCATTACAAAGTGAGAACAGCTGTGATAAAGTTCTGCTGCAGTTCATTGTGTGACTCCACGGAGCAGTGCAGAGTGTGAGGACACAGCAGCAGTAAGGCTGAGAAAAGAAAAGTTTATTTGATTTATTTCTCCTGGTTTTCCTGAGTTCATCTTTTCTGTTTGGAGATGTTATCCTTCTGCCTTGGTTGTAATTAAACCCCAGCGTGCTTTTGGAAATCCCCATAAAAGAAAATAAAAATCTTGCAAAGCCTTACCACCGACTCAACTACAAATTTATTGCCTGAGGAGTGAAAGAACTTTATTCCAAGGGACCCTAAGGCCGCCTACCAGCTGTCAGCCTCTTGGCCCAGCCGGTGGGTGTCGCAGTATACACACATCCTAATCTATCCACTTCACAGGCAGTATCTACCTTCATGGTAGGAGGCTGCCACTACCAGTACAGAGTTCTACCCTTCAATCTGGCCTCCTCCCCAATGGTATTCACCAGGTGCCTGGCGGTGGTCACCGCCATCCTGCTTCTCCAGAGGGTGCTCATCTTACCCTATCTGGACAACTGGCTCATAAAGGGAAGCACTGCCGCTGAAGCTCATCAGGTGATGGTTTGCACCATCCTCATTCTGGAGCACTTGGGTTTGTCATAAACTACCCAAAGTCTCATCTCCATATGGCACAATGCCTAGAGTTCATAGGAGCACTGCCAGACACTGTCCAGGCCAGGACCTTCCTCCCTCCTGACAGGGTCCAGCGCCTCAAGACGCTTTCAGGGAACATCCAGGGCCGCCCCTCGGCATCTGCCTATCTCCGGTTTCGCCTGCTGGGTCACATGGCTTCCATGGTACATGTACTCCAGAAGCCTGCCTACATATGCGGCCGGCACAGTGGGCCATACGTTCCTAGTGGTCTCAAGCAACAGAGTGTCTACAGTACAGACTGGTCATGACCCATCCTCTGGCCGACTCCCTCAACTGGTGGCAACAGCTCCAGCACCTATAGGCTGGGATGCCCTTCCAGGCCCCCACCCTCCAGAGGATCATAAGAACATAAGATATGCCATACTGGGTCAGACCAAGGTCCATCAAGCCCAGTATCCTGTTTCCAACAGTGGCCAATCTAGGCCATACGTACCTAGCAGTTTCCCCAAAAGACACAGGCTCCACAATGCTTGTATTAGGTCAAGCATTGATATCCTGGGTCCCTTTTTAATAATGGTTTATGGACCTTTCCTCCAGGAACTTGTCCAAACCTATTTTAAACCCAGCTACACTAACAGCCTTTACTACATCCTCCGGTAACAAATTCCAGAGTTTGATTACACGTTGAGTGAAAAAATATTTTCTCTTATTTGTCTTAAATAGTTTACCCTGTAGCTTCATTGCATGTCCCCTAGTCTTTCTATATTCTGATAAGGTAAACAATCGATCTACGTTTACCCGTTCCACTCCGTTCATTAATTTATAGACTTCTATCATATCTCCCCTCAGCCGTCTCTTTTCCAGGTTAAAGAGCCCTAACCTTTTTAGCCCTTCTTCACAGGGGTATCCTTCCATCCCCTTTACCATTTTGGTGGCTCTTCTCTGAACCTTTTCTAATAGCGCTATATCCTTTTTAAGATACGGCGACCAGAATTGCACACAATATTCAAGGTGCGGTTGCACCATGGAATGATACAGAGGCATTATAATATCATTTGTTTTATTTTCCATTCCTTTCCTTATGATACCTAGCATTCTATTTGCTCTCTTGGCTGCCGCTGCACACTGGGTCGAGGGTTTTAACATGTTGTCCACAATGACAACTAAATCTTTTTATTCTTATCCTAATGTGGAACCTTGCATTGTGTAACCATAGTTTGGGTTGTTCTTCCCTAGGTGTATAACTTTGCACTTGTCCACATTAAATTTCATCTGCCATTTTGATGCCCAGTCTTCCAATTTATCAAGATCCTCTTGCAATTTTCCACAATCCTTATGGGTTTTAACAACTTTAAATAGTTTTGTGTCATCTGCAAATTTGATAACCTCACTCGTTATTCCCTTTTCCAGGTCATTTATGAATATGTCAAAAAGCAGCGGACCCAGCACAGATCCCTGGGGTACACCACTATTCACCTTTCTCCATTGGGAAAATTGACCATTTAGCTCTACCCTCTGCTTTCTATCTTTTAAGCAGTTCCTGATCCACAATAGTACACTGCCTCCTATCCCCTGACTCTTTAGTTTTGCCAAAAGTCTCTGATGAGGGACCTTGTCAAAGGCTTTCTGAAAGTCCAGATACACTATATCAACCGACTCACCTTTGTCTACCTGTTTATTCACACCTTCAAAAAAACATAACAGATTAGTAAGACAAGATCTTCCTTCTCTAAAGCCATGTTGGCTGTCTCCCATTAAGCCATGACTATCTACATGTTCAGCAATTTTGTTTTTTATGATGGTTTCTACCATTTTTCCCGGTACTGACATCAGGCTCACCGGTCTGTAGTTTCCCGGATCACCCCTGGAACCCTTTTTAAAAATTGGCGTTACGTTGGCCATTCTCCAATCTTCAGGTATTAGAGATGATTTTAATGATAGTTCACAGGCAGGTCTGCAATCTCATATTTCAGTTCTTTCAACACCCTTGGATGTATATCATCCGGTCCAGGTGATTTCCTACTCTTCAGTTTATCAAATTTGTTGTAATACATCTTCCCGATGTATTGATATTTCCTTCAATTCTTCCGCACCTTTAAATACCACTTCAGTCATGGGTAACATCCCTACATCTTCCTCAGTAAAGACCGAAGCAAAGAATTCATTCAGTCTCTCAGCTATCGCCTTGTCGCCTCTTAGTGCCCCTTTGACCCCTCTATCATCTAATGGACCAACAGACTCTCTCACAGGTTTTTTGCTACAAATGTACTTGAAAACGTCTTTATTACACGTTTTTGCTTCCGCAGCAAGCTTCTTCTCAAATTCTCCCTTTGCCTGCCTTATCAATGCCTTGCATTTAACTTGCTAGTGCTTGTGCTGTTTCCAGTTTTCATCATTTGGCTCTTTTTTCCATTTCCTGAAAGATGCTTTTTTTGGCAACAACAGCCTCTCTGACCTCACCTTTAAACCATGCTGGCAGTTTTTTGGACTTCCTTCCACTTTTCTTAAAGCGTGGAATACAGCTGGTCTGGGCTTCTAAGATAGTATTTTTCAACAACACGCAAGCTTGATGTAAGTCTTTAACATTTGTAACTGCTTCTTTTAGTTTTTTCTTAAATATTTTCCTCATTTTATCAGTCTCCCTTTCAAAAGTTAAAAGGTAGTACTGTGGATTTCCTTACTATCCCTCCTCCACTAATTTATTTATTTATTTATTTAATGTCTCTTCTATACCGCGCTCTTTAAAAATCAGTGCGGTTTACAGGTAACAGATTTGTGTAGTGCAGGCAGGCCTACACTGGACTTACAATAAACAGGGGATTATATACAGGGTTAACAGGGTAACTATATACAAGATAACTTGCTGTCATATGTTATGAATGCGATCATGCTATGATCAATATTGCCAAGTGGCCCCAATACCCTTATCTCTTGCACCAGATCTGGTGTTCCATTAAGGACTAGGTCCAATATGGCTTCCCCTCTGGTCGGTTCATGAACCAGCTGCTCCAAGAAGAAGTCATTTATTTCATCTAGGAACTTTATCTCCTTCCTGACAAATTTTGAACAAACCACCCCACTGGCTGGGTGGCCAGAAGGGATGTGGACTATTTACCTAGGGAACCTCTTTACAAGAAGCTGCCAAGTCACCTACAAGAGACCAACCCGGATGGAAGGGCCCCCTATGCAGCAGTGAAAACCTCTGTACTGAAGCAAGTGGGCTGTACGCCAGATGCCTATCGCCAACGGTTCCAGAAAGGAACTTTGGGGCCTACAGAGGACCCCTGGAGTTTCTTCTATAGGCTGAAGGAGGTGGCATGGAAGTGGCTACAGACAGAAGATAAGACAAGAGCAGAAGTAGTCAAGATCGTCCTGCTCAAACAATTTTTAGAAGGCTTGTCTTCCCCTATTGAGACAGTGGGTGTGCCAATTTGCCAAACTAACTCTGGACAGTTCCATAGAGATAGCAGAAGGCTTTTATGGAGCACAGTCGGTAGCTGAGATACCGAGGATGAGAGGGACACGGCCGCCCGTGTCACAAGGGGGCTGGGCATCGAGACCGGAACCTCTGAGGACCACTACACCACGCTTCCTAGCCACCCGAGCAGCTATGGCCAGCTATCTGACCTGCTTCAGGTGCAGGGGAAAAGGTCACTATGTCCACAAGTGCCCCACAGAAATGGGGAAACCCATGGACACACATGTTATGGCCTCACATGAGTGCGGTATTGTGGAAGCGTCCCTAATGAGCCACAGGTTGTTTGTAATACCGGTGGAACTTGAGGGCGCTCACCTGGGACACCAGGGCAGACATCAAATTAATTATAAGAACCTTGTGATTCTAAGTTGTGTCCATAGTGATCAGTGGGCCTATCAGATGATGCAAGTGGAGCTAAAAAACGACCACCGGAACGGAGACCCTGGAAGCAGTGGTCATGCCCCGCCTGGCCTATCCAGTGGTTTTAGGCCAGGATTTCCCTAAATTTAGGGACATCTGGGACCGGTGGAAAGGCAGCCTTGACAAAGTGACCAAGGAGGGCTTCCCAGAACCTTTCCCCTTAGAAGACCCAGATTTGTTTGTCAGGAACCCCAAGAGCCCCAAGTCCCGGAGGCAATGACAGTGGGAAGGGGCCTGCCATAACGCAAATATAGGGGTGACTATGAATGAGAGCTCTGGAAAAGAGAGGAGTACCCCAGAAGACGTTGTAGAAGAGTCTCGGGGAACTCAGCATCGCAAAGGGAGGCCCTGGGGGATGAGAACTGTCCACTGAGGTAAGTTGGTATAGGAATCCAGGCCAGTTTAAAAGAGCCCAAAGGGAGGATAACACTCTTAAGAATGCCTGGGACCAAGTTCACGAGTTAGAAGGGACCCCAGTAGACAGTCTGGACCCTTCCTCGAGGGCTTCTCCCTACTTTGTAGTACAACAGGACCTCCTTTATAGGGTTACCCATAGTTAGTGGTTCCCCAAGCCTATCACCAGCAGATAAAGCGTAGTTACTCACCTGTAACAGGTGATCTCCGGGAACAGCAGGAATTAAGTCTTCACATATGGGTATCGTCGGTACCGACAGAGCCTGTGCGGGAACACTCCCCAGCGTCGAAAAGGAAAGCTTTTGGGAGCATCTCACAGTGCATGCGTGCTGCCTTCCCGCCTCACTGCCTCTCACACTTCAGTTGAGTTTAAAGCTGAGCCAAGGAGAGAGACAGAGAGAGAGATAGACAACTCCTAGGGGAGGTGGGTGGGTTGTGAAGACTGTCATGAAGTGGGTATCAATAAAGATGCAAACCTGAAAAGAAACCCTGTTTCTCAGAGAAATCTAGATGTGCAATTACCTCAAGGCACAGCTAGAGGGGGCAGGAGTGATCATACAGGAGCTAATGAGCCTAAGAGAGCTAATGACTTGCACCTGGGAATGAGCCCGGGAGTTTCAAAGGAAAGATTCCTTTATAAGCAGAAGCAGAATGCTACAAAGGAGGAACACCTCATGGAGGAGGAACACCTCTATTGAGAGGAACAGCTCCAGAGGAAGGGCAGAACTGGAACCGGATCCAGAAAGGAGGACCATCTCTACTGAGAGGAACACCTCAAAGGAGAGGACAGAGAGAAGGAACAGCTCTGAGGGAAGGAGCAGCTCTAAGCGAAGGAGAAGGACTTGGAGAAAGAATCCTACCTGAGCAAGCCCAAAGGAACAGAGTTCACAAAGGTGGAGTTCAGAAGGGCCAGGCTAAGCAAGCAGCTGTTCAGAGGGAGTCTGCTGGAGAAAGCACTAAGGCTAGAGAGTGTGCCACTCCCTGTTCCAACAACGTTCCTGATTCAAAAGCAGAGAGACGTATCCAGAGAACCAGAGAGATAGGTTTGGAGGAAAGCCTGCAGTCTCTGGGAAATACTAGTCAAGTTTTAACAGGCACCAAAGGAAAAGCGGTTTCTGACAAAGCTAAGTTCTTGCCGAAGCATAAAGTTAAATCTACACCAGGTTTTACCAAGCTGCCAGAAAGCACAGCCCTGCCTAGAGCCTGTCGGCAGAGAACCTGTTGCAGGAGAAACGTTTCTGGGAGAGAAAGCTCCACGGATTCAAACCACAGAGGTTCCAGGTATGAAAGCTTTATTCATGATACTGAATGCTTAACTCCTAGAGGCACTGCTAAAACAAATACTCAGTTTGCAAGGAAGAAGAAACCAGGGTGGTTTCGGAAAATTCCCAGAGAACTTAAAACACAGTCTTATTGGAGGCAAGAGCCTAGGGACACTTCACATAGACCTGTAGCAGACAGGGACAGTGACTACTCTGATGATGAATGTAGTGGAGCAGAATCCAGGGAAATTGAATATATAAATGCTGTTCCCATTCCTCCACCAGAAGAGATGGATTGTGGTTTGTGCATGGCCATGAGCCTAGAATCTGTAGCCACTGTATAACTGAGAAGAAGTTTGTTTAATTCTTATTGTGTTGGAATGAAGTGAATTCCTCTGATTAACCCTTGCACTAATTGTGGAGTTTAACAATTAGTCAGCTTGTTAATACTGGTACCTTTTGAAACAAAGGACATTCTTTTGATTTCTCAATGTCTTATTTGAACCCTTGCACAGACGGGGAATAAAGCCTTGTTTTCCCTACACTTGGTTTGATTATTGAGCTCTCATAGGAAGCTGGAAATAAGTAAGACCATTCGCCATTCGTGGACCTTACATTTCATCACGCTCCCTAAATATTTTCTATCGTGGAGCATGCCCATACTTCGAATGGTCACCGGGGGATGCCCTCACGACAAGACTTAATTCCTGCTGTTCCCGGAGATCACCTGTTACAGGTGAGTAACTACGCTATCTCCAGGAACAAGAAGGAATGTAGTCTTCACATATGGGGACTCCCCAGCTGAAAGATGCCAGAGGAATGACCCCAGTGAGCTGTGAACTCGTGTGAACAGGGTCATACTTCCTCCCATGGATCCCTGGCATCCTACTGGGATGGATGGTAGGAGTTGCATTAAGTCTGAAAGAGATGCTGTAGGACAGCCTGGCCAAATGAGGCATCCCGAAGGGAGTCCTTGTCTAGACAGTAGTGGGCTGTGAAGGTATGTACTGAAGCCCAAGTAGCCACTCTACAGATATCATCTACAGACACAGAGCGGAGATTAGCAACCGAGGCTGCCATTGCTCTGACATTATGAGCTGTAATATTGCCCTCGAGGGAAAGACCTTTACTATCATAAGTGAAGGATATGCAGTTTGCAATCTACTTAGATAGGGTTCGTTTGGAAACTGGAAGTCCAAAATGACTAGAATCAAAAGCAACAAAGAATTGAGAAGACTTCCTATGTTGTTCATTTCTTTGAAGGTAAAAAGCTAAAGCTCTTTTACAATCTAAGGTATGAAGATTCCTTTCTGCTCTGGAGGCATGAGGCCTAGGGAAGAATACAGGAAGGTAAACCGACTGGTTTAAATGAAAAGACGAAACCACCTTTGGCATAAAGTGTGGATGAGTCCTGAGGACTACTTTATCATGGTGGAATCTTGTATAAGGAGGGTCATCCACTAAAGCTTGCAGTTCACTAATGCGTCTAGCAGAAGTTATTGCAATTAGGAAAATGACCTTTCAGGAAAGGAATTTTAAAGTTGTGGCTAAAGGTTCAAAAGGCGGCTTCATAAGCTGCCCAAGAACCAGATTCAGGTCCCATGCCACCGGTGGCGGCTTTATGGGGGGCTTTGTCAATAGTAGACCTCTCATGAATCTTGACACAAGTGAATGAGAAGAGATTGGTTGTCCATCCTGGGGCTTGTGGAAAGCCGCAATAGCACTGAGATGGACTCGCACTGAATTTGTCTTAAGACCGGAATTAGAAAGATGGAGGAGATACTCCAGAAGCGACTCCATGGGCACAGAAATGGGGTTAAGCCCCTTTTTTGAACACCATATAGAAAACCTTTTCCATTTGAAAGCGTAGGAATGACTTGTGGAAGGTTTTCTCGAAGCTTAAAGGATATCCTTCACTTGCTGAGAGAGGTGGATATCTAAAGTTTCTATGCCTTCAGCAGCCAGGCCCAGAGGTGCAGGGACTGAGGATTGGGATGCAGAAGCTTCCCGTTCTCCTGGGAAAGGAGATCTCTAGAGGAGTTGCTTGAGAGAGACGCAGAAGCAGAGGGTACCATGATTGCCTTGGCCAACGTGGAGCTATGAGAATCATATAATCCCTGTCTCTCTGAAGCTTGAAAAGAGTTTTGGGAATTAGGGGAAAGGGTGGGAAGGCATAGAGGAAGTCCTGACCCCAATGGAGCTGGAAAGCATCGTTTGCTAGACAGTATTGAGCTGGAATTCTGGAACAGAACCGGGGAAATTTGGCATTCTGTGGACTTGCAAAGAGGTCTATATCTGGTGTTCCCCAGGTTTGGAACACTCGAGCCAGTTGGTCTGACTGGAGAGACCACTCGTGTGGCAGCAGTATTCGACTGAGCTTGTCTGCCCACAAGTTTTGAATGCCTGGAAGGTATACCGCTAGAAGGTGAATTTGGAGCTCTCTGGCGAGGGCCCATAGTCACAAAGCTTTGTTGCATAGCGACAGAGAGCCCGTTCCGCCTTGTTTGTTTATGTAAAACATGGCAACCTGATTGTCGGTTTGGACCAGAACTGTCTTTTGACTGAGCTGGGCCTGAAATGCTATCATAGCATTGTAAATGGCTCTTAGCTCTAAGAGGTTTATTTGAAGAGAGGCCTCTTGTGAGGTCCAGAGACCCTGAGTGGAAAGATCGTGCAAGTGGGCTCCCCAACCCAGCTTCGACGCATCTGTTGTCAGGGTGATCTGGGGCAGTGGTTGCTGGAAGGGGGAACCTACCAGGAGGTTTTCAAGGGACTGCCACCACTGTAGGGACAAAACAAGACGTGTTGAATTCTTGATTTTGTCTGTTAAGTGACCTGTGGATTGTGTCCACTGCAAAGAGAGGGTCCACTGAGCCGCTCACATGTGTAGGCGGGCATAAGGGACCACATGTACCGTGGATGCCATATGCCCCAGCAGTTGAAGCATTTCCCGGGCAGTTAGTAGGGTTTTCTTTACTGCTTGGGAAGCCAATTCTATTATTCGTAGACAGCGCAGCTGTGGCAGGAATGCCTTTGATTGCTGCATGTCTAAGCGAGCCCCTATGAACTCTAGGGATTGAGAAGGGGTGAGGTGAGACTTTGGGTGGTTGACTACCAGACCCAAACATTGGAGAATTCTCATGACACGAGAAACAGCTCGTTCAGTTTCTGGAGCTGTTGGTGCTCTGATGAGCCAATCGTCTAAGTAGGGGAAGACGAATATCCCCAGAGTTCTCAGGAATGCTGCTACAACAGCCATGCATTTTGTGAAGACTCTTGGGGCAGAGGCCAGCCCGAATGGAAGGACACTGTATTGGAAGTGGTTTCCTTGAAAGAGAAATCAAAGGTACTTCCTGTGATTTACATGGATGAGGATATGCGTGTACGCATCTCTTAGATCTAGAGAACATAACCAATCCTGATTCTGAAGGTATGGTAAAAATGTTCCGAGGGAAATCATCTTGAACTTTTCTTGGAACAGAAATTTGTTCAATTCTCTGAGGTCCAGGATAGGTCTGTATCCCCCTGTCTTCTTTGGGATAAGAAAATAGGGGGAGTAGAACCCTCTCCCCCGTTGGGATATGGGTACCTCTTCTATTGCTCCCTGAGCAAGAAGTGAAGAGACTTCCTGACACAGGATGTCGGTGACAGGGCCTTGAGAATTGAATTATTTTATGATTGTAGGCGGGGGCATGCTGAGAAAGTGAAGTTTGTACCCCTGTCCTACAATCGACAGAGTCCAGTTTTCTGATGTTATTTGTTGCCATCTTTTGGCAAAATGACATAATCTGCCCGGAATGGTCAAGGGCTCTGGACCCTTCAGAGGCAAAATGGTTAAGTTCTCTAGGTAGAAGTCAAAGCACCTGGGCAGGCTGTACTTGCTGAGCCAGTTGAGCTCTTTGAGTTTGCGACTTTCTTTGTTGTCTAGGTTGCTGCCCCTTCTGGGGAGCATGAACTGGACAGTGAATTGGATGGGAATAAGAGTGGTAAGATTTTTTCTTTTTGTTAAAGAAAAACTTCTTGCCTGTTTTTTTTCTTTGATGGATTGGCTGTAGACTTCGATAGTCTATTCAAGGTGGTATTGTCAGATTCAATCTGATTAGCTTTGGTCTGCCAATCCTTCCCAAATAAGTTTTCACCTGTGCAAGGAATGTTTCCTAACTTCTCTTGCACCCACTCCTCTAAATCTGTTGCTTGGAGCCAGGCAATGGGCCATGCTCCGATAGCAATAGCAGAGGTTCTGCTAATAGCTTCAAAGCAGTCAAAAGCTGCACGATTCACAAATTTGGAGACATTTTGAGCGTGCTTGAGCAGAGTGAGGTACTGACCCCGTTTATCTTCAGGAAGAAGAGGGCTCATGCGTTCCAGATCCGCTGTAACCTCCTCAAGAAACATTCCCATGTAAAGGGAATATGAGAATCCTAGCTGCTAGCATGGAGGATTGAAAGCATCGACGCCCAAAGGCGAGTGTCCTCGATTCACGGCCTGGCGGGTTGGAAGAATGCATTTTAGCACTCTTTATTCTCCGCATGGCTGATTCCACTACCATGGAACGGTGTGATAACTGAGTCTTCTGAAACCCTGGAGAAGGTGGGACTCAGTACATGGTATCGAGGCATTGAGAATGCGGTGACACCGTTAAGGGATTTTCCCACATTCTGAACAAGAGATCTTGAAGGATCTGATGAATGGGCAGCATCGCTGCCTCTTTGGGAGCCATAGGGTATTGCAGAATTCTTAGTTCTTCTGCCTTAGGTTCCTTCTCAGGAGTAACCGTGATTGAAAGCCCTTTAGCTACATCACGTATGAAATCCTGAAAAGACATGTCTTCTGGAGGAGACATTCTATGCTCAGGAGAAGGAGATGGATCCTTCAACAGAACTGCTCTTGTATCGGTAGTCATCGGAATCGGAAGACTCATCGGAGCTTTGCATTGATCGATGCTGCATCGATCGATGCTGGTACCAATGAATATCGGTATCATGGCGTTTCGGTTCCAACCCCTCGATGCCGGAGAAACTCTCGAGGCTTGGCATGGGAGGAAGCCGTCCCACCTGAGTGGGTGCCACTGGAGCCGGTACCGATGTCAGTAACGTGCTCATTTGAACCATCTGTAGCGGTCTTAGCAGTACCGAGGCAGCTAAGAGGGACGCTAGACTGCGTTCATTAGCAAGGATTCTCTTATCCATTGCTAATGCCGATGCCTGGTCGGTACCGGTGGAAGTGGCTACGACCCCAGAACATGGCAACAGAAGTTCTGCAGAGGTGGAGGCCTCTGGAACATTCTGAGACCCTGTTTGTGCTTTGGAAACCAAAGACTCCCGCCGGAGCAGTTTTGCCGGTGTACTTTCCTCGAGGGTAGTGCCAGTGGCATCTCGATGCTTTGCAGGAGATTTACCCTTCAAGCACCGGCTAGTCTTTACAGACTTTTGTTTAGTTACCTGAGATCCATGGGAGAAAGATGAAGCCCTGGAGGACGTTGATGCAACTGACATCGTGTCAACCATGAAAAGAGAACCGGCCTTTGCAGCTCTGTTCTGCAGGCCCCTTTTGGTCATCTTTCTACAGGAGAGACACTCCGCTGGACAATGTTCAGGACCTAAACATATGAGACACCATTCGTGGGTGTCGGTGATGGAAATAGTACCGCCACAGTTTGAACATTTTTTAAAACCACTAGTTGGCTTCTCCATGTCTGGAGATTTTTGGGACCAAAATGGTGCCTAACCCCAGGAGGGGTGAGGCACCGAAGAAAAGTTTCTTTCTTTTTTTTTTTTTTTTTAGAAGAAAATAAGAAAAGAGAACCGGCAGTACCGGTAGGCGTCAAAAGAAGGCAGACACGACCACAAAAACCAAGAAAGAATATAAGTTTTCTGCAGTGACAGGAGAGACGTCCTGTCAGCTCCACGGAAAATGAAGAACTGAAGTGAGAGAGGCAGGAAGGCAGCACGCATGTGCTGTGGGATGCTCCCAAAAGCTTTCCTTTTGGAAGCTGGGGAGCGTTCCCGTGCAGGCTCCGTTGGTACCGACGATACCCATATGTGAAGACTACATTCCTGCTTGTTCCTGGAGATTGGAGTTTGCTCGTGATCATTCCTTGGGGGGCACCTGGGGATGGACAAGACCCAATAGCGGATCCTGGCTCAGTTTTACTGGTAGGAGCTTTACAAACAGGTGCAGCTCTTTTGCTAGTCCTGCCCTACCTGCCAACTTCACAGTCCGGTAAGGGTTAGACCTGCCCCCCTTGTGCCCAGTCCAGTTGTCGAGACTCAAAGGGCTGCAGTTGATTTGGTGGGACTGTTGCAGCGTACTCCCTGGAGAAATCGATTCATCCTGGTGGTCATGGACTATACCACGCGGTACTTGGAAGCAATAGCTGTGCAGAATACAAGGACCACTACATTAGCCAATGCTCTTTGGGAGTTGTTTTCCTGACTGGGGACCCCAGCTGAAATTCTCACAGACCAAGGCACACTGTTTGTATCTCGTGTAATGAAAAAATTGTGCAACCTATTGAAAGTCAAGACCTTGCGGACATTGGTATATCATCCCCAAACCAATGGCCTGATAGAACGCTTCAATAAAACATTAAAACAGATGTTGAAGAAGTTTGCGAATGAAAAGGGGAAAGACTGGGATCTGCTATTCCCCTATCTTCTGGTTGCTATCAAGGAAGTACCCCAGAGTTTGACCGAGTTTTCCCCCTTAGAGTTGCTGTATGGTCGACAACCCTGGGGGATCATGCAGATACTGCGAGAAACTTGGAAAGAGGAACCCACTCCTGGCCAGAATCTAGTAAATTACGTCCTGCAATGCAGGAACACATAAAGAAAGTGGGAGCATCAGCCAGCCAGCACCTGGAGAAAGCCCCGGAGAGCCAAGTCCGGGCCTATAATCGGAGGGCAGTACAGCGACCTTCCAGTCCGGGGACCCAGTGCTGCTATTACTACTGGTCTCGGAGAGTAAACTGTTTTGTAAATTGCAGGGCCCATATGAAATCATTGAACAAATGGGGCCTGTCAATTATAAGGTTGCGCAACCAGATAAAAGGAAAATGCTGGCGATCTACCACATCAATTTTCTAAAGAAGTGGTTTCCGGCCCTAGAAATGATGGTCCATAAAGAGGCGTTTGGGCCCATCATACAGCAGTCCTCTGAACTGGGTCAAGTTCCATTCGAAGAACACCTGACAATCACCCAGAAGGGGGACTTAGAACAGCTAGTCCAGAGGAATAAGGATGTGTTCTCCCAGGTTTCAGGATGTTCCCACCTTGCCTACCACAGATCTCGGCGTGATGGTATGCCAACGGCCCTACCTACTCCCGGAAACACGAAGGCAAGCCATGGCGAAAGAGGTAGAAGAAATGCTGGAGTTGGTTGTGATAGAAGAATCCTAAAGTGGCTGGTCATCCCCCATTGTGCTGGTGCCTAAGCTGGATGGAAGCATCCGGTTTTGCATCGACTTCTGGAAAGTAAATAAGGTTTCAAAGTGTGATGCTTATCCCTTGTCCCAGGTGGATGACCTTATTGAGCGCCTTGGGGGAGCCAGATTTTTTTCAACGTTGGATCTGATAAAGGACTATTAGCAGATTCCCCTAACCCCGGCCACCAGGAAAAGACCGCATTCTCAATGCCCCAAGATCTATTTCATTTCAGGGTCCTGCCTTTTGGACTTCATGGAGCTCCAGCTGTGTTCCAGTGCCTGGTCGATTGCCTACTAGGATCCATGGGGGGATATGCAGCTGCCTACCTTGATGACATCGTAATCTATAGTCACGACTGGAGAACGCACTTGTCCCATCTACAGGCCATTCTGATAAGTCTGAGGAAGGCCGGGCTGACGGTCAACCCATGCAAATGCTTCCTGGGAGGCAAAGAGACCCAATATCTAGGATATACAGTGGGGAATGGTCAAGTATGACTGCAAGTCAAGAAAGTAGAGGCATTTCCCAAATACCGGTGCCTGCGAATAAGAAGCAAGTACAGGCCTTTTTGGATATGGTCGGATTTTTAATATTTTTTTTATTTATTTAAACAGTTTTATATACCACCCCTTCCAGTGATCAGGGGCGGTTTACAATGAACAGAACTTGTTTTAAAGAACATAGAACATATCAAACTATATTACAAGGTACTATTTACAAATCAGCTGTTCACAAATACAGCAGAATAGCGGATGCTGAGGCAGAGCTATTTACAGTGTAGGGTGGGGAAGGGAAAAGGATAAGGGAAAAATATATTATAGAATTTCATAAAGAGAAAGGTTTAGAGGGGGGAAGAGTAATTACCTAATTAGGCTATTTCAAGTGAGAAAGAGATTCAGGAGGGTATGTATTTATTGTATTTTGTATTTCTCCAGTATATAGCAGAGAGAAGGGGGGTTGGTGTTCGAGGGGGAGTAATAGAGGTGTTGAGGTTAAAGTGTTGAATGAAGAGGAACGTTTTAAGCTCTTTTCTAAAAGTCTGTAGATCTTTTATTAGTCTTAGGTTGTCTGGGAGAGCGTTCTAGAGAGTAGGAGCTACAAACAAGAACGCTCTTGAACTTGTAGTTTTGATTGTGTTACGAAAGAGGGCTGGAATTGAGAGGGTATTCTGAGTGCACATTCTTCTGGATCTAATGGGATCACTAGGGGTAATAAGAGAGGAAAGACAAGGGAAGCTGGTTTATGTAGTACTGTTTATCACTGGTTTCACTCTTTCCTTTCTTCTCGTTCCTATGCGGTTCTTTCCCCCTCTCCCTCTATTCCCCCTTCTGACCCCTTCCCTCTCTCTTGTGGAGTCCCCCAGGGTTCCGTCTTAGCACCTCTTCTTTTCAATCTGTTTCTATCTCCTCTTGCTCTCTTAATTCAACAGTCTGGAGTCTCTGCTTTTCTTTATGCTGATGATATCGTTCTATTGCATCACACTTCCCCCTCCTGTCCTGACCTTTCTGCACTCAATTCCTGTCTTTCTGAAGTAGCTAATTGGTTGACTCTTCACTGTCTTCACCTCAATCTCACTAAGACTGTGGCCATTTGGTTCTCTCACGGCTGTCCACCCCCTCAGCTGGCTCCCTCATTTTCTGGTTCTGCTGTTCCTCTAGTTTCCTCTTTTCGTTACCTCGGTGTTCACTTTGACTCAGATCTCTCCTTTCAGTCACACCTTTCTCACGTCACTAAATCATCTTTCTTCTTCCTTCATCAAATTCGTGCGGTGCGCCCTTTTCTGTCCCCCTCAGCCCTTTCCACCTTGTTAATGTCTCTAGTTATGTCTCGTGTAGATTTTGCCAACTCTACTCTCATTGGACTCCCCAAGTATCGACTATCTCAACTACAACGGATACAGAACACTGCCGCTTGTCTTGCTTGTCATGCCTCTCTTCGGGATCACATCACACCCTTGCTCTTTCATCTTCACTGGTTGCCCTTTCCTTACCGCTCTCAATTCAAGCTGCTCACTCTGGTTCACAAGGCTCTCCATACTGGCACCCCTCAATATCTTGCTGACATTCTTTCTTTTCACTCTCCCCGGTACACTCCTCGTTCTTTTC
Source organism: Ichthyophis bannanicus (assembly GCA_033557465.1). Classification (NCBI taxonomy): domain Eukaryota; kingdom Metazoa; phylum Chordata; class Amphibia; order Gymnophiona; family Ichthyophiidae; genus Ichthyophis; species Ichthyophis bannanicus. The sequence continues at coordinate 72,699,447 of CM066034.1, forward strand.
ACCTCAACCGTCTCACTCTTCCTTCCCCTTCCCGTGCCCACCTTCAATCCACATGCTCCTCTGCTTTCTTCTTCATTGGCCCTGCCCTCTGGAATTCTCTACCCTCCCCCCTCTGCTTAGAACCTCACCACCCTACTTTCAAAAAACACTTGAAAACTCACCTCTTCTCCCTTGCTTTTGATGTGCCCTCCCCTTTTGTATGACCTCCACTCCCCTTGCCCCTACCCTCCTTTTGTTCCCTTTCCTATCCCTTTTCTGTCTCTTCTGTCTATACTATGGTTTTATAATAAAATTGTAATTTCCTTTTCCCTTTCCTTTCCATGGCTTTGGCCATTTTAATATTGATTTTTAATTGTACATCGCTCTTATTTTTGGAGAAGGGCGATTTTATCAAGAAACAATAAACATAAACATAAACATGAGGGGGTGATCTTATTGTTTAGTTTGAAAGCTATCAGTAGATATCTGTATTTGATACATGCTTCTATGGGTAGCCAGTGGAGGGTCTGGAGTAGTGGCGTGATGTGGTCATATCGGTGAGCATTGTGAATTATACAGGCAGCAAGGTTCTGTGCCATTTGAAGTTGATGTGTGGGGTTTTTTTGGGTAGACCATGAAGTATGCTGTTACAATAATCGAGGTGGGCGTAGGTGGGAGGAGTGGCCTAGTGGTTAGGACAAGGTACTTCAGGCCGGAGGGCCGGGGGTTCAAGTCCCACCTGGGGACAGCAATCTCAGACCGGAGGGACTGGGATTTCTAGTCCTATAGGCACTCCTTGTGGTCTTGGGCAAGCCACTTAACCCTCCATTGCCCATGTTCCCTGTAAGTATTAGCGTATGTGTGTCATATCCCCTCGTGTTAAATGTATCTCCCAATTGACCGCTTTGACCCGGTGAAAAGCGGGATATAAATACAGCTAAAATAAATTTTAAAAAAGTAATGAGGCCCTGTAGAACTGAGCGGAAGTCGCTATTATCCAGAAGGTGTCTTAGTGGTTGAATTGTTTTTAGTTTAAAGTAAATTGTCTTGGTTACAGCTTTTATATATGAGGACATGGATAGTGACTGGTCGAGAATGATACCTAAATATTTGACTTCCTGTTTAACTTCTATGGCAACTTCATTTATGTAAATTTTAGCGGGTGGTGAAAAGCTCTGTTCCCGGGTTATGTATAGAATTTCTGTTTTATTGAAATTGATAAGTAGGTTGTATGCGGAGAGCCAATTGATAATGTCCTTGAGACACTCTTGAATTTGGGGGCAAAGGGGACTGGAGATATGTATTGGGTGATAGAACATTATTTCTCCAGGACCAAGCAGGAAGTCAGTCCTCACACATGGGTGTCATCGGCGCCGATGAAGCCCCAGCGGAGCATTTCCCCAGCTTTCCATGAAAGCCTTTGGGAATGCAGGCACGCATGCGCGGTTCCCTTCCCGCCTAAAGGTGCCATCTTACCTCAGTCTCTTTTTTTCCGAGAAGCCCACCGGACGTGCATCCTGTTCTCCCGGTTAAAATTAGATTTTTTTCGGCGAAGAGCTCGAGGCTCTACAGTATGACTCTCCTCCGAAGGAGGCCTTTACTGTCCCAGTTCCTCCAATGCTGGAACGGCTCCTCTTCCATATGTGGGAGGCACCGGCCTCGGCGCCGGTTCTCAGCAAGCGAGTCGACTCGATCTATTGACTCAGAAAGAGCCCTGGCTTTCAGAAGGCACAGCTACCACACCATTCTATGGTTGTGGAATCGGCCATGCATCGTCTGAAGAGCCAGAAGATGCACTCCGCTGTGCCCCCTGGCAGGGAGGCCCGAACCCTCGATGGCGTCGGTAGAAAGTGCTTCCAGGGCTCGATGCTTGCTTGCCGTGTCCAGTCGTACCAGCTGTACATGGGCATGTACTTGTGAGATCTGGCCAAGGAGTTGGCTGGGTTCTCTGCTGGACTCTCCGGGGAACCCTTGCAGAGATTTAAGTCCTTGTCCTCGGGGATTCGGGACTGCTCGAAGTTCATGTCCCGCACCACCTACGATGGCTTCGAGGCTTCGGCCCGAGTTGCGGCAGCCGGCATCGCGGCTCAACGCCAGGCATAGCTGCAGTCATCGGACCTCGAGCCATGGGTTCAGGACAAGTTGGTCGATGTTCCTTGCCAAGGTGAAAACCTTTTTGGCAAGCCCATGACCGAGAAGGCCGCTCAGCTCAAAACTGAGCACCTCACACGAACAAGGCTGTCGAGGAAGACCTCTGCCCCTTCTCATAAAAAGAAGGGCTCGGGTAAAAAGCCCTTTTACCCGAGGAAGGGCACTGCCTACAAACAGTACCTGCAATATCAGGCTGCCCAAGCTGCCCCCCAGGTCAGCAAGCCAAGGGGCAGGGTAATGGGCCCCGTAGGCAGAGGACCCCCAAGCCTCCGGCCCCTGCTACCACTCAGCAGGGTGGGGGTTTTTGACTCCTTGAGCGTAGCCTCTCCTCCACTGCTCTCCCAACCCTGCACAGGAGGTCGCCTCGCCCTCTTTGCCCACCAGTGGCCCCTTATCACTGGAGACAGTTGGGTGTTGGACATAGTCCACAAGGGCTATGCCCTGCATTTTCACCAACTGCCTCCACCATATTTTCCAGGGGAGCCTCCAAGGCCTCCCCTGCACACATACCTTCTCCTGCAGGAGCTTCATGGTCTGTTGGTGGACAGGGCGGTGGAGCCTTTGCCTCCCCACTTACAAGGTCACGGTTTCGACTCCAGGTATTTCCTGGTGCCCAGAAGAACCGGTGGCCTTCGACCCATTCTGGACCTCAGGAACCTCAACAAGTTCCTAGTGAAGGAGAAGTTCAAGATGCTTACTCTTGGGACACCTCTGCCCTACCTCCAGCAGGGAGATTGGCTATGCTCTTTAGATCTAAAGGATGTGTACACTCACATCCTCATTCATCCAGACCACAGAAAGTACCTCAGGTTCATTGTGGGAGGAAACCATTATCAGTACAGAGTGCTGCCTTTCGGCCTCACCTCCGCCCCCAGAGTCTTCACAAAGTGCCTAGCAGTGGTGGCGGCCTACCTGAGAAACCAGGGAATCTTTGTCTTCCCCTATCTGGACGACTGGCTCATCAGGGGTCAAACGTGCCAGGAGGCCAAACAAGCCACCCCCAGAAATATTGCTCTTCTTCAAAGGCTGGGGTTTGTCATAAACTTCGCAAAGTCCACTTTGCTCCCCTCCCAGAACTTGGAGTTCATAGGAGCAAGGCTGGACTCTCTGCTGGCAAAGGCTTTCTTGCCAGCAGACAGGGCCCAAAGGTTGATGGCCTTGGCAAATCAGTTTCTCAGCAGGTCACTGTTCTCCGCCAGACTCTGCCTGAGGCTGCTTGGCCACATGGCTTTGACAGTACATGTGACCCCCAATGCCAGGCTCCATATGAGGCCTGCACAGTGGTGCCTTCGGACTCAGTGGTCACAGGCCACAGGCAGCCTCAGAGACAGGATAAGGGTGTCCAGACCATTTTTGCACTCCCTCAACTGGTGGCTGCACCCACCCAATCTACTGAAGGGGGTGCCTTTTCAGATTTCAGGGTACACGGTAGTAATGACCACAGACGCCTCCCTGCAGGGCTGGGGAGCTCATTGTCTAGGCAAGTGCACCCAGGGCCTGTGGTCTCCTTGGGAAGCTGCACAGCAGATCAATCTCCTAGAACTCAGAGCTATTCGATTAGCACTCAAAGCTTTCTCTCTTACCCTGGCTCATCAATCTGTCCTGGTTCAGACAGACAACCAAGTAGTCATGTTTTATGTGAACAAACAGGGCGGGACTGGATCCAGGATCCTTTGTGGGGAGGCTCAGGACCTTTGTTCATTTGCCCTCAAGCACCACATGCTCCTCAAGGCTGTGTACCTTCCAGGCCAGGACAACTACCTGGCGGACAGATTAAGCAGAATTCTGCAGCCCCACGAGTGGCAGCTGCATCCTTCAGTAGTTCAGAAGATTTATTTATTTATTTTATTTAACTGTATTTATATCCCGCTTTTCACCGGGTCAAAGCGGTGAAGATCTTCCTGAAGTGGGGTCTCCCTTTGGTAGATCTCTTTGCCAGCCCGGTGAACAAGCAACTGCCAAAGTTCTGCTCCAGGCAACCGCATCCTCTGCGGATAGCAGCGGATGCTTTTCTGATTCCCTGTTCTCAGGGCCTCATGTATGCGTTTCCTCCCATGCCCTTGGTGGCCCGAACTCTCTTCAAGATCCTTCAGGACAAGGCCTCGGTCCTGCTGGTGGCTCCCAGGTGGCCACGACAGCCTTGGTTTCCTCTTTTGCTTCAACTGGCGGTGGATCCTCCACTGCCTTTGGGGTTGCAACCCAACCTTCTCTCACAGGAGCAGGGTTCCCTTCTGCACCCCAATCTCAAAGCTCTCAATTTGATGGCCTGGAGGCTGCAAGGGTAGTTTTGGCTCCCTGGGGCCTGCCTCAGGAGGTTGAGGAGGTTGTCCTAGCGTCTAGGAAACAGTCCACTAGGAAAACCTATGCTCTCAAATGGAAAAGGTTTTCTGTGTGGTGTCAGCTACGTACAGAGGATCCTTTCTCTTGTACTGTGCCAGTAGTGCTTCAGTACTTACTGCACTTATCAAATCAGGGACTTAAGTACAATTCTGTTCGGGTCCACCTCTCAGCTCTAGCAGCTCACCACTCACTGGTGGAGGGACATTCTCTGTCAGGTCACCCCTTGGTGTCCCGCTTTCTCAGGGGCTTGCTTTTGCTCAAGCCTCCAATCCGTCCTCCTGCCCCTGAGTGGGAGCTGAATGTGGTCTTGCAGCAACTGACTCGCCCACCTTTTGAGCCGATGGCTACTTTGTCCACTACACTTCCTCTCCTGGAAGACCCTGTTCCTGATAGCCCTTACCTCGGCTAGGCGAGTGAGTGAGCTTCAGGCCCTGGTCTGTGATAGGCCTTACACCAGGATTTATAGGAACAGGGTAGTCCTTAGGACTCATCCAAAGTTCCTCCCTAAGGTTGTCTCCTCTTTCCACCTCAACCAGGAGGTGGTTCTTCCAACACTCTTCCCTAGGCCTCATGCAAGCCAGGCTGAAGCAGTCCTGCATACCCTGGACTGTTTGAGGGCCTTATCCTTCTACCTTGACCGTACGCAGGGGCATAGAAGGGCTACTCAGCTCTTCGTATCCTTTGACCCCAATAAGTTGGGGTTGGCTCTGTCCAAGCGTACCTTGTCCATCTGGGTGGTGTCGTGAAGTACAGGGTTCAGAACCAAGGGAGGCAGAGGATTCACTGCAAAGTGAAACCAGAACTGTCAGTGCTGAAACAAGCATGGAGGGTTGGCATGGAAACCCTAAACAAAGAACGTCACAGAGTGTTAGGGAACGCCCATCCCCTGAGCTAGCTCCTGCCTCATCAGGGAAGTGGGAACACCTGGTGGGAGGTGTGGCTCAGCACAACGGAGAAAGAAACTTAGATAAAAAGCCTTTAGTTAAATATAGGACAGAAAAAGAGAAGGAGAAGGAGAAAGAGACGGATACAGTCTCAGACACGGAGACAGGAGGAAAAGGCAGCACAGTAAGCGTGGAGAAAGCTGAAAGAAGGAGAAAACCAGAGAAAGATAGATACTCCGAGGGCAGCCAAGGTCTCTGGCTGAGAGAAGGAAAAAGGGAAAGAAATCCCAATTCCACTCGGAGGAACTTCTCAGAGGAAGAGAGCTGGGGAAGATATTCAAGTCCAGTTTCTAGGGAGCAGTGCTCAACTACAAAAAGCACTGGGGATTTTTACTATCCAAAAAGCAGAGACGTTTACTCTGGGAACCAGAAAAGACAACCACGCTGTGCTCACAACAGACAGCCTGCAGGTAAAGCTTATTTCCCTGATGCCAAGCTTTTATCAAAGGGGAAAGAAACGTTTTACCAACCTTGTTGTAGCCAAGGGAGATTCCTGGGAGAAAGCAATTCTAAAGGCAGACACAGAATTCCCTGTAGCCAAACAGAAGAGGGAAATGTATATCCTTTTAATTACAGAGGGCTGTGTGCACAGGAAGCCAAACACCCGTACTCACAGAGCAGGTTGGGGGAAGGGAACCCTGTAATTGGAACGGAGAGGTTTGCATGGCAGGCAGAAGAACACTCTCTAAGAAACCTTAAGGAAGAAGGTGATCTTATGCAGTGGGACCCTTGTCAACCCCCTGCGTCCGAAGTGTTTATGGACTGCTCTTATATGGTGGCAGACAATGTGCAGTCCCTTTGTTAATAATACTGGATTTTGCTGAAGGAAGAAAAACAGCCAAAAGAAGTATTTTGGAGGGAAACTGTTTTATTCTTTTTGATTCCGTAACAGCTGAAGATAAGCATTATTTAAGTTGCCTATTTTTGTTCACATCAGGAGTATGGTTTCTTTGTAAATATATTCTTTGTTCATGGTCATCAACATCCAACCCCGGGAGGGGCAATAAATCCTAATTAACCTGAACCACTCGTGCACAACTTGGACTCATTCTTACTACTGTAGGACTACATTACCCAGGAGGCCTTTCCAAAACCTCCATTTAAAGTTCACAGTCTAAGAAACACAACTACCCACTTGCCTTACCCACGCTAAAGGCCTCTGGGAGGGTGAGTGGTGACAGTGGCTGACTGTATCACCTGGGCTTACAAGGCGGCTGACCTTCCTTTGCAGGGTAGGGTCACGGCCCATCGTGTCAGGGCAATGGCTGCCTCAATGGCTCATCTCCGCACTGTGCCCTTGGTAGACATCTGCAGGGCTGCAACTTGGTCTTCAAGCCAGACGTTTGCGGCCCATTACTGTCTGGAGAGGGAGTCCCGTAGGGACAGTGCTTTTTCCCAGGCAGTACTCCGGAATCTCTTTGAGGTTTAGGCAACTCCTGCCCTCCTGCCCTCTGTTGGGCTACCGGTGGAGGTTGTGTCCTTGGAAAGCCTTTCTTTGCTGCTGAGACTAGAGGGAGTTCTCTTGTTCAGCCTGGGTTCCTCGGTAGCCCAGAGCTAGGGAGTCACCCATATGTGAGGACTGACTTCTTGCTTGGTCCTGGAGAAAGAGTAGTTACTCACCTGTAACAGGTATTCTCCAGGAGCAGCAGGAATCAGTCCTCACAACCCTCCCTCCTCCCCTGGGAGTTGCAGTTGTACATAGTTTATTTTTCATTTTTGTGTGCTGTTCTTAGCTATGTCATTTGACTGAGGTAAGATGGCACCTTTAGGCAGGAAGGGAACCGCGCATGCGTGCCTGCATTCCTAAAGGCTTTCATGGAAAGCTGGGGAAATGCTCCACTGGGGCTTCATCGGCGCCGATGACACCCATATGTGAGGACTGATTCCTGCTGCTCCTGGAGAACACCTGTTACAGGTGAGTAACTACTCTATCATCTGCATATAGATGATAATGTACTTTATGTTTCCTGAAGATGTTGCAAATGGGTTGCATATAAAGGTTAAAAAGGAGGGCAGAGAGGGAGGAGCCTTGAGGAACACCCTGGGTCTGGTTGAAGATAGAGGAGGTTGCTGAACCAATCAGGAGCTGTTGTGTGTGATCTGTGAGATAAGATTTAAACCAATGTAATACAGTACCTCGTAGGCCAATTTGTTGAAGTCTGGAAATGAGAGATTTGTGGCAGATGCTGTCAAAGGCAGCAGCTATATCCAATACACAAGCATAAATACTTGTTTGCAGTTGTTAATGCCGCAGATGAGTGTGTTCAAGAGAAACAGCATAAGGATTTTGACACTGTGGTGTTGTCTAAAACCATGCTGTTGGGTGTCCAAGGCGGCATTTAAGTCAACAAAGTCTTGGAATTGAATCTACACTGCTTTTTCGATAATTTATGTCAGAAGAGGAAGGCTAGAGATGGGGCGATAAGAATTTGGAAGAGATTTGTCAGTTACATTGGGTTTGAGGATAGGGCGAATGATTTGCTTGTTTCAGCCTTGTTGGCATTTGGCCTGTCTCCGGGGATCTATTAACTATGTTAAGTATGATTGGGGAGAAATCATCTTTTGTGGACTTAATCCATCTAACAGGACATGGATCGGCAGGGGATGTGGTGGTGTTAAGGTTTGCTATTACATTTTTAAGTTGTTTGATGGTGATGAGATAGAATGAGGACCATCTAGCTTGGTTTAGGTGACTGACATTATTTGACTCATGGTGGTTGGGGCTAGATGGGGGCTCGCAAGTGGATATGGGTATAAGTTTGCTCATATAATAGTCGGCTAGGCTTTGGGGATCAATTTGGGTAAGGTCCGAATCAGGGTTAGGGGTTTTAGTGAGTGATCTGACAATTGTGAAGAGCTCTCCAGATCTGTCAAGAGTTTAGTGTGAAAATCCTTTTTCCTACTAATTACTGCTTCCTTATAGGATTTGAGCATAGACATATAGGCCTGGTTGTCAGTGTGGGATCTTGTTGCTCTCCATTTGTGTTCCAATTTTCTCTGAGCTTGCTTATAGTTCCAGAGATCAGAGGTGTATCAATTTTTGGAGTTTTTAGGTTTGAAGTTTTGTGGTGTTGGGTTGTGTGCTGCCTTCGAGATAATGGTGTTCCAGTTATTAACGACAACATCAAAATCAGTATGCAGTATGGTGTCTGGAGGCGGTTAGTTTACTTCTGTGATGGAGGCAATGCCAAGTAGTAGACACGTGGGATTCAGCATTGTGTGTTCAAGCAGATCAGCTGATAACTATTGGGATTGTGTAGTGATTTCAGTGATGTCGGCAGAAATCCAGAAACTTAAAGCTTTGTAGTATTAGATGATGGGTATTTCATGGCCGATTGATCATTTTGTGAAAAGAATCCCCGCTCTCGTTCCCTGCCTAAGGGCCACACCAAAGGGCCCTCTGGTGAGGCTCTCAGGCGTGGGCCCACCAGGCACGGGCATGCTCGCAGCACACTGCTTTTTAAAGGCTCCTTTAGCAGCTGAGTGATGATACTTATGAGGCGGAGCTGTGCAACCACATACAGCAGCAGGGTTTCCCTTGGAGGAGAGGGCTCTTTGGAAGAAAAAGGATTTCACTTTTGCAGGATGGATGCCAGTGCACTCTGTACTGCTCCCTCGGGGGAATGGATGTTAGGCACGTCCCTGGTAGGGAATGGATGTTAGGCACGTCGCCGGCTCATTCCACAGATGGCGGCAACTGCAGAACCCTTGACCCAGCTCCTCCAAAAGAAGACTCCTAACATGGTCCTCTGGGCTACCGAGTTGGAGGAGGCCTTTGGGAAGTTAAAGGCAGCTTTGTACTCTAGGCCGGTCCTGGTCAGCCCAGCCTTTACAAGGCCCTTCATCATCCAGACAGATGCTTCAACGGTGGGTCTTGGAGCCATACTGGCCTAGGACATGGAGGGTGAAGAGCACCTGGTGGTATTTATTAGCCAGAAGTTGCTGCTCTGGAACAAAAATATGCTATGATTGAGATGGAGGCCCTGGCAATCGGGCCCTAGAGATGTTCCAATATTATCTAATGGGTCATCCTTTCACGTTGGTTATGGATCATCAACTGCTGAAGTGGCTGGCGAAACATAAGGACATCAACAGTCGGATCCTGCTCTGGTTCCTCACCCTCCAACCCTTTATTAGGTCTAACATCGGGCTGGCAAGGTGCATCTGGATGCAGACGTTCTGTCCTGCTTGGGTGCCCCAGTGCTACTGGACGCTCACCCTAGTAGGGTGGCACTGAGGGAGAGGGTATGTGATAGGGTGTATGAGAATCTCCCCATCCTCTGTACTGATATATCTCCAATCAGACTAAGGACATCAACCCTTTAAGCACTAGAAGCCAGGCCCCTTTAAGGAACCCAGCTTGAATATACCTGGGAAGGGCGTGGATGGGGATGGCTCCTTTAACCGGGAGGGAAGAGAAAAAGGAGGGAAGAGAAGAGCCTGAGGTGTTCCAGAGTTTGGCGTGACCACCTACCTCTAAGGAGATCCTACGGAAAGGTAGGAGCCGGGGTGTTTCCACGTTGGTCAGTTGGCTTGTGGTGCTACTGCTGTGAAGCCCAGAGTGAAAGAACTTTGGGGAAGGGGAGAAATGGTTCTCTGCTACTGCTATGAAGCTCAGAGTGAAGAAACTTTGGGGGAGGGGAGAACCTTTTCTCTTTACCACTGCTGTGAACTCCCTGTAAATAAAATATTTTCCTTTAACCGTCCGGCTGGCTCTGAGGGGGTTTGTGTCCTGACCCGCTGACCGCTCGCAGCTTCCTACAGCCTTCCATCTGCCCCCCCGGCAGCAGAGTGGGATCACAACATGGTTCTCTCAAAATTTACAGCGCCACCTTTCGAGCCTCTCAGCTCTTGCCTCCTCAAGTATCTCTCCTGGAAAGTCATGTTCCTCGTGGCGCTCACCTCCACTCAGAGGGTTAGCAAGCTCCAGGCTCTGGTGGCCCATTCACCTTCTATGAGGTTCCATAAGAACAGGGTCATACTCCACATGCACACCACGTTTCTGCCTCAACCAAGAGGCAGTGCTCCCCACCTTCGTCCCACGGTCCCATGCTAACAGGGCAGAGGCTGCTCGCTACACTCTGGCCTATAAATGGGCCCTGGTCTATTATCTGGAGCGTACCCTGGCCCACCGTCGCTCCTCACAGCTCTTCATCTCCTACGACCCAAATCGACTAAGAACTGTGGTCTCTAAGTGGACCCTGTCCATTTGGGTGGCGGACTGCATTGCCTACAAGCAGGCCGGTCTCTCGCTGGAGCGCAGTGTCATGGCGCACAGTATCCGGGCCATAGCAGCCTCTGTGGTGAATGCGCTCCATTCTCTTGTTGGAGATATGCCAGATTGCCACCTGGTCTTCAGTCCATACCTTCACAGCTCATTACTGCCTGGAAAGGGAGTACCATTGGGACAGTGCCTTTGGTCAGACAGTACTCCATCATTTGTTTGTAAGGCAACTCCTGCCCTCCGGCCCTTCGGTGTGTTCAGGCTACCAAAGAACTGGTTCCTCGCTTGACACTCGGGGCCGCTTGTGAGTCTGCTGTTCCTTGACTCCTTTGCTCCTTCTCACGTTTCACCCTTTTCGTGACCCGTGGCTTTTACAGGTTTTTTCGGTTGCCTGTAGCAGGGGAGTCCCATATGTGAGGACTGACTTCCTGCTTGTTCCCAGAGAAAACGTAGTTACTCACCTGTAACAGGTGGTCTCTGGGAACAGCAGAAATCAGTCCTCACAACCCTCCCTCCTCCCCATGGAGTTGCTTTTATTGTCATTTTTGCCTTTTGAGCTATGTCATCATACTGAAGCAAGATGACATCTTTAGGTGGGAAGGGGACCACGCATGCATGGTGCATCTCTCAAAGGCTTTCTTTGAAAACTTAGAGATTACCATGCAGGCTCCATCGGCGCCGATGTCACCCATATGTGAGGACTGATTCCTGCTGTCCCCGGAGAACACCTGTTAGTTGTAAGTAACTATGCTTTCCACCCTTAGAATGCCCTGACACTAGCCAGGTAGCATCAGGACATGTAATCGCAGCACCTGGGGATATTTAACGGCACTAACTGCATTAGTGTCACTGAATATCCCACTGAACACCATTTACGGTGGATTGCAGATCTGTAAACTGCCTAAATAGCTTTGAATATCTCCCCCCACCCCCACTATCATGGTCATATCAATATGGAATTTTATTTTTAAAAGTTTAATTGACTGTGAATGTGACTGCTTTAAGCAGTTTTGGTTTGACTGTAATTGTCAGTGTGCTCTTGTGCCCACTGTGAAAGTGATTCGTAAAGTTACTTTCTTTGTGAGGGCAATCACAAATGTGTCCAGCTTTAGGACAGTGCTTTATCTAAAGATTTCTCAAATGAAAAGTTAAGGTTGCTGAGGCACCCAGAACACACACACATACACACATACAAATAAGCCTCTCTTCTCCAAAATTCAGAGACTGCAAAAAAATGGTGCATGAGATAAATCTTCACTGGTGAGAACTGAAAATATCTGGAGTTTTTGGAATACAAAAACAATGCAATGGACTGAATGTTTCTGCACGGTTATCTTTTTGTATAGGTGAGACCCCACATTGAAACTTCAGTTTCAAAAAGTTGATAACAACAATTAGTTACTTCCCTGACAGAGTGCTGCAAAATTCCTCAGATCCATTAAAAGGTTGCAGAAGATATCTGTTATTGCCAACAGATACACAAAAGCACTAATGAAGTGGCATTTTAGAAAGGTCGTCCGGGTGAAATCTGGGGTGTCCAGGGAAAAATCTCCCAAAAATGCCAGTATGAGTGGCCTCAAAGTCATCCCCACTACAAGCTCTTGAGGCGGGGACATCATTCCTATGTTGAATGCATGTCCATGCAAGCTACTTTGCATGAGGGGACATGCATCAGCGTGCCAAACTGACAAGTGTCTTTGCTTCCCTACAATTTTCATTATCATCATGGAAAGTAAAGGAGATATTAGAGAACTGGATGACAGAATGAGACTTTTTCTGATGCCTATTCATGCCCTGGAGCAGGAATAGACATGGGCATTCCTTCTAGTGGGTAAGGGATAGGCTAGCTGTCTCTAAAATTGGAAGCACATGTCCAACTTGCTTGAACATCCCCAGTCATGCCTTCCTCATGGCCCCTTTGCGACATGGACATCCTAAAGCTGGGGACATCTATAGAACCAGCTTCTAAAATGGCTCCAGGGACGTCTCTGCGATTTAGACGTCTGTATGCTTGTTTTCAGACATCCAAAGCACAAATAGGGCTTCTAAAATAACCCCTATAGAATTTACTTCACACTTGGTTCCCAACACTGAATAAAATAACTTTTCCCGCTACAGCAGGGTCAGGTGTTGTCCAGAAAGAGCAGCAGCAGAATGGAATGGTGTTGGTGGCAGAGGATAACACTTCTGTGACAATGACAACAACACTAGAATTACCTGCACGGAAGGAAGACCTGGTAATCTACTCCGTATCTTGCCACGAAAACCCAATGGATAGTCACAACAAAACAAATTGCACTATAGTGCTGGAAGATGTGACCCCCAGGTCGGAAGGCACTCAACTCGCTAATGGAGAGGTACTGAAGATGTTTCAGAGTAAAGCCAGTATTTATGATGTAGCTGGATCAAAGCCCTCGGGACATCTGACTGCTGATGTAACTGCGCATGAAATGAGAGTCAGAAGCTGCAAAGATGTCTTACATATTGGGACATGGAATGTATGAAGCATGAACCAAGAGAAGTTGGAGATTGGAGGATCGCCAATGTAGCACCAATTTTTAAAAAGGGTTCCAGGGGTGATCCGGGAAACTACAGACCGGTGAGCCTGACGTCTGTACCGGGAAAAATGGTAGAAACCATCATAAAGAATAAAATTACTCAGCATGTAGATAGTCATGGCCTAATGGGAGACAGCCAACATGGCTTTAGACAAGGAAGATCTTGTCTTACTAATCTGTTATGTTTTTTTGAAGGTGTGAATAAACAGGTGGACAAAGGTGAGTCGGTTGATATTGTGTAACTGGACTTTCAGAAAGCCTTTGACAAGGTCCCTCATCAGAGACTTTTGGCAAAACTAAAGAGTCATGGGATAGGAGGCAGTGTGTACTATTGTGGATCAGGAACTGGTTAAAAGATAGAAAGCAGAGGGTAGGGCTAAATGGCCAATTTTCCCAATGGAGAAAGGTGAATAGTGGTGTACCCCAGGGATCTGTGCTGGGTCCTCTGCTTTTTGACATATTCATAAATGACCTGGAAAGTGGAATAACGAGTGAGGTTATCAAATTTGCAGATGACACAAAACTATTTAAAGTTGTTAAAACCCAAGAGGATTGTGGAAAATTGCAAGAGGATCTTGATAAATTGGAAGACTGGGCATCAAAATGGCAGATGAAATTTAATGTGGACAAGTGCAAGGTTATGCACCTAGGGAAGAACAACCCAAACTATGGTTACACGATGCAAGGTTCCACATTAGGAACCACCACCCAGGAAAAAGATTTAGGTGTCATTGTGGATACCATGTTAAAACCCTTGGCCCAGTGTGCAGCGGCGGCCAAGAGAGCAAATAGAATGCTAGGTATGATAAGGAAAGGAATGGAAAATAAAACAAAAGATATTATAATGCCTCTATATCGTTCCATGGTGAGACCGCACCTTGAATATTGTGTGCAATTCTGGTCGCCGTATCTTAAAAAGGATATAGCGATTTTAGAAGAGGTTCAGAGAAGAGCCACCAAAATGGTAAAGGGGTTGGAAGGATACTCCTATGAAGAAAGGCTAAAAAGGTTAGGGCTCTTTAACCTGGAAAAGAGACGGCTGAGGGGAGATATGATAGAAGTCTATAAATTAATGAACGGAGTAGAACAGGTAAACGTAGATTGATTGTTTACCTTATCAGAATATAGAAAGACTAGGGGACATGCAATGAAGCTACAGGGTAAACTATTTAAGACTAATAAAAGAAAATATTTTTTCACTCAACGAGTAATCAAACTCTTGAATTTGTTACCGGAGGATGTAGTAAAGGCTGTTAGTGTAGCTGGCTTTAAAAAAGGTTTGGACAAGTTCCTGGAGGAAAGGTCTATAAACCATTATTAAGAAGGGACCCAGGATATCAATGCTTGACCCAGTACAAGCATTGTGGAACCTGTGTCTCTTGGGGAAACTGCTAGGTACATATGACCTAGATTGGCCACTGTTGGAAACAGAATACTGGGCTTGATGGACCTTGGTCTGACCCAGTATGGCATATCTTATGTTCTTATGTTATGTTCTTATGGTCAAGAATGAAATGGAACGTGAACAACTTAATCTGTTGGATGTCAGCGAACTGAAATTAACTGGCATTGGGCACTTTGCATCTAATGATCACATGGTCTACAATGCTGGAAATGAATGACAAAGAAGAAATGGTATTGCATTTATAATTGAGAAGAAATTTGCAAGAACTGTAATGAAATACAATGTAAGCAGTGAATGCTTCATTTCTATTCCTTTATGAGGAATGCCTATCACACAACTATAAATGACCCAGTTCCAAATCTTCGCAAATGATATGTTTTTTACTCCATTCAACACGTCTGCCACAGACTTCAACGATATCTACAAATGTTTCACTAAAGTGAGACAATGGCTTGAACAGTACAACCTCTTCATTAATCAAGAGAAGACAGAAGCACTGCACATATTCTCTGATACTTCCTACACCCCTCTTCAATCTTTGACACTTGAGAACTTCACCATCAATGTATAAAGCGAGGTCAAATATCTAGGCATAATCCTCGATCAGAAGCTCAACCTCCAAGCACAAATAAAAAGAACAGCCCAATCCACCTACTACAAGCTAAGAAGCTTGAAGAACCTCCGTCAACTACTAAGTCCAGACTTATTTCGCACAGTTTGTCAAGCCATAGTCACCCCTACACTCGACTATTACAATATAATATACCATGGACTCCCCAAACAATCCCTACAACCTCTCCAGATGACACAAAACACTGCAGCCAGGATAATCAATGGAATCTCCAGACAAGCTCATATCACCCCATCCTACAACACTTCCACTGGCTCCCCATCCAATCAAGAATAAAGTACAAGGCACTCATTATGACACACAAAGTCATACACAATGAATCTGCAACCTGCCTATACCCCCTCCTCTCAAACCTCAAGGGTGACAGACTCTGATGACACAGTTCTCTCAACCTTCTAGCCATCCCAGCTCATAAACCCCAAAAACAAGCAATACACATGCAACCGTGCTTTCTCCCTCTTTGCCCCCACCGCACGGAATGCCTTCCCTCCACAACTGAGAGGTTGCTCCAACCATCCTGATTTCAGGAAAAAGCTCAAAACCTTCCTATTCCAGGAACATTTCAGCACTGCCACAACTATCGACCCACTGTCAGGTGTGACTTAGCACCATACTTTACCTTCTACGAATTCCACAGACTCAACTCCTATACACACACCACGCACAGATTATGACCCATACTTTATTCTCACTTAACCCCCTCTGTATTTAGTTATTGCTTATGTTGTAATCATAACCACTTGTATGTTTAATTAGTTGTATATCTAGAATGTTCCAGTTCTCTGTAAAACAGCTGCACATGCACTATTAATTTGTCCATTCCATATAAACCGTCTTGAATAGTAGAAATGCGGTATATAAGCAACATTACTTAATTAATTAATTCAAGTATATGCCCAAACACCAGCTGCAGAAAAGGAAGAAGTCGATGAGTTCTATGAATAAATACAAGCTGAAATTGACAGAACATGCAAACAGGATATCCTGATAGTCATGGGTGACTGGAACGCAAAAGTTGGAATCAAAGAAGAAGGAAAAGTGGTTGGAAAATATGGATGGCAATAGAAATAAAGCTGGAAAAAGACTGATAGAATTCTGCAAGACCAGTGATCTATTCATCTCAAACACCTTTTTCCAGCAACACAAGCGGTGACTATACATATGGACTTAAAGCAACGGACTATACAAAAATCAAATTGACTACATCTGTGGATAAGCTCTATAATATCAACAAAGACAAATCCTAGAGCTGACTGAGGTACAGATCACCAACTACTAGTATGCAAACTCAAGCTAAAGTTGCAAAAGAGAAAGCCACTCATTAATGTAGCAAAATATGACCTTGAGAATATACCACCGGAATTTAAAAACTGCCTGCAAAATCAATTTGCTGCTTTAGGTATAAATGACAGCATTCCAGAAGAGTTATGGGATGACATCAAAAAGGTTGTGTTGGAAGGAAGTGAGAAGTCTCTACAAAAGGTGAAAAAGCAAAAACGGCCAAAATGGATGACCGAAGAAACTCTTAAAATTGCCCAGAAACGCAGATAAGCTAAAGCCAGAGAAGAAAGAGAGGCAATTGCAGAACTCAATAGAGATTTCCAACATGCAGCAAGACAAGACAAGGAGAAGTATTATAATGATGCATGCAAGGAAATAGAAGCAGAAATTATTAGAGGAAGAATAAGAATGCATTCTTAAAGCTACGAGAGTTAAAGAAAAAATTCCAGCCTCAAATTGGAATGTTACAAGATGCTCATGGATCCATGTTGAATGATGCTGAGGTGGAAAGAATATACAAAGTCATTATATGATAAATATCAAATGGCCAACAGCCATTTCAACCTGTACCTTATGTTCGGGAACCATTGGTGATGAAAGAAGAAGTTGAAGCAGCATTGAAAGCCTTATCAAAGAGCAAAGCACCAGGTATTGATGGTATTCCTATTGAAGTATTACAGCAATCTGAGGCAGCTGTTACCATACTTACAAGGCTCTGCCAGGAAATTTGGAAGACAACATCATGGCCAATTGACTGGAAAAGATCTGTGTTTATACCAATACTAAAAAAAGGTGATCCAACTGGCTGTGGAAATTATTGCACAATCGCTCTGATCCCACATGCCAGCAAGATTCTTCTCAAGATTATTCAGTCGAGACTACAACCATACCTGGAACGAGAACTGCCTGAAGTGCAAGTAGGGTTCAGGAAAGGGCGAGGAACGAGACTCATCACAGATGTGAGATGGATCCTTGAAAAGACAAAAGAATATCAAAAGGATATCTATATGTGTTTTATCAACTACAGCAAGGCTTTTGTCTATGTAAACCATGAGAAACTCTGGATCACATTAAGAAGCATGGGTATACCAGAACACCTAATAGTTCTCTTGCAGAACCTTTAGATTGATCAAGAAGCAATAGTTCGAACGGAACAAGGAGAAACAAAGCTGAATCTTTTTCCCTACCCCTTTAATGTATATGCAGAACAAATCATCAGAGAAGCAGGACTGTATGAAGACAACCGAGGTGCGAAGATTGGTAGAAGACTCATCAACAAACTTCGCTATGCTGATGATACTGCATTACTCGCTGAAAGTGAAGACGATCTGAAACATTGGCTTCTCAAGATCAAGGAACATAGTCTTAAAATGGGCCTGCACTTTAATGTAAAAAAGACAAAGATCCTGACAACTAGCAAAATCAATAAGTTCATCGTTGATGGAGAAGAATTGAAATAGTTGACAACTTTAACCTACTTGGATCAACTATCAATAAAGAAGAACAAGCAGTCAAGAAATCTGATGATGCACTGCTCTTGGCTATGAAGGACCTAGACAAGATTCTCAAGAATAGAGCTGTCTCTCTCCACACAAAGATTTGACTTGTTCAACCGATGTTATTTTCAATAACGACATATGGATGTGAAAGTTGAACAGTGAAAAAGAAAGATAGAGAGGAAGAAAATTGATGCCTTTGAATTATGGTGCTGGCGACGAATACTGTATATACCATGGACTGCCTGAAGAACAAACCAGTCAGTAATAGAGGAGATCTAAGCTTTCTTTAGCTTTCTTTAGAAGCTCAGATGACAAGACTTCGATTTTCATTAGAGAAAGACATCATGCTTGGCAAGGTAGAAGGTCAACACAAAAGAGGAAGGCCAACAATGAGATGGATCGATAGAATAACAGCAGCTATGGGTGCCACTCTGTTAACAATGCCTGACTGAAGACTGAACACAGTTTAGGACAACTATCCAGAGGGTTGCCATGAGTCGACACCAACTCAATGGCACTTAACAACAACAACAGCTTTTTGCTTTTGCTCTTTTTTTTCTTCAGATCCCCTCCGTAATTCAAATCTCCTATAATAAATGGTTTCTTTAGTGCAGAAATATGAGGCTGTTGCAATGAAGCATTGTATGCATCTTTTTGGGCATCAGCAGAAGTGACATTGTTTAGAAGAACTTTTCAAATGAGTAATTGCAGAATGTAATTATTGTCTGCCATGTAGTTAGTTAGTTGGTTTGGTTTAAATTTGCTTCTAAAATCAATAAAGACATTTAAACTTCAAAGCTCATATAATAAAAAAGGCTCTTATAAACAGCTTGATTTGAAAGTGAAGGCTGCTGCTTTGAATCAAATTAGTAAATAGTGCAGCTAGAAATGAAGTGATATATCAACTGTATATCTAAATTTTTTATTCCAGGAAGAAAAAATGGCCTGAATCATTTAACCAAAATATATGTATTTTCAACTGCTACTGTGATTTCAGGGAGAATGAAATGAACAACTGTATCTAAATTCATGTCAGAGAAGACTGGGGCTTATAAAGCAGTTAGTTAAATGGTGTTCTAGCAGTGGTGATTTGCTTCTAGCCCGCCAACCTGAAAACGTTTGTCATTGACTCGGTACCTTCTTGAACTTGCTGCCTTTATCCCATTACAGCTAGAACCTCCTGCTGACCTCATACCTATTTTTTCTTCAAAAGATTACCCCTGTGCTCTGGCGACTACTGTCACTTAAGCATCTCAAAAATATTTCATCTCCCAACCTAGCTGCTATTCCCAACAGTCCTGTTAAATGTACATTTTCCAGCAAGCTATTTGGATGCAGCAGCTGAATGAACCTGCTGCGGAGAGGAGAAAGGATTGACTGAGACAGAGAATAGGAGAAAATAGAAATTCTATATCGCCGAAACATGAACAGTGCATGCAGGTACAGACCTTATAAACACATGCAATCAGGGAAAATCTTTGAAGTTTGGCTCCTCAGAGAGCAATTATCAAAATCCATCTAGTCAAGCAAATACTGAGGTATCCGGCTAAAAGTACATGTGATGTTGCACAACTGTACATTTAGCCACATCAAGAGGCAGCATTTCAAGTAAGATTTTCAAAATATGGGGTATGTCTGTTAATGAGCATTAGCTGACATTGTGGTACTAACAACTAATGTGGGATAAATGCAACTATCACAGGCAATTTTCCATGATAGCTGCATTTTTCAAGGTAGTAGCAACAGTGGATGGGGTGTGGGCGGACTGAACATGCCTGTACTGTGCAGTTATTGTGGACATTGACAGAGTGTGGTAGCCGCATGTTTTGCAGACATCGTGGATGCAGCTAATTCTACCTCAACGGGTGGCATTATAAGAACATAAGATATACCATACTGGGTCAGCCAAAAGTCCATCAAGCACAGTATCCTGTTTCCAGCAGTGGCCAATCTAGGTCACAAGTACCTAGCAGTTTCCCCAAAAGACAAAGGTTCCACAATGCTTGTATTGGGGCAAACAGTGGATATTCTGGGTCCACTTTAATAATAGTTTATGGACCTTTCCTCCAGGAACTTGTCCAAACCTTTTTTAAACCCAGCTACACTAACAGCTTTTACGACATCCTCCAGTAGCAAATTCCAGAGTTTGATTACACGTTGAGTGAAAAAATATTTTCTCTTATTAGTCTTAAATAGGTTACCCTGTAGCTTCATTGCATGCCCACTAGTCTTTCTATATTTTGATGGCGTAAACAATCGATCTACGTTTACCCGTTCCACTCCGCTCATTAATTTATAGACTTCTATCATATCTCCCCTTAGCCGTCTCTTTTCAAGGTTGAAGAGCCCTAACCTTTTTAGCCTTTCTTCAAAGTGGTATTCTTCCATCCATTTTTCTATTTTGGTGGCTCTTCTCTGTACCTTTTCTAATTCCGCTATATCCTTTTTAAGATATAGCGACCAGAATTTCACACAGTATTCAAGGTGTGGTCGCACCATGGAACGAAACATAGGCATTATAATATCCTTTGTTTTATTTTCCATTCCTTTCCTTATGATACCTAGCATTCTATTTGCTCTCTTGGCCGCCGCTGCACACTGGGCCGAGGGTTTTAACATGGTATCCACAATGACGCCTAAATCTTTTTCCTGGGTGGTGGTTCCTAATGTGGAACTTTGCATCGTGTAACCATAGTTTGAGTTGTTCTTTCCTAGGTTCATAACTTTGCACTTGTCCACATTAAATTTCATCTGCCACTTGGATGCCCAGTCTTCCAATTTATGAAGATCCTCTTGCAATTTTTCACAATCCTCAAGGGTTTTAACAACTTTAAATAGTTTTGTGTCATCTGCAAATTTGATAACCTCACTCGTTATTCCCATTTCCAGGTCATTTATGAATATGTTAAAAAGCAGCAGACCCAGCACAGATCCCTGGGGTACTCCACTATTCACCTTTCTCCATTGGGAAAATTGGCCATTTAGCCCTACCCTCTGCTTTCTATCTTTTAACCAGTTCCTGATCCACAATAGTACACTGCCTCCTATCCCGGGACTTTTTAATTTTGCTAAAAGTCTCTCATGAGGGACCTTGTCAAAGGCTTTCTGAAAGTCCAGATACACTATATCAACCGACTCACCTTTGTCTACCTGTTTATTCACACCTTCAAAAAAACATAAAAGATTAGTAAGACAAGACCTTCCTTGTCTAAAGCCATGTTGGCTGTCTCCCATTAAGCCATGACTATCCTCATGTTCAGTAATTTTGTTCTTTATGATGGTTTCCACCACTTTTCCCGGTACTGACATCAGGCTCAGTGGTCTGTAGTTTCCCGGATTATCCCGAAACCCTTTTTTAAAAATTGGCATTACATTGGCCATCCTCTAATTTTCAGGTATTACAGATTATTTTAATGATAGTTCACAGATTACTAATAGTAAGTCTGAAATCTCATATCTCAGTTCTTTCAGTTTATGAAATAGTTGTAATACATCTTCCCGGTGTATTGATATTTCTTTCAATTCTTCCGCAGCATCTCCTTTAAATACCATTTCAGTCATGGGTAACATTCCTACATCTTCCTCAGTAAAGACCAAAGCAAAGAATTAATTCAGTCTCTCCGCTATGGCCTTGTCCCCTCTTAATACACAACTCATCAAAA
This sequence comes from Ichthyophis bannanicus, assembly GCA_033557465.1. NCBI lineage: Eukaryota > Metazoa > Chordata > Amphibia > Gymnophiona > Ichthyophiidae > Ichthyophis > Ichthyophis bannanicus. Next base: position 72,721,121 of record CM066034.1, read on the forward strand.
GAACGAAGTGATACACCCAAAAACAAAGCGAATAAGTAAATGAAAAACAAAACATTGTATATAGTTTAATTATGTTCAACTGTACATAGTTTACTAATTGTTAATTGTTAATTGTTAATTGTTAACTGTATTTATCTAGCTACAAATGTTATATGTAAAAACAGACCACTCTGTTTATTGTTGTTATATGGAAACCGCACCTGATCAATGGAAGGAGCGGTATATAAATAATCTGTTAATTAAATTAAATTAAATTAAATTAGTGTCCCTTTTACCCTTCTATCATCTAATGGTCCAACTGATTCTCTCACAGGCTTTTGCTATGAATGTACTTGAAAAAGTCTTTATTATGCATTTTTACGTTCACAGCAAGCCTCTTCTCAAATTCTATCTTTGCCTGCCTTAGCAATGCCTTGCATCTAACTTGCCAGTGCTTATGTTGGTTCCAGTTTTCGTCATTTGGCTCCTTTTTCAGCAACAACCTCTCTGACCTCAGCTTTAAATCATTCTGGCAGTGTTTTGGACTTCCTTCCACTTTTCTTAAAGCGTGGAATACAGCTGATCTGGGCTTCCAAGATAGAATTTTTAAACACCCAAGCTTAATATAAATCTTTAACCTTTGCAACTGCTCCTTTTAGTCTTTTCTTAACTATTTTCCTCATTTTATCACAGTCTCCCTTTTGAAAATTAAAAGGTAGTACTGTGGCATTAGCAATTCTGTCTCATCATGATCCCTGCATTTTCACCACATTATCTGCTGGGAAAATGCTGGGCATGCCCCCAACAGATAACATACAATTTCTGCAGCTATCACAAAGCTTTCGCAACTAACGCCTGGTGATAGCTGCAAAGGCACACTGTGCTTTAGTAAACATATCCCTATGTGTATTATTTTGCATTAAAGTATCCACAGAAAAATCAAGTGCCAGTGACTGCGGATAGTTTGCTCTAGGGAGAGTTCGCAAAGCAAAAATGTGTGCATATTTTCCCTTTGGAAAACTTGTGCAAAGACTGTAGATAAAAGGTGCCCATGGCCTTTGCAGCAATGCAGACAATGGTTGTGGTCGTAAGCAGGAGAATGCCATTTATCAATGTGTTATGCATCATTTCTTCCCTACCTTCCAATTCAAAGTAATGTAACTTTGCAAGGGCAACTGGAGATCCTCTTCAGACACCAGGGGCTCCCCCACTGACAGAGACAAATCCTACACCGTCAGGTTTCTGAAGCTCTCTTAGATTAAGCATACCAGGTTGTGGAATCATGGTTCTTGGACTTGGACTTGGACCAGGTGGAGCTGGGATGCCCCCTGAATGCCGCAAGTAAAGGTAATGGTACCCCATTGTACTCCTGAGACCCTCTGGACTCACCAGATTACAAGCAGTGCATAACCAGAAACACAACTTTAATATCATCTATTGATTGAACACACTATACAGGTCAGCAGAGAATATTCTCTACAATAAAAATAAAATATCAGGTTAGACATGTACAGAAACAATCAGAGTACTTCTTATGAAATGACAATCTGGCAAGGATATCATTGTATAATTTTAGTTACAGACCCATACTCCTAAAATGATGCACCCCAGGAAAAATAAAACAGGTGACCTAGAATCCAAAATGGCTGAAAGTGTTTATTAAAAAAAAACAAAACTGCAGCATGTTCTCAGTCTATTAACGGCCACTGATAGTACTGCTTGATTTTATGTTTCAGAGGCATTGGAACGCTGTGTTCTGGAGGGCAGGGGCAAACTCTACCCTGGGCCGGTCAAACTCCATGCAGTTGCGATCACCGGCCTTTCCCTCCTGTCTGCCCTTAGGGATCCAATCTCCCACAGGCAGACAGGAGGTATTTGTGCTGCAATTGCAGCGCTTATCTGCCCTCGGGGAATGGTATCCCACCAAGCAGCCTGCTGCTTGCTGGATTGTGATTGCTGGCCTTCCCCTACTTCTGCTTGCAGGAGATCGGATCCCCGCGGGCCAAAGTAGGAGAAGCCCCGATCGCAGCAGCAAAGATTTGATGGTGCCAGGGCCCCCGTGGCCCCACCTTTTTTATGCCTATGTTATGTTTGCTGTCCCTTGAGGTGGCTGTTGCTAAGTCACAGTAGTTGGTTAGGAAATGTTTCTCTGACAAATCAGTCTCTGCTCTGCTCCAGTTTCCTCACTTAAACTGTCTCAGGAAAAGAAACCATTTTCAGACAATGGGGGGCATGTTTAAAGCATTTTAACTGGTTAGCAGACCTGCTACCAGACTAAAGCATGGTCAGCCTGTATTCAGCAGTACTAACCAGTTGGTGCCGCTTAATAGTCCCACAGACTGCAGATAAATGCCCCATTAAAACTGAGGCAGTCTGTGGGCCAAGTAGAGGCAGTGATAGCTGGTTAGAGGTAACATTCAGTCGCTAACTGGCTAGTTTAACTGGTTAAAATTAGGACAGGTGAATGGCTGTCTTAACTTTAACTAGTTAGTGCTATCCGGTTAGTGGCTGAACATTGCTGATGTCCGGCAAGCCTGGATATTCAACAGCAGAAACCAGATATATTCCACCCCTGATGATCTGGTTTCTATTAAAGTGGTGGTGGCGAGAGATCACGTGAGCACATGAGCGGGTAAGGTGCTCCTTGCCACGCTCCCGGGCCGCTTAAGAAACCTTTGATTATACCGGAGGCTAAAGGAGGAGAAGCTCGACAAAATTTTGCTGGTGGCTGTCGGAGTGTCGGGGGCAGTCTGAGAGAACGCGCCGACCTTAATTGGGGTGCGATGAAGGCAGCTGCGAGGAGGGAAAAGCCGGCCACCTCCCGAGACAACAAAATGGCGACTGACAGGAAAGGGGGCAATGAGCCTGGATCCCCTGGTAAGGACAACGGTGAAACCTCACATGAGGAGACGGCGCAGGAAGTAGTCCGCTTGCTAGAGCCCAAATTTGACTCCATAATGAAAAAGTTGGAGGCAATGGCGGAAGCATTTGCTGAGCAAACGCGGCGAATTGAGGAAATAGAGCAGCGTGTGAATGTGCTGGAGGAAGGTGAACTCACGCTTGAACGAGCCACACAGAAGCACCAGGAACAACTCGATGCGCTGATGCTTAAAATAGATGACCTAGAAAATCGGTCCCGGAGGAACAATCTCCGGCTGGTCGGTGTTGTGCCTGAATCGCGAGTGGACAGTCAGCTGATTGATTTGTTTGAGACATGGTTGCCGAAGGTGCTGGGCCTGGACAATTTGATTGGCCATATCAAGGTGGAAAGGGCCCACAGACTAGGCCAGCGCGTGGAGGGCAGAGAGCGGCCGCGACCAGTGCTGGCTCGGATTTTAAATTTCCAACATAAAACCCTCCTCCTACAGGCTTATAGGAAGCGGAGAGACCTAAAGTTAGATAATTCTCCGATTTTAATGTTTCAAGACTACTCCGCAATCGTGGCCTCTAAGAGAAAGGAGTTCTCATCCATCTGTGGTGACCTTGCCAAGGGCGGCATCCGCTTTGCGTTAAGCTATCCGGCAACGTTGAAAATTTTTCACAATGGTAAATCTCATGCATTCGAGCAGGCGGCAGCGGCACGGGACCTGGTGGCCACCCTCTTGAGCAAACCCCCGTCTGGGGGCACCTAGGGACACTTAACTGGTGTTTTGGCTATGCAGCAGAGGGCACGTTGTGACTCTGGCCTTTTGGCCTACTTGACCTGAGGCCATGTGCGCCTGCCACAAAAGATTGACTACCTCCGCAGCAACCTCCCCTACTACGGCGTTGAGTGGCCCGGAGGTGTGGACAGTGATCTAGCTCCTGTTGGAGCGTTCCTGCCTCGGCAGGACAAAGTAATTGGCCGGGATATCCCGGAGGGTAGGGGGAGGGGGGGAGTGAGTGGTGGGTATTGAATGTGTTGGGTGCTGAGAGAAGTTTGGAGTGGTATAAGTTTCTTTAGTGTGTGTGGTTCTGTTATTGGGGATAGGAGGGGCAGGGGGGAGGAGGGTATGGGGAAGGGGGGTGAGGGGGGTGGGGAGGGAATGAGAATAGGCATGGGAGGTGAGCCCGGGAAATTTTGGACCTCATGGTTGAACAAGGGCGAGGGGAGAATCTTTCTCTGGGGCCGAGGCTGGGCGGTCCCTGGAGTAGATAGGAACAGTCTTGCAGTAAAAGGCCATAGCACTAAGATCAAGCACCCAGACTGTTAAGCTAATCTCCTGGAATGTGGGTGGTATATGCTCCCCTGTTAAGCGCACGCAAATTTTGCAGGCATTGAAAAGAAAAGGGGCGCATGTAGCCTTACTCCAGGAGACTCATCTTAGTGAACAAGAACACAAAAAGCTGGTGAAGGATTGGGTGGCGAGCATGTATGGGGCCTCCTCTGGGGGGAAAACGGCGGGAGTGGCGGTGCTGGTGAAAAGAGGTGTACCATTTGAAGTGAAGAAGATTGAATCTGACCCGAAGGGACGCTATATTTTCCTTCAGGCCAAATTGTATAACGAGGAAATTTGGATAGGCAATATCTATGCCCCCAATGTATACGACCATGCTTTCTTTAAGCTTTTATTGGGCTTTGTGAAGAAAGTGGGGGAGGGGAAATTACTGCTAGCTGGGGACTTTAATTGCCCCCATGATCCCCAGTTAGACAAATCCGTGCCGAGCGGGGGTGGGGCTTGGTCCAAAAAAGGGGTGGGATACCTGTGTAGAATGGGAGGTTTGTTGGATGTGTGGCGTACCCTCCACCCGGGAGATCGTGTTTATACTCATCAGTCGAGAGCCCACCTTACCTGGTCACGGCTCGACTATATCTTGGTGAGTGAACAGGGGATATCTAAGGTGGATCAGACGGGTATAGAGCCCATAGCCATATCCGACCACGGTATGGTCTGGGTGAACTGGGAATGCCAAGGGGTGAGCAGGGCGAGTTGGCGCTTTCCGGCTTACTTATGGGAGGATACAGAGTTCCGTAGTTTTTTGGAGAGCCAATGGGATGAGTATGTCCGATTTAATGATACATCTGGGTGCCCGCCCCTCCTCTTCTGGGAAGCTAGTAAAGCAGTTCTGAGGGGGGTGATCATGGCTTACTCTGCTAAAAGGCGCAGACATTTGGATCATAGCATCTTGGTATTGGAACGTAATTTGCAGGCCCTACAGCGTAACCTTAGCAAGTCGAGTAGACAGGGTGCCCGAGTACTTCAGCAGGATTATGTCACGGCTCAGTTGGCTCTTAATGAGCTTTTGCAGCGACGAGCCAAGATGTCCCTGCAATACTATCAGCATAAATTGTATAGATATGGAAATCGGTCCGGGAGGCTCTTAGCTAAATTGGTTCGTGACCCGGGAGGCGCGCGTTTTGTCCCGGTTCTTAAAGATGCGGAAGGGAAACTACAGCACCAACCGCAACGCATTGCCGCCATTTTTCGAAATTTTTATGCCTCCTTGTATACAGAGGAGGAACGCGATTGTACCCAAAGTAGAGCGTTCCTGGATAGGGTGAAGTTACCTCAGCTGACAGAGGAGGAGCTGCGGGGTCTGAATGCCCCTTTGACTGGGAAGGAAGTTCAGGATGCCATCAAGAGAGGGAAATCACATAAAGCCCCGGGCCCCGATGGTTTTGGGGCCGAGTACTATAAGATGTTGTCCCCTAGGCTAGCCCCCAGTATGTTGGCAATGTATGCGGAAGCTCTGCAGGTGGGAGGCTTCCCCAGAGACATGCGCTGCGCGAATATTACTGTACTCCCGAAGCCGGGGAAAAACGTATTAGAACCTGCATCATATCGGCCTATCTCCCTTATTAACACAGATGTTAAGATTTTGGCCTCGATACTAGCACGGCGGCTGAATCCTCTGTTACCATCCTTGATAGATGAGAGGCAAGTAGGTTTCGTGATGGGTAGGGACGCGACTAAGAACATTGCTAAGTTACTTCTGGGAATGGAATACTGCATCGCGAAGCAATCGCCGCTATTATTAGTAAGCCTGGACGCTGAAAAAGCGTTTGATAGGGTTGCATGGGCCTATCTGTGGGATGCTTTGGGGGGGTTTGGGATTAAAGGAGAATTTGCCCAGTGGGTCCAGGTGCTATATCAGTCCCCCGCGGCAAGAGTTGGAGTGAACGGGGTCTTCTCAGAGCCCTTTACCCTGGAAAGAGGCACGCGGCAGGGCTGCCCACTCTCTCCACTTTTATTTGTGTTGGCGTTGGAACCCCTATTGCGGGCTACTCAACAAGAGGTTCAGGTGGTGGGGATTAAGATGGGGGACGAGGAGATGAAACTCAGTGCTTTTGCTGATGACATGCTTCTCTGTTTGACTGAACCTCAGGAATCCTTGCGGAGGGTACTCCTACTCATTCAGGATTACGGCAGCTTTTCGGGCCTAAAGATTAACATGTCTAAGTCCATGGGCATTAGATGTTGGCGGAAGGGTGAAACCTGTTTGGCGTGGGGTTTTTCCCCTCGCGTGGGCGGAGGGCTCCATCCGGGTACTTGGGAATCCAGCTGCCTGCGAGCCCAGATACGCTTTATCAAGCGAACGTGGAGGGCATGCTCGAAAGGGCCAGGCTAACGTTTCAGCGGTGGCGACCTTTTTCCGTTGTCTTTGAGAGGCCGCATTGCTTTGATTTCCATGGTAGAACTCCCCCGATGGTTGTATATGCTGCGACTCTTGCCGCTTTGGATTCTAGCTAGGGATTGGAGATTGTTTGACAGATATTTGGGTGGGTTCCTCTGGGGTGGGCGCCGCCCCCGAATTCCACTGAAGGCCCTGAGGAGGAGAAGGGAGGAAGGGGGGTTAGAACTCCCATCGCTGAGAAACTATAATCTTAGATACTTAACTCGACATATATGGGGTTTGTTAGATGCGGAGGGTGGGTGTGCCCCAGTTCAGCAAATACGGGAAATATCTTCCCCCTGTCACGGCTTGTACTGCTCCATAAGGTGCGTAAGCGCGATCTGGGGGATAAAGGGGATAGTATCTATTTGAGAACCTTAAGGGTGGCTTGGCGGGAGCTGTGTGGGAGGGCCGGCTGGGATCCGAACTGCTCTCTCCTGCTGCCACTGGTGGGGAACCCGGATTTTTTGCCGGGGTTTGAGGACTTCACGCTCTTTCATGGGTGGCAGCAGAAGGGACTAGTCTGTCTGGGTGATTTGGGCAGAACAGCGGGTGGTGCCTTAGAAAGTTATCAGACTTTGCGTAGTGACTATGGACTAACACCCCGGGACTTTTATGGTTACCTCCAAATTCGCCATTATGTGGATCAGTTGCGTAGGGGGGGGGGTCCCAACTCTATTGCTCGCGAAGGACCCGAGGAAGCTGATTGGGAGTTGGGTGGAGAAGGATTCGTTGGACTGGGATGAGAGAAAGCAGCTGCTTTGCCCATTGGTAGCTTCTGATTATCTCGGGGTTCTGGTCCAGCGCTGGGCTAGAGATGGCCTGCCAGAATTGACAGTGGAGATCTTGCAGGCTGCCTTTCAGAGGGTTCCCAGGGGTGCAGTCTGGATGTACCTGCAGGAGATGCAGTACAAATTCCTGTGGCGGGCGTACACTAGTGATAAGTGGGCGCATAAAGTAGGCTTACGGGCTACATCTATGTGTGGGTGGTGCCAACAGGAAGAGGGGACATTGTTCCACAAGTTCTGGGTCTGTCCCAGGGTTCAGGGCATATGGCAACAAGTGACTGCTACGATGGGGGACTGGCTGCAGTTGGAGGTCCCCTGCGGTGGGAGGTGTGTCTGTTTCATTGCTGGGAGGGGACCTTACCTTTGCTCCTTTCCTCTCATAGAGCTTTGCTTGATAGGGGTCTCCTTCTGGTAAAGAAAACCCTGCTGGGTAATTGGCTGGAGGGCTCCCCCCCACGGTTTGCGAGCTGGGACAAGTCCCTGATACACTTGATGTATATGGAAAAGCTCACGGCGAAGCAGTTAGGGGGGAAACATTGGGAATGCTTCTTGGAGCTTGGATACCGCTCATAAACACCCTCCCAGTACAGGACCGCAGTGCAGTCTTGAATGTTTAGAAAACCTCCCCTGATGCGAGCATGTGTAACGACTTGGGGGTAGAGTTGGTTGTGGCGGATTTTCCCCTGGTTGTAGGCTTGGCAATGTGAGGTCTTTGGTCCCGGGTATTGGAATTCCCTTGAAGGGTGGGTGGGTGGGGGAGGGTGGGGAGGGGGGGGGTAGGGAATGTTTGCAATATTTTTCGCATAGCTGTGTACTAAACTTGCATGGTGTGTAGTAAATCTGCATAGTTTGTATAATAAGTTCCATTGTGGTTTGGTGCTCTTGCTAGCATATTGTTATTCTGCAGACCCTCCCGGCGATTGCACCTGGGGGTGGGCGAGAGCACTAAGAAGAGCACTAAGAAGAAGGCCTTAGTGAAGTCTAAGTATGATGTGTATATTTTTTTTTTTTTTTTTTTTTACTGTTACTGGCCTGGTCCGCTGTGCATTGTATACTGTTATATTTCTGTTTTGAAAATAATAAAAACCAATTTGAAATAAAGTGGTGGTGGCTACATGCTTCAACTAGCCTAGCTGCTGCCATTGATTATACTCCAAAATTTATAGAATCTATGCAACTACCTATGTATTTCTGTCTCTGGAATGTTTCTGGTCCTTACCCTTCTTCTCTCAAGCAGGGTCAGATTTATCTCCTGTTTGCCCATAGGTAATGAAAGGGGGGATTGAGAAGGTGCTCCCCATTTAGGGTTGCCAACCAGCCGGTTTTCAGCCGGCCTGGCCGGTTTTTCCATGGCCAGGCCGGCTGCCGGCACAGATGTAAAATCGGCCGTTGAAAAGCCGGTTTTTTACTCTGGCCGCAGGATCGGGAGCGGCCAGAGCAAAAAAATGGCTTTTCTCCAGACTCCACGGCGCGAACACGATCCCCCGTGGCAGTGCAGCCGCTGCTTCTGCTTTTCACAGAGCAGCGGCTGCAATAAACTTACTTTGAAAAGTAAAGACAACCTATGAGGAACCCTCCTGTCATCGCAGCGCCCGAGGAAGTGAGGGGGCGGGCTCCTCACAGGTTGTCTTTCCTTTTCAAATTAACTTGGCTGCAATAAAGGGGGGGGGGGGGTAGTGGACAGCAAGGGGGGTGTTGATGACTGGAAGGGAGATGCTGGATACCAGAGGGGGGAATTAATGGATGGAAGCCAGATGCTGGATACAAAGGGGGAGTAATGGATGGAAGCCAGATGCTGGATACAAAGGGGGAGTAATGGCTGGAAGAGAGATGCTGGATACGAAGGGGGGATGGGGACAGAGCAGATGCTGGACACAAAGTGGGGGAATGGAAGTGTGGAAGGCAGATGCAGGATATCAGTAGGGAATGAAGGGTAAATGCTGGGCATATAGTAGTGGGGTTTAGAGCATAAGGGGATAGAGGCAAATGGTAGATACAAGTGGGGGTAGACGGATGGAGTGCGGATATTGGACATGGGATGGAGAGCAGAGGCTTGATATGTGGTGGGGCATAAGGGCATGGAGGGTAGATACTGGATATGGAGCTGGGGAGTAGAAGGTCAGAGGGCACATGCTAAACATAGGATAGGGGTCATGAGGGCTGGAGGGCACATGTTGGACATGGGATTGGGGACATACGGCAGATACTAGATATAGGTTGGGGCACTGTTCCCTCTAAGCTGTGCGCGTGTGCGCGCGCACACACCTCGCCAAGCGAGCGCACATACTTTATAACAAAGCGCACAAAAATTACGGTTCTGATTGTGATAGAAAACAACACAGACGTCTTAAAATTTAAAAGTTGTTGTGTATTTACGGTTTTCACAAGTTCTACAATATTTTCTAGTGCAATCAATGTGGTGTACATACTGTATTCTGACGTGCAGTCAAATTTTAAAGTATATAACTCCGAGTGTCGTTATGTGGCGCACAAAAATTTAACCTTCCTTCAAAAGCTGCACAGCTGATATTTTATGCGCACACAGCCTACAGAAAATTAGAGGGAACATTGGGTTGGGGCATGGAGGCTGGGGGCAGATGGGGTGGACATGGAGTGGAGAACAGAGGCTAGACCTGAGGTCATGGGGGTCATAGGGAATGAAAGGCAAATGATGGACATGGGATGGGGCATAGGAGATAGTGGGCAGAGACTGGACACAGGGTAGGGGTGAAGGACAGATGCTTGACATGGGGAGATAGAGAAGCTGAACGCAGGTTAGGGGAATGAGGAGATGCTTGACATGGGATAAGGAAGAGAGGGGGAATTCTGGACATGGAGGAGGTAGGATGAGAAAAAGGGAAGAGGCACTAGAATGGTGAGAGAGGGGGAGGAACAAGACAGGGCAGGAGAGAAGGAGAGATATGCTGGACACAGAGGGCCGAAGAGAGAAAGAAATAGGAGAGAGTTAGTTAAAGACTGGGGAAGGATACAGAGATGTGGAGTGAGAAGGTTGTGTTAAAGGTTGAGAAATGATAGGAAGATGCTGTAAAAAAATGGAGGAGATTGAGAACTGGATGGTAAGAAGGAGAAATGAGCTGATAGAAAACTGAAAAGAAAATATCAATGTCAGAGATGGAAGGAAGTGAAGAAGACAAGAGGGGAGAGAAGTGGCTAATGGACCAGAGACCTAGAGCAGCGTTTTTCAACCACTGTGCCGCGGCACACTAGTGTGCCGTGAGATATTGTCTGGTGTGCCGTGGGAAAAATTCCAATTTCATCCGTAACATGTGGCCTCGGCTCACAAATTAGGGTTGCCAACCGGCCGGTTTTCAGCCGGCCTGGCCGGTTTTTCCATGGCCGGGCCGGCTGCCGGCACAGTTGTAAAACCGGCCATTGAAAAGCCGGTTTTTTGCTCTGGCCGCAAGATCGGGAGCGGCCAGAGCAAAAAAACGGCTTTTGTGCCGAAGTCCGCGGCGCGAACGCGATTCCCTATAGCAGTGCAGCCGCTGGTTCTGCTTTGTACAGAGCAGCGGCTGCACTACACTTACATTGAAAAGTAAAGAGAAACTGTGTCAGGAGCCCTCCGATCATGCAGAGCCCGAGGAAGTGATGTCATGGGGGCGGGCTCCTCACAGGCTGTCTTTCCTTTTCAAATTAACTTTAGCTGCAATAAAGTTAATTTGAAAAGGAAAGACAGCCTGTGAGGAGCCCGCCCCCATGACATCACTTCCTCAGGCTCTGCGATGACCGGAGGGCTCCTGACACAGTTTCTCTTTACTTTTCAATGTAAGTGTAGTGCAGCCGCTGCTCTGTACAAAGCAGAAGCAGCGGCTTGGGCAGAGGGGGTGTGTGTGTGTGTGTGAGTGAACCAGCAAGGGGGGGGGGAGTGTGAGTGAACCAGCAAGGGGGGGGGAGTATGAGTGAACCAGCAGTGGAGGGGGGGGGGGGTGGTGTGAGTGAACCAGCAAGGGGGGGGGGGCGATGGGGTGAGTGAACCAGCAGGGGAGGGGGGGTAAGTGAGTGAGTGACCCAGCAGGAGGGGTGAGTAAGTGACAGGGGGGTGGGTGAGTGAACCAGCAGTGGAGGGGGGGGTGGTGTGAGTGAACCAGCAGGGGAGGGGGGTTGGTGTGAACCAGCAGGGGTGGAGGGTTGGTGTGAGTGTTTGATTCCTATTCAAGAGAATTACTTTATATATAGGCACAGAGGTAAATTTTTTTAACATTTTCTAATGGTGGTGTGCCTCGTGATTTTTTTCATGAAAAAAGTGTGCTTTTGCACAAAAAAGGTTGAAAAACACTGACCTAGAGGGTGAGTTAAGAGATGAAGAAAGCAGAAACCAGAGAGTGGGATCAACACGATTAGAGAATAAAATGACCAGACAACAAAAGGTAGAAAAAGTTTTTATTTTCAGTTTAGTGATTGGAACATGTCTGTCTTTGGACTTCACAGGCCTGATATTCATCCAGTGATGTCAGCATTTATACGTAAGTGCCTGATAGTCAGAGCTAAAAGTGAAACCAGATATTTAGTGCCAAAATCTGGATATCCTCTGCAGGGCCGGCCCGTCCATTGAGCGAGAATGTTGTTCGCACAGGGCCCCGCGCGAACCACATTCTCGCTCAATGGACTGCTGCAGAGAGAGCCGGGGAAGCCCGCGCGAAGCCCCGGCTCCCTCTGCACAGCCCGCCAGCGTGAAGAGCCTTTACCTTCACGCTGGTGGCTGTTTCAATGAAGCCGCGAATGCCGGGAAAGGTTAAAGGCAATGCCCTTTAACCTCTCCGGGCTTTCGCGGCTTCATTGAAACAGCCGCCAGCGGGAAGGTAAAGGTTCTTCACGCTGGCGGGCTGTGCAGAGGGAGCCAGGGCCTCGCGCGGGCTTCCCCGGCTCCCTCTGCAGCCCCTTAGACGGCGCGGGGCTCTTCGGGGGGGGGGGGCGGCTAGGACGGGATGGGCTGTGATGGGGGGGAAACAGACTGGAAATGGGCTGTGATGAGGTGGGGAACGGACTGGAAATGGGCTGTGATGGGGGGGGGAAACAGACTGGAAATGGGCTGTGATGTGGGGGGGGAGAACGGACAAATTGGGCTGGGATGGGGGGAAACAGACTGGAAATGGGCTGTGGTGGGGGGGGGAGAACAGACTGGAAATGGGCTGTGATGGGGGGGGAACGGACTGGAAATGGGCTGTGATGGGGGGGGAAACAGACTGGAAATGGGCTGTGATGTGGGGGGGGGAGAACGGACTGGAAATGGGCTGTGATGGGGGGGACGGACAAATTGGGCTGGGATGGGGGGAAACAGACTGGAAATGGGCTGTGATGGTGGGGGGGATAGGACTGCACATGGGCTGTGATGGTGGGGGGAATGGACGAAATGGGCTGGGATGGGGGCAACTTGGACTGGAAATGGGCTGATGAAGAGCTGGATTAGGACTGCAAATGGTCTGTGATGGTGGGAGGGATAGGACTGGAAATGGGCTGTGATGGGACGGGAGGACTGAAAATGGGCTGGGATGGGGGAAACAGACTGGAAATGGGCTGTGATGTTGGGGGGAACTTACTGGAAATGGGCTGTGATGGGGGGGAACGGACAAATTGGGCTGGGATGGAGGGAAAGACTGGAAATGGGCTGTGGTGGGGGGGAGAACAGACTGGAAATGGGCTGTGATGGGGGAACGGACTACAATTGGGCTGTGATGGGGGGAGGACTGCAAATGGGCTGTGATGGTGGGGGGATAGGACTGCAAATGGGCTGTGATGGTGGGGGGAATGGACGAAATGGGCTGTGATGGGGGGGGGAACTTGGACTGGAAATGGGCTGATGAAGAGCTGGATTAGGACTGGAAATAGGCTTATGGGGGCTGGAATAGGGCGAAGTGGGCTGACGAGGGGGCTAGGATTGGAAATTAGCTGATGGGGGAGCGTGGAGGAAATGGACTGATGAGGGACTGGAATGGAACTGGAAAAGAGCATATGGGGGCTAGGACTGGAAATGGGCTGATGAAGAGCTAGGATAGGACTAGAAATGGGCTGATGGGGGGAACGTAGACTGCAAATGGGTGATGGGCTGGAAAAGGACACTGGAAATGGGCTGATGGGGGCTGGAATAGGACTGGAAGTGGGCTGATGGGAGTTGGAAAAGGGCTGGAAATGGGCTGATGGGGAGCTTGGAGTGGAAATGGGCTGATGGGGGGGCTGGAATGGAACTGGAAAACAGCATATGGGAGGCTAGGACTGGAAATGGGCTGATGTGGAAGCTTGGGAGACTGGGACTAGAAGGGGCAGATGCTGGGTGGGTCTAGAACTATAAAGGAGCTGATTTTGGGGGAGGACTAGAAAGGGATGGGAAATGAGAATGGAGAGGGGAAAAGAAATTTTGTGTGGGAGGGAAGAAAAGTCTACGAAGGGCCGGGTATTGGAAGAGTATGTGTAGATTGAGAATGGAAGGGTGAAATTTGAGTGGATGATAAAGCAATAAGGAAAGAAATGGAGGAAAGAGCAAAAGGGGAAAGATCAGTATGTTAAAGCAGATATAGAGAAAAAATTTGGAAAAAAATCTAAAAGAGAAGAAAGGAAAATGGATAGCTCGCAGAAGACACAAAGAAACCAGAAGAAAGTGACTGGAGCAATTGCAACTGAAAAGAAAATGCACAAGCAACAAAAGGTAGAAAAATACTTTTTTATTTTGAATTTATTAACTGGAATATATCAGCTCTGGGAAATGTGCATTGTTAACATCTTTTGTGTTTTGTTTAGTACAAGAGGAAATTAATTTATAGTTTTATTTCTCCAGTGTTGTTGTACATCCCAAGTTTGGCTTTTGGGGTTCCCAGTTTAATTATTGTCTTCCTATTTCTAAATTGTGATCCCTTGTTCTTTGGTGACGGTCTATATTTGCATTTTAACCAAGCTGAGGTATTCTGTTCATGTAGTTTCTATTTGACCATGTCACTTGTTCTCTTTCCCCAGTAGGAGATGTATTGGTATTCTCTGAGATGTATTGGTTTAATATTTGCAGTGTTGCCTTTTGATAGGTAGGGTTTGGTGCTTTGTGAGTCCTGGCAGAGCTGTTATGATATGGTGGATTTGCTATGAGTTCTAAAAGTGGAGTGAGTGGCCTAGTGGTTGGGGCAAGGTACTTCGGGCCGGAAGGTCGGGGGTTCAAATCCCACTGGAGGACAGCAACCTTGGGCCGGAAGGACTGGGGTTTCTAGTCACACAGGTGCTCCTTGTGGTCTTGGGCAAGCCACTTAACCCTCCATAGCCCATGTTCCCTGTAAAATAGTTCTCTGTGTGCTGTGCTTTCCTGTCTAATCAATGTGTTTATACCTCAAAAAAAAAAAAAAAAAAAATTTCCTGTCATGATTTGACAATTTCCAATTTGTAATCAAACCGCTGCTGATCGCTGGAAGTAGCGGTATACAAATGTATACTAAATAAATAAATAAATAAAAGGTCAGTGTTTATAGTACTTCCTAATGGGCCTGGTGGTTGGCACTGGAATATAGTAACGTAGAAATCTATTAGTCTTTCTTTATCCAGACACTCATTAAGAAGCATGTTTACTAAAAATGCATGTTAACATTATGCAAGTATTTATGCAAATGAGGCTCCCTATGCAAATGAGGCCCCGCAATTAATCTCCGCACATGGCCCCACACCCCCCTTGGGCCGCCCTTGATCCTCTGGCACTGAATCCTTTCAGCGCTGACCAGCACAGCTATCCAGACAGCAGCAATATTCAGCTGCTATCTGGATAACCAAACCACATAAACTTAGAACCATTATTGAGATGGCCTGGCTTTATACCAGCGCTTAGCTGGTTGGCGACCTGAAAATCACTTCTAACCATCTATGTGCTGGAACTACCTTCGCCCCGCCCATGGACTTCCCTGGAACGGTCCAGACAGTGCCACGGTCTTTAAAGGGGATATTCAGCAGCACTGGCTGGGGGCGGGAGGGGGGGGGGTGAGTAAGTGAGTGAACCAGCACTAAGAGGGGGAGGTGAGTGAACCAGCAGGGGGGTGGGTGAGTGAACCAGCACTAAGAGAGGGGGGGGGTGAGTGAACCAGCACTGAGGGGGGAGGGGGGAGTGAACCAGCACTAGGGGGGGGGGTGAGTGAACCAGCACTAGGGGGGGGGTGAGTGAACCAGCACTAAGAGGGGGGGGGGGTGAACCGGCACTAGGGGGGGGGTGAGTAAATCCTCTGTAATTTTTGTGGGTGGGGCTGGTGTGCAGCATGGATGGAACTGGGGGGGGGGGGCAGGGGTGGAGCATGGCGAGCCACAGGTGTCGGGTTTTTCTCGGTGAAAAAGTTGGCAACCCTATCCCCATTACCCCTAGTCTGCCCTCTGCCAATGGAGGAGGTGCTCTGCATTCTCACCCATCTTCTTTTTGAGAAGCAGCAGCAGCAACAAAGAGATGCAACAATTCAGCATGGGCAGGCAAACCTTCGCACTCTGGACAACCTCTCCGGTGCTCAAACCCTCCTCTCACATATGTGAGGGGAGGGAGCGGTGTGCTGCAGGTCCTGTCTGGAGCACGAGGACTTGCCTACCCTGCACTGAATCACTGTATCTATTTGGTGCTTCTCGGGCAGAAGATGTTTTTGCTGCTGCTACCACTGCTCCAGGACTAGCATAGATTGATGGCAATACTTCAGCACATATTAGCAGTTGGCCCCAGAAACAGTTGTTTAGATTGCTTATGCCTAAATCTGGGCCTCTCTACACATGCTACTTCAGCTCTGGAGCAGCTAAGAATCCTCAAAATTGCCCTCTCCACCTCCTCAGTCTACCCCTAGCTCCAAGTAACCAGAGACATTCACAGCTGCTGGTGCCAGCCCTCAGCTCCGGCCACACACATTGAGTCTGACCCTGCTTCCCATAATTCCTAGAAGCACATGGAAGTTAACCCAGCCCCTACTGTCTTATTCAGAGTGAAATTGCTCAACTTCCTGCTTACTCCTGTTGCACAATTTAGATAACTCCATTCCACTACTGCCAGCAACTGCCTGCAGGAGTTATTTTAGTCCTCCAGCAAGCAGCACTGGCTTTCTGTCAAGCTTTTACTCCAACCAGTAATGAAAACACCAAAAGTTGATAAATCTACTACTGACTTCATTTGTAAGCTACCGGGATGGAGTCAGTTTGTAGTGAGGTCCTCTGCCTCACAGAAGTTATGATAGTGTTATTTGCTGAAAGAAATCTGTTTATTTTGGTTATATATTTATGAGGACAGAATGCAAGACCAGACTGCTTTAGTGAATAGGATCATAAAGAGTAGCAATAAAAAGCACGCTTAGATTCACAGACATATGATATACTTTTATTTGCCTATGTTGCTTGAACAGGAAAATGTAAACATAAATTTAGACGTCTAATATAATTTTATTAGGACTATCCTAAAATAAAATACAAAACAGTTTTATAGAATAATATAATTGAAAGAAAAAGAGAAATAAAGGAAGCACTGATATATCAACCTGGACAACAAATATCACAGCTTGAAGAGATTTACTATGGACTTGAGAACACTCCGCGAAGCAGGGGGTAGAGAAAATGTGAGGATAGTAAGCTGAGATAGCAAGGTTACTTACCTGTAACGGGGGTTCTCCGTGGACAGCAGGATGAGTCAGCCACACATGGTGACGTCCTCCGGGCGGTACCAGGTTCGAAAGTGCTCTCAAATTTCTCTGCTAGCCCACCTCCCGGTTCCGCCCCCTAGCCTGGCCAGTTCTTTTTCCAAGCTTGACAACAAGGCTAGGGAGCGGATGATCAGGCGAACCTCCTCCAGGGGAGGTGGGAGGGAGCGTGTGGCTGACTCATCCTGCTGTCCACGGAGAACCCCCGTTACAGGTAAGTAACCTTGCTTTCTCCATGAACCGCAGGATTTCGTCAGCCACACATGGTGACTCCCTAGCTGCGCGCAGCGCGCTGAGGTGGAGGAGGGAGGCATGAATCGAGACTACGACAGGGAGGTAGCTATTTACTGAAAACCGTGTCAAGAATATTACATGACAACAACGTGTGGAAATTGTGCATAAGTGGCATCAACACAACAGTGCAAACAACAACAACAACTGTGCAATCAACAGAATAGTGCAAATCCACAACAACAACTGTGCAATCAACACAAGAACAGTGCAATAGGTGCAACAAGTGCCATTAGTGAGGGATCAAGAGTTCTTTACAATGCAAGAGTTCTTTACAATGTGCAGTGCAGTGAAGGGCAGTGCCACTTGGTTAGCGTGCGCATAAGCTGCACCAGAGTCCAGGAATGTGCCCTTGGGTCAGACATCACGGTGCAGCCGGCGGGGTCCGTAGGGCGGTGGCCAGGACCGCGCTGCCAAACGCCGAGTCCTCCTGGGAGCGGAGGTCGAGGCAGTAGTGTTTCTGGAACGTGTGTGGAGATGACCACGTTGCCGCTTTACAAATGTCGGGCAGGGGAACAGCCTGCAGGTTGGCCAGAGATGTGGCCATCGCCCGTAGGCGATGAGGACCTATTCTGCTCTGTGGTTGACACCCTTGCTGGTCGAGGCAGAAGGCTACGCAGGAGGCCACCCAATGGGAAAGAGTCCGTTTCGTGACCGGAAAACCAGGTCTCAGAGGGTCGTAGGATACAAACAGTTGATCGCCCTTGCGGGCGGATAAAGTCCTATCCAGGTAGATCCGGAGTGCCCGCAGACAGTCCAGAGTGTGTAGACGTCGCTCCTCCTCAGAATGGTGAGGTTCCGGAAGGAAGGAGGGAAGCTCAATAGATTGGTTGACGTGGAAGGCCGAAGGCACCTTGGGTACGAATCTGGGGTTCGTACGTAGTGAAGCTCTGTCTTGGTGCAGCTGCGTGTAAGGCGGATGCACAATTAGGGCCTGGAGCTCACTGATTCTCCTGGCCGAGGTGATGGCCACCAGGAATATGGTCTTCCAGGAGACATATTTCATATCCGCGGTGAGCAGGGGTTCGAATGGGGCCAGGGTGAAGCTGTGGAGGACTACCCCTAGATCCCAGGGGGGGACCGGAGCCCTCACCGGGGGCCGTAGGTTCGCTAGGCCTTTCATGAATCGAGTCGTCAGGGGTAGCGCTGCTATGGAGTCGGCGCCCTCAATAGGGGTGTGTAGAGCCGCAATAGCGGAGAGATGTACTTGGATGGATTGAGTCTTGAGTCCAAGGTCCGAGAGGGAGCTGAGGTATTGCAAGATTTGTGCGACCGGACAGGAAACAGGATCGAGCCCTCTAGTAGCGCACCAGAGGCTGAATCTCTTCCATTTGAGGCCATACGATTTTCGGGTTGAAGGTCTCCTGGCTGCGAGGACCACGTCTTGCACATCCGCGGGAAGTTCAAGGGGGGCCAGATTCGCCCGCTCAATATCCAGGCAGTTAGCGACAGGGTCTTGAGATCGGGGTGTCTCGTTAACCCTGAGTTCTGTGTTAGGAGGTCCGGGCACAGGGGCAGGTGCCACGGGGCATCTTGCACTAGGCGTTTCAGGAGTGCGAACCACATTTGTCGTGGCCAGTAGGGAACTACCAGGATGGCTCGAGCTTTGTCTCGAACGATGCATTGCAAAATCGCTGGGATGAGGGGGGTCGGGGGGAAGGCGTACACCAGAGACCACCCCCCCAGCACGTGTCGAATGCATCCCCCGCCAGCCTCTTGGTCGACGGATGCCTGGAGCAGAATTGGGGGCATTTGGAGTTCTCCTCGGTGGCAAAGAGGTCGACCTCTGGGACTCCCCACCTCTGGAAGAGGTCTGAGGCAACCCTTGGAAGGAGAGACCATTTGTGGGGTTGCAATTGCCTGCTCAGCTTGTCCGCTAGGCTGTTCATGTTCCCGGGAATGTATGATGCGCGAATCCAGCACTCGTTCTCCAGGGCTATTGACCAGATTGCCAGCGCCTCCTTGCAAAGGGATTGGGAGTCCGTACCCCCTTGCTTGTTGAGGTAAAACATGGCAACTTGGTTGTCCGTTTGAATTAGGATGGAAGTCGCCCGAAGATGTGGCAGGAACGCTTTGAGAGCGTATTTGACGGCTCTTAGCTCCAGGAGGTTGATGTGAAGCTGCCGTTCGTTCTGAGACCACGCAGCTTGAGTGCTGAATTCCTGGAAGTGGGCGCCCCAGCCTGCGCAGGAGTCGTCCATGGTGAGGGTGGTCTGGTGCTGTGGTGGGTGTAGGGGTTTTCCCGCGGAGAGATTCGCTGGCATGGTCCACCAGCGGAGCTGAGCCCTGATAGAGATGGTCATCGGGATTCTGGAGGTCAGCGGATGGGAGTGCTGATTCCAGTGGGTTCGGAGGTGCCATTGGAGTGGACACATATGCAGTTGCGCTACTGAGATGACTGCTGTTGTGGCTGCCATGTGTCCCAGCAGGCGTAAAAGTGACCGAGCCGAGAGACTCTCTGCTGTTGCTGCCCTGGAGGCAAGCGAGATGATGGCGAGCAGTCTGGGCTGTGGTAGGT
Organism: Ichthyophis bannanicus; assembly: GCA_033557465.1. Classification (NCBI taxonomy): domain Eukaryota; kingdom Metazoa; phylum Chordata; class Amphibia; order Gymnophiona; family Ichthyophiidae; genus Ichthyophis; species Ichthyophis bannanicus. Next base: position 72,740,932 of record CM066034.1, read on the forward strand.
AGGCTCTCAGGGACTGCGTGTCGATGAGGGCTCCGATAAACTCCATACTCTGAGACGGGAGGAGTTGTGATTTCTTGTAGTTGATGACGAAGCCCAAGTTGGAGATCAGGGTGGTGGTGGCGTGCAGGGACGCTAGTAGCTTGGGGGCTGAGGGTGCCGAGATTAGCCAGTCTTCGAGGTACGGAAACACAGCAATGTTCTGCCTGCGTAGGTGAGCCGCTGCGACCGCCACACACTTCGTGAAGACCCGAGGGGCCGGAGACAGGCCGAAGGGAAGTACCCGGTACTGATAGTGTTGTCCCAGCACGTGGAATCTGAGGAATTTTCTGTGCGCTCTGTGAATGCTGACATGCGTATACGCCTCCTGTAGATCCAAGGTTGCGAGCCAGTCGCCCGCATGGATCAGGGGAAGGATGGAGTTGAGGGAGTACATCCTGAACTTCTCCTTCACAATGAACCTGTTCAACTTGCGGAGGTCCAAGATGGGGCGTACCCCCCCCCCCCCCGACTTCTTCGGGATGAGGAAGTACTTGGAATAAAACCCCGAATTGATCTCTGACTGAGGAACCAGTTTGATTGCTTTGGAGGACAGGAGGTGTATCAGCTCCAGAGCCATGGCACGCTGCAGATGGGGAGGTGTGTTGCTGGTGGGCCTGCTGCGCTGGAAGGGAGGCGTAGAGAATCTGATGCGGTATCCCTTGCGAATGATTCGTAGCACCCAGGAGTCGGTGGTGATCCTCTCCCATTCCGGGAAGAAGAAGGAAAGGCGTCCCCCGATCTGGGAGGGGGGCAGTCCATGGCCGTCAAAAGGACGGGCCACTCTTGGTGGGTTGAGAGTTGGTGTTTTTCTTCTGTTTGCGGTCTCTCTGGAAGTGGCGCTGCTGCGAGGGTCCTTGGTAGGAGTTGTGCTTGTACCTGGGGCCTTGCCACTTCTTGCTGGATGAGTACCTCCTGTCGAAGTTGTAGAGGGATTTCCGCTGATAGTTTGATTTTTGAGGGTTACCATAGCGGTCAAACCCTTCCTCCGCTAGGGTCTGTAGGGTGTTACAGTCTTCTTTCATGGTGTTTACTGTATCGGCCACCTTGTCCCCGAAGAGGGATTCGCCTGAGCAGGGGGCGTCCGCGATCTTGTCATGGGAGTCATTCCTTAATCCGGAGGCTTGCAGCCATGCCCATCTCCTAGCCGAGATGGCTGTGCCCGCTGTGCGAGTGGCCGTGTCGAAGGCGTCGAATGCCGTGCTGGCCAGGTGCTTGTTACACTCGATCAGGTCATTCAGCGCGGCAGAAAAAGAGGCGAGAGACTTCTTAGGGAGGGAGGAAGCTGCATTTTTGATGTTGGAGACACAGGTGTCCTGAAACAGGATTTGTTGAAACTGATGGGCAGCAATCCGTGCCCCGAGCATGGCTCCTTGAAATACCTTCTTTCCAATGTCGTCGAGCAATTTGTTGTCCCGCCCGGGAGGGTGGTTGGTGTGAATCCGCGAGGATTTTGCCTTCTTGAGAGCGGAAGAGACCACTATGGAGTGGTGAGGTAGTTGCGCTTTTTCAAACCCCGGCGTAGGTTGAAGTAGGTATTTGGAGTCCAGCCTCCTTGAGGTAGCGCGCCCCGAAGCCGGCGTCTGCCAGAGTCTGGATTGACTCTCCTTCAGTTTGCGGTGTAGGGGCAGGGCCAGAGGGGTTTTAGGGGCAGAGAGATACTTAAGTACCTCCGGCTCGGCCTCCTCTGCTGTGCTGGCTGGGATTAGGCCCAGGGAGGAGGAAAATTTGCTGATAAACTTGGGGTAGGTAAGGTCCTCCGGGGGGGTGGCGGTCCTTCCTTCTCCGGGGATAGCCTCGGCTCTGAAGCAGAGCGGTCCATGATGGCAGATCCCACCACCACTGCCTCCGGCTCCTGGTCCTCAGCGGAGCTGTCCGGGGAGGAGATGGCAGAGGGCTGCTGAGGCAGCGGCTGGTTACACACAGCAGGTGTAGTATGAAGAAGAGGGGCTGCCGGGTATGGAGGTGCTGGTGCAGCCGTTGACTGGGAGGCTGTCTGCTGGATGAGCTGAGTTAGCAGGTTGAGAATAGCCGCGTTGGAGGAGGAGGAGGAGGAGGAGCTTCGGTAGGAGCGGGACCGGCGCCTGGAAGAATGTCTCCTGGATGCTTTGTGCCTCCTCCGGGAGTGAGAGCCCTCACTGGAGTCCGAAGAGCTATCGGAGGTGTCTCTGGCGCGTTTACCCCCTTTGCGTGACCGGGATCCGGTATCTGAGGAGCGCTTCTTAGCCTGTGTCCTATGGCTGGCCTGGAAATGTTGCGGCTCCCCCCCCCGGGTTTCGAGAGCAGCTCCGATCCTCAGAAGTCGAGGGGTGATGACTTGCAGGGTCCAGCGTCGTGCTTTGATGACGTTGTTGAGCCAGACGAGCAGGGATTGGCAGAGAGGAGGCCGACGTCAGACAGGGGGAGGAGCCGGCGGCGACGGCGGGAACTTCGGAGAGCAGGAAGGAAGGAGTGCACTCACCCACGGCGCCATGTTCAGTCCGTGGAGTTACCGCATGGCCGGGGGCCGCCGCGTATCCGACGAGTTGCAGATTGCAGCTGGGGCCAGGGACAGGCAGCGCTGCGGATCCATTCGAGGGGCCGGGGATGGAGGCCTGGAGGGGCACATCCTGGGCCTTGGAGGTCACGGCATTAGAAGCAGGAGTTTGCTGCAGGCCAGAAGGTTCGCCGAGTTGGCAGAGGGCGCACAAGTCCGAGTCAGAGGAGCGCAGCTTTTTCCCGCAGGGACATTTTCTCGATCCCGATTTGGGCATCGCTCCGTGAGTAGCGTAACGTTGATTAGTGCAGAGAAGAGGGCAGATCCGACTTGCTGGCAAGGCGGAAGAACAGGATCTGGCCAGGCTAGGGGCGGAACCGGGAGGTGGGCTAGCAGAGAAATTTGAGAGCACTTCTGAACCTGGTACCGCCCGGAGGACGTCACCATGTGTGGCTGACGAAATCCTGCGGTTCATGGAGAAGCTTGTGCAATAAGCAGGGATGATCAAGGTGGATGCTGCAGTCAAGGTGCTATGTCTTTAAAAGTGAAGAACAGTGTCTTTGAAACAGAACTTTTTCCAGATATTTTCTTTTCCAATATCATTCCACTGGAACTGGAAAGAGTAAAATGATACAGTGTAGCATGGGCCAGCTCCCATTATTATGAATGAGAGGAAACTAAAATATACATAGTTCCTTCCAAAGTGAATTTAGTTATTTATTTATTTTATTTATTTTAGTTTCTTATATACCGCACTATTTAGTATCAGCGCGGTTTACATGGAACAACGAACCATAATGAACAAATGTTAGGTTTTACAGAGAACAGGGAAATACAACTTGGATAACTTAGGGAAACATGCACATCAACTATTTACATATGTAACAGTAAGCTTTGAATAATGGATTATGGATGGACTATGGATAGATATTAAGAATAAGGAATATACTCTTGTTAGAAGCCTCAAGGGCAAGAATAAAAGTCACATATCTAGCCATATGTGGGCAGAAGTGGAGGCAGAGTGGAGTCCAAAAATGTAGTGCAGGGGTGGGGAAACCTCCATTCTGCAGGACTTTTCCATCTGGTCCATAGAAACACATCTACATTCCCTCCCCTAATCTGATCATATCCCTTCCCCCCCCCCCCCCCCCCCGCCCTTCTTATCTCTCGTCTCCCATTCCTAATACTGGTGCCACTGAATCTTTTAACTGTTGGTCTCCTTAAGCCATTTTCTCCCATGAGGCACCTGAGAAAGGAAGGGAAGCAAGAGCCAGCAAGGACTAAAGTCTGTTGTGTGGCTAAGCAGGAGGCCTGGGGATCGAGCTGCAGCAATGCGCTTTCCCTCGTCCTTCCAGCTATTGCACATTGTGATAGGCACATCCCCTCTTCTACTGCTCAATTGGTTCTGAGGGGTCCTTCTACTGCTGTCAACTCTGACCTTCCCCTCCCTGAAGGAGAAGGGACTGCAGGCAGAGGCAACAGAGTGATTTTGGCAAGAAGGAGAAGAGAGGAGTGGGGGGACAGGGAGAGAATAAGGGCAACAGGAGGATAAGAGAGTGAGGAAGGAGGAGAGCCAAGGGAGAAAATAAAATAATCAAAGAAGGGAACTCTTACCCCTACATACTGCAAGTGCAGACTCTTCTATTCTCTCCCCACCACCGGAGGGGCTCATGATTACCAATGCAACGTTCCTCACCCCTGATGTAAAGTATAGATGGGCTCCACCTCCTCCATACCCTGAATATCTCAACTTAACCAAATGATAGCCAAAGATCCCCTTATATGATAAAAGAAATTTAGAAAAACCCAACATTTGGTTGCCATTTGCCTCCTAGAGACCAAAATCATCAGTGTGAATCACCTCAGTGTTGCTAAAGCTGATGAATAGGTTCTTTGTGTCAGATAAATATAATAGCTATCTCAGTGAAGGCAATGTAACTCCTAAATAGGATTATGAGGTATCAGTAATGAATATGATGGAAAAAAATTAAGAAATTTCTCTTAAAAGTAAGCATGAGCAATGATCTAAGACAAGAATGAAGAGACTTGAAGTTATGCAGTACATCTATGGAGAGATGATATATCAGTTAGTTGATTGGCATGATCATGCATTATAGTGAGGTTTTATCTTTAGGAAAAAAGGATTGTGTGGTCCAAACATGGAAAAATAATATCTGTTAGGTCTGGTCTTTAAGGCCAGATCAGCCGCAGCTGAAAGGAGCGGGCAGGTGAGCTCATCCCCACTCTCCACCACCGGGACCAATCGGAGGCCACACCATATTCAAAAGAAGATGTGCACTAAGGTGCACTCTCGCCTGAGGGCCCTTTGGCATGGCCCTTAGGTGTGGATGAAGCCCAGGCAGAGCAAGATGGAAGTAATCATCCTCCAAGCACCATCAGACAGCGAATGAGTGAGCGCCTCGCCACTCAGCTGTGTAACATCTACAGGGCCATCATGGCCCCCCTCAACATGAGGAAAGAGCCAATTAAATGATTTCTCATATTACAAAGCTGCTCCATCGCGGAGAGAGACACCGCTTCAACAATAATCTACACAGATTGGTCTGCTCTCCTCTGTTTGCAGGCAGGGCTAACAGCAAACCCTTCATTCTGAACAACATCTCTGGGAACACAAGGCCTCCAACAGAGACAACCAGCCAGTCCACAACTTACATCAGCATACACAAAAGTAAGAAACATCCCCCTGAACTTCCCACAACTCATTTCAGAGATGGCAGCAGCAATGACCCCAAAGATCACCGCCACAACCCACATAAGCCAACAAAACTGGGAATTCACACCACAAGGTAAACAACAATTAACTTCTTAATTCCCTGCCTCTGGTACTGTCTACAATCTTCCATACTTATGCAACACCCCCAACCCACAACAACTAACGACACCTACACCACAAACCATCATGCTCAACTACCATTCATAAGCAATCCTCCTATTGGAACACTTTCCCCCCCCCCCCCGTATATAAGTTCCAATTTGTTAATACATTAAAAACTATAGACTGTAGTTCTCATTTGTAGTAATACTGTTCAATGCTATTAAGTATTCAAAAGTTCTATGTAAACCTGTTACGTTCTTGTTCTCTATAAACCACCTTGATTCCCAGATAAGGTGGTATAAAAAAAGCAGATAAATAAATAAAATAAATAAATACGTGTTATTCGACTGTGTGACCTACTAAGGAAGTGAGCTTAGAGGAGTTACGTGCAATTTGCATGTTGAAAAATCTGATGAGCATATGTAAATGGACATGCCTGTGTAAGAAGCATTTTTAGAAAACCATTGCCTAAACTCGCTTGCCTTGTATGTGCAATTTTGCAAAATCCGATATTATCCATGTAAATGCCATCACTTACATGCACAACGTCTCAAGCACTGCCACTCTTTTATGTTATTGTTTTGGGGTTTTTTTGTAAAATGGCTTGTCCACTATACGTGCTGCCAAACACATGGATTTTCCACCAGCCTTATACATATTTTGCAAAAGGCTCCAAGTTCAGTTACCCTTTTATAAATTCCACTGCTAACTGGGAACATCCTGACATGGATGTCCCTTTTCTGATTTAGATGGCCTATAGAAATTTGGGCTTTATAGTCTTACGACCCAATATTTAAAACAACTTATACAGGTAAGTCCCAACTGAGAGGGATATTCAGCGGCACTATGGTGCCAGGCAGAGCATGGGCAGTACCGAGGATTATTCGGACAGCGGCAATTTCCAGTACTGCTATCCAGATGACAGTTGCATAATGTAGGACAGCAAAAAAGCTGTCCTAAGTGCTCTGCAGATAACCTATCTGGATAGAGGCTGAGTATCATCGCTCAACAGATAGTGCCAGCACTGATCACTGAATCCAGATAGTCAGCATCAGCTACTATCCAGATACCAGTTTATATTTAACCAAGGTGGCTGATGTTTAGGCATACAATCAAGGACATCACTCAATTTAGAAAGGCCCTCAAGCACCATCTGTTCATTACGTACTTTTCACAACACAACAATCCCCCTCACGCCTCACACCTTCACACATACCATCCCTCAACCTGACAGCTTAACAGCATACACAAGTTTGATAAGAGGAAGTGGCCCGTAAATGGAACACGGTCCACACTGGTTCTCACTCCCTGTTCTACCCTTGTAACATTATTCCCTGTTCTACCCTTGTAACGTTATTGACACAGCAGTATGTAAATTGTACATAGTTTTTCCTGTTTTTCTCCAAGTTGTTTTCCCTGTTCGATGTAAACTCGGGAGTGCCCTGCGGTCCTCGAGTCGTTCTGTTAACTGTAAACCGCACTGATGATAAAGAGCACAGTATAAAAGAAATGTTAAATAAATAAATAAAAATACACAGTGCTGTACATATACACATAAGAGAGAATCCCTACTCAACAGAGTTTACAGTCTATTCAAGACAAAAACAGAGACAACACAATAAACAGGAGACTAGGGTAAAACTAAGTGGAAATAGTTATAACACACATGGGTGGTAAAAAGGAGAATAAGGGGATCAGGATCCAATAACAGCCTTGAAGATGTGGGTTTTTAGCCTGGATTTAAATAAGACCAGAGATGGATCTTGATGTACCAACTCAGGTAGTATGGTGCAGCAAGGCGGAATGAACAAGACAGGAGTTGGCAGTGGAAGAGAAGGATACAGGTAAAAGGGATTTGTCTGTTGAGCAGAGCTGCTGAGGAAGGGTGTAGAGGTTAACGAGGAGCTGCAGAATGAATGCACTTGCACGTCAGTAGGTGAAATTTGAACTGGATGCGGAAATGGATAGAGAGCCAATGATGTAACTTGAGAAGAGGGGCTACATAAACATAGTGACACTGGTAGAACATTTGTTGTGCAGCTGAGTTTTGAATGAATTGACGGATAAAGAGATGATTCTGGGGAAGACCTACGAGTAGCAGGTAGCGATAATAATCTAAATGGGAGGTGACTAGAGAGAGAATAAGGGCCATGGTAGTATATTCAAAAAGGAAGGGATGAATTTTGCTAATATTATAGAGAAAAAAACGACAGCGTTTAACTATCTGTTGGATGTGTGCAGAGAAAGAGATAGAAAAGTCAAAGATGACTGCAAGATTGTGAGCTAAGGAAACAGGGAGGATGGTAGTGTTAGTCACAGAGAGAGAAAGGATGAAGGTGGGTGTCAGAGGAAAGATAGGGAGCCCCATTTGGCCATGTTCAGTTTCAGATGGCAGCGGGACATCCAGGCAGCAGACTGAGATACGGGCCTGGATTCCTGGAGAGATCTCAGAGGCAGAGAGGTAAATCTGAGAGGCATCAGCATATAGGTGGTGCTGAAAACCATGGGAAGCAATCAGGGCACCAAGGGAGTGAGTACAGAAAGAGAAAAGAAGAGGTCCCAAGACACAGCCCCACATATAATGTTATGCCAAATGAACTTGGTTTCAAGAGCTAATCGTATCTTATTTATGGTACAAAATTACTTTGTAAAGATTTCCTTTATTTGTATACATGGGTCATATCTTCTCACCCAATAGTTTGTTAATTTATTTATTGAGCAAGACAATCATTTATTTAGATTTGTCATCCTTTAGTACTAGTTCCTGAAGCTGAAGGCAATGGTCTACAGCAGTTTCTGTACAAATTACACCATTTCTATTGATGTGTCGATTCATTCTAAGATGCACAGTAATCTTTATTCTTACTAGAGCATCAATCACGTTGTTTGGATAGCACCCAGATTTTGATGAATGAATGATGTTGCATAAGGGTGAATTGGATGGGTTGCTATTGTGTGTAAAATGCTGAGCATATTATTATTAATTTTCTTGGTTGTGGGCCTTCTATTCTGCTGAACTGCTAATAACTGTAAGTGCAACTAACACCAAATAACTGAAAGAAGGGAAACAAGACATTGAGCTTGTTCAGAAACCTCAGGTCATGGCTTTAGGCTAATGTCATCCCCCCTCCCCCCTCCCATCGTGGTTTTAGTCTGTAGGTGCTTCTTGAGTTAGGGCTTCAGAAAACACCGACACATAGCCACTGTGCTGGCTATATATAGACCAAATGGCAGAATACCAAATGTATTAAAATAAATAAATCAGCCTTCTTTTACCAAGCTCCCTACCCCCTGTGGAAGTTTTGCTACACCTCACTGCCTCCCCCCACTCCCCCCCGAGGTATACACAGAAAGCTCTCTGTGTAAATTCAGACATGTTTTTCCTGACCTGTGTAGGTAGGTGATAGCTAGACTCTGGCTTTCTTAGTTCATTAGACTCCCCTTCCTTTTTGCATCTTAATATTGCAGTGTTCCTGGAAAATATTGTTGTTGTTCTATTACACCTACTCTCCTGATGTATTGATATTGTATTTCCCTTGCTTGTTGATGCTGTATTTATGTTTTTGTATTGCCTGACTCTAGTATGCTGGATATTGTAAACAGCATTGATGTACATTGTAGTTTAAAATAAGCAGGTGTCTCCTGCTTAGACTATAATCAGAGTCACCAGTTTCCAACAGCAGATTTTTCAAGATTCTGTAGCAAGAAGAGTCAGCAAATTCTGCAGTCTATCCATGCATAAATGTGCAGGGACTGACTGCCCTATCAGGCATGTGGGCTGATCGGGTGGAAGCTGAAGCCTGTGCTTGCACAGAGCAGCACTGTGATGGCTACGAGGTGGCGGCACTGGCAGCCACACAGGAGACATGCTGGCGTAAGGAAAGACCAGTACAGGACATGCAGCCACACAAACCTTGGCATAGCTAATTGGACATGAGTTAACATATGCATTTTCCATGGGTCCCAGCAAAACACACACTATAACTAAAATCATAAATGCCCCATGCTGCTGGGACCCAAGGGGTGGGGGGAGCTCACATCCAGTTAGGTATGCTGAGTTTATGCGGCTGCATCTCCTGCTGCATTGGAGAGGGGAGAAGTGACACTGTTTGGGGCGGGGGAGGAGGGAGGAGATTGGATATGCTTGACTGTTGTGGGGAGAAGAGGAAGGAAAGATGTGAGACATTGGACTGTGAGGGGGAGAATGGGCCACTATGCAAAAAAAATCCCCTGGGCCACTACGCTCCCGCAACCCGTCCCTGTAAATGTGATTTATATTTATTTCTGTATAATGTAATTTGTTCTTTTGGAAGTTTTATGGGTGAGGGATCTCGAGTAGGGATGTAAGAGAGGAGAGAAGAGGGATGGAAGAAGAAAGGGGGAAGAACATAGAAACATAGAAACATGACGTCAGAAAAAGACCACATGGCCTATCTGGTCTACCCTTCAATATCAAATACTAAAGTCACTTTTTTTCCTTTAGATATCATCTGTGTTTGTGCAATGTTTTTTTGAATTCAGATATTGCCTTCGTCTCTACTCCCTCCACTGGGAGACTATTCCACGCATCTACCACTCTTTCCGTAAAGAAATATTTCTGCATATTACTCCTGAGTCTACTCCCTTTCACCCTCATCCTATGTCCCATCATTGCAGAGTTTGCTTTCAATGGAAAGAGGCTCTCCTCTTGTGCGTTTATGCCACAGAGGCATTTAAATGTCTCTATCATATCTCCTCTATCCCGCCTTCCCTCTAATATATGCATATTAAGATCTTTGTGCCCGATATTGAGATGGGTGCATCTTCGGATGCTGCCCGGTTAGCTCCTGCGCTTTTAAGATAGGCAAGGGTTTTTCTTTAAGGCGTAGATCGCTAACCGGGCAGCATGCAATATTGCTGCTGCCCGGTTAGCGTTTGTCAATGCCTCTGCTCTGCCCCGGAACATCCCGATGCTAACCGGATAGCATCGGGGCGCATAGGGGAGTTAGCAGTGGAAATTCAATGGCACTAACCATATAAGTGCTGTTGAATATCCAGACTTAAAGCATTTACACAGTTTATGGGGCTGTAAACTGTATAAATGTCTTTTGAAAATCGGGTCCTTTAAGTCTGTCCTCATATGCTTTATAACGAAGACCACTGACCATTTTAGTAGCCACCCACTGCATCAACTCCATCCTATTTATGTCCTTTAGAAGGTGCGGTCTCCAGAATTGCACAAAATACTCAAAATGAGGTCACACCAGAGACCTATACAGAGTCACTATCACCTCCTTTTTTCTGCTGGACATTGCTCTCCCTATGCACCCAAGCATCCTTCTGGCTTTCGCCGTCACCTTTTCTACCTGTCTAGCCACCTTAAGATCATCAGAAACAATCACGCCTAGGTCCCACTCTTCTTTCCTGGACAGAAGTACTTTGCCTCCTACACTGTACTGTTCCCTTGGATTTTTGCAGCCCAAATGCATGACACTGCATTTTTTAGCATTAAATTTCAGCTGCCATATTCTTGACCATTCTTCAAGCTTAGCTAGATCCCTCCTCATGTTATCTACTCTTCCTAGGTGTACTCTATTGCAGATTTTGGTATCATCCGCAAAAAGGCAAACCTTACCCGACAGTCCTTCCGCAATATCACTAACAAAGATGTTAAAAAGAATTGGACCAAGGAAAGATCCCTGCGGCACATCACTGATAATTTCCTTCTCTTCAGAGTGAGCTCCATTTATCTGTACCCTTTGTCGCCTCCCAGTCAACTAATTTCCAACCCAAACAGTAACTTTAGGGTCCATCCCTAGGATGCTCAGTTTGTTTATAAGTCGCCTGTGTGGAATGGTGTCAAAGGCTTTACTGAAATCTAAATACATCACATCTAGGGCTCTCCCTTGGTCTATCTCCATGATCACCCAGCCAAAGAAATCAATCAGATTTGTCTGACAATACCTGCCTCTGGTGAAGCCATGCTGTCTAGGATCCGGTAATCTGTTGGACTCCAGAAACCTCACTATTTTCTCTTTCAGCAGAGTTTCCAATAATTTACTCACCACTGACGTTAAACTAATCAGCCTATAGTTTTCAACCACAGCATTACTTCTGCTTTTGTGTAAAGGGATCACATTTGCCTCTCCCCAGTCCTCTGGAACCACTCCCGAATCCAAAGAGGCATTTAAAAGGTTAGTCAGTGGAGCTGCTAGAATGTCCCCAAGTTCCTTCAGTATTCTTGGATGTATCCCATCCGGTCCCATTGTTTTGTCTACTTTTTGTTTACCTAGTTCCTCCCAAACACAATCTTCTGAAAATCGTTCGAGATTCCTCTCGCTTCTGTTTCTGTTTTCAGGTGTTTTCTGAGGTCCTGCTCCCGGCCCTTCATCTGTGAACACGGAACAGAAATATTTGTTAAGCAATTCTGCTTTATCCTCATAAGCTTCTACATATTCCTCCCCTTAACCCTTGAGTCTGACAATACCACTTTTGCCCTTCCTCCTCTCACTAACATATCTGAAAAATGTCTTATGTCCCCATTTTATTGCATTGGCTATTTCTTCTTCTTTTTGTACCTTTCTTTCTTGACCACTTTGCCAGTCTCTCTAAGTTTTTCCAAATATAGATGCCTGGCTTCCTCTCTCTGTGATGTCCTGTATTTTATGAAGACTTCCTTCTTTCCCTTCACCTTTTCAGCTACCTCTTTTGAGAACCATAGCAACCTCCTTTTCCTTTTACCTTTATTTACCATTCCAACAAAAAAGTTGGTTGCCCTTAAAATATCCCCTTTTCAGCTAGCCTACAGATCATGGAGACCTTTGGCTCCTTCTCAGGGCCCCGCATCAATAGAGATAAATCTCTGGCCTTGGATGTGGGTGGATTAGTTAAAGGTGGTTGGCAGGGGGTATTCCCATTGTTATGGGCGCAGGGGCATTTCCGTTATTTGGGTATACATCTACCGGAACATACGGCACAGTTATATGAGGTGAATGTTAGACCGATGATTGTGAAAACAGTTGCCAGATTGCAGAAGTGGAAGGACCTTCCGTTGACGTTGATGGGTCGTGTAGCTCTCCTTAAGATGGTGGAGCTTCCGCGCTGGGTGTATGTATTACACCATCTCCCCATATGGCTGATGCTGAAGGATTTAATAGCTTTGCAGAAGCATTTTTCCGGGATTCTTTGGAGGGGCAGGAAGTCCCGTATACCCTTTTCGGTGATTATAAAGGCTAGGGAGGAAGGGGGCTTGGTTTGACTTCCCTACGCTAATATAATTTAATGTGCCTCCTCCGGCCCTTAGCTGACTTAGTGGGGGCAGCGCGAGGCCTTCTACTGTTGAGCTTGGTAAATGAGATGTCGGCACCGTACCATCCGGTCTATCTGTTGCACGCGGTGGGGGGGGGGGTCTTGCCTGCTGCCTGGAAAAGGTCGGTGTACATGATGGCTCTTCGGCAGGCTTGGAGGGTTGTGTGTCAGCAGAAAGGGATTAGCTGGAGATGTACGGACTGCCTCCCTTTGGAGGGGAATCTGGATTTTGAGCCTGGTCGCCTTGGGGCGATCTCCAAAAGTTGGGGAAGGCGAGGCATTGTCTATATTGGTCAATTAAGGATGGAGGGGGTAGCAGAGCTGCATTCTTTTCAGTCTTTAGCGTGGAAATTTGATTTAGCATTGAGTACGTTTTATCTTTATTTGCAGGTTCGACACTATGTTAGGGGTCTTCAGCTGGGACAGGGGACTCTTTGGGATTTTTTCACCGCGTTAGAGGGGGAAGTAGGCATGCGAACCCTGAGGAAGGAGCTTTGGCCAGGGGGAGAATGGGGGGCATTGGAAAAGTTAGCACAGAGATGGGTTCGGGATGGGATGCCGCAGATGACTGTGGCAGTGCTTCAAGAGGCATTTTCTAAGATCAAGGATGTGTCGGAATCTGTACGACTTCAAGACATTCAGTACAAATTTATGTGGAGAGCATATGTTCCGAATGTATGGGCAGCTCGGATGGGGTTGGCATTGACAGGTACTTGTACGCAGTGTGAGATAGGGTCGGGAACCTTATTCCATCGGTTTTGGGAGTGCTCCAAGATTTGTAGTTTTTGGAGTAGGGGGGATGTTGAGGGTGTGGAGGCCTCAAGGTAGGGAGCTTTCGCCAGAGTGGTGCCTTTTTGGTGTTTATTCAGGAGGGGACGAGATGAGGAAGGAATGTAGGCAATTATACGAAAGGGGGTTTATAGTAGCTAAACAGAGTATTCTGCGACAATGGCTAAGTTCCGTGGCCCCGACAGTTCAGGAATGGGAGATAGGGATGAGAGATTTAAGAACCATGGAGCAAAAAACAGCTAAACTGTTGGGGGGTAGGAAGTGGGCGGAGATGGAGAGTTTGTGGGAAGTGATTGGCTAGCCCCTGCGGACACTTGGGTGGTTATATAGGCGGGGCACCTGGTGAAAGAGATGAGAGTTTTTGTATGCCTGCTTTGCTTTCCTTCCTTCCTTTTCGTTTCTCCGGGCCAGTCCAGGGAAGGTTAGGTTGTCAATCCCCTTCAGCAGCTGAGGATATGAAGACATCAAGTTTTCTTGAGCCGTGAAGCCACTCCCCCTGAGGTCAACTGCCAGTCTTTCATTCCTCAGCAGCTGAAGAGGATCGATATTGGCTCTCTCCTTCAAGTATAAAAGATTGTTTTATTTCTTTTTGTGTGTATAATTGGCTCTAGCAGGGCTGATTTGTTTTATAGTCCTACATTAAAATATTTATTCAAATGTTCTCTTCCTAGCAGGGAGATATACATTGTTGTTAAGCACGGACTATGGCAGAGCCTGCCTGAAGTGATCCGTCAGTTTTTAAGAAAAGTGCAGTGGATCAGGGAGCCCCAGTTCTTACTCTGCGATTACAATAGACAGCTTTTTCAGTGTCCCGCTAGCAGCGGAACAAACAAGGGGGTAATTATGCAGATCTGCAGTGTGCCTATTGAACGCAGATTCTCTTTATAAGCGTAATTCATATAAGTGGCAGTTTGTCTAATCTTTGCTGTGCCGCGGCAGGCAAAGGAACAAGGATCTGCAGCATTTAGATCGGCGCTTTTCAAATCAGTGCGGTTTGCCTGCTTTCTGATCTAGCGTGTTAGATTTTAAAGTTTTAAGTTTAGTTTTGGCAGCATAAGTTGTCGCGATGGCAGAGAAGGTTGCCATAGAAACGGAGAAGCACTTGTTAAACGCTGGGAAAGCCGGTATAACGGCCATTTTGAATTCTCCAGTTGTTTTGCAATCGGATAAACAACGGCCCGCTAAAAAGAAGGGCAAGTCTTCTAAAAGCGTTTTAAGGCAGGAGAAGACTGAGCAACCTATGCCAGAGGCAAAGGAAAGTATATTATCTTTCTTTTCTCCAGAATTTATTTTGGCTATGCACAAGGCTTTTTTGGCAGGGTCTTCTAATTCTGTTTCTACAGAGATGTGTAAAGGCTCTTCTTCACTTCCAGTGGATCTTTCTATTCCTGAGGATCCTTGGGAAGGTACTTCTCAGATTAAAGAGATCATTAGGGATCCTTTGGACCCTTTTGCTCCTCAGCTCCCTGTGACTTTAGCTCAAGGGGAGACAGAAGGTCTCTCTGTTTCAGGCTTAGATGTGCCTTATGAAGAGCTGGAAGAGGGTGAGATTGCTCCTGGTGAGGACCCTAATATGTTTCGGGTTTTTCGCAAAGAGGAGCTTTCAGCTCTTATTTCTCATTCTTTATCTGCCTTAAATCTGTTGCTTCCAGCTGCATCTCAGGAACCTTTAGAGGATCCTTTATTGCAAGGGTTTAACGCGGAACAACGCTCCTTCCCAATGCACCGGGTCATAAGGCAAATGATTGAGTCTGAATGGGAATGCCCGGAAGCTACGCTTTGGGGTAGCCGTACTTTATCCCGCCTTTATCCTTTGCCGCAGGAAGAAAAGGATTTATTAAAAATCCCTAAGGTAGATGCGATAGTGGCGGCAGTAACAAAGAAAACTACTATCCCAATTGAGGGAGCAGCTGCTCTTAAGGATTTGCAGGATAGAAAGTTGGAAGTTTTTCTTAAGCAATCATTTGATTCTACTGCTTTGGCTCTGCAAGCCGCAGTTTGTGGGGCATATGTATCTAGAGCATCCATTCGGTGGCTTCAAGGAGATATATCTGGAAATCCAGAGTTGTTGCAGGGGGCAGAAATCGCTAAGTTAGAATCGGCTGCTGCTTATATGGCGGATGCCTTTTATGATCTGCTGCGGATTGCTGCTAAAACTATGGCATCACTGATTGCGGCTAGACGTTTCGTGTGGTTGCGTAACTGGGCAGCGGATGTGTCTTCTAAATCGCGTCTTAGCAAATTGTCATATAAAGGGAAGTTGCTTTTTGGAGAAGCGCTTGACAAAATTGTAAAGGATCTAGGTGATTCTAAAGGAGGTCGTTTGCCTGAGGATAGGCAAAGACCCGGTCGTGGCGCAGGAGGTCTAGGAGGTGCCGGACGAGACTTTAGGAGATTTCGGGGAGCGCGATTCGTTCCTTATTCCAGAGGTCGTTCGGGATTTCGCGGTCAGTCCTTTCGTGGAGCAAGAGGTTACGGTAGATCTTACTTCCCAACTTCTCAAAGCGCATCTAAGAAGCCACAATGAAGGTCTGCTGGTCCAGGCATTTGTTCCTGTAGGAAGACGTCTACAGAGATTTTTAAAAGCCTGGACCGAGATCACCATAGACAAATGGGTGTTGGAGATAGTTCAAAAAGGGTATGCGCTAGATTTCGCTTACCCCTTGTCTCCCGCTTTTGTCCTGTCTCCCTGTGCTCCAGGGTCAAAGGAAAAAGCGATAGCGGGGACGATATTTCATCTATTGCAGCTACAGGCTATAGTTCCTGTGCCGCGAGACCAATACGGTCAAGGTCGATACTCGATTTATTTCGTCGTTCCCAAAAAAGAGGATTCTTTTCGTCCAGTACTCGATCTCAGGGGCGTCAACCGTGCTTTGCGGGTGCCTCATTTTCGCATGGAGACACTGCGTACGGTACTTCGAGCAGTGCGTCCAGGGGAATTCCTCTCGTCAATAGATCTTACGGAGGCTTATCTTCACATTCCAATAAGGCGGTCTCATCAAAAGTTTTTACGTTTTGCACTTCCAATGAGTCATTTCCAGTTTCGAGCGCTGCCGTTTGGCTTGGCCACGGCTCCGCGGATTTTCACGAAACTCATGGTAGTGGTAGCGGCTGCTCTGCGAAAAGAAGGCATCAGAGTTCATCCTTACCTCGACGATTGGCTGATCAGGGCCGATTCCCATTTGGCTTCGGAAGTAGCAACGGCTCGAGTTGTGCAACTTTTAGAACAACTAGGTTGGGTCATAAATCGGGCCAAGAGTCAATTGCAGCCAGTTCCAACAACTGACTTATCTAGGGGCCTTATTCGACACTGCTCGAGGAGCGGTTTTCTTGACGGAGATCAGGATAAACAAGATATGGCAGCAGGTGAAGGCGTTTTTAAAAGTTCAGGCTCCATCGACCTGGATGTACTTACAACTTTTGGGATCCATGGCGGCAGCTTTGGATCTGGTTCCATGGGCCAGGGCTCACATGAGGCCGTTGCAACAGGCTTTGCTTTCCCGTTGGTCTCCGCAGCTTCACCCGCTGTCGCAATGTCTGTTTTGTCCAGAGTTAGTAAGAAAGAGTCTGGAGTGGTGGCTGAACCCTGTGCATCTCTCGGCAGGCGTACCTTTGCGGGAGCCCGCATGGGTTTTAGTCACCACGGATGCCAGTTTAGCGGGCTGGGGAGCGCATTGTCAGTCTCAAGTGGTTCAAGGTTTTTGGTCTCAGGAGGAGACTTTATGGTCGATCAACATGTTGGAGTTGCGCGCGGCTCGATTGGCTCTTCTGCACTTCAAACGTCTTCTTACGGGAAAAGCAGTCCGTTTGTTCTCGGACAATCTTGTTACAGTAGCATATATCAATCGGCAAGGAGGAACAAAGAGTTCCTCTCTTCTAAGCGAATGTCAGGAGTTAATGGCTTGGGCGGAGAGCCATCTTCTGGCGTTGTCAGCGGCTCACGTAGCTGGCAGAGAGAATGTTCAGGCCGATTATCTCAGTCGCAACATTTTAGACCCAGGAGAATGGGAATTAAATGTGGCGGTTTTTCACGAATTGACCTTAAAATGGGGTCAACCGGCTATGGATCTAATGGCAACTTTCAGCAATGCCAAAGCAAGCCGGTTTTTCAGCAGACGAAGGGAACGCATGTCAGAGGGGCTCGATGCTCTAGTTCAACCTTGGCCAGAGAACGTACTTTTGTATGTTTTTCCTCCTTGGCCAATGGTGAATCGAGTTCTTCAACGCATAGCGGGACACCGAGGTTCCGTGATTCTGATTGCGCCGGATTGGCCTCGTCGTCCTTGGTATGCGGATCTAAGGCGGCTTCTAATAGCGCCTCCTTGGCGTCTGCCAGTCAGGATCAATCTATTATTTCAAGGACCTGTTCTCATGCCACAAGTGGATCGCTTCTTGCTTACGGCTTGGCTCTTGAGAGGGCTCGTTTAGCACGCAAAGGTTATGCAAGTTCTGTAGTGGCTACGTTGCTTAAATCTAGAAGACCGGGAACATCTCTTGCTTATGTCCGGGTATGGAGATTATTCGAACATTGGTGTGAACAACACAATGTTCTTCCGCGGGTGGCTTCTTTGCCTCAATTGCTCTTGTTTCTTCAAGAAGGTCTGGATAAGGGTTTAGCAGTTAATACTCTTAAGGTTCAGGTGGCCGCATTATCATGTTTCAGGGGATTGGTCCAAAATCGTAGATTGTCATTTCATCCAGATGTTCAAAGGTTTTTTAAGGCGGCAAAAATTCTTAGGCCTCCATTACGTAAGATTGTGCCTCCGTGGGATTTGAATATTGTTTTAGAGGCTTTATCAAGTTCACCATTGGCTTCTGTTTCCTCGCAATCTCCACGAGAATGTTCTTGGAAGACAGCGTTTTTGGTAGCTTTATGTTCAGCTTGGAGAATTTCTGATTTGCAGGCTCTGTCTTGTCAAGAGCCTTATTTGCAATTTCTGCCTGAACGAGTGGTGCTTCGTACAGTTCCTGGTTTATTACCAAAAGTACTTTCTGCTTTTCATATTAATCAATCGGTGGTGTTACCTACTTTTTCGGATTTATCAAGTTCTCCGATCGATCGAGCTCTCAGGAAATTAGATCTTGGTCGTGTTTTAAAGAATTACCTTAAAATTTCGAAACCCTTTCGTAAGACGGATAGACTATTTGTTCAGTATGCTGGGCCCAATAAGGGGCATCCAGCTTCGAAGTCAACAATTGCTCATTGGGTACGATGTGCTATTACAGCGGCTTACCAAGCTGGGGGACGGTCTCCACCAGTTGGCTTAAAAGCCCATTCTACTAGGGCTCAAGCAACCTCCTGGGCGGAATTTGCTTTTGTGCCTCCAGTAGATATTTGTAGAGCAGCGACGTGGTCTTCGCTGCATACGTTTACAAAGCATTACCGCTTGGATGTTCATGCCAGGGAAGATGCAAAAGTGGGCGCGTCAGCTCTTATTGCAGGGTTGGCTGGTCCCTCCCGAGTTTAGGTACTGCTCTGGTATTGCCCTAACCTTCCCTGGACTGGCCCGGAGAAACGAAAAGGAAAATGAAATTAGATCTTACCTGCTAATTATCTTTCCTTGAGTATTCTCCGGGCCAGTCCAGGGTCCCTCCCTTTTAATTTATTCAAGTGAAGAGAAAGTAACGGGGCTTCTATGTTTTTGTCTTTGAATATATAGCTAATTGTTTATATTATTTAGAAAAAAAAAAAAAAAAAAGGGGGGGAATTTAAATTCTAAAATTTATGAAACGGAAGATGGTACATTCCTCTGTTTCTGTAGGACTATAGAACATGTTTAGTTTATAGGGGTTGATGTTATGTTTTATTTCAGTTTGATATTAGTTTGCTGCTTTGTCAGAAAGAAGACTGGCAGTTGACCTCAGGGGGAGTGGCTTCACGGCTCAAGAAAACTTGATGTCTTCATATCCTCAGCTGCTGAAGGGGATTGACAACCTAACCTTCCCTGGACTGGCCCGGAGAATACTCAAGGAAAGATAATTAGCAGGTAAGATCTAATTTCATTTTCCTTCTTCCTTCATTCTTTCTTTCCTTCCATCCTTCCTTCCCCTAGCCAGGGTGAGGGTAGTCTATGCTGATATGGGTGCTGGCAGGTTAGGGGTAGGGGTTAGGGGGTGGGGGAGTAGGGGGGTGGGGGGAGAAAGGGGGAAAGGGGGGGGGTTATCTGAACTGATTAGTCTAAATGGACCAGTTATATTTGTTGTTGGGTACTTTGTTTTTGGGGGGCTATTGCATTGTTGGACGGGATGTGTGATAATACTGGATGACTAATGTTGTTCCTAATAATAATAATGTTAATAAAAATTATTTTCAAAATATCCCCTCTCAGTTTTGCCCACTGTTTTTCTATATCCCCCAGCTGTTCCCATCCCGCTAATGACTCCTTGAGGTATTGTCCCATCTTGGCAAAGTTAGTTTTCCTAAAGTCTAAGACCCTCATTTTTGAATGGATTTTATCAGCCCTAGTCCTAATACTGAATCTCACCATCTGGTGATCACTGGATGTGAGATTATCTCCCACTATAACATCAGAAACACTTTCACCATTGGTATGCACCAAGTCCAGTATGGCCCCTTCATATGTGGGTTCTGTTACCAGTTGCCTGAATAGTTCTTCCTGTAAAGAATACAGGATCCCCTTACTGCTAGATGACACCGCAGCAGGAATCTGCCAATCAACATCAGGCATATTGAAATCCTCTATCAGTAGCACTTCCCCTTTCCTGGCAATGCTGCTTGTGTCTTTTATTAAATCTCCATCCTCTTCTTCTCCCTGCGAGGGAGATCTGTATATCATGCCAATGCAAATGGATTTCTCTTTCCCTCTTTCTAGTTTAACCCACAGTGCCTCCTCTCTTCTTTTTAAGCCCTATATTTCTCTAGCTTTAATATTATTTTTTACACATAATGCCACTCCTCCTCCCCTTCTTCCTACCCTGTCCTTTCTGAATAAAGTATAGCCTGGTATAATTACATCCCAGTCATGTTTGTCCATGAACCATGTCTCTGTAACTGCCACTAAATCCAAGTCAGCCTCTCCTATTAAAGCCTCAACATCTGGGATCTTATTTCCCATACTATGGGCATTTATACACATCACTTTCCAGACATTGCCCTTTTTACCCATTTCTATAAAGGTATTTAATGTTTCACATACCTGGGGGCTTTCTTCACCTATTCTCAACCAATCTAGTTTAAAGTCCTCTTCGGTAGGTTAGCCAATCTGCTACTGAAGACACATTAAATCTTCTTGGACAGATGGATGCCATCTCTGTTCTGCAGCCCTTGGAACATCATCGCATGGTCCAGGAAACCAAAGCACTCTCAATGACACCATCCACGTAGTCATACATTTATCTCCAGGATGCGAGCTTCTCTGCCTCGGCTTTTACCCTCAACAGGGAGGATTGAAGAGAACACCACCTGCACATCTATCTCCTTCACCCTCTGTCCCAGAACCATGAAGTCACTTTTGATACGCTCAGAGGCATACCTTGCAAGTATCATTTGTGCGGACATGGATGAGCAACATCAGATAATAGTAAGTAGGCTTGATCCTCTATGGCCCTTCTTAACTGCCATTCGCTGAAATCCAAATCCGCCCTTGTATCGGATATGCTATCAATCCAGGCGATCGATGTGCTATGCCTTACCAAGACATGGCATTGTGAAGGTGAGGAATCTTATTTAAATAGATGTCTTCCACTAAACTATTCAGTCATTTCTGTTCCCCAGTTGTCTAACAGAGGAGGTGTAGCCATACTCCATAGGTCCTCTGTAGTGGTCGCAAATCTCTCCCTTAATCACTGTATCAGTGTGGAACCCCTCCTTTTTAAGCGTGATGTCTCACCTAGCATGCATTTATTATTACTATATTGTCATCCAGCTCTTTCCTCCTCATCTTGGGAAGCTATTCATTATTTATTTTATTTATTTATTTAATAGTATTTCTATACCGCCTTATCTTACAATCAAAAGAAGTGATAGTGTTCTCATGCAGTGAGGGTTATATCGTGATTTGTGTGTAAGATGTGTTGTGTGTTTGATTAGGTTGAGCTATGTACATTGTGCACTATGATACATCGTGTGCTATAATACATTCTTCTATACATTTAGTGTTAAGAAACATCATGTGCCGTTATACATTCTCTTATCAGTGGGTCGGAGGGGGGGGGGTATGTTGGTTGTTCCTGGTAGTTAGATCATGTGATTTTAGATGCTGTGATATCGTACCCTGACCTATTAATACTTGGAGACTTTAAAATTAATTACGATTGTCTGATTAAGCCTTGTGATAGAGCTTTTATTGCCTTTCTGTCAGATCATGGACTTCTACAGCATGTTTGATCTCTCACGCACTTAGAGGGACATACTTTGGACCTTATTATCACGTTACAGGATTCTGAAATTATAGTATCTGATCCTTGCATTTTTCCCCTTCCCTGGACAGATCATGTCCTTCTTCTCTTTCATGTAACTTTGTTGATTCATCTTCATGGTACTTTATTTTCTACAGCTAAATCGTCAAGCTCTTTTAAGCATATTATGGCTGACACCTTGGCAGCTTTTCCATCAGCGGATATTCTTTATCCTGATCATTTCTCCTCACTTATGGTTGAAGTCCAGGCCACTTCATGGGATGCTATTCTGAGTTCATCATTGGACACAGTAGCCTCGCGATGTACACATGAACTGTACATCACTCATTTAGATGGTTCCATGATGTTCTATGCCTCCTGAGGCGTCACACTAGAGCTGCGGAAGGAAGTGGCACAAGAATAGATCTTCCTTAGCATTACTTCATTTTCGCAATACATATTCACACAATTGTTTACAGATTACGCAGGCAAAAAAGGATTATTTTTCCTATAAGGACTTTGACACTTCAACCAATGCAGGTTATACAATATTTTCTGTGGTGGATCAACTTGGGTCCTTGAGTATATCTGATACCAACCTACCATGGATGGATCCTTCTGCGGAAAATTTGGCTATTTTCTTTTCACATAAGGTTCTCAACTTTGAGTGACCTTTCCTGTTTATTCCTTCTTTTCTCTGCCAGCTCCACTTAGTCCTGTTTGCCCTTCTCTTAATCAAATTTGGTCTCAGTTTACGCCAATCACCATGTTAGATCTATCTCATTTGATACAAGATATTCGAAAAACTACCTGTACACTGGATCCAATTCCAACCCCCTGGTTAAAAGAGCAGTCCTTGGGACTTCTCCCAATCTTGCAATCACTTATCAATGTACTTATCCTGCGTGGGGCTCCATTGGGGACATCACCCATAAGTGAGGACTAATTCCTGCTGTCCATGGAGAACATCTTCTTAAGGTGAGTAACCACCTTTTATTTAAAGTGAGGACAGCCAGCTGCTTTAATAATACTGGCCACCACTACTAACTATGGCCCCCAGCATCTTTATGGATTTTAATTTTTGGGATTTCTTTTGTTTTATTACCTTTCCCAATCCAAGTTCAAGGCAAGTTACAATTCAATTACATTGATACTCCTGAGGCCGAGAATGGGCAACGGAGGGGTGAGATTGGCACCTTTGTGTGGATTTTGCAAAATACATGTATGCACCAGTTTTTACCAATACATACAAACAGAAACGTACACCTGCCTTGGAGTGAGTGTATTCATGGAGAGGCTTTTAAAGAGGTGCATATGTTGCCTTTATAAAACACTTGTCAACCACTGGATTCAGTTTCAGCTTTTAATCATTGATCTCCAATTGCGGATTTTGGAGCATGTACCTGCAAGCTGGCATAATGGTGACAGGGAGTGTCATTTGAATAAATGTGACCATTGTTGGATTTTTCGTCTCCACCATAGAGCCTAAAGGGTTAAATCTTAGATGACATTGATATGAGTGTGTGGATTTTTTTCTGAATTCTACTCTACTATTGACTGTTCCTGCACATGATCTTTGGATGCTTGGTATATATTGACTCTGTCTCATTATCTGGTAGGCTTGGCATCTGCTTACAGGTAATTGAGGAGCGGTGCTTTGGAACGTTTGTTTGGAATCAGTTCGTTGAAGAGACTATCCGTGATGCAGATAAATTAACGAATACAAGAAACACAATATTGTGTCCGATTTTTCTATTGGTCTCCTTTTGTGGATAAAATAAGAAAAAAAAAAGAAATATCACATAGTATGTAGTGAACTGAAACTATTTATGTGCCCTTTAACTGTGGGGCTCAGGACAGATGATGATGCTTGAGCTTAACTAGCACAATAGCCTTAAGTTTCTTAGGCTTCTTTGCTAGAAACTTTGTTGCTCATTCTATTTGAGGTCCTTTATCATGCTGTGTTGAGCTGTTTCAGGGTATTGGCTATTTTGTTTGGCCTTTATAAAACAGGCACAGCACATTTGCCTTGACTGCCTAAGTGCCCTGTTATAAAATTAGCCTCTTACTAGCCTGATTGCAAAGCTCATTTTCATTTATCTTGAAACTATACATTCAAAAAAAAGAAAGCTGGAAGAATCAAAGAAGTTATTGGTTAAATAAGAAAGTGACTTCTGAAATCTGCAGCTTTGAAAAGATGAGACTGCTGACATGGAAAGCAATTCTGCTGTTTAGAAAACCCAGAGCAAAACACCCTGCAAAAGTAAAGCTGTGTATTAGTAAATGCCAATAAAACTAAAGGTGTGAGGATTTATACATCTCCTTCTCCACCCTCTAGGGTTTAAATCTAATTTTGATTTCTGAACTGCATCTCCTTAATTTGTCTATTGAAAAAAATGATGTCATGAGCAGCCTGTCTATATAAGGACTCTCTAGAAACAGTTGAGCATCTTTTAACCTTTCCCTTTTGGCTATTTTTGAATGCATCCAGATGTTAGCATTAACCTCAGCACAACGGTCTAGAAACAGTGAGGGAGGTGGGGAATCATCTGCTAATGAAGGGGCAAGAGAGCTCTCAAATATCGCTAGGGCTGAAGACATTCACACAAGCTTCCTTGGCTCATTTCCCTTACATAATTACTCAAATAACTTACCGTATATACTCGAGTATAAGCCGACCCGAATATAAGCCGAGGTACCTAATTTTACCACAAAAAACTGGGCAAAACTATTGACTCGAGTATAAGCCGAGGGTGGGAAATGAGGCACCTACTAGTCAATGTAAAAAATAAAGATATAGCCCTCTGCTGTTTCCCCAGCTCCTTGGATGACATCTCTAATTCTTCTCTGTGATCATAGAATAGCATTTTATACCATACTTCCACTCTTAGGGATGGATGCTAGATCACTTAAAACATATCATAAACTGGGAACCCTCCCTTTGCAAGAAAGTTCCCCATTTTAACAAACAGACACTGGAAAGATAACTTTTGTATAGATCAATAGGTGGGGCATTGGTAATCTAAGTCCACCTATTTACCGTTAGGCTAACGTTTTATGTGAAGGCACATTTAGATAGTATGTGGAGATCGGAATTGAGACGTCTGAGTTGGAGCCTACTTAATTCCGAAGGTATTTCAGAAACAGCTCTGCCAAATGTGGAGCGGTTTCTAAAATACAGATCCACGTGCGGTGGGAGGAGCCATTGTACAAAGTTACACATGGGAAAAACTGATGGAGAAAACCTGCCGGCTTACATTTACAAGTGTCGGCATTTCACAGCGTGCACATGTCAATACTGGTGCATGTGCAGCTGAGCCGTTTTGCAAATATAAAGGTGTAGCTGCTGCAGCTTAACTACAGAGGGTCTATTTTTATCTACCGGTAAATACAATTTAGAAAGGACGTGCTCCGGTGGCCAGCTGGTATTATGGATGCTGTCCTTAAATAAATATTACCTTTGTGTTGATTTACTTGCTCCATGATGGGGAAAAGGAAGGGGAAGGTCACATACCCCGAAGCTGATCTTCCGCCCAAGCAGCAGCCCATAACCAAGTTTGTTACCATCAGAGCTATGCAGAGTTCTGCCGGGGTTAGCGTCGGAGCTGACTTGAAGGTGGTCCTTTCGACCTCGGTTGTGAGTCTGAGCCCCGAGCAGCATGTCCCACCTGATGAGCCTTTTCTGCTGTCCGTTGGACCGGATTCCTGGCTGCAGTCACACCTAGATGAGGTAGTTGCTGTTTCGCCATCTTTGGGGGCAATGCCGAGCAAGGGGTTGCTGCTGAATGCTCCTTAGCACCCGCCGCTCGCACAGCGCCCCCTGCTAGACATCTGCAGACGTTGACTCGAGTATAAGCCGAGGGGGCCGTTTTTCAGCACAAAAAATGTGCTGAAAAACTAGGCTTATACTCGAGTATATATGGTATATGCTTTTCACTTCAATCTTTTTTTTTCCTGGCACACTAGGCAACCATAGATTTTCTACTACTTCTTGACCTCTGGATGTAAAAGAGGTCTGAGTTTATTTATTTATGAATTCGGATCTGTGTGATGCCTGACCAAGTACAGTATATACACCAGACCACTTACAGAGCACTTAACATTGAATTAGAAATTAAATAAAATAACATGTATTTATCTGCATTGGCTTGCCCATTTCCCAGAGTCTAGGTGGGTTACAATTTTTATTTTTATTTAACATTTCTTATATACTGCCTTTCATGATATTAAGGTGGTTTATGTTGAACAAACTGAAATTACATTGACCAGGGCATTATAACTTGGAGATAACTATTTTACAGGGAACATGGGCAATGGAGGGTTAAGTGGCTTTCCCAAGACCACAAGAAGCACCTGTGGGACTAGAAGCCCCAGTCCATCTGGCCCAAGGTTGCTGTCCTCTAGTGAGATTTGAACCCCCGACCTTCCGGCCTGAGGTAACTTGTCCCAAACACTAGGCCACGCCTCCCTCCTTCTGAGTATATAAAAACATCCATTAAAACCTAAAACAAACATCATTAAATAATTTTAAAAAACCTGCTGAACCAACCATGTTTACACAAGCACTCAGCCTTTGGAGAAAACATTTTTTATTGAAACATAACAGAAGCACAGAGATACACAAATTGTTGTAACAACTCAAATGGACAAGATGTGCATTGATAATTCAAACTTCCAAACGTTATTTTTTGTTCTTTACTCCTTCTACACCTCCCTCCCCCCAGTCATGATTCAGAGTACCATATGTCTGTAAGAGGGAAACCGGTGGATCAAAAATGGATGTCCCTTAAGGAGCATCCTCATGTCAATGACATTGTATATAAGGAAGTGCGTCCCACTGTATTGGTATCCTCACATCTTATCTCCAGATCCTCACCTCACCATCCCTCCCCCTTCATGATCCACCAAATATTCCAGATAAACATTGTTTTAATTGCTATGTCGTGCATCGGCTCTTCACATTAATCATAGCTACCGAAAACGCTCAAATATCCCCCCTCCCTCTCACGGCCCAACCTCACGTGTCTCCTCCACCCTCCCCCCTTCCAATATCGTGCGGAGTTCCATTACCAAGGGTCAGGTAGATCTCATCTTTCCTGTCACCCACAGTAATTAATCATTCGACTTCAGGCCCTAGGAGTTAGAGACTCAAGGTAGGGGCTGCAAAGCACTAAGAAGGAGACCCAATGCAAGGCGTTTCCCCATGGCCGTTCATGTTCCAGTAGGAGAATGCCATGCAGACCATCACATCACTGCCAGTAGACTGGATCTCCAGGAGTCAGCCAAGCCTGCAGTATGGCCTTTCGAGCAAGCAGTAAAGCCAGTTGTATCAAAGTACAATCCCTTCCTACAGGAAAATGCCGTCCAGACCAAATATCCAGGACAATTGCTGCAGGTGTTAGTTGTACAGCTTCTGGAAACAAACCCCTTATATACTGTAACTCCGGAGTCCAGTATCTCATTACCACTGGGCAATGCCAGAACATTTATTTATTTTTATTTAACAGGTTTTATATACCGGTTTATCATTTCAATCAAAGCGGTTTACATTGAAACTTAAACTTGGTAATGTACATTGATAACTTGGGTTTTTGTGAGGCAATGGAGGGTTAAGTGACTTGCCCAAGGCCACAAGGAATGCTGGTGGGAATCGAACCCTGGTCTCTGGGTTTCCAAGCCAGTGTTCTTAACCATTAGGATACTCCTTCACTCCATATGGCCTAGGGCAGTGATGGCGAACCTATGGCACGCGTGCCAGCTGTGGCACGCGAAGGCCTTGCAGCTGGCACGCGGGAAGGTCCGCAAAAAAAGAAAAAGCTGGCTCTGACTGCTGCCGCGGACGCGGCAAGGGCAGAATGCAGCGTCCCGCGGGGCCCCCTCCGCCCGCTAAGCCCCTCTGCAAGAGCTTTCAGATTCGCGAGGGAGAGCGTCTCCCTCGCGTCTCTGTTAAGCCCGCAGGGGCTAATGGGAAATTTCCCATCAGCCCCTTTAGACGCGAGGGACTGATGGGAAATTTCCCATTAGCCCCTGCGGGCTTAACAGAGACGCGAGGGAGATGCTCTCCCTCGCGAATCTGAAAGCCCTTGCAGAGGGGCTTAGCGGGCGGAGGGGGCCCCGCGGGACATTGCAATCTGCCGCGGCAGCAGCCAGAGCCTGCTTTTTTTTTTTAAAAATTTGCCAGGGGGGGTGAGGACTGCTAATGGGCAGGGGGGGGGTAGGGAGGAGGGAGGGAGGGGGGGGGGGTTAGGACTGCTAATGGGCAGGGAGGGAGGGAGGGAAGGAGGGAGGGGGGGGGGGTTAGGACTGCTAATGGGCAGGGAGGGAGGGAGGGGGGGGGTTAGGACTGCTAATGGGCAGGGAGGGAGGGAGGGAGGGAGGGGGGGTTAGGACTGCTAATGGGCAGGGAGGGGGGGGGTTAGGACTGCTAATGGGCAGGGAGGGAGGGAGAGAGGGAGGGGGGGTTAGGACTGCTAATGGGCAGGGAGGGAGGGAGGGAGGGAGGGGGGGGGTTAGGACTGCTAATGGGCAGGGAGGGAGGGAGAGAGAGGGAGGGGGGGTTAGGACTGCTAATGGGCAGGGAGGGGGGGTTAGGACTGCTAATGGGCAGGGAGGGAGGGAGGGAGGGGGGGGGTTAGGACTGCTAATGGGCAGGGAGGGGGGGTTAGGACTGCTAATGGGCAGGGAGGGAGGGAGGGAGGGGGGGTTAGGACTGCTAATGGGCAGGGAGGGAGGGAGGGGGGGCTAGGACTGCTAATGGGCAGGCAGGGAGGGAGGGGGGTTAGGACTGCTAATGGGCAGGGAGGGAGGGAGGGGGGGGGGTTAGGACTGCTAATGGGCAGGGAGGGAGGGGAGGGGGGGTTAGGACTGCTAATGGGCAGGGAGGGGGGGGGTTAGGACTGCTAATGGGCAGGGAGGGAGGGAGGGGGGGAGTTAGGACTGCTAATGGGCAGGGAGGGAGGGAGGGAGGGAGGGGGGGGGTTAGGACTGCTAATGGGCAGGGGGGGGCGGGCAGGGGGGGGTAGGACTGCTAATGGGCTGGGGGGGTTAGGACTGCTAATGGGCGGGCGGGCGGGCGGGGGGGGTAGGACTGCTAATGGGCTGGGGGGGGTAGGACTGCTAATGGGCTGTGGGCTGATGGGGGCTGTCTGGAAATGGGGTGATGGGGGTTAGGACTGGTAATGGGTTATAGGGGGGGCTTAAACTGAAAATGGGTGATGGGGGTTTAGGACTGGAAGTGGGTTGATGGGGGGGGGCTAGGACTGGTATTGGGTTGGGGGGTTGCTAGGACTGGAAATGGGCTGATGGGGGGCTAGGACTGGAAATGGGCTGATGCAGGGACTAGAAGGGAATGGATGCTGGGTGAGGCTGGAACTAGAAGGGAGCTGATGTTGGGGGAGGATTAGAATGGGATGGGGCTGGGAGAGTAAAATGGAGAGGGGAAAAATATTTTGTGTGGGAGGGATAAAAAATCTACAATTGGCCGGGTATTGGGAGAGTAAGTGGGGATTGAGGATGGAGGGGTAAAATTTGAGTGGATGAAATAGGAATGAGGAAAGAGCAAAAGGAGAAAGATTAGTATGTTAAAGCGGATGTAGAGAGAGAGAATGGAAAAAAAAACTAGAAGAGAGAAGAAAGGACAAATGGACAGCAGATGATGGAGAGTTAGCAGAAAACATGAAGAAACCAGAAGAAAGTGGCTGGAGCAATTGCAACTGTGTAACTGAGCTGAGGTATTCTGTTTATGTAATTCCTTTTTGACATTGTCACTTGTTCTCTTTCCCCAGTAGGTCATGTATTGTTATTGTCTGAAATGTATTGGTTTAATATTTGCAGTGTTGCCTTTTGATAGGTATGGTGTGGTGCTTTGTGAGTCCTGGTAGTGCTGTTAGGATACGGCGGGTTTGCTATGGGTTCTAAATGGGCAGTGTTTGTAGTAGTTCCTAATGTGCCTGGCGGTTGGCACTGGATTATAGTAATGTAGAAATCTTTTAGTCTGTCTTTATCCATACACTCATTAAGAGGCATGTTTACTAAAAGTTAGTGTATGTTAGCATTATGCAAATATTTATGCAAATTGACGTGCTGGCACTTTGAGGAAATTCTTTGGTTTTGTGCGGCAGTTTGGGCACTCGGGCTCAAAAAGGTTAGCCATCACTGGCCTAGGGTCACTGCTGTGGTCTCACAGCAAGGATGGCCATCAGAGCTCGCCAATACAGCCCGCCACACTCTCTGAGGGACAAAATATAAGCAGTGTGTCAGTTTAAACTGTATGTCCCTCAACTCAACTTGAGTGGTTAGGGCCAATATGCTACCCATGGCTGCCCTCAGTTCCTGTTCCTCAACAGTGATCTGTAGGTCCTGAGACCAATTCGCTGCCAGCTTCACCTCCAATGCTCCTGGGAGTACTTCCAAGATAATGTAGATCCGAGACCTGGACTCTTTGATCTCCCTCAATAGTAATTCTTCAATCCGAGAGCAGAAGCTGCTCTCCAAGACTTCTACCAGTAACATGCATACGTAGCTACGAACTTGCAAATATGAAAACACATCAACCCTCCGAAATCCATATTGCCTCTGCATTTCAGTAAAGGTAAGCATCGTCCCCAATTCTGAGAGAAATTTTTCTATATTGATGATGCCTATCCTGTCCTATCTCGCAAAACCGGTCGCTTCTATGCCGGGCCGAAAATCTCCATTACCTCGTACAGGTAGGTAAGGTGAACAAGAGGCCGGCCTACCTAATAATTTAGTAAAGTAGCGCCAAGCATGCCTTACTGGTTGAAATAGAATATTCCGTCAAACCTCAGATGGGCAACGGCGCAGCCCAGAATGCAAAATATTTCGTAAGTGCATCAGGGCAGCCAAGGTTTGTTCCAAGTCTCTTTTCATATGTCTTCTGGTGCAGACTCCAAGACATTTTGGTCACCTTCCTCTGAACCGATTCCAGCCTTTTTATATCCTTTGTGAGACATGGTCTCCAAAAATGAACACAATATTCCAAGTGAGGCCTCACCAGTGACTTATACAATGGCATTAGTACCTCCTCCTTTCTGCTGGTATGCAACCCAGCATCCTTCTGGCTTTGGCCACCACCTTGTCATACTGTTTCGCCACCTTGAGATCCTCAGAAACAATCACTCCGAGGTCCTTCGCCTGGTCCATACACACCAACCTCTCTCCCCCTATCGCATACAATTTCCTTGGATTTCTGCATCCCAAGTGCATGACACTGCATTTCTTCACATTAAATCTTAACTGCCAAGCACTAGACCATTCTTCCAGCTTTTGTAGATCTTTCCTCATGTTATCCACTCCCTCAGGGGCATCCACTCTGTTGCAAATTTTCATGTCATCTGCAAAAAGACAGACTTTTCCATTCAGTCCTTCAGCAATATCACTCACAAATACATTGAACAGTACTGGTCCCAGGACCGATCCCTGGGGCACGCCACTAATCACCTTCCTTTCATCCGAATGAGTTCCATTTATCATCACCTTCTGTCGTATGTACCAGGTCATTTGTACTCAAGTGGAGTGGAGGAGTAGCCTAGTGGTTAGAACACTGGCTTGGTAACCAAGCAACCAGGGTTTGATTCCCGCTAGCACTCCTTGTGGCCTCGGGCAAGTCACTTAACCCTCCATTGCCTCGGAAGAAAGGCCTGGCAATCTACTTCCGGTGACACTGCCAAGAAAACCCAGGAGCTTCTGGGTCGCCAGGAGTCAGGACTGACTCGAAGGCACACATTGCATTGGATGATAACATCAATTTTGGAGTGCTCACTTTCTGCATTAACTATGCCAACAATTTGGTTTGTATTCCTGCTGGCTGAAGAGCCTGGGAGGCATTTGACCATCTTCTCTCCTTTGAACTGTGTTCCCAAGTTGCTGCCTCTGATGATGGAATCTCCAAGTAGTAGTAATTTCCTGTTTTCTGATTTTTTTCTTCATATTTGGTGCATTATCAGTAGATTGGGCATTTACCTTCTCATTTAAGGGCACTTCAGCTTCCGCTAATTGGGCACTCTCTCATTTTCCAGGACAGAGAAGGCATTATGCAGGAATATCTCTTGATGGAGAGGGTGTATCCGTGTTATAGGTTGCAATCTACCAGAGCCCACTGTGATCCCTTTGTTCCTAGGCTGTTTGATTCTTTGTGGGAGCAGTGGTGGATTTTTTTCAAATTGTATCCTAGAGGTGGTGTGTTTAATTGCAGCTAATTATTCCCTTAATAGAATCAATTCTTTGTGCATAGCAGATAACTTGAGACATATAGGGCAAGCTCTTAGGGGCTTGTTTACAAAGCCGCGGTAGTGGATCGCGATCGCAGCCGCGGCCCCATTGAAATCAATGGGGCCGCGGCTCCGATTACGATCGCAAACCGCTACCGCGGCTTTGTAAACAAGCCCCTTAGTCTCCAAATGATTCTCTTTAGAATGAAGGAACCACAGCTATTGCATTGGATACACGACATGCTGATTTTGGGTTGTTGCTTTTTAGTGCCGTCAAGTCAGTGCTGACTCCTGTTGACCCAGCTGCCTCTGGGTTTTCTTGGCAATGTATCACTGTAAGTAGATTGCCAGGCCTTTCCTTCTGCTGATTAAGACTGAGAAAGCAGTGCTAGGGCAAGGCGAAAAAGGGAAAAGCTGGGTGTTACACCTAATTGGAGGACAGATGTCAATTTATATGATGACTATATAAGTAATGCAACCCTGGGGTGGGTGGGACTTTAAGTGCCCCTGGCCAGTAAACCTTATATGACTGAGGGCATACTCAGATGTCTGATTTAAAAAGGCTACGCAAGGAATGTAGGCAAGCTAAATATTCCTAAACTTATAATCAAAAGTTAGGTTGCTTGCTACTAGACTATAGATCAAGATGGCTATGAACAGATAGAAATGGGGTACAGACAGATAGATAGGAAGATAAAGGTTTCTTTATTTTTTTGTTTTGTTTTTCCTGTATTTGTCCCCCTTTCTTGGTGCAGTTCCCCTAACACACCACAGTGCCTAAGTAGTTTTATAAGAGAATAAAACAGGTAATAGATAGGCAAAGAAAAGTTATGAAAATTTATATCAAAAACTAGTAAAGTTTGAAAGCTTAGCTTTGTAGAGTCTCTTGGAATAAGCTTGCTCGGGCAGCAGAGACTGATTGAATTAACCACACCCTGTAAGGCAGGCTTGTAACAATGGGAACTTTAGAAGGTCAAAATTAAATCTTACTTCTGTGTATCAGCCCACTATGCAAAGGACCCTTGAACTTTCAAATTTACAGCTTTACTGCAAAATTAAGTAGGAAACCAGGTCTCTGCAAATCTAATACCGCTAGCTTGACCCTGGGGTGTCGACTCTTCCACAGCAAGATATTAAGCTGTTTCTCAAGGAGACGAAAGTCATGTCTCTTAAGCACTAACGGCAGTGTTTGCTTAGGGTATAACCATTTAGGAAACAGCACCATTTTGAACAATGCTGCCCAGCCCTCCAAGAACAGAGGGAGGTTGCGCATTTGTTGCACATTCTTCGTTAGATCCACCAAAAGAACTGATACAGTCGCTGCATATAGTTCCGTTAGTTTAGCTGTTAATTGGATGCCCAAATATTTAAAGTGCCCATCCACCCACTTAAGTGGAAATACTTTGTGCCAATCACATTGAATTGTTGGGGTCGAGTGGGAGGGCCTCCAACTTGTCTAATCTAGTTTTAGCCCAGAGAGTCATCCATATTCTTCAAAGAGAGTCAACAGAGCAGGAAGCCCATGTATCAGGTCTTCTAGGTGTATCAGTATGTCATCTGTGAACGCAGCAACCTGAAATTCTTCAGGTCCCACCCTGACCCCTCAAAATCTAAGGTTTGCGTGAATCTTATATAACAAGGGCTCCAAGGTAAGCACAAAAAGCAGGGGAGAAAGTGGGCATCCTAGCATTGAGCCTTAAAAGTACATTTAAAATAAATATAAAACGTTGGACACAAAGGGTCCGATATTCATTTGGACGGGCTATGCGCCAACATGGCGCATAACCCTGCCCATCGACTCCTAACCCTGGCAGAAGATGAACTGGACCACTTTATCATGAATTTTGAACAAACCGCTCGCATGGCCAAGTGGTCGGAGGAGACATGGACTACTTATTTGGGGACTATGCTGACGGGCAGTAGTCAGGCTGCATTCCAGGACACCAACCCAAATGGGTGAGCTACATATCAGCTGTCAAGGCCACCATACTGGAACAGGCCGGCTGTACCCCAGATGCCTAACACTAGTGGTTCAGAAAAGGGGGCTCTAGATAAAGGAGAGTCCTTTGAGGTTCCTCTATTGGCTGAAGGATCTCGCATGGAAGTGGCTGCACTCAGAGGGAAAGACTGGGCCCAAGATAGCCAAGATTGTGCTATTGGAGCAGTTTTTGGAGGGCCTGTCCACCCCAATGAAACAGGTGGTATGTCAGCATCCCAAGCTTACACTGGAGAGAGCACTGGAAATAGCCAAGGGGTATCATGAAGCTCAGCTGGTAACTGAAATGAACAATGAGAAGGGGAAGAAGTCACCCATAAGCCCAGGAGGATGGAAGGGGAAACCAGAACGGATATTGGCTCCCCTTTTACGACCCCATAGTCACCTCCTAGGCGAGGGCATGGCCCCAGCCACAACCCCTTTGCCAGTTTTAGGTGTGGAGCTCAGGAGCACTTTGTTCGGGAACGTCTCTTAGGTACGGAAAAACCCATGAATGTCAGCCTAACCATCCCTCACACCTGCACTTTTGTGGACACTCCTCAATCAGGGGCCCAGAACTTTGTGATTCCAGTCAGGACCGTACCTAGCCCTGTGCAAGCGGTGCGGCCGCACAGGGCTCAAAGGCTTAAGGGGCGCATTTCGGCTGTCTGCAGTGGCGACAGGCAACGGCAGACATCTGAAATGCACCCCTTAAGCTTTCTCGCGGCATGCTAAGCACATCTGTCCCTCCCTGCTCTGATGCAACATCAGAGAATGGAGGGACAGATCTGCTTAGCACGCTGACCCGAGATCATAGTCTCCAAGCCCGAGCACAATTCCAACAAACTGGCACCCTACAGCCCCGGGGCTGGGGGAGGAGGCGAGGGCCAGAGTAACAGTGGCAAGTCCAGCAAGAAGAAAAACCAGTACATCGGCTACAAGCTGGGGCACCGGCGAGCGCTCTTCGAGAAAAGGAAGCACCTGAGTGACTACGCGCTCATCTTTGGCATCAGGGCTAGGAGAAGGAAGAGAAAAAAAAATGCAAGGAAATAGGAGGGAGGGGCAGATTGCCCCATTACCTTGTCATAGACTCCCCAAGAAAGGTCCGTCTCTATGACCATCACCATGATGCCGAACATGCCGAATTTATAAATA
Organism: Ichthyophis bannanicus; assembly: GCA_033557465.1. NCBI lineage: Eukaryota > Metazoa > Chordata > Amphibia > Gymnophiona > Ichthyophiidae > Ichthyophis > Ichthyophis bannanicus. The sequence continues at coordinate 72,776,073 of CM066034.1, forward strand.
TTCCATACAAATTATTAATACACTACTTAAGAAATTGAAAGCATTTGCCCTTATTCGACTGAATTGCTCATAAAGCTGGTTGTTCATTTTTGTAAAGCAAATCTTCCCATGGACACTGTGGATCTGGCTCAGCAGCAGGACGCACACCCGCCAAATACCTGCGGATCTAGCTAATGCTATTTAAAAAGAAACAAGAAGCCCTTGGAATGTGCCAAAGTTGATGCGATTTTTGCTGCAACAGTCTTCCTGAAGATCTGAATGTCCCTCTCCTCTTGCGAAAGAGAAGGAGAACGAAGCCCCGGCGGCTGTCTCTTTGGCATGCCCTTGTCGTGGAGCCGGCATGGAAGCGCGGGGGGGGGGGGGGCACGATTCAACCTCGGTAGGGCCCTGATTCCAGTGGAGCTTGAGGGGACCCGCCTCCAGGCCTTGATAGACTCTGGGAGTGTGCGGACCCTCATTTGCCGGGAAACCACAACCCTCCCCCCCATGCTGCCTGTGTTGCCCTGCTGCCGCCACTTTTTGTTTTCTCAGCAGCAGCTGCACTGGCAGCAGAGGAACAGACCCAACTTCAAATTAAAAAAAACAAAACACGTGGGTCTTTCTGACTCCACGTTTGTACGTAAGTCTGGTCCTTCTCTCCCTTCTCTGATGTACGTCGCATCAGAGGAGGGAGGGACCAGGCCATTCATTCAAGTGCAGAGTTGCAAAGATCCGCATTTGAATAACTGGTCTGGTCCTTCCCTCCTCTGACACAAACCTACTAATATGTCATTAATATGTTTACTTTTTCTAGCTCAGGTGTTGTTTTTGTTAAATATTAAATTTCTATCTACTCACAATCATGAAACAACAGTTACTGGCAACACATTTTGAATAGAACTGGAAACCTGATGGAACATTAAGGAAACCTTGGCCTCATGGAATCCTGCTATTATAAATAAATTAAAATCTTCACAACAGCTTGTGTTTTTGGCCACATTCTGGGGCATGTTTACTAAAGCATGGGGTTTGCCGGATGCTAAGTGGGCTGAGGTACTTGTTACCATGCATTAAAACAGCCAGCATGATAAAAATCCCATGCTAATCATTTAGCATGTGATGGGCCGGATTAGGGGTGGAGAGTGGGAACTGACTGCACATAGTGGTTAGCCCAGAGGTCGTCGGCACCCAGTGAGCGGTGGCAAATGCAAAGTGCTTCTCGCTAAGATAACTGCATGGGAACATGCTGGGCATGCCTCCCCTTCAGTTAGCACAGGCCCATCACACCTTCCATGTTACGATTCGTCACTTAATGCCCGATCCTGTAGCATGCCCCTCTGTCTATGTGTTTAATAAGTAAAATGGTTTACAATGGCAGTGCTGTCCTCTGGTGTGTGACTGCTTTCTCACTGCGTGGAAGATGTCTGTTCTGTTTGGTAATGGTGCTCAAATAGAGCCAGAGGTTCTTCTTTTATATCGTCAGTTCCAAGTATTTTTTTGTAGTGCTTCAGATGCAGATTTGGGGAAGATTGCTATTTCGTGATTACCTCATTTTCTGATAACAGGGTTTCTTTTGCAAGAAAATCCATTATTTCTAAGAGGTTTTCCTTTCTTCTATGATGCTTCCATGCTGAAATTGCTTGATATGTAAAAATAGGAAATGGTTCTATGAGTAGTATCATTCATGGAATGATAACCCCATCTCAAGAGATGGGGTTATCTCCTTTCCAAAGAGCCTCAGGCTACAAATACATAGCCCGATGCCGCCAGAGAGCAACTTAAAGGGTCCAGTGCCCTTAAATGTACCTCCCAGCCTCAGTTCCCTTTGAAAAGTACCCCACTCCAACTTCTATTCTGGGTCTCCTTGGTCGGTAGTGGAGGGGCAGGAGCAATTGCTGGACACTTCTACCCTGATGTCTCCAGCCCCCTTGAACATCCCACTTCCCACCTAGATGCCCTATGCAACATTGAGCTGTATTTGGTTTAGTTATTAATTAAAACTTATATTCTGCAGATTTTGTATATTATTAGATACATATTACAAAGACATAAAAACATCTTCTGTATTTATTTATTTATTTACATACATTTCTTATATATCGCACTATTTGCGATCAGCGCGGTTTACATAGAACAACAAGATCCGACAATAAACAAATGTCTGGTCATTACATTGAACAGGAAATGGAACTTGGAGAACAGAGTAAACTATATACATATGCAGATGAAATGAGAACGGATATTGTTGGGTGTTGTATATACTTGGGGACGCACAATTCTAGTGTAGCTGGGGTTGGAGGCATTTAAATGTTTCTATCATATCTTCCCTTTCCTTCCTCTCCTCTAGGGAACACATGTTTAGATCGTTAAGTCTGTCCCCATATACTTTATGACGAAGACAATTGATCATTTTAGTAGCTTCCCTCCGGACCAGCTCCATCTGGTTTATATCTGTTCAAAGGTGCAGTCACCAGAGCTGGAGGAGAAGAGACTGCTCCAGGAGATAGAGAAGGGATCTCAGGGAAAGGAATAGAAGAATAGAGAGTGGTGAAGGAGAATTTGGGGCAGAGAGGAAGGAAGGACTGCCAGCAGAAAGAAGAAAGGGGAAGGGGAATCTGGGATCTCAAAAAGGAAGGGAAGGATCCCTTCCCACGCACCTCTCCTAGCAATACTGATTTCATCTTTCACTCACGCACTCCACTCAAGCCTCTCCCACCCATCAATGTGTTGTCCCTACTCCCCTTTTCACTACCCCCATTAATGGCGATTCCCTCCCTCCACTGGTCCCCACTCTTCTGCCTGAGGCTGGAGTGCTGTGGTTTGAATCAAGCGAGACATCACACTGCCATGCACGTTAGCCTTCAGAGGAAGATGTGACCTGAGGTGCTGTGCTACCACTGTCTCCTTCCTACCATGAGCAGAACACAACAATGCGGACAATGCCTTTTCATTCCGGAATGTGCACACGCATACAGAATCAGCTTTTATTTTCCTCCTGAAGATGTTACAATGTGTGCAGCCTCTAGGAAAGATAATTTTATCTTTGTTCTTAGAATTATAATAGGATTTTAAACCTGTCTGAGAGGATGCATAGCTGAAAAGCTATTTTGAGAAATAGCATGCTCATAAATTAAATACCTTAAAAGAAAGTCAATAAAGAAGATAGGTGGTATTATTATTTTTCTTTTGGATTAACAAATGTTTTAAGATGTAGCTTTCAGGGCTTTTAAAGTTCCTTAATGCATTGCTTGAGGAAGAGAACCTTAGCACTGCTGAAAGCTGCATCTTAAAACGTTCATTAGCCTCATAAAGGTATCATCCTAAACCAACTACTTTATTCTCTTTTTAAGCCATTTCATTTGAAAGATAGTGTAATTGGGTGTCTATAGTAAGTAAAATTCTAAAGCACAGTCTAGAAATGGAAAATGACATTTTTTCTTATGCTCCCATCTTAGAATAGGGATGGAGGGAGGACAGGAGAGGTGGTTGATTTATTAAAGTTTAAAAATTGATTAACATTTCGCACTGTGATAGCAATTTCGTTTGGGCTACAGAATATTCCTAGCATGATTAGTCCTGTCAGAAAAAAATTAGTTCTAGTATAGGCAAGCTGTCCTGCCAAGACTTGAAGACTGATTTCACCATCCTCTCTCAAAATTACTAAGAGAGAGAAGAAAGGTGTTTAGCCTAGCTAGCAGATTATAATGGGTCAGGGAAACCATCAGACACCTGTTCCTGCAGAAAAAAGTCATCCGTGTTGATATTCAACAGCATTTATTTATTTATTTAAAAGGATTTATAGTCCGCACAAACAATGAGGTGGGCAACAAAAACAAATGCAGTACATAATAACATACCAATAAAATCATACAAAATAAAATAACACAAAATGAGATTAAAACTAAAAAGCAAAAAAGACTGCCATCTGAAAACCACACAGGATTAGTTTTACCATAAATATAATTGCCCACAGCATTTCATCTACCCATCAAACAAATCCAGGGAAAGCCTGCTGAAATAAATAAGTTTTCAGTTTTCGCTGAAAAACCATCAACTCTGCTTCAGCACATAACTCATTTGGAACAGAATTCCAAATAGATGGAGCATTCATTAAAAAATCCTCTTACGTATTGACTGAAGATGAATCTTTTTAAAAGGAGGAACAACTAATAATTGCGCATCCTGAAATAGTAACGGATGAGAAAGATGATAAGGCCTAAGCAAAGTTGCTAAACAAACAGGAGTCACATTATGCAAGCTTTTAAAAGTAATCATAATCACTTTGTACAAAACACGAAAATTAATAGGAAGCCAATGCAAGGCAAATGATTGATGCATAATATCTTCAGAACGTTTGCATCAAGTTAAAAGACGAGCAGCGGCATTTTGAAATGATTGTAAATGAGACATAGTAGCTTTTGAAAGACCTAAAAAAGGACTATTACAATAATCCAAAGGTGAAAGGACTAAAACTTACTTGGCAGCAGCACCTACCAGCCAGATAAAAAACGCTGACTGGATAGTGCTAATGATTATTTTTACAGGCCACATTGGCACTATCTGGATAGTGCAAGGGCAGTCCATGGCCAGAGCTTGCAGTGGATCCAGAGATTATTGGTATAGTGATGATATTCACTGATAACTATCCGATAACTTAGGAAAGTCAAAAAGCTGTCCTATGGCTATCCAGATAGACTATTCATATAGCAGCAGTGGATTTTACTACTATACAGCATAGAGGCAGTGCTGGCTGCAGTATCCGGATATTCAGCGCTGGTCACTATCCAGATCTGGGGCTGACTATCTGGAATGCTGCTGCTCAGTACTGACCCATCCATATTTAAAGTCTGTTGATGCATTTAATAATAATTTATGTTAATCTAGATGCACGGAGAAGGTAGACTGGAAGAGACATCTAGCGTAGTAAAGGAAGAATGTAAGTGAGTAATAGGCTTGAGGGAAGAGGCTGAAACGAAGTTGACCAGTTACATGCTGTTGGGTAACACTCAGATACCATATGTAGGGGGCCTGATTATTGAATTCTATAATTTATGCACATATTTGCACTAGGGCTGGCGTAAGTGATTACACCTTGAACTAGGGCACATTTTTAGCCACTTACTTGAATATTTTATGAAGAAAACTAGGTGCCTACATTTCTTTTTAAAATAGGTGCATTTTGACTGCCTTAATGAGGATAATTTTATAACAGGGTGCCTAGTTTATGCATATAGGGACATGTTTACTAAAGTGTAGCGCGGAGTTAGCGCACAGTTTCGGTGATGCGCTAAAAAGTATTACATGGCCCTGCACTAAAACTTGGTACATATGTCCCTGGTAGTTTGCATTGGGATGGGGACTGGGTGAGATGGGGCATTCCCTGCATGGCGCAACTAGCGAGGGCATTAGTGGCCCTGCTAACCGCGTTTTACACCAGTAGCAAGGGTGCAATTAACACCACCTCAATGGGTGGTGTTACTCGCACCCACAGGAGGTTCCTGCACTAACTGCAGGGGAATGGATATCCACCCCCCTGCAGTTAGCAAGGAGGCCCACGTGAGTAACAAGCCCATGCATGCGTTACTGGTATGGGGTTTAGAAAATATGCCCCATACTCTGTATATAAAAGCATTTACCCAGGTAAATGGACTATCACTCTCCCTGCGGGTAAAGGTTTGTGCTGATTTGTTCTTCGGGCTTGGGTGACTGTGAGAACTTATTGTTTTGCTTTGACTGCAGCTGTTTATTGTTGCCCCCAAGAAGCAACCATTCTAGGCATCTGCCTAGTTCATATATTGGTTAAACCAGCCCTGCAGAAGAGAATTATTTTGCTCCAGCCACACCAAGAACCAAAGTATGAGTGAATTCTTTGTGTATGTTTGCATATGATTATGCAAAGTTGTTAAATTGAATGTAGATTGTCAGAAATTGCAGGACAACCTTGCGAGACTGGGAGAATAAGCATCCAAATGGCAAATTAAATTTATTATGGATAAATGCACAATGATGCGCCTAGGGATGAATAATCCAAATTATAGCTGCACAATGTTTGGCTCCACTTTAGGAATTACCATACAGGAAAAGGATCTAGATTTCAATGTGGACAATGCATTGAAATCTTCTGCCCACTATGCAGTGGTCACCCTCTGATCAGCCATCCTACTACTACTATTACTGCTGATCATTTGTATAGCGCTACAAGGCATATGCAGCTCTGTACAGGCACGCATACTTCCTTCTTCCCCCCTCCCCCCCATCTTTGGAATGCTGTCTTAATTCCCCCTATATATTTGTTGCTCATACTGCCCTGATCTGAGGAAGAAGGTTTTAACCTTCAAATGTATTGTTAATCCAATAAAAATATCACCTTATTTTTCTTTTTGTTTCTCTTTTTAGTTAACTACATGAATAGTCAGAGGATAACTACTGTATATAGACTCAGATTATCCTATCTAGTTTGTTTTGTTTTCCTTTGGGAATACAGATCGGGTCCCAATCCAGTATTAATCTGGGTGAGTAGAATGGTAACAGCTGGGCTCATGCAGTTTTTATGCACTGGGAAAACCTAGTCTTTGAGGCAAATGGGGGCTTCATAGCCTCTGTATGATAAGAGACTCTGAAGATAACTGAGAACCTGTGGATAAATTGGCCCCAGGGAAAACAGGAGTCTGATAATAATTGTACTTGAAGAATATGGCTCCAGAGATGGTGAATCCCTCCCTCGCCTTTGTGTGTTGGGATAAGGGCCTCGCTTGCAACCTCTGTATGATGAGAGAGTCTAAACTACTCAGGAAAGGAAGGCTGTCGAAGACAGAGCAAAGCACAGTTCTCCTAATTAGTATTCTGCCATCATCATCGCCACCTCTTTTATCTTGCGCTTTCTGCCTTTTCTCCACTCACGGGCATGAGCATATACATACACAAATATAAGCACTTTCAAATTGATACGTTTACAAATGCCCATTGGTCTTATTTGTTGAGCATTTCTTGAGATGCTTAACAACTGCATTTCGAAAATAACAAGGAGCTGGATTCAGCTGGCCATTTGCAACATCTTGTCAGAGAAATCCTGGGACTATGTTGGCAGCATTTAACTTCAGGCTGGACCAGGACCATGAATGCAAGGCACTTCTAGTTCATCTTTTGCTCATCATAATTTGGCAGCAGAAAATCATGTTTTCTGTTTCTTAATTTAGGCTCCCATTTCTTCCCACTTAGAAAATGAGTTTCTTGAATGAGAGGAGGAGGTACTGAGTTTGTTGCTACATAACCAAAGTGCTATATAGAAAGAAATTGCAGAAGGATCATAGGTGGTTAATGGTCCAGACTTGAAGTCAAAGCTCAGATGTCTTTTCCCCCTTCTTAACACAGTAATATAATCAAGGCCAGTGCAAACCTTCAGCCTTACACCTCCCCCCTCTTGAGATTGTGATAATTAAATTCAAAAATTATGATCACCCCACTACCACTCCTCCCACAACAATCCTGTAAAAATAAATAGTTGGGCATCATACTTCTAAAATAAGATTCTACTCAGAATAATATTGGTGGTGTTCACAGACACCAATATTATTCTGAGCAGAAATCCTGTGCAGAATAATATTGCTCTTATGCACTGCACAGCCATCCAGCACAAGCACATACATTGTTCCAGCACATATGCCCTGCTGTTAATTTTCAGTAGTTTTTTCAGCAAAGCCAGAGGAAATGTTATGGGGGCTGTGCAGTCAAGAAATGGGCATAAATTCCTCCCCAGCAATTGCTGCAGACCTATGAGCTAATCCTTAATGCTTCCCAAGATCTGGTGTTAAAATTCTGGCACTGAACTCAGCTTTCTGCTCTTGTATGCACTTCTCTGCATTTGCACCATATATCTAATTGCTTCATTAGCTTTCATTTTAACAGATTTGAATGCGCTATGCACTGCCATTACTGCAGGCAAAAGCACATAGAATACATTGCATTAGATCCCTTGCTACATTCTGTGCTCACTCTACTATTGCCAGTGCTAAAATGGCCGCACACTTTGCTCAATCAGCCCCCTAGTGTTTGTGTGGTTGTCAGATCTATTGTTTTGCTTGGACTGCTACTGTTTTTTGCTGCCTCTCAGAAGTTGCTACTTTAGGTCACCCACCTAGTCTTGCGTAGTGGTTGAACAATCCCTGAATATAATGCATGATGACAGATAAAGAATAATTGACCTATCCAGTAGAGAGTCTCCCTTCTGATAGGGTCTGCATAAAGATGTGTACCACTGACACATGTAAATCATGTAGTATCTTCAATGACTTATGTGCATCGATGGGCCATTATCCATGTACTGTAGCCAGTCACTATTCTATAAGTACACATGCTAGGCCAATGGTATCTACTTTCACTGTGGGCATTCACATAGGGGGAGCTAGTGTGGAGGGCGCATCTACATGCATAATTTATAAAATACAGACATACGTTTGGTCATTTACACAAGTAATAGGGCTGGTATAAGTAATCGTGATTCAACGTGCATTTCCCACTATGTATCCCCCTATTTTATAAAGGCAAGTGCACTCATACTTTACTTTATAAAATAGGGGGATACATAATGGGAAACGTGTGCACTTGACTTTACAAAATAGGGATGACTGACGCATGTAAAGCATGCACTAACCTAGGTGCGCCTTATACAATTACCCTTATAAATTCCCACATTTAAACCAACACCAACTACACCCACTCCCCCCATCACATGCCTCTTCCCATTTCTATTACTGCCCTCCATATCTGCCTCAAGCATGTCCATACAGTGCTGGCCCCCACCATTTCCACTGCTAGGCATTTCAGATGTTGGTTTCTTTTTCTTTGACTTTTATAAGACTAACATAAGAAAAGCGAGTCCGTAGATGTGAAACTCTATGCAAAAGACAAGATAGCCTCCATCTCACTGCTGACTGTATTTTTTTAAATTTTTACATGTATAATGCACTTAGTTCTCTGAAAGTGAGGTCTGCCTGGGGGCAATGTTCCCTCTAATTTTCTGTAGGCTGCGTGCGCATAAAATATCAGCTGTGTGCAGCTTTTGAAGGAAGGTTAAATTTTTGTGCGCCACATAACGACACTCGGAGTTATATACTTTAAAATTTGACTACACGTCAGAATACAGTATGTACACTACATTGATTTTAATCAAATTAAATGAAAATAGACGATTACTAAATGAAGCGGGAAATTTCTAGTAATTACAATCATAACTTTTAAATTTTAAGACGTCTGTGTTGTTTTCTATCAGAATCAGAGCTGTAATTTTTGTGCGCTCTGTTGTAAAGTATGTGCGCTCGCTCGGCGAGGTGTGTGCGCGCGCACACGCGCACAGCTTAGAGGGAACAGTGCCTGGGGGCCATGTTAGTGGGGCTTTGTGTACTGTCATATGTGTACTTTCTTCAAAGCTGTAGGACTGCAAGACAAGAAAAACATCAGGACCATGGGACCTGGAGGCAGGAACAATAGCTTCTAAGGTCAGCGAGAGGCTAAGAAATGGTTGGTGATAAATGGGTAGGAGGACTAGAAGGGAACAAGTGAATGGACTGGGCTGGGTGTTTGGGTTGGGGCAGGAGGTAGGAGAATGAAAGTATTAAGGTCAAGCAAGGATGGGATTCTGGTATCATTACCCCACAAATATTTTGCAATTGTCAGCTAGTTTATTATAAATGTTTAAGTTCCTTATTTATTGGATTTACTTACCCCTTTTGTCAGTGATTGATCATTGATCTACTATTAATGGAAATTTAATCTGGGTATTTTTCCATTATTTGTGTGAGGCTATAAATACTTAATCCAACACCTAAGCTTTCCATCTCTTACTACCAAGTTTTGGAATAATCTAACCAACCACCAAAACTGATGAGGCTGTCATCGAAGGCAATTAGGACCCCTTTTAGTAAGGTGCTTTAAAATTTTGGAATTACTATGTATTACTAGCAAAAATTAACATACGATAACCGAAAAGCCTAACTGTTGGGGATATGCCCAGCATTTTCCCATAAAGTTAACCCAGATAATTAACATACGATAACCAAAAAGCCTAACTGTTGGGGGATATGCCCAGCATTTTCCCATAAAGTTAACCCAGATAATTAACATACGATAACCGAAAAGCCTAACTGTTGGGGATATGCCCAGCATTTTCCCATAAAGTTAACCCAGAGATAATAAATTTACCGCGTGTTAACTGCATTGCAGATAACATGGACACATTTAACATCACCTATTAAAGTGCCATTAGCTGCTCCACATTATCTGCTGCATTAATGTCAACGTGCCTTACCATACCAAACATTAAGTGCATGACATATTCCCTGTCTCATTCCTAGTTTTGCACAGGAATTAGCATGCACCAAATGTCAAGAACCTGTGCTAGCAGTTAACACAGTGTGCTATTTCCCGTGTCAACTGCTTAATGCACTTTTGTATACAAGTCTTGTTGGGTGAATCTGCCCCTTCCCATGAAATTCCTTAGTTCCTGCTGAATCGCTGTGGGGGACTGGAGACCAAGCTAAGCTAGATCATGAAGTTGAAGGGTTGGCTGCACCTTGCCATTTCTTCACCCCACACTGTTGAGGTAGCAAGAGAAGCAGAACGGTGACTGCACAGCGGGCCTCTCTGCTTTCTCTGCTGCTGCTACAGGTTTTCCAGTTTAAATCAGCAGTTGGGCCCTGGGTGGCCGAGGAGGAGGATGCAGCCCAATGTCCAGCTGCTCTTCTCCTTTTCTTACTAAGTTATTAGCATGGGCGAAGGGGAAGGGAGCAAAAAGGAGACTGGGGAGGGAATTGGGATACTGGTGGGTTATGTAAAAGAGGGACTGAGAGATAGGGGTTTGGTTGGGAAGAGGTTGTGTGAGATGGGATGGGGTTATGTAAAAGAGGGACTGAGAGACAGGGGTTTGAATAGGAAGAGGTTGTGTGAGATGGGATGGGGTAATGTGAAAGAGGGGCTGGAATATGGGGGATATTGTGGAGGAGAGTTGTGTGATAATGGAGCTGAGAGAGTTGTGAAAGTGGAGATGAGGGTTTATGTGACACAGGGGATGAGGTTTGTGTGTATGGTATCTGCTGTGGAGAGAGAAAACGAGAGGGAGAGAATGGGGTAGGAAGGGGCAGAGAGGTAAAGATAAGCGGGGAGCAGGCCAGGACATCTCGCTGTCTTCTCTGCAGATCCCTCCTCTTCTCCCCCCCCCCCCAAATTCCAGTTCCACTTCCCCTCTCTTCGGTACTCCTTGTGATCCCATAATCTATCCCTCTGCATTGCTTCAAGATTCCAGAACCTCCCTTTCCTCCTTCCATTTCTCATATCACTCTGCCCTACTTCTCTTCCATTCCACCCCCAATCTTTCCTCTTCCCTCTCCCCTCATCCCTATCTTCCTCTTCATGCTCCTCCCTCACTCTGCCCATCCCTTGTCTCTCTTCCTCTACCTTCACCTGAAATTTCCCAGCCATTAGACTCCCGAAAAATATCCAAATTAAAAAATCCAGACACAAAGCAAGGTTGGAAAATTATTGTATTTTGATTATGCAAAATAAGTTAGCGCTATTCATTTTCAAAATAAATCAAATATATGCAAATGTACCACATAATTGCTAAAGAATATATTCCTGGGGACTGTTTCCTGCCATTGCTACCTCCTCTATATAACCCACCCACTAAACTGATTTTTTTGTTACTCTTGCCAATTCTCACCAAAAAGGAGTCTAAAGAAATATGGCCCCAGGCATCCCACGGACACATGGGGGCCTGACATTCAAATGCCACGGCGGTCAGCCATAACACTTAAATATCTTAAATATCGACAGGATAGTCAGCATCTTATCAGCACAGGAGCTTGTGCTGAATATTTGGGCTGAGCAGTGCAATCCAGATAAGTGCTAGCATTTATCCAGTCAGTGCAATATTCAGCCGGCACTTATCCGGACTGCAACTTAAGACAGCTTTTCATTTGGCCTAAGTTGCCCGAATAAATGCCAACTGAAAATCACACTAACCGGCACCAGATAGCACCACAAACTGCTCCTGAACCAACTGCATACTGCTGGGGCAGTCTGTGAAGATATTCAGAGGTACTATCTGGATAATGCCACTGAATATCGTGGTCAGCCTCACACTGGTTGGCTAAGGCTTCCAAATATTGTCCTCTTGCCTTTTATAGTATCATTGTTTTACAATTTTACTCTCTCTCCCATTAATGCATATCTGAGCTTTATCGGGCAATAAAGCGAAATAGTTAATTTTCAAAATTTTTCTTGAGGACTCTGAACATCTTGTTGGATTTTAGAATTAAAGGAATATAAATCCATAGGCATAAAATGTGCATAGACGCCATGCATGTAGTGCAGAGGCTATTAATTTTCTCTTAGTTTGTCTGCTTCAGTTTTTTGTGCAGCGGTATACTGACTGCTCAGTGCCATGTTGGGTATACGTGCTCAGCATACTTTCTGCACAATCTGTTTGTAGCCCAGTGCTATTTAAGAAGAGTAAATGCAAAATAATAGAAAGCCAGGGGTCAATATAGAAAAACGTTCTAAAATTACCTCTGAGGGGAGGAGGTAGAGCTCTAGGACCCCAGAAAGCCAGGAGCAGGAAGAGCTCTGTGCCCCTCAGACTTCAGGAAGGGGCATTAGTGGAGCACAGCAATAAGGAAAGGTTATTAAGGTTCAATCAGCCCCAGGCTACAAGAAGTGACATTGGAAGACAAGTGACAATCACACCACCCCCAGAGAAGAAGGGGAAGCACTGAACATATAAGGGAAAAGCATTTGTGGGCATGTGCTGCAGGCACACCCTCTGCCTGGGAAGATCAAAGTAGCTCCAGGGGAAAAGAAAAAAAGCACAAGGAAAGGGGAAGGGGAGGTGCAGCCTGAGCTAAGTAGCCCCTCACCAGGGCCGGCCCAAAGGTATCTAATGCCCTAAACAACCCATCAGCCATACATCTCTGGCCTGACCAACCCATAGTCCAGCATCTCGCCTTCCCTTCCCTACTTTCCCCATAGCATCTACCCTTCTAAAGTGTCCAGCATCTCTCTTTTATCCTGCCATCAAAGTATCCAGCATCTTCTGTTCTTCACCTCCCCCCAGGTGTCCAGTATCTCTCCCCCTCCGTTCTCAGTTGGTTTTATTTATTTATTTAGCCAGTTTTATATACCACCTTATCCTTCAATCAAAGTGGTTAGGGACATAACAATGGGTCTATATTCAACAGAGGGGTGACAAGACATACATATATTGCTGGGGGTTGAGTCCCAGGTCTGAGTCGTTGGTGTTTGGTGGTTGTATCGGCAAGGATGCAGTGATTGAGAGTTATGGTACTTCTTCAAATGAGTCCATGAACAGGTGGGTTTTGAGGGATTTGAGGGTTTAGGCATATGGGGACAGACTTAAAGATCTCAATATGTGTACTTTGGAGGAAAGGTGGGAGAAGGGCAATATGATAGAGATGTTTAGATATCTCCATGGCATAAATGCATAATGGGAGAGCATCTTTCAATTGAAAGAGAGCTCTGCAAGGAGGGGTCATATGATGAGGGTGAAAGGAGATAGACTCAGGAGTAATATGTGAAAACATTTCTTTACAGCAAGAGTGGTAGATGCGGGGGGGTTCTGGTGACATCATGGTCAAGATGGCGGCTTAACCCAAAATGCTCCCAACAGCAATTTAACGAATCCTTACAAATAAGAGCACCTACCTATAAAATTGCTCACAAACAACTGGAACGGAGGGGAACAACAGTGAAGCCATGGCCACAGTGGGAAATAAACACCTGCAGACTTAAAAACATTTGCATACTGGGGCGGAGAGGTCGGCCCAGCTGTGCGACAAAAAATGGTGGCAGCTGTGGCCCTGTCCATGAGGAAAGAGGATGGAAAGGGTGAGAGTGGTGCTGGCGTGGCAGAGGATATTGCAGCGTTCAGGGCTGAGATGAGACAGATGTTCCTAGAGTTGAGGGGGGACATTGGCACACTACAAAAGGACTTTCAGAGATGATGGCCGACTTGCGATCCGACGTTAATGAATTGGGCCAGCGAGTGGAGGACATGAAAGCAAACGAGTCATCAAGAACAGACTAATTGTAAATAGTTTTCTGGTATTCGAATCATGTATATACTTCTGATTGTTTGTTAGTTATATGTCATCACTACCTTGTTCAATGTAATTCAGTTGTTTTATGTAAACCGCTATGATTCTTGATATGGCGGTATAAAAATCACATAAATAAATAAATAAATACATGTTGAAGAACAGAGTAAGGTAGTTGCAGGGTTCTCAGCTCAACTTGCAATGTTTCAAGAACAACAAGACAATGTTTACATAAATAGAAGATTTGGAGAACCTCTCAAGGCGGTCTAATTAGTGGATCAGAGGGCTGCTTGAAACAGGGACCACGGAAAACTGCTCTACTATTGCAACAAATGTGTTCAAAATGGTAATCCAGCAGGCCCAAGTTGATGTCGGGGAGTTATGCATGAAAATTGACCGGGCCCATCAGACACTAGGGACACCACAAGAGGACAGACCATTGGATATCCTGGTGTGCTTCCATGAGTTTGCATCAAAGGAAATAATCTTGCAGGCCACTCAAAAGCTGGGGAATATAATGTGAGAAAATGCCAAGCTAGAGATCTTCGGAGACCTATCAGCCATCACTATTTGTAAATGGAGGGAATTCCATCCCATCACTATGGATCTGCAACTGTGCGGTACAGATGGACCTTCCTATGTTGTCTCCAGATCTCCCTAGGGGGGCGCCAGGCACGAGTGCGCTTGCCAGCAAAGGCTCTTAACCTCCTCAAGGATGAGGGATAAGAACATAAGAACATAAGATATGCCATAGTGGGTCAGATCAAGGTCCATCAAGCCCAGTATCCTGTTTCCAACAGTGGCCAATCTAGGTCATACGTACCTAGCAGTTTCCCCAAAAGACACAGGTTCCACAATGCTTGTATTGGGTCAAGCACTGATATCCTGGGTCCCTACTTAATAATGGTTTATGGACCTTTCCTCCAGGAACTTGTCCAAACCTTTTTTAAACCCAGCTACATTAACAGCCTTTACTACATCCTCTGGTAATAAATTCCAGAGTTTGATTACACGTTGAGTGAAAAAATATTTTCTTTTATTAGTCCTAAATAGTCTACCCTACAGCTTCATTGCATGTCCCCTAGTCCTTCTATATTCTGCTAACATAAACAATCGAACTACGTTTACCCGTTCCACTCCATTCATTAATTTATAGACTTCTATCATATCTCCCCTTAGCCGTCTCTTTTCCAGGTTAAAGAGCCCTAACCTTTTTAGCCTTTCTTCATGGGGGTATCCTTCCATCCCCTTTACCATTTTGGTGGCTCTTCTCTGAACCTTTTCTAATAACGCTATATCCTTTTTAAGATACGGCGACCAGAATTGAACACAATATTCAAGGTGCGGTCTCACCATCAAACGATATAGAGGCATTATAATATCCTTTGTTTTATTTTCCATTCCTTTCCTTATGAAACCTAGCTATTTGCTCTCTTGGCTGCCGCTGCACACTGGGCCGAGGGTTTTAACATGTTATCCACAATGACGCCTAAATCTTTTTCCTGGGTGGTGGTTCCTAATGTGGAACCTTGCATCGTGGAACCATAGTTTGTGTTGTTCTTCCCTAGGTGCATAACTTTGCACTTGTCCACATTAAATTTCATCTGCCATTTTGATGCCCAGTCTTCCAATTTATCAAAATCCTCTTGCAATTTTCCACAATCCTCAAGGGTTTTAACAACTTTAAATAGTTTTGTGTCATCTGCAAATTTGATAACCTCACTCGTTATTCCCTTTTCCAGCTCATTTATGAATATCTCAAAAAGCAGCGGACCAAGCACAGATCGCTGGGGTACACCACTATTCACCTTTCTCCATTGGGAAAATTGGCCATTTAGCCCTACCCTCTGTTTCTATCTTTTAACCAGTTCCTGATCCACAATAGTACACTGCCTCCTATCCCACGACTCTTTAGTTTTGCCAAAAGTCTCTGATGAGGGACCTTGTCAAAGGCTTTCTGAAAGTCCAAATACACTATATCAACCGACTCACCTTTGTCTACCTGTTTATTCACACCTTCAAAAAAACATAACAGATTAGTAAGACAATATCTTCCTTGTCTAAAGCCATGTTGGCTGTCTCCCATTAAGCCATGACTATCTACATATTCAGCAATTTTGTTCTTTATGATGGTTTTTACCATTTTTCACGGTACTGACGTGAGGCTCACCGGTCTGTAGTTTCCCGGATCACCCCTGGAACCCTTTTTAAAAATTGGTGTTACGTTCGCTATCCTCCAATCTTCAGGTATTACATATGATTTTAATGATAGCTCACAGATTACTAATAGTAGTCTGCAATCTCATATTTCAGTTCTTTCAACAGCCTTGGATGTATATCATCCGGCCCAGGTTATTTGCTACTCTTCGGTTTATCTAATGGTTGTAATACATCTTCCCGATGTATCGATATATCCTTCAATTCTTCCGCACCTTTAAATGCCACTTCAGTCATGGGTAACATCCCTACATCTTCCCCAGTAAAGACCGAAGCAAAGAATTCATTCAGTCTCTCCGCTATCGCCTTGTCGCCTCTTAGTGCCCCTTTAACCCCTCTATCATCTAATGGACCAAATGACTCTATCACAGGTTTTTTGCTACGAATGTACTTGAAAAAGTCTTTATTACACGTTTTTGCTTCCGCAGCAAGCTTCTTCTCAAATTTTCCCTTTGCCTGCCTTATCAATGCCTTGCATTTAACTTGCCAGTGCTTGTGCTGTTTCCAGGTTTCGTCGTTTAGCTCTTTTTTCCATTTCCTGAAAGATGCTTTTTTGGCAACAACAACCTCTCTGACCTCACCTTTAAACCATGCTGGCAGTTTTTTGGACTTCCTTTCACTTTTCTTAAAGCGTGGAATACAGCTGGTCTGGGCTTCCAAGATAGTATTTTTCAACAACACACAAGCTTGATGTAAGTCTTTAACCTTTGCAACTGCTCCTTTTAGTTTTTTCTTAACTATTTTCCTCATTTTATCATAGTCTCCATTTCGAAAGTTAAAAGGTAGTACTGTGGATTTCCTTACTATCCCTCCTCCACTAATTAAATCAAATGCGTCATGCTATGATCACTATTGCCAAGTGGCCCCAATACCCTTATTTCTTGTACCAGATCTGGTGTTCCACTAAGGACTAGGTCCAATTTGGCTTCCCCTCTCGTCGGTTCATGAATCAGCTTATCCAAGAAGCAGTCATTTATTTCATCTAGGAACTTTATCTCCCTTGCATGTCCTGCCGTGACACTGACCCAGTCGATACTGGGGTAATTGAAATCACCCATTATTATTACTGTGCTGTAACTTTTGTTAGCTTCCTTGATTTCGTTGAGCATTTCATCACCCATTTGTTCATTTGTGGCCAGGCATTCGATAGTACACTCCCACTGCCATCGCCTTCCCCTGTTTACATGGAATTTCAATCCATAGAGATTCTACAGAAAATTTTGTTTCCTGCAAAACTTTAATCCTTTCTAACTAAATGCCCTCTCTAACATAGAGCGCAACCCCTCCACCAATTTGATCAGCTCTATCATTACGCTTGAATTTGTACCCAGGTATCACAGTGTCCCACTGGTTGTCCTCCTTCCACCATGTTTCTGAGATTCCAATCATATCTAACCTCTCATTTAGTGCTATATATTCTAACTCTCCCATCTTTTTTTTAGACTTCTAGCATTTGCATACAGGCATTTTAGAGACTGTATTTTATTCATATTAATTTTGCTATTGGTAGGCATGGGTAATTTGGGATCTTTAAGCTCTGTCTGCTCCATACTCGAGGGCATTTGGGCTACTTTACTCTTTTTTGGAACCTCTCTGCTTTTGGTAGTATCTTTCAAGGATACATTCTTCCAAACCATGCGCTCATGTGCAACTGTTGGCTTTCCCCTATTATCTAGTTTAAAAGCTGCTCTATCTCCTTTTTAAAGGTTAATGCCAGCAGCCTGGTTCCATCCCATTTAAGGTGAAGCCCATCCCTTCGGAAGAGCCCCTCCTTTCACCAGAATGTTCCCCAGTTCCTAACAAATCCAAAACCCTCATCTCTGCACCATCGTCTCATCCACACATTGAGACTCCGGAGCTCTGCCTGCCTTTTGGGTCCTGCGCGTGGAATGGGAAGCATTTCGGAGAACGCTACCCTGGAAGTTCTGGATTTCAACTTCCTACCTAAAAGCCTAAATTTAGCCTCCAGAACCTCCCTAACACATTTTCCTATGTCACTGGTACCGACATGTAACAAGACAGCAGACTCCTCCCCAGCACTATCTAGAGATGGGATGATCTGCCACCACTGACACCGGAGCCCAAAAAGGTGAATACTGGAAAGCCATGGTGGGAGAGAGTGCAGCAGGGAGGCAAGTGCTTGAGATGCGAAATAGAAAAAGAGGAAAATGACTTGGACCCCCCCCCCCCCGGCTTGAACACAGTATGGACTTACTGGACTCAATGAACAATAAAATGGCACAGGCTTTGATAGAAATTAACCATAATGAGAGGGGATATATGTGTGTATGTGAGGGGCCTGTGGCGTGAAGGTGAGGAAGTATAGTATTAATGGGAAGAAGGTGGGTGGGGGTGGGGGAGTGAATAGTGAGAGAATGGAAGGATAAATGTGTGGAGAATATATTGTTGGGAGGGGACGGGATGCCCTGGAAGCAAGGGAGCTGATGGTGCAAGATTTGGGGGGAGGGGGAGGGGGTAGAAAGAGAGCAGGGTTTAGTAGGGGAAAGAGAGGGACGGAGTGGAGGGTGGGGGCAAGGAGATGGGCTAGGCACTGGAGAAACACAGGGCACTTCCAGTGGGTACAGTACGCTTAATTACCCTCAATGTCCGCGGGCTGAACTCACCTAATAAGCGCCAGTTGCTTTTCAAAGAAATTGATTGGTTGAGAGGTCAGATAGTGCTCCTCCAAGAGACCCATTTGATGGCAAAAGATGAACACCACATCACCCACAGGCGTTTTGGACAGTGCTGGTTTGCCTCAAATAAAGTAAAGAAGAAAACAGGGGGGGGGGGGTGCCATTCCTGGGAGGTTTCCTTTAGAGAGCTTGACATCTGTCGAGACCATGAGGGCAGGTATGTCCTTCTTAAGGGGGAACGTGGGGCCTAAAAATATACGCTGGGGAGCATCTATGCACCAAATGTGGGGCAAAAGGTGTTTTTTGAGAACTTAGCTAAGGTGATGGCCGGTTTTGTGAAAAGGCTAATGATATTGGGTGGAGACTTCAATGTGGCCATGGACCCAAGAATGGACACCTCGAACTACCGAGGGAATGTCCAGACTCCGGGACACAGAGGCCTCCAAACTTTGGCTAAACTACATGATTTAGAGGACCTGTGGCAGGGGAGCAGGACTATACCTATTATTCTGGGGTTCATGACTCCTTTTCTTGGATTGACTATACACCCTTGTGCACATTAATTGAAACAAGCTGAAAAATAAGTGAAAACTGGAATTTCCATTGAAAATCTTATTAATAGCCACATATTAGTACATAATATGACCTCCTCTGTTTTTTTATCAGCATCTGCACACAATTTGTCATGGAGTTCACTAATTTTGAGTAATCTGCAATGATTTTTGGGTCCCTGTACCAGACATGAATCAGAGCGTGAATAAGCTTCTCCTTTATCGTACAGTCTATTCCACGAAGGCAAAGTTTGCAAACGGACCACAAATTCTCTATTGGGTTTAAATCCGGAGAGTTTCCTGGCCAGTCTAGTACCTTTATTTGCTTCTTTTGAAAAAACTTTTCACCAATTTTGATGTGTGGCATGGGGCATGATCCTGCTGAAAGATGCCAGATCTTCTTTGGAGAATATCGACGTATTGTTGTGAACGCATCATTCCTTCGACTGGATGCAAGCTGCCGACTCCATAATAACTGAAACACTCACAGAACATCTTCTTTTGGGGGTGTTTCGTGTTCTGGTTGATGTGGGAATCACAAATCTTTTTTCCAGGTGAACACCAAAAATGTTGGCTTCTTTGGCCCTGGACGAAGAAATGACTCATCACTGAATATTATTTTCTCCAATCCTCTTGTCCACTCTTTATGTTTCAGTCCCCATTTATAGTGCTTTTCTTTCATAACCTTTGTCAGAAGTTGTTTTTTCAGAGGTTATCGTGCTTTTTGACCAACTTCCAAAAGTCGCCTGCGAATTGTGGAAGAACTGACCGTTATACCTTTCTCTTCTAAATCTCTTTTTAATGCGTTGCTTGTCTTCTGAGAGTCTTTTCTACTTTTCCTGAGAACAAACTTGTTGTCTCTGTATGTGGTTTTCCTCTTACAACCACAATTTCCATTTCATTAAGGCAAGATGGATCCTGTCTCCTTTTTAGATTTGATCACACAACTGACAGTTGCGAGACTTCATGGTTCAGAATCAAAAGGGTATACAAGACCGCTTTGTTGAATTTTATCGAGAACTATATACCCAGAGTGGGAAGCTACGGAATCCTCAATTGACCAGTACCTAGATAAGTGCCAGCTTCCATGGTTAATGGGGGGGGGGAGGCGAGGACTATGGGGAAGCTGATATCAAGTGTGGAGATCTTACAGGTTATAAAGGCTTTGCCCAAATCTAAGGCCCCGGCCTAGATGGCTATACAAATGCTTTTTATAAGGCTTTCAAAGAGGAAATAGTGGAGTTATTGACCAGGGTGTACAATAGTTTTTAGGAGACATAAGTAATGCCGCCTTCTATGCGAGTGGCTGGAATTACCTTGATCCATAAAAAAGGGAAAGATCCCTTGCAATGTGGATCATATCAACCCATATCTTTATTGGGCATAGATCAAAAAATACTCAGAAAAATCTTGGCCAATCACTTGCATCCATTTTTGCCCAATCTAGTTCATTGTAGCCAGTCGGGTTTCATCCCAGAGAGACAGTTTTAGACAATGTGAGGAAAATCCAGAATCTTATCCACTTGGCAAAGACTCGGGGGAAGTCAGTGTTACTCCTAATGGTCGTCGCAGAAAAGGCCTTTGATAAGGTCTATTAGCCCTACATGTTTCAGGTTTTGGAGAAGTTTGGTCTAGGGGGATCCTTTAGACAGTGGAGCCAGGTGCTGTACACAAAGCCTACTGCATGCCTGAAAATCAACAACTTCTACTCTCAAGCATTTGAGTTGCGGTGTAGTACCTATCAGGGTTGTCCACTATCACCTTTATTATTTGCTCTAGCAATGGAACCACTGGCCTATATAATTAGAGAAAGGGGGGATATAATGGGTATTATGGGGAAGCAGACACAGCATAAAATAACTTTGTTTGCGGATGATATAATATTTTCCTTGTCCAATCCCTACAATTCTTTAAAAAAGGCGGGGAAAGAGTTGGAAGAATTCAGTCTCATATCAGGATTCAAAATGAATCCCTCAAAATCGGAGATCCTGAGCATATGGATGTAACAAGGAGAGAAAGGAGCTATCCAAGAAGTCTTCCCATATTACTGGGCCACATCTCATGTTTGGTAGTTAGGAGCTAATATAGCAGTGGACATCGGAAGATTATCCCATTTGAACTTTGACCCCCTTTGGAGATCAATTTGTTCTAACTTCCAGCAGTGGAGGAATCTGGGGATGTCATGGTTTGGGAAAATTAACTGTGTCAAAATGATGATATTGCTCAGATTTCTTTATCTATTTAATACCCTTCCTATAAGACTTAAGTGGGAGGAAATGCGGAAATGGCAAAAGGGCTTGATGGATTTTATATGGGGATATAAAAAGCCTCGAGTCGCACGTTCAGTCCTTCAACGCATGAAAGATAAGGGAGGACTAGCGGTCCCAAACTTACTTAAATATTATGAAGCAGCCCTAATACGGGGGGGGGGGGGGGGGGCAGTAGATTGGCAAATGTTGACCTGGAAAGAGTGGGTCGTATTAGAGCAAGAAGTGGTGGGGGACCAATCATTGGGCTATTTGCTGTGGACTGACCCGCAAAAGTGGGGGTTGTGAGTGAAACAAAATCTGTTTGTCCACCTTACAACTCAGACATGGGCTAGATTAACCCTTTCCAGGCCGAGCCCAAAACTCTCAGGATCCAAAATTCTGACTAAATATTCCTATCAAATGGTATATAATACATGACCATAGCAGAAGGAAAATCACTATTAGAACATATTGAATAAGACCGGTACAATTTTCCTGAAATATGCAAAAATTAACCTGGCTGCAGAATGTGGATTAAAAATTTAAAGTAGGCCTTCAAAGGGTTAAGGTAGGCACTATTTGGGAAACAGGAAATATCTGCACTCACAGCATTACAGTGGAATCCTTCCTTCCTTCCCATCGGGATTAACTGACCCCACCTTTAAAAGATGGGAGGAAGCAGGTTTGATTTGTGCGGGGCAGTTTATGAGGCAGGGTGATCTGATCCCCTTTTCGGAATTGCAAGGTATTGGCCCAAGGGGACAGATTTCAGTATATGCAAGTAGCCCATTACTTGTGGGGAGGGCGGGGGGGAAGGATGACGGGTGGGGAAGATCAAGGGAGTGGAAGAGATTTTCCAAGCTGAGACCATGCAGAGCCGTCTGTCTCGCCTCGCGTTGGAGGAGGGAGCACCTGGGGCAGCAAAACATATTGTTCAATGGGAAAAGGACTTGGGTATATCATGGCCTAAGGAGGATTGGACCCAACTATTCACATATCTGGCTAAGGGGGTAACGGCCATAAATCTGAGTGAGAATGCCTATAAGGTGCTATACCGCTGGCACGTTACCCCGGAAAGCCTACAGAAATGGGGAAGGGATTCTGCTGGCACCTATGTGGAGAACGGGGCTCTTACTTCCACATGTAGTGGAGTTGTAAATATATAACACCGTACTATGAACAGGTCTTCACCTACCTCACTGCAGTTAAGGGTAGTTTAATACAACCTGAAGCGATGATAGCTCTGTTAGGGGTGTGGAAAGAACAGCCCAACTTATTCTGGCACAATATTGGAGAAGCAAAGAGCTACCCTCTCTAGAACAGGTAGTACGTAAAGCCCAGTATATTCAAACAATGGCTAGACTTACAGCTGTGAAACGACATCAGGAGGGTAAATATGATTGGATCTGGGCATGATTTGATGACTGTGTTAATGGAGAAAGAGGAAAGAAAGAATGAACCTGAAAGTGTATCTGAAGTGGAGATCCCTAATGAAGGAGAGGAAGAGGGATGGGGGGGGGGGGGGGGTGTCGGTAAGAGTGTGGTAAATACCTGGTAGACATGGGCATTGAGAGAGCGAAATATAGGTGTAACCCATTGATGGAATAATATCTGTTTGAGTCGATCCCATCCTGAGAGGTGGTAAGGGAGAGAGAACTCTTGTAAATCTATGCATAGTATTGTATAATAACAGTAGACTGCCTGCTCAGTGTATTAGATTATTCTTTTGGAGGCTATTGAGACAAGTTAACGGTATGCTGTGAATACCGTGAGAACTGATATGTATTTTTTTGGAGTATGTAAAAATTTATTAAGACCCATGACTCTATGCAAAATGCAAAATAAACTGTTTAAAAAAAAAGAGTGGTAGATGCGTGAAATAGTCTCCCAATGGAGGTAGTAGAGACAAGGACAGTATCTGAATTCAAGAAAGCATGGAACAAACACACAAGATCTCTAAAGGAAAAAAAGGGACTGTAGTAGTTGGTATGGAAGGATTGATTGGATAGGCTGTATGGTCTTTATCTGCTGTAATGTTTCTATGTGTCTATGTTTCTTCCCCCCAGGTGTCCCTCTCCCCTTCTCCTACCTAAGGTGTCCTTCCCTTCCCTCTGTCCCTGCTGCTGCCGCACCCACAGTCCTACCCTCACAGGAGACCAAAGTACAGGCTTGGAAGTGGAGAGGGCAGCACAGCACTGGTATGGGTAGCTTCAAGGAAACCCTTTCAAGCCTGTCAGCAGTAGGCCATTAAGCATCTGCAAGGCCTACCATATCCGCCCACACTTTGGAGGGGCAAGAAATGGTAGGAATGGAGCATGCATGTGCAGATTCTCAAAAGCCTACTGACAGCAGCTTTAAAGGGCTTTCATGTGGTCGGTGCCATGCTGCTATCCCTCCCCCCCTAAATCTGCTGCCCTAGGTGGATGCCTAGACTACCTAATGGTAGGTCTGGCCCTGCCCCTCATCCCTCTTTCCTAGGTAGAAGAAGTGAGTCATAAGATCATAAAATCCACTTAGAAAACCACAGAAACATGATCACGATGAAAATGAAACAGCATCACAATGACATACTCAAAAGGTCTCTGAACAAGCCACGTGATCTGTTCAACTTAGTTAAGACTTTATCGAAAGAACCCTCCCCAGAACAACAAAATGCGATTCACCCTCAAGAATTCACTGACTTCCTTCAGTCTAAACTACTCCAGACAGATACAATCTCATTAATTACACCACAACTGTCCACCTGTACACTTCCCCTTTCGGTGTTCTCCACACCAACAAGAAAATGCATTGAAGATTCTATTACATCCATCAATACCACTACTGCACAATCCGACCCCTGCCCAGCCTATTGGATAAAAGAGCTACGTAAAGAAGTCAGTCCTTTCATCACAAGACTTATGAACCTCTCCTTCACAACTGGAACTTTCCCCATAGACCTCAAATATACCTCCATCAGACCCCTGTTAAAAAATCCCAAACTAAACCCCCAGAAAATCGATTTGTATAGACCCATAGCAAGCATACCTCTATTAGCCAAGATCATCGAGAAAGAGGTACAAAGACAAGTTCAAGATCACATAGACACCGCAGCCCCACTCGACCAATGCCAACATGGGTTCAGGGAGTATCATGGGGTAGAAACCCTCCTTACTACCCTTTTCAGCAACATAATCTCAGGTATTGATAACATTCGGCAGGGGTTCGCGCTCATCTTTCTTGACATTGCCGCAGCTTTCGACTCAGTGAATCACGAACTTCTCCTGGGGCGGCTTGAAGAGAAGGGCATCTGTGGTAATGCGCTAAAATGGTGTAAATCATACCTAGCCGAAAGATGGCAATGTGTGAAATCTGGATCAGCTACGTCCGAACCTTTCCACCAAAACTCAAGGAGTCCCTCAAGGCTCCTCACTATCATCACTCTTTTTCAACATATACATACAACCTATCTGTAATCTCATCAGATCTTTTAATGTGAGCTGCCTAATATACGCTGATGATATCCTGCTCTACACCCCGTTCTCTACAGAACTTCTGAATCTCTCCCCTCTGATAGAATGTTTTGATGCAGTTTCTGAATGGCTCCTATCCCAAAACCTCCGTATCCAACACAAGAAGACAGAGGTTCTATTCATTACAAGGGACCACAACTTCACCCCACCATCATATGTAAGAGTTAAAGAAGCAGAGCTGCAAACAAAATCCACAATTCGTTATCTGGGGGTCACACTGGATCAACATCTTGATATGAAAGTGCACATAGAGAATGTAGTAAGAGCAGTTTATTTCAAAATTTGTTCTCTCAGGCATCTTCGCTCCTTACTTGATCCAGAAGACTACAGGACAATATACCAGGTGTTAATTCTACCACATTTCGACTTTGCTAACGCTATCCTACAAGGCCTTCCTCAATCCACTATTAACCCTCTACAACTTGCTATGAACACCGCAGCTAGGGTCCTTCAGGGAGTCGCCAGATTTGAGCACGTGACTCCTATATTAAAACAACTCCACTGGCTCCCCATACATGGTAGGCTCACTTACAAGACCATACTGCTGACCTTTAAGGCCATCCACGGACTTTCATCCTCCTCACTCTCAAATCTCATCCATGTAACTCCATCGACTAGATCCAGAAGACCGACGGCTATAAACACACTAACACTTCCTAAGGCTGTAACAAAATGCACCCAGATAACGGCAAGCAGATCTTTTATATTCTGCATGGTGCATGAAACTGTTGAGTGCTGTTCCTGCTGCCGATATGGAGGGGGGAGGATGACTGAGAAGACTTGATATGCCACTTGCATTCCATTGGAGGGACTTGTGAGAGAAGAAAAGTCCTGTGCAATAAAATCAGGGACAGGAGGTGGTTTTAGTTCATGGAGCTGGGGACATTAATTCAAAATCAGGGACATCTGGTAACCTTATCCTCTTGGGACTGGCAGAGAGAGGCCTTACCCTGAGAGGTACTTAAATTAGTATATTCTTACAAAATGTGTTCTTGCAGAGGGTGTTCATATTGCAAATCTTGAAAGTGCTATGAGGTGTTACATTATATTTTTTATTCAGCCTTTCTATGTATTTTGTCCCAACCTACAACCCCCAATAAAGTTTATTTAAAACTTCATTATTTCTGGTTACTGCCTAACTCTCTCCTTCCCTAAGGTTACCAGATTTTTTGCGGGCAAATCTCGGAAGATATCCGAAGCAAGGGGGGGAAGGAGAGGGGAGAGAGGGGACAACTTATTTCTAGTTTGAGCAACAAGGCATGGAGGAGGGAAGAAAGGTTATTACCCTGGTCCCCCCCCCCCCCAATCCATCCCATAACAGTAACAATATCACTTCCAAGCAGACAAGTCAGCAGAGAAATAGAAACAGTGATGCATTTTCCCCATAAGAACATAAAAAATGCCATACTGGGTCAGACCAAGGTCCATCGAGCCCAGTATCCTGTTTCCAACAGTAGCCAATCCAGGTCACAAGTACCTAGCAGGTTTCCAAAAAAGGCACACAGATTCTACAATGTTTTCCCGGGGCAAGCAGTAGATTGCCCAGGTCTTAATAATGGTTTATGGACCTTTCCTCCAGGAACTTGTCCAAACCTTTTTTAAACCCAGCTACACTAACAGCTTACTGTGCAAAATATAAAGATAATGGATGTAAAGTCTTTAAACTGACATATTCCAATCACTAAATTTAAAATATTTTTTCTACTCCCTCTGTCCCCATTGCCAGAATCAAGGACAGGAGGTTGCCAGAGGGAGGAGTCAAGGACAGAGCTCTAAAATCAGGGACAATCGCCAGAAACCTGGGATGTCTGGTAACCTTCCCCTTCCTAAAGAAATGGTTTATTCTGCTAACATTTCTCTTTTACAGCACCAGCCTCTGGCCCCTACCTCCAGGATACCCATTTATGGCTGTACCTAAACATGCTGTAAGGGAAAGGTGTCTAGATGCCCTGCCCTGTGGGAGAGTTGGTGTTCAGTGGCCCTTGCTTGGCACAGCTGATGCAAGTGAAGCTACCTACCGACCCTGCTTATTACACTACCTGTTTTCATTAATAAATGATCCAGTAGCCACTGGTTTGAGAAGGTGTCTGCTTTGTATTCAGTGCATCCTTCCTACCCTTCTGCCCGTGGGTAAACGTCATGCTATCAATAGAGATGCACTACAAAGGCAACAACAAGAACATACTTTGCCCCACTTCCTAGCAATACATTTCTAATGAAGATATCAGTGTACTGTAATCTCATCTCTGTGCCCTGCTCTCATCAGCTTGCATCATCCAGACTACATAAGATGCTTTATTATTTCAAGGAGGACACCGCTGGCATTCTGAAGCCACACATTTCACGCTGCTTGACCTAAAAACAGATGGACTTATTGAAATAAGAACATATCCCTGATTTGGGGGCTCATTTACTAAATCCCATTAGAGGTCTATTTAACGCAAAAACTAACATGTTAAGTGTAAAGCCTCCATAGTAACTGTCAGGGATGTCACCAGCATGCTCCTGGCAGTTACTGCATGGTTGTATACCATAATGCATGGCACAACTAACACAGGTACACCTAAAGCCACCCACAAACATACTGCTAGGTGCACCCACATTAATTACCACATTGATAGCATGTGATAAGTACCCCCACCCTAAATGCAGTGTATTTTCCATGCCCACACTTTTCCCATACCACACCCATTCTCTGCCCCTTCACATGATGGGCAATTAATGTGCATTTTAGCAGCAGATATCTGTCATGGCTGCACAGTAACAGTAACTGCAGGCTACCATCTGCTAAAATGCAAGCTTTAGTAAAAGGCTCCATTGGTCTGTACTGAACCCCCCTGCAGACCAGCTTTCACTGGGTCTACTTTTACACACACCATTCCTCTCTACCTTGGGCTTTTTAATCTACATGAGGACCAATGTGTCCCTATTAACTATCAAAGATACCTGTGCCCAGATCATTCTATACAAAGGGTTCTCAACCCAGTCCTCAGGACACACCTAGACAGTCAGGTTTTCAGGATAGCCACAATGAATAGTTATGAGAGAGATTTACAAGTACTGTAGGCAAATCTTCCTCATGGATATTCATTATGGTCATGCTGAAAACCTGACTGGCTAAGTGTGTCCTGAGGAGTGGGTGAGAATGTCTGGGCAATCAGTGCTAAAGCAGAGCAATGCATCCTCAGAATTCTTACCTGTACCCTGTCTATTATTCGGTATGCAGGTTCATGCATCTATATTAAGTCTCTGTGGGTTTACATGTCTCGAGCAATTTTCACATGAATCCCAATGTCTAAATCAAGAAAGTCTGCAAAGTTCTTTCAATTTTTACCGTATATGGAGGCCTCCCTCTATTCTCATGACAGCCAGGAGGTTTATTAATTCTTGTCTGTTCCAAATCGGAGCGCAAAGTAAATTGCAATCAGGCATACAAGTTATTTCCCTGTCCAAGTGGGTTTGCATTATTTGACGCAGTGGAAAGCGAAGGCAGGTCCAGACTGAGGCAGGAGCAATGTAAGCAACTGCCTCCGGTCTTAACTTCTGATAGGGGATGGAGCGATGCCATTGCTGCCATGCCTCATTCAAGGCTGACAGCTGCTCAACACGGTGTGCGCGTGTGTAAGGGAGACAGCCAAGCAAACCTTTCTGCTTTATACACTCAGCAGTGTTGCATTTCTGTACTTCTCCCACCCAATTGTGTGACTTTTCTGACCGTGAAAAAAATTCACAATTTGCGGGATTTAGGGCTATTGCCTGTCGCTGCTTTGGGCGAGAAAGCTGCGGAAAATTGAGCAAAACATTTTTCCAAATGACAGAGTCCTGGCTCCTAGAGAGTCTGAGCACCTGGGTGCACCTTACTGGTCGGGTCCCACAGCAGCACATCCGGAACTGACCAATGAGAGGTGGCAGTAGAGGAGTGATTGACTGAGTGCCCGACTACAGCCAATCAGGGAAGGGGCACATGGGGCTGCATGGTGGTATGGGTCAGATCAGACAATCAGCAAAAGGAAGGGGCTGGCCAAGGCAGGGTTGCTGTTTTGGGCTATTTTTGTATTAGCATTGGGCCGGAAATTTGGCGACTCTGACAACCCAATTAGCTAGATAAATCTTTGGAATATCAACCTTTGGGTTTTTAATCTTTGCTGCAGGGTATTTTCTCAGAGAGATGAAATAACTTTTCAGTCTCAGTCTCCATAATTTGGGAATGGTTATATGCCAAGAGAACTTTAGATCCGCCTCCTGCAGGACTTCAGTTTATCTAAAGCCTTGCATAATAACAGTATCGAGCATTCTTGTTGCTTGGTTCTGTGTGTTTTGTTGGATCTGCCACTATTTCAAGAACCTACATTTGATACCACATCAAAATAACAAATGGCAGGTAAAAATGTTGAAAAATCTACAGCATACAACCAAAGAAAAAGTTCTTTGGCAGGTATGAGCCAGATGTTAGAAGATGTCCCTAAAAAAGCCCTTAGGTTTATGAGGGAAATTGCATTTTCTTAAAGAAAACATTCTTTTTCTATCTCAGGATGAATAGGGCTCTCTCTTCACATCATACTTCCATGGGATGCATGCCAACTGTGCTCACTTCTTGAACACCATCAACATGAATGTCAAATGCTCAGCAGCAGATAGGAGCCTCATTCTCCCTCTCCCATATGGGATTAGTTGTTGTTGTTAAGTGCCATTGAGTTGGTGTCGACTCATGGCGACCCTCTGGATAGTTGTCCTAAATTGTGTTCGGTCTTTACTTAGGTGGCACATTGTTGATAGAGTGATACCCATAGCTGCTGTTATTGTATCTATCCATCTCACTGCTGGCCTTCCTCTTTTGCCTTGAACTTCTACCTTGCCAAGCATGATGTCTTTCTCTAATGATCTCTCTCTTCACATGATGTGTCCAAAGTATGAAAATCAAAGTCAGTATTCGTCGCCAGCACCATAATTCAAAGGCATTGATTTTCTTCCTATCTATTTTATTCACTGTCCAACTTTCACATCCATATGACGTTACTGAATATACCATGGCTTGAACAAGTCGAATCTTTGTATGAAGAGAGACATCTCTGCTCTTGAGAATCTTGTCTAGGTCCTTCATAGCCATTCTGCTAAGAGCAATGCATCATCAGATCTTTTGACTGCTTGTTGTTTCTTTATTAATAGTTAATCCAAGTAGGTTAAAGTTGTCCACTATTTCAATTTCTTCTCCATCAACGATGAACTTATTGATTTTGCCAGTTGTCAGGATCTTTCTCTTCTTTACATTAAGGTGCAGGCCCATTTTAAGACAATGTTCTTTGATCTGAGAAGCAAATGTTTCAGATTTATTTATTTATTTAGCAGCATTTTTATACCGCAAAATCTACAAGCCACGGCGGTTTACATGGAACAATAAACCAAACATTTTACATTGAACATTTGTTAAGAGCTAAATTAACCGAACACATCTAAACTATTTACATCAAACTTAGCTGACTGTGGCATGAGTATATGCAAAGAGTTATGGAGGTTTCAAGTGAAGATGTGATGGATGGGAAGGTAGTTCAGAGTCTGTGCCAAAGTGTCCCAAGAAGAGGGTGGTTTTTAATTTACGCCAGAATTCGGTGAGGTCTGTGAGGGCCAGTATTTCTAGAGTGAGGACATTCCAGATGAGTGGGGCATAGAATGAGAAGGCTCTGTTGCTAGATGTATTGTTAGACTGGTATAAGTAGCTGGAACCAAGAGGAGGTTGTTGTTGGTGGAACATGCTGATCTCTTGTTGTTGAAGTAGGGGACAGAGGATATTTGCAGATTGTCTTCACTTTCAGCCAGCAATGTGGCATCATCAGCATTGTAAAGTTTATTAATGAGTCTTCCATCAATCTTCACACCTGGGTTGTCTTCATACAGTCCTGCTTCTCTGATGATTTCTTCTGCATATAAATTAACCAGATAATGGGAAAGTATGCAGCCTTGTAGTATTCCTTTGCTGATTTTAAACCATTCTGTTTCTCCTTGTTCTATTTTAATTGTTGCTTCTTGATCAATGTAAAGGTTACACAATAGAACTATCAGGTGTTCTGGTATACTCATGTTTCTTAATGTGGCCCAGAGTTTCTCATGGTTTACACAGTCAAAAGCCTTGCTGTAGTGGATAAAACACATATAGATATCCTTTTGATATTCTTTTGTCTTTTCAAGGATCCTTCTCACATCTGAGATGATGTTTCTTGTTCCTTGCCCTTTTCTGAATCCTGCTTGCTCTTCAGGCAGTTCTTGTTCCAGGTACGGTTGTAGTCTCTGCTGAATAATCTTGAGTAGAATCTTGCTAGCATGTGGGATCAGAGCGATTGTGCGATAATTTCCACGGTCAGTTGGAACACCTTTCTTTAGTATTGGTATAAACACAGATCTTTTCCAGTCAGTTGGCCATGATGTTTTCTTCCAAATTTCCTGGCAGAGCCTTGTAAGTATGGCAATAGCTGCATCCAATTGCTGTAATACTTCAGTGCAAATGCCATCAATGCCTGGTGCTTTGTTCTTTGATAAGGCTTTCAATGATGCTTCGACTTCTTCTTTCATCACCAATGGTTCATGATCATAAGGTACAGGTTGAGATGGCTGTTGGTCCACTTCATCTTTAGGATATAATAATTCTATATATTCTTTCCACCTTTTCTTTATCTTCTCAGCATCATTCAACATGGATCCGTGAGCATCTTGTAGCATTCCAATTTGAGGCTGGAATTTTTTCTTTAACTCTCATAGCTTTAGGAAAGCTGATCTTGTTCTTCCTCTAATAGTTTATGATTCTATTTCCTTGCACGTGTCATTGTAGTAATTCTCCTTGTGTTGTCTTGCTGCACTTTGGAAATCTCTGTTGAGTTCTGCAATTGCCTCTCTTTCTTCTCTGGCTTTAGTTTCTCTGCATTTCTGGGCAATTTTCTGAGTTTCTTTGTTCATCCATTTTGGCCATTTTTGCCTTTCGTAGAAACTTCTCACTTTCTTCCAATGCAACCTTCTTGATGTCATCCCATAACTCTCTGGAGCTCTGTCATTTGTATCTAAAGCAGCAAATTGATTTTACAGGCAGTCTTTAAATTCTGGTGGTATGCTCTCAAGGTCATATTTTGCTACATGCATGAGCGGCTTGCTCTTTTTCAACTTTAGCTTGAGTTTGCATACTAGTAGTTGGTGATCTATACCACAGTCAGCTCCAGGTTTTGTCTTTGTTGATGTTATAGAGCTTTTCCATCGTTGACATCCACAGATGTAGTCAATTTGATTTTTGTACAATCCATTGGATGAAGTCCATGTGTACAGTCGCTTCTTATGTTACTGGAAGAAGGTGTTTGAGATGAATAGATTGTTGGTCTTTCAGAATTCTATCAGTCTTTCTCCAGCTTCATTTTTTTTGCCGTCCATATTTTCCATCCACTTTGCCTTCTTCTTTGTTGCCAACTTTTGCGTTCCAGTCACCCATGACTATCAGGATATCCTGTTTGCATGTTCTGTCAATTTCAGCTTGTACTTGTTCATAGAACTCATCAATTTCATCCTCTTCTGCAGCTGTTGTTGGGGCATATACCTGAATTATAGTTGTGTTGATAGGCATTCCTTGTAGATGAACAGAAATTAAGTGTTCATTGATTGCATTGTATTTCATTGCAGTTCTTGTAAGTTTCTTCTTGATTATAAATGCAACACCATTTCTTTTTTGTCTTTCATTTCCAGCATAGTAGACCATGTTATCATCAGATGCAAAGTGCCCATTGCCAGTCTATTTCAGTTCGCTGACACTCAACAGATCCACACACGTTCCATTTCATTCTTGACCACCTCCAACTTCCCTTGGTTCATTCTTCGTACGTTCCATGTCCCAGTATGTAGGAGATCTTTGCAGCTTCTGATTCTCATTTCATGTGTAGCTACAGTCAGACGTCCTGAGGGCTTTGATCCAACCACATCATAAATGCTAGCTTTACTCTGAAAAGTCTTCAGCTCCTCCCCAATAGCCAGTTGAGTGCCTTCCGACCCGGAGGTCTCATCTTCCAGCACTATAGTGCAATTTGTTTTGTTGTGACTACCCATTTGGTTTTCATGCCAAAGAGCACGGACGTGCATGTTCTATTAGTCACAGAAGCTTGTTAGTTTAGGGTAAATATAGTACGGTGTGGAAGAGGAGACTGCAACATGCAAACCACTTTCCATCATTTTCTCCTCTGAACCCTCTTTGATTTGTCTCCCATTCTTCAACGCCATTGCCATTGCCATCTTTTCTAGCCTTTTCAGAACTTTCTTAAATGTGCTACCTATCTTCACAGGAGCAAAGAAAGACAGATCAGCAAAGAATAAAGAACAAATAATGCAGAAATAAAAACATTTGGAGAATGCTGCGTTTGCTATTTATGAGCCATATAATCACATACAGGGACATGTTTACTAAAGATTAACTCTTGTTAACAAAAGTTAAAATGTGTGAAGTGCTGCCATGGCCCATAAAAATAAAAGGGCCATGACAGCACTTACTGTATGTTAGCTTTAATTAACACATTAACCTTTAGCACACATGCCCCACAGTGTTATTTTTATCTTTATTAAGTATTTAATATGCTGCCTTTCAGCAAATATCAAAGCAGTTTATTGGCTACATATATCATAACAGTGGTGGAAATATATTTAGAAAAGAGCACCAGTCCAAAATTGTTATTAATTAGGGACTTATTTCTTTACTTTATTCTCACTTTGCTTCTGTTGTTGTTATTTTCCTTGTTATTTTGCTTAGCTTTTTTATGTTTAAATCATGTTTATTGAAAACTGAAAATACAAACATGTCCACTCCCAGCCTGTGGGGACACTGACGCCTGGCTGGGGGACTCAATGATAACATTCAAAATATAGCTTATTTTATATTTTCTCCTCTCCCTCCTCCTTTCACCGCCCAACAGGCATATATTCCTAATATCCTAAATAAGTAGGAGATCAAATCTCCAATCAGCACCCATAACAACACAGTTCCATTTACAGTATAAGACACACACATTCGACCCTCTACACCTGCCTCCTCCCCAATTATCCCCCACAAGACCAGCCCTCCCATGGGGATGACAGCTCGTATAAAGGCACCAAACAAGCCCCAGTGCACGGGATGATAAATATGTGGAGGGTGAGGTGGGAGATGGATTCAAATGAAGACACAATTCAAAGCCATACTGCATCCCTTTGGCAACAAAGACTGTATATAGGGTTCCCAAATTGTCATAAACTTTGCATGCTTGGGTCTTGATCCCTGTGCCGCAATATTATCCTTTTGTATGAGCCTGTGCAGCCGATTTCGCCAGGCTCAAAAGGCCAGTGGTTCCGGATCCAGCTATGTCCTCAGGATACCCTATAACACCAGAAGGCAGGCCCTGAGTACAAATATTTTCGCTCCCCGGCCTTTCACACAGAGGCCAACCAGTTCGCCGAACACAATCCCCCTCAGCACTAAATTGAAGAATTTATCCAAGTACATAAGAACATAAGAAATGCCATACTGGGTCAGACCAAGGTCCATCAAGCCCAGTATCCTGTTTCCAACAGTGGCCAATCTAGGTCATACGTACCTAGCAGTTTCCCCAAAAGACACAGGTTCCACAATGCTTGTATTGGGTCAAGCATTGATATCCTGGGTCCCTTTTTAATAATGGTTTATGGACCTTTCCTCCAGGAACTTGTCCAAACCTTTTTTAAACCTGGATACACTAACAGCCTTTATTACATCCTACGATAACAAATTCCAGCGTTTGATTACACATTGAGTGAAAAAATACTTTCTCTTATTTGTCTTAAATAGTTTACCCTGTAGCTTCATTGCATGTGTCCTAGTCTTTCTATATTCTGATAACGTAAACAATCGATGTACGTTTACCTGTTCCACTCCATTCATTAATTTATAGACCTCTTTCATATCTCCCCTCAGCCGTCTCTTTTCCAGGTTGAAGAGCCCTAACCTTTGTAGCCTCTCCTCATAGGAGTAGCCTTCCACCCCCTTTATCATTTTGGTGGCTCTTCTCTGTACCTTTTCTAATAATGCTATATCCTTTTTAAGATACGGCAACCAGAATTGCACATAATATTCAAGGTGCAGTTGCACCATGGAATGATACAGAGGCATTATAACATCCTTTGTTTTATTTTCCAAAGTACAGATTCCAGATATCTTTTAATCTGCTCCCAAATGGCCTGCACCCAAGGACACAACCAAAACATATGAGCCAGGGTCCCATGCTCAAACCGATACTTAGGATGCATACCTGAGGCAGTCAGTCCCACTGCTCGCACTTGAGAAAGGGCAAAGAAAGCCCGCAGAATAACTTTATAAAACATCTCGTGCATTACCATCTCGATGGTCAGCTGTGGCACCCGCTTCACAACTCAGGTAATATCTTCTCCCAACCACACAGTACCCATTCCTCATTCCAGTGCCATGTAAGCATGTCATGTCGTTGGGTGGTCTCTAACGAGGCCAGCGCCTTTCCGCATAACTGAAAGAGACATCCATTCTCAACTATCCACCTCAAAAAAGGGCACCAACTTGTCAACAAACCCCTGGCCAATACAGAGTGATGCAGTGAAAGAATATAGTGATGCACCTGCCGAAATGTATAAGAGCCCCGGGAGAACAAATGAAATTCCCCCACCAAATCGGTAAAGGATTTAAGCTGACCCTCCATGGACAAACTCCCGTGAAGTATCACCCGCAGGGAAATCCATATTACCTCGAAGGGGCAAAAGACCTGACTGTTCGGGGTTTTGCTGAAGCAAGTGGCATAAGGACTGCCAAGCCCCTCAAAGTGAGTGGACCAGGGGACTAGCTTGTACAGAACACAAAAGATTAGCCCGTGGGGCATGAAGAACTTAACTCAGTCATGTTCCATCTGCAATGGAGTACAGGTGGGGACCTCGTATATCCAGTCCCATATGTGCCATAGGATGCAACTCAAATTATAGCATTCCAAATTCGATGCTCCCAGCCCTCCCTGTAAGCAAACAAAAGATATATGTGGCCGGTGCTCTTGCCAAAGAAATCCATCAAGTTGCTATTGCCACATTTCGAAGTCCCGCTTTAGCATGCACAAAGGCAACAGCCACAAAAGGTACAATCAACGTGGGAACAGCATTATTTTGTACAGTGCCACCCACCTCAACATGGAAAGTGGCAATTGCTCCCATTCACGCCGCAACAAAGGAGAAACGTTCAGATGGTATAGTTGACACAGATCCGCTGGTAAATGAATACCCAAGTATTTAAAAGAGTCTCTCATTCATTTCAAAGGAAAGGGGCCCCACCCATCGATCAGGTAGACTAGGATCAAGGGGCAAGGCCTCGGATTTGTCAGTATTCAACTTCAACCCTGAACAGGCCCAAAACCACTGGAAAGCATCAAGCAGGTGGCCTAAGGACGATTGTGGGTTACGAATATGCATCAAAATATCATTGGCATAAGCTGCAATTTTAAAGGAGGCCTGCCTGACCCTAATGCCCTAATCTGTGGGTTTGCTTTTACTGAATGCAAAAAGGGTTCTAGAAACAAAAGAGAGGGGACAATGGGCAACCCTGTTGAGTGCCCTGACCATTTTCCACCACAGCTGCCCGCAGAGAAGCATACAGCAGTTGAAGAGCCTGAAGAAAGAGCCCATCAAACTCCAACTGCTCCAGGACCTCAAACAGAAATGCCTAATTCACTAAATCAAAAAGCTCGCCGTATCTCCCAGATTAGCCGGGTTAGGTGCATGATCCATATGTCTATGTGCTTCCGTCGACTAAAATCATAGCTCATAATTTAAGTCCGCATGACTGCCTTGGCTGCCTCCCAGAAAAGTAGCTTTTTTACCTTAGATTTCTTTTATTATGTTTTGGTTTTCTGAATTCTAGGCACCTGGGATATTTCTAGCCCTGTCATAATACTTCAATATATTATGACATAATTATACATTAGAACTTTTCTCACTACATTAAAGCCTCAGCCTATCGCAGTAGTCTCATGGAGGATACTTTTAGAAGAGTCTGTTATGTGTGACGGTCAAGCAAGTGCCTGTTTTAAGCCTATTTTGTAACACATGTAGGCATCTAGGTGTATTTATAAAATACAAAGGTAAAAGTGGCAGAAACAGTGGCTAGACTGAAGCCTCAGACATTTATGCCTGCTCAGGAGAAGACAAAAACGTTTGCATGTGAACTATGTAATATACCTATATTTAACATATAATATACGTTAACTGCATCTCTGTCCACCCTGTACCTAGATTCCACCTTGGAACACGCCAACATGCAGGTCACATAAAAGGAAACACCTTCTTGGAATTGTACATACTTTTGTGCTTCTAACCTCTGGGGTTATTTTATAGGAGACCTTTAATGCACAAAAAATGCTTTATAGTACCACCTCCTAAAAGCCTACAGCATACAATGGTTTCATTAGCAGAAGTTTTAAATTTGTGAGCAATAATGTTACCAATATAGTGCTCTCCTCAGAATTTTTGCCAGCCGGGTGACATGAAGAAGTAGCCACGTGGGCCACACTATAAGCCGGCCAGCAGCAGAAGACATAACTAGAAACATAGAAACATAATGGCAAAAAAAGACTACATGGCCTATCTAGTCTGCCCTTCCATATCAACTATAATAGTCCCCTCTTTTCCTTTAGAGATCCTTTGTATTTGTCACATGCTTTTTTTAATTTAGATATTGTCCTCATGTCCATCACCTTCACTGGGAGACTATTTCATGCATCTACCACTCTTTCCGTAAACAAATATTTCTGCATATTACTCCTGAGTCTATCCCCTTTCAATCTCATCCTATGTACCCTCGTAGCAGAACTTGCCTTCAATTGAAAGAGACACTCCTGTGCATTTATGCCACGGAGGTATTTAAATGTCTCTATCATATCACCCCATCCCACCTTTCCTCTAAAGTATACATATGAAGATCTTTAAGTCCGTCCTCATATACTACATAATGGAGACAACTAACCATTTTAGTAGCCAATCTCTGCACCCACACCAACCTGCTTATATCCTTTTGAAGGTGCAGTCTCCAGAATTACACATAATACTCCAAATGAGGTCGCACCAGAGACTTAAACAGAGGCACTATCACCTCCTTTTTCTGCTGGCCATTCCTCTCCCTATACATGCAAGCATCCTTCTAGCTTTTGCAATCACCTTTTCTACCTGTTTAGCTACTTTAAGATCATCAGACACAATTACGCCCAGGTCCTGCTCTTCTTTTGTGGACAGAAGTACCTGACCTCCTATCCTGTACTGCTCCTTTGGATTTTTACAGCCCAAATGATTGACCCTACATTTTTTAGCATTAAATTTCAGCTGCCAAATTCTAGACCAGCGGTTCTCAACCTGGGGGTCATCACAGGATTTAGCGGGGGTCACCTCACTCCGCCATTAAAAAAAACAAAAAAAGCACACAAGTTGCTGCCGCTGCTGAGTCTGCTTCTCAGCAGCGGCAAACTCACAGACTCCAATCTTCTGCAGCCGCTGCTCCCTGCCTCTTAGGGAACCGTGGCTATGCCTGTAAAACCATTGTGGAACCTTCCTGCCTCTCGACAGGCTCCGTGCAGCATTGTCCCGCCTCCAAAGGAAGTTGTTTACCACTTCCTTTGGAGGCGGGACAATGCTGCACGAAGCCTATCGAGAGACATAAAGCTCCGCACCGGCTTCACAGGCCCAGCCGCGGTTCCCTAAGAGACAGGGAGCTGCAGCTGCAGAACAGGGCAATAGCAGGCAGACAGGGAGAGGGGAGGAAGGGGCAGGGCACCTGCAACGGGGCCGACATGAGGGAGCGAGGGGGTTGACATGGAGGGAGGGGGGCTGACATGGACAGGGAGGGAGGGAGGGAGGGGGGCTGACATGGACAGAGGGGGCTGACATGGAGGGAGGGAGGGGGCTGACATGGAGGGATGGATGGATGGATGGATGGATGGAGGGAGGGAGGGAGGGGGGCTGACATGGAGAGAGGGGGCTGGCATGGAGGGAGGGAGGGGAGGGCTGACATGGAGGGAGGGGGGCTGACATTGATGGATGGAGGGAGGGGCTGACATGGAGGGAGGGAGGGCTGACATGTCCATAAGGGGGTCTGACATGGAGGGATGGATGGAGAGAGGGAGAGGGGCTGACATGGACAGGAGGGCAGACATGGAGGGAGGGGGGCTGACATGGATGGAGGGAGAGAGGGAGGGCAGGGCTGACATGGAGAGAGGGAAGGAGGGAGGGGTGGCTGACATTGATGGATGGATGGAGGAAGGAAGGGAGGGAGGGGGGCTGACATGGACAAAGGGAAGAGACAGGGGGACATACTGGACAGATGGGGGATAAATGCTGGACATAGGGGAGAGACGGTGCGGGTTAGGATTATAATGGGCAGATGGGGGGGGGCTAGGACTGGTAATGGGTTGATTAGGGAAGGCTAGGACTGGGAATGGACTGATCAAGGGGGGTTGGGACTGGTAATGTGCTGATAGGGGGGTAGGACTGGTAATGGACTGATGGGGGTCTAGCATTGGAAATGAGCTGATCGGGGAGGTTAGGACTAGAAACGGGCTGATTAGAGAAGGCTAGGACTGATAATGGGCTGATGGGGGGGTAGGACTGGTAATGGGCTGATTAGGGAAGCCTAGCACTGGTAATGGGGTTGAGGAGGGACTAGCACTGGAAATGAGCTGATTAGGGGAGGCTAGCACTGGTAATGAGCTGATGGGGGGGTAGGACTGGTATTGGGCTGATTAGGGGAGGCTAGCACTGGTAATGGGGTTGAGGGGGGACTAGCACTGGAAGCGAGCTGATTGGGGGGCTTCAACTGGGAATGGGCTGATTGTGGGAAGGGGAGGATAGAGCTGCTGGCTCTGGAAGAAAACTGGGGGCTAAGGCTACAAATGGGCTGATACGAGGGGATGGGAGAATGGAACTGGAAGGTAGTGGATCTGAGAGGGGATGCCATGGTATTTGTACTCTCAAAAAAACCACAAATGTCGTACTATGAACTTCCAATGATGGATCACTAGCTTTCACGAGGTCTCAGTAGAAAATAACACTGCTGGCATAAGGTTCTCACCGTATAGCCGCATATGTGTTGTGTTACATCAACGACCTCTCAAGCATCAAGGTAATTGAAGCACAGTCCTTCCAATATAATATCATAAACCACAAATAGTAAATACTCAGCTTCAGGAAGGACTGGTCCTACTCTTTGCCAGTCTATCTGCCCATTCAACCCCGTGTAGAAGCGCCGATGGTTCAACATTGCCTGGAGAAATCTCATGTCTTTGAACAGTTGCGCTGTCTATGTTTAGAACAGGTGGTATGTGGTAGCCAGGGTAAGACTCTAGATCAGACAATTATTATTAAACGGGAACAACGGTTGATTTTTAGATTAAACACTTTATACCCAACGGGGTTGAATGGGCAGATAGACTGGCACGCTTGTATGTGATTTTGAGACTGAGACTGGGTATCACTTTCTATGTAGAGCGCAGATTTAGGTAGGCATTTTTTTTGAAGGCCCGCCCTCTTAGAAGGATTTAAAAATGGAGGTAGTACCTGCTCAACGCATGCGCGGCGTTTTTTGCTACGGACATGAGTCCAGAGGAGTCTATTGTAAACTAAACGTGGGCAGCATCTCAGGTAGGAGGCCCGTTGGTCAAATATTTTAATAGTAACACAGTTAGTTTTTAGTAATGGAGGTGATGGTTCTTATTAGTGTTTGTTTGTTCTTTTGTAGTGTAGTTTATCGGTCCCCTGAAGAAACTAGATTTGAAACGTCTGGCTGGTACCGGGACTGTATGTCGGGATCATTTAATTCTGGCAAAGAGTAGGACCAGTCCTTCCTGAAGCTGAGTATTTACTATTTGTGGTTTATGATATTATATTGGAAGGACTGTGCTTCAATTACCTTGATGCTTGAGAGGTCGTTGATGTAACACAACACATATGGTATTTTTGTGTGAGCACAATTATGGTATTTGTACTAGCAGGGACTGGTCAGTGGGGAAGGAGGGGGACTGGAAGGGAATGGACACCAGTGGCAGTCATGGGAATGCAAGTTGACACTGGAAGGTACTGAGAGTGAGGACTGGAAAGGGGCTGATACTGGGGAGGGTTACTGGGACTGGAAATAGGCTGATGGAAAGACGTGAAGAAAATGAAAGAAGAGATAAGAAATGGCAGATGGACCATAAACCACAGAAAGAGAGCTAAAAGAAGACAGGAAAGCAGAAGCCTCAGATCTGGACCAGCATGATCAGAGAATAAATTGGTCAGACAACAAAGGTAGAAAAAATAATTTTATTTCATATTAGTGATTTGACTACAAAATCATCATAATTTTGAAAACAAATATTGTTACTTGTTATTATGATTAATTATTGTGGTTTAAATAAGTAAATTTTATAAATAAAAACATATTGCAAAGGCCTATAATATATTAATAATTCAACAAATTATTACAGCGACAATGCGTTAACGGTAAAGGAAGAGAGATGCATTTGATTTTATCATTGGGGGTCACCACAAGTTGACCAATGGTAAAAGGGGTCACGGTACAAAAAAGGTTGAGAACCACTGTTCTAGACCATTCTTCAAGCTTAGCTAGATCCCATCTTATGTTATCTACTTCTTCCTGGGTATCTACTCTATTGCAGATTTTGGTATCATCCACAAACAAGCAAACCTTACCCGACAGCCCTTCCGCAATATCACTAACAAAGATATTAAAAAGAATTGGACCAAGGACAGATCCCTGAGGGACACCACTGGTAACCTCCTTCTCCTCAGAGTGAGCTCCAATTACCTGTACCCTTTGTCACCTCCCACTCAACCAATTTCTAACCCAATCAGTAACTTCAGGGTCTATCCTTAGGTTGCTCAGTTTGTTTATAAGTTGCCTGTATGGAACAGTGTCAAAGACTTTACTGAAATCTAAATACACCACATCTAGGGCTCTCCCTCGGTCCAACTCCTTGGTCACCCAGTCAAAGATATCAATCAGATTTGTTTTCCGGGAAGTTCCATATACAATCCATTTATTTGTCACTGTTTCAAATGCATTTAAGTGGTATGTCAACAAAGGGCGTTAGCTGCTACTGTGGGGATAATGCAGGTTAGCTGCTACTGTGGGGCTAATGCAGGATTAATGCCCCGCGATAACAGCTAACCCGTGAAAAAAATCTAATATCGCAGGCAATTTTCCGTGATATCTAATTTTTGCATGGTGGATGTTCCATGGGGTGGGATTGGGACAGATCAGGACAGGGAGTGGGGGGTGGCCATGGTTGGCAGCCACCATGCAAAAAAGATTTGGTACAGTGGCTGCCAAAATCGGGCCCGATTGTGGTGGCAGATAATACCACCTCAAGAGGCAGTGTTTTCTGCCAGGAGGTCCGATATCATGGGCTCTGTCCTGGAGGCAATCGGGCATCCTACTGCCACAATCGAGCCTCCACCCACTCTACAGTACTGTTGTTGCCACGGTGCTGTGATCCACGGCACTGACAATATCAAAAATAAAAGTGATGGTCCCCCTGCAGCACTGATCCCTCCTGGACAGCTCCCAATCGGTGCACTCAGTGAAAAATGTTTCCCATCCAGCCAGTCATTCTAAGGTCCCTGCCCAACCCTCTTGATGGTGGGGGGCCTCATGGCCCCCTTCCCCCTCCCCGATCCAAAGAAAATGTCCCAGCTAGCCAGCTGGCAAAGGGAGGGTGGTCGCTGCAGCCCCCCCCCCCCCCCAAGCACATGCCTTGTATTACCCTAGTGGTCTAGTGGCAAAACAGGGTAGGACCACTCCTCTAGGCTCCTGCCCTGTCATGCAGCCAAAACAAAATGGCCGCCATCAGAAGGTGTTGCTCTCTAGCCACACTAGAGATCAGCACCACGGGATCACAGCCATCTTTGTTAGGGCTTATAAGAAGGACAGAACTCCTATCCCATGGAGTTTACAGTCTATTCAAGACACATCAACAAGATAAATAGGAGATTTTGGGACAGGGCTTCCCAAACCTGTCTTGGTGACTCCTCGACCAGTCAGTTATTCAGGCTATCCACAATGAATATGCATGAGAGATGCATTTGCCATGTATTGGAGACTCAACATATTCAAATGTATCTCTTGCATATTCAGTGTGAATATTGTGAAAACCTGACTAGCTATGGGATCGCCAGGACAGATTTGGGGAGCTTTGTTTTAGAAAATGTATTACAATAAATAAACAGTTAAAACTTACAAGACTATGATTGTGAAGATCCAAGATTTAAGACCATTTTTCTGTGCCTGGAACCCTGCTGAGTGAATGTATAGTAACATGGTCTGTAAACTTGATGTTTATGTTGCTGCTTACCCAGGGCCGACCCAAGGGTTTCTGCCGCCCCAGGTAGAAACCCCGGCTGTGTGCCCCCACCCCCCGCGCCAAGCTGCCCCTGCCAAGTCATACCACCACCCCTCCACTGCCGCCGATTCTGTCTTGGGGAGAGGCGGGCGGCAGCAGTATTTTAAATGCGGCAGTTTTGTGCCTCTGCTTTGTTGCCCACGGCAGGCCATGTGCTTCAGCACACATGGCCTGCCGCTTCTGATTCCTCTCCAACAGTAAGTTGTGTTAGAGGGGGATCAGAAGCGGCAGGTCATGTGTGTCGAAGCACATGGCCTGCCACAGGCAATGAAGCAGCGGCACAAAGCCGCTCACCCACGTCAGCTATCCAAGGCGGCCGCTTAGCTTGCCTAGTGGATGGGCCGGCCCTGTGCTTACCAGTTTCAAACTTATGCTAATTAGCCATTTTTCTGAATGCATTTCCGAAACAGAACGCAGTATACATAAAACATCACACTCACCAAACAAGCTGTTCAAGAGACATCTGCACATCAGCACTGTGGTGATCCCTTCTATCTGTAAATCCATCCAGTCCAGTGCAGGCACCTCTCCATTGCCACAGTGACACCTTTTGAGTAAAAGTAAGTAAGTATTTATTCAATGGCCCAAAATCAAATTCTCCTCACAGCAGGTGGAAATGTGAAATGCCATGGGTATATTTGTGGAATCCCTGACGGGACTGAGTGTTATTCTAGGTAGCCTCTAAAGCTTTCACTAAGAGACAACAGAGAGTTGGAATTCCTCTGCTGAAATACTCTTTCATCACTGAGTGGCTTCAACTGCTGCTCCATGGCAGGAGCAGCAATATATATACCATCTATCCTCTTTCATTTGAGGGAAAACCAATATTGCTAGCTGTGCCCAATGCAAAACACCAAATAGATGCACACTGCAACTAAGGAGAACCAATTTGTGTTTCCATGATTACATCAAATGCACAGGATCTCTTTCTGACAACCCATTAATATGTCTTCCATTGCATATTCAATAAAAAGTAACACTGAACATGAACCTTCTGTAAAATAAAAGGCATGCTAGGATGCCTTACAATCATGGAAAGATGGATTGATACCTGGATGCAACCTCTCATTAGAAGAGTAGCCTATAGGTAAGAGCAATGGGCTGGACCCTGGAAAGTCAGAGTTCAAATCGTGCTGCCACTCCTTGTGACCTTTGGCAAGTCATTAAACCTCCATTGCCTCAGGTACACACTGAGGACCTTATTTATTAATGTGTATTAACCAATTAATGAA
The DNA here is from genome assembly GCA_033557465.1 of Ichthyophis bannanicus. Taxonomy (NCBI): domain Eukaryota; kingdom Metazoa; phylum Chordata; class Amphibia; order Gymnophiona; family Ichthyophiidae; genus Ichthyophis; species Ichthyophis bannanicus. The sequence goes on from CM066034.1 coordinate 72,820,976, forward strand.
AATTAGTACAATTTAACACAAGTTAAATAATGCAAACCTCATTATTCTCAATGAGGCCTATTTACCAATATGCACTTAACTTCAATCAATGTGTGTTGATGCACGATAGCAAATAAGACCCTTAGAAAGTAAACCTCTGGGAATAGGAGAATATCTACTCTGCCTAAAATGTATTGTTTTTAAAAACATTTCTATTCTGCCAATCACAATCTGTTATAAGCAGATCCAAAAAAACATATGAAATAATAACATCAAGTCAGAACCAGATAAATATTACTAATAACAAAAAAACAAAAATACATAATAACACAATAAACATGATATTAGTTTAACAGGTGCAATTAAAAAATGTTCATCAATTGCTAATTCTAAAACTATATCTCACTCCCCTCAAATGCAGAGTAAAAAAAATAGGCCTTAAATTGTTTTCTAAAATGTAACATCTGTTTTCTCTCTGATGGAACATGGTAGAGTATTCCATAAATTTGGGCCTACTATTGAGAAGGCTCGGCCATGCATTCCTATTCTATCTATTTATCATAGTGAGCTTAGTAGTTGGTGTGGATGGGCAGACTAGATAGGTCTTTATCTGCCATCATGTTTTTCTGTATGTCTAAAAAGAGATTCATCATAACACATATCAAAGCAGTGTAGAATAATATTTATATAATAATCTTAAAACATGCCACATAAAATACAAATTTAAAAAAACAACATATCCTCATCACCTTCTATAGACATGAGTAGAAAGGCAAGCCTTTAATTTCTTTCAAAACAGCAGATAATTAATCTCTTCTCTAAATTCCAGGGGGAGCAGATTCTATAAAAAAGGGATGGCTATATCTAAAAGCCCTAAGCTAAACTTTATTACAGTCAAATGAATAACATTCCACAAAGCAAGCAAGGGGGAGGAGCGAAGTGGATAAAAATATGCTCAACCAGCCGACCCACTAAATATTGAGGTAACTCTCTATAAATACTATGTGTAATAGCTTGAGCTGTAATCCGGCCTCCACTGAGAGCTAGTACACAGTACGGAGGAGGACCATTGGCTGTACATCTTGCAATCCAAGATATCTGTATCATTTATAACCTTCTCTAGGAAGCTTGGGATGACCCCAATACAAACAGTTGTGATAATCAAGTTTAGATGTGATCAATTAAAGGTAAATCTGTATCATCAAAAACAATTGTAGGCAAATTTGTACAATCTAAATAGGATTTCAGTTTTGATACAAAATACAGAAACAAGATCTCATCATGCTGAAATCTGGCTTTTCATAGACAATTGATTATTGGTATGAGCTGTTTTGTAAAGGTTGCCCTGATGATAAATGAAGGAATATTTCAGCGGGAAATCCACATCACTGTTGACTCTTTGGCATTAAGCTGCAGTTTATGTTGGAATAACCAGACTGCCACCTGCTGTAATACTGCTCTACATTAACCATAAAGGCACCTGATCCTCAGGCGCACATATCACCAGTTGGAGATCATCTTCAGACATGAATAGATTTATCTCAAAGACTCAATCACCTTTTGCAACAGGCCACATAAAGATGTAAGAGTATTGCTAAAAGCATAGACCCCTGAGGTACTCTGCACCACAGGAGTCTTAGACTGTGAAAAGGACCTATTCCAAAATACTGACTGCATCCTGTCTGTCAAAAAAGCTGTAAACCAAGTCTACAGCATACCAATTGCTTCCATGGTGTATTTTACAAAACTGTACATGGGGAAGGGAGCTATAAACAAGGCAAAACGTATACAGAGCAAACTATTTATTTATTAGTATATAGCTCACGCCTTTCCAGTAATTGTTCAAGGCGAGTTACATTCAGGTACAGTAGATATTTCCCTCTTTCTGAGGCAAAGGAGGGTTAAGTGGTTTGCCCAAGGCCACATGGAGTGTCAGTGGGATCTGAACCCCAGGTTGCTACCCTAACCACTAGACTACTCCTCCACTCCAAATTAGTTATGTAAAACTTTACTAAATTATAATAATGTATAGTTCAAAATGGAAGAGGAGCCCGGTGGTTAGAGGAACACACTAAGAACACTGCTGCTCCTTGTGACCTTGGACAAGTCACTTCATCCTCCATTGCCTCACTATAGATTATAAACCCTCTGAGGATAGAGAAACAGCTCCTGAACTTGAATGTAACAGAAATAAAAAGGCAGGGGTTAAATATAAATAAATAAGCATTTTAAATGCGTCAAACTTTCATATGATGAGGTGTTTATTGAAGTGCAATAAAATAACTAAATGCAAGTTTTACTGAAAAAGCCTTTACAATTATGCTTCATGTGTTTAAAATTTGTGGCAGAAGTCAGGTTTTTCTCTGATGTATTTCATTGCCAGTGGAATGTCTTTTAAGGTAGTGGCCCCTTTAATATTTTTCTATCTCAAAGACTGGTGGCAAAAATTATTCTCTGAAAACTTAACAGAATAGGACTACATTTGACATGAAGGAAACAACTCGATACAAGACATATTGAGTTAAAAAATGGGTCAGATTGGACCATAGGTTCCAGAGAAATAAATCCTCTCCAAAAATGGCCCAATGTATTTTTCTGTGAGAGTTCCAGCAACTGCAGCATATAAATATTGATATGTTGGAACAGCAGTTAGGGACTTGCTCTTTTCGTGGCCCCCTCCCCTCTCCTATCAAATCCCAGTCACAGACACTCACAAAACCAACACAGATATATACACCCACATGTAGAAAAACACAGACAGAGACATAGATAAAGACATACACACATAACAGATGCAAACATCCACAGGTACAGACGCAGACATAGGCACACAGACAGATACACCCAGAGACATAAACACACATACACAAAAACATGCACAAACAGACATACACACGGGCAAATATGCACAGACACATAGACACAGACACGCATGCACAGAATGTGGAAATTGTTCAATGAGGCCCTACTATGCCCCCTGAAACTGCTGCCACGCTCCCATCCCTTCTGGGCTGGCTCTTAGTGATTCAAATGTGTTTTTAATTTTCTTTTTGTTTGTAAATTCTACTGTGAAACTTATTGATCATTAAGACATATGGTTTAATCATATGTATGATGATACCTAGTAATTGTACAGTTTAGTTTGCTCATGGTTATGGAATGGAGGAGTAACCTAGTGGTTAGAGCACTGGCTTGGTAACCAAGCAACCAGGGTTTGATTCCCACTAACACTCCTTGTGGCCTTGTGCAAGTCACTTAACCTCCATTACCTTGAAAGAAAGGCCTAGCAATCTACTGCCAAGAAAACCTAGGAGCCTACTGGGTCACCAGGAGTCAGCACTGACTCAAAGATGTGCTTTGCATTTTTTACAATGTGTACAGCCCCCTAGTGGTAGAGAACCAGAGCAATACCTGTTGCTTTTTTATAGATGCTTCCTTCAAACCACCCCTCTCCTCCTTGCTCAAGGTCACTTACACATGCCCACACATGGCAAGAATTCTGTGAGCCCTGTTCTGCATGCTTTCCCCACATGTTGTTATCATTTTATAAAGTTTCATACAACTAGTTTGTTCTGTATAATTTGTGCTGCCCTATTTCTATCCACCTTTCAGTGTATAGTTTTGTAAAATCAGGGCTTATGTTTATGTTTATGTTTATTTGAATTTGATATACCGCTCAGACCAAAAGGTATTAGAGCGGTTTACAATACTTAATTTCTGGGGGAACATGGCGGAACGCAGTTCCGGCACTTCTTTTCAGACTCCAGACCAGAAAGGGTGTTCTGCTGCAGCCCCTCCCTTCCCACCAGCCTGCAGGGAAAAGGAGGGGAGGGGATGAGGCTGGAGCACAGCAGAGAACAGTCACTCTGCTCCCTAATCCAGGCCCTCTTCTGTTGCTCTGCCCTTGGCCGGCCTCCCCCTCCCACTTCCTATTTTTCTACAAATTAAGCTCTGTGTAAAATGTAATAAAACAAAGCACGTGTGCGAAAAGAAGTAGTCTGAGCAGACAAGACAGAGGCTCAAACACTGAGCAAAAATGAAAGTTTACTGATATTACTAGCACTGCTTATTGTTTGTCCAGAAGATAGTAACAAATGCTTCCTTACTTCTGTGCTATTGTTGTACAAATATATATATATATTTTTAATGTACTTAAAAGGAATAGTTTAAGTAATGAATCAGAACTTTTTAAACTTTTAAAATATTTCTTGGATTGGATCTCAAATAACTGCAATAGAAGCAGATACAAGGGAGTTGCTCTGATATATTGCTATCACTGCTTGACTTTTCATAAGTGCACACTTTCAAAACCTGGGCAAAAAAACATATTCCTTTCCAAATGTTCTCTGAATGAATTTTAGTAAATATGCAGAATAGCTGAGCAGCACTGTCTGCCCAGGACATATCCAGTTTCTTTGGCATCTCACCATATGATCTACAACAGCCACTTCAGACTGAATGATTTTGCTGAAAATAACATTCTATGTTATTCTGTAGTATGTTTTTAAACCTGATATAAAACTGAAATGGATTAGTTTCCTGAGAGGAGCATAAGTAATATTCACTGAAAGTTTGCCCCGTTGCTGAAGGGTCTGGAGTACAGTTCCCCCACTTCTTTTCAGATTTCAGAGTCCAGGAGTGTCCTGCTGCAGCCCCCCGCATTCCAGGCAGCCTGTACAGTGAGGAGCCGAGGGAATAAGCTAGGAGCAGAGCAGAGGGCAGCCTCTCTTCTCCTTGCTCCTGCCTTGGGCCCTCCCCCCCTCGCTCCACAGTTCCTCTTTCTCCTTGCCTACAAATTCAGCCCTGTTGCTGGAACTGGGGGAATGGGTCATTTAGGAGGAGGTCAACTTGCCAAAGATGAGCATGGTGGTTGTCACTGTAGGAAGATTATTTAAAAAAAAAAGGAGCCACAGGTATGATTAGGGTCTAAAGCAGCGATTGATGGCAGAAGTGGTGTAAGGGGCAATTAATAATTAAGGCTCAGTTCTTGTACTCAGGGTAAAGGATTCAGGTGAAAGGCTGGTTGTTTCCAGGGTTTCATTTCATTTATTACATTTATAGCCTGCCTATATTAGGACTGAGGAGTGGAGGAGTAGCCTAGTGGTTAGAACACTGGCTTGGTAATCAAGCAGCCAGGGTTCAATTGGCCTTGGGCAAGTCACTTAACTCTCCATTGCCTCAGAAGAAAGGCCTGGGAATCTACTTCCGATGACACTGCCAAGAAAATCCAGGAGCTTCTGGGTCGCCAGGAGTCAGGACTGACTCAAAGGCACACATTGCATTTTGCATATTAGGACTACTAGGTGGATAACAAAATTACATAAACGATCATTTTATACAAACAGAAATAAGACATTGACATGCATGAGGTGCTAAAAACACATTCCATACGCGTAAAGAAGGTAAGTTGCTGTTGTAAGAAAAGGATAGGGATGCCGAGAGGTGCAGGTTTTCATGGGACAGAGAGGTAGGGGTATCATAGCTGGTACCACTGCTGGATGCAGGAATAGGAGGAGTCTCACTTAGGTATACACTATACAGACTCTTAGAATAAGGATGGAGATCTCAGAGCTGCAGTTAGTAGCTGTCTGAAGCAAACAGTGTCTTTGGTACAGTCATAGGAGACCAGGGATATCATATGGAAACAAGGAGGAGCTAGAGGGGAGAGTGCCCTGCACTTTAGAAGGATGTCACAGCTGGAAAGAATCACTCAGGATAGAAGGTCAGTTGACAGTGAGACACTTAGGGATGGCCATTAGGAGGGAGATGGGGAATCCTGCTGCAAAATTCAGATTCCAAGAGAAAGAGAAAACAAAAGTGTAGAACTAGAACTGAAGGAAGAATGTAAGTAATGGGGGATGCATGTAGTGAGTCAGCTATGAATGCTGGAGAACTAATAATAGGTGCAAAGTCCATGACAAGATGCAGGCATCTAGGGGCAAAGGAGCAGTATAATGGTAAGAAATTAACACTGCTAGGCCCAATAGCCTGCCCTTATTATGTACTAGGCACAGTACTGCATACTCTACTTGATCTCAGACTAAGGGTGAACCAAGAAATGGAAGAAGGCACAGAAGGGGTAAAGGGGGACAAGTAAAGAATAAAAAGGGGAGATGGAGAAGGCTAGGGACAGGTGGACTGATGGATGGGAAAGAAGATGCAGGAAACCAGGATGGATGGAGGGCAAAGGTGACGAGGGAGGCAATATAAAAGGATAGATAAATACATATACAAGGGAGGTGTTGAATAGATGCAGCGAGGAATGGCACCAGAGAAGAGTGGATGCAGACCTGTACATAGCAGGAATGGAGAGGAAAGGAGAGTTGCAGGGAGTTGAGGCTGATGGATACGGAGACGAGGTGTAAGGAGCTAGGGAAGAATGGGTGAAGAAGAGAGAGAGACAGGGATCCTGGGATGGTTGGAAGGTGTGGGAATCTAGGGATGGATGGAGAGCAGCTATGCAGGGAGGTGGAAACCAGAAAATAGGTGGATGCAAGGGGAGCTGGGGATGACTGCATGTAGAGAAAAAAGGAAGATAGAAAGAGCTCAGGATTGAGGATGCAGAAATCAGAGAAGGCTGGTCGCAAGAGAGAGCGATTGAAAACTGGAAGATAGATGTGGATTTTGGAAGTCCCGGTCCTGATGCAGCCTAAATCAGTTTCCTACCTGAGATGGTGGTCAGGATTGTAGTTATTTCTCAGGCTGAAAGAGGAGGGTGCCAGCAGCAGGATCGGAACAAAATCCGTCTAGTTTAAGCCTTTGATTGCGCGACTGTTTTCGACCCGTCAGGGGCTAGAGGCGAAGGGACTGAGCTTGGCGGCCGGGCTGCAATGGGGTTTGAGAGTCCCGGCTGCCCCCTGCTGGAGACGAGTGGAGAAAGCTCAAGTCAGGGAAGCCAGAGAGCAGCAGGACGGTGCGGGGAATCGGGGATAGTATGTAAAACCCATGAAGAGATCCTCCATTGACATTTGACTGTGTACAATTTGCTTTTTTTTTTTTTTGCACTGCAAGACACATAAGACAGGTGTCAGTTTCATATGCTACAAATGTGAAATGAATATAAATTTGCGAGTAGTTAGGAGCGTTTTTGAACAGATTGGTAATTTTATTCGCAGCTGAAATTTTCTTTCAGGTGCTTTTTATTGTGCAAAGGATTTCAGATTGACGCTGCCTAAACCTCTGCTATCGGAGGTTTCGGGAGAATAGACCTTCCCGAAGTCCAGGCAGGTCTGTGAGCCAGCATGGCATGGACATGGTCCGAATCCGACCCAGGCCGCAGCTACCAGGTTTAGAGACCCGACTTCAGATCTCCGGGAAAGCGAAGCTCAAGTCAGGGAAGCCAGAGAGCAGCAGGACGGTGCGGGGAATCGGGGATAGTATGTAAAACCCATGAAGAGATCCTCCATTGACATTTGACTGTGTACAATTTGCTTTTTTTTTTTTTTTGCACTGCAAGACACATAAGACAGGTGTCAGTTTCATATGCTACAAATGTGAAATGAATATAAATTTGCGAGTAGTTAGGAGCGTTTTTGAACAGATTGGTAATTTTATTCGCAGCTGAAATTTTCTTTCAGGTGCTTTTTATTGTGCAAAGGATTTCAGATTGACGCTGCCTAAACCTCTGCTATCGGAGGTTTCGGGAGAATAGACCTTCCCGAAGTCCAGGCAGGTCTGTGAGCCAGCATGGCATGGACATGGTCCGAATCCGACCCAGGCCGCAGCTACCAGGTTTAGAGACCCGACTTCAGATCTCCGGGAAAGCGCGTCACTTTCCAGCCTTGTTCCTCATGATGCAGGACTGGTTGGCCGAGCCGGCACTAGGACAAACTCCGAGCCAGGGGTCAGAACGAAGCTCTCCGCCGCCTGCCAGCTGCCGATTTCCGGCCTCCGATTGGCTCCTTATACAGGTGCGAACCAATCGTCTGTGAGAGGCGGGGAAGCGCGAGGAGGTGGCAGAGAGAGGGAAAGTGTGAGTCGAGGAATGGAGCAGACGCGGAGGTACAGGGCGAGGGACTGCGTGACAGTGAGGAGGCAATCACGGAATAACAGGGGAGGGCAAAGCGAGGCCTTATCTTCAGAAGGCCTTTATTTCTCACAAAGTGGAATAACAGAGAGAGCCCAGCTTGACCGGGCCCATGTTTATTGCTATTGGAAGAGACTTAAACATGTTGAGATTTTATAATGGGCGCATAAAAAAACACTACTAGGAGCCTTACAAATGAAAATTATGGGCATAGCGTCATTAGTGCATAGTGGTAGACGGCCACCACCAACCTGCTATTGCCCATGGCTTTTTTTTCCTCGACTCCTCCTTCCCAGCCCAGGACCTTGTGCCCTGCCACGGCTCCTTCACCTTATTGAACCGTAGCAGCAATATTTAAAAAATGAAGTAAGACCCTGTACATGTGTGGGGAGAGCTAGGAGACATGTTGGACTGTGGGGGTGGAGAAAAGAGAGATGGTGGATCACATGGAGGGCAGGGAGAAGAGGGGAGATTCTTGAGGAGAAAGGAGATGGTGGGCCATGGGAGCTGAGGCGAGGGAGAGAGGAGATGGTGGACTACATAGGAGTGAGGGGAATAGAATGCAGGAGACAGAACGAGAGACAAATTTGGAATGCGGGGACTAGTGAGGTAAGCATAAAAGTAAACATGGGTGTGGTTCGAAGTGGGGAAATAGTAGCCCTCCCCAAATGTTGCAGGTACTAATGGTGATCTAGTACCTCTGCCCCCACTCTCAGTATGACTTCCTTACCTCCGCCGCCCCCCCCCCCCCCCCAAGTAAGACGGGAAACAACTGTGCTGGAAGTAAAAGCTGGTATGTAGGTGAAAAGTGGGAGACTGAGCACTGCAGTGGGAAAGAGGAATAAAAGGTAGATAGATAAAAGAATGGAGAAAAAGATTGATGTAGGAGTGGAGGGAAGAAGACAGGGAGAGTGAAGAAACAGAAATTGGAAATTAAATCATGCAAAACAACTTGAAACAATCATAGAAATGGTAAAGACTGAGCTGGACCAACCCAGCTAGAAAATGAAATGATCAGGCAAAGGTACAAAATATATATTTTCAATTTTTAGAGAATGAAATATGTCAGCTTTGAAAATGTTTATTTCTTGTATTTCAATCCATAGGTGAGAAATGAATTTCTGGTTCTACTAATTTAGTGTTCCACTGCTCACACAGTCTGTTTTTTTTGGGTTTTCCATTTAATGTTTAGTCTGCATGTTTGTTTTGAATTTGTAGTCTCTTATTCTTTATTAGCTACTGTGTTTTATATGTGTAATGGAGGTGAGGGAGCCTGATAAGTTGATTCTTTCTAAAGGAATCATGTCTGTTCTCCTTTCCTGACTGGAGGTGTACTGGTCTTCAAGAATATTTGTAGTTCTGATTTTTCATAGGTAAGGTTGATGCAGTCTGAGTGCTGGTATGACATGGAATGGTATCAGGGTGGCTGAAGACAATCTGCTGCCTGAGGCGAGAGATGAGCTGGTGCCCCCTCTCTCCCCTGCAGCCAAAATGGAGGGGCATCCTCAGAGCTGTAGTTGGGGAACAGGGGGTCTCCTCACTCAGAGGACTGGTTAAGTGTTTGCTCCAAGTATAAAGAAAGCAACATATTCCCAGACTGTACAATTTAAAAAAAAAACTAACAAAAAGCTTTGTAATGATGATCTTATGCAGCAAAAATTGTAACTTTAATTATGTAGCCTGGGAATCTAATATAAAACATATTGGCTCCTGACACTGCGCACTGCACAACTATAGTATTAAATGTAAATACTTATTCTGCAAAAGACAAAGGAGATACACACCAAAGGAACAAAAACAAAAAGAGCCACTGTACAGTTTATAGCACCAAACTAAAATTTGTTATAATTAAACTGTTCGTTATAGTTGGTTTAAACTGTTCTGTGCTTCTTGCTTTTTCTTTTTGAACATACTGTGTATTCTGCATCCAAATAAACTCTTCCAATGATGGGTGCAAAGCAGAACTAGGACATTTCCTACAGAACTCAACATACCAAAAATAATTTCTGATTCTGCTGTCATTTCAGTAACGGCGATATTACCCTTACCAGTATTGGGCATATTGTGAAGTGGAGTCTATGGCTGACAAACTGCTGTTACTGTTGCCACCATTGCTCTTGCCAAGGAAATAGCCTTATATTTGTTAAACGGTAACACTTGCTATGATCACTTGAAGTCCGTTTAATATTTTAAACCCGTCAACTTAGAACTAATCGCGTTCATCACCACACAAAATATCTTTATATAGAACACTGGCCTCAGTAAGATCTGATAGCACCATTAACTGTGCCACTCATCACATCAATGGCCCGTTTCTTCATGCTTTTGATAAGTCCAGACAGGAGTGCTGTGTACACCTTGTAGAACTGTACAAATGAGTAGTAGTAAGTGGATAAGAGAGGAGAGTGATTTTTTTTTTTTGTCGTCATCTGGGGTGACATGATTTTTTTAAAGTTACAATGGGGTCATATTGGATAAATGTTTGGGAAGCATTGCCCATAGAATTTCCATACCCTATTCAGAAAACCAAACAAACAGGATCACTACCCACCCTACTACTACTATTAATCATTTATATAGTGCTACAAGGCATACGCAGGGCTGTACAGACACATATAAAAGACAGTCCTTGCTCATCAGAGCTTACAATCTAATCAAGACGGACAGTAGAGTAGGGAAGGGTAATGAGACTGAATGAGAACAAAGGATTAAGATCCAAAAGCGGCCTGAAATTGGTGAGCCTTTAGCATGATTTTGAAAAGGGGGAGAGATGAAAACTGATGTAAAGATACAGGTAGTTTGTTCCAGGCTTAAGGAGCAGCAAGGTGAAAGGAGTGAAGTCTGGAGTTGGCAGTGGAAGAGGAGGGCATAGAGAGAAGCAAGCCAGAGAGAGTGGAGTTCACGAGGAGGGGTGTAGGGAGAGAAGAGAGGAAAGGTAGTGAGGAACAATAGAATGAATGCACTTATAGGTCAGAAGGAGAAGTTTGTATTGGATACGGAAATGGAAAGGGAGCCAATGAAGTGATTTGAGAAGAGGGGTTCTATGTGTATATTGGGGCTGGTGGAAGATTAGCTGCGCAACAGAGTTTTGAATAGATTGAAGGGGAGAGAGATGACTTAGAGAGAGACCAGCAAGGAGGAGGTTGCAATAGTCGAGGCGAGAAGTAACTAAAGAGTGGATAAGTGTTTCAGTAGTGTGTTCAGAAAGGAAGGGGTGAATTTTGTTAATGTAGAGAACGAAACAGGTTTTTGCTAACTGTTGAATATGTGTGGAGAAGGAGAGGGAGAAGGCGAAGATGACTCCAAGGTTGTGGGCTGAGGAAACAGGAAGCAGAAGAGTGTTATCAAGAGAGAGAAGGGGGGAAAATAAGAAGTTCGGTTTTGGCCATGTTCAATTTCAAATGGCAGCGAGATATCTAGGCAGCGATGTCAGATAGGCAGGCAGATACACAGGTTTGGAGTGTAAGAAATATCAGGTGGAGAGAGAGAGAGAGAGAGAGAGAGATCTGAGAGTCATTAGCATAAAAGTGATATTGAAAGCCATGGGAGGAGATGAGAATCCAATCCCTACATAGAAACTCCATGCTAATGGAATACCTGGCCTTGGTCATACACTAGAATATAGATAGAGCCTCACCGAGTAGGGAATAAATTACCACAAACCCAAAACAGATGTATACAGACAAAAATTAAACTGAACTCCAAGAAGCCAAACCTGCATCAGTGGCCTAGCCAGGACTGATTTTTTTGGTGAGGCCTGGGATTAACATGCATGGGCATAAAACATTGCAAATGTTGACACTGCCTTCAGTTATCCTCTCATTTGACTGTTTTTCTGCCACTGACTGGGTTGGTTTGATGCCAAAGTGGAGAGGCCCATCGCCCACCCAGGTCAGTCCTTGGCTACACCCCTGCATAGAGTACAACACCAGGGAAAGGCAGAGATGCATCTGTCCCTGCACAGTGCAAAATATAAAGACAGAACATGCAAATTCCAAAGACTGACATATTCCAATCACTAAATTGAAAATAAAATTCATTTTTCTACCTTTGACTGGCCATTTTATTCTCTATTCTTGTTGATCTTGGTATCTGGTCTCTGCTTTCTTCTGTTTTCTCTTAACTGACTTTCTAGGGTCTCTGGCCCATCTGCCATTTTTCTCCCCCCACTGTCATTGTCACTTTCCTTATCTCTCTGGCATTTATCTTTTCCTTTCAGCTTTCTTCCATTTATTTTTCTCTTTCTATAACTCCGATTTTACACCCCTCCTTACCATCAAGTCCTCAATTCTCTCTCATTGCGGTATCTACCAGTTTCCAACCCTAACAGAATCCTCTCATTCTCCATCTCTCTATCCTTCCCCAGCCTCTTTTTCCACAGTCTTTAATTAACTCTCCCCTTTCTCTCTTCCTCATCCCGTGTCCATCATGTCTCCCCTTTTCTCCTCCCCGTCCATTGTCTCTTTCCTCCATGTAGCACCTATTTATTTATTTTATTTATTTATTTACATTCTCTTATATTCTCCAGGACCAAGCAGTAAGTCAGTCCTCACATATGGGTGTCATTGGCGCCGATAAAGCCCCAGCGGAGCATTTCCCCAGCTTTCCATGAAAGCCTTTGGGAATGCTGGCACACATGCGCGGTTCCCTTGCCGCCTAAAGGTGCCATCTTCCCTCAGTCTCTTTTTTTTTTCCCGAGAAGCCCACCGGACGTGTGTCCTGTTCTCCCGGATAAAAGTGATTTTTTCTTCGGCGATTTTTCGCTATTTTTCTCTGGTTCGATGCTGGTTCCCCTCCCGCCGGGTTCGGTACACCGGTATCGAGCCCGTTTATATTCTTTTTTGGTTTTTGCCCTTTGTGGCTGGCGTTTGCGCCCCTTTTTTCGTTTTTCCCTGGAAGGCCGGTCTTTTGACCTCGCAGGGGCTCTTTTTTTCCCCGATGGCTTCCAGTGGTTTCAAAACATGTGATCGGTGTAAAACTTGTGTCTCTCACCGACACACATGACTGCTGCCTTCAGTGCCTCGGCCCTGACCACGACCCCAAGTCGTGTGTGCCATGTGGGAAGATGTCTTCCAAGGCACTCAGAAGTCGACAGCATTAGAAGGAAAAGGAAAGGTTTTTCCCGGGCCCAGACCTCGTCTGAGGCCTCGACCTCGGGGTTCCGATCCCGAGCGCCGCCGAAGCTCCTCGGACAGGGGGTCCCCCGACCGGGAACGCAAGAGGAAGAAGCGGCTCGTGAGGGCGGCATCGGAGGAGGTCCCTGGTCCCTCGAGGGCCAGGTCTAAGACCCCCGACCGCCGTCCCGGGCCCGTGGACCAAGAGAAGCTTGCCAAAGTTCCTCGCGTGGAGCTGGAGTCTGCTGGACACGTAAGCCCCGTAGTCCTCATGGACTCTCCTCCCAGAGAGCCGACGGTGGCTGCTGCGTCTCCCGAGCTGAGTCTCAGGATGACAGCCTTGGAGAGCAGATTGTCTGCCTTCATGGAGCGGCAGCGGCCACTGATGGCCAGCCTGTCTGGTGCATCTGCCCCGACCACCGGGACATCGACTTCGAAGTCAACCCCGGAGACCGAGCCGATACTCGAGACCCTCGTGGCTCGAAGTCGTCCTTGGTCGAGGTCTCCCTCGACCTCCCGTTCGGGACCGAGGGTGTCGACACCGGTGACCCCGGCGTCGGTGTGGGTGCCTCAGGGCCCCTCGGGGTCGGACCCTGACTCCTCGGATGAGTCCACCTGGGAGACGGAGGACGAGGAGTCTCCCGATACTTTTAAGACTCGGTGCGTCCCGTCGGACTCACCGCAGTCTGAGCCCCGGAGTAGATCCCCCTCCGGAGGACACTAGGTTCTCGGAGTTCGTCCGGGATATGGCCGCTGCCTTGGCTATCCCTGCCAATCCCGAGGAAGAGCCTCGAGCCGAGGAGCTCGATGCTCTACAGTACGACTCTCCTCCGAAGGAGGCCTTTACTGTCCCGGTTCCTCCGATGCTGGAACGGCTCCTCTTCCGGATGTGGGAGGCACCGGCCTCGGCGCCGGTTCTGAGCAAGCGAGTCGATTCCATCTATCGACTCCGCAAAAGCCCTGGTTTCCAGAAAGCACAACTACCGCACCATTTGTCAGACGGCTGCCTGGGTGAGAATCTTCACAGTCTTGTCAAGTGCATATATCTCTATGATTTGCAAGGTATTGTGGGCAATGTAGTTCATTCACACCAGACACAGCTGCTGACAATAATTTAGTTGTGCTCTTGGGTAAAGCCAATAAGATATTTATTTATGGGGTTATTTCTCCCAACACAGATATGCTTGGTAGCACATAAAATCAGGTAACTTGCTTTCAGTGTTAACTTGGAAAAACAAAGTCAAAATCGGGAAAACAACAAATGAAAAGCCACAAAGCAAGAAACAAACTGTTCTTTTCAGGTTAACTTCTGATTACTTCCCACATAGATACAGAAGTGATTCTCTCCTAGCTCACAAGCAATTAGGTAAGGCTTAATTGCTAGCAGTCACCAGCTGAAACCCCTTAGCTGGCTTGCCTTCCACTGTGTGGGTCAAATCCTGCTTCAGGAGCTTTTCTGAGTAGATTAAAGAACAAATTTGTATTTCTTTGTGATGGTTGCTGTACTCTATAACAGAAAGTTACCAACGGAGTTTTGATAGAGAGCAGTCCATATAAACAGGATCCTCATCTGCTATTATTCCCCCTTGTTCAACAAGCATGGGTTCAATATCATGGATTGGCACAGATGAATCTCTCAATGGAGCATTTTCAGGAGAATACTTGTTTCCCTGCTATCTTTCAAGGTTATAGCTAGGGCATAGATCAGTGTTCATACCTGAGCTTCCATTGCTGCTAGAGTTCCTCTCTATATAGCCTGGCCAGTATGTAGTCCAGTTCTTATGTCTAGCCTTCCAATCCAGATCCCTGGACACTGGATCTCTCTTCACATACCTTCTGGCACAGGTCTTAGGGTCCCTTCCACGTGCAGCCGTCTCCCTCACAGGTAGCCTCTTGTGATTCCTAGCTCTGCAGCACCATTCCTCTGGCTTTCCCCAGTCCAATGGTGTATGCTGGCCCTTGGAATACCTCCCAGTATACGTACTGCTTTGGACTCTTCTAGACCTCTCAAAGGCTTTTCTCTTCCTTCTTCCAAAGGGTCTCTTTCCCTCTCTGTCCGTCCGGTTTGGCTTCTGCTTCTGATGATCCTTCAGATGAAACTGATGATCCTTCTCTGGATATCCAAGGTGATCATGAAGATGGTCATCTGTAGAATAAACTCTACTCTTATTCTGCTTAGATGAGTGCTCCTCCCTAATACAGCGCAGCTGTGCTGAATCAGGCCCTGCCCTTTGAGATGAGTGCTTAGGGATTACCTCATAGCCCTCCTGATTGAACACACGTTTCCCCACTTCAGCTCCTCTAATGGCTGTTGGAAACCTGGTGCATTCTGGGACTGGTAGTCTTTTATAAGAAAATTCTGTTTTCTTATTTCTACCAGAACTGACAGGTTGCTTGTTCAGAGTCACTTCACCTTTTCTATAGCTCCTTTCTGAGCTAAGCTTCCTTATCACACATTCCATGGTTGTGGAATTGGCCATGCATCGTCTGAAGAGCCAGAAGATGCACTCTGCGGTTCCTCCCGGCAGGGAAGCCCGCAATCTCGATGGCGTCGGTAGGAAGTGCTTCTAGGGGTCTATGCTTGCTTGCCGTGTCCAGTCTTACCAGCTGTACATGGGCATGTACTTGCGAGACCTGGCCAAGGAATTGGCCGGAATCTCTGCTGGTCTCTCCGGGGAACCCTTGCAGAGGTTTAAGACCTTGTCCTTGGGGATTCGGGAATGCTCAAAGTTCATTTCCTGCGCCGCCTACGATGGCTTTGAGGCTTCGGCCCGAGTTGCGGCTGCCGGCATCGTGGCTCGACGCCAGGCGTGGCTGCAGTCATCGGACCTTGAGCCATGGGTTCAGGACAAGTTGGTCGATTTCCCCTGCCGAGGTGAGAACCTTTTTGGCAAACCCGTGACCGAGAAGGCCGCTCAGCTCGAGACCGAGCACCTTACCCGGACAAGGCTGTCGAGGAAGACCTCTGCCCCTTCACATAAAAAGAAGGGCTCGGGTAAAAAGTCCTTTTACCCGAGGAAGGGCACTGCCTACAAACAGTACCCTCAGTATCAGGCTGTCCCCCAGGGTCAGCAAGCCAAGGGCCAGGGTAATGGGCCCCGTAGGCAGAGGACCCCCAAGCCTTCTGCCCCTGCTTCCACTCAGCAGGGTGGGGGTTTTTGACTCCTTGAGCATAGCCACTCTGTCCCTGTTTTCCCAGTCCTGCACAGGTGGTCGCCTTGTACTCTTTGCCCACCAGTGGCCTCTCATTACCACCGACAGTTGGGTGCTGGACATAGTCCAAAAGGGCTATGCCCTGCATTTTCATCAACTGCCTCCTCCTTCCCAGGGGAGCCCTTGAGGCCTCCCCTGCACACGGACCACCTCCTTCAAGAGCTCCAAGGTCTGTTGGTGGACAGGGCGGTGGAGCCTGTGCCTCCCCACTTGCAAGGTCATGGATTCTACTCCAGGTATTTCCTGGTACCCAAAAGGACCGGTGGCCTTCGCCCCATTCTGGACCTCAGGAATCTCAACAAGTTCCTAGAGAAAGAGAAGTTCAAGATGCTTACTCTTGGAACACTTCTGCCCTACCTCCAGCAGGGAGATTGGCTATGCTCCTTAGATCTAAAGGATGCGTACACTCACATCCTCATTCATCCAGACCACAGAAAGTACCTCAGGTTCATTGTGGGAGGAAACCATTATTAGTACAGAGTACTACCTTTTGGCCTGACCTCCGCTCCCAGGGTCTTTACCAAGTGCCTGGCAGTAGTTGCGGCCTACCTGAGAAATCAAGGCCTCTTTGTCTTTCCCTATCTGGACGACTGGCTCATCAGGGGTCAGACATACCTGGAGGCCAGACAAGCCACCCTCAGAACCACTGCTCTGCTTCAAAACGTGGGCTTTGTTATAAACTTCGCAAAGTCCACTTTGCTCCCCTCCCAGAACTTGGAGTTCATAGGGGCAAGGTTAGATTCTCAACTGGCAAAGGCATTCTTGCCAGAAGACAGGGCCCAAAGACTGATGGACGTGGCCAAACAGTTCCTAAACAAGCCCCTGGTCTCCGCCAGGCTCTGCCTCAGACTTCTGGGCCACATGGCTTCGACAGTGCATGTGACTATCATTGCCAGGCTCCATATGAGGCCTGCACAGTGGTGCCTTCGGACTCAGTGGTCTCAGGCCACAGGCCGCCTAAGAGACAGGATAAGGGTGTCCAGACCCCTTTTGGCCTCCCTCAGCTGGTGGCTACAGCCACCCAATCTGCTGAAGGGGATGCCCTTCCAAATGCCAGACTACTCGGTGGTCCTCACCACCGACGCCTCTCTGCGGGGCTGGGGTGCTCATTGTCTGGACAAGTGCACCCAAGGCCTCTGGTCTCCCTGGGAGCAGCCCAACAGATCAATCTCCTGGAACTTCGAGCTATCCGCTTAGCTCTCAAGGCTTTTTCTACGGCCCTGGCTCACCGCTCAGTCTTGATTTAAACAGACAACCAGGTAGCCATGTTTTATGTGAACAAACAGGGCGGGACTGGGTCAAAGCTCCTTTGTCGGGAGACTGAAGACCTTTGTTCCTTTGCCCTGAAGCACAACATGCTTCTTAAGGCGGTGTACCTTCCAGGCCAGGAGAACTGCCTGGCCGACCGGTTCAGCAGAATTCTGCAGCCCCACGAGTGGCAGCTGCATCCCTTGGTGGTTCAGAAGATCTTCCTGAAGTGGGGTCTCCCTTGGATAGATCTCTTTGCAAGTCCGCTGAACAAGCAACTGCCCAAGTTCTGCTCCAGGCAACCACATCCTTTGAGGATAGCACCAGATGCTTTTCTGATGTCCTGGTCTCAGGGCCTCCTGTATGCGTTTCCTCCCACGCCCTTGGTGGCCCGAACTCTTTTCAAGACTCTTCAGGACAAGGCCTCGGTCCTGCTGGTAGCTCCCAGGTGGCCGAGGCAGCCTTGGTTTCCACTTCTGCTTCAGCTGGCAGTGGATTCCCCACTACCTCTGGGGTTGCAACCCGACCTTCTCTCACAGGAGCAGGGTTCCCTTCTGCACCCCAATCTCAAAGCTCTCAATTTGATGGCCTGGAGGCTGCAAGGGTAGTTTTGGCTCCCTGGGGCCTACCTCAGGAAGTTGAGGAGGTTGTCCTAGCCTCTCGGAAACAGTCCACTAGGAAAACCTATGCTCTAAAGTGGAAGAGGTTTTCTGTCTGGTGTCAGCGGCGTACAGAAGATCCTTTCTCCTGTACTGTACCAGTAGTGCTTCAGTATCTACTGCACTTATCCAATCAGGGACTTAAGTCCAATTCTGTTCGGGTCCACCTCTCAGCTCTAGCAGCTCACCACTCACTGGTGGAAGGACATTCCCTATCGGGCCACCCCTTGGTGTCCAGGTTTCTCAGAGGCTTACTCTTGCTCAAGCCTCCCATCCGTCCTCCTGTTCCTGAGTGGGAGCTGAATGTGGTCTTGCAGCAACTGACTCGCCCACCCTTTGAGCCAATGGCTACTTGCCCTCTACGCTTCCTTTCCTGGAAGACTCTCTTCCTGATAGCCCTCACCTCGGCTAGGCGAGTGAGTGAGCTTCAGGCCCTGGTATGTGATAGGCCTTACACCAGGATTTATAGGAACAGGGTAGTCCTCAGGACTCATCCCAAGTTCCTCCCTAAGGTTGTCTCCTCTTTCCACCTCAACCAGGAGGTGGTTCTTCCAACATTCTTCCCTAGGCCTCATGCAAGCCAGGCTGAAGCAGTTCTGCATACCCTGGACTGTAGGAGGGCCTTATCCTTCTACCTTGACCGTACACAAGGGCATCGAAGGGCTACTCAGCTCTTCATCTCCTTTGACCCCAATAAGTTGGGGTTGGCTGTGTCCAAGCGTACCTTGTCCAACTGGGCGGCTGACTGTATCACCTGGGCTTACAAGGTGGCTGACCTTCCTTTGCAGGGTAGGGTCATGGCCCATTGTGTCAGGGCAATGGCTGCCTCAGTGGCTCATCTCCACTCTGTGCCCTTGGTAGACATCTGCAGGGCTGCAACTTGGTCTTCAAGCAAGACGTTTGCGAACCATTACTGTCTGGAGAGGGCGTCCCGTAGGGACAGTGCTTTTGGCCAAGCAGTACTTCGGAATCTCTTTGAGGTTTAGGCAACTCCTGCTCTCCTGCCCTCTGTTGGGCTACCGGTGGAGGTTGTGTCCTTGGAAAATCTTTCTTTGCTGCTGTGACTAGAGGGAGTCCTCTTGTTCAGCCTGGGTTCCTGGTAGCCCAGAGCTAGGGAGTCACCCATATGTGAGGACTGACTTCCTGCTTGGTCCTGGAGAAAGAGTAGTTACTCACCTGTAACAGGTGTTCTCCAGGAGCAGCAGGAATCAGTCCTCACAACCCTCCCTCCTCCCCTTGGAGTTGCAGTTGTACATAGTTTATTTTTCATTTTTGTGTGCTGTTCTTAGCTATGTCATTTGACTGAGGTGAGATGGCACCTTTAGGCAGGAAGGGAACCGCGCATGCGTGCCAGCATTCCCAAAGGCTTTCATGGAAAGCTGGGGAAATGCTCTGCTGGGGCTTCATCGGCGCCGATGATACCCATATGTGAGGACTGATTCCTGCTGCTCCTGGAGAACACCTGTTACAGGTGAGTAACTACTCTTACTGCGCTATTCTGCATCAGTGCGGTTTACATTGAACAAACAAATTACATTGAACAGGGCATTATAACTTGGAGATAACTATTTTACAGGGAACATGGGCTATGGAGGGTTAAGTGGTTTGCCCAAGACCACAAGGAGCACCTGTGGGACTAGAAACCCCAGTCCTTCCGGCCCGAGGTTGCTGTCCTCTAGTGGGATTTGAACCCCCGACCTTCCGGCCTGAAGTACCTTGCCCCAACCACTAGGCCACTCCTCCACTCCTAACTCCACCTAACCCCCTTTTTCTCACCTCATCCTGCCATGTACAGGATTCCCCCCTCTCTTTATTCCTCCCCTCATGTGCATCTCTCCTTTTCCTGTATCCTGCATCTCCCCATACCCCATGTCTAGCATTTCACATCTTCCTCTTTCTTTCTTCCTTCCTTCCCATTTGGCATTTCCTTCTAGCTCTGCACCCCATTCCTAGCATCTCCTCCTCTCTCTCTCCCTCCCCTTGGGCCCAGCATCCCTCTTCTCTCTTTCTCCCTCCCCATGTTTACAGCATCTCTCCCCTCTCACTCTCCCATCCCGTGTCCAGCCTCTACCCTTTCTCTCCTCTTTTCCCATCAAGCTTAGCATCTGCCCTTTTTTCCTTATCTGCCGTCCATGCCCAGCATCTGCCTTTTTTCCCCCCTTTCTTCCTTATCTGCCCTTCCCATGCCCAGCATCTTCTCTCTATGCTCCCTGTGGCCACCATCTGCCCTCTGCCCCCTCACCCCACGGTCAGCTTCTACCCTCCATTTCCTTGTAGTCACCGCCCTTTAACCCACACTTGCCCCATGTCTGGCATTGTCCCCACCCTCATCCCATGTCTTTTTGATCTACATCCCCCTCTGTGTCCCCCTCCCTGTGTCCAGAACCTGTCAAGCACCTCTCAGACCCCTGCCTTTGGCGATGTTCAGCACTGCCTCATTCCTTGTCTGCTGCTGTCACTTCTCTTGACGTCTGCGGCAACAGCAGCTTAAAAAAACCCAAACAAACAAAGGTGCAAGATCTTCCAGTCTGCCATTATTATTATTATTTAGCTGTATTTATATCCCGCTTTTCACCAGGTCAAAGCGGTCAATTGGGAGATACATTTAACATGAGGGGATATGAGACACATACACTAATACTTACAGGGAACATGGGCAATGGAGGGTTAAGGAGTGCCTATAGGACTAGAAATCCCAGTCCCTTCGGCCTGAGATTGCTGTCCCCAGGTGGGACTTGAACCCCTGGCCCTCCGGCCTGAAGTACCTTGTCTTAACCACTAGACCACTCCTCCCATGCGCCAGAAGAGGCAGGACCAGTGGAGCTTTTCAAGTGCATTGGAGGTGTGAAGATCCCATGCTTTTGTTTGTTTTTGAGCATCAAGTCTGAATCATCGGCGGCAGGAGAGGGAGGGGGTAATGCCGTTGCTGCTGCAGACTTGAAGAAGCGGCAGTAAATCCTTTGAAACAAATGTGTGTTTTTAAAAACATTTTTTTTAAGGAAAGGCAAAGTGAGATGGCCTCTGCTGGGGTGTTTAGGGAGGCATTTTTGCCGCTCCTAAAACTTTGCCGCCTTAGGCGGCCCATCACTCTGCCTAATGACTGAGCCACCACCGCATGGTATAATGCGGTCTGGTAAGCTTCTGAGTATCCATTTGCAGGGTTTTGTTACTTCATGCAGTGTCTGGCAGCGGATGGAGTTAGGTTGCTGTTCCTCATATGACACCAGAATTTGAATAGAATTTTTTCGCATGTTGAGTTATAAAGTGAAACATCCTACTTCTGCTCTGTACCTGTTGTCAGGGGAATTTTGTTTGGTCTGAGAATAATTATACTCCATATAATTTACATCAAAAAATGTGTGTAAGGCCCTCGGTGGAGCAGTTTGAGGGACGCCTTAGGACGATAGTTCTTATGGAAAAGTTAACAGCAGCACGTAGGCAACGTTTGGGTGGGTTTGAAGGAAGGTGGGGTGCCTTGCAACGTGTTCTGGGAGGGGAGGAGGGGTAGGGATAGAGGGGACTAAAGGGGGGGAGTATGGCGAGTGGGGGGGTAACAATGGGGGAGGGGGGTAACAATGGGGGAGGGGGGTGAGCTGGAGGGGGCTGGGGCGTGTGGGAGTTGGGGAGGTTGGAGGGAAGGAGGGAAGGGGGGAAGTAGGGTTGGTGGAGGCTATTGGAGGGGGAGGGGTGGTGGGGGAGGGGGGTTGGGTAATGGTACCCTCTCTGGGGGGTATCTGGGTTAAATAAAACTGACAAATCCGAGGGTGGAGGGAACGAAGAGCTTGTGGTTGCCCTGGGTATAATTACATGGTGGGGGATGAGAAGTCCGGGAGGGACGGTGATAAGGGCATAGAGATTGTTTTAAGCTGTTGTGCATACTGTAATGTGGACTGCTGTTGGGGGTTTGCTCATGTTGCTGTTAGTTATTCATTGTTTAGAAGCACCATGGTTTTGCTATCAGTGTTTGGTTGTGTGCTGGATTTGTTATCAATAAAAAGTTAAAAAAAAAAAATGTGTGTAAGAATAACTAAGGACCTCTTTCACTAAAGCCTGTTAGCTGGTTATTTTTTATTTATTTATTTGCACACATTTTTATACCACTCCTTCCAGTGATCAGCAACGGTTTACATTTTTACAATTCGGTTCTGCAACGATAGCAGTTACATATAACAGCAGTAACAATAGGTAAACTATGTACAACTTGAGGATTTCAGTTAAATAGAACAATAGCAAACGGTATCATATTATAGTTAATATATTCATGGTATGCTTGGTGTGTTTTATGATGGGGTTGTTAGGTATCTATCAAGATATGGTTTATATTGGATAAGAACATAAGAACATAAGACATGCCATACTGGGTCAGACCAAGGTCCATCAAGCCCAGTATCCTGTTTCCAACAGTGGCCAATCTAGGTCATACGTACCTAGCAATATCCCCAAAAGACACAGGTTCCACAATGCTTGTACTGGGTCAAGCATTGATATCCTGGGTCCCTTTTTAATAGTGGTTTATGGACCTTTCCTCCAGGAACTTGTCCAAACCTTTTTTAAACCCAGCTATACTAACAGCCCTTACTACATCCTCCGGTAACAGATTCCAGAGTTTGATTACACATTGAGTGAAAAAATATTTTCTCTTATTTGTCTTAGTTTACCTTGTAGCTTCATTACATGTCCCCTAGTCTTTCTATACTCTGATAGCGTAAACAATTGATCCACGTTTATCCATTCCACTCTATTCATTAATTTATAGACCTCTATCATATCTCCCCTCAGCCGTCTCTTCTCCAGGCTAAAGAGCCCTAACCACCTTATCCTCTCTTCATAGGAGTAGCCTTCCATCCCCTTCACCAATTTGGTGGCTCTTCTCTGTACTTTTTCTAATAACGCTATGTCCTTTTTAAGATACGGTGACCAGAATTGCACACAATATTCAAGGTGCGGTCGTACCATGGAGCGATACAGAGGCATTATAACATCCTTTGTTTTATTCTCCATCCCTTTCCTTATGATACCTAGCATTCTATTTGCTTTCTTGGCCGCTGCTGCACACTGGGCGGAGGGTTTTAACATGTTATCCACGATGACTCCTAAATCTTTTTCCTGGGTGATGGTTTCTAATGTGGAGCCTTGCATCGTGTAACTATAGTGTGGGTTGTTCTTTCCTAGGTGCATAACTTTGCACTTGTCCACATTAAATTTCATCTGCCATTTGGATGCCCAGTCTTCCAATTTATCCAGATCCTCCTGCAGTTTTCACATATAGTTTTTGATTTAAGTTAGTTCAGACAATTTGTAGTATTCTTGGAATAGATGTGTTTTGAGTTTTTTTGCGGAATGATTGGAGGTCCTTAATGGCTCTTAGTGATTCCGGGAGTTTGTTCCATTGTGTGGGGGCTATGTAGGTGAATGCTTTATTGCTAGTATTCATTTTCACCTTGCGTATAGAGATTGGTTAATGTGTGTTTTAACGTGTTGCAACTGTCAGCCAGGAACAATAATGCGCAAACATGTTTGCCAGCCTGCTCTAAAATGCATGTTAATCAGCAAGCACGAGATGGGGAGGGGAATGGACAGAGTGGGGGTGTGGAAAGCGCATTAGTGCGAGAGCCTGGGCTATTGCCGCACGCTCTGTAGCAATGTGTTGCCTAACTGGGTTCACATAATGACTCTCTGTAGGAGGTGGTAAGTGAACCTGCTGTAGCGGATGAACCTGTCACACATTAGCTGCCAGGAACATGCTAGTCACGCCCCTGACAACTAACGCAGACGTTTTGCAATTAATGCGCATGAAATCAGCACGTTAATGGAAAATCCTTAACTGGCTTTAGTAAAAGGGGCCCCAAGTATAAAATGTAAAGTGAGAAATTGTAGTGGGAGATAAGGGGCAGAGTTGGGGACAAAGCCTGGGCCCCTCCATCCAAAAAGGTGTAGTTGCCCCTACTGCAGAGGTGCTCTGAAATACGTCTTTGGCCCAGGTGACAGAGAAAAACATCTCTCTGCACTAGTGCTGCCAGAAAAGGTAGTGGTGGTGTTTCAGGGCTGAGTAGGTGAGGGAGAGAGAAAGGAAAGGAAATGCGCCGGAGAGGGAACAGAAAGAGTGTGTGCTGAGAGGGAGCAGTGCTGGTATAGGACATGTAAGGGTCCAGGGCAGAAACTGGTGAGGGGCCCCAAAGCCTAACTGCAGGCTTTGTTTTCTTTAGCTTGAGGCAAGCTTGGAGCTTCCAGTGGCATGGGAGCCCAGGGCAGTTGCCCTATTTGCCACCTCCTAATGCCAGCCCTGAGAGGGGGAAAGAGCACTCGGGGGGGGGGGGGGGAGGGAAGACATAGTAGGGAGGAGGGAGAATGACAGAAACAGATTTGAGGGCTATCTGTGAAGTTGGTTGTGCGGAAGGAAGGATGTTGCCCGAGTTGTGTTGAGCAAGACTCCAATGCATTCCAATTGCTGGGTTGACTGAAGGTGGGACTTGGGGTAATTTACCATGAACCCTAGCAATTCCAACATCTGAGTGGTCAACTGTGTTGATTCTTGAATTCTGCCGACGTGGTATCCTTGATAAACCAATTGTCCAGATAGAAGACATGCTCCAAACATGCAGAGGTAGGCCGCTACTACCTTGAGGCATTTTGTGAACATGCAGGGCGCTGAGGCTAGGTCAAAAGGTAACACTTGGTCCTGGAAGTATTGTCACCCCCAGGACGAATCTGAGATAGCTCCTGTGAGCAGGATGTATCTGTGTGTGGGTGTACACATCCCTCAGATCCAGGGATCATAGCCACTCTCCTTTTTGAAGGTAAGGAAGCAGGGTGTCTAGAGAAATAATCCTGAACCTTTCTCTTACCAAGCATATGTTCAGTTCTCTGTTGGGCATCAGGACGTACTTGGAATAAAATCCCCACCTTCTCTGCTCTGGTAGGGTTGGTGGTGGTGTTAGGGGCATAAAATATGGTGTCATCTGCATATATTTATTTTACACTTTTTATATACCGCTTTTTGATATTATCAAAGCGGTTTATAATGAAATGTAACATTACATAGAACAGTGAAACAACAACTATTTACATTTAACAATTGATATTCTTTACAACATTTTATAACTATTTACAGTAGAATGGTGCTTTGCTTAGTGAGGCAACGTGTTGAGTAATGAAGGGGTTTATTGATGAGTTTGTGTAAATTCGGTGTTGTCAAAGTGTTCTGTAAAAAGGTAGGTTTTTAGGAACTTTCTGAATTCGGTGATATCAGTGGTTGCTCTCAAATGGAGTTGGAGAGAGTTCCATAGTGAGGGTGTGTGGAATTCAAATATTCTGTGTAGTGCAGATTGTGAAGTGTACGTATGTAGAAATATAAGCTGTTGAGAGAGTATTCAGGTGTTGCATCCTCCTTGATTGAGTGTTTGGGACTTGAGTAGTCTGGTCAGACATCTGGCTGACTAGTTGTGTAGTATCTTGAAAGCCAACATTAAGGTTTTGTATTTTATTTGAGATCTGATGGGGAGCCAGTGGAGGGATTTTAGGATGGGGGTGATGTGTTTGTTTGTACCTGTGATTAGTGCTAGTTGAAGGGCTGGGGTTGCACATTTAGCCAACCCTTGAAGTATGTGGTTGCAGTAATCAAGCTGCGGGGTGATTAGTGCCTGGTAGATGGAGCGGAAATGGTTCTGGTTAAGTAAGAGTTGTAGGTTCTGCAGGATCCTGATTTTGTAGTAGGCTTTAGAGGCAGTCTTGTTGATGTGAGATTGGAAGTTGAGCCTTTGATTCAGGTGTATTCCAAGGTATTTTACTTCAGTCTTGATTGTTATTGACTGGTTGCCTATTGATAGATTATGATGGAGAATAAATGCTGTGTTTCTTGTGAATGAGTGCTTCGGATTTATTGTAGTTAATTATTAGGTTGTGCTGTCCTAGCCATTCTGTGACGGCTGTCATACAGGATGAGATATTTGAGTAGTCTGGGTTCTTGATATTGAGAATGGAGTGTATCATTAGATTGTCTGCGTATAAGTGGTAATGAATTATTTTGCAGATTGGCTGTATGTAAATACTGAATAGTAGGGTGGAGAGTGCAGAGCCTTGAGGAAGTCCTTGATTTAGCGAGAAGGGTCTTGAGGTATTGCTATTGATTCTGACCTGAGTCTTTCTGTCAAAGGAGTGAATGAAACCATGATAAAGGAGTGTCACTTATTCCCATTTCCATCAGTCTGTCTAGGAGTATGGAGTGTATTATTGAATTGAATGTGGATGTTATGTCTATGAATAGTAGTATGAAACCTTGTTTGATGCCTTCAATTCCTTTGAGAACTGTGTTCAGCAGGGATGTTAGTAGGGTTTCCACTCCGTGGAATTCTTGGAATCCGTGGTGTTGATGGTCGAGTGGGAAGGTACAGTCAACATGATATTGTAATTGACATAGGACCGTCTTTTCAATTAGTTTAGAAAGGAGTGAATGACTGGATATGGGTTGGTAGGAAAATGGGGAGCTTGGATCGGTCGTATTGTTCTTTAGGAGTGATTATATGGTAGAGACTTTCAATAGTGGAGGCATGTCCTTGCGATTGGGATAAATTTATTATTCTGCAGAGTGATGGTGCTAGTTCATGTGATATCATCTTTATCCAGGCGGTCGGGCAGGGATCCAGAGAGGAGGTTGTAGTGTTCAGAGATTTTAGGAATTTGATTGATTAAAACGAGGCCCAAGTCTTTGGGTACTCTTGTTTTTGTTTTGTCATTAGTGTGAAGGATTGATTTGATGCGTGTTGTGAACAGAAGAGCTTGCTTTGTTGGCGGATTGCATAAGCCTCTGGGGTTATGGAAGCTGTGGTGTGACTTTGTGGGGTTTTAGTTAAATCCTTTACTATGGAGAAGAGGTCCATTAAGCAATCTCGTGATGATGTTTGTATGATGGTGTTTTTTTATGGTTTAGAATTAGTTCATTGTATTTTCTTTGCTTTTGGGTGTACTCTTGGTGATCTGATTCTTAGATCTTCTCCATCTTCGTTCGAGTCATCTTATGTGATTTTTGCTTGCTTTTTATTGGAGGAGTACTAAGGTGCTTTGTTTTTGTGCTTGGAAGTTCTTGGTTTAGGTGGTACGAGGGCAGCTGGTGAAATGGTGTCATTCCAGTTTTCTGTTAGTGAAGAGAGGTCGGGGAGCTGGTATCAAGCTTGAGTCGTATTTGGTTAAGTAATTTTTATTTATTTGCACATATTTATTTACCGCCCCTTCCATAGATCAGGGACTGTTTACATCAAAACAGTTTAAACTTTTACAAGGAACAGTATTTGTGAACTTTATACAAAGAACTGAGTAGATACATAGAGTGGTACTTTAGAGATACAACTTCTATTTACAGAGCTAAGTACAGGTGTCAGTCATAATAGTATGAACATCAAATTATTTCAAGGAATTAAATCAACAGGTTCAGATCAGAGGCTATTGGGAGGGGGAGGGAGAGAGGGAGGGGAGTCCTTATCAAATTCTTTTGAAGTGATGGTGTGAGATGTAGCAGTGTTAGGTTGGGGGGGTTGATGGGGAGGTTAAAGGAAATCATGTGATGGTCTAACCAGAGTACAGGGGTTACTTGATAGATGATGTGCGAATTGGTGGAATTGAGAGGGTGAAGATCAGAAGGTACAAATATCAGGTCGAGAGTGTGCCCACCAATGTGAATTGGAACTTCAATGATTTGGAAGAGATCCAGGGAGAACAGGGCATCAAGGAATGCTTTGGCTTGAGGTGAGGGTAATGAGTTAAGTTGAAGTCTCCTAGGATTATAGGTGGTTTATCTCTGTTGGAGTGGTTGGTGACCAACTCGATTATAGTTGAGGTCGTCTGAAGAGGAGGAAGGGGCTCTATATATTAGGCATATTGTTAGATCTTTGTTTTCAAGAGTTATGGCGTTTAGAGTGGAGGTTAATAAGGTGCTTACAGTTTTCAAGTTTAAATGTTTGCTTGATATGATGAGGGTTCCTCTGCCTCTGCGACCTGTTCTAGGACAGTAGTGAGCTTCCATGGTTGCTGGGGTGAGTTGATTTAGTAAGATGTTGTTGGCGTCAGTAAGCCATGATTTGGTTATACACATGATTTCTATTTTATGGTCTTGAATGTGGTCTACTATGGTGGGAATTTTGTTACAAATGGAGCAAGCATTTATTAAGGAGCACTTGATTGTTTGAATGTTTTGTGTGGTTGCTGGGGGTGTAAAAGTGATAAAGTAAGTTGTGTCCTTATAGTATTGCACAGATTGGTTGGAGGAAGAGAACATAAGAGCATAAGATATGCCATACTGGGTCAGACCAAGGTCCATCAAGCCCAGTATTCTGTTTTCAGCAGTGGCCAATCTAGGTCATACGTACCTAGCAGTTTCCCCAAAAGACACAGGTTCCGCAGTGCTTGTACTGGGTCAAGCACTGATATTCTGGGTCCCTTCTTAATAATGGTTTATGGACCTTTTCTCCAGGAACTTGTCCAAACCTTTTTTTAAACCCAGCTACACTAACAGCCTTTACTACATCCTCCGGTAACAAATTCCAGAGTTTGATTACACGTTGAGTGAAAAAATATGTTCTTTTATTAGTCTTAAATAGTTTACCCTGTAGCTTCATTGCATGTCCCCTAGTCTTTCTATATTCTGATAACGTAAACAATCGATCTACGTTTACCCGTTCCACTCCGTTCATTAATTTATAGACTTCTATCATATCTCCCCTCAGCCTTCTCTTTTCCAGGTTAAGAGGTTGAATAACAATGATGATAGGGATGATCCTTGGGGAACTCCTTGCTGTAAGTAGGGTTTTGAGGTTTTATTGCCCATTTTTACTCGGAGACAGCATTCTGTGAGGTATGAGGTGAACCATTTAAGCGTGGAGCCTCTCAGGCCGATTGCTTGTAAGCATTGGATGATCAGATTGTGTGGGATGGAGTCAAAGGCAGCTTTGATGTCCAGGAATATGAAGATGAATCCTTTGTTTATTTTGTCGATGCCTTTTGCGAGGTTGTCGGTTAGATCATTGAGTAAGGATTCTACTCAATGTTGAGGCCTGAAGCCATATTGCTGGGGGCCAAGTGGGCAGTTTGTATCCATGTATTCTTGCAGTTATGTGAGTACCATTTTCTCTATTACTTTTGGCAGGAATGACAGGCTGGCAATTGATCGGTATGAGGTTCTTTGGGTGGGGTCTGATGAGGCTTTTAGTGTTGGACGGATGGAGGCTAGTTTTAGGTCCATGGACATGTATCCTTGTAATGATTGTGTGATTTTAAGTATTATAGATGGTAGTTCTTTTGTGCAGCCTTGATCCAGCTGACTGGAGACGGGTCAAGTGGGGAACTTGTAATATCGATGATTGTGATGATTTTTGCCATGTGTTCAAGGTGGATAGTGGAGAAGGAATCCCAGGTGATGCCGGAGGTTATGGTCGTGAGTTGATTGAGTTGTTGTGTAGCTCTGACTGCCCGGTGGACAGAATAGTGTTTGGAAGTGATCTGCCATGGCTTGTGAGGTGAGATCTATAATCTGCTGTTTTGGTGCAGGTACTTTTACAAGGTTTTTAACTAAATCAAATAGTTCTCGGGGATGGTTTAAGGACTTTTGTATCATATTGGTGTGGAACTCCTTTTTGGCCCTGTTTGTGGCTTTTTGGTATTCTTGTAATTTGGTAAGGTAGTTATTGAGGTTGATGATTGATTTGTTGTCTCCATTTTCTTTCTGGTGCTCTTAGGCAATGTTTCATGTTTTTAGTTGTGTGGAGTACCAAGCGGCTGAGTTTCTGTTGTGTTTGTTAGCTGGCGGTTATTGCTGTATTGCGTATAGTTTTGTTCTAGTTATGGACGAGTGAGTCTAAGTTGTCAGGTGAGTCTTGAAGATGTGGTAGTATCCTTGTTAGGAATTGCTGCATTTCTAGATGGTGGAAACTGCAAACAGTAGAATGCGCGTTTAGCTCCTCTTGCAGGCATGTTCTAATCGGGAGGAAGAAGGTAAGTGCCTTGTGCTCTGACCAAGGGATGATGGTTATGGTGAGGGATGGGAGGTTGTAGTCTCTGATGAAGGGTGGCGGTAGGAATATCAAGTCTAGCGTGTTACCTTTGTTATGAGTAAGTTGTTTGACTTGTATTTTGTTCCAGAGCATCCATGGCGTCAGGAAAGGCTTTTGCTGTTTTAGGGGCAGTGGAAGTGAGGTTAAAGTCACCTAGGGCCAGTAAGTGGTTGGAGCTGGATTTGTGTTTGCAGGATGTTTCTAGGATGGTGTCCAGGTCATCTGGACTGGTGTTTGGATATCTGTACACTAGTTGTAGCGTTGTTGGTGACAGTTAAGGTGTCTAGGCCTCTGCTTGTGCTTTTATTGAGGAATTGGAAGTTGAGGTGTTTCTTTGTTAGGATGGTAACTCCTCCGCCTCTGCGTTCAGTTCTTGTACACGTGAATAGATTATAGGAGGGTGATATGAGTTGATTTATTAGGACATTGTCGGAATCTGAGAACCAGGTTTCAGTAATGCATAAGATGTCCAATTGGTTGTCTGTCAGGAGGTCAATATTTGTGTTTTTGTTGCGTGCTGAATGAGCATTAATGAGAGAGCATTTTAGGTGTGAGTATTTAGGGGGTGTTGTGTGCTTGTTGTGGCTGTATATGTGTGGGATCTGATTTGTATGAGGAATTGGTATGTTTTTTGGGGTTAGGCTTGTGTGTGTAGTAAGGTGTTGAGGTGATAGTGTGTGACTGTATGATGGGTATGTAATTGTAAGGAGGGGTTAGTGAGGTGGTGTGTATTAGGAGATGGCTCAGGTAAAGAGGAGTATGAGTAGGATGACTGTAGGGGTCATGATGTTTCTGGGTGAACGTAGGTGTAGTGAATCTTATGTTGTGTATAATATGAGTATATCTGAAGGGAAATGAGGAAAGATCATGGTTGTGATGTTACATATTGTCATCAACCCCCCCCCCCTGGTGGCCAGTGGCTGCAAAAGCAGGTTGAGCATATTTATCATTTATAGAGGTAAAAGACTCTTTGAGGCCAGGTGCACCCTGGTCTTTGTAGTCCTCCTCATAGGAATAAGTTGTGTAGACCAGAATGGAGGGTAAATAAGGCTTTTATTTCCCCTTTCAAGCACTGAGGTTCACTAGGTAACAGAAAATAAAGTGTTCTCCTTCTTTGTCAGAGTTTTTACCAAAGCATAGTTAAACAAGTGAACTGTTACATACTTCACAGCTTCTTGCAAAAACAACACAGGGTTTTCCAAACTTCGGAGCAAAGTAAAATTGGTGAGCTTTTTCTCTTTCGCTCAACATGAACAAAAACAATATCAGAGCTGGTCTAAATAAGTTACAGCTCGGAGTGACTCAAAACTCCCTGCGACACAAACCGAGCAGTCCATTACTTCTTCCTGGGACAATGTAACTGAGTCCACAGGCTCCACCTGCATGGGCTCTGGTTCATTTGTGCCTCCCTCTGTACTTGATCTTTCCCTGGCTGATGTGGTTTGAAAGGCAATACTTTTTCTCCCTAGCTTCCAGCTAGGCTGTTCTAGGGCTTTCTGGTAAATAGCAGGGTTTGTCCCTATGCCCCTACGTGATGTCTTAAAGAACTCCTGCCTGCTTCCTTTTCTCTTAGACTGATTATCTGGTTTTAAAGACGTTCTAGCAGGTGGGCTTTTCTTTGGGAAAAAATAGTCACCGTACCTTGGCTTCGTGAAGTCAGGGCGTCTGTTACTTGCCCACTCAGGCACCTCTCTCTGGCCACGGTCTTCTTTGCAGACTCCCTCTGGAAGCCTCCTGGGTACTGTCTGTCCTCTCTGTAGCTTGGGAAGACCCTGTAAAGAATCCAGGCTTCTTGGCTTCTTAGTATAAGTCAATCTCCTGTCAGGACTTTTTCTTCCAGTACCTTTTTAATCCTGTTTCAGACCCTCCTGGTGAGCGGAGGCCTCTCTTCCGGCTGGGCTCTCTCCTTCTGAGCTCTCTGCCTTTGGGATTTCTTCCAAGCGGATCTCTTTCCAGTCTGTCTCTCCCAGGTCTCTCTCTCACTCCGGCTCTTTTGGGTCTGCTCCTTTCTCTCTCTCTGAGCTCCCTTCCAAGGTTCCTTCCTCTCTCCCTCCTTCTGAGCTTGCTCTCTGCTTATAAAGGCCTTTTACTTTTGAGTTTCCCGGGCTACCCCTCAGGTGGAGCTGATTAGCTCCTGCACAATCAGTACCTGGGTGTGTTAGCTCAGCCTCTGTAGGTTCATGCCTGCTCCCTCTAGCTGCTCTGCAAGGGAACTGCATCTTCTGCACGTTAGCTGCTTTGTAAGGAACAGCGTTTTTTTCTAAGTTTTTGCTTTCAGTGGCTTCAGCCCTATCACACATCCCCCTTCTTAAAATATTACGGGCTGGCTTTTCATCTTTTCCACAGCACGTAATTCATGACATTGCATCGGCTTTGTAATGCAGCTTTCCTGCTCTATGCTCGACCTTATATTCATAGGGCTGCAATGCCATATGCCATCTAGTTAGGCGACTTATTATTCCTCGTGTGGCTTAACCATTTAAGTGGGGCGTGATCAGTGGTGAGAATGAATTTTCTCCCTGTTAGATAAAATTTCAGGGCTTCAACTGCCCATTTAATCGCCAAGCATTCTCGTTCGATTGTAGAGTACTTTTGTTCGGCCTGAGATAACTTTCGACTCAGGAACATGATTGGATATTCCGCACCCTCATGCATTTGTGAGAGGATGGCGCCTAAGCAAGTTTCTGAAGCATCTGTCTGAACCAGAAATGGTTGGCGGAAATCCACGCCTCGTAATATCGGTGCTTTGCACAACTTCCCTTTCAGCTTCTTGAAAGCTTCGTCGGCTTCTGAGGACCACTGTATCCTATTCGGGGCATTTTTTCTTATCGTATTGGTAAATATCACACTTTCCTCTACAAAGTGAGGGATAAAGCATCTATAATAACCGATAAGCCCTAGGAAACTTCGTAGCTGCTTCTTGTTTTGGGGGACGGGAAAATCCCTAACACTCTCTACCTTGTTTAATAAGGGACGGACCGTACCCCGGCCTACAAGGTGACCTAAATATTTGACCTCATGGGCTGCAAACATACATTTTTCGGGATTTAGTGTTAAACCCACTTGTCTCATCGCTCGTAACACTGCTCTTCCGTGGAGCAGGTGTTGGTCCCAGGTAGCGCGGTGGATGACTATGTTGTCCATATAAGCTGTGGCATAATCTTGATGAGGACATAAAACTACATCCATTAATCGTTGGCAGGTTGCAGCCGCTCCGTGTAGCCCAAAAGGCATTCTTCTAAATTGAAACAGCCCGAGCGTAGTACTGAAGGCTGTTTAGGGCACGCTTCTCTCGTCAGGGGCACCTGCCAATACCCTTTGGTCATGTATAGGGTGGTGAGAAACCTTGCTTGTCCTAATCTGTCTAGCAGCTCTTCGATGCGGGGCATTGGATATGCATCAAAGGTGGATACTTCATTGACCTGACAAAAATCAATACAGAATCTCATGGTACCGTCAGGTTTGGGTACCAAGACGATAGGGCTGCACCAGGAACTTCGCGATTCTTCTATAATGCCCATTTTTAGTATTTCTTGTACTTGGGTTATCATTTCCTGCCTTTTTGCCTCTGGCAAGCGATAGGGCCTCTGTCTGATAATTTTCCCAGGCGGTGTAATTATCTCATGGGCAACCAAGCTTGTTTCTCTGGGGACTGGTGTCAGTACATCCTTGAAGTTTTCCAACACTCTGGCTAACTCTTGCCTCTGTGTTATAGAAAGTTTGTCACTAACCCGTGGTTTAGGGCTGGTTTTACAGTCGTCCACAAGTGGGCCCAGATCTTCATTCGGTTGTTCCTTACCCACCGCTATAAAACCTTTCATCTCGCCTTGACCCATGGAGCCGAACCCTCCAGTCCCTCGGCTCGTAGGGGTCACCATAGAGACTTCCTCCAAGGTCGGGAAACCAACTCATTCACATATCAGCTGTGCAATGCGATCCCCTGTTTTGACGTTAGTCTTCTCCTGCAAAATTAAATAGCAGGACTTTAAGGGCACCCCTGTAATCAGGGTCTACTACTCCGGCGCCTTCGTCTATGAAATGGTTTACGGCTAGGCCAGACCGAGGCGCGATGCGACCGTAGCATCCTTGGGGTAATTCTATTTGGATATCCGTATCGATTAAGGCTTTTCCGTGCTTGGGAACAACTCTGTTTACAGCACTATACAGGTCATACCCGGCGGCCTGAGCTGATGCTCGACGGGGACTTGGAGCTTGTTTAGCAATTTTACAAAACTTCAATACGAATTTTTTTTATAGGCTCCTCCTGATCTGGCTGTTGTCTTTTGAGCTTTTCCCAAGAGGGGGCTGGGAACCACTGGTATTCTGGAGGGAGTACGCGTAGAAATGAAAACTTCCCTGGGTGATAGGCCCTTGCTCAGACCCCTCCTAAATTGGGGCCAGTCTCTGCCTAGCACCAAATCTTGGGGTAATTTGGGTACCACTGCAATCAACATCTCTCTCTCTATCCCTAAACCTCTCACAACTAGGTTGTACACAGGATAGTATGCTGAGGCACCGTGAATACATTTTATTTTTACCGTCCCTTCTGCTCGGTCTGGTGCAGATTCAGCCCGCTCCTCAATCATAGACCAGAGCTTATGAGAGATCATGGACTGATCTGCGCCAGATTCAAGAAGAGCTTGGGCGGCAACACTTTGTACTGTTACCTCCAGCACAAACCCTTCACGTAATACTTTTGTATTCTTACTTATTAAAGCAGTACGTGATTGACATTCACTCTGTATGTGACGCATTTTTCCATACAGAAAACATCTCCTTCTAGAGTGATTTCCTGATAGAGGGCTAACATTCATCAAACCTCGGGCTTTATAGCGTAAGAGACTTCCTGATGACTGCCTTATTGCGGCTGCTGCCATTTTTGGGTCTTCATTATTTTGTTGGGTGGCCAATTCTGCCTCCAAATACCCCTCTGTTAACATAATAGCTTCTTCAGTATTACGGCAGTTCTGCAGTATAAGGAAGCCCTGCACGTTTTTAGGTACCACCGACATGAATTATTCTAACACTATTACATCCACTATAGTGTCAATGGTTTTCTCTTCAGGTCTTAGCCATTTTAAAGCTAACCTTCTCAGCCTATGACCTAAAGCTTTTGGCGTCTCGCCGTTTTTAAGGTGAGCGGCACGTAGCATACGATTATACACTAGGGGAGTCAGGCCAAGGCGGTCCCGGATGGCTTTTGTCACCTCGGTGTAATTGTTTGCTAGGGCCGTGGGCATCGCTCTATAGGCTGACAGCGCTTCCCCTGTAAGCGTAGCTGCCAAGCGTAAGGCCCATTGTTCTTTCGGCCAGCCTACCGAATGTGCTATTCTCTCAAACGAGTCTAAGAAGTCATCTATATCATCAGTGGCGGTTAATTTCCCTAAAGTTAAGGTCTCATAGGACCAGTGTCCTACCGCACTGCCACCCAGTCCAGGATTCTGTCCTTGATTAGAAGCGTCCGACGTCGTTTTCTGTTGGGCTAACCAAGCCTCCATCATCTGAAGTACGAGTTTCTGTTGCTCCTGCATTGCCTGTACCGCTTGTTGCTGCGTTTGACAAGCCAGTTCCCTCTGCTTATCAAACTGCATGGCCATCCACAGAAGTAGCTCTTTTGGATCCATGGCAATGGGGTTCCTAGAAAAAATTAGAGAGAGAGAAACCCAAGTGTGGTCTCATAACCAATCAGTTCCCCCTTTTCCTTCTTTCCTTTCCTTTTTTTTTTTTTTTTTTTTTGAACCTCACACCCACATCCAGCACAGGTTAGGTTTATCTACATTTTACCTTGTGCGGGTGTTGAGTCAAGCTTCTAAGTAAAGAGGTTGTTGCTCTGTCCTGTAGCACTCGGCAACTGCTGCCAGTAACACCACGATCTTCCACTCCAGGTTTTCTTTCACTCCGTGTTTTCTTTCAAACTTTGGCAGTAGAGTTTCTTCCTTTTCTTCTGTATTCCTTAGCCGAAATCCTTAAAACTACGCCATTTATGTCATCAACCCCCCCTGGTGGCCAGTGGCTGCAAGGGCAGGTTGAGCATATTTATTATTTATAGAGGTAAAAGACGCTTTGAGGCCAGGTGCACCCTGGTCTTTGTAGTCCTCCTCATAGGAATAAGTTGTGTAGACCAGAATGGAGGGTAAATAAGGCTTTTATTTCCCCTTTCAAGCACTGAGGTTCGCTAGGTAACAGAAAATAAAGTGTTCTCCTTCTTTGTCAGAGTTTTTACCAAAGCATAGTTAAACAAGTGAACTGTTACATACTTCACAGCTTCTTGCAAAAACAACACAGGGTTTTCCAAACTTCGGAGCAAAGTAAAATTGGTGAGCTTTTTTCTCTTTCGCTCAACATGAACAAAAACAATATCAGAGCTGGTCTAAAGTTACAGCTCGGAGTGACTCAAAACTCCCTGCGACACAAACCGAGCAGTCCATTACTTCTTCCTGGGACAATGTAACTGAGTCCACAGGCTCTATCTGCATCTGCATGGGCTCTGGTTCATTTGTGCCTCCCTCTATACTTGATCTTTCCCTGGCTGATGTGGTTTGAAAGTCCAATACTTATTCTCCCTAGCTTCCAGCTAGGCTGTTCTAGGGCTTTCAGGTAAATAGCATGGTTTGTCCCTATGCCCCTATGTGATGTCTTAAAGAACTCCTGCCCACTTCCTTTTCTCTTAGACTGATTATCTGGTTTTAAAGACGTTCTAGGAGCTTGGCCTTTCTTTGGGAAAAAATAGTCACCGTACCTTGGCTTCGTGAAGTCAGGGCGTCTGTTACTTGCCCATTCAGGCACCTCTCTCTGGCCACGGTCTCCTTTGCAGACTCCCTCTGGAAGCCTGGGTACTGTCTGTCCTCTCTGTAGCTTGGGAAGACCCTGTAAAGAATCCAGGCTTCTTAGTATAAGTCAATCTCCTGTCAGGACTTTTTCTTCCAGTACCTTTTAATCCTGTTTCAGACCCTCCTGGTGAGCGGAGGCCTCTCTCCCAGCTGGCCTCTCTCCTTTTGAGCTCTCTGCCTTTGGGATTTCTTCCAAGCGGATCTCTTTCCAGTCTGTCTCTCCCAGGTCTCTCTCTCACTCCAGCTCTTTTGGGTCTGCTCCTTTCTCTCTCTCTTTCTGAGCTCCCTTCCGAGGTTCCTTCCTCTCTCCCTCCTCCTGAGCTGGCTCTCTGCTTATAAAGGCCTTTTACTTTTGAGTTTCCCGGGCTACCCCTCAGGTGGAGCTGATTAGCTCCTGCACAATCAGTACCCAGGTGTGTTAGCTCAGCCTCTGTAGGTTCATGCCTGCTCCCTCTAGCTGCTCTGCAAGGGAACTGCATCTTCTGCATGTTAGCTGCTTTGTAAGGAACAGCGTTTTTTTCTAAGGTTTTTGCTTTCAGTGGCTTCAGCCCTATCACAATATGCAGCGAGAGTTACCATTGTCAGCAGGCTTCTGTGGGATTTGGTTGATGCGTTGGATGTTTTGGCTGTGATTCTTAATGGTGAATGGGTCCGAAGATTGGTCTTATTGGTGGTCACAAAATTTATTCACTTAAGCTGTTCTCTGTGCCTACAGTCTCTTCCTAAGGTGTCCCCGATTGGTCTGTTGTTGCTGGAGAGCCCGGGTGCTGATCGCGGCTGGATTTTAAAAGTTTTTCTGGAGCAGGGCTGATTGGCTATATTGATGGAGAATGGGGAGGCGCTTTCCTTCCCGCTCCCTGCTGGTGCCCCCGATCGGTCCGGTATTGTTGGAGAGGCTGGGTGCTGATTGTGGCTGGATTTTAAAGGTTTTGCTAGAGCCGGGCTGATTGTCTGTGCTGGTGGGGAGCAGGAAGGAGCTTACCTTCCCACTCCCTGCTGGTGCCCTCGATCGGTCCGGTATTGTTGGAGAGGCTGGGTGCTGATTGTGGCTGGATTTTAAAGGTTTTGCTAGAGCCGGGCTGATTGTCTGTGCTGGTGGGGAGCAGGAAGGAGCTTACCTTCCCACTCCCTGCTGGTGCCCTCGATCGGTCCGGTGTTGCTGCAAAGGTCTTGGTCTAATATAGCCTTTCATTGCTTTGTTTCCAAATCCACACCCAGATCTCTCTCCCATTCCACCATATACCAGTGTTTAATCCAGGCAGACCCCTTCACCGCCCTGTAAAGGGCTGAAATCAGTTCCATAGAATCCTTTTTCCCTTACCAAATTGCTTCTAATTCCGTGCAGTCTCGCTCCATTCCCTCCTTCCTCAACTTATTACCCAGATAATGGATCACTTGGTGATACTGGAAAAGATGCTCCCTACATAGCCTGTATTCCTCCTGTAGATCTTCAAATGGCACCCATTTCCCCCCATCAATGAATTGGTAAAACCATTTCAAACCTGCCCTCTCCCATCGGTGGTGCACCCCCTCCTCTACCCCTGGCCGGAACTCCAGCGTGTGACACAAGGCCCTCATTAGCGAAAACGCCCCTTATTCTACCCCCTCAGTTTACCACCCTATCCCAAACCTGACGCACATGAGGGTTCTCCCCCCCCCCCCCCCCGAGGAGTGCTCTTCCTTCGTAGTTAACCAGGGAAAAATATCCCATGGGGTCATTCTCCGACCGCAGCCTGTTCCATAGTCACGTAATTTTTTCTTTCCTCACCCTCATGCCAGTCCATTAGGTGATGGATCTATGCTGCCCAAAAGTATGCGTAGAAATATGGTACCCCCAACCACTCTCCCCCCCTCCCTTGAACGATACATTACTATCCAGACAACCCGGGGGGGTTTCTTTTCCATATAAACTGAAACACCTTCCTTTGTAACTCTCAAAGTCATCCTACCGGGACCTCTGTTGGGAATGCCTGAAAATAATACAACACTCTCTGTAATACGTTCATTTTGACGTTTGCAATTCAGCCCAACCAGGACAATTCTAACTCCATCCAGTTCCTGAGATCTGTCTCTATAGACCGCCATACCTCTGGATAATTTGCTTCATATAAGTCTTTGGTTTCACCGTAATGCAGACCCCCAAATATTTAATAAATTGGGATGCCCATTTAAAGGGAAACCAAGTTTGCAGCCTTCCAAGGGTCACTCTATCCAAATTAATATTCAAAGTCTCTGTTTTATCAAGGTGCATTTTGAATCTCAAAACTGCCCCATATTGCTGTAAGACTTCTAACTGGTTAGTGTCTGTTCTGGTCACCATAAACATGAGATCATCAGCGAACAATGATATTTTGTGCTGTTGCCTTGCTGCTTCCACCCCCATAATACCCATGCTTTGCCTGATGCCTATGATAGTGGCTCCACCACCAGGACAAACAGCAGTGGGGATATGGGGCACCCTTGCCGAGTGCCCTGCCCAAGAGGAAAGGGTTCCGTGTGCCATCCATTAAGTTTTCACTTGTGCCTGTGGAGCTGTATACAAGGCCTACACCCAGTCCAGATAGCAAGGCCCAAATCCCATCTTGTGTATAACTAAGACTAGGAAGCCCCAATCCACCCGATTTTAATGCTTTTTCAGCGTCTATCAATAGCAGTAATGCCCCTTTCTACTGCTGGTGTGCACTCCACACCCCATTTACCTCTCTTTTGATATTATCAGTGGCCTGTTGCCCTCCAATGAAGCACGTCTAATTTGGGAGCGATCAGTTTAGGCATCCATTTAGTGAGTCTGTTTGCAAGGACCTTGGCAAATATCTTTACATTCACATTTAGCAGTGAAATGGGACGATAAGGACTCCAAGCAGTGTGGGTCCTATTTGCTTTTGGTAAGCATCACCATTGACAGTTTCTCCCCTCCCCCTCTACCCATCATTCCCACCAACCTCACCCAGGAAGGTCTTATAAAAACTCCCCAGCAGCCCATCCAACCCTGGGGCCTTCCTGGAGTTCCTCCCCCTAATCTCAGCTTCTAAGGAGGCTTGAGCCTCTTCCCCCAACTTGTGTAATGTCATGTCTCTTAAATATCTTTCCCCTTGCTCTTTGGTGACCCTCAAATCTTGGGCATATAATGCCTGATAGTACTGCCAAAACCTGTCTCCAATAAGATTTTCCACTCTTAATTCCCCTTTTCTTCTTTAATGGCAGTCTCTGTAGCCAGCACGTCCCGCTTTTTCAGTTTGCGCGCTAAAAGCCATCCTGCCCTGTCCCCCCCTTCATAGTAGCATTGTCTAACTCTTTCCTGATTGTGTCCCCAGTCTAGTCCCGAGACCTCTGGGTTGCCCA
This sequence comes from Ichthyophis bannanicus, assembly GCA_033557465.1. Classification (NCBI taxonomy): domain Eukaryota; kingdom Metazoa; phylum Chordata; class Amphibia; order Gymnophiona; family Ichthyophiidae; genus Ichthyophis; species Ichthyophis bannanicus. Next base: position 72,861,425 of record CM066034.1, read on the forward strand.
TCTCATCTAGCAGCTTGGAGACTGAGAAACTCCTCCTTTTGTGACATCACCAGTATATCTCCTCGGTTTCTGCCCCCTGTCACCAGTTACCTCAGTCTCCAAGCAGCTGGATAGATGGGAGCCCTGGGGGTCCGGGCTCACTGGAGAAACGATTAAGGATCACCAGAAATAGAGTAGTTTAAATTTGGGGGTTTTATTACCAAATTGAGAGTCCTGTTTCTGGACTAAGCTTGCAGCAGGCCGGCTTTTCTCTCTCTATTCTCTCCCTCCTATCTCCTCCACTCCCCCCCCCCCCTTTGCTCTGCCTTCTTAGGATTGGGGCCTGTCGGTAACTGCCTCATCGGGAGCGCTTACTGACAGTGGCAGTCCCGGTGTGCTGAGGCTAGAAGCCAGTTCAGAGTTCTTTAAGCAGAGGCTGCTGGCGGCGCGCAGAAGCGTTGCCTTCTAGCGCGCCTGGCACGCCGCGAGGGCCCTGCTCCTTCATTTTCGGCCTTTACATCGGGGATTTGGGCCCGAAGAAGCTCGGGCTCAGAGGGGCCGACGGCAGGCGCAAGTACTCACGAGCAACCGGCAACGCGCCTTTCAGCGCTACGAGGTAAGCATTGTGGGAAGCACAGCCAGCTTTGTTCTTCAGCGCATTTTGGCGCGCTTTTGACTGGTGGCCCGGCCGCGCAGCAGCCGCGTGCACTGCAAGCAGGCCCAGGGGGTACATTTTTTGATAAAGCATAGTTTCAATCCTCGGCAGAGGCTCATAAAAAAAAAAAAAAAGAGAGAGATCAAAAAGAGTGAACTACTAGACCTTAACAGGTATTAATTTTGCCTTCTGGGTCAGTGGATTTTTTCGCTGCTCCCTAGCTTGCTGAACCTGATTCTCTCTCAGGGAGATAAGGGGCTAACAGCCAACTTTTGGCCAGGTGTACCATGCCCTCCAAAGCGCAATGTGTGGTGTGTGGTTCTAAGAGAGTCTCCAGCGCGGGGGTGTGTAAGTCCTGCGTGGGGGAGACCGAGGGCTCGCACCTGGACTCGGTGCCATTGTCGGGCCCTGCGGAGGGTACTTCTGAACCCTCCCTTCTCACAGCCTCTGCGATGGCGCAGGAGGAACCGATATCAGGGCCCTCGTCAGCGGTGGGCGCTCCCTCTTCGCAGGCGGTGTTCCCTGCAGACCGTTCGGCCATTTTTTCTCCGCAGTTTGTGGCTCTGCTCTAACAGGCAGTTTTAGGCGGCCATGCACAGCAGAACCTGGCGTCCGAGGTCAGCGGGGCTAGGAAACGTCCAGCACCTCCGCCACTGGAGGATGCCTTGAGTGGGGGGAAGAGACCCCGTACGGACGGAGCACTGAGGGACCAATCTGAGGTTTCTGAGGGTCCACTTTCCGATGAAGAAGATCAGTGTCCTGTTAGAGGAAGAACTTGAAGAGGGGGAGATCTCGGAGAACGAAGAGCAGGCTAGAGTGGTAAGAGTCTTCAGAAGGGAGGAGCTGCCTGCTCTCATTGTGGAGACGCTAAAGGCGCTCAATATGCCCGTGCCTGGGGCAGTGGCGGATGATACGTTGGAGGATCCCTTGTTGCAGGTATTCCGAAAGACCCAAACGGCTTTTCCTGTGCACAGGGTATTTCAGGAGGAGTGGAATGTCCCGGAAGCTCGCTTGAAAGGTTCTAGAGTAATGGGTCGTCTGTATCCGTTGTTGGATCAGGATAAGGGGGTCTTCAAATCGCCTAAGGTGGACGCGGCTGTTTCGACTGTGACCAAGAAGATGACAATTCCTGTTAAGGGCAGTGCGGCTCTCAAGGATGTTCAAGACAGGAAGCTGGATGTTTTGTTAAGACAAGTCTTCGACGTCAATGCTATTTTGCTACAGGCGGCCGTTTGCGGAGCGTGGGTAGCTAGAGCCTGTCTTCGCTGGGCTCAGCAAGTTCAGCAGGGGCAACCAAGTACTTTGGCGGGGGAGGCTGCGCGTTTAGAGTCAGGGGCAGCCTACCTGGTGGATATTCACTATGACCTTATGCGGGGCCTGTCTAGAAGTATGGCCTCAGCGGTTGCAGCGCGTCTGTACTTGTGGCTCCGCAATTGGGCGGCGGATAATTCCTCTAAGGCTAGATTGAGTAAGCTGCCTTTTAAGGGACGGTTGCTTTTCGGAGAGGAGAAGTTAGTGAAGGATCTCGGGGAGTCCAAGGGCGGTAGACTGCCAGAGGATAAGCCTAAGCCGTCTTGGGGTGCTTCAGGGGGGAGAGGGCACCTCCCGGGATTTTCGTCGTTTTCGCTCTCAGAGGTACGGCTCTGGACTGCGGGGGCGTTTTCCGAACAGAAACCCGGTGTTTCGAGGCTTCCGGGGGCAGGAAGGGGTTTTGGTCCCTCTTCCTCCGCCTCTTCTAGCTTCAAAAAGTCACAATGAGATGAGGGGGGCCCAGGCGTCCCCATTGCCGGTAGGGGGGCGGTTGCGGGAGTTCTATCCTGCCTGGGCCCAAATTACATCAGATCAATGGGTTCTGGAAATCATTTGGAAGGGCTACGCTCTGGAGCTCTTGGGCTCAGTGCGGGAGTCCTTCGTGCAGTCTCCCGGCAAGTCGGTGTCAAAATGTGCGGTGCTGCGGGAGACGGTGCAAAGGCTTCTGGACCTCAGGGCAATAGCTCCTGTTCCCGGGGACCAATACGGCTGCGGTCGGTACTCCATTTACTTCGTCGTCCCGAAGAAGGACGGCGGGACTTGGCCGATTCTGGATCTCAAAGGCGTCAACCGTCGTCTGCGGTTGTCGCATTTTCACATGGAAACGCTACGCTCCGTTATCGTGGCGGTGCAAAAAGGAGAGTTTCTCACGTCTCTAGACTTGTCGGAGGCATACCTGCATATTCCCGTCAGGGCGGAGCACCACAAATTTCTGAGGTTCGCGGTTCCGTTCGGTCATTTTCAGTTCCAGGCGTTGCCCTTCGGGTTAGCAACTGCACCGAGAGTCTTCACCAAGGTTATGGTGGTGGTTGCGGCAGCGCTGCGCAAGGAGGGTATCCTTGTGCATCCTTACTTGGACGATTGGTTAATTCGAGCAAAATCGCAGGCCGAGAGCGAGAGGGTTACGACCCAAGTGGTAGCATTCTTGGAAAGCCTCGGGTGGATAGTCAATTTGACGAAGAGCCACCTGCGACCTTCTCAGAATCTCGAATACCTGGGAGCTTGCTTCGACACTCAGAACGGGAAAGTGTTTTTGACAGAGCAGCGAGCTCAGAGCCTGCGCAGGCTCGTCAAGAGCTTCTTGGGTCTCAAGGCCCCCTCAGCGTGGCGTTACCTACAGTTGCTGGGCACCATGGCGGCGACGATAGAAACGGTGCCGTGGGCAAGAGTGCACATGAGGCCTTTGCAGAGGGCGTTGCTTCGCCGATGGTCGCATCAGCGGGCCCCACTGTCCCAGCAACTCGTTTGCCCGGAGGAGACTCGGCGGGCTCTGCGCTGGTTGCTTCCCGAGTCGTTGGAGCGAGGAAAATCTTTGGAGGCTCCGGACTGGGTGGCGGTGATGACGGACGCCAGCTTGCTGGGCTGGGGAGCTCATTGCCAGGGCTAATTTGCGCAGGGGCGCTGGAACCCTCAGGACGTGGGCGATCAACCGGTTGGAATTAAGAGCGGTGTATCTGGCGTTGCAGGAGTTTCGGTCGTTGCTCGGGGGGGAAGGCTTTCCGGGTGTTGTCCGACAACGCGACGGCAGTGGCCTACGTCAACAAACAAGGAGGCACCAGCAGTGTGGCGCTAGAGACCGAAGCCGAATTCCTGTGCGGCTGGGCGGAAGCAAATCTCTCGGACCTGTCGGCAGCGCATGTGGCAGGGGTGGACAATGTGGAGGCCGATTTTCCTCAGCAGGGTGATGGTGGACCCGGGCGAATGGGTTCTGCATCCCGAGGTTTTCGACATGGTGGTTCGCAGGTGGGGAACACCGGTCATGGATCTTATGGCGACCTTTGCCTCCGCAAAGGCCAACCACTTCTTCAGCAGGCGCAGAGAGAGGATGTTGGAGGGCTTGGATGCTCTTATGCAGGTCTGGCCAGCGGGACAACTGCTGTACGTTTTTCTACCTTGGGTTCTGATAGGAAGGGTCCTGCAGAGAATAGAAAAGTTTGACGGACAAGTGATTCTCATAGCGCCGGATTGGCCGCGTCGCCCCTGGTACGGAGACCTGGTGCGGTTGTTGATAGCAAAGCCCTGGCGGCTTCCCTGTAGGCCGGATCTGACGCAGGGACCCCTGGTGATGTCTCACGTGGGCCGATTCTCGCTTACAGCTTGGCTCTTGAACAGGCTCGGTTAAGATCCCGGGGTTACTCGGCGGCGGTTATTTCTACCCTATTGAAGTCCAGGAAGCATTCCACGTCTTTAGCGTACGTGCGTGTGTGGAGAATCTTTGAAGCATGGTGCGGGGCGAGGCAGTGCGAGGCGTTGAAGGCTTCTGTTCCCCAGATCTTGGACTTCCTGGAAGATGGCTTCGACAAGGAGCTTGCGGCGGCGTCGTTGCGTGTTCAGGTGGCGGCATTGGCCTGTTACAGGGGCAGGGTAGCAGGTCAGTCGCTAGGGTGTCAGCGTGATGTGAAACGTTTTCTAAGAGCAGTGTCGCTTGTTAGACCGCCGTCTAGACAGGTCTTCCCTAAGTGGCATCTTCCCTTCGTCCTGGACGCTTTAAAGCAAGCGCCATTCGAACCGTTGGCACGTGCGTCGCTTAAGGATCTCACTCTGAAGATGGTATTCTTAGCGGCGATCTGTTCGGCTAGGCGAGTGTCAGAGCTGCAGGCTCTCTCCTGCAGGGAGTCTTATCTTTCCTTTTTTCCGACTAAGGTAGTCTTGAAAACTGTTCTGGCTTTTCTGCCGAAGGTGGTCTCGGCCTTCCATGTGAACCAGGAAATTTCCTTTCCGGTGTTTGCAGAGGCCAGGGAAGAGTCGTCAAGGAAACAGTATCTTTTGGATGTCCGGCGGGCTTTGAAGAAGTATCTGAGCCGGACGGCGCCCTTTCGGAAGTCAGATAGACTTTTTGTCCTTGTCTCAGGTCCACGCTGGGGAGAAGCGGCATCGAGGGCGTCGATTGCGCGCTGGATCAAAGAAGCTATAGCGTCGGCATACGTGTTGCACGGTAGACAGGCCCGGAAGGGTTGAGGGCCCACTCTACTAGAGCTCAGGCTACTTCCTGGGCGGAGATTAGGTTGGTTTCTCCTGTGGAGATTTGTAAGGCGGTGACGTGGTCGACGTTACATTCCTTTGCTTGCCATCTACTAATTGGAGATATGAGGGTTCTTCCACATTTTCATCTACACTCTCTGGAGCAGGGGTCTCCAACTCCGGTTCTGGAGGGCACCAAACCAGTCAGGTTTTCAGGATATTGCTAATGAATATGCATGAGATAAATTTGAATACAGTGGGGGCAGTGCATGCAGATATGTCTTATGCATATTCGTTAGGGATATCCCAAATCCTGACTGGTTTGGTGCCCTCCAGGACTGGAGTTGGAGACCCCTGCTCTAGAGAATGCGGTGTAGGAGCACTGTCACTGTATACTTAGGGGCCGAGGAGTACTGCAACATCTCCAGCTCTTAAGCCCTGAGCTCATCCTCAGGAGGGGACTTGCGCTGCTCATGAGGTGGAGATGGATCTGATGGAAGCTCAGGGAATCTGCCCTCCGACAGGTCCTCCAACTCCATGTCAGTGACCCAGTCTTCTGAGTCAGACTCGGAGAGGAAGTCAAAGTACTTCTGAGTCTCTGCCTGGATCTCCCGCCAGCTTCAAGGGGATTGGGAGTGATGATGCACCAGTGCCCTTCTAGATTTCAAGGGCGCTTTGGACCTCGAGACACTAGAGAGGGATATCAGCCAAGCAGGCACTGGTGTCGGGGTTCGTTGCCTCAATGTCGATGCTTCTCCCACAAACAGTGCGTGCATCTCAAGAAACAGCTGCACAGCTGTCGATGTTGAGGCCCCAGCATGCTGCATCGCTAGC